>CM060945.1:315948191-318448191 GCA_030765085.1 Allium cepa | reverse complement strand
CTTTTGAATCTAAGTGGTTAAGCGATAATAAAAATAGCAAATTAAATTATTTCAAATAAAAAATTCAATTAATCCAAGAAATTTTTTAGGATGCAACCGCCACAAATTTTCAATACCTTTGGACAAAAATAATATCTTGGAATTTCTGACATTCCATTTCAAAGCAAATTGTGCTTTCCACTAAAACCAGACTTCATAACCTCAAAAGTAACACAAATAATATTTTCAAAAGTACCATCAAACAGTATTAAACACAAGCCTCCACTACAACTGGACTTCGTAGAAAACACACAGATAAAACATAGAATAAAATCTTTAAGTAGTTAGATTCCTAGATCAAGAAGTTTATCTAATACCAAATCTAACAAAAAAATTAGTGAGGTAATTATGTAACAGCAATTGCAATATTAACAAACATAGAAGAAATTGTATGCTACTGGAAATCATAACAAGAATGGTAATTGGAAAATATAGATGAACAGAGAATCAAATTGCAGAGATTAACAAGATAGATGAAATGATAAGCACGGGAAGTAACAAACAGGATATAATATTTGCATATAAACTGAACAAGAACTAGAATTATGTACTACAGAAATGAGAACTAACAGAGAATTATAATATCAAAGAAGAATAATAACTGAAATGATAATAGCAATATTGAAAACAAGATAGAACTGATACTAAATTAGATCGAAGCACACAAAATATAGACAAGGACTGATTGGAAAGAAGTAATCTGGCACCAGAAGTGCAATTGTATTAAAGGAAAAATGAATTCATAAGCTTCAGATTTTTCACAACATCCCATTACATTGCTGATACCCATACACACACACATATTGCTACTCACACGCAACACCTGATTCAATCATTTAACTCAAGCACCCAATACAAACCAGTTTCAATATATAAGCAAACCCATTTCACTTGACAATACCACTGCAGATATATACAACTCAACACAAGGCCTAAACCTGATTGTATCAGTTGTGCACGTGCACACATTGATACAGCATATTATCTCACTCTTCATGACTTGTTTTCATTGACTTTCTTCTCTGACACCTTCCGGGAACCCTCCAGCGGCTTCTCCGATGAACAAGAGGACAACTGTGGTGAACTTGGCCTAATCTTCTCAACATTTGCATTTTCTGCCGCCTAACAGCATTCTCCTTTAACCAAGACCATGGAAATCATCCCTTGACTGTTACATCGATTCAAGCAACGGTTCTAGTTAAGGAGTGTTGAAGTCAGATCCTGCAAAATGGTTGTTCCAAATTGAGAACTAGACCGTTGAAATACCATTGGTAAATCTGAAGAAATTGCTTTAAGTATTTAGTTTTGACTTCATTTTTTACTTCAAATTCATTGTTTGATTTATGGAATTTGACCTTCATTAAAATTAGTTTTGTTGGTATTTGTAGTTTATAAATTATATTCTTAACAATGTTTGATTATAGCTATTCATGGACCCTTAAGGAGATGAATTTCAGTAGGAGCTAATATGCATCTCCTTGGAGTACTATGGAACCAATGGTTGTCGTGCACCTTGCAAGTTGGCCACAACCATACAGATTCAGATGGTTCCATATTTGTGTATGATGTGGCTGGTGTACTGCACCAAAGGTTTATTTTTCCTATTTTTATAGTGTTTTGTTTTGTTGCAATGTTCAAAGCTATTCATGTGGAAATCAACCACAACATTTCAGCACACTTTGTTTGTTTACTTGTTTTATTCCATGTATGATTGTATTTTTGCTTGAAAACATCTACAAAAAAATGGATCCATGGTCATTGTTGAGTAATTAAGGGATTTCATGGGTGGTCCAGGTTTATTATGTTTAATTAATTTATCTTATTGAAAGCTATAATGCAATTACCTGCTTATGTTTGAGTAATTTATTTTGAAACTGATGATACCATTTCTAAAACCATTAGGTTTTTCCATACCGAATTCTTCAAAAAGAATTAAAATTTTGCAACTTTTATTCAACATATACCACTCAAAATACATCAATCTGAATCAATAATCCACATCAAACATTAAAATTCAGTAGCAGTTAACTTAGCATAAATGTGCTGAATGTGAGTACTCTATTTGATAGTTTAATTAGAGGTTAAGAAGGGTAAGCCTTAATTGGTGACAAAGACATGTCCTGAAATCTGCAACCATGACCTGAAAGGGCTTAAGAATAGGAATACCCCACGATATAGGTATTTACCTCTTACACTACTATAAGTCAACAAAATAGAAAACAAAAATTAAATCCAAAATATGTTGAAAGTGAACGCACACAAGTATGCACATTTATTTTTCAGGTATTACCGAGCATTAGCATTTGAAAATTTCTTGTACAGTATTTGTTATGCTCATTATTCATGCGGTATTTCCAAAATACATAAACATGCAAATTTCATCATTCTAATAGAACGATATGATTTTCCACCAGCCCCACTGAATATGTTGGGATTACCAGTCCACCAGGTAGCTACCTTTGATTTTTGATTTCCAATTTCCAATTTTACTCGTTCTCAACCTTGACCATCTTTTCTCACCCCTCCAATTCACTATGGTTATCAATATATTCTATGCAAACCGATATACAATTTACAAGTTGTGCATTGTAACTATCAAAACATAATAAAATAATTTAGTTTCTTATGTAGCCATTATCTTCCATATGTTAACTCGTTCGCCATCTTCAGAAGATTGTCCATTCTTTCCATTAATGGTTTGAAGTTGACATGGTTTTAGATTTCTGGATTGACACAATGGCATTTGATCGTGCCATTGCTTCTTTTGCCACATTTCAAGACTGATACATGGTTTCAGATGTGTTTTTCTTGATATATGTTGACTTATAAATTGTTGCTTCGTATTGAGATATTGTGAACTATAAATTTATCATCCAAAATTATTAATGTACGTATCATTATTTATTGTTATAATGCAAACCGCTTCTTCATATTGAAAAAAAGATAAGATAAATGATTATTATGGCTTTACTCTTAAAATTGATGGTCCCAAATAGAAATATACTTTTACTACATTTCATGTTCGACTTCACTGTGGACTATTGAAATATTCAAATCCAAACCATTGCGACAAATTGGATACTAAATTTTAAAATTAAGTTTCGGTACAAATTCCAGTTCAGTTATTCAAATTATTCATATTCAAATCACAAATTTAAGAAATAAATATCATTTTTGAATTATTTAATAATTTGCTAGATTTATTAATATCAGACTAGTAATTGCATGTCTGTTGAGCAGAAATTGGATGAACTATCCAATCTTTTAAAACCGGAAGAATCATACGGTAAAAAAATAAAAAAATGCATTTGGATTGATTTTGGTACATATTAATTCTTCCTCGTATATTATTTTTAAAATTTTAGGCTTCGGGTTGGGATCCACACGCATACTACAGTATGTTAGCAGCCGCTTCACAGACTTAACATCGAAGCACCTGCTGGTAATCACCATCATCTTACACTTGATTCAGGTCTTGTTGAGATGGCCGTAATTGCCACTTCTTCTGAAAACCCAAACAAGTTTCAAACCAGAGATTCATGTCTAATTCTTAATAATGCTAAATCCGGTGAAGATGATAATTTGACTATTTTGTGCTCTGTATAAAAACTCCCGTGAAAAGATCCTTTTTTATCATTGCTTTTATTTTCCTACGTTTGGACACTAGTTTTCAAACTTTGCTAACATATACAGTTCTTTATGTATCGTAGTAATGTAAGTGGAGATCTTATTATGTATAAAGAGGTATGAATTATTTTCTTCTCTTTGCCTGGATTAGATTTTATTATATTCAGTAATGATGATTTTATTAGATTAGTGTTTTAAGGTTGCATGCTTGATGCTTGAATATGGTATTATAGTTTCTCAGATGTACATCAGGAACCAGTGTTGCCCATCACTGGATTTATGAACTTTCCAGTAAACAATAATCATCTTTCAACATCAGACTCATTACATGAGGTTTGCTATGGACCTGTACAATCCTAATGCTAACATGTACAATCCTAAGGATATTCAGTGCATGAAGGTTTAAGCAGAGGAAAATTGATGTACCAACATTGATGCTGTATTGAAACGTTCCATTTCATTTCGTAGAAAAATCAAGCACTAAATTCTCAAATCAATAATGCAAGCAGCTGAAGCTAATGAGGACATTTTTGAGAGTTTAAAGGCAGTACAAAAGCATGAAAAAGCCGTCGAAGCCATTGAATCATCAATAGAGGAGGGAAGGGTGTAAGTATGTGCACGCTGTGCACATGTGCATGTGCACAGAACTAGGGGCATTCTTTTGCCTTTGGGCTGAATTTGATTCACAATTTCTTGTTATTGGGCTTTTGATTTAGATCATTTTAAACTTGTAGCTGCTAGTTAGTGATGATCTGTAGTGGCAATGCTTATGTATACGATCAGAACCTGATCGGTTAGGGAAGAAATTAAGATGATGTGATTACCTCTAAGCAGGCTACTTTTAGCGAGGCCTTAACTTTAGCAAAAACTTTTGAATCTAAGTGGTTAAGCGTTAATAAAAATAGCAAATTAAATGATTTCAAATAAAAAATTTCAATTAATCCAAGAAATTTTTAGGATGCAACCGCAACAAAATTTTCAATATCTTTGGACAAAAATAATATCTTAGAATCTCTGACATTCCATTTTAAAGCAAACTATGCTTTCCACTATAACCAGACTTCATAACCTCAAAAGTAACACAAATAATATTTTAAAAAGTACCATCAAACAGTATTAAAAACAAGCCTCCACTACAACTGGACGTCGCACAAAACACACAGATAAAACATAGAATAAAATCTTTAAGTAGTTAGATTCCTGGATAAAGAAGTTTATCTGATACCAAATCTAACAAAAAATGAGTGATACAATTATGTAACAGAAGTTGCAAGATTCTAATTAACAAACACATAAGAAATTGTATGCTACTGGAAATGATAACAAGAATGGTAATTGGTAAATATAAATGAACAGAGAATCAAATTGCAGAGATTAACAAGGTAAATGACATGATAAGCACAGGAAGTAACAAATAGGATATAATATTTGCAGATAAACCGAACAAGAACTAGAATTATGTACTACAGAAATGAGAAAAAACAGAGAATTATAATATCAAAGAAGAAGAATAATTGAAATGATAGCACCAATATTGAAAACAAGATAGAACTGATACTAAACAAAATCGAAGTACTCAAAATATAGAAAGAGCTGATTGGAAAGAAGTGATCTGGCACTAGAAGTGCAATTGTATTAAGGGAAAAATGAATTCATTAGCTTCATATTTTTTACAACATCCCATTACATTGCTGATACACACACACACACACACATCGCTGCTCACATGCAACACCTTAATCGTTTAACTCAAGCACCCAATACAGGCCAGTTTCAACATACAAGCAAACCCATTTCACTTAATAATACCGCTGCAAATATGTACAACTAAACACAGGGCCAAAACCTGATTGTATCAGTTGTGCATGTCCACACATGCACACACTGATACAACATATTATCTCACTCCTCATGACTTGTTTTCATTGACTTTCTTCTCTGACACCTTCAGGTCACCCTCCAGCAGCTTCTCCGATGAACTAGAGGACAACTGTGGTGAACTTGGCCTAATCTTCTCAACATTTGCATTTTCTGCCGCTTGACAGCACTCTCCTTTAACCAAGATCATGGCAATCATCCATTGACTATTACATCAATTCAAGCAACGGTTCCAATTACGAAGTGTGCAAGCCAGATCCGGCAAAATGGTTGCTCCAAATTGAGAAGTAGACCGTTGAAATACCATTGGTAAATCTAAAGAAATTGCTTTAGGTATTTAGTTTTGACTTCATTTTTTACTTCAAATTCATTGTTTGATTTATGTAATTTGATCTTCATTAAAATTGGTTTTGTTGGTATTTGTAGTTTATAAATTATATTCTTAACAATATTTGGTTACAGCTATTCACGGACCCTTAAGGAGATGAACATCAGTAGGAGCTCATATGCACCTTCTTAGAACACTGTGTAACCAATGGATGTTGTGCACCTCACAAGTTGGCCACAACCCTACAGATTCAGATGGTTCCATATTTGTGTATGATGTGGCTAGTGTACTGTACCAAAATTAACCTATTTTTATAGTGTTTTATTTTGTTGCAATGTAACGACCAAGAATTTAACCACTTGAAAATATAGTATTTAGAGTGATTTTAAATATAAAATATAAAAGGTTTTATGATTTAAATAATATTCGATAGGATTTGGAAATAGAAATAAACATAAAAATAGTAACATTTGCCTATATCGACAAAAGTGACAAAATGCTGATTTTAGAAAAGTATGTTTCAATGGTTAAATAAACTATCTTAATTAATTAATGAGTGTTTATATTTTTAAATAGCATTATACAAATTTATTTGTAAATTTGGTTTACATAAATAAATAGTTTAACTAAAACGTCAAAATGTGACCGTAAAACATTTTGTCGAAAAACGACGTTTTGTCGATTAAAAGTTGTCTCAACGTCATCGCGCCTTTGTTTTCTTATATCGGAACATATATTCAAATAGAGCAAGTATTAATTAATTTACTAAACATGTTTACTTTTACTAAATAAGATTAGAAAACTTCTAGAAGCCATTAGTAAAAGTAAGTAAGAATTAACAAAAGTGAAAAAAAGTAAACATCAAATCACATCAAATCACATTAAATCAAAGCCAATATAATTATGATATTCTTTACTTAATCTTTAAGTGAATAAGACATAAAGTAAGGATGTGAAAGGTGATGTTAAGAATTGAAAAAGTGGAGATTGCTTTAAGTTGAAGTAAGGTTAGTTTGGTAATTTGTAAGAGGTTATTTTGGTAAATTACCACTTTCTTTCCTTTTCTATAAATATCCACCTACTTCTTCACTTTTATTCACATTTCTTATCCTTCTTTTATCAAGCTTCTTCATCTTCTTCCTCTTCTCTTTAATGGCTTCCAAGCCATAGAAAAAATTATAAAGAAATAATGTCAAAACATTCAAAAAGAAATCAATGTCCATTCTCTTCAAATCAAACTCATTTTTTCTCCATATTTTACCTCTTCTTCTCCCGGCCATAACTTCTTCAAAACTGAACCAAAATACAAAATTCTTTTTCTCAAATAATGTTTTTCCAGTGGCTACAATTTTTATGTTGACCACTTTGTCTTATTCTAAATGTAACCATGTAAAAAACCCACTTCTTTACAGTGCATTTTCTGACCCAGTTTTTAACACAGAAAATAGCCTTTTTTTTTTGATCATAACTTGATCATAACTGATCAAATTAAGAAATTCTTTTTTTCAAACCATATGAAATTCCAGTGGCTACAACTTTTATTTGATCGCTCTTTCCAGTTTTGAGGTTTTCTATAACTGAAACTCAATTCTTTGAAGTGTAAAAAACCCACTTCTTTCCAGTTTTGAGCTTTTTGGTTAACAAGTTTTTTAAATTTTGAGAGTAAGAGAGCTAAAAACAAGAGAGAATATGACCCATTTTTCAGATCAAAATCTTGGAAATTCAAGTTCAAAGCTCTATCGTTTCTTCTCTATATTTTCGGCCAACCTCCATCTCAAGCCTCGGCCAAGCTATTGGAAGGGAGAGGGTGTTATTTTATAGTGTTTAATGGAGTAGAAAGTAGTTAGTGACGTGTTGGATGATATGAATGTTGGTAGGAAGTTAATCGCTTTGGTTTATGGTGAGAAACTCTATTTAACATCTCTATTTACATATATACATGTTTGATGTTGTGTTATAATTGCTATGGATGTTTATATATGCTTTGATCATCAAGTATTGATTGTTGGATATGATTGTTAAATTGTTTTACCAAGTCAAGTTAATAGACGTCGATAAGCACAAAGGAAATTACTTTCTTTTTTAAAATGAAATGGTGTATGGAATGCTTAAACCTTTTGGAAATAGTTTTAAAATGATTTAGAAATATTTTATAAACATTTAAATATGTTTAAATAAACAAAGGAATAAAATCAAGGTTTTATCTTGTATGTTTAAATATTTTCAAAACAATTTTCTAGAAAAACCGCGTTTTGGCAGTAAAGTGACCAAAGTTTAAATTGATATTTTAAATGTTTTAAATATATGAAATAAATCCTAAAAATATTTTAAAATGTATTAAAAAAGATTTAAGTTGAAAATATGGATTTCTAAATGATATAAAAGTCGTTTTGAAGAATACAGCTTTTAAAACGCTATTTGCAACACTTTTCCCAAGGCTTTTCGCAGTAGTTTGAAATAACTTTTGAAATACAGTTTTAAACCTAACAATTCTTTCCTAAATCTTTTGTGAATGATTTTAAAAGAATAATTAAGTTATTTAAAGATGATTTGGAAGTTTTAATAAGAGTTTGAATAAATGGTTAAGAGAAATGGTTTATACCACTTAAACAGAAAGAGATGAATATTGAATGTAATAACAAACTGAGTATGCGGAAACGACTAGTATATTTATCCCACCTATGAGATCTGGAAAGGTAAACAAGATGTTTAACTAAGGTTAGGGATGGAGCAACCAGTGCCCTGAACTTACTTGGCCTATGTTTTCTCTTTTTAGGCGAGTGGTGGAATAGATCGAAAGGAAATCCCCGATGCTCTAAAAGATCATATTTAAGTTTTTCCAAATTAAAAGAAAAGAAACAAATTCTTTGAATGTTAATTTACCACTTAACATCTTTTTATCGATGATTTGTATAAAGGAACCGTGATCGAATTTGGGCGATTCCTATCCGAAAACCCCTTTTCAAACTAATTTTTGAAATAAAACATATTGACGACAAAGATCGTTAAATGACAAAGATATTCATAATGTAGGATTACTCGCCATTAGTCCCTGGAGGTGAAAATTACCATTAGCCCCTAGAGATAAAAATTGTCATTAGCCCTTGGAGGTGAATATTACAATTAGTCCCTCGAGGTGAAATTTACCATATTTAAAGTGGCAGCAGTACTATGTTATGAAAATCTCTGATTGGCAAGAATATGATTTGAAGTTAAAGAAGAAATCTTTGAGTAAGATTTAATGAATGATTTAGGAACATTTTCCCTAAGTTAAAAGTTATAACTTGAATATAAGAAATCTTTGATTAAGATTTAATGAATGATTTGGAAAGGTTTTCCTAAGCAAAAGAGAAAATGATTTGAAATTGTTCCAAGATTTAAGAAAGGTTTAAATAAACCAAATGATTTGATAAATGAGGCTTAATGATTCCATATACATCTGAAAAGAAAATGAAATAAATTGAAAAGAATATATCTAAGAAAGATATTTGATTTAAATAAAAGATGAAATAATTAATTGATGATCGATATCCATGTATGAACTTAACATCTTTTTAAAGCGGTGATTGGCTTCGAAGGAACCGGAGTCGGATTTGGGTAATTCCTATCCGAAAACTACTTCGAACCAATGTATACGTTCGAATGTGAAGACATGTTGAAGATGATGATTATTGAAGACCGTGAATCTTTATAGCGTGAAGACTGCTTGTTGAACATGCTCGGGGTCGCTCCATTATAGAGTTATTTATAGCAGTGGTCTCCTCGTGATGGAGATTTTTCGGATAGCAAGGCTTTTCGCCTAGTAATGGCCGAGGAAAGTGCCTTCGGTTTTGTTCAGTCCAAGAATGAACTTGTATGGACGAATGTCCGACGTTGCATTTCTGAGACACAATGTTTCTCTTTTACAAATGTACATCAGTGGTGGCGGAGAAGGCAACTTCTCTTAGCTTAACACCCTCCTTGAGATGTACGAGCTCAAGGGTTGTATTTTTGTGGGAGTCAAATAGTGATCAAAGGAATGGCAGTGTTGCATTCAAAGTGGAACCTGTTGTGATCAAAGCGTGGTTCTGTATGAAAAGCGTGGCTTTGAAGAAATTGAGCGTAGCTTCATAAGCCTCACACCCCAGTTATGATGGGATACTATGTGGTCTAACAGACGCAAATTCGGAATAAGCGAGTATTTATGGTGGTGCCAAATACATTTGGCCCTTTGGGGGATACGTCCCTCAGGGCATTTATTGCCCCATTTGGATAAAGTGGTTAGCTTGAGAAAAGTAGGGAACTACTGGTTATCAGTTGTAGTATAGCAAGTATAGTTCCAAGTGACTAGTTTGAGAAAAGCAATTAAGGCACCGTAGGAACTATGTTTGTTATGCGTGGATCGGAGAAAAAGGTCACAAGTTCCCTATCATGTTGGAAATCCAATCCCTATGAGATTTACGATTTTGATTGTATTCTCAAAATAGCTGTAATGACCTGCAACCATTTCAGCTACCCCTTTTGGTATCATATATTCCGTTAGGATATTCCATTAACCTAGTCCGGGATATTACCTTAGACTTAGTCCAAATATTGATAACTTATTTGAATAAGTTTATTTGTAAATATTTTCAAAGAGATGTCATTAGAAATAATATCAAAGGTTTTGATATAAAAGTGTTTTAGCTACCATAAGGTAAAAATACCCGTCCGTGTTTATGTGTGGGCATGGTCTTATGAGATGCCCTTCTTTTCAAAGGTTTTGATAACATAGTCATTTTAAATTTCGAGTATCTCACGCTGGTTTATCAAGCCTGATCCGGGTATTTTTAATACTCGGGTCAGATCCGAGTAGTTTCAGGGTTAGTTGAAGACGGTTGGAGTTTCCAGAGGAAAGCCGGAGATCTTCATCATCGTACGAACGTATTCTTTTATCCGCTGTACTTAGTGTATTTTGTTTGATGTTTGTCAGCAATTGTAAGGACATATGTTCATAACTATCCAGGCTGAATTTAGGTTAGACTCTGATATTGTATCTAAAATTTTCCGCTGTAAAGATTATTGTTGAAATAATATATGTTATTCCATTCATGTGAGATTCTGTTCTGTCTTTATTTTCTTTCTACCCTTAATGATCCGCTTATTCGTACAATTTGAGTTGGACATGTGTGGTTTATTGTCGATTCAAATGGTATGGAAAAACGGGTCACTGCATTTGGTATCAGAGCTGAAGGTTAAGTGAGAACCTTGGCTTTGGTTGGGTAAAGACTCATAAGAGATATGGTTAGTAATACCCTAGGATGAGTAACTCATTAGAGATAGGGTTAGTAACACCCTAGAATTAGTTTGAGTGTATTATATATGAGCGCATATTTGTTAGTGACTAATAAAATGTTTTGTTTTGATTTATCTGTTGAGTGATTTATGGATTCTGATCGATGCGCCTGATCACCGTTATCGATGAGGGTTCCTAAACATTTAAAAAAGGCGAACCGACACACTGGTTTTGAAAAATTGGTAAATGAAATAATTTTACCTAGGATTATATTTTGAATATAAAGTATATATTTTGAAAAGTTGTATAGTTAGAAATCAGGATTAATGAAATTTAAATATGAACGTCTTGTGATTAGAATTTCACAGTTTGACTATAAGATGTTTCATAAAGATAAGTAAGAAATCCGATAAGGTAATTAAAATCTTTAATACCTATTCCAAAATAATAAATAAAGAAATGATAATGTTAAGTTACTATCATAAATTGATCAATTGTTTGATTTAAAAGTTTAAGTACAAATACCTTGTGAATTAAGTTTCATGATTTGACTATAAGGTGTTTGATAATAAGATTTGTTTAAGGAATGAACATATAAGCTGAAAATGTATTTAAATAATAGAAAATAATTTTGTAAAAGCTATATATAAAAGGAATGAGAATTTAAGTTCGATTAAAACAATTATGGTAATTTAAATGAAGTTAATTAATATAAGATAAAATGAATTTATAAAATAGGTTTTATAAAGTAATCTCTAAAGGATTTTGAAAATGGTATTATTTCAAATATAAAAAGGTATTTTATGATAACTTATTCGAATGTCTCAAAAAAATAAACTAAAAATGGACAAGTGATGTGTTCGGATGGTAAACACTTCTCTTAAGTATTACTCTTCTTGTTAAGAGGATATATGATACTATTGGTAGTACCCAGTTCCTTGGATTGTTTTGCAGTTGCTTAATCTATATAATTTTCTTAAGTAAAGGGATAATGTGAATCATTAACTGATAAATTGAGTAGTAATCTTTATAAAAGTGTTTAAACCAAAGATAAATTGGTTGATAAGATAAAGCTGGATTTTCGACGATTTTGGACAGTCGAAATTTTCCAAATCATACCTAACTCGAAGCTAAGGAATTTATGAAAACTAAAATATTGTGAAACATTTCGAGTAAATGAAATTGGATAAATATAATTTATAAATATGATTATAAACAAAAAGGAAATTATAACATAGAAAATGTTTTATTAATGAATTCTAGCATTAATTAAGAATTGGACTTAAATCTTTAAAAGTGATTGATTTACATAAGTTATAAGATGTAATAAACTTAAGTAATAAATTAATGAAATGATTCATAAACATAATTAGTGTTAAAGAAAATATACTAAGTTAAAGGATTATGGGAATCATGATACAGAAAAATTATCTTTTGAGTGAAAAATGGTTTATTTAGAATATTTTCCTTTAACAAAAATATTTGGAAATAAATAATTAAAGGGACTATATAAAGAAGCACATTTATAAAGTGTTTGATCTTAAGATAAAGTTTTATGAAAGTTTTTGTGGGTTAATAAATGCATATGTTATATGTAAATCATTTCAACATACAAATTTTGATCTAAGATTCGAGTTTGGAAGTTTGAGGTGTTTACACCGAACCGAAAAAGGATTTATCACTCGATTTCTTGACGACAAACAATGATAAGGATTTTTGATTAGATACTTGAGTTTTCTATCATAGTTGAGAGCTATGCAAGGAAATCAAAGGTTTCCGAGCAAAGAGCCTGATTAAAGTCCGCACTAGAAGATTGGGGGATCGATACTAGTTCGGAAATAAAGTTGTGTATTCGAATATGGGATCAAATAAGATATTTCATATGCATGATTTGTGTATATTACATGGAATTAAATTTAAAGATTAATGTTTTAGGTAAACTTTTGTTTGGGTAATTTCGAGGACGAAATTCTTTTAAGTAGGGGAGAACGTAACGATCCGGAATTTAACCACTTGAAAATATAGTATGTATAGTGATTTTAAATATAAAATATAAAAGTTTTTATGATTTAAATAATATTCGATAGGATTTGGAATTAGAAACAAACATAAAAATAGTAACATTTGCCTACATCGACAAAAGTGACAAAATGCTGATTTCAGAAAAGTATATTTCAATGGTTAAATAAATTATCTTAATTAATTTATTAGTGTTTATATTTTTAAATAGAATTATACAAATTTATTTGTAAACTTTGTTTACATAAATGAATAGTTTAAGTAAAACGTCAAAATTTGACCGTAAAACATTTTGTCGAAAAACGACGTTTTGTCGATTAAAAGTTGTCGCAACGTCGCCGCACCTTTGTTTACTTATATAGAAACATATATTCAAATAGTGAAAGTATTAATTAATTTACTAAATATGTTACTTTTACTAAATAATATTAGAAAACTTCTAGAGGCCATTAGTAAAAGTAAGTAAGAATTAACAAAAGTGAGAAAAAGTAAACATCAAACCACATCAAATCAAAGTCAACATAATTATGATATTTTTACTTAATATTTAAGTAAATAAGACATAAAGTAAGGATGTGAAAGGTGATGTTAAGTATTGAAAAAGTGGAGATTGCTTTAAGTTGATGTAAGGTTAGTTTGGTAATTTGGTAAGAGGTTATTTTGGTAAATTACCACTTTCTTTCCTTTTCTATAAATATCCACATACTTCTTCACTTTCATTCACATTTCTTATCCTTCTTTTATCAAGCTTGTTCATCTTCTTCCTCTTCTCTTTAATGGCTTCCAAGCCATAGAAAAAATTATAAAGAAATAATGTCAAAATATTAAAAAAGAAATCAATGTCCATTCTCTTCAAATCAAACTCATTTTTTCTCCATATTTTACCTCTTCTTCTCCCGACCATAACTTCTTCAAAACTGAACCAAAATACAAAATTATTTTTCTCAAATAATGTTTTTTTCCAGTGGCTACAACTTTTATGTTGACCACTTTGTCTTATTTTAAACGTAACCATGTAAAAAACCCACTTCTTTACAGTGCATTTTCTGACCTAGTTTTTAACACAAAAAAATAGCCTATTTTGTTTTGATCATAACTTGATCATAACTGACCCAAATTAAGAAATTCTTTTTTTCAAACCATATGAAATTCTAGCAGCTACAACTTTTATTTGGTCGCTCTTTGCAGTTTTGAGGTTTGCTATACCTGAAACTCAATTCTTTGAAGTGTATTTTGGGGCTTCATTTTTGTCAATCCGACAATACCTCTTCTTCATTCTATCATATCACCCTCAACACAACTTCTATTCAAATGATTATTTTTTTAAATTCAATAGAAAAGAAGTTTCAACAACTTTTCAGTTAACAAGTTTTTTAAATTTTGAGAGTAAGAGAGCCAAAAACAAGAGAGAATATGACCCATTTTTCAGATCAAAATCTTGGAAATTCAAGTTCAAAGCTCTATCGTTTCTTCTCTATATTTTCGGCCAACCTCCATCTCAAGCCTCGGCCAAGCTATTGGAAGGGAGAGGGTGTTATTTTATAGTGTTTAATGGAGTAGAAAGTAGTTAGTGAAGTGTTGGATGATATGAATGTTGGTAGGAAGTTAATCGCTTTGGTTTATGGTGAGAAACTCTATTTAACTTCTCTATTTACATATATACATGTTTGATGATGTGTTATGATTGCTATGGATGTTTATATATGCTTTGATCATCAAATATTGATTGTTGGATAAGATTGTTAAATTATTTTACCAAGTCACGTTAATACACGTTGATAAGCACAAAGGAAATTACTTTCCTTTTTAAAATGAAATGGTGTATATGGAATGCTTAAACCTTTTGGAAATAGTTTTAAAATGATTTAGAAATGTTTTATAAACATTTAAATATGTTTAAAGAAATAAAGGAATAAAATCAAGATTTTATCTTGTATATTTAAATATTTTCAAAACAATTTTCTAGAAAAACCGCGCTTTAGCAGTAAAGTGACCAAAGTTTAAAATTGATATTTTAAATGTTTTAAATATATGAAATAAAACCTAAAAATCTTTTAAAATGTATTAATAGAGATTTAAGTTGAAAATATGGATTTCTAAATGATATAAAAGTCGTTTTGAAGAATACAGCTTTTAAAACGCTATTTGCAACACTTTTCACAAGGCTTTTCGCAGTAGTTTGAAATAACTTTTGAAATGCAGTTTTAAACCTAACAATTCTTTCCTAAATCTTTTATGAATGATTTTAAAAGAACAATTAAGTTATTTAAAGATGATTTGAAAGTTTTAATAAGAGTTTGAACAAATGGTTAAGAGAAATGGTTTAAACCACTTAAACAGAAAGAGATGAATATTCAACGTAATAACAAACTGAGTATGCGGAAACGACTAGTATATTTATCCCACCTATGAGTGGAAAGGTAAACAAGATGTTTAACTAAGGTTAGGGATGGAGCAACCAGTGCCATGAACTTACTTGGCCTATGTTTTCTCTTTTTAGGCGAGTGGTGGAATAGATCGAAAGGAAATCCCAGATGCTCTAAAAGATCATATTTAAGTTTTTCCAAGTTTAAAGAAAAGAAACAAATTCTTTGAATGTTAATTTACCACTTAACATCTTTTTATCGATGATTTGTATAAAGGAACCGTGATCGGATTTGGACGATTCCTATCCGAAAACCCCTTTTCAAACTAATTTTTGAAATAAAACATATTGAAGACAAAGATCGTTAAATGACAAAGATATTCATAATGTAGGATTACTCGCCATTAGTCCCTGGAGGTGAAAATTGCCATTAGCCCCTAGAGATAAAAATTGTCATTATCCCCTAGAGGTGAAAATTACCATTAGTCCCTAGAGGTGAAATTTACCATATTTAAAGCGGCAGTAGTACTATGTTATGAAAATCTCTGATTGGCAAGAATATGATTTGAAGTTAAGGAAAAAATCTTTGAGTAAGATTTAATGAATGATTTAGGAACATTTTCCCTAAGTTAAAAATTATAACTTGAATATAAGAAATCTTTGATTAAGATTTAATGAATGATTTGGAAAGGTTTTTCTAAGCGAAAGAGAAAATGATTTGGAATTGTTCCAAGATTTAAGAAAGGTTTAAATAAACCAAATGATTTGATAAATGAGGCTTAATGATTCCATATACATCTGAAAAGAAAATGAAATAAATTGAAAAGAATATATCTAAGAAAGATATTTGATCCAAATAAAAGATGAAATAATTGATTGATGATCGATATCCATGTATGAACTTAACATCTTTTTAAAGCGGTGATTGGCTTCGAAGGAACCGGAGTCGGATTTGGGTAATTCCTATCCAAAAACCAGTTCGAACCAATGTATACGTTCGAATGTGAAGACATGTTGAAGATGATGATTATTGAAGACCGTGAATCTTCATAGCATGAAGACTGCTTGTTGAACATGCTCTGGGTCGCTCCATTATAGAGTTATTTATAGCAGTGGTCTCCTCGTGATGGAGATTTTTCGGATAGCAAGGGCTTCTCGTCTAGTAATGGCCGAGGAAAGTGCCTTCTATTTCATTCAGTCCAAGAACGAACTTGTATGGACGAATGTCCGACATTGCATTTCTGAGACACAACGTTTGTCTTTTACAAATGTACATCAGTGGTGGCGGAGAAGGCAACTTCTCTTAGCTTAACACCCTCCTTGAGACGTACGTGCTCAAGGGTTGTATTTTTATGGGAGTCAAATAGTGATCAAAGGAATGACAGTGTGGCATTCAAAGTGGAACCTGTTATGATCAATGCGTGGCTTTGAAGAAATTGAGCGTAGTCTCATGAGCCTCACACCTCGGTTATGATGGGATACTATGTGGTCTAACAGACGCAAATTCGGAATAAGCGAGTATGTATGGTGGTGTCAAATACGTTTGGCCCTTTAGGGGATACGTCCCTCAAGGCATTTATTGCCCCCATTTGGATAAAGTGGTTAGCTTGAGAAAAGTAGGGAACTACCGGTTATCAGTTGTAGTATAGCAAGTATAGTTCCAAGTGACTTGTTTGAGAAAAGCGATTATGGCACTGTGGGAACTATGTTTGTTATGCGTGGATCGGAGAAAAAGGTCACAAGTTCCCTATCATGTTGGAAATCCAATCCCAACGAGATTTACGATTTTGATTGTATTCCTAAAATAGCTGTAATGACTTGCAACCATTTCTGCTACCCCTTTTGGTATCATATATTCCGTTGGGATATTCCGTTGACCTAGTTTGGGATATTACCTTAGTTTAGTCCAGATATTGATAGCTTATTTGAATAAGTTTATTTGTAAATGTTTTCAAAGATATGTCATTAGAAATAATATCAAAGGTTTTGATATAAAAGTGTTTTAGTTATCATAAGGTAAAAAAATCGTTCGTGTTTATGTGTGGGCGTGGTCTTATGAGATACCCTTCTTTTCAAAGGTTTTGATAACATAGTCATTTTAAATTTCTAGTATCTCACGCTGGATCCGGGTATTTTTAATACTCGGGTCAGATCCGAGTAGTTTCAGGTTTAGTTGAAGACGGTTGGAGTTTCCAGAGGAGAGCTGGAGATCTTCATCATCGTACGGACGTATTCTATTATCCGCTGTACTTAGTGTATTTTGTTTGATGTTTGTCAGCAATTGTAAGGACAGATGTTTATAACTATACAGGCTGAATTTAGGTTAGACTCTGATATTGTATTTAAAATTTTCCACTGTAAAGATTATTATTGAAATAATATATGTTATTCCATTCGTGTGAGATTCTATTCTGTCTTTATTTTCTTTCTACCCTTAATGATCCGCTTATTCGTACAATTTGAGTTAGACATGTTTGGTTTATTGTCGATTCAAATGGTACGGAAAAAAGGGGTCATTACATGCAATGTTCAAAGCTATTCATGTGGAAATCAACCACAACATTTCAGCACACTTTGTTTGTTTACTTGTGTTATTGCATGTATGATTTTATTTTTTGCTTGAAATCATCTACCAAAAAGATGTATCCAAGGTCATTCTTGAGTAATGAAGGGATTTCATGGGTGGTCCAGGTTTGTTATGTTTAATTAATTTACCTTACGGAAACTATAATGCAACTATCTGCTTATGTTTGAGTGATTTATTTTGAAACTGATGGTACCATTTCTAAAACCATTAGGTTTTCCCATACCGAATTCTTCAAAAAGAATTAAAATTTTGCAACCGTTATTCATTATATACCACTCAAAATACATCAATTTGAATCGGTAATCGACATCAAACATAAAAGTTCAGTAGCAGTTAACTTAGCATAAATGTGCTAAACGTGAGGGTTGTATTTGATAGTTTAATTATAGGTTAACAAGGGTAAGCCTTAATTAGTGACAAAGACATGTCCTGAAATCTGCAGCCATGACTTGAAAGCGCTTAAGAATAGGAATACCCCTCGATATAGGTATTTACTTCTTACACTTATAAGTCAACAAAATAGAAAACAAAAATTAAATCCAAACAAAAATTATTAATGTACGTATCATTATTTATTGTTATAATGCAAACTGCTTCTTCATATTGAAAAAAGATAAGATAAATGATTATTATGGCTTTACTCTTGAAATTGATGATCCCAACTTCCTATCTAATAGAAATATACTTTTACCATATTTCATGTTCAACTTCAACTGATGATTATTGAAATATTCAAATTCAAACCATTGCGACAAACTGGATACTAAATTGTAAACTTAGTTTCGGTACAAATTCTGGTTCAGTTATTCTTATTCAAATCACAAATTTAAGAAATAAATATCATTTTTGAATTATTCAATAATTTGCTAAATTTATTAATATCAGACTATTAATTGCATGTCTATTGAGCAGAAATTGGATAAACTATCCAATCGTTTAAAACCGAAAGAATCATACGGTAAAAAAATGAAAAATGCATTTGGATTGATTTTGGTACATATTAATTCTTCCTCGTATATTATTTTTAAAATTTTGTGCTTCAGGTTGGGATCCACATGCATACTACAGTATGTTAGCAGTTGATTCACAGACCTAACATCGAAGCACCTGCTGGTAATCACCATCATCTTACACTTGATTCAGGACCAGTTGAGATGGCCATAGTTGCCGCTTCTTCTGAAAACCCAACCAATTTTCAGATAAGAGATTCATGTCTAATTCTTAATAATGCTAAATCTGGTAGAAGATGGTAATTTGACTATTATGTGCTCTATATAAAAACTCCTGTAAATAGATCCTTTTTTATCACTGCTTTTATTTTTCTATGTTTGGACACTAGTTTTCAAACTTTGCTAACATATACAGTTCTTTATGTACTATAGGAATGTAAGTGGAGATCTTATTATGTATAAAGATGTATGCATTCTTTTCTTCTCTTTGCCTGGATTAGATTTTATTATATTCAGTAATGATGATTTTATTAGATAAGTGTTTTAAGGTTGCAAGCTTTATGCTTGAATATGGTTTTATAATTTCTCAGATGTACATCAGAAAACAGTGATGCCCATCACTGGATTTATGAGCTTTCCAGTAAACAATAATCATCTTTCAACGTCAGACTCATTACATGAGGTTTGCTATGGATCTGTACAATTCTAATGCTAACATATACAATCCTAATAATATTCGATGCAAGAAAGGTTTAAGCAGAGGATAATTGATGTACCAAAATTGATGCTGTTTTGAAATGTTCCATGGCATTTCATAGAATAATCGAGCACTAAATTCTCAAATCGACAACGCAAGCAGCTGAAGCTAATGCGTGCATTTCTAAGATTTTAAAGGCAGTACAAAAGCATAAAGAAGCTGTCGAAGCCATCGAATCATCAATAGAGGAGAGAAGAGTGGAACTATGTGCACGCTATGCACATGTGCATGTGCATAGAACTAGGGGCATTCTTTTGCATTTGGATGAATTTGATTCGCAATTTCTTATTATTGGGCTTTTGATTTAGATTATTTTAAACTTGTAACGGCTAGTTAGTGATGATCTGCAGTGGCAATGCTTATGTATACGGTCAGAAACCTGATCGGTTAGATAAGAAATTAAGATAATGTGATTGCCTTTAAGCGGGATACTTTTAGCGAGGCCTTGACTTTTAGAAAAAGCTTTTGAATCTAAGTGGTTAGGAGATAATAAAAATAGCAAATTAAATTATTTCAAATAAAAAATTTCAATTAATCCAAGAAATTTTTTAGATAGCTACCGCAACAAATTTTCAATATCTTTAGACAAAAATAATATCTAAGAATTTCTGACATTCCATTTCAAAGCAAACTGTGCTTTCCACTACAACCAGACTTCATAACCTCAAAAGTAACACAAATAATATTTTCAAAAGCACCGTCAAACAGTATTAAGCACAAGCCTACACCGCAACTGGACTTCGCACAAAACAAATAGATAAAACACAGAATAAAATCTTTAAATAGTTAGATTCCTAGATCATATGGTATGCCCGTATCAGGCAGCCATTGATTGTCGTCAATGAGTTTGTCAACTGAAAATGGCTCCGCATCTTCTTTCTTGCACAAGAACCTGTGTCCTGGCCACTTCACTCTTTCTTTCGGCCCACTCATGCAATCAACCGCTCCAGGACCATTGTTTTCGAACTCCATATACTCGGCCATTTTGCTCATCCTATTCCAATCATGCCACCCTCTTGGATCGATTATCTTGTCAATGTAAGTTCTCATTATGATTACTCGTGAAAAGTCGAACCAGGGTCTTCCAAGGTATGCAAAGTCATGTTTGAGGTTGAACTCAGAAGTAGGTCCTATGTGACAACGATCAATGGATATTCCTATATATACACACGCATATATGTATTAGAATGTTTTGTTAAATATTATATTTATTATCAAAAAGAAATATGCATACCTGTGTTTTTAGTTTGATCTTTTCTCCCTTGCATGGTGACAAATCCAGAACTACGCATGTAAATGTTGCAGTTTTGGATTACCACAGAGGCATCTCCAAATATGAAATCCATCGATCCACTTATATTACAATCTCTGTAAAATTGTTTTTCGCTTTTTGCATAAACCGTATCCTGGTAACTGATGAAATCGCAGTTACGCGGATCGATTGCTATCACTCCTGAGGGCTACTACCCGCCCTTGACTTTTATAGGAAATGTTCTTAACTGTAATGTGTTTAGCTATAAATGCACCACCAAGCACCACTGCATACCACTGCATGACAAAATACTACATCAAATCTTATGTTTAGGGACATATGATTAGGGGCAACATAAAGTAAATGCCTCTAATTATTATCAGTTAGAGACAAATGAGAACTTAACCTCTATTAACATTTATTAAGGCATGATAAAAGGCCATTAACACATGATATATTTCATAATCAATATGATTTTGGATAAGGGCGTGATTCATCTCTCCTTTCTACCAAGCTCTAATAAATTCTTGTGGCCTAGTTCATTTCATGGTTCGAAATTCCGGCCGGCATGCCGGAATTCCAGTCATTCCGTCACCGTTTCGGCATTGATCGGGCCGGAATTCGCTCCAAAACTCATTCTGGTTTAAACGGCTACAAAATTGTTTTCATTGTGTAAGAAAAGTAAAAACACACTTAAATGAAGAAAATGCGCAAGAAGTACCTAACTCTAAGAAGCAAGAGAGACTAAAAACCTTTCAGGGCTTCAGATCGAATTTTTTTAGCAATTATATGTAGGGCTTCTGGATCTTGGAGTCGAATTTAGGGCTTCATTTTGTTTAAGCAGCCAGCAATTTCTTGATCTACAAATGAAACCACCTTATTCTCTTCTTTTATTGGTGAAACGGTTAGGGTTAGTTTGAAGAAGGAGGATATAGAATCAAATGAATGACAGAATGAGGCAGGCGGCATTTGATATGTAGGCTATCTCGATACTGGATCGTTTTTTAGGACTTCTGTTTCTAATTTTTGTTTATTTTCCTTTCGGTTTATTTTTAGACTATTGGTTTATTTTTAGGCTAAATTGTACATCCGTACATTAGAGAATATTTTACCCTGTTAGTGAACACATATCCATCGTTTACCTAGCTTTAAGGAGACTGAATTTTAGTAGGAAATATTTTGTTTTGGGCTAAAAGAAATATATTTTCATATAATATATATACAAAAAAGTAAAGAAATCTAGAAATGGAATTGCAACGGAAATCTCCGGAATTTTCAAAACAAAACGAAATTATAGAAATTTCAAATGACCGAAACCGAATCGAAAACCGGAATTTCAAACACCTTGGTTCATTTACATCCTTTTCAATCCAAAATTTGTCTTTCCTTCCATTTTACAAATCCTATAATTTTTTTATAAAATATTTAATCTCAAAATCAATCAAACCCAGCAGTTTGTAGCGTGAAATTGATGCCTGCAATTTGTTAACAGCAGGTGAAAACTCCTGCTTTGTTCACAGTCTATCCTACAAGAAGTGACGGGATAAATGGCTCTACAACAGAAGGCTAGGTTGCTTTGTATTTATAGTGAAAAAGGTCTGGACCTAAATCTATTTTATTTTTCAACCATATTTTGCTATATTGTGATGTAAATCATTTAGCTCAATTCATACTTTTCTTGGACTTTTGCTTCAAATGTTAAGTAAAATTATGGATATTTTAAGTAATAAATATGAAATGAAATCCCCTATCATGGTATACCTCCATTAACAATGATTTGTAAATTAGCATAATTAAACAATGGAACATCTTTTATTTTTACATATTTGTTGACATGGTCAACAAGATGCATACAGTATAAGAATAAGTTTTTTGATCAAGGTAGAGAAATGTATGCACATAGGCCTTGTAAGCTCCATTTCACCTCCTTATTTTCTTGTTTAAATTGCTTTTATTACTACATATACATTGAAATTGGGATAAATAATCTAGAGTCTCAAGTCATTATCACACTTTCACGGTCAAAACATGTTATGATGATACTGGGTACGTATATTGTCAAGAAAAGCAGTCTTAGTTTTGAAATTTTGATTGACGAAACATCTAAGACTAAAGGTAGCATGAAACTTTGATGATAGTTTAAAAAGATTTGCATGACTAGACTTTATGAAACGCGTATATATGAATAAGCACAAGGCATCTCAAATGAAAGGTTCACTATGAGTTATCAATCTCAAATGAAAAGTTTACTATAATTGTTCAAAACTTACCGAGGGCTCCTTGATCAGTGATGTGATGTACTCTATCACTTTCGTTTCGACTGCTCACCAGAAATGATCTATCGAATATAAGGATTTGAATACAATGAGGCTTTGGGTGATACTTGATCTTGAATATGAGTAAAGTTTATGTGTCAGGTTTTGTGTATTGTGACTCCATGTTTCCTATCCTAGTTTTAACTCTATCAGTATTATGGGATTTCAAAAATCAGTGCTATATTGAAATTATTGTTAAAGATAAATGATTTTGGAGTATGAAAAGTCCCATATATTAGAGCTTTTGGAAGAATATATAATGTCAAATACATAGAGTTTTTAAATGGAAAAACTTCAGATCTAACTGGATTTCGAAAATAAGAGTTTTTGTTGTAAAACTGCAAGTTTGATTGTTTTATGTAGTATTTTGAAAGTAAGAAGTACTCCATATGTTAGTTTTGAAAGTGACAGTATTAAGAATATCAAGTTTCAATGCATAAATTTACTACATGAATCCGGAATATACAATATGATTTCGCATATAGCAGTTCCCAAATATTTCGGATTTTGATATGTTTTGTATATATGAACTTCAAGTTAAAAGTAAACTGATTTTGAAAAATGCGAAGTTCCAGATGCATATTCAACTTTGAAAATGTATTAAGTATTGTATACAAGTTCTATACATGGAAACTTTAACATTAAGTTTTAAATAAGCTAGGGACTTTGAGGATGTAAAATTTTGAAGGCATACCATCAGATTTTGAGGATATACGTTATTAAGTCTCAAGCATATATGTACAGCTTTATATTCGTTCTCTTTTTCAAATTTGTCGTTGGTGACCAAACACACTATTATTCCTAACAAAGCAATGCAAATATTCCAACCTATCTCATATCGTCATGCCCCTGTAACCAAAAAATTGAAGAATTTTCCAGATCAGCATTGTCGAAATTAAAACAAAAGGAGGGCAAAAATTAGGGCTAGCATCAACCCAAAACTCCTCAAATACGCCCTCCAAATTTCTCCTTTCATTAACCATCTTCATTCTCTTCGTCGTCGTCTCCGGTTCGCTGGCCAAACAAGAGGACTCACCATGTCCGTCCCTCCAAGACGAGCCCGGATCCATGCAACTATGCCCCGTCAGCTGCTTCAGACCCGATCCAGTCTGCGGCGAAAACGGCATGGCGTACTGGTGCGGCTGCGCTGAGGCCACGTGCGCAGGCGTACGCGTGGCGAAACGCGGGTTTTTCCAGGTCGACAATGGTGGTGGCACAGGAGGTCTGGCCTTTTTGTTGGTTCACATCGTTTGGCTTATTGTTATTGGGTTCTCCGTGCTTTGTGGGTTCCTGTGAACCAAAATTGATTGGTGCTATATTCTTTTTCATTTACTTTTGTTGGATTGATCGGTCCAATTTGAAGATGATGGATACGTGTATGTATGCTTTGTGTGCCTAGTTAGTGAAAGTTTTCCATTGTTTATTTTGTTTTATATGTCATCTGTATTATGTTCCGATATGTTGGCATTTGATGGTTTATTAGAAATTGGATTTCTTGAAAACATCCATGGTGCCTGTCAGAACAATTAACATGATATCGCTATAATTTGATTTTTCTGAATGATCAATAGATATTCTGTGTTACGAGTGTGTATGCACGCCCAGATGGGCCTGCATATAATCACAATGTGGATGCATTAATTTAACAACGTGTGGACATTTGCTGGACATCTAAAAATGCTACAGTGTTGGAGGAAGCCATGTACAAATTAACACAAACAGATGCACACTGCCTTTAGTTGGACTGACCATGTTATGTTATGTTAGGGCTTGGTTTTTATTATATTCCTGGATGAAATTTCCCTAAGAGAGCGCAAGGTTTTTGACACCGAAAACTAAGCATAAAAGACAGAATAAAAAAAGGTGAATTCTTTTATCTAAACCCTATAGCAGAGGCAACATTTTAACAATGATTTGGAGGCTACTATTTCGTATTGTTTGATAGTAGATGGAGACGTTACAATATATATGCATTAATTCAACAATGATTTGGAGGCTACTATTGTTTGATAGTAGATGGAGACGTTACAATATATATGCATTAATTCAACAATGTGTGGATATCTAAAATGTGGGACATCTAAAAATGCTTGTGCTAAGGGGATGTACAAATTAACATAGACAGATGCCTGCTGCATTCAGTTGGACTGACCCTCATAAGAAAATTCATTTCAATAATAGAAATACGCAACGCTTCCATTAAAGATTAACAAAATACTCAGTTTTATAAATTTTCACTTCATAGGATCATTAAGTTGGTTGGGGGAAATAATAGAACGTGCATAGCTATTTTTATCCTTTCATAGAAATATATATATATATATATATATAATTATAAAACCATAATTCACAAACTAACATTAATTGGTATGGTATAGTCTAACTCCACTCAAAGTCCTGCAAATTATCCACACTTGAACTTCTACAATTCAGATTCTCACTTTACATTTACACACAACAACGTGTAAAGCTTAATGCTTTGTATATTTCATTGGTTAACACTTCCAACTTTCTAAACTTATAATTAGTAAATCTAATAATTGCCAATTTAAAATCCACTATCATTGTTACAACATATTAGCAGAGATGGTTGTTGAAGACTACCACTGACATCATCCCCAAAGCTGCTTTCAATTTGCTTATTCTAATAGGGCTTTCCATTTGCTTGCTTTAATGCGATTGGATTATATATTTTCTTCTCAAATCTGTGATATAAAAAAAGACAATATAATGTGTCAATTCATGAGCATATTATTTACTAACAAATTGCAGAGCATTATGATTACAGTCATTTAACAACAACATACAAACAATATAAAACAAAGAATTTAAGGGAGATCACATAAACTCTTAAATACATCATCATTAAAACTTGCTCATTATGGTAAGAACAACTACATTGCTAGGAAAGAAATATAATGAAAGTATTGGACTTTTCCTTTCATTGATCGTTCAAAGGTAAAGCTAAGATTAATGAAATTTCGGCCCTTGTATTTTGATAAAGATCCACGTCCATCTAATGAGGAAGTATTGGACTTTTCGTTGCATTGAACCAAAAAGCGGTTTCATGGCCCTAAATATTGCAGCTTTAACCTGTAATAAGCCATGGACAAATTTATTATCACATATTATTTTTATCAACCAAATATGCCCACGCTGTAAAAAAATTCAGTTATTAATTCCATTTTTGAAAGTATGTTTCATATCCAATCTAAATCAGATATGATTTTAGTAACTGCTTCATTACCCAATTAACTAAATTCCTTCTAAGTCTTGATGAGCTACATGCTCCTTCTACCGTTATTTAATTCTTAAACGAACACTAAAATTTCATTCGAATAGAATTCCATGTATATATGTCCTAAGTTGAATATTCATATAAAAGCATGTGATAAAAAAGAAAGAAACCACTATTACCTTCTTGTCATTATCATTTGGATATCATGGAATTTTTTAGATCTAAACCATTTTCCAGTAGCATCTGCAAGAGAAAAAAAGAACCGTCTGGACAATAACTATCTATTTATATCTTTGTTATACTTTTTAGGTAGTATACAATCAAGTTAATGTATGGAAAATAACCAAATATTTTAGGTAATAGTTGATATATGCTATAAAAAGAAGGTGTCATTTATCTATAACCTGGTTTTTATCCTTGTTATGAAATCTAAGTGGAATAAAATCCATGCAGCTGAAACAATGTAGGGTGGAACAACATTCAAAGAAAAGATGGTAGTTAAAAATTCTGAAAGGTTGATCACCAACACACGGAAACTTCTACATATGAGTTAAAGCAACAATATCCTTTTAATATTATTACCGGAAATGATATGTGCACAAAGTGCATTACTGTAATATAACTTAACAGAATGTCCATATATTGGGATACACTGATAGGGTGGGTTTTATTGCTAAATCAATTAAAGAAATCTCATTCCATATGCCCTTGTATAAATAAAAGGGGTTATAGTACAGATGGATTATAGTGAAATTATTTGAGGCATTACAACATCATGGAAACAAAGATGCAATATAGGTAAAGATTCTGCAAGCATAAAAGTTGTTCGCAAGTAATCCAAGTGCAACTAACAACAAATATAAACATATTTGAATCTAAATGCAATTAACCATGTCATATACAAATGCTTATAAGGAAGAACATCAGTATTATAGGACCTTTTTTGGTCAAGATACAAATAGCTTAAGAAAGCCAATGACATAAAAGAAAACTGAAACTCATATCAATGATAATTATATTTTATAGTTACGAAGTTAGTAAAATGAAAATTGTTGGGGATAATGTAAAATTTACAGAGAAATATGTACAGGAATATGAGTTAATAAAAATGTTTATGGTGCCAATGCACAAAACATAGATGGAAGAACATGTAGCAAGTTACCTGAATAGAGCCAGAAGAACTGTTTTCTCATGTTTTTTTATCTATATTATTCTCATATCCTCATTTGTGGAAGATGATCTCGCCACTGACATAAGAACATAGTATTTTAATTAATTAACACCAGCCATAGCACATCATTTAAAATACTATGCACATTCAAATCTGTAACATGTGTTTACCTTATATCCAAATATGACATCTAATTCCAACCATTAATCATTCCGCGCATAACTTGCAACGCCTGAATGATGAAATTCTCTTCCAAGCCTCAAATGAAGACTCTTTCACACAAACATCTTCGATTGAAGACACCTAAATCAATCAAAGAAACACTGTTAATAAACGATGAAATGCTTAAGTGCATATCCATAAATACAACGAAAACATTGTTAACAGACAATGAAATGCTTAAGTGCAGCTATAATATCCACAAATACATTCGTAAATATTAACAGAAATTTTTTTAAGTTGCTTTATGATACCATTCAGCACTAAAATTAATACTGTCTTAACATTGGAACATACATACCATGTCACATATTCTGACAACACAACGTCATTTGCGAGGAATACTTCTCTGTTCAACATCAACAGTATATTGCAGCTAATAAAATAAAATCACACAAATTGAATTGACCACACTCAAACTGGAAAATAATTGAATTGTATCACCAAATTTAATTAATAGTTAAAAAAAACTGAATGAACCTGAGAAATTGATGTTGTATCCTTTGCTCCTAGACTTCTAAGACTTACTATCAGTGTTGTGACCCTTAGACTTCTGAGACTTGCTTTCAGTGTTGTGTCTCTCTAGACTACTGAGACTTACTTTCGCTATTGTGTCATTATTTAGTTTGGGAACTTTGTACACTACAGCTCCAATTGCCCTACATTATTTTCAGTCATTTGAACTACTTCATCAACTTTGAATATGGCTATATGCAAATATAAGAACCTAGTGCAGTTAGCATAGATCACTTAATCCTATGATGAAGGAGGGAAAATAGAAATTGAAACAATAGTAACTATATTTAGATCCTCATCAATGCATGTGCACAAAAGAAATGAGTTTTATTAATGTGTCTATGTGTAAAAAAGAAAAGAATTTTATCTGCAATTAGTATTTTGTACCTGACATAATTTTGTAGAGGTTTCTCATAGATCAATTGAAAGATCGTTGAGCAAGCAATTTATGTTGGCCTTTCAAATACAGGTGTCTCATAAATGGAGGTTTTAAGCACAGATCAACCAAAACCACATTTGATGTACCATTGTCAATCTACGAATTGTGAAATGAAAAATGCAAAACCATATTTTTCCTAATTTAATTTATCTGAGTTTTGTTTGTCGGATGAGTTGAATAAATAAACTATATGCCCTTTCTATGAAACATAATTTGTTTGATATAGAAAATAATCTTTGTATTTTAAAGTAATAAAAAATTTGAGTGCCCTTTAATAACCAATAGTTGGACAGATGCAATGCGGTTAGTTTTAATAAAGTCATACAAACTAAATATGACAGTTGGTTATAACCTAGACCTCAAGTGGCTTGACACCAAATAACGTGTGCTGACCATGGCTAAACAAACCGAGAAATAATAAATTAGAAAAAATATGGATATATATCAAATGTGGATTAATTATGATTTTCAATGATATTGAAATTTTATAAAATTAAACAAAGTAGCAAGGGAAACTATGAAGCTTAAAGCAAAAAGATTTCACATTTAAAAAAAGGATAATCGACTGAAACTTCCAAACCTACTTTGTATATGCCGCTGAAAGTTAAATAGGAAAATATACGATGAAACCATCCACTCGCCCTTTATTTCTCAACCATAAGACTTTTTTTCTTCAAATTAATAGTTAAAAATCAACAAAGTAACCTAATATAGTTGAAGTTTCACCAAATTCAGAAATCCTAAATTAAAATCAATATACAGGAAAGAAACCACTTACTAAATGTATACAAAGCCATTCTAGAACTTTGAATGCTTAATTTTGGTTTCGATCATCCAAGTAGGTAAACAAATTACCTAATTTTTCAAAACTGAACAACACAATTAATCTGATATTTTTTACTAAATACATACAAATTCATGACTTGTTCTCTGGCGGTGAAAGGAAAATTGAACTGTTTAATCAGTCAAACATATCTTTGGTCGCTTTTGGATCCTTTAGAGAAAGATCAATCTATGGATTGAAATAAAAATTAGATTTCCCAATACATACATACATACATACATACATATATTTGAAAATTTATAAGATAATTTGATTGGATTAATAATAAAGGAGACAGATAAAAAATAGTTAACTCAAAGAGTGACTGTGCATTTAGAGTGGAACCACAAACTAAAAAATATAATTGGATGTGATAGCTAACATTCAGCAGTTAATTTCGAAGGAAGGAATTTTCTCACGCAGGATGATTAAAATTTTAATATTTCTTGAAAATTTTAAAGTTAGGTAATAAAGAAATTGTCTTGATACCTTACTTGAAAAGAGAAATCATAAATTTCAAACTGTCATATGATAATATTGAATAGAAAAAATGAAATAAGAGAGTGATTCATAATGATTCCTATGCATGATTAATGATGAAATAAAGGCTGCATTTTTTTATCATAAATTTCCCTCTATACGTTCATGATTCCTATGCTTCTTGTCATTTATACCATTTTTTGAAATAAGAGAGCGATTAATCAAACTCCAGTTTTATTGTTGCCAATTATTGTAAATAGTTCAGTTGGTATTGTATGAACATGGCACTATCGGCTGCATGAATTAAAATACATTAAGTTCATCTATTGTCAGGTCAGATTAATAATTTGTAGCAAATATAGCTAATTTTAGTTCTTTTTTGGACTCCAAACGTATCAGCTACTATTGTCTATGGGACCATATAAGCAACAATTAGTCATAATTAACCATATAGTGGAAATTTGCTAGAATATTTATTATACAAAAAATCTGCAATTGATGCATAGTGAGCCTAATACACATGATGTAGATGGAAATTCAAAAATAATGTCAAATTTAATGGGAAGGTCGGATATCAAAGAGATTCCAAGACTAAGCCTCCATGTGTCCATAACATGAAGAAATGGAGGCAAGTCAAGGTTGGAGTTTAGATTGCCTTGTATATTTATATATTTATTTTGATAAATACATGGCTATTTAGATTTGATTTTACAAAAATGAGGAAACATCATTTATATATATCCCAAATGAAACAACATGCAATCATTTTTATACATAATTTTTTGAAGTTAATAATGATTTCATAAATAAAAATCAAGGTCATAATGCATTACATAACAACAACATAAATACTACATACAACAATTTTTTTGTCCAAAATAATGTACCATGTAAAAAATAAGTGGCATGGATGTACAGCAAAAATCAAAGAACCGCTTTTATCTAAACTGGTATGAGTGTATATGCATCTTACAATTTTTAAAATCATATGATCACGAAAATATCATGAAAAAAAATTAAAAAATCAATATAGTTACCTCCACATATCCAAGATTTTTCAAGATCCAAATTTTCATTGTCAAAGTCATGTATTCTTTAACGCCTTTCTCTATAAGAATTTGTTTGCTGATGCTCACAGCATAGTTATCTTTGTATGACTGCGACAAAAATAAAGCAAGAATCAAAATATATTGAATTGAAATAATAGCCCAGAAAATTTTCATAGGTACTTGAAAATTTTTGCAAAAGTAAACACACATTCTTAAATTAATTCATCAGCAAAAGTCTATGATAATCTTTAAATAATGCATTACATATATAAGTCAATATTATTGTGTTCGATATAACCAAAATTATTACCATCTGCCGCTCCATGCATTTTCATATAAAATATATGAAGGAGAATCATAGTGGTCGCCTAAGGAGGAGGAATCAGCTGCTATGCTCTTGCTACTAAAACACTTTCGTAAGATACTTCAATATTCCTAGAACTCGTGTTAGCATGCAACTGAAAAGATGATGGAAGAATTCTTTTTCCCTATTTATACATAATGGTTACAATTTAGTATTTTAAAATTACTGATAACTAAACTGTTATCAAGTTTTTACCTTGCCGCTTCTGTATAAATGATCACTGATAGCATGAAAACCTCGGCATACTGCATCATTTCCGTTGATGTTATTACCCTCGGAAAATATTAAGCACAATGAATTTTCATCTCCTATATTGATATCAAACATCAATTGCAATCTACTATCACAATTTTTGCTGTCAGTGTCCATTTTTGTCACCTGAAAGGAAGCAAAACGGGAAGTAGAAGCCAAACTTATGTTATTTTTTACATGAAAGAAGCGCAAAATAAGTTAGAATACAATGGCAATGTATCTCAATATCAATGCAGTCAAGTTCATTCTTATAAGCTTGAACAAAAAGGCAGTAGAAAGAGACATTAGTATGTATATAATAAGCCAAAGGATGTATTATGAAAGACGTGCTCTTTGGATCAAGTTCTGTAGATTTGCAGTCATATTATACTGGCAGAACCATCCATGTCTGGTTGTCTGATAAAAACATATATAATCTCTCAAACAATTAGCATCCACGAACAATATGTTTTAATGATTGGACCATGTTTTTTCAAACAATTAGCATATAAAAACATATATGTTTCCATGATTGGACCATAAACACATGTTTTCAAAAAATCTCTCAAACAATTAGCATTGATGTCTGCATGTCTGTATAGATACACAAATGTAGATCCAACCTTTGGACCATATTTTTGAATAGAAAGTTAATCAACTTGAACTGGTTTTCACGATTCATATGCATTCCCAGTAATATCCTACTTAACATTCTGCAATAAAATTTAAAGAGCTGATTTGGATAGTGCGAAATTAAGAGATTAGTACCTTTCAAAAGAGTGTGGATACACAAATTGCAGAGATACTCAGCTTAGCAATCGATCAATCAGGGAGATGAGATCGGGAACCGCACTGGACTAAATATCAGTTGGTTGTAGGAGAAGGTGTTGGAGAAGCGATGGATCTTGAATCGGCTTGGATGTGGATCAGATCTACATCGGTAGAGGGAGATATGAGAGTCGGTAGAGGAGAACGATGCAAAAATGTGATACGAATAGAACATATGCGAAAAGAACAATGCGTGGAGGGTAATTATGGTATTCCAGAAAGACACGGTTGAAATTATATGGATGGAATTTACATTATTAGTAGTAGAGATGGGTGTTGTGTAGGGAAAAAAATGGAATAAGCAATAAATGAATATGCTAAAATCACCTCTATTGATAGAAGTGCAATTTTGTATCCCATACACATTTATTATGGACGATATGCAGTCACCGCTTTATGATACATAAATACCTCAACTTGATAGACCATTAAAGAAAATCTAAATAAAAGCAATACTATAGAAACTTATTCATGCCCAAACCTTTTATATCAGTTGTTTCAGTTCATGTATGTATCAGTTCATGAATAATGAATGCAGTTTTATAAAAATTAATGAATGCAGTTTTATAAAAATTAATGAATGCAGTTTTATAAAAATTAACTAAGTTTATAATAATACTACTAATACTGATAATAATAATAAATTTATGAAATAATAACCTAGTTAGCTAAATACTTTCAAGTGAAGCATTAAGCATCACTTGAAAAAACCCTCATCTGATTTTTTTTGTTCAGGAAAGAAACATTAAGCATAATACTTTCAAGTGAAGCAGCTCAGAAACTTTATATGATTATGATACTTGAAAACATACACTGATCAGACCCTCAAGATAGTTCCAGAAATGATCACCTTAAAGCATTGTTAGATAGTTAAAGCATTTGAAAAAACCTCTATGATTCCTCATCCTCTAATCCTAGTAAGAGACACTTGCTGTGGAGATCCAACTTAGGATTTTTTGCAAGCATAAGGGTCGATGAAGTTTCCACCACATAAATTTGTAAATTTGAAGGTTTATTTTACATTGTAGATTCAAGAATTATGAGGAGAGGAATAAGTATAACAGAATATGATCACAAAGAGACTGATCAAATTTTCACATGCAATTCATAAACTAAGAAACGTAAATAAGTTCAAAAGTGAGGCACTACACATACCAAGGTATGATGCACGATAGCCTTAACTCCACAAAATCCAACGTTTCCACTAATGAGAAACGTTTTCTCACCAACAGAATTTCAATTACCATGCCAATTTATTTATCATGCTAGTTCCAAGCAATGACATGCACTATTACATTACCCTGGAACAAACAAACCAAGTTCATTTACAAATGTCAAGATGAATCAAACCACCATGCAGGCAAGAAATTAACATGTGTACAACAAACAATGGAAACGCATTTCTTGAAATGTCAACATTTGTCCACTGGAAACTTTATTGCTTTTGGATTATGTATTGTATATCGGTGACTTTCAAACTCTTAAGTTTATGAAAGATAAGTAACATATAATGTGATGTTGTAATCAAACTCTTTTTATAAGTCATTCATATTTTCCATCTCTATAGTAAAATATGTTGCTGCCTATTTAGAAACATATACTTGAGTTGTCCCCTAGAAAACTCCTTAACAATAGAAACAATATGCATCTAATAAAGCCTAAAAATTAGCAAGAACCAATTGTAAGACAGTGAGGGAACATCGAACTTCTGGTCAAAATGACAATTCGCATCCAAAAACAGCAACGTCCAAAAATTAGCAAGAATCAATTGTAAAAACATCCAGTTATTCGCAAGCAAGAATCAATATAATAGCATGAAATGAACTTACGTGAACTTGCATTTTTCTTTATAATTTATTGATGAAAACGCAATGGAACTATAAAAGTTGTATCATTTTGTAGGCACAGAGAGGAATAATAGAGTCAATTACAATTCAGCTTAGATGTGTATTTCATCACTAAACACAATTAATAAAAAATATTGAATATAGATAAGAAAATTAAAAAAAAGTAACAACAGAACAAAACCTGCAAAGTCATTTATACATAAGTTTTCTATGCTCTGTGATATTTAAAAAAACAAAGTTAATAATATTTTTATTTTATATATGAATTAATATTATTTAGGAAATTTTATTGAAGCATTAAATTAAATAAATTCATAACTTGAATAGCTTTATTTGTGTTTAATATAGGTACATTTTTTAATTACGAAATTATCTTCAATCACATAAATATAGCACATTCATAATTAATACTTCAACTGTGAAAAAGGTCTAGTGTTATAAAAAGGAAAAATCGTTTCAACGGATATCTATAAAGAAAATTAGGGCAAAAATTAATGAAAATGATTCAAATAACATGGGAATGTGAAAATGAAACCATGTTTTTATACCTATGATTTCAGATTGTGGCTAACCAATTTGAAAGTAGGCTGCATGTCATCAGTTCATTGTCATTTATAAGAGGGCCATGACCAACATTAATTATGTGCAAGTGACATTTTACCTACTATATCATCAATTTCATCAAATATGATCATATGCAATCACTTTGGTCGCACTTTAAATGATGGGATGCTACTTAAATTTATCAGGATAAAAAATTTATAGATTGAAAATAAAAGAATTCACATTCATGACCTCTATCTCATATGGAATCCTCAATATCAACAAACTTTGTCTTTCCTCAATTTCTTCAATAATTTTGCCTCAAGACTAAGGCCGGTTTACCATCTTGAAATCTTATGCTCGCTTCCTATCCAAAAGATTTGTATAATAATTAATTACAGGAAGGTATAACCCTATAAACTATATTAAAGCTTGTATAATAGTTAATTTTCTTTCAAATTATCGTATTTAAACAAAGAACAATCATAATCTATATATTCATATTTTACACATCTTAAATGGAAACTTCTCTATCCCTTCTAAAGGAGACCATTTGTCAATAACATCACATTGAGGATTAATTTTACATAGACAACTCCAGTTGAGATTGAGAATCGAGTTATTATTTAGTAATTCTAACAAACAGTTCTCAAGCATAGAGTAAGCATGTAGCGTGTCAAAATAAATTCCTATTTCGCATAAAGAAGGAAAAAATGTTAACAGTAATTACCTTCCCAACTCTAATCGGCGCCTAAGAACACAAAGACATCATGCAAGCATTCCAACTTCTAATGCTTCAAAATGCTAATTGAAAATAAAAAATTACTATTATTGTTAGCGCTCGACAATAGAAAAAATAATACATTTTAAGCATTTGAACCACCTACATGAACATTTGGGCAATTAATTCTGCTCCTAATGACACTAACATATTTAGTCTAAAGAAAATTCTACAGTTTAGATAACGCAAGCATTCTATGTTAAAAGCTCATGTGTTCAACAAAATAGCACTCCAAAATTTATGAAACCACAAAATTTAAGAGCTACAGAAGTTAAACTAAATAGAATCTCGTGCAAGCTATTCTTATCTTAAAATTATATGAAAATACATCATGTTGAGTTAACTCTATTAGAATATAATTTTCTATTATATTCCTGAATTAAATGTATCTATTTTACATATCACGGGTTGAATAAGGAATTAAATAGCATTAATTGTTTATGTGTGTGCAGCTGTGTTTCGAAATAAACACATGATCGAAGCCAGAAAAATTGTTCTATTTTAAGTATTTGATGTTTGATATGATACATATATAACTTTTGCATTGTCAAAGGATGTAATATTATTATTGCAAGTAATCAAAGATTAAACATATAGTCCAGTGGTCTTTATGAATGAATATTGTACTATAATGTGCATATATAAATGGTAATTGCAAGTAATCAAAGATTCAACATATAGTCCAGTGGTCTTTATGAATTAACATTGTACTATGATGTGCATATATAAATAAATGGTAATAAGAAAAACTATCTGTCATTGTCTCTAATTATGATTTACCAATCCTGGGTTAGTTTACTTGTGTTAAGCACTTGTGTTTAGGAAACTCTTTAAAGAAAATACAAAATATAACTTAGACAAAGACTACTTACTGTTTTATATTGATGGCCATGGAAAAAAAAAATCTTGGGCAATCTCTTCATGCAAACTGTATCCATATTCATAGAACATAGTTAAAAAATTGTATAATGGAAGCAGAAAGATAAGAATTAACCTAAGTGAATTGATTAAGGAGTCTGTCCTTGGCAAATTCGTCAGAAAATTTAATGAGGAGGACTAAACTCCAATATTTTCCTAGGAGTATATATTACATTTAGACGGTCGTGAAGTGCTTCTTATGAAATACACCAAATACATCAACATTTACACCCTTTTTTACATAATATAAATATTTGTGTCTACCTTCATCATCTAGTATAAATGTACGTACCACTAATTTTCAATCATAAGCAAAAACAGTATAGAGTTGCTGCTACTTTAAACCAAATTCGCATTATAGCAAAGTTTCTTAACTTTAATTTTTCTCTGGTTAAAATGAATAGGTTTGCTAGAAACATAAATGGACAAAGCGCTTTATGGTGTAAAACTGCTTTATGGTGTAAAACTGAAGAAATGCGACACACACAATATTCAAAATGACAACGGTGGTGACGCTGTAAAAATAAAATTCATCTGTAAAATAGAAATTGTTTTGTACTTCCATAGAAAACTATCAAAAGCTTATCAAAAATCTATCAAAGTCCATATCCTAAATTTGGTTGGTTATTTTTGTGTGATAATCACAAATTTGATATTTAAAAACACTTCCTAATAGTTGATTTAACAACTTATAGTATATACGTACATGATTCATTTCCATTATAAAACTGAATTATTAGTTATACTTTATTCAATTTCTATTGTAATGACTATAGAAAAAAGAAAAATCATTTATCCAAATCATTTGGCAGAAGCCAAAGATAATCCAAATTGAAAATGATGTAGTAAAAGCAAAATACACAAAAAAATTACATAATTGTTCGATACAATTTAGGCTGTAGTTTAATTTACAACAATGTTTATAAGGGCAAAGTGTTAAAAATACCTAAGTCGTGGTCGAAGTCCGATGTGAAACTGACAACTGCCTAATCGATTAGCGGTTAGCGAAATTGAGGAATCGCAGCAGACGTAGGAATTTCAGATTAGGCATAAGGTCACGATTAGCAACTGAAATCAACGAACAAAAGAGTTTCCCAGGTTAACGAACAAACCGTAGTCGACAATCAATTGGAAATCGATAATCAATAGTTGAAGATGGAGAGGAAGCAGAATTTTTAGTCGTAGAAATGTGAAATAACCCTAGTTTATGTTTTTGGAGTTTCGAAGACGATGGAATGGATTTAGGTTTATTCCAGTGAGACGCAAAAGGGTACTTTGGGTATTTCAGAAAGACACGGATGAAAGTAGTACACTGAATTCTCATTATTAGTAGTAGAGATGATTCTGTATGTTGTTAAAAAGTTTCCTCATAGACATTTTAGTGTACAATTTTTTCCATTCATCCCCTTCTTTAATCCATCTTTCTTTTGCTTTAGTTTAATGGCTTGAACACTGAAACATTCTTCTAACTTTGACTATGCATTGAATTATTCATGATCCAATTCTTCATTTAGGGGGTTCTCATCCAGTTTTTCTTGCATATCTTCACAATAATCTTGTACTTTATTGGTTTTATTTTGCTCTTTTGGTCTAAATTTATTCCACCTTTTGATTCTTTGTTTAATTATTCTAATAACTTGAACTAACATGAACATTTTTCTACGTTCAATTTTGTCTAGATTAGAGAAATTTGCATCATTAAAGCACTTTTCACAAGTATGTCGGTGATTAGCATATCTAAAAGGTTTTCCTTTATTTCTTGTTATTTCCATTTTATTTAGATTTATAAGAAGTGGCCAGTGATCACTTATTGAACTAGGTAGAATGCAGACTTTCAAGTTTGAAAACTTATTTATCAAATTAGTATTAATTAAGGCTCTATCCAATTTGCATGCTTTTTTCTTTACTTACCACTTTTCCATGTGAATTTCAGGCCAGTATGGAGTGATTTGATCAATCCTGATGCAATGACATAGTTGTTGGATTCAGTTAATTGGAAGACTCTATGGGTTAGTCCTTATTTCTTTTCTTCAGCCTTGAGTATTGCATTAAAATCACCCATTACTAACCAAGGACCATTAATACCAAGGACCATTAATACCTACTGGTTTCAGTTTAGCTTAGAGAGTGGTTTTGGCATAAGCCCAATTGCTAGCATATACAAAAGTACAATATTTTTTTAGACCCCCTACATTTACTGCTTGTATTGAGATTTGTTGCTTATCTGTGTCAAATACCATTACAGTCCATATACTTTTCAACCACATTATCAATATTCTACCTTTTCTCCAAACTCATTGTTGTTTATGATCTCCCAATCTCTCCCATACTTTCAAAGAAGAAGTTCATGTTATCAATGCTAAAATTGTATTCTAGAATACTCATAAGAGAAGGAAGGTGTTTCCTTCTCAAGTTAAAAGAGGTCTAATTTGTAAGCATCATTGTCTAGATCTCTTACGTTCCAACATATTATTGACATTTAGAGGGTTGGGACCTACTCCTCAAAGTTTTACGAGGTTCCCATAGCTGATTAACAGCCTTACTATTCTTATTGTTGGACTTAAATTGTTTGGCGTGATTCTCATTTGATTTTGTGTACTTGTTTTTATCTACATCATCATCTTTGCCTTCGTTGGTAAATTTCAGATTGATATTCAATTTGCTAATATCATCAATTGTTTTAGGGTCAGAGTTTTTTTCACACGGTTCCTCCACCACCTTCTTACCATAGGCCTTCTGGATTTCCTCCTTTAACTGCTCAAAGCTCTGATGTGCCATCTCCTCCAACCCCTTCTGTTGATATCATTCTGAACTATCTCTCAACTCCTCAGCATTCTGGTTCTGGGTTAGGGCCACATTAGTGTCATGTAGTTTTGTAATGTGTATATAGTTGGGGGTTTTTTGCTGGTGAAGTATGTGTAATGTTTGGGGTTCTCCAGCTCGGACTCGATGGCAAAGCCTGAACACTCAGGTTGGGTCACATTTCTATATTTTCCTTGTTATATTTCATGTTTTCTTTCTTTTACTATACTTGTTTCCGTGATGGGATCGTTATTGTGCATTGTATCTCACTATGCCTAAAGCATTTGCAGTAAGGACAGCTACGAGGTACATATTAATATTCAACCTCTTTAAGGTGGATATTCCATTAACTGTCTTTTGCTCTGTTTTGTTTTTCAATTCTGCACCAGCCTTATGTTTTTTATCACACATCTAGCATAGTGGAGTCATTTTATATTTCTTCTATGATCATCCATGCTTAGTGGAATACCTATGAGACTAGCAAATTTGCTTATACCCTCAACATTCCATAATGTCATTTCTAAATTAATCAATCTTATCCAAACTGGGTGAGATTCAATCGTATCTCTCTTTAGTCTTAGATTAGTTTTCCATCTTTTTGTGAAAGTTAGTTTGTTGTCCATGAACCAAACCCCCCTTCTAAAATTCATTTACAGTCTTCCTCTTTCTCAAATTTCCATAAATAGAATCCATTTTCTCTAGCAAATATGTCCTATGTGCCTTTAGGTTTCCACTCTTTTTTGATATATGCATTAAACTATAGATAATATTGTCTCCTTCCGGCTACATAACATGATCTATTTATTCCACGTTTTGTTAGCTTCCAAGTAGTCTCCATCCTCGAAATTAGCATACTCCTCATCTTTTCCATTAAAAAATTCAACACCTCCATCGATTTAGCATGACCGTCCAAAGCATCTACCCAAGTTCTGATTCCGGGCCTCATCTGGAATGGCATCAATGGCCCCTTTCCTTTTCCTGCTCTATTTGGGTTAACGGTGTAAACCCTAGCTTCCACTTTTGGCTTGTCCTTCCTTCTAACCTCTTGCCATCTCGCTCGGTCCACTTGTTCGTCATCTTTATCATTATCGACGATATTAGATTTTACCCTAGAGTAGCAGTCGTCGCTATTGTTTATATGTATGTATGTACGTACGTACGTACGTACGTACGTCTATGTATGTATGTATGTATGATGCATGCATGCATGCATGCATGCATGTATGTATGCATGTATGAATGTATGTATGTATGTATGTATGTATGTATTATAGTGCTAGTGACATACATACATATACATATACATACACACACACATATATAACACACATACATAATCATCTATATTCTATAATACGAAAATATTTCTATTACCATATTGTAAAAGGGTTGATTCTATTGATACTCACGTTCAAATAATTAAATTACCAACAAAACGATTTTCAAAACAGATTAGAAATTAAATTTATATTAAATATGATTAATGTCAAGAATCTTTAGCTCAAGTGGGAAGTGATATGACACTAGACAAATGTTATAGAAGTCGTGAATTCGAACCATCGATATCAAATGGGTGCTCTGCTAGAATAAGGTGTCACTTTTGTCATCAAAAAAGATATGATTTAATATAATTTGTACATTTGTTCATAATAACACAAAATTGATTTTTGAGAAAATTTAATACCAACTCATTGTTTAGAGAGTATGCTAATGAGCAAGGAAATTGATTTGTGGATTTTGTATCAATAACGTTTGTGAGAATTAGTATACAATGCACGTACGTGTATCTAATATTCAAAGATGTTTATCTCGGATGGATGTGTGTTTTAAGTGCAAATATTTTTGTAGTCACGATATTGTTTTGTTGGTGATATCGATGACAAATTGGTAGTAAAATTTCGTTGATTGGTAGTCGAAAAGGGTGTTGAGATTTCATTAACGAATGGGGTAATTTTGGAATTTCAAAAGGACACCGTGTAAATCATGTTGATTGAATTCTCTTTACTACTAGTAGAGATGAGATCAAATCAGATCAAATGTGCAAAGTATAACCATGCACATACTTAACATGGTTTGATTGATTATCCGTATCCATACATAAACAATGATTAGTTTATTTACAATCTGAGGAAATGAAGAGAAATCAGACTTCAGATTACTATCTCTCTTTACATTTTTACAATCCTAGTTCCACAAATTATACCACTAATCACTCTACATCCATCTTACAGTTGCTTGATTTATACTATCATATTTGATTTTGCCAAATGAGACAAAGGACAACTTTTCAGGTGCCAACTGCTCAATTGATGTGAGCAACTCTGTGATGTTCCGTATGGTAAAAGGCTTGAAAGAGTTAAACGAGATTAATACATTAAACCTACTTTTTACTCAAGTTTTAAGAGTTCGTTTGGTTTCATTTTAAGTTTTTTTTATTTTACATTTTCAACCTTCATTGCAAAATATGAGAAAGCGACGAAGAAGATTTAAAATTCTAAGCATCTACACAGACGATGGAGGGAATGACGGATGTGAATGAATGAACGCCGGGGTGATGTATTGTTTTCCGCGCTTCTATTATTTTTCAAAAACGAAAAACAAAATAAATTTGTTCTATTTTGTATTTTAACCTCATTTTCTAAATTGACCATCTTCAACCAAAATACATACGTCGTACGTAGTATTTTTGTATGAACGAAAATCCAAAACTAAAAACGTCAAATCAATCGTGACCTAAATTTTTGACTGAACTTAATCTTAATTTTGGACATTCACTTAGTATAAACATCATACAAAGCACTTGATTATGACACGTAACAGTAGGAAAATCAAGGAACACAAAAGAAAATTAGTTAGAATATAATCCAGCAGTCATACTAAACTCAAACCGTAAACCAAACCAGAACCATTTTACATAAACATCAACTTAAGTCCACCGTTCAAACCAAATAACCGTAAAATCTTACAAAACCGTATACAAAGCATCTCAGTTTGTATGCAACAAACACATAAAAAGCCTAACTCTAATTCAATTACAAATAAAACTATTTATTCAATTTTAACATTCTTTTTTTACATTCTTTCACCTATAACGATATGTCCATGAGCTCATACACACATATACACAACGTACACGGTCCAGAGAAGAGATTCCAGCTACCAATTGACATCCAATGTCAAAGCCTCAGGAGGAAGAAGAACATTAGAAATTTCTGTAAAAGAAACATTGGACATTAAATTACTCCATGAACTAGATTCTACAGCCATTATTGGTCTAATCAGCTTCTTCACTGTAACTATTTTCCATTCATTTCCTTTACCAACTCTAGCAACAATCTCAAAGGCAACTCTCTCAACTTTAGGCTTTGTTCTCCACTCCTCTACCATTTTCCATACCTTATCGTTCTCCGTTATCTCTCTCTCAACTTCCAACCTTAACTTTACAAAGCTTAGTGATGTTACTTTTGCTTTTAAGAGTCGTGAATGCCCGCTTTGAAATATGATTTTGCCAAGGAAACTCTCTAATGATTTTTCAAGTAGTTGTAACTTAGAATTTAAAGAATTGCGCACTTGTTTGAAGTGATCATTTTGATAGCACTTATTTGATACTAATTCAACGGTGTTGTCGTTATGGAATAGAGTTTCGATGTGAGATCTAGGGCTTCGTGTATGAAATGCAACAACTGAAGCAGATCCGGATAGTTGAAGAGAAGGTGAAGGGTAGCATGAGGGTGGAGACCATAAATATTGATGGGATTTCTGTGAGCTTTTATACGAAGAGAGACCAATATCGTGAGGGTGGAAAAGAGTTGCTTCTATGGCGCCATCTACCTTAATTGTAATGCCTTTGCCTACAATTATCTTTTTTATATTTCCATGTCTGGCGTTCATCTGTATTCGGCAAAAATGAAATAGATAAGTAACATAAATGGTACAAAATTAATAACATTACTTAGATCAAAACTGTACATGATATACGTCTTCAAGGTTACCATACAGGTGCACAAATGTTTGCTTTCTAATATATGATTTTAATCTATTCGTTTTGGATCCTTGAGACTAAGATCAACTACTTAAGCTGCTTATAAACCCTTCCATTCAACTACTTGAACCTCCTAAAAAGTTATTGCTTTTTCTGCCAAATTGCTAAGCTACTTTTGATTGGCAAGTTTTAAAAGCTGCTAAGCTAGAAAGGGATCAAAATGCTAGGCAGAGAAATGAGATGATGGAGAGGGAAGATAATAACTAATTCTCCAAAATTGAATCGTAAATTTTACATGTTAATTTAACTATCAATAATCATGTTATGGTTTACAAGAGATGGGATTTGCATTTTCCAAATGCTATTTGGACCAATCAAGGCTGAATTTTCAGAATCGATTAACAGTGAATGCTAATACTATCTTTCGAAAACAATGCTGATGATTTGGGAAACAAGCTGAATTAGTGAATAAATATGGATTTTTTTTTCTCAGATATGCTGGAATTTATACAAGGATAAGTGAACTTTTTTTTCTTTTTATTCAACAAAGATGGAATAACATAAAGGCATGGTTAAAAGGAAAATCTCCGAGAAACCTTTGAAAGATTTTTTTTTCTTTTTTTCGACACTTTACCTACTTAATTCCTTCCTAACAGGAAAGTCCAATTTTAAACTACCAAATTGAATGTCCATTTGGTATTGTAGTTTCTGCCATGCCCAACTTAGACCTTAATATGATGGTATATGTTGAATTATATTGTAGAGGAACCATGGATACAAGTAATCAACTTGATGAATACTAGATATATCTAGTTAGTTGCTAAAGATTATATGTACTGCCGATATTTAACAGAACTCCTACGCAAATTTTAATCCTTCGATATCACAATTGATTTAGTGGGAAAATAATTTTCAAAAAAGAAAAATTGTTTCATATATTACAATAAAGATTGCTCATTAAACTATATAGGTTTCGTCTTTCCATCACAGGATTGATGAGGCTGGACATCACCTATGATTGCCTTTGCAGCTTTGCCAAATATGAATTCATAACTCGAAGACTTCACTTCTAAGACTTGAAAAAGTAGATAAGATTTTTCTTTTTCTTTTCTTCTATCTTTTTTTCCCCCAAAAAAAGGTCTTGGGACCAATTTCCTTTCTCTTCTTTCCGCTCTTAAGATGAACAACATTCATATTGACCTCCACAATTGAAACAGCCACTACTCACTCTCTTGTCAACTATCCATGTTAAAGTATGTCTTGAATTTAAACTATACTTAGAATGAATAAGAATACAAGGAAGTATTTTTCTACTGCTGCTAGTAATTAAAAAGAAGGAAACATATTAAATTCACGTGCAGGAATCAAGAAAAAATAAGTTTCATGAAAATAGCACCTGCACAATTTACCTTTTCACATTTTTTAGAATAAACATCAACCACATTTTTAAAATGTCATCAATGTTGAAACAAAATAAAACCCTAAAACGACATTCTTTGATGAATGGCGAAAGTATATTATAATCACGCATGGCTTTCCTACTTCGGCCAAAGTTAGTATCAGTGGCAAGCCCATAATGGTCACAGCGGGTGCTTATCCCACCTCAAAAAAAAAATATACTAGTAACAACTTGTTTTTCGCTAGTTACATAAACTAACTTTACAGGATTATTTTCAATACCTCGTTTCGATTTCTAACGATCAAAGGATCAAGATAGATGAGACCTGCAATTTCAATATCAGCATGTGCTGAAATTTGTAGCAAATGTGCTAATAATTCGATGTATAGTTTCTTTAGTTCCTTACCATCAAAGGTGAAAAGTAAATGGAATGTATTAAAGATTTCATTTCTAGCTTCTGTTAGTTGAGATGTTACTTAGGCAGGAATGTTTTTAGAAGATGTTGTTGAGGAAGTTAAAGAAATTTCTATACAATAGTAGAATAAGCGTTTTTCATGTGGCAAAATAGGCATCAAAACTTTAGTTGACATTTTTCCTCTTTCAAAATCCCCAACACAAAAAAAGGAGAATCTTGGACGGCAGTAAATCAATAAGATTATTAAAATTGATGATTTTATCATCGTTGCCAAAAATCTTACGATTTGCATCCCGATTCAGATTGGATCCCTCCTTTTATGATTTGATTTACATTCTAATTCAAAATTAGTTAAACCAACAATAAAAACACATCCAAATCATACTAACATATTTAATATGCATATTTAGATTCACAATTCTCATTATAATGTTTTTAAAACAAAATAAAAATGGAACTAAAGAGAAAATTAAGTTTCAAGTTTAATTATATAAGTTTAAACATCAAAATCAACTTCAAAGCGCATACGAACCTTAAAATGAGGATATTTTGAATCTACGATTCACGATTTAAATCCCTTTTCGATTTAAAATTTAAACTTTGTGATTTACGATTTAAATCTCATTTTGAAACATGGATTGCTATGATTAATCCACATAGCAATGAAGGTCCTGATTAGAAGTACAAGGATTTAAAGAAATGGATTATAATTTCATTTGTTAAAAGTAATGATGTCGACACTAAAAAATCAAACGGAAAATAAAATTTATCATGACATTTAGGAGAAGGTGCAAAAAATATATAATTGAATTTCAAATCTTGGTTGAAGATCACTGGATTATCATTGGTTTACCACGATCCTCATAAAATTATAAACATATTTTGGAGCATTGACTTGGTCATAAAGGTCGAGAAAGTGTTATGAGATTGTTATAATCATATTAAATGTTGAAATCATGGAAAATTAATGGTGATTCCATGTATTCTAAAGGTGATGACCGGCTTTTCTTTGTTCGTATTGAAAATTGAAGAGATCAATGAATATGATTTTGGAGCAAATGACAATTATATTAAAAAAAGAAGCGGGTGCTAAAAAGAAAATCAACTTTAAAAATGTATGAAAAAGAAAGAGTTCGAGAGACAACTATTTTTAAATAGCATAGTTCGATATCTCAGTAGCGCCTAATCGGCATTCAGGCGGACTTTATAAGATTGGCTTTAAAATTTAATAGATCAATCTTTAAAAACAGTGCCTAATTGGCACTCGGCGGCGCTCCTAACAGCATAAATATCGAATAGGATAATAATAAAAAATATTTGAAGAATCTTTTGATACTCATATTGATCGGAGAATATAGAGAGGTTTCATTTCCTGACACAAGATGTAAAGACTATTTTAGGTGCAAAGTGTAATTGTAAAATTTTAAACTAAAATATTGAAATAGCAAAAGTTGATTATGTTTACTTTTCTAAGTAACTAAAGCTTCCGTCAAAACAACACTTCGAAGTTAGGGTGCAATTGAGTAATAGATTTACAGGGCGATGCGGTTTTCTTCCTAAGTGGCACTCCAACGGCACTCTTAACAGCATAGAGCACAAATAAAGGCATAGTTACATCCAAGCACTTTACATGTGTACACCTTCATACATCTCACTAGCATCTCATCACATTTGCGCAGCATACACTTGTATTCATCCATATTTGTTATTGCGTCATTGCATGTAAATCCAAATTGGCTACCGTATTATGCTGATAAACCCGAAAGAGTTAACTTTTGTGCTATGTCGGTACTTTTGTATTGTCGTACTTCTATCTATTTCCATATTATACTTTTTGCCACTTGGACGTACACTCACTAGTGTAAATTTTTATCTATATTTTATAGGATACCGAAGAAAGCATTTTCTTTCTTTCTACTGTTTCATGATACACGATACGTCACATTTTTTCTCTGTCATGAGAGAAAATTGTCCCCAAAGGGTTTTTTTGCTATGTTTTGACAATGCGACAACGTTTGTGAGAGAGAAAAGGAGTTAAATATCATTGTAAACTTCAGAAAGAAGAATGATGTCAGATGACATCTATCATTTTTTCCACTTCCACGGTGTTACAAAAGAAATCTGCATGGAAGCTCGGCTATTTTTTTATGTGAGTCCAGATTCTTGTTTTGGTCATGTGAATGTATATTGGTGCATTAAGAGACTCCAAACATCAAATGTCACAACTGGATCTCTCTTATATAATTTTACATTGGCTTGTTATTGATTTATTTTGGTGCGAAAGAAACATAAGAATATTCAGAGTAAAAGTAATCATGTAATCTTTCACAGCATCATTCGTCTGACAATGTTTTGGTTATTGACAGCAAAAGGAAAAGCAACTTCGGTGCTTAAAAGAGTTGCTTATGCTGGAAGATTGAAGAAAGTTCGAAATGTATCGGAAAGCGATTCATTGGATTATTGATGTTGTTACCTGATATGGCTCTGTTTCAGTCTTTATGACATTTTTTGGGCTTCTTATGCCTATATTTTGGGTTTTGAATGTGTTATTCGGTACTCTTGTGGTTTGGTGTAACAATGGGTTGTAACCATGCATAACTGTTTTGCTTTCTTTTCTTGTTCCGCTATATAGGTTGAATGTTTGAACTTTGTGATGTAATCTTTTAGTAGTTGATGAAAGTATAGCCAACTGTAGGATGTAATGCTAATAAAATTTTCTACCATGTATTTGTTTATATTAAATGTAGAAATTTGCATCAAATTTCAACTCCACTTGGATATTCACCCTCTTCTTATTGTTGAAATGCCATCTATTGACCCTTTGCCGGTCTGAGCCTGAGACTTGTAAAGTTTCCTTGAAAAATTACTTGCATGGAAAACCATTTCCAATTCATATTAGACTCATAACTACATGTTGTCAAAATTAATTTTCTATTGTAGTCAACCTAGTATTGAAAAAAAACAAAATAAGTTTTTGGGGAAAGAAGTTCAGGTACCGATAATCTGCAACCACTACTAAGGATCCGTTTGTTTTATTTCAAACGTCGCTGAATAGCTACAGAATTAAGTGATCAACAAAAACGTACCCGTTTGTTTTGAATCAGTCTTCGGATTCAGAAGCGAAAATTCAGAGATATTTTTAAGAGTCATTTGTCGCTTGTTCTGAAATCAGCGATCCCAATATCTATGAAAATCACTATAAAATACCGGTTTGCCCAAAACTGTAGTTCGTATTGCCCAAACACTGTATCTCATCTTCATTGTACACTGTAGCCCCATCGGACTCAACCCTGCTGCAACAACTGCTTCTCTTTGAATCAATTTTCTTCTGTTGATTTCTTCTACTTCAGCCTTTAGCTTTGGGGCATGAAGTTCAGGTGTCGATAATATGCAACTGCTGCTAAGGGTCCGTTTGTTTTATTTCAAACGTCGCTGAATAGCTACAGAATTAAGCGATCAACAAAAATGTATCCGTTTGTTTTGAATGAGTCTTCTGATCCAGAAGTGGAAATTCAGAGATATTTTTAAGGTTAATCTGTCGCTTCTTCTAAAATTAGCGATCCTAACATCTATGAAAATCGCTATAAAAATACCAGCTTGCCCAAAAACTGTAGCTCGTTTTCCTCAATACTGCTGCAACAAATTCTTCTCTTTGGATCAATTTTCTTCTGTTGATTTCTTCTACTTCAACCTTCAACTTAGATATGTTTTACGAATCGTTTTTCCCTTTTACAAATTAGGGATTGAAAGGTTTTTTTTTCTTCCCTATTTATTGTATTGCAGCTACTAATTGTATGTTGTTTGACGTGGTAGGCTGCTATTTATTCATTTTGCTGGTTATTTGAGTCAATCAAATATTTTGCTAGCTGGATTTATTTTGCTAGCTGCTAACTGGATTCATTTTGGCAGCTGGATTTGGGATTCAAAAGTAAAATTATTTTGTTATTTATTTGGACCAATGAATTATGTAAAGTATAATTATTTTGTTTGTTTGGATTAATGAATAATGCTAATATAGGATATCGCCTGATGTTATTTATATGATGAGTTGCGAATATAATCAATTTTTGAAGATGATTTACCATCAAATTATTTGTTCATAAGTAGCTTTTAACATGATAGCTTGTAATTGTTACTCTATTTGCCATCTTTATTTTGTGTTATCAAAGGTACTCTATAATTCATATGATGATTTAATAAGCTGTTAATAAAAAGATAAATCTCTTCAAAATCTAAACATAGGCTAAATTTTACACAATATAAAATTAATACACGTAGATATATCAAATTATGTATGATTTAGACATTAAGTTGCTAACTTCGAGCTTTATTGTGGTTGTTGAAACTGATTAGAAATTGATGAATTATAATACAGAAACATTTCTTCATCTATAAGCTAAAAATTGAGGACATAAACAATCTATTCATGGCATTGAAGCAATGGAGTTAACTATCAATAAGGAAACAGAGTCATTGCACATTTTATAAGAAATCGTTTGATTGTTTGAAACTCTTTGATGCTTTTGGTAAAAAAATAATAATTTGGTGATCTCTTAAATTTTTTAGTATGGAAAAAGCAACAATTATAATGGTGTGTTTTTTTTATAATTAAAATGACATTTTCGTATTTGGTTTAAATAATTCTTTACATTGGACATCTCTTAATTCTTTCTTTATTTATTTTTTATAAACCACTACTACCTAAAACAAACTTCTCCATCAGATCAATTTTTTATGTTTAAAAAGTAGTTTATTATCCACAATCTGATTATATTTTATTTGACGTTTAAAAGGTATAATGATAATGTTTTACATTTATGTTGTCCATCAAATCAGATTATATTGAGTATGGAAAGAGATTATTCTTTATATTTTGTTTTAAAAAGTAATCAATTGTTGCTTGTAGAACAAATTAGTATTATATATGGATAATGTTTACTTAGTTGTGTACGCATCACTATCCTAGTCATTTCCATGTTCGCTATCAAAAACCTTCAACTTTATATTTAGTTGCATATAACAAAAAATAGTACTATATGACATGGTGCGAGGTTCCGGCCGGAACCACGAGATTCCAACCATCTCGGATCGGTTCCGGCCGTGGGCGAGACGAGATTAGGTCAATGTCTCTTTCCGTTAAAAAAAGTCAAAAATAAAAAATAAAATAAATCGAAGGTGCTGTAGTAAGAGAAAGAGGAGATAAGCATAGAGAGAAAAAGCATGATTCATCGAAAATGGAAAAAAAAAACTAGGCATCAGACAATTTTTAAGCAATGGAATCAAAAATTTGTCTATAAAAGCATCGACCTAAAACAAAACTTACCACATCCACCTTCAATAAATCGATTCCAAATTCGAGCGTTAGTTGAGCAAATTCGAGAATCGCTGAAGAGAAGTTGAGCAAATTCGAGCATCGATCTTCGACTAAAATCGAGCAGAGAAGCTTCAACGAAATCGAGCAGAGGAGTTTCCAACAAATTATTTGTTTTCGTTTTTTATTAGGTTTGATCCGATGCAGTTATTATTATTATTTTGTTTGTATGAATGAGTAGAAGCAGTGCTAGGGTTAAGTAAAATTGAAATTGAAACTGAAATGGGCTGGAGATTAATTGAATGAGCTGAATAATTACTACATGGGCTGTAGGTCAATTAAAACTGAAATGTTGGATGGGCTACTTCCTTTCCAATTTCAATTTCTTATGTATTTCAATTACGTGAGCTGAAATGATAGGAAACGTGCCTTGGACTCGTATGGTTGACTTGTATTGTTGGACTTGGGCCTTTGACTTACATTTTTAGACTTCTATTATTATAGGAAACATGCCTTGGACTTGTGTTGTATGTTGTATCATTATCTTTTTATAGACTATATTTGTATATAGATTTGCAACGTTATCGTTACTTTTTCACTAAAAATACAATAATCTGATATCATGACCGAAACCGAAACATAAACCGAAACTTCCGAAATTGACCGAAATCAATAAAATTTCAATTGATCGAAACCGAGACCGAAACCGAGTTCTCAATCCTTGCTCTATGCATTGATCTATAGTTATGGCGCCAAGGAGAAACACGAATAAAAAAGGTTGCGATTACGATAAAAACAATGAGATTTATGTAGATATGGCTACTTTTACAAAGGATCCTGATATGAAAAAGGATTTTCTTCGGCCATGTTTTAGGAAAGGCTGGCCAGCAAGAATATATATGAACATTTCTTACGAAAGACACTTAGGCCAGATTATAGCCGGAGTTTTAATGAAAAAGGAAATGTGAATTATGCACATAGAACATTCAAAATAATTTCAACTATTTATGAAAAGATTGCAAAGCATAGATCAAAATTGTTGCGCTATCTACATACGGCTTTTCTGCTGCCACCAACTCTCTACGTTTCCCACCATAGAAATGAAATGATGTCATTCAGGCAAGAAACCCATTTCTATGTGCAGTTTTTCTATATAATGTATGTTATATATAAAAGTATGTTATTATTATGCGTTTATATTCATAAACGCAACAAATTCCTAGACCAAAAAAGTTCGGAATAATTCTCTTAAGTACCCTGATTTAATGAAAAGCATTTTCGAAAAAAACATTAGAAAATTGTTGATCTGAATGGTCGCCTTCGTCATCGAACCCACGTCCTACTAGTGACAATGAAGACGTGGATAATCAAATTACAATAAAAGATGACACACATGTAGATAATGTTGAAGTGACTAGTAATATGAATGACGACTATTTTGATGGGATAAAAATTACTGAAGATATAGGTAATACCCCAAAAGAAGAGGAGAACGATAACAATTGACCTTCAAAGGCAACGCTTCGTTGTTTCAATAATAAAAAGGTCAAAAGATTTCAGGTGGTGAAACAATGGAAACTCAAATAGAATGATTAGATGACGTCTTGAAGAAACAAATTGATGAAGAGAAAGCTAGCAAAGATCCTTCTTACACTGATGTTATAGTTTGCTTAAGAGAACTAAAAAAAGGTGGGTGTTATAACACAAGACGAATATAGCCAAACAAAAGTGTTGTTCTATGACAAACCAGAACTAAAAGTCGCTTTCATGGATGAAGCAGGTGTTGATCAAAAAGTGGATTTTTTATATTATGTTCTATGTTAGCAATGGCTTAGTTTTTCTTCTTAATAATACATTGTATGATGAGTGAATAATTGATTGAACTGTTATCCATATTAACTTGCCAATTTTATTTCAATTTACCATTTGCAGACCACGCATAATACTTATTTATACTTATTTTTCTTATAAAGAGACATCAAAAAAAGTGGTTATTCATTAGATTGCTCTCCCTCTTATACTTAAGGTTAGAAACCGTAAAACAGTTCGACAAAAAGTGTTGGCCTCATCTTTTTAGCAAACAATATATGAAGGTGTTGTTGGAAGGTTTTTCCACTGTGATGAATTTTGAATGGATAAGAAACCTTTTAAAAATCTACATCGTTAGTTTCGATAGAAGAATTGGATCTAATAGAAAAAATATATATAATGTTTCTACCATAATAAGCCACGATAATCGAAACTATAGTGAGGTACTGATTTCAGCATTCAAGACAAAGAGTTGATATGTACTTTCATAAGGTACCAAATGTGATGATGAATTCTGCTCGAGATGTGATTGTTCCTCCATATTTTACTAAACATGTTGAAAATATCCGATCAAATATTGAACTAAGAGAATGAGCTTTTATAGATGTGGTTGGAGCATTGGATGGTACATTAATAGATGCACACGTTCCGATAGCCGAGCAAGTATCATTCATAGTACAAGGTCAAGGAAATTGTTATCAAAATGTAATGGCACTATGCAACTTTGACGTGAAATTCATACATGTGATGGCTGATTGGAGAGCAATAACGCATCATTCAAGGGTCCTAAATGTAACAATGTGTGATCCTACATATAATTTTTCAATGCCACCTCCAAGCAAGTATTTTTATTGTTACTTAATAAAATGTAACACGGCAATTATTATAAACTGTGCATTTATGATGTTCTAGCATGTACTTTGTGATGCTACCTTTGTGATGCAGCATATGTTAACACTAAAGACTTCCTATCTTCCTATTGCAAGGCACCTTATCGGTTGAAAACATATAGAGTAATAGTCCCACAAACAGAAAAGAAAGACTTAACCAAGCACATGCAAGGCTAAAAGTTATATATGAGAATTTATTTTACTTTCTAAGTTTTTATTCACAAAATTACAAAACTGAAAACAAACTATTTTTGTTATATTCAGCGTAGCTTTCAGAAAAAAGAACGAAAAAACGCACTTGTCTCACGTATTATAAACATGGCACTGAAAATTAACTTCGTGAAAGAACAAAATCACTTACAGAAGGCAAAACAAGCTCCAATACTTGATTATCAGCTCTCAAATCCAAGGGCCCATCTATTTCCAAATTTCTAACACCATGATCTCTCAAATCCTCATCAAATACAAGCTCTTCTTCGAATTCTTCCCAAGATTTGTCAGACTTTTTCCACAAATCAACCTTCTCCTCTAACTTCAATAAGAATTCCGGCTTCTTACCAAACCGAACATTAAACTCGTATTTGTTGGAATTCCCGAACTGAACGCTGGACTTTAAAATCCGGAAATCTGCATTGGGGTCCCAACGCTCTTTGATTGCGATTAAATTAAAAACCTTGTCGATAAATGAATTGTAATGAGGAGGAGTTAGGGTTAGGGATTGGGAACGTAAGGACGAGTTTAATAACGGAAGAGAGAGAGACTGAAATTTGAAAAAGGAAAGTGAGAAAACGATAACAAGGATGGAGTTTGTTGCCATGGCTCTTCCTTGTTTCTCACAAAGGACTAGATGAGCATGATGCTGCATTGAACAAGAGTTTTTTTTATCAAGGGTGGTGGAGCTCGGTTGCTCTTCTCTGTGTTCCAGAGGACTAGAGCATTGTAGATTCCTCAATGATTAATTCTAGTGTGCTCCATTGAAACTTTTTTTCAAATATAAGGACCTGCTGGTTTTGTATTTTGGTTCAAAAATTGTTGGGATATTTAAATGATTAGTTAAATATTTAATCGGTAAGTAACGGAAGGCCTCTTATACTCAATTTTTACAAACGAATGAATTAGGACTTGATGCACCAGTAGTTTAGTCCGCTTTTTCGACGCAAGTAAAATGAGTATAAACTTGATTATGTATGGAGTCGATGAATTTTGAAAATGAACACTGTCTGATGAAAAGAATTGGGTAAAGCCCACTAGCTTACCGTAACTTAGCTTATATGTAGCTAATCTCTTCATCTCATTTTCATTCCACGTTGCTTCTCATTTGCATCTTTCTAATCACTTTGCTAATCACCCCTTAACCATCTTGCCACAAATCCACTAATCCGGGGTTAGATAAATTCCTAATTTTTTTGAAAAAATCACCATAATTCTTATCATCACATTCCTCACATAAACCACAAAAGAATTTGCCTAATTCAAAGTTTGGGGTTTCATCTTGGATTTCAAGAGAGCTAATTTATGGGTTTCGGTGATATGAGCTTGGTTTAGGGGAAAGCAAGATGAGTGAGATGGTTCTTCTTATTATAATTTAAGCAATAATCATCACATTTTCCTTTACTGATAATTATAAAATCATATACATTGATTTGGAGATTTTCATGCTACGGTTTAGGCTTGTATTCATGTTGTAAACATGTTTTTCTTAACTAATTAATTGTTAGAACTCTTAATCCATATGTTTAGTTAGTAAGCTCTAATTTTAATTATGGGTTAAGTGATTGGATTTGGGTGACATCGTGATAGATTAGAGGCTAATTGCATGTGATAATTGAGTGCATGCCATCAGTTAGCAATGATTAAATTAATTGAAATGGTTTTGAATATAGTTAGCAAACTAATTTAGTTAGTTTTGAACTCTACACTTATTATTAAAGTGATTAGAGGGTTAATGAAACTTAATTAGTACTTATAAATATTGTTTAAAGTAAGAAATATTTTTTATAAGTAAATAAGGTATTTTATGAAATGAGATGATATATTATAAAATAGCAAATGAAGTTCAATTAGTACTTATAAAATAGTTGTATGATTTTACAAATTAAGTATAGATTTTATAAAATGAAAATGAGATTTTACAAAATAGTAATATGAAGTATACTTAATTTCAAGTTAGGTAATTAAGTATATAAAAGCTCAAAATTGATATATAAGTTAATGATACATTTTATAAAATAGAAGTAAGATTTTATAAAATGGTATAAACCTGTAACGACCTGCTATTTTGGACCATTCAAATCGACAATAAAACCGTACATGTCCGACTTGAATAATTCAAAATACCGCGCTGTTAATTTAAATTTGGCAAAACATATCATTTACAGTAAATACATCAATCACAGATCACAGACACAGAGTAAATAATGCAGTGGAATAGATAAAGAATGGTAGTTCATGAAGCTACTATATACATATCAGAGTTAGAGATAAAATACAGCAGAACTCTCAAATGCAGTGAAGTCTCCAGTACGAGTAGATGACTTCTCTGAACCAATCAACTGGAAAAGCTGAAAGAATAAATAGCTGGATCATCAAGCTAAACTCCAACTTCGAAGGTGAGTCTCAAAAGCTGTATCACTCGGTCTGACCCGAGCGTAAAGCAAAACACAAAATACTCGAGTCGGGATTAATATTCTTATAATAATAAATTCAACTCAAGTGAAATATCAACTGAAATACAAATAACTTAAAGGATGTTTGGGATGACCATCCTCTAAGGGTCCATGGAACTTTCTACAAGGTAGAAATATACACTAGAACACCATGGCCATTTCAACTTAATTTATACTTCAAACCAAATATCATTTTTCTTCAATTATCTCTATATTTCCCAAAATAGTATTTATATATATTAAATAATTTATAAAGTAAAGTATTTTCAATTCCCTCAACTTAACAAATCGTTTCAACATCAACCCGACCTTCCCATTTGAATTAAATTCAATCTCGATTATCAATTTAAATTCAATTCCTAAAATAAACTTTTCAATTTATCGATCTCAAAATTGGATTTGTAATCACAAAAATACCCCTTTATATTTCAATATATTTCAAAACCTCAAGTACTCAACGGTCAACTAAATTTTTATTCAATTTAGTTTTCTAAATAACGAATTCAAATTTGGTTCAACTTAAATTTTCATTTTAATTCAATTTTAGTTTCTAAATAACAAATTCAACTATATTGATTTTAAATACAGATCCGAATCTCAAAATAAACCATTTAAATTCCAATATAGTTCAAACTTTAATATTTAAATGTTCAATTTTACAGTTTCATATAGATCTCGATTTAACCTCACTATTATTTAACCTTAAATTCCATTTTTACTCGATATTTTCCTTAATTTAGTTAAACGTGAAATATTCATTAAATCACTTAAATCAAAAATCCAGTTATAAAATCCAACCTTTAAATTTCCCATTCAAAAATTTTCAAATCGATTTAATTAAATAAATCTTTATTTAAATGTCATCTTTAATAAACCCAAATTTATCTTCCCATCTTAAGTTATCCCAATTCTTGAAAAATCTATTTGAAATATAATTCACATAAATATTTAACATAATTTATGTATTAATTCCATCTTAATTAAATTAAATATTATTAAATCTATATATATCATTTCCCTTTATATATAATAATTTAAGAATTTACATTTAATAAGACCATATATTTCTTCCCAAAACAATGAATTTATTTCCAAAATATTTTATATGGACCAACGATGTCTGTATATATTCCTTATCATATGGTCAAGTGTTACAGATATTTATCATTTCAATCCGTACACTAAATATACACGGGTGGATATCATCTCAACCCGTAATCCCAAATTCAATTAAATGAAAATCGCTTGGGTCTATCATTTCAACCCATAACGAAATCCTCCTATTCTAAAGTCCGTTCGGGTATGTATCATTTCAACCCATAGTGATTTCTATACTAACAGGGAACTTGCAGAGTGATAACATATATGAAAATAGTAATAACAGCAGGCATATATCATCAAAATAAATATAAACAATAGGATATGGTGTCATATCTCATAAGTGAACAGTTACAGATAATAACATATATAACAAATTAACATTAATAACAGCAGCATATTTCAATTGTCGTTTCAATTGAAATCAAATTTAATAAATAAAAGAACGTTAATCGTGAGTGATTGCTCACCTTTCGAGGCTAGAGAGATGGAAACGAAACTGATTTGTTACGAACTGAATCACGATCTAGACAATCGAAGGAATCCAAACAAAAATTTCAAAGCGAAGTAAGCTGAAAGTGGGTTGACGGGCAAAGCTGGAAGATAGGATTGATGGAAACGAATCAGAGTCGTCTTGATAAAATCAGACAAAATATATGTTATAAATTTTCTCTAAAACAATTTTCTTTTAAAACTTATATTTAAATAAGATATATATATATATATATATATTATACTTACTTTCAAACAAAATAAATTCAAACAAAAATTTAAATTAAAACACATATATTACAATAACAAGAAAACTGACATTATGAACTGCAACTTTTACTTTTAAACTATGTATACACGCACAGCTCACTCACAATCTACATGCAGACTCAAAGGGTGACAAATATTCCTTTATTTTATACTTTGGAAGTGCATGTAAAATTTAAAATTAGTATCTACTCTGCGACTCAATTAAAATGTCATAACCATCCTAAAACCTATACATATACATAAAATGAGATGAACATGTTATATACAACTTAGTTCAGTCGCCTATATAAGCAGATTATAAATGCACTATTTTAATTATATGTAAAAGCAAATTGATAAAGTGGTCCCCAACTTCAAAATGTAATATATACATACATAACTATAACATCTATCAATATGGCAAAGTTATAACATATTATAATCAACAAATATAAACTTTATATATGTTAACTAATATAAGACAAGTTTATAAATATATGTTATATAGTCAAAGTTGTTCAAATATACTCCACAACTTTTGTATATACATAAGTTACAAACAAAACACATATATGTAAAAAAACCTTTTTAACATATACAATAACATTTATACTGAAACAGGCTTGCTATAACAAGCATACAACTAATATCTACGAACCCTGAACATGTTATACGCAACACCCAAAAACCTTACAGTGCAATATATATATAGATCCAACTTGTAACCAAAGATAGGCAAAACAAAATATATCTTCTGACCAGCAACAAAAATATGCACATGCGAAAATTTTATACGCATAAACAATATGCAGACCACACTCTCTGATCCAACTTTTATAACTTAAGATATTTATATTATATATACTGTAACTTTGTAAAATTAATACTATAAACAACACACAAAAAAAACAGTATAAGCTTAACCTATTTTCACATACAACTAACCTTATATACATACTATTACACAAAAAAAAGAAAAACAATATATATGCGTGCCCATACACTACAGAAGATATCATTATTGAAGCAGGCACACACATTTGAAACACAACTGTAATATGATATAGTAGTATAACGCAAATGTAAAAATTTACGTAGTTACCAGAAAAAAAGAAAACTGATGATTTGTGACCACTTGCCAGCCGTAAAGGGTTGTAGGCTCACGGAGGAAGAATGAAGTCGGAGGTGGGGCGGTGCGCTGTGGGTGTGGTGGTTAGGCAGAGATGCGGGCGGAGTGTTGTGGGTGGTTCACAAAAAATATGGAGGCGTGGAAATGTTTGAGAAGAAGAAGGATACTGTCATTTTTTTTTTATGAAAACAAATTTTTGTTTTGGAAAAGCAACAGTGTATATATATTATTTAGTGGATAGGAGAAATAGAAGGGGAAACATCTGTCAATAAAATAACGTATATACTTTGCCTTATATATAATATTAAATAAGTAGATAAAAGGAAAAATTTCAACGGTCGAATTATGTAACTTATGGAATAAATGTTAAAACGAAAGCCAGTGAAACCAGGAAATCAATTAAAGCATAAAGGAAAGTTATAAATGCAAAAGGAACCGTTCAAAGGGAATAACGTATATCACTCTACACGTTTTGATTTTTAAAATAGCCATGGGATAACAACAGTCATCTTGCATTAAGCTGAAAATTTAAAGCAATAAATTTATTGCTTGTCAAGCAAGGCTCAGGTTGAAAAGCAAAGGAAACCAAAAAGTCTCAATATGAAGTAATGAGAGAGAAACGAAGTTAAAAAGGGAAAGAAAAATAAAGTGAATCGTTTTAAAATAATAACTACAACGTATACAAATGTATACGTTTGGTTTTCGAAACTGCTAAACATTAATGCAGGAATAAAATTTATAGCAATTTAAAATCTTGCTAGGAATTCACGTTGAAGTTTGAAAAGCAAAGCAACGCTAATGGTCACATTTAAAGGTGTCGTTACAACGATCAATTTATTGCTTCCATTGTGCATCGGATTTCAAAATACAGAAATAAATATACCGCTGAGATCAGCACGACGAGACGATCAAAACGGTATACAGATATTAGTGGTACGATTGAATTATAAAATTTTGAATTTTCTATTAAGAGAAAGTGCAGCAAACACAGAAAAATAAGATCGACGGAGCTAAAGAAGCCCGAATTTGGAAAAACGAAAAATGACATCTCAGTCAGAAGATGATTTAGAATTTTTCTATGTAAAAATATTCGGATTTGAAAGATATGTTATTATCAACAGTTATTAGCTAGCTTGAATTTAATAGAATTACTTAATAAATAAACTTTCATAAAATTAATTGAAAATTTACCATTTGCTATATTAAATCATACGTAATCAAATATAATTTCTTTTTATTTGCAAATTAAATAATTTAAAATTTCACCAAAAATTCAATTAATTAAATACGTTATTAAAACTATTAAAAATCTTGGGTCGTTACAAAACCACATTAGACTTTTATTGAAGAAGTTTTGTAAATAAAAGTAAGGTTTAATCTATGTAACAATTGAATTACTTGTTAGAATACACGTGTACATATATGTGCACAAGCGGTTATATGTATACGTGCATTTGGAGCAAAGCGACAATTAAAACAAATATAGAATTGTTATGTGTGATTGTTTATATAAGTTTGCAATTGTTTAATTATCTAGATATATAATTGAATACAAGTTTATTTTGGGCATTTCACGTAGCCACGGAGACCATCATGGGCGTTAAGTTGCATGAAAGTATACAAGTCCAGCAATCACTCTAGTGAAGTTCGAAATGTGATTTGTGTAGTGTTCAGTGTTTGCGTGAGCGTATGTGCATAAGCGTGCACGAACGAGTGTATCGACACTTGTATAAGCTACACACAAGGCTAGAGGTCGAGTATGTTGTTTTGACGTGTTAGAGGAGGCCGGGTCGCTATAATTGTCTGTTGAACTCTACTCGTGCAAATGGTGGATTTTGGTGTCCAAACCGGTTTTCAAATACCTATGGAATTCACTTTCAAAATGTCAACAAATGAACCACATTAGATGTCTAATGGGATAGAGGCAGGCTTTAATAGCAAGGCGACTCATCGGGCGAAGCGACGTAGGAAACGGTAAGCGAATCGGTGTCCGTTCGGGGAATCTTGTAACGACCTACTATTTTGCACCATTCAAATTCGACAATAAATTAAAACATGTCAAGCTTGAATAGTTCAAAACAATAGATTGTAAATACATTTGGAGCAAATGAAATCAAATCACAGAATCACAGACACAGAAATCAGAATACTCGCAGCGGAATAGAATAACTTAGTGGTTCATGAGGCCACTATCACATAGTCTCAAAATAAGTAAATTTTACATAGTCTTTAAACCCAAATATAGTTTGAAATCACCACAGAAAATCAATATTCAATTGTCTCAATTACAAAAGCTAAAATAAGAACTGAACAGAAACTTGACAGCAGCTTGGAAAGAGATGATCTTCAGAAGTCCTAGCTTCCGGGATGAAGTCCGAACTGAAACTCAAGCTGACCCGAGCTTAAAATAAAAACATAAACACTCGAGTCAGGACATACATACTTATAAAGTGTTAGCTAATTCAAATGAACTGTAATATAGGTACACGTAACTTAAAGGATACTTGGGACCGCCCATCCTCTAAGGATCCGTTAAACTATTTACTATTTAGTAATATTTCGCTATTATAATAGTGTCTATTAGTAAAATAAACTTACTTTTAAATAGCGTTAAGGGGTTACACATATAGCCCTTAACACATAAATAGTGCCAGTAGTTTATACAGTACCTGCATATCTCCTGATCGGGAGACTACGAGAAGATACTCCATAGGTACGACACAAATCAAACTCGTACAAGACTCGCTAGGGTAGGTGACACGACACAACTAGGCAATGCCAGTGTAAATATACCAATTACGCATCCGGACCAGTGGTAATGCGTAGCACGCAGCTACCACCCACCTTGAACAACACTCCCAAATCAAAGGTGCGCACCAAACAATCACAAAGTAATAGAATGGCATACGAAGAAGTGCGTCTGGTCAAAGGTGTTACCTCATTAATCCGAGAATCGCTCCTGTTTTAGCCACCTTATGCCAACTCACGGGAGTGGGGTCCACGTATTTACCTCAAAGGAAACGTCACCACCATCCTACTTCATTCTGGAATCTCCACCGCGTACATGGTTGTCAAAGTGATTTTTGGTATCGACAGAGAGTATGCCGATATCTGATCCCGGTCTCTTTAACAACCCACGTTATTATTACCCGTGGTTATAAAGAATTCAAAATAGTTTTATGTTTCAATCAAAATACTACATTTAAAACTATTTAAAAGTGAAGTTATAATTCTTACAAAATCCAATATAATTCCCAAAGGTTTAGCCTTAGTTCATTTGTATCCACTACAGCACTTGCGCAGTGCGGTAATATCCTTTACAACAGATTTGAGTAAATTAAATTTTAGACTTCAATATAATTTCAAAAATAATTAAACCTTAAATTAAACCAATTTAGCTTATATAATCATAATTTCCACCCTTGAATAGTCATTTAAATTACTCAATAATTTATGATTATTTTAAAGTAAAATTTTCAAATATATATATATATATATATATCTAACTTTTCTATACCTTACTTATTAAAATCAAGTGAAAAATTCTCTATAAATTTTACTTAATAATTAAGCTCAATTACCACTTCAAAAATAAACTAAATTTCTAATCAATTTATTAACTTACCTTTATTCCTAAACCACTTTACATTCTAAATTTTGTTATATTTCAACTTCCATTTTAAGTATTCACTTAATTTAACTATTTAATTCATAGACAACTTTACCCTTTATTTATTTACTTATTCAAATTTATGCCTAACATCATAATTTATTTCTTAACTTGAATTCCCTTTTATTTTACAAATCAAAATTTACAAGAATAAATTTATACTTTAAATTCTGAACATTTATTTATTTACATTTTTAATTTTTACAATATCACTATACTTATAAGAATCATTTTTAAATCAAATTTTTAAACAAATATTATAACATTCTAATTTAAAAATATTTAATATTCCCAGAATATATATATATAACCACGGGTCTGTATAATATTCTTTAACCTAGGTCAAGTGATACGGATAATATATCATTTCAATCCGTAATTTACAAATAAAATCCGGGTTCTATCATTTCAAACCCGCAATCCCAAGTTAAATAATAAATAAATAAATAATAACAAATATCGTTCAGGCCTATTATTTCAGCCCATAACGATTCTATTCTACAGGGGACTTGCAGTGATAAACAGTAAATAAATAAATGGTATAACAGCCTAATATAACAGTATAAAATATAACTGATGATGGGTAAATTTAATAACTGGGTTTTTTTTAAACATCATAAATTTATCACAGGCAATTAAAATATAAAATAAAATCATTCTAAAATTTCACTTGTTAATAATTTACAGATCTATTAGTACGTTTGTCGGGTGAGAAATACTCACCTTTTCGCTGCTGAAGATTCAAATCAAACAACAATGTCTACCCCGGAAGAAAAGTACAGAAGGCATGATCAATTTACACGGGCGTGACGCCCCGATCCAAATCTTGAAAAATAAATAAACTAAGTATGAAAATCTCATTCGAACACATCAAAACAGCAAAACTGGAACAAGATAAATATAGGATATTGATTCAATGTCACGACCAACATCTCAATGGGCTCGGCCTTGTCCATAATAAGTGCCTGACATGCACGCATGCACGCAATGTCAAGGTAGAGGAGATTTAACAATTCTAGGCTGGGCTAAACAAAGTTGGCACAATGCACGCAAGGCAGTGGTGCACTTATTTTCTTTATCCCATACAGTACAGGCGGCGCTACTATATATATATATATATATATATATATATATATATATATAAAATAAATGGCACGGCCGGCTAGGCTCGACCATTTGCATGGCACTCTTTTTTTTCTATTTATATAAATCAAATTGCATGCACGCCTCACATCACGTTAGTGGAAATTTTATAGGCATAGGTTGGGAAGGAGTTGAAAATAATTTACAAAGCAACAGCCCTCTGTGTTCAAATAAATGATTCAACACATCAGGGCTCGGTCAGTGCCTCAATGGCTATTTGGTGGTGAATTTCTCGACTTACGTCCAGAACAGGGGCATCGGGGAAAGGGCAAAGGAGTGGTGCAAAGGAAGGGCCGAACAAATTCAAATGGAACACACGAACAGGAAAAAGAAAGAAAAAAATGAAAATAAAGTAGGAGAACAAGTGCGGCCATTACCTGAACTGGGAGCCCACACTCGAAACAAGAAGGCGAAGATCACACTGTTTCAGTGATTATGTGTGTGTTGAAATATAAATAGGGTAGCTCGCGTAATTACAGGAGGAAAAACGGCAAGGCAGATTTTTGAAACCAATATGTGCAGTGAGTATTGATTTTTTTCCTTAATTTTATGCGGTGTTAAATATAGGTATAAGAGGGGTGCGTAAATCAAGTGATAAAGTTGGGCAAGGAATTTCGTACATTCAAAATCAAATGCAGAAAAATGGAAAGCAAATATTGCTCTTATACGTGATGGAATTTATGCGGAGGTGATTAGTATTAAAGAAAACACCTTGCGTTGATTGAGGTGGAAGAATAGGCAAGAAATTATTTTGAACCGGTCAGGAAATTTGCGTGATGTTTGAATTATGTAAATTCGTTTGTTAAAAAGCAAGAAATAAATTTGTTTGAATGGCAAGGAACACACACTCGAGTAGCTTAATTATCAGTGGTATTGATTGCGTGAATTTAGCAAAAGGAAACTGCAAGAAATATTTGGCAAACATTTTGTACCCGTTTTAAAATTTATTTAGGAAGCAAATGCGTTGATTAAAACGCAAGAAATATTTATAAAATGGGAAGGTGGTGAAAATTATTTGCGTACAAGGTTGAGTATTTAAATGAAAACTAGTATTGATTGCTTGGAGAAACGGCAGGAAATAATTCACTTTGAAACTGTCAAGAGGAATTGGCGCGTGCTTCTTCAATTTTAATCGTTACTTATTCATTAAGTAAATATGCAAAAGAAAATAACATACTTTTATAGCGTCAAATAAATCAGCCAAACGGATATGAACGTACACTTTAAACGTATAAACTAAAAGTGTAATTAAATAGGTTATTTATACACTATAACTTTTAAAATTATAATAAAATATGATTTGCTTACATCCTTTTTATTCATTTACCATTTACTAAGAAATTTATTACTTAAATGGATGTATATAAGTAAAATATTAATTACTTAATTTTAAAAGGTATATAATCCATTTATTCAAAGAACAAAAACGAAATAAAACGTTGTTACAAATATATTCAGTTATTATAAAGATTAGTAAGTTAGAATTAAAAATTTAAAACTTCAATTAACGTTAGACTTTAACCAAAATAGGAATTTTAGACATTTTTTTATATTTATAAAATTTGGGTGATTAAAAATTCAACGTTTTGTTTTAAAATAAAACCTGAAGTTTAAAATAAAAGAATAAAATATTTGTAAAAAAAATTTGGGTTGTTACAAATCTACTCCCTACCAGGCTCATTGCCTATAACCTGTTAGTTCCGTCAATGAATATGTCTACTCAATTGACTGGTCGAGAGGAAACAAGTCTTCGCTACCCCTGGTTCAGTTGACTGAATGGAATCCTTCAGTCGACTGACCTACTATGTATTGTGCAACTTCAAGACGCTATAACTTTCGCATATGAAGTCAGATTTAGGTGAGATTTGGACCATTGTTTATCATTTTCCAAGGTCTAAAATATATGAAATTTTTATAGGTTTTGGAGTACTTTGATTTGAGGGTCTATATGGGATCCACCGTGGCACGTATTCCAATCCCATAGATTTTGAGGTAGACCAGTAGGGTGTACCGGAGGAGTATTATGATAAGTGATTCCTTTGGAATCACTAACGATCAGGCATGGGGTCGGTACGGAGATTGGTCGCACGATCATGTCTGATGAGCATGTATGATCAAAGAAGTGAATCCGTACCTTCGGGCATTGATTCGGGGTACGTAGAGTTATTTAAATTGTATCAATCTTATATTAGTGACTATACATTGCATTGGCCTTGTATTAGTGGCCATGCCTATTTTGCATCCGGACAGATGTCTAGGTACGTTAGATGACCATTTATTATGGGATCGTGGTAGATGTCTGGGTATGTTACTATGTTGACTCTTCTTATTATAAGATCATGATAGACGTCTGGGTATGTTAGAATGCTAACTCTATTTATTATACGATCAAGATAAGTGAATATTTATTATACGATCAGGATAGGTGTCTTGGTACATTAGTGTGCTGGACGTATTTATTATAAGATCCTAATAGACGTTTGGGTATGTTAGTGTGATGGCTCTATTTATTATGGGATCATGGTAGATGCCTAGGTACATTAGTGTGATGTCTCTACCTATTATAAGATCATGATAGACGTTTGGGTACGTTGGTGTACTGGATCTGTTTATTATACGATGAAAACATTTGTCTGGGTAAGCTAGTTTGTTGACTCTATTTATAACTGAACTGCGATAAATGTCTGAGTACGTCAGTGTACTGGCCATATTTATTTGGAATTGTTGGATCGGGAAAAGTGTCCGTTGTTGACTCCATCCGTCAGTAATAACGGATATTGATTTGTATTCCTTAGTTATATTCCATTATTATGTTATGCATGTTATTAGTTGGTTGTTATTGTTATTGCTACTTTCACTATTATTTTGTACTTCGCAATAAACTTATATTATAATCACCCTACTTTTGGATGTTGTGTTACTTTTATCATAGTATGATGTTTATGTTTCAATCAAATTATATTAGTTGTGCTGACTCGTTGACTACAGAAGAAGAGCAGTTTATGGTATGATCCCCTATTTTTGAGATGGGTTTTACTATACTTGTTTATAGGCAGTTCAGATAACCCCTAAGCCACGTTTGTGGAGAGGGCTGGCTGTTTGAGTTAATCAACCTGGTCAAAGGATGTATGTTGAAAGAGCATACTTGTATTTTTCTACTCTATTATACCGTATACATCGCTTGTCTTTTGGACTTAAATTAATTCTACCGCTAGTTGCTGAGGTATCTTTGTCGGGCCACCTGTATAAGCAAACAAAGTGCACGGGTGATTGCGGATAGGCCGTCTGAGATGACTGATTAATTCAGAGACTATTTAGCTACTACAAAAGAGGTTCTTTGCCAATGAACATTTCCAGCTGACTGCGGTTAGCGCCAGAAGTGGTGCGGCCCTTTGGGCATCGATATTTATAGCTACACTAACTTTAGGCTCTTTGAAGCAGTGCCAGAATTTCCTTAGCTTTAGTGGGAAGCCATATCCGAGTTCAAAAATATTGCTAAGACGTGTTCTTGGACACGTGCATGGGAAGGCTTCCAATGATATAAGTCTAGGGAATGTTCTCTTATGTAAGATTATTTTTTAGCATTTGAAAAAGGGAGACTTTAGTTGGTAGGATGCAATGTTTGTGTGGCCAATAAGCAAACATGTGATTCAAAATTTATTCAGGCATCATTTTGATTCTTAGTTCATTTCAGGGATCGTGGAAAACATGTGGCTTAGGTATTATCCATCTTGAGCAGGACAACTTGTCAGTGAAGGTGTTGATCAGTTCAACCTTTTTTTTGGGGCTTGAGGTGGTTAGTACTCTATTATCGTGGGCAAAGAGATTTGCCTTGAGTCTTAAGCAGTGGTTGGGGGTTCATTGCTTAGCCTTATCCATGTTAGGGTTCACTTTTGAATATCTCATTGGGATGGTTCTCCTTTGTGAGAACTCCCATGAGATGCCGTTGAGGTAATGAAAGTGGAAAGTAATGAAACTCCAACCAAGGAAAAATGACCATGATACAAGGAAGATCGAGCTTGTTCGAAAAAGAAAAGCTGGCCTAGTATGTCAGTCCTATGGATATGGGAGGCATTTCTCTATGAAATGTCATCCATCTAAAGTGAAGCGTAAGTGTTTCAATTATGATCGACTTGATCACTTGAAGGACCATCCTGCATTTTTGAAGGGTGAGTAAGTGATGATGACGTGCTATTATTTGTTGCTGGCTATTGTTTGTTGCTTGCTATTGTTGTTGTTCGATATTGTTTGTTACCTATAATTGCTTGTTGCTACCGTCTGATCTTGTTTTTTGTTGTTGTTTGAATTTGATGTTGGCTGATTTTATTGTTGTTGATATTTTTTGATTGCTTGCTTCCATGCTTAATAATTTGAATGCTAGTTTTGTTGCTTTCTTTATCTGTCTGATTTCTTATATGGTAGTTATAATTTTGCAATTTAAAATAAGATTCTGAGGGAGATAGCACTTGCTATTAGGAAAATATCGCATATCGTCCCTTCCCATTATAGGGTCAAGCTAGGATCTATATGAGTCCACTGCCTTTGGACGTGACTCAAAGTACGAGATATATTTTGATTCTAAATCACTTGAGCCTACTCTCCAATTGATTTTCATGTATGACTATAGTAGTATTAGTTGCTACACCGAAGTTATACATGTTTGAATTCTGAGTTAGTGCATAATCCTCTTGTATAGTACAATTAGATACTTGAGAGCTGATGTATAGCTATTTAAATGCTTATTTGCTTTGATTGGCATTCTAATAGTGAGAAGCTTTCTTAAAAGAGGAGTTGATTTTCAAGAATATGGGATTACATAGGCCGCTGCATATTTCCTTGTGTGTGTTGCATTCTAATTTGGGACTTTTGAGATGCTGGTAGCATAAGCGAAGGTACTGTTGGGATTTTCCAAAACTATGATTCGAGAAATTTTGTTGATCCTGTTACTTTCTTATACTCTTGGGAATTTCAGGGATGAAATTCTTTTAAGGAGTGAGAATGTAAAACCATGATTTATAACGATCAGATTTTAATTAAATTTAAATATTTAATCAGTAAGTAACGGAATGCCTATTATATTCAATTTTTATGAACAAGTAAACTAGTATTTGATACACCCGTAGTTGAGTCCGCCTTTTCAATGCCAGTAAAATGAGTATAAGCTAGACTATGTTTGGAATCGATGAATTTCGGGGGTGAATAGTGTCGGATGAAGAGAATTAGGCTAAGCACACTAGCTTACCATAACTTAGCTTATATGTGGCTGATTTCTTCATCTCATTTTCATTCCATGTTAGTTTTCATTTCCATCCTCCTAATCACTTTTCTAATCACCTGTTAACCCTCTTACCCTAAATCCACTAATCTGGGGTAAGATATTTTCCTAAAAATTCTGGAAAAATCACCATAATTATTTTCATCATATTCCTCACATAACCTACAAAGGAATTTGCCTAATTCAAAGTTTAGGGTCTCATATTGGATTTCAAGAGAGCTAATTTATGGGTTTTGGTGATTTGAGCTTGGTTTAGGGAAAAGCAAGGCGAGTGGGATGATTCTCCTTATTAATTAAGTGTTAATCTTCACATTTCTGCTTATTGATAATTATAAAATCATATGTATTGATTTGGAGATTCTCATGTTGTGGTTTAGGCTTGTATTCATGTTGTAAACATGTTTCTTTTGCGAAGTAATTGTTAGAACTCTTAATTGACATGTTTTGAAAAGTTAGTAATCCCTAGTTTTGATTATGGGTTTAGTAATTGGTTTTAGGTGATACTGTGATAGATTATAAGCTAATTGTACGTGATAATTGAGCGCATGCTATTAGATACTAATAGTTAAATTAATTGAAATGCTTTTTGAAAATAGTTAGTACACTACTTTAGTTAGTTTTGAACTCTACACATATAATTAAAGTTATTAAAGGGTTAATGAAACTTAATTAGTACTTATAAATAATGTTTAAAGTAAAAAATGATTTTTATAAGTAAACAAGGTATTTTATAAAATGTGATGATATGTTATAAAATAGCAAATGAAGTTTAATTAGTTCTTATAAAATGGTTATATGATTTTATAAATGAAGTATAGATTTTACAAAATGGAAATGATATTTTATAAAATAGTAATATGAAGTATACTCAATTTTAAGTTAGGTATTTAAGTATTTAAAATCTCAAAATTAATATATAAGCTAATGATACCTTTTACAAAATAGAAGCAATATATTATAAATTGGTATAAAACCATAATAGACTTTTATTGAAGAAGTTTGTAAATAAAAGTAAGGTTTGATTTAAGTAGCAATTGAATTACTTATTCGAATATACATGTATGAACATATGCACGAGTGGGTATACGTATACGTGCATTTGGAGTAAGCGACAATTAAAACAAATATAGAACGGTTGTGTATGGTTGTTTATATAAGTTTGTAATTATTTTATTATCTAGATATATAATTGAACATTAGTTTATTTCGGGTATTTCACGTAGTCATAGCAAACGTCATGTGTGCATTAAGTTACATGAAAGTACACCGGGTTGAGCAATCGGTCCAGTGAAGTCCGAAATAAGACTTGTGTAGTATTATGTGTTTGCATAAGCATATGTGCATTAGCATACACGAATGAGTGTATTGACACATGTCCAAGATGCACACATGGCTAGGAAGCTAGGTCTGTCATTTTGGCGTGTTAGAGGAGGTCAGATCGCTATGATAATGCGGTTAACACTACTCGTGCAAATGGTGGATTTTGGTGTTGAAATCAGTTTTTGAATGCCTATGATGTTCACTTCCAAAACGCCAACAAATGAACCCCAGTATATATCCGGAAGGATGGAGGCAGGTTCTAGTAACAAGGCGACTCATCGAACAAAGCGACGGAGGAAATGGCAAGCAAATCGACGATCGTTTGGGGAATCTACTCCCTGCCCAGGCTCATTTCCTTAAACTTACGAGTTCATTTGACTGGATAGATCCATTCAGTCGACTGTTCGAGAGAAAACAAGTATTCTCTACCTTGGTTTAGTCGGCTGAATGGAACCCTTTAGTCAGTTGACCTACTACGTATTGTGCAACTTCAAAATGTGATAACTTTTGCATAATAAGTCGAATTGAAGTGATGTTTAGAGCATTGTTCATCATTTTTAAGAGCTACAACCTATGAAGTTTTAGTAGGTTTTAGAATACTCTGAATTTAGAGCCCACATTGGATCCACCCAGACATGTATTCCAAAATCGTAGCATTTGAGGTAGACCGAGAGGGTATATCGGTGGAGTATTATGATAGGTGATTCCCTTGGAATCAATAACGATCGGGCATGGGGTCTGTATGGCAATTGGTCGAACGATCATGTACGATCGAAGTAGGGAATCCATACCTTCAGGCTTTGACTCAGGGTACATATGGTTAGTTAAGTTGTATCAGTCTTATATTAGCGACCATGCATTTCATTGGCCTTGTGTTAGTGGCAATGCCTATTTCTAGATCCTGATAGGCGTCTGGGTACGTTAGTGTGATGGCTCTATTTATTATGAGATCATGGTAGATGTCTATGTACATTACTGTGCTGACTTTGCCTATTATAAGATCATGATAGATGTCTGGGTATATTAGTGTGCTGGCTCTATTTATAATATGATCAGAATAGGTGTTTGGGTACGTTAGTATGCTGACCATATTTATTATAAGGTCCTGGCAGACCTCTGGGTATGCTAGTGTGTTGGCTATATTTATTATGGGATCATGGTAGATGCTTGCGTACGCTAGTGTGCTGACTCTACCTATTATAAGATAGTGATAGACGTCTGGGTACGTTAGTATACTGGCTCTATTTATTATACAATCGAGATAGATGTCTGGATATGCTAGCGTGTTGACTCTATTTATAACTAAATCACAATAAAAGTCTGAGTACGTTAGTGTATTGGCCATGTTTATCTACAATAGTTGGATCGTGAAAAGTGTCCATTGTTGACTCCATCCATCAGTAATAACGGGTTTTGATTTGTATTTCTTAGTTATATTCCATTATTATGTTATGTATGTTATTAGTTGGCTATTGTTATTGTTGCTTTCACTATTATTTTGTACTTCGTGATAGACTTATATTATGATCACCCTACTTTTGGAAGTTGGTTACTTTTATCATAGAATGATATTTATGTTTCAGTCACGTTATATTAGTTATGCCGAATCATTGATTATAAGAGAAGAGCGGGTTATGGTATGATCCCCTATTTTTGAGACGGATTTAATATACATGTTTATAGGCAGTCTGGATCACCCCTGAGCCAAGTTTGTGGAGAGGGTCAGCTGTGATTTAGTAGTTCCTGCTTATTTGTATATGATTTTCACATAAGTGTTATGAGAAAGTTCCCCTCACACAAGACTTTATGTCTGACTCGCGTTTTGCCTTTGTCTTCTTATATCATGACAACTCTCGGGTACTCGATTGAGTAGTTTGAGAGTCATATGCTTTTGGAAATACACTATCAAGAGGTGTGGTTAGTGCTTTTTGGAGGCATGGCATCGATATTTTGAGATATATATAATAGATATTTTTGTTGTACATGAAAGACCTGTTATTTATATACGAGATTGTCGTATCAGATATTTATGTAGAATTCCTTATTTATTTAAGGAGTTGATGTATTCTGACTTTCTATATTGATACTTATTTATCAAATGCTTTTGCCGGTTCAGTCTCTTATATACTCTTTGTGAGATCTTATTGATGTCTTGGTTTAGTATTTTTCTTTAATTTTACACCAATAATTCACCTTGTTGGGTGTTCCTGAAGGGCGGTTTATTAAAACATGCACATAACGCATGAATTTTTGTAAAATAAAAAATTTGAAAAATGAAGCTAACATATAAAGTAGAATTTTTTTATATGTATTAAGAATTAACAAAAAAAGGAAAACAATTCATTCCCTCCGTCTTCTATCCATCCTCTCTGCCATCCCTCCGTCGTCATCGTAGTTCCGTAAATTTATAAATTTTTCTTCCGTTATCCTCATATTTTGTTATGAATGTTGAAAACGTAAAATACGAAAATCAAAAATGAACCAAATAGACCTTAGTTCTTTCATTCAGATTAAAACAGCCATGTCTATGCAATTTCCAATGGTCATTCTTCAATCATTGAAAGTTAAAGTCATAAGCTATTTACATTTTAGTTAAAATTTGATTCTACCCTTATTTCAAATTTGGTACGTGAAAACTCTTCCCAAAAATATGTTTAAGTTACAAACCTATTTTTAATTTTGGTAAATAGAATTCGTTTTTTCAAAAATCAAATTTGAACATTAATCGCTTGTTTTATGATCAAATCAAGTCTTTTGATCTTTTTTTTTGAAAAATGGAAATATTTGCACAAATCCTTACAAATATTTACAATCCAGAAACTTCACTTCTCTGCAAATATTTACAATTTAGAACTTCAAATATTTACAGAGTTCTTTGCAAGTATTTTTTTTCATGACTCGAAATCCAACGTCCGAAAATCAACATCTGTTACCTTACTTGTATTCGAATGCAGAAAATTCAAACGTCGGACTTCAGTTCGGTGGAGTTTATAACAACATTAGATGAATACAACACAGCGGAAACAAAAGATGATTTCATTGATAAACATCACATGGATGCAACATCATTACAACAATTGAACACCATCATCGGAGTAGAATATATATGATACGAAAACAAAATATAACACCACAGCGGAACAACAACAAGGCTACAATAACTTCAATAGAGTCTTCCAAAAGAAGGAGAGAGTGAGAATCCAACATACTTCGACTTTGATAAGGTCTTCAAAAACTCCAACATCTTCCAAACCCAAAGACTCCAAATAAAAGGCTTCCAAAGACTTCAGAGATTTCCAAACTTACAATCCAACTTCGCTCCAAAACACAGATAACCTGACTCTAGGCTGCCCGTGTGGAAAATTATGGACACCCGGAGTTTAGGAAGGGAATAATAAACTCCGGATCATTCATGGGACTGGTATGAGTAAACAAAAACAGTTGTATGAACAAAAATAATTTAAAAAGAAATCCATTCATGCTTTTGGAAAATGAAACTACCATAAGGCCTTCGGGCACACACACAATGCAAGCGCACACTTAGGGGAGATTTCTCCTTATGATAGTCAAACATGCTTGATACGAGAAAAGTCTTTTTGATATTATTATTAGCGCATAGTGTGAAAACATTTCAAAAGTATAATATTAATCTTAGCCAGCATAAGTACCATTATACTATGTCTACTATAGCTACCATCTAAGAATGGTAGGTTATGCAACTGAAGTCGTAAAGGGCTCGTATTGAATGATTGGATTTCCAATAATGGTCAGGCAAAGGAACTTCCTTTCTGAATGGGTACGCCTCTAGATGGATGCCTCGAGAACCTAACCATCTCTCTGCTAACACAAGGCCGGGTTACCTCTGTAACTAGGTAACTACTGACACGGGTATGCCATCCTTCGGTCGTAACCGACCTTTATCCGAGGCCCCAACAACAACAACTTACAACCACATAAGTTAAGTATTTGGGATCCATACCAGAATACCACTTTTATCCAGAAGAAAATGCACATACCCTAAGGGGCGCTACCCCGTAACATTGTCGCATCCTTTCTGTTTCGACCATTTTTGGGATGTGAGGTTCGACGAAGTCTCGTCCCACAAAGTTATGCTTTTCACAAAAGCCATGCTTCGATCAACAAGTGATTATCACTCAGCATGCCACACTACCAAATTGAGATTATATCACTAATTACCATCAACTACATAACCTCTGAGCTCATACGTCTCAGAGAAGGGTGTTAAGCAAAGAGAATAAATTCTTTGCCACCAACAGAAATGTATTTGATAGAAATCAGCTTTATATCTCAAAATGTAATGTCAGACATACAACCATACAAGTACATCCTGGGTCTGAATGGAACTGAAGGCACTTCTGTTGAGTCAAGATTTTTATAGAGTTTTGATTTCTGACAAAGGAATAAGCCGTGATCGACAAAAAGAAGTTATTCATTGAAGAAACACAAAGAGCTCCATATATTAGAGGTTGATTATTTGGTATGTTAGTAATTTATGTTAAAAATCTATCCTCAAATAATCATATAACTTCAATCTTTCAATATATATACATATGCACATTAACTGTGCAAATTGGACTAAACCGGTCGACCGGTTGAAAATAAGGTGGTCGACCGTTTTTGCCCAGAATGCACAGATAACATGCACACATGCACATAACGTATATATATTTGAATTCCTGTCTACCGGTCCATTTTTGACCTGTCGACCGTTTTTAAACAGAAAGCAACTTTTCCAAAAGACACTTCTCTTCTCCAAAGGTTGCATCTCCTATCTTTCATCAATGATCATAACTCTTAATGGCAACTGTTCACAAAGAGTTACAACTATTTTCCTCTATATATACTCATCTAAATCATTGATTCAAACACAAGTTTCTACACGATCATATATGCTCTCTAATCTAATCTCTAACACTCCTGCATTCTAAAAATTAATTTAGCTTATTGAATCATTGAAATTATTTCATATATTTTGATTCAATAAGTAAATACCTTCTTTAATCTTTACAAAACATCATTCATATTCTTTGAGGATAAGATTATAGGAAGGGTGTACTACTAGTGACAAATCCGTGTTTTCAAGAACACAAGTTGTCAACAACAATTGTATTTGTTTTTGTTGAAGTCCTCGTGTTGTAAGAGGCAAGTGTTGAAGTCCTCGGTGTTGTAAGAGGCAAGTGTTGAAGTCCTCAGTGTATTAGAGGCGTGAAATCCCGTTCGGCTGTTCGGGTATTGTAAACCTGTTCCTCCGGGTGAAGCGAGGTAGTTAATAGTGAAAATCCAGATAGGAGTCTGGGACTGGACGTAGGACGGTGCTCCGAACCAGTATAAAAATCTCTGGTGTGATTTTTCTATTTTTATTTTTGCTTTGCTACTATCATCTATTTTCCGCATTTATATTATAGTCCATATTACACGATCCGTGTGTACTATATTAGTACGTGCATTAGTATACACACCCGACTTTCATTTGGTATCAGAGCATAGCGACTTTCATTTGGTATCAGAGCCTGGTTTTCTAGAGATCGTAACAACATCCTAGAATAAATGGCTACAAAGAGATCTAGTCAAGGCAATAAGAAGAGGAAGAGCAATAAAGAACAATCAAAGGAGCAAACAAACAAATGCTTCATGGCAAAAGATAACGAGGTTAGTGATCTAACTTTTGATGATATGATAGAAATAAATTCAGAACTTCTAGACACTTTAAAAAGTCTCAAAAGAAAATATAAGGAAGCTTTGGAAAATCAGAAGAAAGCAGAATTCGAAAGAGATATGCTTAAAGACGAGAAGAGAATATTAGAAGAAGAACTTGAGAAAATTCAAGATTCAGACAATTCTCAACTCGCTCTATTAAGTCAAGAAATAGAAGCTCAAAAAGAAAAGAATAATGCTCTAGCTTCAGAAAATCATGAGTTAAAAACAAAAATTAAAATTGTTGAGTTAGATAACACTAGTCTCAAAACTAAGCTTGATGACATTACTAAAAATATTTCCAATTTTAATAAAGGGAGAGAAAATTTATGCAGGATTATTGAAAATTCTCAACCTGCTTCAAATAAGAAGGGATTAGGTTATGTTAAGAATTCAAAAGCTCATAATGATAGAAGTGGTGTAGGCTATAAACAAGCTAAAAGTAAAAATAGTACTAGATATGCATTCATGTATACTAACTTTAGTGCTAGTACTAGTAATCAAGATAGTTTTAAAACCAGTTATAGTCATAATAGTACTTTGTTTAGAAATGATAGAAATTATTCTTCAAGTACAAAGCTAATGACTAATAGTATTAAGATATGGATTCCAGCTAATATGATTGATCATGATAAACAACTTTATATTAGCAACTATTATAAGAATGTAATTTGTAATGAAAATTATATTTATAAAGGTTCAACCACACCCAAATGGGTATGGTTTCCAAAGACCTAACCCCTCGGACCCTAACATAGTAAGTGGGTACCGAAAATTATTATTATTTTTTGCAGGTACTCAGAGAAACAAAAGGAAAATGATAGATTTTGGAATTTCAAAGAATGTTCCATATGTTTAATAGAATTACGTGCTTACAATAAAATATGGACTTCGGTAAATATGGTAAAATTTATTTTACTTTTTCTTCATAATTAATAATGAGTTTATCTTGTTATATACAAGATATTTTATATAATTTTATATATTTCCCCATTCTTTTTGATAATGACAAAGGGGGAGAAATTCATATGCATATAAATAGAGGGAGATATTATACTTAGGGGGAGATGTTATACTTAGGTGGAGCTTTAAAGATATTATCTGGCACTTGTACTAAATAGTGTCGTGTTTTAATTCGTACTAGACTTGTGTGTATTATCATCTTGTGTGAATGTTACTCTTGATCTATGGTAGTAGTTTTATGTTTCTTATAATCTTTTTTTTTACATCCTCCATTTAAACAACTCCTTTTTATCGATGACAAAGGGGGAGAAAATTGTGCTAACAGTATATATGCAGGACACAATCTCAGGGGGATATCTTATACAGGGGGAGATTCATAAATATGTTGTCATCAATCAAAAAGGGGGAGAATGTTGAGTCAAGATTTTTATAGAGTTTTGATTTCTGACAAAGGAATAAGCCGTGATCGACAAAAAGAAGTTATTCATTGAAGAAACACAAAGAGCTCCATATATTAGAGGTTGATTATTTGGTATGTTAGTAATTTATGTTAAAAATCTATCCTCAAATAATCATATAACTTCAATCTTTCAATATATATACATATGCACATTAACTGTGCAAATTGGACTAAACCGGTTGACCGGTTGAAAATAAGGTGGTCGACCGTTTTTGCCCAGAATGCACAGATAACATGCACACATGCACATAACGTATATATATTTGAATTCCTGTCTACCGGTCCATTTTTGACCTGTCGACCGTTTTTAAACAGAAAGCAACTTTTCCAAACGACACTTCTCTTCTCCAAAGGTTGCATCTCCTATCTTTCATCAATGATCATAACTCTTAATGACAACTGTTCACAAAGAGTTACAACTATTTTTCTCTATATATACTCATCTAAATCATTGATTCAAACACAAGTTTTTACACGATCATATATGCTCTCTAATCTAATCTCTAACACTCCTGCATTCTAAAAATTAATTTAGCTTATTGAATCATTGAAATTATTTCATATATTTTGATTCAATAAGTAAATACCTTCTTTAATCTTTACAAAACATCATTCATATTCTTTGAGGATAAGATTATAGGAAGGGTGTACTACTAGTGACAAATCTGTGTTTTCAAGAACACAAGTTGTCAACAACAATTGTATTTGTTTTTGTTGAAGTCCTCGTGTTGTAAGAGGCAAGTGTTGAAGTCCTCGGTGTTGTAAGAGGCAAGTGTTGAAGTCCTCAGTGTATTAGAGGCGTGAAATCCCGTTCGGCTGTTCGGGTATTGTAAACCTGTTCCTCCGGGTGAAGCGAGGTAGTTAATAGTGAAAATCCAGATAGGAGTCTGGGACTGGACGTAGGACGGTGCTCCGAACCAGTATAAAAATCTCTGGTGTGATTTTTCTATTTTTATTTTTGCTTTGCTACTATCATCTATTTTCCGCATTTATATTATAGTCCATATTACACGATCCGTGTGTACTATATTAGTACGTGCATTAGTATACACACCCGACTTTCATTTGGTATCAGAGCATAGCGACTTTCAACTTCATCCAATAAAGGAAGAAGCCCTTGCAAATCTCGGTATTCACAATCCCGATCGGACTCCCCATCACATATGGAGATCTCTATACCGGAGCAACTCAGTGCAGAGACAATCGACAGGTAATCCCTTCGTTCTCGAAAATACCTGGTCTTCAATCACCGTCTTCAAATGCACTCTCATTTCATCGTATCATTATTCGGAATGGGTTTTATGACTTAATGCCCTCTCCCGGCTTACCCGAATAATGAGTGCTTATTTTAAAAACACGTGGATATAAAAGTCACATTGATTCACCATTAAGATTTGATGTGGGTTTCGGATAAACTTTTGGAATCCGACCCCCTATTGCATCGAAATTCAAATGCCGTTTAAAGGCCAACAGTTTTTCACATTCACACAGTAATGTATCACAGATATCACAGCTCAATTCACATCAATTCATATCACAAAGTATCATAATCATGTATCAGAGATATTAACCAATCCAAGGCATTCAATAATAATCAATCATCTATAAGCAAGATTAATTAATCGTGTGATTATAAGTAATTTATCACATAATTACTTATCCTTAATTAATGATTAATTTTCCTTAATTATAAATTAATTAATCCTCAATTATTAATTAATTAACCTTAATTATTTATTAATTAATCTTTAATTATTATTAAATTAACCTTTAATCATCAATTAATAAATTAATTAATTATTTTTTAATTACTATCATTAATAATAATCCTTTAAGTAATTATCATTTAATTACCGTCATTAGTTAATTAATCTTTAATTACTTAACCTTTAATTTATTAATAGATTAATCATTAATTTTAATTAATCACTTAATTATCATTAAAGATCTTTAATTAATAAACTTTGGAATTAATTAACAATAAAACATAAATTGACTTAAGATATTGAGGTTAATTAATAATTTAAAAACATTTCATCATAATTAACCCTTTAATTACATTATTTATTAAAATAATCTAAGAACTAATTTATAAAAAATGTCACAAAATTAAATAAATTAAACTTAAAAACTTATATAATTTATTTAAAACCTATACTGATCCCAAACTTAAATCAAAACAATTATTTAAAAGCATGAGTTAAAAATATTTAAAATTTGAATTTGTTTTAAAGTTCTGAAAATGAAACTATACATACCCAAGACATCCCTGAGTTCACCCCTGTGTTACGACTCAATTTCCCCGAGACTTCCCCGAGCCACTTTTTTTCTTTTAAAACTTTGATTTTTTTTGTTTTAAGTTTTTAAAACCCGGTACTTACTTGCAAATACCCGAACTAAAACTCAAGACAGCAACAAAATTTCCTGAGGTTGACTTCGAGTCTTCACCCTTCTTCCCAAACTACTACATACTGACACAACCCAAAAGCATATGCACGTGCACCGCCGATCGCCGACGTTCTGGCCATCGCCTCCACCTTCCACAAGTCATCGTCAACCCACTGGAGCACCATGAACACCCAAAACCTTGTACTGACGAAGAACCCGAGATTGAGCTACTCAACACATACCTGAACCCAAACTCCGATCAACAAAATCGACCCACCTCGTCGATCCAGACCACCTGAAACCTCATCATCACGTCCATTCCTTCGTCGACATTCCATGCTTCATTTCCACTAGCCCCGATGCAGTCTGATTCAACATTGATGACGCTACTGCCTCAAGAATAGGATCGACCAGAAATCGGGTTAAAACCCTAAACCTTCTTCATACCGTCGCCACTGTGAATTATAAATTCACCGATCATTTTTCTGATGAACCCTAACCACCAAGTGTGCTCCAACTTCGATCACGAGACCTTTCATCCATGAATTTCTCACTCGATACAATTAAAAATCTTGATTCCAATTTTAAAAATCAACGTTTTTAAAAATGTTTTAGGTTATATAATTAAATCAAATAATTAAGGGAAACCAATTTTTATCATGAATTGAGTTTGCTGTGTTTTCTTGTCCTTGATTACATCCACTTGTTATTTATTTTTAAAAGCATTTTTAAAATTAAGTTCTGTGAATTCAAACGCATTTTGTTTTAACATCCTGACCTAACAAGAATTAGAAGAAGAGATTTGGATTTTTGGACAGGTTTTTGAAACCCATAAACAAACAGAGAGATAAATTCCTGTACAACAGGCATGCATAGATCACTTATATGTGTATATATACATGCAGGTATATTTCACAAATTTACTTCAAGAATTCATCACAAACATCAAGTTTTTAGCTCAGATTTTAAGGTGGCTTACTCACCTGGTAAAGAAGAAAACATAAAGCTTTTTGTAAAGCCTCGAAGTGTTTAGAATTTTGATAACTAGAAACTTTGAGTTTTTTGATCTGTAACTACTAATTACAACTGAAGCTTGATTGTTGCTTTGATGCTTGATGTTTGAATTTGAGTTGATCTTGAATTGCTTTGATTTAGGTTGAAGTATTGATGTAGTTGTATTTGTGAAAGTTTGATTTGTTTTATATATATTTTTCTCTGGTTTGAGTTTTACAGGACTTTGATTTTTTTTTGAAATGAAGAATAATAGAAATGAGGGAGAGGGAAGTAGAGAGATTATATAACCTGGTTTTCTCTATTTATTATTTTAAAAAATGAAAAACAATTGTGATACTTGTTTATTCTCATGTTTAAAATCATTACACTTGTTAATTGTATGTTAAATTTCTAACACTTGTTAACTTCATGTCTTAATCTCTTACACTTGTAATTTTCCATGTTAATAATAGTTTTATATAATTTATATCACATTTTATTTAGTTTATATGTGTGTGTGTGTTTTGATATAAATTTGTATCTTTATTAAATACATTTCCTTATATTAATTTTTTATAAAATTTCAAAGAATATGTTTTAATACTAACAAAATCACATACACATTATTTTTAAATCCAAATATTTTTAATATATTATATTTGAATTTCAAATTCAAATTCAAATTACAATCTATTCATATATATATATATATATAAAATCAAACACTTATCTTCTTTATTTTTGAAAATTAAAATTAATTTCGAATTAAACTCCAAAAGTTTATATTAATTTCTAAATAAATATTTGGCTTAAAATGCGATGTTATAGATTTCCCCCCTTAAGAAAATTTCGTCCTCGAAATTTGAAAGAGAGAGAGAGGGAGAGATAAACAAAGAATACATGAATACATAAAAAGATAGAGAAATGGCTTACCAGATTAAGCCGAAATATCCACTCTACAATTGGGATAAGACTTCTGCATGCTATCCTCTGTTTCCCAAGTACAATCATTTGGATCACCACTCCATTGCACTTTTACCAGTTTCGCCATTTTATTTCTCAAATGCTTTTCATCTCAATCAATTATCTTAATGGTTCTCTTTTACTACTAAATTTGGTGTAATCTCCAAATCCTGTGAGCGGCTTCCTCAACGATACAATCTGGATCGTGTACGTATTTTCGAAGGTGTGAAACATGAAACACATTATGTATGCCAGATAGCCAATTAGGTAACTGCACTCGATAGGCCAAAGGATCGATCCTCTCTAGTATAGGAAAAGGACCTATATATCGTGGTGTCAGCTTACCAGTCTTTCCAAATCTCAATACTCCATGCATTGGAGAAACCTTTAGGAAAATAGAATCTCCAATCTGTAATTCTAAAGTTCTTCTCCTGCGGTCTGCATAACTTTTCTATCGACTTTGGGCAGTTTTCAATTTCTTTCAAATAAAATCAACCATCTCAGTAGCTTCCTTTATCATATCTGGTCTAAGAACGAGCCTATCACCTGACTCAATCCAACACGTAGGTGATCGACAAGGACGCCCATACAAGGCTTCGAAAGGAGCCATCCTAATACTGGCCTGATAACTATTATTATATGAAAATTCCACTAGATGCAAATGGTCCTTCCATGAACCTTCAATATCAAGAATGCAGGCACACAAAAGATCTTCCAAGATTCGATTTATCCTCTCCGTTTGCCCATCAGACTATGGGTGGTAAGCAGTACTGAAGTTCAACTTAGTTCCTAGTGCAGCTTGAAATGCCTCCCAAAATCTTCTAGTAAAGATCGGGTCACGATCACTCACTATACTACTTGGTATTCCATGGAGACGAACGATCTCTTTCACTTACAATTTTGCCAAATTTGCTGTTGTTCGGGTGGATTTTACTAGGACAAGGTGGGCAGTCTTGGTCAGACGATCCACAATAACCCAAATCGCCTTGTTACCCTTCCGAGTTCATGGAAACCCGTCTATGAAATCCATAGACACTTGATCCCATTTCCACTTAGGCACCTCCAATGGTTGAAGTAAACCCGCCATCTTCTTCTAACCACTCTTGATTTGCTGACAATTTGCACAACGACTAACATAAATAGATATATCTCTCTTCATTGTTTTCCACCAGAAGGTCCTTTTAATATCTCGATACTTCTTATTCCCTGGATGGATACTAAGTTTGGACTTGTGACATTCGTCCAAAACTTCATGTTTTAGATCTGGAATATTTAGGACACACATCCTGCCTTTCAGTCTTACAATTCTATTCTTATCGACTTTAAAACTGGAATCTTCACCCCGACGTAGTCTTCCATAAATTTCTAGAAGAAACTTGTCTTCTTTTTGCTTACATGCGATCTTCTTAAGAAGAGTAGGAGTGACAATAAAATAAGCAAGAACATCATGTCTTCTACTCAAAGCATCGGCTACCACATTAGCTTTTTTGGACGTATAAAGAATATCCAGGTCATATGATGCTAGGAATTCCAATCAACGTTGTTGCCTCAGATTCAAATCCTTCTGGGTAAAGTGATATTTCAGAGATTTATGGTCAGTGAATAATTCAAATTTTTCACCCAGAAGATAATGACTCGCCCAGAAGATATTGACTCCAGATTTTTAAAGCAAAGATAAATGCTAAGAGCTCAACAATCGTGGGTTGGGTAGTTTTTCTCATGTGGACGCAATTGTCTCTCGCATAGACAATCACTCTACCCTCATGCATTAAAGCAACACCTACACCTTCACTACATGCATTAGTATAAACAGATAGACCTTGATTCCCATTAATAATAGCCAAAATGGGAGCAGTGGTCAACCTTTTCTTCAACTCCTGAATGCTTTGTCGTACTTTGGAGTCTAATCGAATTTGGCATTCTTCATTGTCAGCTTAGTCAACAGACTGGCTATCTTGGCGAAATCCTGGACAAATTTTCTATGGTATCCGTCTAATCCCATAAAACTTCCGACTTCCTTCGGAGTTGTAAGTTGCTTCTAGTCTAGGATAGCGGAGATCTTGCTAGGGTCTGCAGAAATTCCCTCTTCAATAACAATATGACCGAGAAATCTAAGTTCCTTGACCCAAAAATGACATTTAGAAAATTTGGCAAATAGAATGTTCCTCCTCAATATTTCCAAAACAATTCTTAAGTTCTCGGCATGCTCTTCTTTAGTTTTTGAGTTGATTAAAATATCATCAATAAACACAAGAACAAATTTATTCAACACTTCTCTGAATACTCAGGTCATTAAGTCTATGAAATATGCATGGGCATTGGTAGTCTGAAAGGCATAACTAACCATTCGTAGAACGTGTTAGGATCCCAAAAAGCAGTTAAATGAATACAGTCTTCAGTAATTCTCAAATAATGGAATCCTTGGGCTAGATCAATCTTTGAAAAGAATCGAGCGCCATGCAACTGATCGAACAGGTCGTCGATTCTGGGCAAAGGAAATTTGTTTTTGAGAGTTTACTTATTGAGATCGTGGTAGTCCACGCATAATCTCAAGGATTTGCCAGACTTGGCTATGAATTTCACAGCTGAACACCAACTGGAATAACTGGGACGTATTAATCCTTTCTCCAGCAAATCTCGAGTTTGCTTGACTAGTTCTATTCTTTCATTGGTGCCATCCTGCGGCTTGCATGAACAACAGGACGAGAACTGGGAGCCAAGTTGATTCTGAATTCAGTTTTCCTATGCGGAGGTAAAGATTTGACTTCTTCAAATACGTCTGGAAATTCCCAGACAGTAGGTATAGATTCTAGACTTGGGTCGGGATATCCCAGAGTATACATTAGTTTATCCCTTTTCGGACTCGGATCTTCACAAGAAATCACAACGAAATTTCCAAATTTTGTTTAACTGAAATCGTTCGATGCTTACAATCTAATTTAGCTTCGTATTTCGTTAACCAATTCATTCCAAGTAATATTTAAAATTCATTAAAGTCGAGAACGAAAAGGTTGATAGGAAACTAATGACAAGAATATGAGATATGAACCTTCCTACAATATAGACAAAGATTCGTAGGGCCACTAACCGGATTCTTCACGCAAATGTGCTCATCAACAAATTCGGGTTCAAGTTTTAATTCGTTTACGGTTTGTTGGGAGATAAAGCTATGTGTGGCTCTCGTGTCGAACAGAACTCTAATAACTTTATCATAAATAAGAAGGTTACCTTCTAGAACTCCTTTCCCTTTATTCGCCTTTGAAGTCGAAGGGTCATCCTTAATCACATACACTTTCGCTATTGAGCATGCTTCATTGCTGGGCAATCTTTAACTACGTGTCCAGGCTTATGACAATAATAACATTATCTAGCTCTTTGACTTGTCTTCATAGGTTGATCTTTCTTTCCTTGTTTCTTTGGCTTCTTGCAATTGCTTGAATAATGGCCTTTCTCCAGACAGTTGAAACAAGTAATATCATTTGCCTTGTTTTCTTGATTCTTCTTCTTCTCTTTGCCTTGCCATGGTTTCTTTCCTCCAAACTTCCTTTTCTTCCAATTCGGATTGCTTCCACTTCCTTTCTCCTCTGGAACTTCTTTTTTATCCAAGGTAGCGTATCTATATCCCATATCTATCAGATCAGAAAAAGATACCTTCACATGGGCTGTCATTCTCTCATGGAATTTCTTGTTCATCCGTCGAATAAATCTTTCATTCTTCTTCAGGGGGGTATTCACCAACTCCGGACCAAATCGAGATAGCTCGTTGAACTTGTTCAAGTATTCTTCAAAAGATAGACTCCCTTGCTTGAAGTCAGTAAACTCCTGGTACATCCTAGAGATACTAGTAGAAGGCATATAACGTTGCTCAAACACCTCTTTGAATCGATCCCAAGTAAATTCATCCTCCGGCTCAGCCAATGTAATAGTCTCCCATCATGCTAAAGCCTCTTCCTAGAGCTGCCAAGAAGCTATCAAACTCATCTGGTCATCCTCCAACTTCAGTCATCTGAAGATCCTTTCGCACGATCGAATCCAGGCTTGTGCTTCGATAATAGACTCCTTGCCTACGAATGGCTTTCCACCAAGTCCTGCAAAACTTTGGTATAAATCAGCCAGATTCAGTTGAGGTTGGATAGGAAGAGCTGTTGTTGTTGTAGGGTCTTGACCAACTGTAGTGGTACTTCCCCCTCTCCCACCTCATCCTCTTCTCGCGCTCATTCTCACTATCTGTAAATAGTAAGAAAACTTGATTTAGGCATATGGACGAGATATCTTAGGGATATACTCATTCTAGGGTGTTTCTAACCCTATCTCTAATAGGTCACCTAATGTGTTATACTCTAAAGCTAAAGTTCTTACTCAAACTTTAGCTCTGATACCACTTGTCACGACCCGAAATCTAGCATCCGAAAATCGACATCCAATACCTCACTTGTATTCGAATGCCGAAAATTCAAACGTCGGACTCTAGTTTGGTGGAGCTTATAACAACATTAGATGAATACAACATAGTGTAAACAAAAGATAATTTCATTGATAAACATCATATAGATACAACATCATTACAACAATTGAACACCATCATCAGAGTAGAATACATATGATACAACAACAAAATATAACACCATAATGGAACAACAACAACAACAAGGCTACAATAACTTCAATAGAGTCTTCCAAAAGAAGGAGAGAGTGAGAATCCAACATACTTCAACTTCTTTAAGGTCTTACAAAAACTCCAACAGCTTCCAAAACCAAAGACTCTAAATAAAAAGCTTCAAAAGACTTCAAAGATTTTCGAATCTACAATCCAACTTCGCTCCAGAACACGGATAACCTGACTCTAGGCTGCCCATGTGGAAAATTATGGACACCCAGAGTTTAGGAAGGGAACAATAAACTTCGGGTCAGTCATGGGACTGGCATGAGCAAACAAAAATAATTGTTTGAACAAAAACACTTTAAAAAGAAATCCATTCATGCTTTTGGAAAATGAAACTACCATAAGGCCTCCCGGCACACACACAATGCAATCGCACACTTGACGGTGATTTCTCCTTATGATAGTCAAACATGCTTGATACGAGAAAACTCTTTTTGATATTATTATTAGTGCATAGTGTGAAAACATTTCGAAAGTATAATATTAATCTTAGCTGCCATTAGTACCATTATGCTATACCTACTATAACTACCATTTAAGAATGGCAGGATATACGACTGAAATCGTAAAGGGCTCGTATTGAATGATTGGATTTCCAATAATGGTCGGGCTAAGGAACTTCCTTTCCGAATGGGTACGCCTCTAGAGGGACACCCCAAGAACTTAACCAGCTCTCTGCCAACACAAGGCCGAGTTACCTCTGTAACTAGGTAACTACTTACACAAGAATTCCATCCCCTGGTCGTAACCGACCTTTATCCGGGGCCCCAACAACAACAACAACCAACAACCACATAAGTTAAGTATCCGGGCTCCATACCAGAAACCACTTTTCATCCAGAAGGAAATGCACATACCCTAAAGGGAGCTACCCCCGTAACTTTGCCGCATCCTTCCTATTTCGACCATTTCCAGAGTGTGAGGTTCGATGAAGTCTCGTCCCACAAAGCTACGCTTTTCACAAAAGTCATGCTTCAATCAACAAATGATCAGCACTCAGCATGCCACACTACCAAATTAGGAGTATATCACCAATAACTATCAACTACATAACCTCTAAGCTCATACATCTCATAGAAGGGTGTTAAGATAAGACAATAAATTCTCTACCACCAATAGAAATGTATTTGATAGAAATCAGCTTTATATCTCAAAGCGTAATGTCAAACATACAACAATACAAGCCCATCATGGGTCTGAATGGAACCGAAGGCACTTCATCCAATAAAGGAAGAAGCCCTTGCAAATCCGGGTATCCACAATCCCGACCGTACTCCCCATCACAAGTGGAGATCTCTATACCAGAGCAACTCAGTGAAAAGACAATCGACAAGTAATCCTTTCGTTCTCGAAAATACCCGGTCTTTAACCACCGTCTTCAAATGCACTCCTATTTCATCGTATCATTATTCGGAATGGGTTTTATGACTTAATATCCTCTCTCGGCTTAACCAAATAATGAGCGCTTATTTTAAAAACACGTGGATATATAAGTCACAAAGATTCACTATTAAGATTCGATATAGGTTTCGGATAACCATTTGGAATCCAACCCCCTGTCGCATCGAAATTCAAATGCTTTTTAAAGGCCAACAGTTTTCACATTCACATAGTAATGTATCACAGGTATCACAGCTTAATTCACAGCAATTCATATCACAAAGTATCACAATCACATATAAGAGATATCAACCAATCCAAGGCATTCAATAATAATCAATCATCTGTAACCAAGATTAATTAATCGTGTGATTATAATTAATTTATCACATAATTACTCATCCTTAATTAATGATTAATTATCCTTAATTACAAATTAATTAATCCTTAATTATTAATTAATTAATATTTAATTATTATTAAATTAACCTTTAATCATCAATTAATAATTAATTAATTATTCTTTAATTACTATCATTAAGTAATAAACCTGTAAGTAGTTATCTTTTAATTACTGTCATTAATTAATTAATCTTTAATTACTTAACCTTTAATTTGTTAATAGATAAATCATTAATTTTAATTAATCACTTAATTATCATTAAAGATCTTTAATTAATAAACCTTGGAATTAATTAACACTAACACATAAATTAACTTAAGAGATTAATGTTAATTAATAATTTAAAAACATTTCATCTTAATTAACCCTTTAATTACATTACTTATTTAAAATAATTTAAGAATTAATTTATAAATAATGTCACATAATTAAATAAATTAAACTTAAGTATTTTAAAATAATTTATTTAAAACCTTTATTGATCCCAAACTTAAATCAAAACAATCATTTAAAAGCATGAGTTAAAAATATTTAAAATTTGAATTTGTTTTATAGTTTTGAAAACTGAAACTATACATACCCGAGACATCCCTGAGTTCACCCCCGAGCTACGATTCAGTTTCCCTGAGACTTCCCCGAGCCACTTTTTTTTCTTTTAAAACTTTGATTTTTTTGTTTTAAGTTTTTAAAACCCGGTACTTATTTACAATACCCGAACTAAAAATCGAGCAAGCAACAAAATTTCCCGAGGTCGGCCTCGAGTCTTCACCCTTCTTCCCAAACTACTACATACTGACACAATCCAAAAGCATGTACACGTGCACCGCCGATCGCCGGCATTCTGGCCATCGCCTCCACCTTCCACAAGTCATCGTCAACCCACTCGAGCGCCATGAACACCTAGAACTTGGTATTGATGGTGAACCTGAGATTGAGCTACTCAACACATCCCTAAACCCAAACTTCGATCAACAATATTGACTCATCTCGTCGATCTAGACCACCTGAAACCTCACCATCACGTCCATCTCCGCGTCGACATTCCATGCTTCGTTTCCACTTGCCCCGATGCCGTCCGATTCAACATTGATGATGCAAATGTCTCGAGAATAGGATCGACCAGAAACCGGGTTAAAACCTTAAACCTTCGTCGTACCGCCGCCTCTGTGAATTATAAATTCACCGAGCATTTTTCTGATGATCCTCGACCACCAAGTTTGCTCCATCTTCGATCACGAGACCAATCATGTCACCAATCACCGGAATTTACCTAAAATGTGATTTCCGTTCATCCATGTACTTCTCACTCGATACACAATTAAAAATCTTGATTCCAATTTTAAAAATCAACATTTTCAAAAACGTTTTAGGTTATATAATTAAATCAAATAATTAAGGGAATTAAGTTTTTATCATGAATTGAGTTTGTTGTGTTTTCTTGTCCCAGATTACATCCACTTGTTATTTATTTTTAAAAGAATTTTTAAAATTAAGTTCTGGTGAATTCAAACACATTTTTTTAGCATCCCAACCTAACAAGAATTAGAAGAAGAGAGTTGGATTATTGGATAGGTTTTTGAAACCTGGAAACAAACAGAGAGATAAATTCCTGTACAACAGACATGCACAGATCACTTATATGTGTGTATATACATGCATGTATATTTCACAAATTTACTTCAAGAATTCGTCACAAACATCAAGATTTTAGCTCAGATTTTAAGGTAGCTTACTCATCTGGTAAAGAAGAAAACAGAAAGCTTTTTGTAAAGCCTGGAAGTGTTTTGAATTTTGATAACTAGAAAATTTGATTTTTTTGATCTGTAACTTCTAATTACAACTGAAGCTTGATTGTTGCTTTGTTGTTGATGTTTGAATTTGAGTTGATCTTTAATTGCTTTGATTCAGGTTTTAGTATTGATGTGGTTGTATTTATGAAAGTTTGATTTGTTTTATATATATTTTTCTTTGGTTTGAGTTTTACAGGCTTTTGATTTTTTTTGAAATGAAGAATAAAAGAAACGAGGGAGAGGAGAGAGATTATATATAACGGCCCTGACTCGACCTTTGAAAATCGGCACCGAATACGACACTCGTATTCAAATGCCGCAGATCCAAACGTCGAATCTGGTTCGCCGGAGCTTATAACACAATTAATTACAACACAGTGGAAGAAAAAAAGAATATCAATATATATAACATTGATACAATGACAGATACAATATCTGATATAATATGATACAACAGATATCAATACTATCAGAGATACAAGACACAGCGGAAAGAATATCTTCAATAGAATGCATCCCCAAATCCAATGCTCTAATCCAAAGCTAGCTCGAACTAACATCACGTTTCACAATGATAAGTAAGTGCAGTCGTGATCCAAGGACTGGACTAACTCCAGATAATCTACTAAACCTGACTATCTGAAAACCCCAACTCTAGACTGCTCGTGCGGAAAAATAGTGGGCACCCAGATTTAGGAAAGGAACAATAAACTCCAGGTCAGTCATGGGACTGGTGTGAGTAAACAAAAACAGTTTATCTTTAAAACAACAACAAAAGAATTTAAAATAAATCCGCCATGCTTTTTGGAAAATGAAACTACCATAAGGCCTCCCGCCACACACACAATGCAAACGCCGAATTGGAGGAGATTTCTCCTTATGATAGTCAAATATGCTTGATACACAAATTCTTTTCAATATTATTATTAGTGCATAGTGCAGAAAAACCATTTCGAAAGTATAATATTAATCTTAACCAACATACAACCATTATTGTATGCCTACTATAGCTACCATGTTCAATAGCAGGTTACCGCCACATTCCATGGCAGGTTATACAACTAAAACCGTACAGGGCGTGTATTGTTTTGTTTGGATTTCCAACAAATGGTCGGGCTAAGGAACTTCCCACTATCCATGAGTACGCCTCTGGCGGGACGTCCCGAGAACTTAACCAGCTCTCTGCCAACACAAGGCCAGGTTACCTCTGTAACTAGGTAACTACTACACGAGCATGCCATCCCCCGGTCCTTTGGGACCTTTATCCGAGGCGCCTCTAAACCACAAAGCAACAACCACACAGTAAATGAGATTAAAGCCATTACATAGGTAAATATCTGGGCTCCATACCATGATACCACCCTATGACACACCCTAAAGGGTGCGACCCTCATAACCTTGCCGCATCTTTCCTATTTTGACAATTTCCGAGGTGTGAGGTCCTGATGCAGTCTCGTCCACAAAGCTACGCTTGATACAAAAGCCATGTTCTGATCACAAATGATCATCAACACACAGCAGCACTTAGCATGTCACACTACCAAATTAGGAGTATATCACTGATAACCTTCAACTACATAACCTTTGAGCTCGTACGTCACAGAGAAGGGTGCTAAGCTAAGAGAACAAATTCTTCGCCACCAACAGATGTGTATTTGAAAGAAATTTGCTTTATATCTCAAAGTGTTGTGTCAGACATACAACCATACAAGTCTATTCCGGGTTCGAACAGAACCGAAGGCACTTTCGAAGAAGCCCTTGCAATCCAAGTATCTACAATCCCGATCGGACTTCCCATCACTTAGGGAATCTCCATACCGGGGATCATCCGGTGCAGAGACAATCGATAGGTTATCCTATCGTTCTCACAAATACCCGGTCTTGAACGCCGGTCTTCAAATGCTATCCATAACATCGTATCATTATTCGGAATGGGTTATATGACACAAAGGTCCTCTCTCGGCTAAACCGAATAATGAGCGCAATATTTAAAAACATATGGATATGGGATTTCAGTTAAGTCACAACTTTAAAGAAACTCAAAACTTTTCTTCAAATGGTTAAACAAATTACCATTTTAAATCTTTAAACAAAAAGATTTATTCCATAAAATTCACCCAGTTTCACAAAGATCCATTCATAGATTTCCAAAACAATTTCCATTTCGATTGGATTAACTCATTAAATCTTTAAATCAAAGATTTAACTTATAGCTTTCAAACCGTTTCCATAACTTGGAAATCATTTTCATTTCAAACTTGAAATTCCTTTTAACACAAATTGGACATTCATTTCTTATGTGAAAGCTTTTATTATTTGAAAACAAACAGTTTTCCTTTCGGAAGAATCCAATTATATTTGCACGAGTTAAAGCCTTTGAATTTAAATTCCAATTCCCAAATTAATACCTTTAAAATGGTTTATGTTAGAACCTCAATTGTTGGATTTTAATGACAACAACTATACAATTATGTCAAAGAATCTCTAAGCTAATTTGCAGGTACATGAGCATCAAAAATAAATAATCAAATACGTTCAAAATGTATGTGGAGATACAAGAAGAGATATCACGATAGAGACAAGACGAAGGTGACAAACAAAGTTTTATTAGTCATAAAGTGTCGTGTCTAGAGTTTACAAATGTTAAAATCTTCTCCAAATGGTATACACACATATACATTCATATTTTAATTGAAAAATCAAGTTTTCAAAAATTGCATCAAGCGGGAATCAAACCCGGGTCACTAGTTCATAAGGCAAGTGCTCTAACCATTTGAGCTATGGTAATTTTTAGTTATAGGCCAAATTCAGACGTCTGAAATGGTCAATTCAGACGTCTGAATCTGTAATCAAAACTGAAAATTCATACAATATTCAGACGTCTGAATTGGAAATTTCAGACGTCTGAATCTGGTAAAAAATGACCTATTTCCTTTCTGGTTTGCACGCTATCAATTTCAGAAGTCTGAATTTTTCAATTCAGAAGTCTGAATATCTATAACGGCTATATTTTTCAAAGAGGAACTTTCATTCGTGAAGAGATGCGTCCTTCATTTCAATAGATATGACCATATCTCTTCATGATAACTCTTCACGAACAAATGCACCTATTTATAATCTATATAAACACATTAGAATCATTCCTTTCATCAATCAATACAATCTATTCTTAATCTACTTTGATTCTAACACTCTTGTGCATTCAAGTTCATACAAAATAATTCATTTACTTCCATATTCTTCACACACACACATATATATCAAAAGGAGAAGATTATAGGAAGGTTGTACTATCAAGAGACAAATCCGTGTTATCAAGAACACATAGTGTCAAATACTCTCTGTATAAGTTAAAGTCCTGTTCTGCTGTTCAGGCGAGTGAAGTCCTCTTCGGCTGTTGAGGCGAAATCCTGTTCTGCTGCTCAGGTCCCTTGTTCGGCTGTTCAAGGGTTGTATAGACCTGTTCCTCCGGGTTAAGTGAGGGTTGTTGTTAGTTGAAATTCCAGAAGGAGTCTGGGACTGGACGTAGAACGGGAAGTTCGAACAAGTATAAAAATTCCCGGTGTGCTTGTTTGATTTTTACTTATTTACATTGCTCTAGTATTTTAGTTTATTTCTGCACTAGTATAGTATAATTCCATATAGCACGATCCGATCCACGGTAACTTTCATTTGGTATCAGAGCCTGGTTTTCTAGAGATCGTAACAACATCCTAGAATAAATGGCTACAAAGAGATCTAGTCAAGGCAATAAGAAGAGGAAGAGCAATAAAGAAAAATCAAAGGAGCAAACAAACAAATGCTTCATGGCAAAAGATAATGAGGTTTGTGATCTAACTTTTGATGATACGGTAGAAATAATTCAGAACTTCTAGACACTTTAAAAAGTCTCAAAAGAAAATATAAGGAACCTCTGGAAAATCAGAAGAAAGCAGAATTCGATAGAGATATGCTTAAAGACGAGAAGAGAATATTAGAAGAAGAACTTGAGAAAATTCAAGATTCAGACAATTCTCAACTCGCTCTATTAAGTCAAGAAATAGAAGCTCAAAAAGAAAAGAATAATGCTCTAGCTTCTGAAAATCATGAGTTAAAAACAAAAATTAAAATTGTTGAGTTAGATAACACTAGTCTCAAAACTAAGCTTAATGACATTACTAAAAATATTTCCAATTTTAATAAAGGAAGAGAAAATTTATCCAGGATTATTGAAAATTCTCAACCTGCTTCAAATAAGAAGGGATTAGGTTATGTTAAGAATTCAAAAGCTCATAATGATAAAAGCGGTTTAGGCTATAAACAAGCTAAAAGTAAAAATAGTACTAGACATGCATTCATGTATACTAACTTTAGTGCTAGTACTAATAATCAAGATAGTTTTAAAACTAGTTATAGTCATAATAGTACTTTTTTTAGAAATGATAGAAATTATTCTTCAAGTACTAAGCTAATGACTAATAGTATTAAGATATGGATTCCAGCTAATATGATTGATCATGATAAACAACTTTATATTAGCAACTATTATAAGAATGTAATTTGTAATGAAAATTATATTTATAAAGGTTCAACCACACCCAAATGGGTATGGTTTCCAAAGACCTAACCCCCTGGACCCTAACATAGTAAGTGGGTACCGATTTTTTTTTTTTTTGCAGGTACTCAGAGAAACAAAAGGAAAAGGATAGATTTTGGAATTTTAAAGAATGTTCCATACGTTAATTAAGAATTACGTGCTTACAATAAAATATGGACTTCGGTAAATATGGTAAAATTTATTTTATTTTTCCTTCATAATTAATAATGAGTTTATCTCGTTATATACAAGATATTTTATATAATTTTATATATTCCCTCATTCTTTTTGATAATGACAATGGGGGAGAAATTCATATGCATATTGATAGAGGGAGATATTATACTTAGGGGGAGTTGTTATACTTAGGGGGAGTTGTTATACTTAGGGGGAGCTTTAAACATATTAATATTATTTTTTATATAGAATGAATATTTTTAAAAAAAAATTGTATAGTTGTCATCATCATAAAGGGGGAGAATGTTAGAACCTCAATTGTTGGATTTTAATGACAACAACTATACAATTATGTCAAAGAATCTCTAAGCTAATTTGCAGGTACATGAGCATCAAAAATAAATAATCAAATACGTTCAAAATTTATGTGGAGATACAAGAAGAGATATCATGATAGAGACAAGACGAAGGTGACAAACAAAGTTTTATTAGTCATAAAGTGTCGTGTCTAGAGTTTACAAATGTTAAAATCTTCTCCAAATGGTATACACACATATACATTCATATTTTAATTGAAAAATCAAGTTTTCAAAAATTGCATCGAGAGAGAATCGAACCCAGGTCACTAGTTCAGAAGGCAAGTGCTCAAACCATTTTAGCTATGGTAATTTTTAGTTACAGGTCAAATTCAGACGTCTGAAATGGTCAATTCAGACGTCTGAATCTGTAATCAAAACTGAAATTCATACAATATTCAGACGTCTGAATTGGAAATTTCAGACGTCTGAATCTGGTCAAAAATGACCTATTTCCTTTCTGGTTTGCACGCAATCAATTTCAGAAGTCTGAATTTTTCAATTCAGAAGTCTGAATATCTATAACGGCTATATTTTTCAAAGAGGCACTTTCATTTGTGAAGAGATGCGTCCTTCATTTCAATAGATATGACCATATCTCTTCATGATAACTCTTCACGAACAAATGCACCTATTTATAATCTATATAAACACATTAGAATCATTCCTTTCATCAATCAATACAATCTATTCTTAATCTACTTTGATTCTAACACTCTTGTGCATTCAAGTTCATACAAAATAATTCATTTACTTCCATATTCTTCACACACACACACATATATATCAAAAGGAGAAGATTATAGGAAGGTTGTACTATCAAGAGACAAATCCGTGTTATCAAGAACACATAGTGTCAAATACTCTCTGTATAAGTTAAAGTCCTGTTCTGTTGTTCAGGCGAGTGAAGTCCTCTTCGGCTGTTGAGGCGAAATCCTGTTCTGCTGCTCAGGTCCCTTGTTCGGCTGTTCAAGGATTGCATAGACCTATTCCTCCGGGTTAAGTGAGGGTTGTTGTTAGTTGAAATTCCAGAAGGAGTCTGGGACTGGACGTAGAACGGGAAGTTCGAACCAGTATAAAAATTCCTGGTGTGCTTGTTTGATTTTTACTTATTTACATTGCTCTAGTATTTTAGTTTATTTCCGCATTAGTATAGTATAATTCCATATAGCACGATCCGATCCACGGTAACTTTCAGTTTAACCCATATAAACTTGTATAACATCTTTAGTCCCTAGTTTCAAATCATAGAATTCAGTTTCAAATTTTGAATTTAATTCTAAATCAATTTATTTAAACTTCAAGGCGTAATCAGGTTATTCAAAAATAAATTTCTATCTTTGAAATTCCATTTCAAAAACTTTTCACTTTAATCCCAATCCATTTCCGAAACTATTTGGATTCAAAATTCAAATTCAAAACTATTTCATAAATCTACGGCTTAACCAATTTTCACGTGCAACCCATATTTGTGTGTGTATAAGTGTAGTCCAGGGTTTCACACAATAGTGCAACATCATCAATCATATCAATATTGATAAGCGGTATAATCCATAACGCTTATTTTCCTTCACAGACTCATAGATAAAGTAAATTTATCAATCACGGAGATTTACTATTATGATTCGATGTGGGTTTCGGATAGCCAACTGGAATCCGACTCCCTGTCGCATCGAAATTTAAATGTCGTTTACGGGCAAAAAGGGTTTTCACATACATACAGAAACAAATCACAGATCACAGTTCAGCACAAAGCAATTCACATAACACAGTATCACAATCACAACAGAAATATCAATCTAATGCACAATATTTAACAATTAACTTAAACTTAATTAATTATAATGAGTAATTAATTTATTAATTACTTTCATGAAGTAATTACACTTACGCCATTTTATAAATGATTATCATTAATTAATTAATTCTAATTAATTGTTAAGATTAATCACATTAATTAATTATTTAAATAATCTTAGTTAATTGACCTTCATTAACTAATAACAATTCTTTGATTACTTTGTTAAAAAAATTACTTAAATTAATCATTATTAATTAAAATTAATTAACAATTAATGACTCATTAATTAATCCAAAATAGTTAATTAATTAAGTGTTAACTGTAACATAATTAGTTCTTAATTAATTGATTAATTAAATACTAATTATTAATTAAAAATTCAAATCTTATTTAATTAGTGATCCTTACTCACTAATTAATTTGTCCTAAATTAATTAGCTTAACCTTAATTAACTAATTTAACTCTTAATTACTAAATTAATTAATCTAAATAATTAATTAATTAAATTAGTTAATGAATTACAAATCATCCAATCTTTATTTACTTAAAAGTAAAACTCATATTTATTAATGATTTAATTAACACTCACAAGTATATTTAAAAACAACTTACTTCTAAATTTACTTTCATTTTAATTTTTAGATTTAAAATGAATACCATTTTATCTTTAATAAAGTTTAAAACCATTGTTTTTAAACTTCAACTTCACATGTTAAAGTATCACTTTTGTTATAAAGAAATTTAATAGAGTTAAAATCAAATTCCCCTTAAGTTCACATGTTAAAGTATACTTAAACATTTTAAAATTATTTAAACATTTCAATTTATTAAACTTATTTTATCTTAAAATCTTAATTTCAAATTTAAACTTAAGTCCAGGTTTCAAAATTCTGATTAAGTCTTTGTTTAAATTCTTCCTTTACATTTCAAATTCCATTTTAAATTCAAATTCTTTTTAGTCCTTTAAATACTTTAAAGTTATATAAACAAGTTTAAATTTTTTAAAAACTTTATTTATCCTTAACTTAAGTTTCAAACTAAACTGGAATTTATAATTAAACTTTGATTTTAAAACTCATTTTAGACCTTGCTTTAAAATTTAAAATTTAGTTTTAAATTGGCAAAATAGAACAGGTTCTGTTTATAAACCCTGGGCAAAACATTGACCGGAGCCCATTAAATCCTACTTCGAATCAAACGTTGGAAAAACTTCGAGTCCACACTGAAATGCTTCGAGCAAATACTCGAGACAATCTCGCGTTCACTCCTGCTTCCACCCAATACTTAGCAAAATTCCCAAATCACCAGAACTCGTGCACGGTGCACGTGCATGGCACCGCCGTCAACTCCGGTCAACGTTGCGTCGCCGAACAAGTCGACGACCATCCACGCACCCATCCCCAATCGCCAGAAACTCCATCATCTCCTCGAATTCAAATTCGAGTTTAAAGCCAAACCTGGAAACATCAACTAGAACCCCTCCAAAACCTGGAACGCCGTCGTTCTCAACACCCCGACCACCAGAAAAATTGAAATTCCAGCCAACTACTCGTCCATACTCCCTCTACCATCACCCCACTTCCCATCGCACTCTATCAAGTGCAGATGACAAACGAAACAAAAAACTAAACCACGCTAAAATTAGTTTTACGAATGAAAACTGCTCGTCGTCGTCACCACCATGAACGTGGGTATCTCCGAGCATTTTTCCCACTATCATTGTAGGCCCCTCCACCTCCACACTAAGCCTCGACCATCGACCACACTCTGATCAACAGAAATTGATCCAAACCCAAAATTCAAACAAGGCCGAACTGCTCTCAAACCTTTGGTTAAAAAATTATAATTTTTTGCTTTAAAAATCATATTTTAGTATAAGAATTCATTTATAACCCTGAATTCGAGAATTAAGAAATTTGAAATTTGACAAATTTGAAGTTTGGTTCAGATTTCTTGATTTCCAGTGATAATACTAAGTTGTTTAAGCTTAAATAAAATTTTAAATTAAAGCTTGTGATAAAACAACCTAGTTATATTTAAATCTGGAATCCAAATTATGCTTAGATCGAGAGATTGGGATTTGTTTGCAAATCTGGTCTAAAAAAACAGGAACAAAGATACATGCATACACAGAGTCACACACACACACACACACACACACACATATATAAACACCCAGGAACAACAACATACATATTTTCCAGATATGAACTTGAAACTAATTTAGATACTTAAGTTTTCAAAAGTGAAGGTTACTCACTTTGTTTTCCAAAAAAAAACAGAGCTTCTCTGACACAGACTTGAGAAAATGCAAGCTGAAGCCTTCTCTTTGATCTCTGGTTGCATTGATTTGGGTTGTTGTTTAAAGTTGAATTTTTTTGTTTCAGTTTGAATGATGCTCATTTTAGTGGTTACTCAGTTTTAATGGACGAACTGAGATGGATGGATTGATATATAGAAAAGAAGATTACAGGGTGTTATAATTTTATTTGTACAATCATGGCCAGAGATTTTTTTCCTTTTGCTAATGACTATGCAGATTTTTTTTTCTTTTGTTGGCTGATAATGTTGTTTTGGTGGCTGAGATGATAGGTTATTGTATGCTAAATTAATTAAACTTTGTCTTGATTTGCAAGCTAATAGATATTTATATATATGTTTGAATACTTGAATGTATATTTCTTACTTTTTTGTTGACTAGGCTGAAAAAAATCTATTTTGTGTGCTAGAGACCTTTGTATTAATTGTTGTCGTCTTTTATTTCCTAGTCTTCATACTTATTAAGTTTTGTTTGAATGTATATATAACTGTCTTCTTATGCAAGCTTACATACTTGAATATATTTTCTTTGCTTTGTCATATTACTTTGAAATCTGAAATGAAGTTCTATAGTTAATATATTATTTGAACCTTAACTATGTGTATTTATTTTATTTATCTGTTTAACTTAATATTTATTGTCTTGTATTTCTCGATATATATTTATTTCTATTATTTTTGTAGTATATTTTATTTGTATTAATACATATTATTTAAAAGAGAACTTTTTGAAATTAAATACATACTAAATGAATTACATAGATATAATTTATAAATTCAAATTATTTTTAAACCATTTACTTATAATTTAAATCCAAATCCCACATATATATAAATTCAAATATATATGCGCGCACACACACACACAGATATATATATATATATATGTAAGATTTCAATTTCGATGAGTTAACACCTATTTTATTTGAATTTGGAGAAACTCAAATCGATTAACCAATTAATTTCATAATTTTTATTCAAAAATTAAATTAATTATCGATTTAAACTTAGTTAAAATCCGGGATCGCTACAGATTCCCCCTTAAGAAATTTCGTCCTCAAAATTTGCCAGGGAGACACAAAGATAGATGAAGAATGTTTCATCAAACCAAGCTGAATATCTATTCTGCATTTGGCTTACCAAATCAGAATATTAATAATAGATACAAGAACGAATCTATTTAACACTTCACAAGATGCTCGGGTTATCCGGATCTACGAAGTATGCAAGGGAATTGGTTAGTTTGAAGGAATAACTAACCATTCGTAAAACTTATCGATCCGGACCCAAAAATAGACAGATATATGGATACAATTTCAAAATTTTTAGTTTAGAAACTAAAGTATACCTATTAATCATAGCAACCAAAGCAACCAATTCATCCAAACAAACAAATCCGACCTATTTGGAGTTTATGTCCCATGCAAATATATCAAATCTTCTTTCTGGATCTACCAGGAACCATCAGAGGATTGAAAAGAGATGCTGAACAAAAGAGATTGATAGAAAAAATTGTTTCCTTGTTGTTACAGGGTATTGATCATTTATAGTCGTATTCCCCTGTCCCCTATCTCATCCTCTTCTTGCACTCATACTTACTATCGATGAATAGTAAGAGAATTTACTGAGGTATTCAAACGGATATCTTAGGGATTACTCATTCTAGGGTCTACTTCACCCTATCTCTAATGAGCTACCTAATGTGTTATACTCCTGAGCTAAAGTTCAACCCTAGCTCTGATAACAATTGTGATAGTCTAGGCTTTTCAACCATCGACAGCGGCTAATCTCAACTGGTAGGCTTTTTGAACCATCCTAGCCCCGTCGTGGCTCACAATGGTACTCGAAACTTGCTTTTACGGCCAGCCTTTTGACTGTCACAGCTTACGCCTAACCAACCCCTTAAAGAGGACGTGTAGGGGTAAGAGTCTCCTGCTCGCCACCTAATAAAAAGCGAGAACCCCCCATCACGTGTCACCTAGACAAGCAAGTCTCGTCCATAAAGCTACGCTCTATACAAAAGCCATACTCTGATCACAAATGATCATCAACACACAGCAGCACTTAGCATGTCACACTACCAAATTGGGAGTATATCACTAATAACCTTCAACTACATAACCTCTGAGCTCGTACGTCTCAGAGAAGAGTGTTAAGCTAAGAGAATAAATTCTCTGCCACCAACAGATATGTATTTGAAAGAAATTTGCTTTATATCTCAAAATGTTGTGTCAGACATACAACCATACAAGTCTGTTCCGGGTTCGAACAGAACCGAAGGCACTTCCGAAGAAGCCCTTGCAATCCGGGTATCCATAATCCCGTTCAGACTTCCCATCACTTAGGGAATCTCCATACCGGGGATCAACCGGTGTAGAGACAATCGATATGTTATCCTATCGTTCTCACAAATACCCGGTCTTCAACACCGGTCTTCAAATGCTATCCATAACGTCGTATCATTATTCGGAATGGGTTATATGACACAAAGGTCCTCTCCCGGCTAAACCGGATAATGAGCGCAATATTTAAAAACATATGGATATGAGATTTCAGTTAAGTCACAACTTCAAAGAAACTCAAAACCTTTCTTCAAATGGTTAAACAAATTACCATTTTAAATCTTTAAACAAAAATATTTATTCCACAAAATTCACCCAGTTTCACAAAGATCCATTCACCAAAACCATTTCCATTTCAATTGGATTAACTCATTAAATCTTTAAATCAAAGATTTAACTTATAGCTTTCAAACCGTTTCCATAACTTGGAAATCATTTTCATTTCAAACTTGAAATTCCTTTTAACACAAATTGGACATTCATTTCTTATGTGAAAGCTTTTATTATTTGAAAACAAATAGTTTTCGTTTCGGAAGAATCCAATTATATTTGCACGAGTTAAAGCCTTTGAATTTAAATTCCACTTCCCAAATTAATACGTCTAAAATGGTTTAACCCATATAAACTTGTATAACATCTTTAGTCCCTAGTTTCAAATCATAGAATTCAGTTTCAAATTTTGAATTTAAATCAATTTATTTAAACTTCAAGGCGTAATCAGGTTATTCAAAAATAAATTTCTATCTTTGAAATTCTTATTTCAAAAACTTTTCACTTTAATCCCAATCCATTTCCAAAACTATTTGGATTCAAAATTCAAATTCAAAACTATTTCATAAATCTACGGCTTAACCAATTTTCATGTGCAATCTATATTTGTGTGTATAAGTGTAGTCCAGGGTTTTACACAATAGTGCAACATCATCAATCATCACAGATTCAATCATATCAATATTGATAAGCGGTATAATCCATAACGCTTATTTTCATTCACAGATTCACAGATAAAGTAAATTTATCATCACAGAGATTTACTATTACGATTCGATGTGGGTTTTGGATAACCAAATGGAATCCGACTCCCTGTCGCATCGAAATTTAAATGCCATTTACGGGCAAAAAGGGTTTTCACATACATACAGAAACAAATCACAGATCATAGTTCAGCACAAAACAATTCACATAACATAGTATCACAATCACAACAGAAATATCATTCTAATGCACAATATTTGACAATTAACTTAAACTTAATTAATTACAATGAGTAATTAATTTCTTAATTACTTTCATGAAGTAATTACACTTACACCATTTCATAAATGACTATCATTAATTAATTAATTCTAATTAATTGTTAAGATTAATCACATTAATTAATTATTTAAATAATCTTAGTTAATTGACCTTCATTAACTAATAACAATTCTTTAATTACTTTGTTAAATAAATTACATAAATTAATCATTATTAATTAAAATTGATTACCTATTAATGACTCATTAATTAATCCTAACTAGTTAATTAATTAAGTGTTAACTGTAATATATTTAGTTCTTAATTAATTGATTGATTAAATACTAATTATTAATTAAAAATTCAAATCTTATTTAATTATTGATCCTTAGTCACCAATTAATTTATCCTAAATTAATTAGCTTAAACCTTAATTAACTAATTTAACTCTTAATTACTAAATTAATTAATCCAAATCATTAATTAATTAAATTAGTTAATGAATTACAAATCATCCAATCTTTATTTACTTATAAAGTAAAACACATATTTATTAATGACTTAATTAACACTCACAAGTATATTTAAAAACAACTTACTTCTAAATTTACTTTCATTTTAATTTTTAGATTTAAAATGAATACCAATTTATCTTTAATAAAGTTTAAAACCATTGTTTTTAAACTTCAACTTCACATGTTAAAGTATCACTTTTGTTATAAAGAAATTTAAAAGATTTAAAATCAAATTCCCCTTAAGTTCACATATTAAAGTATACATAAACATTTTAAACTTATTTAAACATTTCAATTTATAAAACTTATTTTATTTTAAAAACTTAATTTCAAATTTAAACTTAAGTCCAGGTTTCAAAATTCTGATTAAGTCTTTGTTTAAATTCTTCCTTTACATTTCAAATTCCATTTTAAATTCAAATTCTTTTTAATCCTTTAAATACTTTAAAGTTATATAAACAAGTTTAAATTTTTTAAAAACTTTATTTATCCTTAACTTAAGTTTCAAACTAAACTGGAATTTATAATTAAACTTTGATTTTAAAATTCATTTTAGACCTTGCTTTAGAATTTAAAATTTAGTTTTAAATTGGCAAAACAGAACAGGTTCTGTTTATAAACCCTGGGCAAAACATTGACCCGAGCCTATTAAATCCTGCTTCGAGTCAAACGTTGGAAAAACTTCGAGTCCACACTGAAACGCTTCGAGCAAATACTCGAGAAAATCTCGCGTTCACTCCTGCTTCCACCCAATACTTAGCAAAATTCCCAGATCACCAGAACTCATGCACGATGCACGTGCACGGCACCACCGTCACCTCCTTTGTCAACGCTGCGTCGTCGAACAAGTCGACGGCTATCCACGCATCCATCCCCGATCGCCAGAAACTCCATCGTCTCCTCGAATTCAAATTCGAGTTTAAAGCCAAACCTGGAAACATCAACTGGAACCCCTCCAAAATATGGAACACAGTCGTTCTCAACACCCCGACCACCAGAAAAATTGAAATTCCAGCCGACCACTCGTCCATACTCCCTCTACCATCACCCAAATTCCCATCGCACTCGATCAAGCGTAGATGAAAAACAAAACGAAAAACTAAACCACGCTAAAATTAGGTTTACGAACGAAAACTGCTTGCCGCCGTCACCACCATGAACGTGAGTATCTCCGAGTATTTTTCCCACCATCATCGTAGGCCCCTCCACCTCCACACGAAGCCTCGACCATCAACCACACTCTGATCAACAGAAATTGATCCAAACCCAAATTTCAAACAAGGCTGAGCTGCTCTCAAACTTTTGATCAAAAAATTATAATTTTTGCTTTAAAAATCATATTTTAGTATAAGAATTTAGTTTATAAACCTGAATTCGAGAATTAAGAAATTTGAAATTTGACAAATTTAAAGTTTGGTTCAAATTTCTTGATTTCCAGTGATAATACTAAGTTGTTTAAGCTTAAATAAATTTTTAAATTAAAGCTTGTGATAAAACAACCAAGTTATATTTAAATCTTGAATCCAAATTATGCTTTGATCGAGAGATTGGGATTTGTTTGCAAATCTGGTCTAAAAAAACAGGAACAAAGATACAGGCATACACAGAGTTACATACTCACATATATATACCTAGGAACAACAACATACATATTTTCCAGATATGAACTTGAAACTAATTTAGATACTTAATTTTTCAAAAGTGAAGGTTACTCACTTTGTTTTCCAAAAAAAAACAGAGCTTCTCTGACACAGACTTGAAAAAATGCAAGCTGAAGCCTTCTCTTTGATCTCTGGTTTGCATTGATTTGGGTTGTTGTTTAAAGTTGAATTTTTTTGTTTCTGTTTGAATGATGCTCATTTTAGAGGTTACTTAGTTTTATTGGACGAACTGAGATGGATGGATTGATATATAGAAAACAAGATTACAGGGTGTTATAATTTTGTTTGTACAATCATGGCCAGAGATTTTTTTTCCTTATGCTAATGACTATGCAGATTTTTTCTTCTTCTTTTGTTGGCTGATAATGTTGTTTTGGTGGCTGAGATGATAGGTTATTGTGTGCTAAATTAATTAAACTTTGTCTTGATTTGCAAGCTAATAGATATTTATATATATGTTTGAATACTTGAATGTATATTTCTTACTTTGTTTGTTGACTAGGCTGAAAAAATTCAATTTTGTGCGCTAGAGACCTTTGTATTAATTGTTGTTTTCTTTTATTTTCTAGTGTTCATACTTATCAAATTTTGTTTGAATGTATATATAACTGTCTTCTTATGCAAGCTTACATACTTGAATATATTTTCTTTGCTTTGTCATATTACTTTGAAATCTAAAATGAAGTTCTATAGTTAATATGTTGTTTGAATCTCAACTATATGTATTTATTTTATTTATTTGTTTAATTAATATTTATTGTCTTGTATTTCTCAATATATATTTATTTTTATTATTTTTGTAGTATATTTTCTTTGTATTAATGCATATTATTTAGAATAGAATGTTTTGAAATTAAATACATACTAAATGAATTACATATATATAATTTATGAATTCAGATTATTTTTAAACCATTTACTTATAATTTAAATCCAAATCCCATATATATATAAATTCAAATCTACTCATATATGCACATATACATACATACATACATACATACATACATATACATACATATATATATATATATATATATAAGATTTCAATTTCGATGAGTTAACACCTATTTTATTTGAATTTGGAGAAACTCAAATCGATTAACCAATTAATTTCACAATTTTTATTCAAAAATTAAATTAATTATCGATTTAAACTTAGTTAAAATCCGGGATCGTTACATTATATAACCTGGATTACACTATTTATTAATTTTAAAAATGAAAAACTATTGTGATACTTGTTTATTCTCATGTTTAAAATCATTACACTTGTTAATTATATGTTAAATTTCTAACACTTGTTAACTTCATGTCTTAATCTCTTACACTTGTAATTTTCCATGTTAATAATAGTTTTATGTAATTTATATTTCACATTTTATTTAGTTTATATTTATATATATTTGTTTTTTGATATAAATTTTATTAAATATGTTTCCTTATATTAATTTTTATATAAAATTTGAAAGAATATGTTTTAATACTGACAAAATCATGTATATATTATTTTAAATCCAAATATTTTTAAGATATTTATATTTGAATTTCAATTTCAAATTCAAATTACAATCTATTCATATATATATGAAATCAAACACTTATCTTATTTATTTTTGAAAAATTCAAATTAATTTAAAATTAAATTCCAGAAATTTATATTAATTTCTAAATAAATATTTGGCTTAAAACGGGATGCTACATATTTGTTGAGTTCTTTACAACTATTTGCCGAGTTTTCCATAAATATCTTGATACTTAAAAATATGAGTTTTTTATAACATGGCTTTAAAGAGGTCCAGCCATGTATTTTGAAACTTAAGGGATGGGGGTGCTTTTACGAAAGTTCCCTATAATCTTCTATCGATATTTCTCAAAATGGAAAAAAATAGAAAATGAAAGTTGGATTAGTAAAGATAACTGTATTGCATGAAAACTAAAAGCGATATAATAATCTAGAGACAAGATAACTATAACTAATGAAATTATATGATGAAGTAACCTAGTTTGTCTCGCAATGAGTGAAATATGTAAATTTCAAAAATAATTTCTAATTGGATCTTAGTGGACCTATGAAATCTAATGTTTAGTAGCATCAGATCCATTCTATTTATTAAAACAAAATCATATTTTATTTAAAATGTTTTGTATTTAGTAAATTAATCACATTAGTTAATTTTATTCATTTATTATTTTGAATATTACTTATATGTTCGTATATTAACATGATGACATATAAGTATGTGTGTGTGATTGATTGGATGTTTTATTTTCTATTAATTAGGTAGGTGAAAAGTTATATTCTTATTTATGGGGTATAAATAAGAGGTTATAAATGTGACTTAAGTGCAGTTAATTAGGAGTTTTGTTTTATCCCCCTTTGGTATGTGAGACAAAACATAGACATATAGGGTGTATATTGCAAATTGAACATGTTTGTGACATGAAAGTATGATATGATGATAAATAAGCAAATTTATATGATATATATTGCCATATGATATGATATGATATGATATGATATGATGTGTGTGTGTGTGATAATTTAAAATAATTAAAACATATTTTAGATTCATCTATTTGTTAAGTAAACAACAAAATATCTTAATTTGAAAGGTTCACTTGATCAAACATTTAAATCAAGTAACATCTTGCTAATCAGATAGTACAGAGACGTTTATAAAATTCAAATTGAATAATTCTATATTAATTATACTAAATAGATTAAATTTATAAAATTGTTATATCAAATTCAATTTCAGCGTAAAATAATTTAGTAAATTGAACGTGTACGGTTATTTTACATTACGAAACAATGCATATAAATAATTTTAGATATATGAAATTGCATAGTTTAAATCATATGTAAACTAAATAAATTATATATATCTGATATTAAATAAAACATAATTTTTATAACTTGAATAGCATCATTAACATAGAATCACATAAATGCATAAACCAAATTTTTATCAAATATGTATGTTTCACTTCGAATTTTATTTAGAAAAAACATTTGTAACAACTTTGTACTATGCCAAGCTCAAAAGCAATTGAAATACATCAGATACATCAACCTATGTCATGGGTGAGCATACAAGAACATGTAATATAAAATAAGAATTGTATGTAGTTTGGTATTGGTCAACACTATCTTGTAAAATAAGAACAGCGATAATAATCTACATACATTACCTTCGCCAGCACTATAGCACTTAGGATATATGGATTTGGTATTGATCAAAACTCAAATATTATCCACATTAAACTCCATTAGTCCATAAACAAAGTCCTTTGTTCAATAATAACATTTATTACCGACCATTCTACTCTAGCCAAAGATTTTGACTTTAAGTTGACTACAATCGACTGTGATACCGACCTCATGCAACAAAGGAAATGAATTCTCTGTTAAATAGCACTTCACTTCCAATGCTTCAACTCAAACCCGACTATAACTGCTCAATGGATCATCAAGCCAAGATTCAACTATAATTAAAATAAAATATTCACATTGAAGTTCCACAATATTTTCAAGTCGAGGGAACTATGTAGCATCTTTACACTGGGATTTTATGTTTAAATTAATTGTTATCAAGTAGCATGAAATTCTTCGACTATTCATTCCATAGTTATCTAATAACACTTATTATGTAACCCCTTGGTTCTTCTAACTACCGTAAGTGTACACTTCTCAACATTTGTAGAGCGTTACACAATAAGATCTTAATAGATGTATTGATATCTTTTCTCAATACATCTTAATTAGGAGTATTTAAAACAAAACGTTATTTTATTTTGTGATTAATTACTCACGATTGCACCTATTTACAGCTACAATCACATAACATTTTATATGAGGATTTTCATATTAATATAAATCAAATTAATTACTTAGTTAATTATACCACAATATAACAAAGTATATAATATAAACCAAATACTTTTACTACAAAAATGATTGACTATAGAGTTAGTCATATGTAACAAATTATATAATTGCCTGTAGAGAATGCCTCTAGCTCTTTCAATCTCCCACTTGCACTTTGGGTTAATATAACAACCCGTAAATTTTGAATAATTTAATTTGTTAATTTAATGAATCTTGTTATTTAATGTTGGAAGAAATAAAAAGTTGTAAGGTAATAATGTAATATTAACTAAGATGTAACGTAACAAGGTTAATTAAAGTTAACAATTATTGAACTTGAATGAAATTCCAATTAAACAAAATAATTTAAAACTCATAACTTGGTTATAAAGTGAATATAAGAAAACAAGTGTAATATTGAATCAATTGGTGGATTAGTATATAATTATGATAATTGAATAAAAATAGTGTTATGTAAACAATTGTAACATTGGTTTATCAATAATAACTTATAAGTGTAATTAAGAGCAAACGGTACCAATTATTGTATGTTACCCCTCTATTTAACCTGTTGATTTAAATTGGAAATTAATTCCAATAAATGTAATTAAATATCATTTTAATGTAAATGAAGTTAATATTTGGTAGTAATGATAATTTTATTCATAATATGATAATTGGTTAAATAAAAAGAATGGAAATCGAGATTTATTAATTTATTTGAATTTAAGAGATAGTAATTAGATTTATTGCAAATAAATGAAATTAAATATTTAGATATTATGATAATGGGAAATTAAGATGAAATTGAGAAACATGAATGTGCTAAGAGATAAACCAACGTTAGTTATACCCTTATTGTAATAAAAGACTTGAATAACAAGTTTTAAAATCAAATAAATGGATTTATTGTAGCAAATGAAATTAAATGCTACGCAATTGAAATAAAGATGAAATGAGAAATGTTAATGAATTAGGATATAAACTAATGTAAATGGTACCTAAGATGGTAAGTCAATAATTGATTCAATAACAAGATTGAGCAATCAAACATATGTAATTATTGAAAATTTAAACTAATAATTACTGAATTAATTGAAATTGAAATTAAACGCTATAATTTGTGAAATGTCCAATAATAAGTTAATAAGAGAATTTGTTTTAAAGGATTCTAAATTACTTATAAAATCCAAAGTGGTAGAAATTGGAAATAATGATAATTGAATGGAAAAGTGATTTAATTTAATTTAATATTAATTTATTTAATTTACTGAAATATAGCAATTTTGGCCACTGACTCAGAATTCGACGAAACCAGTTTCATCAGATCCGTAACAGTGAATTATTGTAGGATATCAAGTTTCGTAATGACCGGACTTGTCGTTTGATCGTACGGACTCGAAACGCCTAAAAATCAATTAAATTGAAATCAATTTGAAATAACAAGATTTTAACATAACTCGATGGAATTCGAATCTGAAACCTATTCCATTGATTTTAAAATATTTTAAAACATCTATTTTGATATATGGGTGGATCCATTTTCGTTCCGAAGTCAAAACGGGCTTTTGGGTCAGTATCGTTTAACTATCCAAACCAATCGTATCAGTTCCTCTATTTTCAGCTCTACACACACACACACACACATATATATATATATATATATATCCGGTTATAAACCCTAGCACCCTTTTTATTTCTCATTTCTGTATGTATAGAAACTTCTGTTGCTCCTCTTCCTTAATGGTTGAAAACCCTAATCTTCCCAATCCAATTTCAATTCAAAATACAACTTCAGAAATCACTCTACAAACTATATCGAATTATATATGGATTTGAAGCTCTCGATGAGCACAAGTCAAATATATGATTCGTTTTTCAATCTGAATTTCAGTGTGGCCAGAAATTGCTAAATTATTCTCGGCCGTTCACCTCGTCGTGATGAACTTTATCGGATCGTGGAGTGGAGGGTAGGGTCGCGTAGAGGGGAACGAGTGGAGCTCATCGGTGCACCTTGTTCGCAGTTTCAATGGTTAGATCATGGCCGTTAATTCATTAGGGTTTGAATGATATGGCGGCTGGAGGGTTTCGTGGGCATTCGAGGCCGAGGCGATCTGGGGTAGGGTCGTGGGGCTTCGTAGGTGATGGGGGTTGTGCTTTCTGCGGCGGCGTACGCGCGCACGCGTTCGAGATGGCGAGGCGACGGCTCAGATTTGGCGTGAGCATTTCAGATAGGGCTTTGTTCGAATTTTGGTGCTAATGGGTTCGATTTTCTTTGCTGACGTGGACTGGAGTGAGAAATTCTTCCTTTTCATTTTATTTTAATTTTAATTTTGATTTCAATCGTTCTTATTATCATAACTTTTACATATGAGGACCGCTTCACGCGCGGTTTTCTCCGCTAGGATCGTATTGAAATTCCGGGCATTTTGACTCTGTTTTGGCTAAGACTGTTTTAATTTTGGGTTTAAATTGGATTTAAATTCAATTTAAATTAAAAAGGTGAGTGTTTTAACCCACTCACAACTTCTAAAATTTCTTATGTTTGTTAAATTGATTTATGATGTGATTAGAAATTTATTTATGACTCTTTGGCATATTTCGAATCATCATTTCAGTTTATTTGAATTTATTTGGACAAAATAGTTATTTAGTTTATTATTGAATATAAACTGTCAGTAAATACATGTTATTTATTATCTGTTCTATATGGATGTTATTGATTTAATTATATGTTGATTGTGATAAATGTTTGATCATTGATATTGGGTGAATGGATGTTGTATTTTATATTGTTATAAACTACAAGTTGTTATTGATTTTTATTTCATTTAGGATTGCGGTTTGAAATGATATATAACCGTATTTATATTTTAAATTACGAATTGAAATGATAAATATCCGTATCACCTGACCATAGGATAGAAAATTATATACATACACCGTGGTCTATATATAAAAATATTTTGAAATGATTTCTATGGTTTGTAAAGAAATATATGGTTTTAGATCAATATTGATTTTAGATATATAAATGTTATTTTATCCTTGATTTTAAGCTATGTATAAATTGTTTTAATATATAATAAGGTTAATAATAAGTTTGATTTCTATTGAGATAATATGGATAAGTATTTAAATTTTATTTTAATATAGAGTTTATAATGATTTAAATAAATTAAGGTTGGAAGATAAATTGGAAAGTTATTTGAAATTGAATTTATTTAGGAATTAAACTCAAATAAGTGATGTAAAATTCATTAATTTTGAAATTTTAAAAGGTATGATTTTATAACTTGATTTTGGTTTAGGGTGAATTAAATGAATATTTCAAGTATAAATAAATTGAAGAAAATATTAAGTTATTTGTAATTTGAGTTTTATTTAGATGATAATTGATTAATTATGTAAAATACTTCAAACTAAATAATGGAAAAGTGAATTGTTGAATCGCAATTACCAAGCTTAGTTTTGAAATTATGAATACTTAAAGTTTGAAATATATTGAATTTGAAATGGTTTATTCTGTGGATCAAATCTATTCTGAAATTGATATAATTTGGAATAGTTCATTTGAAAACTGAATTGTATTGAAATTTATGATTTGAGATTTAGTTAAACTTAAAATTTAGAAATTCGATTTGTTTTGGAATTGATTTGTGAAATAAAAGAAGCTTTTTTATTATATAAAGTATTTTAAATATTTAAACCATTTAAGTGGTGGAAGTTATATTTCAAAGTTATGAGTTTCAAGGTATTAAATTTGGATGTGTTATACTCAAGTATTTTGATTTTGAAATGTTATAACTTTGAAAGTGTTATGATTTTAGAAAGGATATATTTGAAATGAAAATGATATCGTATTGATTTGGTTTCGAAAAGGGCAATGATATTTGGTTTTAAAGTATAAACTATTTTAAAAAATGACCGTGGTGTTATTATTATGTCTGGTTGTTAAAGAGACCGGGATCGGAAGTTGTCTTACTCTCTGCCAACTCCAAAAACCACTTTAACAACCGTGCATGCGGTAGAGATTCCAGAATGAAGTAGGATGGCAATGGCGTTCCCTTAAGGTATATACGTGGACCCGACTCCCGTAAGTTGGCATAAGGTGGCTAAAACAGGAGCGCTTACGGGCCAGTGAGGTAGCCCCTCTTATCGGACACACTCCTTTGATACCGTTCTATTACTTTATGATTGATTGGGGCCCTTTGATTTTTTGGGGGTGTGGCTCGAGGTGGGCGGTAGCTGCGCGCTATGCGTCACCACCGGCCCGAATGCGTAATTGGTATATCTACCCTGGCATTGCCTCGTTGTGCCGTATCGCGTACCCTATCGTGCCTTGTACGAGTGTGGTTTTCTCCCGTTGCCCGTGGAGTATCCTCTGGTGGCTTCCCAATCAGGAGGGACAATGATACTGGATGGACTACTGGGACTATTACATGTTAAGGTGGAAAATGTAAAGCCTTAAGGCTATTTAAAAGTAAGTTTATTTTAATATTAGACATTATTATAATAGCGTATATTACTGCATATTAAATAGTTTAACGGATCCTTAGGAGATGTGAATGCTGAGCATCTCTTAAGTTATCGCACTCACATTAGACATTGGATAGGAGATGTCAAATCCCTTAAACATCTCTGACGCCGTTCCACTCATATATTTACCATTGATTCAACTTACCTAAGATCTTTTAGTTCTGACTCGAGTGTTTTGTCTTTTCAATTCGCTCGGGTCAACCTGAGCATTTTAGGATTTGAAGACCTTACTTCTGGAGGACAAAGACGAAGATTTTATTACTATTATTTACTATATTTTTCCACCGTATCACATTGTTCCGCTGCATTATTTATTATTCTCTGGTATGTGTAACTCTGATATGTGTTGTATAAGTATAATCAAATGTTTTTGTAAAACAACTTAATGAACTGTTATTTTGTTATTATATTTTGTCATTCCACGGTGAGATTCTATTTTGTTTTTTTCTTAATCTGCCTTTTCTTATTCACCCCAATAACAATCCGCCCTTCCGTATGGTTTGGGTTTGACGTGAAGTGTACAAAAAGGCGGATGTTACAATTTGGTATCAAAGCCAGGTTTAGCGATAAACCTTAGCTTTGTGGGGTCTGACTTTTTATTAATAGGGTAGTAATACCCTATGATGGGTAGCTGAGTGTATATATATGAGAGGGCGTATTTGTTAGTGTTATGAAAGGTGTTTAATATTGTGTTATTTTTTTCCATTTTGTAATTATAAATTCTGGTTGGTGCATAGGACGCTATGGCATCGATAGGGATTTCTAAACACTTAATAGGACAGACTGACACAATATTTGTTTTGAATATAGGTGAATGAAATAATTTTGCCTATTATATTTTTTATATATGAAATAAATTTTTTATAAAGGTTATATTTGGTTGTAATATATTGGTTGTTAGGTAGTGAAATTTATAAATATTGATTGGAAACAAAATGTGAAGAAACTAAAATAAATGAAAATTGGAAATTTTAGAACTTAAGTTTCGGGATTTTTTAAATTTCTTTCAATGAATTTTGGAATATAATATTATTGTTTATAAGTATTTTCTGATATAAATATTTCAATATAAATTGAAAGAATTATTTTAAAGAAACTTTGAAAAGAAATAAGTTATGTACTTCCCTCTCTATCGCTGGAAAATAATTTCGGTGATGAGTGCACGCATCATCGACATTCATTTTCGAGTTTTATAGTAGGAAGACCACTGTAGTTGTTTTACTACATATTTATTTTGATAAACAAATATAAATTTCAAATTGTTTTAAATATAATTGGATATATATAAGTTGTAAGTATATACATTTATCTATTATTTTAAAATGATTTGAAATTTAACCCGGTATTTAGTTCTTAAGTTTTCGTTAATTAATAGTTTCAATTATTGTAGTGAAATGAAGAGTAAGTAATTAATAATTGGAACCTCTAAATGAAATAAGAGATTAAATGCTAGGTTATGAATGAAATTACAAGCAAGTTGAAATTTGTAACCTATAAAAAGAAAAGGATATGCTTATTGAACATTAAATTAATTAAAGAAATGAGAAAACTTATAAAATTCCAATTGCATTCTTAAAGCATATATATAACTTAGTAAATAGTAACAGTTGTAATGTTTAATAAGAAAATGTAATAGGATATTATACAAGTAAAACTTGAAATAATGAAAGTATTCAATGAAACTCTTTAATAAATAAGTATTGATGTTATAGAGTTATAAACTTAAGTTACAATTGAAATGTTAGTGTGATAAATATGATAGAAGGTAAATGTTGTAAGTAGATGATTTTAAACTTAAGTAAATGAAATTGATATGCCAAGTAACTGAATTGAACATGTATTATATGGATAAATGAAAATGAATTTATGTAAGTATAAGTGCAAATAAGTGAAATAAACACTGAATCAATGGATGGAAATAAAATTTGCAAGAAATAAATGCAAATTAAAAGATAAATCATTATATGAATGAAAAGGAAATCAAACAACAAATATATGAAATGAAATTAATAAGAATGAACTTGGTCTATTGTTTAAAATTGTTATTTGTTTGGTTTATGGTTGTTTGGTTTATGGTTGTTTGGATGTATGAATAATCTATTTAGTTTCATCTAAGACTGTTGAGTAAATGGTGCACTTAGTAGTTTATTTTCCATTCTTTACAATTTAAAGTTTTTAACCCGAACACCTATTTGTTTGTTTGTTATGGATATATAGATGGTTGATTTTATTGGCTTTATATGATGACTGTATATTGGTTGCAAGTGATTGTTGTTTATATTGATTTGTTTGTTAGCGGTTGAAACAACTTTGAATGTTCCATTTTATATAATTATTAACTCTTTTCGATTATATAAGTGAAATACAGGTTATGGAAGCAATTGCTACTGCTTTTGGTTTCATAATTGAGTGTTGTTTGCCCGACAAATAGGAACGTTCTCGGATTACGGTTTTCTAGCGATATTATATTATTTTCCATGTATTGAGGTATATTATTTTGGAAATTATATGTTATACATTGTTATATTTGATACTATATTTTCTCTCAGAGCCTCTCTGTACAAAGGAGACTACCTAAATTTTTCGTGAATTTTGGACTTAGAAATATTTTGAAAAATGTTTTCCAAACTTTATTAATTTGAGTATAAAAATATTTAATGGCTAAAAATTGGTATATTTTATTCAAATTAATTAATTTTGTAAATTTATTTGTTTATAAAGTTAGTATTTTTGAATGAGATGTATTGACTACTTAATGCTTTCTTTTCCCTTCTTTTCCTTTTCAAGGACGAAAAGCTTTGAGTGGGGGAGAGTGCAACAACTCGTAAATTTTCAATAATTTAATATGTTAATTTAATGAATCTTGTTATTTAATGTTGGAAGAAATAAAAAGTTATAAGGTAATAATGAAATATTAACTAAGATGAAACGTAACAAGGTTAATTAGAGTTAACAATTAATGAACTTGAATGAAATTCCAATTAAACAAAATAATTTGAAAGTCATAACTTGGTTATAAAGTGAATATAAGAAAACAAGTGTAATAGTGAATCAATTGGTAGATTAGTATATAATTATTGATAACTGAATAAAAATAGTGTTATGTAAACAATTGTAACGTTGGTTTGTTAATAATAACTTATAAGTGTAATTAAAAGCAAACGGTAACAATTATTGTATGTTACCCCTCTTTTTAACCTGTTAATTTAAACGGGAAATAAATTCCAACAAATGTAATTAAATATCATGTTAATGTCAAAGAAGTTAATATTTGGTAGTAACGATAATTTTATTCATAATATGATAATTGGTTAAATAAAAGATTGGAAATTGAGATTTATTAATTTATTTGAATTTAAGAGATAGTAATTGGATTTATTGCAAATAAATGAAATTAAATATTTAAATATTATGATAATGGGAAATTAAGATGAAATTGAGAAATATTAATGTGCTAAGAGATAAACCAATGTTAGTTATACCCTTATTGTAATGAAAGACTTGAATGACAAGGTTTAAAATTAAATAAATGGATTTATTGTAGCAAATGAAATTAAATGCTACGCAATTGAAATAAAGATGAAATGGGAAACATTAATGTATTAGGATATAAACCAATGTAAATGGTACCTAAGATGATAAGTTAATAATTTATTTAATAACAAGATCGAGCAATCAAATATATGGAATTATTGAAAATTCAAACTTATAATTACTGAATTAACTGAAATTGAAATTAAATGTTGTAATTTGTGAAATGTCCAATAATAAGTTAATAAGAGAATTTGTTTTAAAGGATTCTAAATTACTTATAAAATCCAAAGTGGTAGAAATTGGAAATAATGATAATTGAATGGAAATGTGATTTAATTTAATTTAATATTAATTTATTTAATTTACCGAAATATAGCCATTTTGACCACTGACTCAGATTTCGACGAAACCCGTTTCAACGGATCCGTAACGGTGAATTATTGTAGGATTTCAAGTTTCGTAAATGATCAGACTTGTCGATTGATCGTACGGACTCGAAACGTCCAGAAATTAATTAAATTGAAATCAATTGGAAATAACTTGATTTTAGCATAACTTCTTCATACGACGGAAATTAGATCTGAAACCTATTCCATTGATTTTAAAATATTTTAAAACATTTATTTGGTATATGGGTGGATCCATTTTTGTTTCGAAGTTGAAACGGGCTTTTGGGTCAGTATCGTTCAACTATCCAAACCAATCGTATCCGTTCCTCTATCTTCGGCTCTACTTATATATATCCGGTTATAAACCCTAACACCTTTTTTTTTTCATTTCTGTACGTACAGAAAATTCTGTTGCTCATCTTCCTCAATGGCTGAAAACCCTAGTCTTTCCAATCCAATTTCAATTCAAAATACAACTTCGGAAATTAAACTCCACAAACTATATCGAATTATGTATGGATTTGAAGCTCTCGATGAGCGCAAGTCAAATATATGATTCATTTTTCAGTTTGGGCTTTGGTGTGGCCAGAAATTACTGATCAGTTCTCAACCATTCACCTCTCGTGATGAACTTTGTCGGATCGTGGAGCAGAGGGTAGGGTCACGTAGAGGGGAACGAGTGGAGCTCATCGGCATACCTTGTTCGTGGTTTCAACGGTTAAATCATCGTCGTTAATTCATTAGGGTTTGAATGGTATGGCAGCGGCTGGGGGGTTTCACGGGCAATCGAGGCCGTGGCGATCTGGGGTAGGGTCATGGGGCATCGTAGGTGATGGGGGTCGTGCTTCCTGCCAACGGCGTACGCGCGCACGCGTTCGAGATAGCGAGGCGATGGCTCAGATTTAGCATGAGCGTTTCAGTTAGGACTTTGTTTGAATTTTGGTGCTGATGGGTTCGATTTTCTTTGCTGACATGGACCTGGAGTGGGGACTTCTTCCTTTTCTTTTTATTTTAATTTAAATTTTGATTTCAATCGTTCTTATTATCATAACTTTTACATATGAGTTCCGATTCACGCTCGATTTTCTACACTAGGATCGTGTCGAAATTCCAGGCATTTTGACTCTAGTTTGGACAGATTCTGAGACTGTTTTCATTTCAAGTTTAAATTGGATTTAAATTCAATTTAAATTAAAAAGGTGAGTGTTTTAACCCACTCACAACTTCTAAAATTTATTATGTTTGTTAAATTGATTTATGATGTGATTAGAAATTTATTTATGACTGTTTTGGCATATTCCGAATCATCATCTCGGTTTATTTGAATTTATTTGGATAAAATAGTTATTTAATTTATTATTGAATATAAACTGCCAGTAAATACCCATTATTTATTATCTATTCCATATGGATGTTATTGATTTAATTAGATGATGATTGTGATAAATGTTTGATGATTGATATTGGATGAGTGGATGTTGTCTTTTATATTGTTATAAACTGCAAGTTATTATGGATTTTTATTTCATCTGGGATTGTGGTTTGAAATGATATATAACCGTATTTATATTTTAAATTACGGATTGAAATGATAAATAGCCGTATCACCTGACTATTGGATAGAAAATTATATACAGACACCGCGGTCTATATGTAAAAATATTTTGAAATGATTTTTGTGGTTTTGTAAAGAAATATATGGTTTTAGATAAATATTGATTTTAGATATTATATAAATGTTATTTTATCCTTGATTTTAAGCTATGTATAAATTGTTTTAATATAAAATAAGCTTAATAATAAGTTTGATTTCCATTGAGATAATATGGATAAGTATTTAAATTTTATTTTGATATAGAGTTTATAATGATTTAAATAATTAAGGTCGGAAGATAAATTGGAAATGTAACGACCCAGGATTTTTATTAATTAAAATTTGGATATTTAATTAATTTTAAATATTTATAAGTGAATTTTTTAGTCAAATAAATTTTTATTTGAATAATTGGATTTAATTGAATAATTAAATCGATAATTTAATATGTTAAATTATGAAAATAATTGAAAATTGAGTTAAATATGATTTAAAATGATTTGTAAAATTTTATTTTATCATGTTGGAGCTAGAATGATATTTTAGAACTTTTAAAATCGAATTAAAAATTAATTTGTGAAAATTGAATATTTTAATATTTAAATCGACTAGTGAAAATAGTCAATTTTTGAACAGTCTCAGAATTGAACGAAACTAGTTCCATTGGATCCGTAATAGTTAGTTATTGTCGGATTTCAAATTTCGTGTCAATCGGAGCTATCGTTTGAGCGTGGCAGCTCGAAACGCATCGATTTATTTTTAATTTTAATTTGGCGAGTCAAAATAGCCATTTTTCAAAAAGTCTCGGATTTCGACGAAACTAGTTTCATCGGATCCGTAATGTGATATTATTGTAAGGTTTCAAATTTCGTGTCAATTGGATTTACCGTTTGTCCGGTACAAATTAAAACGCCTAGAAATAGATTTAAATCGGTTTAATTCAAATTGAGCGTTTATTGCCATAACTCGCACAGATGTCCGAATTAGCTTTCGAAACCTATTCCATTGTGTCCGGAACGCGGGATAAACCCTAGGAATGTCAGTTTCGGCGCGTAAATCGGAGTTCGGAATTTACGGATGAATAGTGTTCGATTTTCTTCTATAAATAGACCCACAACCCTCACAAATAAAAAAAAAATAAACCCTAACCCTAACTAAACTGCAGCCGCCTCTATCAAATGAATGGCCAGTATTTCTTCTCCTTCCTCGCTCGATTACTCCAAATCCATCAAGAATTAGCAAGAATGTTCAACATCAAACTTGTAGAGCACAACATGTTCTACGTATTCAACGGTGGAGATGTGGTTTGGAGCATCGTAGTGGGAGATAGGGAGGGCCGACCGTGCTTACTTGCGCACGTATTTCGAGGAGTTAGAGCAGGCCAAGCTTCAGGTGGTGGATGGTGGAGGTAGCTATCGCGAAGAGCTTCGAATTGCAAGTGGTTTGATCGAGTTTCATCGAGTTTTGACGTTGCAAATTGAAACCCTAGTTCTTGTGAATGGGTTGTGATGTCGGCCTGTAGATGAGTTGCGTGCGTGGGTTGGGAAGATGATAGGGGGCCGTTGGATCTGGAAATGGATGGTGGATGATGAGCTGTAGGTTTAAGGATAATTATATATGTTGTAAATTAGTTAATATAAATACGTATAAACTTGTAAAATGCATATCTTTTTCATACGAGGTCGAAAACGCGCGAAACCAGTTGCATTGGAATCGTATGGACGAGCACTACGCGATGGAGTTGGTTTGGAGTCGTTTGGAGTTAGTGAGAATTTTGGGGAAAATTAAACGTCCGTTTAATTTTATTCGAAATAAATCGCTAAAACGAAATTAAAATCAAGGTGAGAACTTCTCACTCAATCGAATCAGTTTCGATTTTATTTTAAATAGTTAGATTTAAAATATTTGAATGCATGTTTGAATGTTGATTGATATCTATTGATTGTTAAAATAGACATTATACGCCGTTAGTAAGCGGATGTTATTTAATAAAAACATATACCGCGAATATTTCATAAACAGTGAAATTGGTATTATATATAATAGCAATATATATATATTGGCATATGTATATATTGGAGTTATTGATTTCCCGCATTTTTTGTTTAGCGGATGAGACCCTATTGCGCCGTTATTAAGCGGATAATATTTAAATCCCATATACCGCGATAATTTCGTACTGGAGCGAAATTGGTATTGTGCTAATGTTTGTGGATGCAGGAAAACAGGTTGGAGGGATCCAACCGGATTCCTCAACAGTATTTATTTGATTTTGAATATTTTGATATTCGTTGATTATCATATCGATATATGATATCGTTGTTGTCGTGATTGACTATTTGGTGTGTAACATCATTGGACCCAGATTTTGGGATTTTAAAATGATTTTTAAAGTGATTTTTGAAGTATAAAATAATTTTGGATTTGATCTATTTTAAGTAAATAAACGTTATAATTTTTAAAGTTATAAAAATTATGATTTTTGAGAGAAATAGTTAAAAACTGATTTCTGAGAATATGATGCTAATGATTTTATAAAATAGTTTAATCGGGATTTTAGAATTTATTGTGAAAAGTTTAAATATAGGATTTATAAAATTTAATTATTTTATGAATCAAAAATGGTGAAATAATAAAGGAGATTAAAGACGTTTTAAAAGAATAATATAAATTGATTTATATTAAGAGATTTATAAATAGATATTTATAAATTGAAATATTGACATTATAAAACGAGTTTTTATAAGTGTTTGAATGAAGTGAAAATGAATTTCATAAATGTATGGAATTTATAAAATTAAAAATGGTGAAGTTATAAATGAAATTTATAAATAGTAAGATTTATAAATTTGTGAAGTTATTTGAAGAATAGATTTGGTTAAATAAATGAATCTTATAAGTTATAAGATTTATGATTTGGAAAGTCTTTAAAAGAACGATTTTGTAAAATAATCGTTTTATAAGTATTTAACTTATAATATGAACGTTTAGTTTATAATTTAGTTATAAACTAGAATAGGTAATAAAGAAATTTATAAAAAGGAAGTTTTTATAAATAAATAGAAAAGGAATTTATAAACGTTGTTTATAAATTCGCAAATGACTTATTTTGATAAGTAAACTGTTGAAACTTAGGAATGGAGTTATATTCACGTTTTTGACTGTGAATAATCCTTTGAAATGAAATGAATAAAAGGATGAAATTTGTTAACGTAGTATATTCACGTTTTTGAATAAGTGAATAATATGTTAAAGAAAATATTTAGAATGTGATATTTTAAATAGAATTAAAACGATCTAACGATGTTTTAAAATATGTTGACATTCGAAACCATAGATTTCAACATTTATTGTTGAAATAGACGTTTTCGAGAAATAAAAGGAAATGGTGGACTATAACACTGTTGTTATAGTAAATGATTTCCGAAAGGAAATGTTTTGTATAGTATTGGGATTTATATATCTATTTTAATTTCAAATCCCTATATTAGTGATTTTGGGTTATCGTAACGATGTTTTACGCAACATTCGTTTTGGCCCAAATAAATATGTTTAAGAGAATGATTTCCTTAAAGAATGAAATATATACTTAATTTCGATTGAAGTATATTGAATATTTTTCCAAGTGTTGAAAAGTAAATAAAATTTGTGAATTACTTATGAATAAATAAGTATGGAAATGTTTTCCAATATAAAGTGAATATTTTGAGAATTTATCTTTTTGAAGATAAATTGAAAAGGAATATTGAAATGAATAATTGAAATCGAATATTCATAGATATTTTGGATTATAAATTCACTATAGAATTTATAAAAGAAAAAGGGAAGTCGTTTAAAAATAAATATTGATTTATTTTTGAAGTATTGAAATTATATATCTAGTGAAGATATTTTGGAAAATAAATAATTTGGAAAATTATTTGGAAACTGGTGATGTGTGCATATCCATTGATAGTTCAATAACCGACTATCAATATTTCCTTTTGAATGGGCAATTGATGTGATTTGTTTGAATTTGAATGCCACACTTATTTTTGAATAAGCGCTCACTATTCGGGTTAACTGGGAAAGGACCATGGGGTCGTATAACCCATTCCGAATATGTGATACGTCGTTGTGAATTGCATTAAAGATCGTTGTTGAAGACCCGGTATTTGCAAAAGCGATAGGATGACCTATCAATTGACTCTGCACCGAGTAGCTACGGTATTGAGTTCTCCATATGTGATGGTGAATCCGATCAGGATCGTGAATATCCGGATTGCAAGGACTTCTTTGTAAGTGCCTTCGGTTTTGTTCGAGCCCGGAACAGACTTGTATGGATTGTGTGTCTGACGTTACAAATTGAGATATAAAGCCGATTTCATTCAAATATATTTCTGTTGGTGGCGGAGAATTTATTCTTTTAGCTTAACACCCTTCTCTGAGACGTACGAGCTCAGAGGTTATGTAGTTGAATGTTATCAGCGATATATTCCCAATTTGGTAATGTGACATGCTGAGTGATGCTGAAATGATCATTGTGTTGATTATTTGTGATAGGATCGTTTATTTGATCGTCTATCCTTGTGATCATTGTGTTGATCATTTGTTGACCCAAAGCATGGCTTTTGTATAAAGTATGTTTTTGTGGACGTGACTTCGTCGAGCCTCACACCCCGTGAATGGTCAAAACAGGAAAGAAGCAGCAAGGTTATGAGGGGTAGCGCCCTTTAGGATGTGTGCATTTCCTTCTGGAAAAGGGTGGTATCATGGTATGGAGCCCAGATACTTACTCATGTTGAAAACACTTTGTTATGATTGTGTGAATTGATTACGAGCGCTCGGATAAAGGTCCCAAAGGACCGGGGGATGGCATATTCGGTCAGTTGTTACTCAGTTAGGGGTAACCCGGCCTTGTGTTGGTAGAGATCCGGTTTGGTTCTCAGGGATGTCCATCCAGAGGCATTCTCATGTGGCAATGGGAAGTTCCTTGGCCTGATCATTCGTTGGAAATCCAAAGAAACAATACGAGACTTGTACGGTTTTAGTTGTATAACCTGCTATGGAATGTGGCGGTAACCTGCTATTGAACATAGTTAGCTATAGTAGGCATAGTTCGAAATGTCTATGCTGGCTAAGATTTATATTCTACTTTCGAAAGGAATTTTTCTCTACACTATACACTAATAATAATATCAAATGCTCTTTTTAAATGCGTATCAAGCATCTTTGACTATCATAAGGAGAAATCTCCTCCGATTCTGCGTTTGCATGTGTGTGTGTGCGGGAGGCCTTATGGTAGTCTCATTTTTAAAAGCATTGCGAATTGAAATAAAAATATTCCTCTATTTTGATTTTTAAAGATAAATAAACTGTTTTGAGTTCTCACACCAGTCACATGACTGACTTGGAGTTTATTGTTTTCCTTCCTAAACTCTGGGTGCCCACCAATTTCCACACGGGCAGTCAAGAGTTAAGGTTTATCAGAATATTCTGGATATTCTGGAGTTGCTGGAGGCAAGCTGGATGGCATGGCTATTACTAGTTTATATAGTATTTCTTTTTTCCGCTGCACTGTTTGTTGTTGTATGTTGTTGTACACTCTGATGTAATGAAATGTAATGTATAAAATGTAATAACTGATATAGTTCTTTGTTTTGAAGATTATTCATTTATTATTATATGTTGTTCCGCTGCGAATTGTGAGATTCTGTTGTTGTTCTGTTGTTTTCTATTCCGTCCTATTTTCTTCTATTTTCTTTCTGTTCTATTCTCTTTTTCTTCTATTTTAAAAGTTTTCTATTATCTTTCCTCTCTCTCTTCTATCTTTTCCCTCTTCTATTTTCTATTTTCTTTTCTCTCTAATTTCTATCTTCTCTCTTCTTCTCTTCTCTTTTCATAAATTCTTTTTAAAACCCATAACATTTCGGTTTTTCGGCAACGAAAAATCGCAAACGTTACATTTGGTATCGGAGCTTATGGTTAAGCGACAACCATGGTTCTGTTGGGTGTTATTCGTTAGAAATAGAGTCAGCAGTACTCTATAATGAGTTTGAGTGTAATAATAGCTATGAGAGCGTATTTGTTAGTGAATATATAAAATTGTTTTATATTGTGATGGTTGGTTTATTGAGTGGCATATGAACTTTCGTCAGCGTGGTCTCGACAACTATGCCGAAGGGGTTTCTAAACACTTGAATAGAACAATTCGACACAATATTGGTTTTAAATTGGGTAAATGAAATAATTTTACCTTGATTATATTTTATATATAAAGGAATAATTTTTCAGAATTATTAAAGTATATATAAGTTGATTGTTTAGTTGTTTGAATAATCTAAATAAAAGAATTATTGTATAAACAAAAAGAATTATAAGAATTGAATTATAATTAAAGTGATTTACAATTGTGAAATAAACTTATATATATAAGAAGTGAAACTATATGGATATGAGTTGTAGATAAAAATGAATTTAAAGTTAAATGGAATATAACTTAAGTGTTATTGAATGGAATTGATATTAGTATCAAAGTAAAATAATAAAGTTAATGGATTGAATGTTAATCAATTAAATGTAAATAGTTGATATGGAATAATGAATATAACTGTTAATTCATTAAAATCTAATGTTATTGAAAGTTGAATAGTTGAATAAAAATCAATTTAATTAAACCAAAATGAATGAATGTAAGCAAAGGAATTTAGTTGTAAATGAATATACTTTGGTTGATATATGATTGTTAGTTGATTGTATAAAATTTATTAAGTATTAATGAAATGGAAAGCTAAAGTAATTAAAATCCAATTGGAAGTTAAGTGAAACTTAAATAGAATTGAATTTGAATTGGAAGTGAACCAACTTGAATATGAATTAGTGAATATAAACTAATTGAAAATGAATGCTAGTAAACCCAATGTAAATGAATCAAATGTGATTAAATTGAAAACCAATTCATTGAATATTAATGAGAATATAAATAAATATTGAATTGGTTATGAATTTGTTGAATGTTAGTTGGTTGATGTTTGTTGCTTTAGTTGCATTTGCTATGTTGACATATATAGTTATTATGTTGCTAGTGTTGTATATTGATACTATTGTCTATATACATGATTCTCATGTTGTTTGTTGAGTGTTTAGTAGGTGCGGATCGCGTTTGCTTCGCATTTGGAGCTCGTTTTCGCGCTATATTAGCCGTATATGCTCGCTAATAAAATATAAGGTACATATCTCGGATTACATACCGTACTTTTATACTTTTTTCCTGCGGGATGCCTCATTACTTGATGAGATGTATATTTGTGATATATATACTGTCATTTTTTTTTCGGATCGAGCCGCGCAAAGGAGACTATGGCGAATTTTTTCCGAAAATTTAAGGCGTTAGAAAAAATTTGAGAAAATTTGGAAAATTTTGAAAACTTTAACTTTGATTTTGGAGTTGAAAGTTAAACAATAGTAATTGTTTTTGAAAAGATAACTAAGTATGATTTGAAACTTAGTAAAGTTATTATAAAAAGTTTAACTATGAATTTTGGAAAATTAATAGATTCTGTAACTTTTCTTACTTAATAATTTCGAGGACGAAATTCTTTTAAGTGGGAAAGATTGTAACGACCCAGGATTTTTATTAATTAAAATTTGGATATTTAATTAATTTTAAATATTTATAAGTGAATTTTTTAGTCAAATAAATTTTTATTTGAATAATTGGATTTAATTGAATAATTAAATCGATAATTTAATATGTTAAATTATGAAAATAATTGAAAATTGAGTTAAATATGATTGAAAATGATTTGTAAAATTTTATTTTATCATGTTGGAGTTAGAATGATATTTTAGAACTTTTAAAATCGAATTAAAAATTAATTTGTGAAAATTGAATATTTTAATATTTAAATCGACTAGTGAAAATAGTCAATTTTTGAACAGTCTCAGAATTGAACGAAACCAGTTCCATTGGATCCGTAATAGTTAGTTATTACCGGATTTCAAATTTCATGTAAATCGGAGCTATCGTTTGAGCGTGGAAGCTCGAAACGCATCGATTTATTTTAATTTTAATTTGGCGAGTTAAAATAGCCATTTTTCAAAAAGTCTCGGATTTCGACGAAACCTATTTCATCGGATCCGTAATGTGATATTATTGTAAGGTTTCAAATTTCGTGTCAATTGGATTTACCGTTTGTCCGGTACAAATTAAAACGCCTAGAAATCGATTTAAATCGGTTTAATTCAAATTGAGCGTTTATAGCCATAACTCGCACAGATGTCCGAATTAGCTTTCGAAACCTGTTACATTGTGTCCGGAACGCGGGATAAACCCTAGGAACGTCAGTTTCGGCGCGTAAATAGGAGTTTGGAATTTACGGATGAATAGTGTTCGATTTTCTTCTATAAATAGACCCACAACCCTCACAAATAAAAAAAAAATAAACAAAACCCTAACCCTAACTAAACTGCAGCCGCCTCTATCAAATGAATGGCCAGTATTTCTTCTCCTTCCTCCCTCGATTACTCCAAATCCATCAAGAATTAGCAAGAATGTTCAACATCAAACTTGTAGAGCACAACATGTTCTACGTATTCAACGGTGGAGATGTGGTTTGGAGCATCGTAGTAGGAGATAGGGAGGGCCGACCGTGCTTACCGGCGCACGTATTTCGAGGAGTTAGAGCAGGCCGAGCTTCAGGTGGTGGATGGTGGAGGTAGCTATCGCGAAGAGCTTCGAATTGCAAGTGGTTTGATCGAGTTTCATCGAGTTTTGACGTTGCAAATTGAAACCCTAGTTCTTGAGAATGGGTTGTGATGTCGGCCTGTAGATGAGTTGCATGCGTGGGTTGGGAAGATGATAGGGGGCCGTTGGATCTGGAAATGGATGGTGGATGATGAGCTGTAGGTTTAAGGATAATTATATATGTTGTAAATTAGTTAATATAAATACGTATAAACTTGTAAAATGCATATCTTTTTCATACGAGGTCGAAAACGCGCGAAACCAGTTGCGTTGGAATCGTATGGACGAGCACTACGCGATGGAGTTGGTTTGGAGTCGTTTGGAGTTAGTGAGAATTTTGGGTAAAATTAAACGTCCGTTTAATTTTATTCGAAATAAATCGCTAAAACGAAATTAAAATCAAGGTGAGAACTTCTCACTCAATCGAATCAGTTTCGATTTTATTTTAAATAGTTAGATTTAAAATATTTGAATGCATGTTTGAATGTTGATTAATATCTATTGATTGTTAAAATAGACATTATACGCCGTTAGTAAGCGGATGTTATTTAATAAAAACATATACCGCGAATATTTCATAAACAGTGAAATTGGTATTATATATAATAGCAATATATATTGGCATATGTATATATTGGAGTTATTGATTTCCCGCATTTTTTGTTTAGCGGATGAGACCCTATTGCGCCGTTATTAAGCGGATAATATTTAAATCCCATATACCGCGATAATTTCGTACTAGAGCGAAATTGGTATTGTGCTAATGTTTGTGGATGCAGGAAAACAGGTTGGAGGGATCCAACCGGATTCCTCAACAGTATTTATTTGATTTTGAATATTTTGATATTTGTTGATTATCATATCGATATATGATATCGTTGTTGTCGTGATTGACTATTTGGTGTGTAACATCATTGGACCCAGATTTTGGGATTTTAAAATGATTTTTAAAGTGATTTTTGAAGTATAAAATAATTTTGGATTTGATCTATTTTAAGTAAATAAACGTTATAATTTTTAAAGTTATAAAAATTATGATTTTTGAGAGAAATAGTTAAAAACTGATTTCTGAGAATATGATGCTAATGATTTTATAAAATAGTTTAATCGGGATTTTAGAATTTATTGTGAAAAGTTTAAATATAGGATTTATAAAATTTAATTATTTTATGAATCAAAAATGGTGAAATAATAAAGGAGATTAAAGACGTTTTAAAAGAATAATATAAATTGATTTATATTAAGAGATTTATAAATAGATATTTATAAATTGAAATATTGACATTATAAAACGAGTTTTTATAAGTGTTTGAATGAAGTGAAAATGAATTTCATAAATGTATGGAATTTATAAAATTAAAAATGGTGAAGTTATAAATGAAATTTATAAATAGTAAGATTTATAAATTTGTGAAGTTATTTGAAGAATAGATTTGGTTAAATAAATGAATCTTATAAGTTATAAGATTTATGATTTGGAAAGTCTTTAAAAGAACGATTTTGTAAAATAATCGTTTTATAAGTATTTAACTTATAATATGAACGTTTAGTTTATAATTTAGTTATAAACTAGAATAGGTAATAAAGAAATTTATAAAAAGGAAGTTTTTATAAATAAATAGAAAAGGAATTTATAAACGTTGTTTATAAATTCGCAAATGACTTATTTTGATAAGTAAACTGTTGAAACTTAGGAATGGAGTTATATTCACGTTTTTGACTGTGAATAATCCTTTGAAATGAAATGAATAAAAGGATGAAATTTGTTAACGTAGTATATTCACGTTTTTGAATAAGTGAATAATATGTTAAAGAAAATATTTAGAATGTGATATTTTAAATAGAATTAAAACGATCTAACGATGTTTTAAAATATGTTGACATTCGAAACCATAGATTTCAACATTTATTGTTGAAATAGACGTTTTCGAGAAATAAAAGGAAATGGTGGACTATAACACTGTTGTTATAGTAAATGATTTCCGAAAGGAAATGTTTTGTATAGTATTGGGATTTATATATCTATTTTAATTTCAAATCCCTATATTAGTGATTTTGGGTTATCGTAACGATGTTTTACGCAACATTCGTTTTGGCCCAAATAAATATGTTTAAGAGAATGATTTCCTTAAAGAATGAAATATATACTTAATTTCGATTGAAGTATATTGAATATTTTTCCAAGTGTTGAAAAGTAAATAAAATTTGTGAATTACTTATGAATAAATAAGTATGGAAATGTTTTCCAATATAAAGTGAATATTTTGAGAATTTATCTTTTTGAAGATAAATTGAAAAGGAATATTGAAATGAATAATTGAAATCGAATATTCATAGATATTTTGGATTATAAATTCACTATAGAATTTATAAAAGAAAAAGGGAAGTCGTTTAAAAATAAATATTGATTTATTTTTGAAGTATTGAAATTATATATCTAGTGAAGATATTTTGGAAAATAAATAATTTGGAAAATTATTTGGAAACTGGTGATGTGTGCATATCCATTGATAGTTCAATAACCGACTATCAATATTTCCTTTTGAATGGGCAATTGATGTGATTTGTTTGAATTTGAATGCCACACTTATTTTTGAATAAGCGCTCACTATTCGGGTTAACCGGGAAAGGACCATGGGGTCGTATAACCCATTCCGAATATGTGATACGTCGTTGTGAATTGCATTGAAGATCGGTGTTGAAGACCCGGTATTTGCAAAAGCGATAGGATGACCTATCAATTGACTCTGCACCGAGTAGCTACGGTATTGAGTTCTCCATATGTGATGGTGAATCCGATCAGGATCGTGAATATCCGGATTGCAAGGACTTCTTTGTAAGTGCCTTCGGTTTTGTTCGAGCCCGGAACAGACTTGTATGGATTGTGTGTCTGACGTTACAAATTGAGATATAAAGCCGATTTCATTCAAATATATTTCTGTTGGTGGCGGAGAATTTATTCTTTTAGCTTAACACCCTTCTCTGAGACGTACGAGCTCAGAGGTTATGTAGTTGAATGTTATCAGCGATATATTCCCAATTTGGTAATGTGACATGCTGAGTGATGCTGAAATGATCATTGTGTTGATTATTTGTGATAGGATCGTTTATTTGATCGTCTATCCTTGTGATCATTGTGTTGATCATTTGTTGACCCAAAGCATGGCTTTTGTATAAAGTATGTTTTTGTGGACGTGACTTCGTCGAGCCTCACACCCCGTGAATGGTCAAAACAGGAAAGAAGCAGCAAGGTTATGAGGGGTAGCGCCCTTTAGGATGTGTGCATTTCCTTCTGGAAAAGGGTGGTATCATGGTATGGAGCCCAGATACTTACTCATGTTGAAAACACTTTGTTATGATTGTGTGAATTGATTACGAGCGCTCGGATAAAGGTCCCAAAGGACCGGGGGATGGCATATTCGGTCAGTTGTTACTCAGTTAGGGGTAACCCGGCCTTGTGTTGGTAGAGATCCGGTTTGGTTCTCAGGGATGTCCATCCAGAGGCATTCTCATGTGGCAATGGGAAGTTCCTTGGCCTGATCATTCGTTGGAAATCCAAAGAAACAATACGAGACTTGTACGGTTTTAGTTGTATAACCTGCTATGGAATGTGGCGGTAACCTGCTATTGAACATAGTTAGCTATAGTAGGCATAGTTCGAAATGTCTATGCTAGCTAAGATTTATATTCTACTTTCGAAAGGAATTTTTCTCTACACTATACACTAATAATAATATCAAATGCTCTTTTTAAATGCGTATCAAGCATCTTTGACTATCATAAGGAGAAATCTCCTCCGATTCTGTGTTTGCATGTGTGTGTGTGCGGGAGGCCTTATGGTAGTCTCATTTTTAAAAGCATTGCGAATTGAAATAAAAATATTCCTCTATTTTGATTTTTAAAGATAAATAAACTATTTTGAGTTCTCACACCAGTCACATGACTGACTTGGAGTTTATTGTTTTCCTTCCTAAACTCTAGGTGCCCACCAATTTCCACACGAGCAGTCAAGAGTTAAGGTTTATCAGGATATTCTGGATATTCTGGAGTTGCTGGAGGCAAGCTGGATGGCATGGCGTATTACTAGTTTATATAGTATTTCTTTTTTCCGCTGCACTGTTTGTTGTTGTATGTTGTTGTATACTCTGATGTAATGAAATGTAATGTATAAAATGTAATAACTGATATAGTTCTTTGTTTTGAAGATTATTCATTTATTATTATATGTTGTTCCGCTGCGAATTGTGAGATTCTGTTGTTGTTCTGTTGTTTTCTATTCCGTCCTATTTTCTTCTATTTTCTTTCTGTTCTATTCTCTTTTTCTTCTATTTTAAAAGTTTTCTATTATCTTTCCTCTCTCTCTTCTATCTTTTCCCTCTTCTATTTTCTATTTTCTTTTCTATCTATTTTCTATCTTCTCTCTTCTTCTCTTCTCTTTTCATAAATTCTTTTTAAAACCCATAACATTTCGGTTTTTCGGCAACGAAAAATCGCAAACGTTACAGGAAATTTATTTGAAATTGAATTTATTTAAGAATTAAACTCAAATAAGTTGGTGTAAAATTCATTAAATTTGAAATTTTAAAAGGTATAATTTTATAACTTGATTTTGATTTAGGGTGAATTAAATGAATATTTCAAGTATAAATAAATTGAAGGAAATATTTAGTTATTTGTAATTTAAGTTTTATTTAGATGATATTGGATTTATTATGTAAAATATTTCAAACTAAACAATAGAAAAGTGAATTGTTGAATCGTAATTACCATACTTAGTTTTGAAATTGTGAATACTTAATGTTTGAAATATATTGAATTTGAAATTCTGTGGAGCAAATCTGTTTTGAAATCGATATAATTTAGAATAGTTCATTTGGAAACTGAATTGTATTGAAATTTATGATTTGGGATTTGGTTAAATTTAAAATTTAGAAATTCGAGTTGTTTTGGAATTAATTTGTGAAATTGAAGAGGTTATTTTATTATATAAAATATTTTAAATATTTAAACCATTTAAGTGGTGGAAGTTATGTTTCAAAGTTATGAGTTTTAAGGTATTAAATTTGGAAGTGTTATATTCAAGTGTTTTGATTTTGAAATGTCATAACTTTGAAAGTGTTATGATTTTAGAAAGGATATATATGAAATGAAAATGATATCGTATTGATTTGGTTTCGAAAGGGGCAATGATGTTTGGTTTTAAAGTATAAACTATTTTAAAAATTGACCGCGGTGTTATAATAACGTTTGGTTGTTAAAGAGACCGTGATCGGAAGTTTTCATACTCTATGCCAACTTCGAAAATCACTTTAACAACCGTGTAAGCGGTGGAGATTCCAGAATGAAGTAGGATGGCGGCGGCATTCCCTTGAGGTATATACGTGGACCCGACTCCCGTGAGTTGGCATAAGGTGACTAAAACAGGAGCGCTTACGGGCCAGTGAGGTAGCCCTTCTTATCGGACACACTCTTTCGATAATATTCTATTTCTTTGTGATTGATTGGGGCCCTTTGATTTTTTAGGGGTGTGGCTCGAGATGGGCGGTAGCTGCGCGCTATGCGTCACCACCAGCCCGGATGCGTAATTGGTATACCTACCCTGGCATTGCCTCGTTGTGCCATCTCGCCTACCCTATCGCACCTTGTACGAGTTTGGTTTTCTCCCATAGCCCAGGGAATATCATCTGGTGGCTTCCCGATCAGGAGGGACAATGATAATGTATGGACTACTGGGACTATTACGTGTTAAGGTGGAAAATGTAAAGCCTTAGCGCTATTTAAAAGTAAGTTTATTTTACTATTAGACATTATTATAATAGCGTATATTACTACATAGTAAATAGTTTAACGAATCCTTAGGAGATGTGAATCCCGAGCATCTCTTAAGTTACCGCACTCACGTTAGACACTGGATAGGAGATGTTAAATTTCATAAATATCTCTGACGCCGTTCCACTCATATATTTACCGTTGATTTAACTTATATAAGATCTTTTAGTTCTGACTCGAGTGTTTTGTCTTTTCAATTCGCTCGGGTCAGCCGGAGCATTTCAGGATTTGAAGACCTTACTTCTGGAGGACGAAGACGAAGATTTTATTACTATTATTTACTATATTTTTCCACTGTATCACATTGTTCCGCTGCATTATTTATTATTCTTTGGTATGCGTAACTATGATCTGTGTTGCATAAGTATAATCAAATGTTTTTGTAAAACAGCTTCATGAACTGTTATTTGGTTATTATATTTTGTCATTTCACGGTGAGATTCTGTTTTGTTTTTTTTCTTTCTCTGCTTTTTCTTGTTCACCCCAATAACAATCCGCCCTTCTGTATGGTTTGGGTCTGACGTTTGTGGTTTATTGTCGATTTAAAGCGTACAAAAAGGTGGATGTTACATTTAATTATGGAATGTTAATCTCATTCCTCCAATTAGTTCAGAATTGATATATTTAGTCTTCTAGTGAATGGATCTGATATACTGGTTTATTGTCTACTTTGTTAACCAGTATCTCTCCATCATTGATAAACTGTCATTATCATACGAAAATTTTAGAGCATGTGCCTAAACATCTTGTGTGCTTAGGTTCTTTTGTGACCTATATTATTTTCACAAAACAATGTCATGAGATTCTCAACATTTGAAATCAGTCCACACTCAGTTATAAATTTGTGTGTTTATGTATCTTGCTTTTATTATGGTCTTATTCAAGACGATGTACTTAGCCTTTTGGTTGAATCAACCACCACTCCTTGTTTGAAACATTTCCAACTAAAAGCTAATCAATAAAGGTCGAACATGAATTTAAGATTGACACACTATATTCGATACTACTTATGGAACCAGGGTCCGAACAATCCTTTATAAGGGGTTCATTGTTTTCATAAATAATTATCTAGTATTTCGCAAATACTTGAGAATGCTCTTGTAACGACCCGTAAATTTTAACCGGTTTTAGTACGTATTTTATTTAAATTTTGTGAAATTTTAACGATAAAATTTTGAAATATAAATTTGATATTTGAATTGCGTCTAGTTAAACATAGCAACTGGTTAAGTTTCGTCCGAAAATACGAAAGTTTATTTCGCGCGTAAATTTACTTCAATTTAATAAGTTAAAAAAGCGATGAAAATAAAACGTTTTCAAAACCAAAATATTTTTACATAGAAAAATTCTAAACCATCTTTAGAGCAAGATGTCAGTTGGTCGTTTTTCCAAATTCGGACATTTTTGGCTCCGTCGATCTTATTTTTCTGCGATTTTTATGCATTTTTCGTAGTAGAAAAATTCAAATTTTTATAATTCAATCATACCATCAATATTTTTATATCGTTTTGATCGTCTCATCGTGCTGATTTCTACGTTATATTCACTTCCGTGTTTTGAAGTTCGGTAGGCTGTGAAAAACTGTGTAGTGGGCCGATGCATGGTATTTGTTTTACTTTTGATAATTGTGTCCGTTCAAATTTCAAAGACGGCAACTAGCATTTATTATAATATTTATTATCTGCTAGAATTCAGCCGTTGCCACCCATTCATCTCTGAAGTCTAAATGTATGGAACCAATAGACGTTTGAACGGTTCCATTTATTTTTTTTACTTCAATTGCTTTTGCATTGGATACTTGCTGTCACCATATTTTTCTCTGGTCTGACGTCCCATTTACTCCAATCCAAGTTGCTTCCCTCCACATCTTTAATGGCCATCTTCCCTTTACTTAAAAAAAAACATAGAAAGAAGTGATAGCAGCCACTACCCAAACCGAGACTATCCCCTGCGTGCCGCAACACCCTAGCCATGCACCGACCCTCTCCCCTCAATAGCCGGCCAGCATCGTCCATCATCTCACCATCACCGAGCTCCACATCTTCCGACACCGCACCACCACTCGAACCCACAACCCGCGTCTCCTCCACCTGACCACCCACCGAGACCACCTACCCAGCTTACCACTCTTCCCTCAACACAGCCGAGCTCCTCCTCCCTCCGTCGCCTTCAGCGGCTCGAATGGCCACCGTATCCACAAGCCGACGCAACACTAAGCTTCCACTATTTTCCACTTCACTCGCACTTCTACAGGCCGAAGCTTCATCCAGATCTTACTAGCCGAGCTCTGGCCATAGCAACCTATCATTAATTCCCTCGTCGACCTCCCTCAGTTTGCAGGCTTTTAAGGTATAAATCTATACATGTTTTGTTAGATGGATCTTCTTGCCGCGTGTGTATATAAATTTATTTGTAATTTATAAATCTATACCTGTTTCGGCAGTAAGCTATATTAGTTATAAGATATTAGTATGTTAGTTGTATTATATACATTTATTAGTAAGTTCTTATATCTCTTTTCAAATCTACAGTATATAAAAGGTATGTACATACTGATATTTTGGATTTACAGAAGTGTGCAATATAATATAAGTCTGTATAAGGTATTATAGGGTCTGCATTTGGCTTTGTACTTAAACTATGGTTTGTTGCATATATACAGTATAATAGTTATATACTGCATACAGTACTTTATATGTGTGTTTTAAAGCGGTTACTTAAAGTAATAAAATTTGAATTTTATATATGTATAATTTTGTATATATAATTGCATATATATAGGTTGTTTATACATAAGTCATGGATTCATTTGTTTTGATTTGCGTTGATATTTTACTAGATTCAGTAGGAAATTTTGTAAGTATGTTATACCTATTGTTTATACAGTGGAGATGATGTTTGGTTTGGAGTATGAGTATATGCCAGAGAACATGATATATAAAGTTTATGTACATGAGTCTAATATATGATGGGTGATATAATAATAAGATTTTATGTTCTAATTTATATACAGGGTTTAATTTATTTTTTTATATATATACACAATTATTATTTAGAGCTGGGTTGGTTTTAAATGATAGAAATATAAGTATTTACGTTGCAGTATGTACATGTATAGTTTTGTATTATATTTGAGACCTTAAACTTATGCACATAAAGTAAAAGAGCTAGGGTTTGTAAATGCATGTGTTAGTTCAGTTTGCTAAAGTTCATTTGTATGTTAGTATATTTATATAAACTGACAATAGACTTGTTGTATTAACGTAAGTTGCGTAAAGTATATATTTTAAATTATAAGGTATATGGGCTTACAACATACTTTATAATATTTATGATATATTATCAATGTTTTCGAATGGTTTACATTACATATATTATAATGAAGTATTGATATGTTAGCAGATATAAGATGTATGTTGAGAATGAGTTCTGTTTTGTATATTGTTTTATAGTTCTTTTCACAATATGAGTTCTGTACAATGTATATTATTTGGGTAGGAAGCTTATGTTGATTTATAAATATATATATATATATATATATATATATATGTTTGATTTTAGATATGTATTTAATTTAAAAACAATGATTATAATATGTTATTTTAATATTGGTTTAAAATTAAATATTTATTCTATGAAAGAAAAATAATATATATATATATATATATTATTGTGCCCTACCGTGTTGATTCTAATTTGTTCCCATCAACATCTTTGTATATCAGCTTGTTCGTTGAAATCGTGTCAATCCTGCTTTTGCTTTGAAATTCGTGCTTGGATATTTCAGTGTCCGCATCAGTGTGCGTATCTGTGTCATCGCCTGTTCTCTCTAGCCTCGAAAGGTGAGAAATCACTCTCGATTAATATTCGTTTATGTATTAAATTTGATTTCAATTGAAACGACAATTGAAATATGCTCTTGTTATTTGTTGCACTGTTATTTATGAATCTGTTCACCTTGACATCTGACACCATTATCTGTTAATTATACAATGATAATCCAGTTTGGCTGATGAATGATTGATTGTTTGTTGTGTATATTGAATGTAAATTGAAATACGATAAGTGGTAAATATTATGCAATTGAATTTGACGTAGAATAGTTTAAAAATGTGAATCGACATATGTGTTGAATTTGATTAGTTAAATTTGTATAATATGACCTCTTTTAAACTGTTAAATTCATTGACATGTAGAATAGTGATAATTACACTTTGAATCATTGAACGTATATTGGATAAATTGTTGTAGTATAAAATTGAAATTGAACGACAAGTGGAAAAACCGTAATGTAATAATCTTTAATCTACATGAAATGATAGTGTAGATTCTAGAAATAATTATATTAATTCGTACAAATAACAAAGCGAATTAATACGATTATTTCGGGATTATTGAATTAATTATTGAATTGTTATTGATGTTTGCTATTGCTTGTTTATTTACTTTGACACCATCCCAGTTATCACACTGCAAGTTCCCTTTATTATGCTTGATCTTGAATTGAAATTGAAATCGGGTTGAAATGATAAATACCCAAAATGAACTTGACTTAGGATAGAGAATTAAATAAAAATCCGATTGGTCGATAAATTGAAAAAAATTAAAAATAAAATAAAATAATAATTTTATTCGAGCAAAGAATAAGTTTTGAAATGAAGTTGGAATTTGGATTTTTGAAAGGAAAATGTAAAGATTGAAATCTGAAACAAATACTAACGTAGTAAATGATGAAAGTACGTTGTTTGAAATTTAATTATTTAATAATTAAATTTGGAATTATTAATAAATAAATTTGGAATTAGTAATAATTGAGTTTTGAAATTATTAAGTTTGAAATCATTTAATAATTAAATTTGAAATTATAATTAAGTTTGGAATTATAATTAAGTTTGAAATTATTAAGTTGAATTTATAATTAAGTTGAAATGATTTGATGATTAAGTTTGAATTCATAATGAAGTGGAAATGATTTAATAATTAAGTTTGAATTGATAATCAAGTTTGTAATTATTAAATTTTGAAATTATTAATAATTAAGATTGAAATTATTTAATAATTGAATAAGTTATTTGATAATTGAATAAAAACTGAATTCTTTGATAAGAGAAATTGAACTTTTGAATAAGTGAATTTGAACTTCGTTAATAAAATTTAGTTTCTTTATTTATTAATTAATCTTTGGAAAATTTAAATAAGTTAATAAGTGAAATTAAACTTCTCGAAAATATGAAATTTAGTTCTTTATTAATTGAGTTTGAAATTTGTAACGAAGTCAATAAATAAGTGAAAATTGAATTTCTTTAACAAGAAATAAAGTGTGATTTACTGAAATGAATGGGATTTATTGAAATTAACGTAAGACTTGTAATTTAAAGAATTGATTTGGCGAATTTAGTTTATTTCAATTTGAAGTTTTTATATAATGAAGTTGAACGTAAGTAATTGATTTAAATGAATTGGAATTTAAATAGAAGTTGTTTTGAAGGATAAATTTACTTAACGGACATTGAATGAAATCGATAAATGAAGTTGAATTGATTTGAGTGTTAAATTAAATTAAATTAAATGATTTCGGAATGAAATTTATATACGAACTTGAATCAAAATTTGTTTTGTTTAAATAAAAGTTGAAATCGAATTATAAGATTTTGAAATGGTAATTTGGAAGCTTTGAAACGGAAATTTTGGAATCGACTTCGAGAGACGAATGAAATGTTGATTATAAATTCTAATTGAAATTGAAATTGATTTGGTTTTGAAATGTATTAAAGGACCAATCGATGTAATAATTACGGAGGTTATTAAAGAAACCGGGATCGGTTATGGATATACTCTCTATCTAAACCGAAACCACTTTAATAACTATACGTGGAGTGATGATCCAGAACGAAGTGGTTGGAATGATGTACGTGATGACTGAAGAAAGAGAACGATAATGGATAGCTTTGACACTTGTGTCAAATTGGAAATGACTAAAATCAGGAGCCGTGCCGGGCCAAATGAGGTTAGCCACCTCGAGCGGACACACTTCTTTGTAACTACTACTCATTACTTGTTATCGATTGGTGCACCTTCGGAATTTCAGGAGTGTTGTTTTGCGGTGTTGCGATCGCTGCGGCGATGCGTTCTCACCAGTCCGGATCAGGCGAATGGTAGTTTCACTACCTTGGGTATTGCCTCATGTGCCTTGTCATACTTGTATCCCTATACGCGACCACTACGAATTTGTTTTGTGTTATACCTATGGAGTACTCCCTGATATCCCACTAGTTTACGGTGGAGTTTACAGTGCTGTATAGACTATAACACTTATAAAATGTGTTAAGGGGGATAATGGTAACGCCTTAACACTATTTTGATACTTATATTACTGATAGACATTATCTATTTAGCGTATATTACTACATAGTAGATAGTTTAACAGATCCTTAGAGGATGGTGATTCCAACATCCTTTGAGTTACTTGTATTTCGATTGTTATTTCACTTGAGTTGGATTTATTGATATAAGAGTATTAATCCTGACTCGAGTGTTTTGTGTTTTGCTTTACGCTCGGGTCAGACTGAGAGTACCAGCTTTCGAGGTTCACCTTTGGAGTTGGAGCTTCGCTTGGAGATCCAGCCATCTATTCTGCTTTCAGTATTCGATGATTCCAGTGATGTATTCTGATTTGTACTTGATGTATCATATTTCTCTTCTGTTGTTTAACTCTGATGTATCTTATATATTTTTATAGTAGCTTCATGAACTACTATCTCTTTTACTTCCGCTGCATATTACTACTCTGTGTCTGTGATTCTGTGATTATTTATTTATTGTATATCTGAGTTTTGCTAAATTTAAAATTAACAATTCGGTATTTTAAGTTATTCAAGTCCGACAAGTGCGGATGCGAATAGTCCAAAATAGCGGGTCGTTACAGCTCTTAACTACAATTTAATGATATTAAACCATATATTTAATAATCACTTAATGCATCAAATATATAAGCGAATCACGATATTATAGAATCATAACATATATGATAATTCTTACTGCCAATGCATAAGGAATCCATCTATATTAAACATTTAATATGACGTCTACGTATATCTTTTAAGATAATCCCTCCTTTTATACCAATTATAATGGATGTCATTTTCAAATCTTATATCAAGAATTAAACAGCCAAACTATAACTGATTTAGCATGGGTATATTGTTAACAGTCGGTAATATGTTGTTTACTTTTAGTTTTAGAAATATTTTAGTATCTTTATTTATCTTTCTTACAAACATACAATTCCTCTATATTTTGGCTAAAAATCAAACTATTTGATATTTCTATCAAAATATTTGTTTAATTCTGATGCTTATTCGCCACTTTTAAGTTATATCTAAAACGTATAAATTACGTTATCGCTCCCATTGATTTCTAAACATTTTGGTTGTTATGTGCAAACAGTCTCTCCTAAATCATTATTAAATAGTTCATTTCAACATCAATGTGCTAAGATTGCAAATCAAATTGTACAGTAATTGCATGCAGAATCCGAAATGTATTAAGCATATTGAATATTGAAATTACTTCACTAATTTCAACATATTAAAATCGATGAAGTAATTTTGTTTGAACGCTGCTTTATAATTCCAACTGCATCGATCGCCTTGAAGTCACACTTGTAGCCGATGGATCATACCCCTTTATGAACAACCGTTAAAAATTTATTTTTACAATGTAGTTGATCCACTCCAGATTTTAAACGTCATATGTTAGAGTATGTTCTCTTTAAGGCTTATTGGCAACTGAGAAAATTACTATTAACAATTCCTTTCCTTGACATTGATATGGAATTCATAATTTCTCTTTAATGTATGATAATTCATATCAGACATTCTAATTTTTTGTATTCAAGGCCCGGTTAATCTCTTTTCATCTTATACTATCAATTTCCACATTATAGTGTTTGGATTTTATCCAATTCTTACATAAAATTAATTCTATTTGGAGTTTACAAAACTTATGTTCGTAACATAAATCGGTTAACCAGTGTTGGTCAGTTTCAAACTCCTTTGGGGTGGATCACACAAGATCCCTCACAATTGAATTTTACATGCATCCTCTCGACTCACACAACCTGTCAACTCTTTGACCAAGGACATGCAAGGTTTCATGTTAATTCATATCTTATACTATTTTGTAAATGACGCTTTAGATAAGATTAAATTTAACATATGCACTTACTCTTAAGTACATATCCTTATAGAAAAATATTAATTCAACATCACTCATCATTAATCGTACTTTGTCCAACAAAGTTCGATTACTCCTTATCAATACATCATTATGTATCGCAGGGGAAAGTGTCTTTGAAAGTGAGTTTATTCATTTTTAGGTACTTTTGAAACTCTTTCCAATATATTCACCTATTAAATCAAATCGAATTATTTTATTTCCTTTGCATTTTATGTTTTCTACTTTCGTTTTAAATTTTATGAACTTATAAGAGATATACTACTTGTGTGTCAATACACATGTACATGTCTATGATGATTCATCAATGAATTTAACGAAGTAAGTGAACCTGTTTTGCTATAATAGACATCAAATTGAATATATCTATATGCATCAATTTGAAGAGTCCATCAACTCAATCATCACTTCTACTGATTGAGAGGTTTGACATCAATTATAACGACCCGAAAATTTTAATGTTTTTTATAACATAATTTAACTAAAAATTTCATGAAATTTAACATTAAAATTTAACAATGAAAATTTGATATTTGGAATACGTCTATTTAAACGTAGAAAGTATCGGATTTTCATCAGAAAATATATAAGTTTATTATGTTGTGTAATTTTGATTCTAAATTTAAAATCAGTTAGAAATTGATGGAAACTAAATATTTTCGAAATCCGAATATTTTTATATAATAAAAATGCAGATCATTTTTTGAGAGAGACGTCATATTTCATTTCACCAAATTTGGACTATTGTAGCTCCATTTATCATATTTTTGGTAAATTAGCAAAAGTTTGGCAGCGAATATTGACTTTGATAAGATGATCGTATCTTTAATATCCGTATATCATTCTGTTCGTCTCATAGTGCTGTTCTCCGCAGTATATTCTTTGTATATTTCGGCATCCGTTATGTGGCGAAATCTACAAAATGATTAGCCGTATCAGTTCCGCATTTGAGTCTTTTGGGCTTTTTTTGTCCTTTCATTTATCCATGAATTAAAGCTAATGGACGTTAGCTTTTAATAATTTCTGAAATTCAACTATTGCCCTTCACTATTCCCCATTGCTATATTATATGGTGGTTCGTTTTATCGTCTCTAGTTTCAATTGAAAATAAAATAATATATGTTTATTTATATAAAAGCTTGTTCATCTTCCTTCTAACCTACTATTCCCATCTTCACTTCACATTTCAAAGCAACGCCTCAGCCGCTATCTCACCCTCAAAACCCGACCATTGACCTCTAACCATCCTCCCACCTGCACGCCGCGCAGCAGCTAGGTCAGCCGCCTTCCTCCCCTACCATTGACCTCGTGGCACTCCTTCACCCATAACAGCCCAAGCTGCCACATGTGACCCCTCAACTCCACCAATCATTTCTTCCACCAAACGTGATAGCTTGCACGCATTCTCTCCGCCCACGCAAGCACCAAAAGCACGCAACCCTATTTTCCACCAACAACCAAGACAGACTTCCCACCTCAGCCTCGTCGAGTCTCCTCCACGCTCCATTTCCCATCCTCACAGTCAGCACCTTATTCTCATCGCCTGTGCACTATTATATATATATATATATATATATATATATAATTCATCTTTGTTCTTGGACTTGCTCATCCATCACCTAACTGCCGAAGCTCACCACCATCGGCGTTCTTAACCAGCCATGCCAGTAGCCAACCTCCATCGCCTCGTTCACCAATATTTGCTCATCAGCGCCTCCATCGCCTTTAAAAAATATTTTTCGTTGCATATGTATAATCTACATATACATATAGTCTGCATATATGTATGCATATATATATTTAGCATGTGTACATATTTTTGTGTTTTTTGATTTCTTATAGTCTGCATATATGTATGCATATATATTAGCCTACATATGTATATTTAGTTGTATATTTTATAATGTGTGCGTATATATCTTTAGTCTGCATAGGTTTTGTTTATACATCTTTAGTTTGCACATATTTGTTTATATATCTATAGTCTGCGTATATATATATATTTAATAGCATGCATATATTTGTTTATATATATATATTATGCATTGATTTTTTTCTTAAATGTAATGTATAGAGATTTTATTATAAATAGGAGTTTTAAAATTGAATATTGATTTTAAAATTGAATATTGATTTTAAAATTAATTTGTGTATATATATATATTTCATACAAATATGTATATATACATTTTGTTTTCCGATCAAAATTCAAGTGGTTCGCTTGCTTCGTCGGCGTTCCGGTTTATTGTTTTGTTCGTCGCTGTCGGGATATCTCAGCAGCTTTTGATTTGCTTTGCTCGTGTCCGTATCTGTGTGCGTATCTGTGTTACTCTCGTCACCATCAAATTTTCTCTAGCCTCGAATGGTGAGCTATCACTCACGATTAACGTTCTTATATTTAGTAAATTTATTTCATATAAAATGACGATTGAAATATGATGTTAAATTTGAATTGTTAAGTTATTTAATTATTAAATATGATGTGCCATTATCTGCAATTGTTTACCTATGACATATGATACAATAACCTATTGTATATATTATTTTTAAATTTGTTACTAATGAGATATGTCTATTGTTGATATGTTCTATTATTATCATATTTGTTCTCACTCTGCAAATTCCCTGTAATTTAGAAATTCCATATGGGTTGAAATGATACACAACCGAACGATCTTATAGATTAGGGGAAAATCATTATGGGTTGAAATTATAAACCCAAGTGATTTTCATTGATTTTAAAATTTTAGAATTGTGGGTTGAAATGATATATACCCGTAAATATTAAATTTAAGCGCGGGTTGAAATGATAAATATCTGTATCACTTGATCATAGGATAAAAAATTATATACTGACACTGTTGTCTATTTTGAAAATGATTTCCAAAGTTTAAAAGGAAAAATATAGATTTTAATAAATATTAATTTTAAATATAATATAAAGATATTAATTTTAACATATATGTAAAATTTAGATTTCTAAATTATATATTTTGGAAATTTTGAAATTATAAGTTAAGTTTTAAAATGTAAATTATATAAAAAATTCATATTTTATTATTTTTAAAAGATATAAAATAAGATTTAAAATAGATTCAATGATAATAAGATTTAATTTAATAAAAATTTAATATAATTTAATTTAATAAAATTTAATTTAATTAGTATATGTATAATATGTTTAAATATTCGTTTAAAATTTATATTAATATTTTTAAATAGATTTTCTAATAACTTTAATAAATAGAGGTTGGAAAGATAAATTAAAGTTGACTTGAAATTTAAATTGGTTAATAATTGAATTTAATTAAACTGATTAGAAACTTATTGATTTGATATTTTAAAAATATTTTTTTTAATTGATAACTTGATTTGATTAAGGGTGATTAAACAAATATTTTCATATTTAAAATATATTTGAAATTAAATATTTAATTTTGATTTAAATTTGAATTTGATATTTTATTTAAATGTTTATAAAAGGTGATTAAGTGAATATTTCAGAATTGAATAAAATGGAGTTAGATATTTATTATATTAATTTTAGTTTAAATTTGTAATCTGGGATTTTATTTAAATGGTTATTAAAGATAATTTAATGGATATTTAAAATTTAAATAAAATTAAGGTTGAATTTTGAAATATAAATGAAATCTATCAAATTGAGTTATTTTAAATTGTTTGAATATTTAAACTTTGAAACCTATTGAATTGGAAGTGGTTTAAGTAAAGAAATCGATATAAATTAAAAATGGTTTTATTGAGAATTTGAATTGAATTATAATTGATGAACTGAGATTGATTTAAATTGAATCTTGGAACTAAAGTTGATTTGAATTGATTTGTGAAATTTGAAGAAACAATTCTAATTTGAAAACTATTTTCGATATAAACTCTTTAATATATAAACTATTTTTAATATATAAACTATTTTAATCTATAACTTATTTTTTAATATATATTATTTTCAATTTATAGCTATTTCATTATATATAAACTATTTTCAATATTTAAAATGTTTAAGTTGAAACAGTTATGATTTAGATGTAATAGATTTAAATGCAAATATTTTGAAATAATGGACCCATTTTTTGGTTATGATTTCAAAAGCTAATATGAGTTCGAAAATGATATGATTTTGAAATGAATATGATATTTTGATATGAAGTATGAACTGTTTAAAATGATTATAAAAGTGATTTTATAAAATGACCATCGTGTGAAATAAGCGTTTGGTTGTTAAAGAGACTAGGATCTGGTATTGTCATACTCTCTGTCAATACAACAACTGTGCATGTGGTGAAGTTTCCAGAAGGAAGTAGGACGGTTTGGCCAACAATTCTATTTAAGGTATTAACGTATCCACGACTCCCGCGAGTCAGCTTGATATGGCTAAAACATGGGCTATACCAGGCCAAGTGAGGTTGCACTTTCGATCTGCCACATTTCTTCGATACCATTCGATTACTTTGTGATTTGACTGGGTGCACCTTTGATTTGGGAGTGTGTCTCGAGGTGGGCGGTAGTAGCTGCTATGCGTTACCTCCAGTCCGAAAGTGCAAAATGGTAGAATCCTACCCAAGGTATTGCCTCGCGTGCCTTGTCACACGCCTTATCGCGCCCACTACGAGTTTGTTTTGTACCGAACCTATGGAGTGCTCCCTAAGTATCCCATTCGTTTGGTGGGGCTTGCAGTATCTGCATAGACTATGGGAATATATAAAATGTGTTAAAGGGGACATGGGTAACGCCTTAATGCAATTTTAATAGTTTACTTTACTATAGACATTATCTATGTGGCATATTTTACTATGTATGTTGATAGTTTTATGGATCCTTAAAGGATGGGAATCCCAAACATCCTTTAAGTTATTTGTATTTCAGTTGACATTTTCACTTGAGTTGATTTACTGGTATAAGAATGTTAATCCTGACTTGAATGTTTTGTGTTTTTCTTTTGCTTGGGTCAGACTGAGTGTCGTAGCATTTGACTCACCTTTGGAGTTTGGAGCTTTGCTTGAAGATCTGTCTCTTATCTATTCAGCTTTGTAGTTATCTCAGTTATTTCCAGTTGTTTATGGTCAGAGTTGTCTATTGCTTTTGTATTTGAGACTACTTTGTATTTGGATATCTGTTGTATTTTGTTTCAAACACTGTTGTTTCTGTAATGTCTACATGAACTACTATTTATCTATTCCACTACGTACTGTTATTTTACTCTATGTCTGTAATTGATTTATTTACTGTACATGTTGAGTTTTTTCAAATATAAAATTACCAATCTATTGTTTTGAGCAATTCAAGTCCGATATGTGTGGATGCGAATGGTTCGAAATAGCAGGTCGTTACAGTTGGTATTAGTGCCAAGTTTAGGAAGAACTTAGCATATGGAGTAACACTCATTAGAGAAAGGGTAGCAATACCCTAGAATGAGTAAAATTAATTACAGAATCATGTTTGTTCAAGTTTGAAATTCTTTATTAGGATTCTCCTGGATTAGGATTTCTTTTGAATTTTGGAACTTTCCCTTTGTTCTGAAATCCATTCTTGTTTTTCCTATTCATTTTCTTCTTGATATTGAAGCATCCCATAGCTTCATTTCCATTGATCTCTATAATAAACTTGAGTTCATCTTGCACCCTCAGCTGTCAACCTCATCCTTGTATGTGACCGATCTAGTCGGCGGTCCCACCAACCTTAATAAGATTTGTAAAGGGGTGAAACTCCTTTACAACAGGTGGCAATTCACCAGTGATTTCTACTTCCTCAGTTTTGGTGTTGTTATTTATTGCAAAGCCCGAACCATTGCTTCATTATATGGCTAGGGTAATTCTCTTGTGATTGTTTGTCAATTGCCTCAGGATTATGTAGGAAGTTTTATCTTTTCGCTTGATTTTTAACCTAGTGATCTTGATTCCACCCCGATAGTCGAAATTATCCTGATGTTTTTGGTGAAGTCGCTTCTTGTGTCCCTAAACGGTAATTTGAATTCTGCATCAATCTTATTCTTAGAGCTCGACCTGTTGCCTTCCACTCGGACGAATGCTTTCTATGGATGATTGGTCATTGCCCTCTAAATTATCCAATGCTCTTGCTTTCTTCGTTGATCTCATGAATAGCGTTTCCGTGATGTTCTCAACCATTTTCTCCAAGTTTTCATGGATGATATTCTCTTCTTTTATGAGTCTCAGTTGACCCAGTTAAGGTCACCGCGATTAATATAAGTCTATCCATATTTACTCTTATGTAATTTAATTATCCTATCTTCCTTTCGAGCCTATCTTCGTAGTTAGAATTCTCTTTGATTAGGGTCTTTCTAAATTTGAATATCTATTCTAGTTTTAAAATCCATTCTTGAGTCATCCTATGAGAGAACACATTTGTAATTAATATAAAAATGTTATAGATTGTGTTGTTTGAGTTGTTAAGTTTGAATTTTGGGATTTGATCGATTCGTCTGGCCAACGCTATCGATAAGAACTCCAAAACGCTTAAACAGAGAAAACTGGCACAATATTGTTTTCGAAATTGGTAAATGGAATAATTTTGTGTATGATTATATTTTATATATAAAAGTATAATTTTCTGATATTAGATAGTTAATTGGATTGGTTGTTAGAATTGATAATACTAAATTATCAATTATTATTTTATCAACATTCCTAAACCATTAACTATTGTTCTATGTTATAAGAAGTTGAAATATTAAAACATGGTTTATAAATTTGATTTGCAAATAAAATGAATTTAATTAAGGATTTGAGAATTTAATTTTTGGTGCTTTTCAAATCTGGTTTTCAAAGTTTTGAAAAATATTATTATTTGAGAGTATTTTCGAATGGAAATTGTTTCCAAAGAATTTTAAAAGAAGCAAGTCGATGCTTTCCTCTTTCGCACTGGAAAATAATTTCGGTGATGACCGCAACATCATCGACATTCATTTTCAAGTTTCAGAGTGGAGAGACCACCTAATAGCTTTGCTACACTTTTTTTTTGGAAAATAGATTTGATTTGGAATTCTTGAGTATGATTTGATGTACAATATATATATATATATGTGTGTGTGTGTGTGTGTGTGTGTGTGTGTAAATTTATTTCAAAATGGTTCGAAGTGAATCCAGAAATTTAACTCTTAAGTCCTATGTTAAGTGATGGTTTTCAACTATCGAAACGAAGCAAATTTTTGAATAAAAATGTAGTGTCTAAAATGAGAAATGGGACTGAAACCACTTGAAATGCTTGAACAGGGGTAAAATTAATATGTATAATACTCAATTGCACTCTAACCATATATACAACTTACTTGAAATATTCAAAAAGTTAAAATGTAACGTGGATATGTAATTGAGGGTTATATAAGAGAAAACGTAAGTAATATAAGTGTTCAAACTAAATTTTGGCTTAATAGAAATGTTGTAAATGAAAGGTAAATTAGTATAGAGCCCAAATACACTCAGAACATTAATAAAACTTGCCTCAAAAAGTTTGATTGTGACTGAATAGTATACAATATATAAGCAATAAGATCTCCAAAATGAAATTTATATGGTTTTGATTAATTGTTGTATCTCGTGCTATGTATTTTGAATCCATCTCTCCTTTTAGTTGTTTCTATCTTGTTCCTTTTCGAAGACAAAAAGTTTTAAGTGGGGAGAGTGTAACGACCCAGGAATTTTAACGATTTTTGTAACGTAATTTAACTAAAATTTTCATGAAATTTAACAACAAAATTTAACAATGAAAATTTGATATTTGGAATACGTCTATTTAAACCTAGCAAGTGTCAGATTTTCATCAGAAAATATATAAGTTTGTTATGTTGTGTAATTTCAACTCTAAATTTAAATTTAGTTATAAATTGATGGAAATTAAATATTTTCAAAATATGAACATTTTGATATAATAAAAATGTAGATCATTTTCTGAAAGAGACGCCATGTTTCATTTCGCCCAATTTGGACTACTCAAGCTCCGTTTATCTTATTTTCGGCCAATTAGCAGCAATTTGGTAGCAAATATTGATTTTGATAGGATGATTGTATATCTAATGTCTGTGTACCATTCTGTTCGTCTCGTCGTGCTGATCTCCGTAATATATTTATTTATGGAATTCGACGTGCTGTACGCGGCAAAATCTACGAAATGATTAGCTGTATCGGTTCCACATTTGGGTCTTTTAGGCTTTCTTTGTCCTTTCATTTGTCCATCAGTTAAAGCTAATGGACGTTAGCTTTTAATAATTTCTAAAATCCAACTATTGCCCTTCACTATTCCCCATTGTAATATAATATGATGGTTCATTTTATTCATCTCTGGTTTCAATTGAAAAATAAAATAATATATGTTTATTATTTAAAAGCTTGTTCATCTTCCTTCTAACCTGCTATTCCTATCTTCACTTCGCATTTTAAGCAATGCCTCAGCCACTATCTCACCCTCAAAACCCAACCATTGACCTCTGACCGTCCTCCTACCTGCACGCCGCACCACAACCAAGTCAGTCGCCTTCCTCCCCTACCATTGACCTCGCAAGACTCCTTCACCCATAACAACCCAAGCCACCACCTGTGACCCCTTAGCTACGCCATACATTTCTTCCACCAAACCTAATAGCCTGCATGCATTCTCTCCGCCCACGCAAGAATCAATAGCACACCACCCTGTTTTCCATCAACAACCGAGAAAGGCTTCCCTCCTCATCCTCGTTGAGATCTCGTCTCTATGCCACTACCCATCCTCACAGTCGGCACCTTATTCCCATTGCCTGTGCATTATGTATATATATAGGTATATAAAATTCATATTTGTTTCTTGACTTTCTCATCCATCACTTGACTACCGAAGCTTACCACCATCGCCACTCTCAACCAGCCACGCCACCTCTAACGCCTCGTCTAGCAATATTTGCTCACCATCTGTGAATGTATTAAAATATATAAATGTAAATTATATTCATATGGAAATAATTGATTTAATAGAAGATTTGAATGAAGATAAATAAATCAATTGTATCTTAAATTTTAATTAATGTATGAATTTGACAAAAATTCAATATAAATGGAAATATAGTAGCTATACAAATAAAAGGAGAAATTGGAGGATACTAATGTAATGAAAGATAAACAAATATTAACTATGTTATTTGAGTAAAATTTGATTGATTATAAAGTATGAAAATCAAATTTTAAATAATTTATTGGAATTAAATTACAATTAATTGGATTTAATTACAGTTGAAATTGAACACTGTAAATAGTAAAAATTTACACACTGAATTGATGTGTAAACTTGTTTTGAATTATTATAAATGTCTAAGTAATAAAAAATGATGAAATTTGTTAGTAATAAACATTGAATTAAAAAGTGATTTAATTAATTTAATATTAATTTATTTAATTAACGTGAAAATAGCCAATTTGGCCACTGAATTGGATTCCGACGAAACCAGTTTCATCGGATTTGCAACAGTGAATTATTGTTTGGTTTCAAGCATCGGATCGGCAACAGTGAATTATTGTATGGTTTCAAGTTTCGTAGCGATCAGACTTGTCGTTTGATCGTACGGACTTGAAATGCCTAGAAATCAGTTTAATTGAAATCAATTTGAAATAAGCTAATTTTTGGCATAAATTCTTCATATGATGGAATTTAGACTTGAAACCTATTGCATTGAGTTTATAAATATTGAAAACATCTATTTTAATATATGGGATGACCCATTTTCATTCCGGAGGCAGAACGAGCTTTTCGGTCATTTATCGTTCAACGTGTAAATCGATCATATGCATTCACTCTACTTTCAGCTTTACCTATAAATAGCCCATTATAAACCCTATCTACTTTCTATTTTCATTTGTCTATACGTATAATTCTCTCTGACTTCTTCTCAATGGCAGACAAACCAAACAAATTTCAAATTCAATTGCAAATCAAAAGCAAGTCAAAAATTAAAACTCCTCAAATCCTATCAAATTATATGTCAATTCGAAGCTCTCGATGAGCATAACCTAGATCTGTAATTCGTTTCTCGAATTTGATCATCGTTCATCCAGAAATCATTGGATTAGTTTTGGCTATTCATATAGGCTATCATTTTTAACAGTAGATCTTCATTGATGGCTTGTCAAATGGTGCTGCGTCGAAAAGGAAGCGTAGGGGGAGTCAATCGGTATGGTTATTTCGCCTCAATAGTTCATTGAATTGCCGTAAATTGACAAGTTATTTGCCGTTCTCAAGTGGCGGTGGAGCGCAGAGAAGGGGTCAGAACGAGGGCACTAGGCTGGAGGACGGTCGGCTGGAGAGTGTGGGTCGTGCGACATGGTCTGATGGGCGAGGTGTGGCGCCCCACCTCTATACCCACGCTAGCCAAGGACACTACAAGGTAATGCCGTCAACTAACACGGAGAATAAGGCTGGTTGGGAGCGACCATCTATAGCCTTGCTCTAATTATCTATTGAATACATCGACAATAAACATACCAACCAGGTCGACATACCCAATGAATAATTAAAACAAAACCATAGGTGGTTGGATCTATCAGAACAGAATATAATAACTCAAATGTAATATACATCACAGAACAGTAAATCATCATATACACATATATGGATACACAACATAGTTTACAAAACAATACAAGTCAAGTGGTATAGCAGACCACAACATACAGACGAGTCAAAAGAATACATATCAGAGTTACTACAAAATGGGACAACACAAAAAGCTGTAACAAAAAGAAGCTAGAGGAGTAGTCCATGCGGAAGCAAAATAGGCTAAGTCCAAAGCACCTAACCTGAAACATCTCGGCCTGACCCGAGTATAAGATACACGGGTCAGTCTAGCTAAACAAATCAGTTAGATAAACTGAACAACATTAAACCTGCAAGGTCACAATATATATCAAATATCTCTAAAAGAGATAACACAATCATCTAACATAAGATGAATCATATCATAACAAACAAGCCTCATATCATCGGCAACTCATAGAAACAAAGGATAAGAATATCCCAAACAAGCCAAAAGGCAAATAACAAATACCAATATGGTATACAAGTTCACAAGGTGATCACTACATATCGTGTGGTTCAAAAAGACCTACACCGAGGGGCGATACCTAGGGAATATACATCTCAATTGAAACATCATAAAAATTGCTCGAGCGGTAACGAATGACCAACTCCGAAAGCAATACAATAGGGCAACCTAATATCACCCATGTGGCGCATAACGGCCAACATCGAAAGCGATACAATAGCAACCCAATATCACCCATGTGGCGCATAACGGCCAACATCGAAAGCGATACTAAAGGCAACAAGCCAGAAGGAGACAGTCCGAAGACACTATCCCAAAGGCAATATGTGTCACAAACTCCCAGAAAGGAATCCGAAAAGTGGTAACGTGAGTCCCATAACCACCCGTTCGCACTAAACGGTTTACTATCCGTTAGTTTATTTCACACTCAAAGCAGTATAAAATTCACCTCATATCATCGGTAAACCAAACCCGAAGGTCAAAACGATCAATTGAATAGGTCGGGGATTAATCGGAAAGACAAACGCACAGATTCATGGTCCGTGCTTTGCCTAACCGTTTAATCACCTTTCCACTTCACTCGAAGTGCGAAATTGTGCGTGTATTTTTAATAGAATTTATAAATCGGAGAAGCAAGCTTTAATACGATTTGAAGAAATTATTTATAAACTCGTGAATGAATTCAAAAAGGAATTATCAAGGTCAAATATGCATAAGCAACTAATTAGAATCAATATACATCGATCAAATTTGGAAAATTAAACGAGCAAGGCAAATAGGCAAAAAAAACAGCATATTCAAACGTCTGAAAGAATGGATTCAGATGTCTGAATCTGGAAATCAATTGGTTTTTCCCAACAGAATTCAGACGTCTGAATCCAACCATCCAGACGTCTGAAATAGGCAATATTTTGCCTATTTCCTTTCTGGTCGAAATTTAACCAATTCAGACGTCTGAAATATAAAATTCAGACGTCTGAATCTGGGAATAAACTTCTTCCCAAGAACAATATTCAGACGTCTGAAATAGGAATTTCAAACGTCTGAAACCAGATGGCCAGGCAATTTCTGAACCTAGGCCAACTATGGCCAAGCAAATCGAAAGCGATCGGATGCGTGTTGATTATGAGCTTACGTCAATCGACTACCCGACCTTAACAACACCCCCAAACACTCCGAACAACATAAACATCAACCATATAAGGGTTTTCATAGATTTTGCTTCAAAATCCAATATTTGGTAATTTCACCAAAACAATCCAATTCGAAAGCAATTGAACATGAACATATATTAGGAATTCGTTCCTAACATCAATGATATCAAAAGAAATAGATGTGAGTTAGAAACTCACCTTTTAATCTCACAAACAAAGAAGATGGAGGAGCTAAATCACAAGGAGAAGACCAACTAATCACTACTACAACCCAACAAGCTTCAATCTAAGAACAAACAAGTATTTTCCTAAATTAGGTTTAGGAAAACTTTCTGAAATTGAAGGAGAAGAGTTGGAGAAGATGAAGAAGAACTTACCAATGGCTTCTCATTGATTTTGGAGCAAGAATTTGTAGTTTGCAAATGGATTTAGGGATAGGAGTTTCTAATTTCCTTTCTCTTCCCCCATTTCAGTTTTTGCTTAAGCTTTTATGAAATGAATAAGTGAATGGGAGGAGAAAAGGGATGAGTTGAGGTTAATAGAACAGTTTGGGTGAAACCCAAACCCAAAAGCCCACTTAGCAAATAGCAAAATTCGACTTACTCCAAATATATCAAAGCTTATACTCAAAAAGATCGCAAACGCCATTTTGGAACCAATGGAAATGGTTTTGAGTCTCAATTCGGCCATTTGCAGAAAGTAACATTTCGGACCTAAATCCAACTATCGACGCTATATTTAAATAAAACATTTAAATATAAAATCGTTAAATATGCGGGTTGTTACAGATCTCCCCTCCTTACAAAATTGCGTCCCCGCAATTCCTAGAGACGATATTTGTAACAACTACATACATACAATATTCAAAAGAGAAGGAAACGAGTTAGAAACGAAAAGATAATCTCATCATCGACAAGCAAAGATAGAAAACCCGGATAAGATCGCTCGATATACTCTCTGGTTTCCCAAGTACAGTCATTGGGATTAGTGGACCATTAAACTTTAACGAGCGGCACGTCCTTGTTCCGAAGGTGTCACACCTCCGTGTCAAGCACGCGAATAGGTTGCTGTACAATAGATAAGTCCGGTGAGATCTCAAGTTATTGCAAATCAGGAGTAGTAATAACAAAATCCGACTCCCGAAGACACTTCCGAAGTTGCGAGACGTGAAACATGTCATGAATGCCAGATAAATGAGCTGGAAGTGAAACTCTATAAGCCATAGGGCCAATACGTTCAGTAATATAAAATGGTCCTATAAAGCGAGGAGCCAATTTCCCAGTCATACTGAAACGCATAACCCCCTTCAAAGGAGAAACACGAATAAAAACAAGATCGCCGATCGAGAACTCGAGAGGCTTCCTATGGTTGTCCACGTAGGATTTTTGACGACTCTGTGCCTCTTTCATTCTCAATCGAATAAGATCAATCTTCTCAGAAGAATGACGAACAAAGTCCGGGCCAAGAATAAGCTTCTCCCCAGATTCCAACCAACATGAAGGTGATCGACATGGCCTTCCGTATAAGGCTTCGAAAGGAGCCATACCGATACTAGACTGAAAACTATTGTTGTAGGAGAACTCTACAAGAGGTAGGTGATCCTCCCAACTACCACCGAAATCAAAAATACAAATACGGAGAAGATCTTCCAAGATAAGATTCACCCGTTCAGTCTGTCCGTCAGACTGCGGATGATAAGCTATAGAAAAATTAAGCTTTGTTCCCAAAGCTTGCTGAAGACTCTTCCAAAAATGACTCGTGAATAAAGGATCACGGTCACTCACAATAGAACTAGGAACACCATGAAGTCTCACGATTTCCTTAACATATAACTTAGCCAAAAGCGAAGCAGTCCTATTAGACTTAATAGGGACAAAATGAGCAGACTTGGTGAGGCGATCAACAATAACCCAAATGCTAGAATGGCCAGATCTCGCACGAGGTAGGCCATCTATGAAATCCATAGAAATCTGATCCCATTTCCACAATGGAATCTCAAGAGGCTGAAGAAGACCCGAAGGACGCTGATGCTCGGCTTTAAAACGCTGACAAGTTATGCAATTGCTCACATAACTCGCCACATCGCGCTTCATGCCTTCCCAATAATAAAGACGACGCATATCGGCATACATCTTGCTACTACCGGGATGAATGGTATACTTAGAACGGTGACAATCATCAAGAATGTCATGCCTAAGCGCAAAATCAGAAGGCACAAAAAGACGGTTCTTCTTACGAAGACACCCATGAAAATCAATGCTGAAATCTTGCGACGCCTCATCACAAGATCCAGACTCACAAAGCTGAACAAGATGCAACAACTCAGGATCACGCCGCTGGGCATCGGCAATACGATCCAATAAAATAGGTCGAGCTCCCAAACTAAATAATAGAATAGGAGAATCAGAAGATGAACCTCGATCACGAATTTCACAAAAAGATAGAGTCTCAAGAACATCCCATTCGGCAAACATCATAGAAATAACAGCCGAATGTTTGTGACTAAGCGCATCTGCAACACGATTACCCTTACCAGGGGTATACTGGATATCAAAGTTATAAGAAGCAAGAAACTCAAGCCAACGTTGTTGTCTCATATTGAGTTCCTTCTGAGTGAACAAATACTTCAAAGATTTATGATCGGTATAAAGAATTAAGCGCTCGCCCAATAAATAACGTCGCCAAATCTTCAAGGCAAAGACAATGACGGCTAGCTCAAGATCATGAGTGGCATAGCGAACTTCATTCGGACGCAGTTGCCTAGAAGCATAAGCAACTACCCGATCTCTCTGCATAAGCACAGCACCGAGACCACTACCACAAGCATCAGTGTAGACAACAAGATCATGATTCCCTTTGGGAACCACAAGAATAGGAGCATTAGTGAGAAGTTCCTTTAATGTCAAAAAGGAAGCTTCATACTTGTCGGACCAATCAAAACGAATGCCTTTCCGAGTAAGGCAAGTGAGAGGAAGCACAACACGGGAAAAATCCTTAATGAACCGACGGTAATAACCCGCCAATCCAAGGAAACTACGAATCTCATGAACATTTTCAGGCCTCTTCCAATTCTGGATGGCTTCGATCTTTGAGGGATCGACAGAAATGCCATCGGAAGATACAACATGGCCTAAAAACTTAACCTTATTCTCCCAAAAGTGGCATTTGGAGAATTTGGCTTTAACCTGATGACGACGGAGGGTACTCAAGACAATTCTCAAGTGATTAGCATGCTCAGCTTCAGACTTAGAATAAATAAGGATATCATCCATGAACACAAGGACGAACTTATCGAGATATTCTCGGAATACCCGATTCATGAGATCAACAAAGAAAGCAGGAGCGTTCGTCAAACCGAACGGCATAACGAGCCACTCGAAAGAACCATATCGAGTGCGGAAAGCTGTAAGAGGTATGCTATCCTTCGCGACTCGTAACTGATGAAAACCTGTGGCAAGGTCAAGCTGAGAAAAGACCTTAGCACCACTCAATAGATCGAACATGTCATCGATCCTAGGCAATGGATACCTATTTTTGATGGTTAACTCGTTAAGCTTGCGATAATCAATGCAAAGCCTAAGAGTTCCATCAGACTTCTTCACGAAGACGACCGCGGATCCCCACGGAGAAAAACTGGACTGAATCAATTATTGGATTCAAGCTCTAAAAGCTGCTTCTTGATTTCCTCATTTTCCTTTGTAGACATCCTCGTGGGAGGACGACTAACTGGCTGCGCGCCTGGAATGAGATCAATGCGGAACTCAATTGCCCGTTTGGGTGGCAAACCCGATACAGGATCAAAAACATCAGAAAAGTCACAAGCAATAGGAATACGAGATATATCATCATCATCTCGTGAATCAAAAGAATATAAAGCCATCTCGGAATTATCCACATCCCGAAAAACAAGAAATAGCTGAGTAGGCGAATCCGAATGTCGAAGATATATAGTTCTCTCCGAACAAATAATCCTGGCATCATATCTCACTAGCCAGTCCATACCCAAAATCATATCAAATCCCAGACAAGAAATAACGTGCAGACTTGCACGAAAAGAAAAACCACATAAAACAATCTCAACATCATCACAAAGCAAACTAAGGGTCGCGGATCCCCCAATTGGATTCGCAATCCTTAAAGAAGTAATCAAACAAGAAACATCCAAAGATAAATCATCAACGAGCTTCTTCGATACGAAAGAATGTGAAGCTCCCGTATCGAAAAGAACTCATATACTATGATTATGAAATAAAATAGAACCTTCCAAAATAGATGAAGATATACCTTTGGACTGAGAAGGACCTCCAGAAGCATTCGCTACATTTAACTTGCCAGATGAAGAGTTGTTCGGAGCAATGGGACAAGTGGAAACACGATGACCTTCCTTCTTGCAGTAGCGGCAGAAGAGAGGCTTAGGACAAGCTCGAATAATATGATCCGGAGAACCACAATTAAAACACTTTCGAACGAAAGGTGTTTCGGAAGACTGAGGCTGAGAACTAGGACCACCGGTCTTCTTCTTCTTAGAAGGAAAAGGCTTCTTCTGAATTGGAAACGACCTCTTGTTGGGGTTTTTGGAAACCTCAACATCAACATCACTATCACACTCCTTCTCGACGGTCTCGAGATGAAGTGCCGAATCAACCAACTCCTCAAAAGAAAGTTTAAGCTGGAGCAACAAAGGCTTCTTAAGATATTTCTTAAGACCAGAAACAAACTTCAAATTCTTCTTATAAGAAGTACTGATAAATTCAAGACCATACTGAGATAAAGCCTCGAACGATGCGACATACTCAGAAACAGAAGATTTCCCTTGCTTCAACTCAAGGAAGCGACGGGTCAATAATACTTTTTCAGATTCAGGAACGAACTTGAGTTCGAATCGCTCCCGAAACTAAGTCCAAGAAAGAGTAGACTCATCAATCTCGGCTACAAGAAGCTCATACCAATCAAGAGCACGCTCTTGTAATAAACTAGAAGTCACGAGAACTCTGTCATGGTCAGAAAGATCCATGCGAGAAAAGATACGCTCGCACGTGCGAAGCCAAGCTTGGACTTCAAGAACAGACTCGGAGCCCTTAAACGGCTTTCCTCCAAGATGAGAAAAATCACTACACTGACGTGCAAAGGCAGACTTGCGAGGTGGAGACACTCGAGGAGGAACTGGAGGCTGAGTGCTCCTAAACAATTCCAAAAACTGATCAGCAGACATATATACGTCATCCGGATGTGAGCCACTGGATTGCCCAGCACCCGAACATCGTCCCCTGCCTCTTCCAGCCATACGCTGAAGGTAAGATAAGAACAAGATTATTCACAAGGTAGATATTGCAATATGGAATACTACGGAATAAAATGCATTCCTAGACGTATTCTCAAACTCTATCTAACCTTGATGGAATAAAGAGACACGATGATTCAAAGATTTGTATCACTTATACACTTTGATGTACCATAATATGTGCATCTATTCTGTGTTTATCATACTTTGTTCTGAACTCAGCTCTGATACCACGCTGTGGCGCCCCACCTCTATACCCACGCTAGCCAAGGACACTACAAGGTAATGCCGTCAACTAACACGGAGAATAAGGCTAGTTGGGAGTGACCATCTATAGCCTTGCTCTAATTATCTATTGAATACATCGACAATAAACATACCAACCAGGCCGACATACCCAATGAATAATTAAAACAAAACCATAGGTGGTTGGATCTATCAGAACAGAATATAATAACTCAAATGTTATATACATCACAGAACAGTAAATCATCATATACACATATATGGATACACAACAGAGTTTACAAAACAATACAAGTCAAGTGGTATAGCAGACCACAATATACAGACGAGTCAAAAGAATACATATCAGAGTTACTACAAAATGGGACTACACAAAAAGCTGTAACAAAAAGAAGCTAGCGGAGTAGTCCATGCGGAAGCAAAATAGGTTAAGTCCAAAAGCACCTAACCTGAAACATCTCGGCCTGACCCGAGTATAAGATACACGGGTCAGTCTAGCTAAACAAATCAGTTAGATAAACTGAACAACATTAAACCTGCAAGGTCACAATATGTATCAAATATCTCTAAAAGAGATAACACAATCATCTAACATAAGATGAATCATATCATAACAAACAAGCCTCATATCATCGGCAACTCATAAAAACAAAGGATAAGAATATCCCAAACAAGCCAAAAGGCAAATAACAAATACCAATATGGTATACAAGTTCACAAGGTGATCACTACATATCGTGTGGTTCAAAAAGACCTACACCGAGGGGCAATACCTAGGGAATATACATCTCAATTGAAACATCATAAAAATTGCTCGAGCGGTAACGAATGACCAACTCCGAAAGCAATACAATAGGGCAACCCAATATCACCCATGTGGCGCATAACGGCCAACATCGAAAGCGATACTAAAGGCAACAAGCCAGAAGGAGACAGTCCGAAGACACTATCCCAAAGGCAATATGTGTCACAAACTCCCAGAAAGGAATCCGAAAAGTGGTAACGTGAGTCCCATAACCACCCGTTCGCACTAAACGGTTTACTATCCGTTAGTTTATTTCACACTCAAAGCAGTACAAAATTCACCTCATATCATCGGTAAACCAAACCCGAAGGTCAAAACGATCAATTGAATAGGTCGGGGATTAATCGGAAAGACAAACGCACAGATTCATGGTCCGTGTTTTGCCTAACCGTTTAATCACCTTTCCACTTCGCTCGAAGTGCGAAATTGTGCGTGCATTTTTAATAGAATTTATAAATCGGAGAAGCAAGCTTTAATACGATTTGAAGAAATTATTTATAAACTCGTGAATGAATTCAAAAAGGAATTATCAAGGTCAAATATGCATAAGCAACTAATTAGAATCAATATACATCGATCAAATTTGGAAAATTAAACGAACAAGGCAAATAGGCAAAAAAAACAGCATATTCAGACGTCTGAAAGAATGGATTCAGACGTCTGAATCTGGAAATCAATTGGTTTTTCCCAACAGAATTCAGACGTCTGAATCCAACCATCCAGACGTCTGAAATAGGCAATATTTTGCCTATTTCCTTTCTGGTCGAAATTTAACCAATTCAGACGTCTGAAATATAAAATTCAGACGTCTGAATCTGGGAATAAACTTCTTCCCAAGAACAATATTCAGACGTCTGAAATAGGCATTTCAGACGTTTGAAACCAGATGGCCAGACAATTCCTGAACCTAGGCCAACTATGACCAAGCAAATCGAAAGCGATCGGATGCGTGTTGATTATGGGCTTACGTCAATCGACTACCCGACCTTAACAACACCCCCAAACACTCCAAATAACATAAACATCAACCATATAAGGGTTTTCATAGATTTTGCTTCAAAATCCAATATTTGGTAATTTCACCAAAACAATCCAATTCGAAAGCAATTGAACATGAACATATATTAGGAATTCGTTCCTAACATCAATGATATCAAAAGAAATAGATGTGAGTTAGAAACTCACCTTTTAGTCTCACAAACAAAGAAGATGGAGGAGCTAAATCACAAGGAGAAGAACAACTAATCACTACTACAACCCAACAAGCTTCAATCTAAGAACAAACAAGTATTTTCCTAAATTAGGTTTAGGAAAACTTTCTGAAATTGAAGGAGAAGAGTTGGAGAAGATGAATAACTTACCAATGGCTTCTCATTGATTTTGGAGCAAGAATTTGTAGTTTGCAAATGGATTTAGGGCTAGGAGTTTCTAATTTCCTTTCTCTTCCCCCATTTCAGTTTTTGCTTAAGCTTTTATGAAATGAATAAGTGAATGGGAGGAGAGAAGGGCTGAGTTGAGGTTAATAGAACAGTTTGGGTGAAACCCAAACCCAAAAGCCCACTTAGCAAATAGCAAAATTCGACTTACTCCAAATATATCAAAGCTTATACTCAAAAAGATCGCAAACGCCATTTTGGAACCAATGGAAATGGTTTCGAGTCCCAATTCAGCCATTTGCAGAAAGTAACATTTCGGACCTAAATCCGACTATCGATGCTATATTTAAATAAAACATTTAAATATAAAATCGTTAAATATGCGGGCTGTTACACGAGGCGACGTAAGATGTGGCATGTGTCAATGGCAAACGTTGGCGGCTCAACGTTGAACGCGAGGTACTGTACAATCGCAAGATTAGGGTTTTGGGAATCGAACGTGCTGAGTTCGCAGGTTTATATTGGCTCTTTTCTTTACTAAATTATTTGTTTCTATTTTATTTCAAATCGTTCTAATGTTAATAACTTGTGCGTACAAACTCGGATTTGGACACAGTTTCTTATATTAGGATCGTATCGAAATTCCGGACTTTTTGAGGATAGTTTGGATGAATTCAAGACCTTTCAAATTTTGGGCTTAAACTGGATTTAAATTCGATTTAAATTCAAAGGTAAGTGTTTTGACCCACTTACAACTTCTAAAATCTCTTATGTTTGTTAAATTTAATTTATGATGTGATTAAAAATTTATTGAACAACGTTTGGTATATTCAAATTGTCATTCTGATTAAATTTGACTTTTATTGCATTTAATTATCATTTAATTGAATATTGAATTTTAATTTTTCAATTTAATACCTGCATTGATTATCAGTCATCTATTGATATTCATTGATTGATTTGGATGTTGATTGTGGTGTATGTCTGATTTGTTCAAATTGGATGACTGAATGTGACATTTCATATTATCATAATATTGCAAGTTCCGTATGGGTTGAAATGGTACATACCCGAATAACCTATAGACTAGGTAAAAATCGTTATGGGTTGAAATGATAGACTCAAGCAATTTTATGGATTTTAATATTAATTCGAGATTGTGGTTTGAAATGATATATAACCGTAAAATTTTAAGTGGATTGAAATGACAAATATCTGTATCACTTGATCCTAGGGTAGAGAATTATATATGGACACTGGATCGGTTAAATTAAATGATTTTAAAATCTTAAAATTTTAAATTAGATAAATTATTTTGAAATAAAATTTGATATATATTTTGATTTGGGAGTGTGTCCAAGGTGGACGGTAGTAGCAGCTATGCGTTATCACTAGTCCGGATCCGCAACTGGTATATCTACCCTGGCATTGCCTCGAGTGCCATGTTTACATGCCCTAGCACGCCTTCTACGAGTTCTTTTTTGTATCATACCTATGGAGTGCCCTCTAGGTAAACCTCCAGTTTACGGAGGAGCGTACATTACTGTATAGACTATGTGAATATATAAAATATGATAAGGGGGATATGGGTAATGCCTTAACACTATTTTAATACTTTTACTTTACTATAGACATATTATAATAGCGTGTTGTACCATGTAGTAGGTAGATTAACGAATCCTTAGGAGATGTGAATCCCGAACATCTCTTAAGTTATTGCACTCATAGTAGACACTGGATAGGAGATGTCAAATCCCATAAACATCTCTGACGCCATTCCACTCATATTTATTTACCATTGATTAACTTACATAAGATCTTTTAGTTCTGAATCGAGTGTTTTGTCTTTTCATTTCGCTCGGGTGAGCCTGAGTATTTCAGGGTTGAATACCTTATTTTTGGAGGACGAAGACGAAGTTTGTGCTACTATTATTTTCTATATTTATCCCACTGCAATCATACTATTCCGCTACATTATCTATTTACCTCTGATATGTTAACTCTAATTCTGTGTTGTATAAGTATAATCAAATGTTTCGTAAATAGCTTCGTGAACTATTATTTGATTATTATATTTTGTCATTCCGCTGTGAGATTCTGTTTTGCTGTCTTGTTTTCTTTCTTTTCTCTTCTTTTCTTATTTACCCCAATAACAATCTTCCCTTTTGTATGCTTGGAGTCTGACGTGTGTGTTTTATCGTCGATTTAAAACCGCCCAAAAAGACAGGTCGTTACAGTTGGTATCAGAGCTTTGATTTAGTAATAACCTTAGCTTTGTGGGGTCTGACTCTTTAGAAGTAGGGTAGTAATATCCTAGAATGAGTCGTGAGAGTATATATATGAGATAGCATATTTGTTAGTGTTATAAAAGGTTTTGTATTTTTAAATTTTGGTTGGTGCATAGGACGCTATGACATCAATAGGGATTTCTAAACACTTAATAGGACATAACGACACAAAATTTATTTTGAAATATAAGTAATGAAATAATTTTGCCTATTATATATTTTGTATATAAAATATGGTATATTTGGTTGCTATTTTTTTTTGTTAGGTAATATTTATAAATATTGGTTGAAATTGAGATTTGTAAATAAACAAATATAAATTGGAAAGTTGAGAACTTAAGTTCTGGGATTTTGAAAATTTCTTTCAAAATATTTTAGAGAATATAATATTAATATTATTTGGAAGTATTTTTTTGATATGAATATCTCAATATGATTTGGAAGAAACATTTTCAAAGAATTTTTGGAAGGAAATAAGTTCTGTGCTGCCCTCTTTGTCGTTGGAAATTAATTTAGGTGACGGGTGCACACATCATCGATATTCATTTTCGGGTTTCAAAGTGGAAAGATTGTTGTAGTAATTTTACTACGCATTTGTTTTACTAAAAATATTTTAAATTCTAATTTCTAAATATGATTTGATATATGCATATATAAGTTATGGGTGTGTATGTATGTATGTATGTATATATATATTATTTTAAAAAGGGATTAAAATGGAACCCAATGATTTAGTTCTTAAGTTTCTGAAAATTTGAAAGTGAAATTATTGAAATGAAATGAAATTTTAACAATTTAATAATTGGAATTTCTAAAATGAAAATAAGAAATCAAATGCTAAGTTAAGAATGAAATATACAAGAAAATTTTAACTTGTAACATGTAAACCAAAGGATAAAAATCCTAAGGATATGATTATTTAACATCTTTACTATTTAAAAATGAGTAAGAGAAACTTATGTAATTTTCTATTGCATTCTTAAAATATATATTGATAACTTTCCAAAATATTTAATGGTTGTAATGTTAAAGGGGATATGTAATAGAATATTATACTAGTTAAACCTAAGTAATGGAAGTGTTCAACAGAATTACGATTATAAATAAGAACTTTGATATTGTAGTTGTTACACACTTAAGATATAATTAAAATGTTGCTAAATAAAAATGTAATAAAAGAATGAGTATTATAAATAAATGATTATAAACTTAAGTAAATGTTTGAGGTTATTTATAATTATAATAAATGGAAAAGATGAATACTGTAAGTAGATGATTATAACTTAGGAAAGTTGAAATGATTCAGAAGATAAACGTAATATTCAATGACACTATGTAATGAAATGAATGTAAATTAAGAAGTAAGAAACTTAAGTATGAACTTCCGCTCTATTGAATTTAATATTTAATGGAAATCAAGTGTACAAATTAATAAATGTGAACTAAACTGTAATAAAAATATATGTGATACTTAGATAATGAATTTAGTGATTTATATAAACAACTGAATGGAATTAACTTATGTAAAAAATGAATGTAATGAAGTAAAAGAAATTGGCATTATATGAACAATGGAAATTGAATTTGTAAGTAATGAACAAAAATAAATGAAATAAGTAGTGAAGAATGAATGTGAATCTATTTACAAAGAAACTATAAAGTAATTTAAGAATTGATTTACATATGTTTAAAATAATTGTGTATGAGTAACATATGTAAGAAAATGTAAATAACATGTGTGAATAAATGAGTGTAAACAAATGGAATTAAGGGATGAATGAATAAATGGGAATAAAATTTTGTAAGAAATAAATGTAAAATTAAAGAAAGTAATCATTGAATGAAAAAATGAACAACACATTTTTTGAAAAGAAATTAATAAGAATAAACTTAAATAATGTTTGGAATTTGATGTTTGTTTTGGTTTTCGGTTTGTTGGGTAAAGATACTTCTAATTGTTTAGGATGCATGAATAATCTATTGAGTTTTATTAAAGATTGTTGAGTATATGGTTACTTAGTAGTTATTTGTCATTCTATACGATTAAACGTGTCTAGACCTAAACAAACCATTTGTTTTGCTTGATATGGATGCATGATTGATTGCATTGACTTCATGTGATGATTGTATTCTTGTTTGCAAGTGATTGTTGTTATGTTGCAATTGATTTGTTTTTTTATTAGTTGAAACAACTCAAAACATTTCTCTTTTTATAATTTGATAACTTCTTTTAGATTATATAAGTGAAACATAGGTATGGAAGCAATAGCTACTGCTTTTAGTTTCATAAAAAATCATTAATTTCCCGACAAATAGGTACGTTCTCGGATTACGGTTTTGTAGCGATATTATATTGTTTTTCCCACTGTTGGGATATATTATTTTGAAAAATGTGATATATATTGTTATTATTGATATTATTATGTCTTTTAGACTTCTTCGTACAAAGGAGACTCTACTGAAATTTTTCGTGAATTGTGGATTTAGAAAATTTTATGAAATATTTTTCTAACTTTTGTTAATTTGAATATAAAGGATTTAATTATGATAAATTGATATATTTTATTTAAAATTATTTAATTATGTAAATCAATTGTATATAAATTTAATATTTTGAATAAGATATGTTGATTATATAAATTCCTTCTCTTCCCTTCTTTTTCCTTTTCGTGGATGAAAAGTTTTGAGCGGGGGAGAGTGAAACAACCCATAAATTTTCGACAGTTAAAATTTGTTAATTTAATGAGATTTTGTGATTCAATATTGGAAGAAAACAAAATTTGTGAATTATTAATGAAATAATAACTAGAATGAAAGGTAATAATATTAATCTAAGTTAATTATTAAAAACTTGAATGGAATTCCAATTAATTGGAATGATATAAATGTTGCACTTGGTTTTAAATTGAATATATGAAAACAAATGTAAATATTGAATTAATTTATGAAATAATAGATAATAAATTTTAATTGAATAAAATCAGCGTTCTGTAAGTAATTATAATATTTGTTTGAAAATAATAAACTTATAATGTGATTAAAAGTTAATGGTAACAATTATTACGAGTTACCTATTTAATTAGTCTATAAAATTTAATAGGAAATCAATTTAAATTAAGTGTAAATAAACGTTACATTAATGCGAGTTAAGCCAATAACTGAAACCTGTGAATGTAGTAAAATATATAAATGTAAATTATATTCATAAGGAAATAACTGATTTAATAGAAGATTTGAATCAAGATAAATAAATCAATTGGATCTTAAATTTTAATTAATGTATAAATTTGACAAAAATTCAATATAAATGGAAATATAGTAGCTAATACAAATAAAGATGGAAATTGGAGGATATTAATGTAATGAAAGACAAATAAATATTAACTATGTTATTTGAGTAATAATTAATTGAATATAAAGTCTGAAATCAAATTTAAAGCAATTTATTGGAATTAAATTATAATTAATTGGATTTAATTACAGTTGAAATTGAATACTGTAATTAATAAAATTTTAAACACTGAATTGATGTGTAAACTTGTTTTGAATTATTATAAATGTCTAAGTAATCAAAAATGATGAAATTTATTAGTTAATAAATATTGAATTAAAAAGTGATTTAATTAATTTAATATTAATTTATTTAATTAACGTGAAAATAGCCAATTTGGCCACTGGCTCGAATTTCGACGAAACCCATATCACCAGATCGGTAACAGTGAATTATTGTAAGATTTCAAGTTTCGTAGCGATCGGACTTGTCGTTTGATCGTACGGACTCGAAACGCCTAGAACTTAATTTAATTAAAATCAATTTGAAATAAGCTAATTTTTAACATAACTTCTTCATATGGTGGAATTTGGACGTAAAACCTATTCCATCGATTTAAAAATATTGAAAACATCTATTTTGATATATGGGATGGCCCATTTTCGTTCCAGAGATAGAATGGGTTTTTCGGTCATTTATCGTTCAACGTGTAAATCAATCTTGTCCATCCACTCTATTTTCAGCTTTGCCTATAAATAGCCCATTATAAACCCTAGCTACTTTTTATTTTCATTTGTTTGTACGTACTGTTCTCTCTAACTTCTTCTTCTCAATGGCAGACAAACCAAAAAATTCCAAATTTAATTGCAAATCAAAACCAAATCAAAGATTAAAACTCCTTAAATCCTATCAAATTATATATCAATTCGAAGCTCTCGACGAGCGTAACCTGGATCTGCAATTTGTTTCTCGAATCTGATCATCGTTCGTCCAGAGATCATTGGATAGTTTTGGTCGTTCGTATAAGGCTATCATTTTTAATGGTAGATCTTCGTCGATGGCTCGATCAGATGGTGTTGTGTCGAAGAGGAAGCGTAGGGGAGTCAATCGGTATGGTTACTTTGCCTCAATCGTACACCAAATCGCCGCGAATTGACGAGATAGTCGCCGTTCTCAAGCGACGGTGAGGGAAGAAGGAATCAGAACGAGGGCGCTTGGCTGGAGGATGGTCGGCTGGAGAGTATGGGTCGAGTGACGTGGTCTGATGGGCGAGGCGACGTAAGATGTTGCGTGTGTCAATGGCAAATGTAGGCGGCTCAGGGTTGAACGCGAGGTACCGTACAATTAGGGTTTTGGGAATCGAACGTGCTAACGTGGCAGGTTTTTATCAGCTCTTTTCTTTGCTAAATTATTTGTTTCTATTTTATTTCAAATGACTCTAATGTTAATAACTTTTGCATACGAACTTGGATTTGGACGCGGTTTCTTGTTGAGATCGTTTCGAAATTCAATACTTTTTGACGATGGTTTGGATGATTCTGAGACCGTTCAAATTTTAGGCTTAAATTAGATTTAAATTCGATTTGAATTCAAAGTTAAGTGTTTGACCCACTTACACTTCCAAAATATCCTATGTTTGTTAATTTAATTTATGATGTGATTAGAAATTTACTGATCGATGTTTGGTATATTCAAATTGCCATTCTAATAAAATTTGACTTTTATTGCATTTAATTATCATTTAATTGAATATTGAATTTAATTTGTCAATTTAATACCTACATTGATTATCAGCCATCTATTGATATTCATTGATTGATTTGGATAATGATTGTGATGTATGTCTGATTTGTTGAGATTGGATGACTGGATGTGAAATTTTGTATTGTCATAATACTGCAAGTTCCCTACGGGTTAAAATGGTACATACCCGAATGATCTATAGATTAGGTAAAAATTGTTATGGGTTGAAGTGATAGATTCGAGCGATTTTATGGATTTTAATTGTGACGATCCAAAATTTTGAACATTTGAAATTCGAATATTTAATTGGTTTTAAATATTTAAAAGTTAATTTCTAACTTGATTTTAAAATATCACTATTTTTTTGACAATTAAATTATTGAATTTAATAATTGGAAATTGGGTAAAATATGAAATTTGGAGTTTCGAGCTTGTTAAGAATATTTCAAAGGCTTATAAAATTTATATTGATAGTACTGGAGATAATAAAAGTTTTAAAATTGAATTCGGAAGTGATATGTTAAGTTTTAAAACATATCGTTCGAATTGACGTTTAAAAATAGCATTCCGAGGCACAGTCTCGGAATTCGACGAAACTAGTTCCACTGGATCAGTAATAGTTGTTTTATTATTGGGTTCCAAGTTTCATAGCATCTGGAGTTGTCGTGTGATCGTACGATAGGTAAACGCGTTGAAATTTATATCGAAAATTCAAGATAACAACTGAGTCCAAAAAGCTATCTTCTCCGTAAGATTGAATTTGGACTCGAAACCTTTTCCATTATAGTCGGAATAGGGGTATAACATTATGAATGCCTGGCGGCACGCCTAGGTAGGAGTCAAGATTTTGAGTTGCAAATTCAAGTCGATTTAAATTTAAATTTAAAATTTAAATATATATGTGTGTGGACCGGTCAAAGAATTTCACGTCACCTTCACTTATGAACACATTCCTGCTTTTCAATACATGTTCTTCCTGAAGACACGCGTTTCCTCTTCCTATTTTTTTTTAAAATTTAATAAAAGGAAATGGTAGCCGAGCTTTTCAAATCTACTGCCCTTCTTTCTGTTCTACAGATTCAAATTGAAATCAAATCCACTGCTTACTCCCATTTTCTTTTTCCCTGGAATCGAATTCAATCGAAGCGCAGAAATAACAATGGCCGCTCCTTTTAAATTCCTCCTCCTCTACTTATACGAAATCGAATCGCTCGTTAAAACAAAAGGAAATTGAGAGCTCGGTTTCGAGATGCCGTGAATCGATGGCTATAGGGAGAAGGCGCGTGCGATTTTTTGCGTCGTGACTTAGTTTGGGTATGGGTCGATTTGGGAGGGAGATTTCTACGTCGCTATTAAAGGGGGGTTCCTCGTTCGCGAGGCACGACAGTGGAGCAAGATGACCTAGGGTTGGAGGCTCGGCATTGGTGAACTCGAGAGCGTAATGGCAAGTGGTAGCGGTAGAGAAGGTATTTCCCATTTATTTTATTAAATTGTATATATGACTTTAAATTTTATAGTAAGGTAAGCAATTCTGTTTTAATTTAACCAAAAAAAAATTCTAAAGTAGAAAACTTTGACTGGTTTGAAAGAAATTGTAAATGAAGTATATACTATTTTGTGTAATCATGTAAATATGCCTATATAAACACTCATGCATGTTTAAGTTAATAGAAAATTAATTTTATATAGATAAGGTTTGAAAAAAAAGGAATTTGATAATGTTGAAATTTATATAAAAATTAGATTTTGAAATCTATAAATCATTTTTATACGTATATACATACGTAGTTTCGAAATGAGAATAATTTATCAAAAGGAAATTAGTTTGAACCCAAAATATTAGTTTAAACTAAAAAAATAAAAATAAATAGTAATTAATTATTCGATCAATTCAAATATTAATAAAACGTAAATGTTTGTACAAGGTCTGAATCATGAAGAGACAAGCCCGGGTGGATCGGATTGCAAATCAAAAATTAAAGGTGAGTTAATCTCACTTAAATTGGATTTCTGGCTAATTTAAATAGTTAAATTTAAATTATTGGTTGATTTATTGAATTGTCTGGATGTGATATTATATAATAGTGTATATATAATGGAGTGATTGATTTCCCGCATTATATAGCGGATGATACCCTATGCGCCCCGCATAATAACGGATGACCGCTTTATACCACGATATCCCACCTCGATGTGGGATTGATATTTAATATTATGCCAACATCTGTGGATGTAGGGAAACAGGTTGGCGGGATCCAACTAGATTCCTCAAAACGATGAATTTATTTTATATTAAACGATGTGATTTATTTGATGATCTGCGATAGATTATATTGATTATATTGGAAATTGAAATTATTGAATGCTATGCTTGACTGAATATATATGGGAATTTTAGGAAATGAGAAATATATATAAAGTTCGGATTTTTTAAAGGAAATAAAAAGAAGATTCTTAAGTAAATAATTATTGGGAATTTGATAAATTAAGTAATAATTTTTTAAGGGAATTTAAAACCAAGAAATCGGGTTGAAATCAATTTAGTGTTTTGGAAACTGTGATTTGAAGGAAAAATGAGAAATGGAATTTGTAAACTGGTTTATAAATGATGGGGAATAATTATCAGTATAGATGCCGGTGGAATTTGTAGGAAAAAGTTCAATTCATTTTAAAAATAAAAAGGCGACTTTATTTTAAAAGTTGGAAAGTATTTTTCCTGGAAAACTAAGTATATTTTCAAAGAAAAGATTTCAAAGTGTAAACTACAAGTTTAAAAATGTTTTTTTAAAAGAATGTTTTATAAAATTTATTATTTTAATTATTTTTAAGTGAAAAGTAAATATTTATTTAAGTTAATTATAGTAGTTAATTTTTTTTTAAGGTAGATCAATATTATGATTTTTTTAAAGGGAATATTAACATAAATATTTGATATAATAACTTTATTTTAAAAGGAAATTTTGGTTTAAGCTTTACTTGGAAACTCTTATAGAATTTCTTAAGTATTATTTTTATTTAAGTAATTTTAGTAGCCTTAATGTAAATAATTTAAGTATATATTTTAGAAAGTGATTATAAAGAGATGGAGATATGTTTTAAAAATAAAAGTGGTTTTATTTTTAAAGCGTTGAAAGAAATTTGAGGGATTGAGACGTAAATTAAATTGGGATAAATCGAGAAGGATTTATTAACTAATTAAATGGACTAATGTGGAATGGAAAGTGTATTTTCTTGAAAAGCCAAGTATGTTTTCAAAGCAGGTTTTTAAGTATAAGTTAAGAGTTTTAATGTTGTTTTAAAAGAATGTTTTTGAGAAATTATTATTTAAGTTATTTAAAATTTTAAAGGTAAGTGTTTATTAAGTAAGTTATAGTAGTAATTATTTTAAAGGTTAAATTGGTATTATGATTTAAAGGATAATTATTAAAATTTATATTTTATAAAGTAGTTTGGCTAAAGTTTTTATTCGGGAAATTAGTATAGCATTTCCTAACTTTTATTTTGAATAAAGTCTTTTAAATAGTTTTATTTTAGATTGTTTTAAAGTATATATCTTTGGATAAAGTGATTTAAATTATTTAAAAAAACTAAGGTATTAAGACTTGGTGATTTCCAGTGGAAATAAAACAATTGGGTGGGAATTTATTCCATGCGAGAACAGTGATCTGAAAACTATTTTCAAAAAGTTAAAGTGTGGAATATATATATATACCTTGCAAAGATAGTTTGAAGTAAATAATTTGGGAAAATTATCAAGGCTTGATGATTGTTGTGGATATTATTTGATAGTTAAATAACCAACTATCAATATTGGCCAATGCGCTGATCGTTTCGAAGAGACCGGGATCGGGATTAATTTTTCGATCCGGTTTAAACGTTTTCATGAGGAAGACAAGAGCTTGGAGTCGAAGATGGAGCAGTGAAGTGAAAGGGCTAATCGCTACTAATCCTGAGGGTGATTCCAAATTTGATGTAGTAGAAGTAGTGCCTTCGGTTCAGTTCGGACCTGGAATGGACTTGGATGGATGAATGCTATCAGAACATCGTCAAGAGGATGATGAGCATTCAAAGTGAGATGTGTTCTAAAAAGGTAACGCATAACCTCGAGCCTCATCAACCGGGAATGGCTAAATCAGGGGAGGTGCAGCAAGGCTAAGTGGCTAGCAACCAATTAGGGTAAGGTCATCCCTGTCTAGATATCCCTTTTTATTCGGCTGTGTGGGCGGTTTCTGATCCCAACCGCGGGGTAATCTTATTCGGAATATCCAGTAAGGAGTAGCTCTGGTCTTGTGTTGCAAGGGATCAGGAGGGATCCTCGGTATGCTGATCTAGATCAGGTACTGTGACGGGCGGTACCCCAGTAGCCTTGCCATTGTTTGGAATCCAATCTCCAATAAGCGCCAATACGGTTTTGATTGTTCCTAACTATGCTAAAACGTAAGATGCAAGCATATCAGCTAGATTTTATTTTACTTTCTATAGACACTATTATAATATCAGACAGATTTGATAAAAATGTTTTGATCATTGTAAGGTAAAAACCCGGCATGCTTATTTGTGGCGTGGCCTTACAAGATACCTTTGATTTCAAAGAATTTTGAAAAACTTTAATAACCCAATTGAGTGTGTTTTCTCACGCTGGTTTTCCAGACTGACTCGGGCATTGTTTTTTATAATGCTCGGGTCAGACCGAGTATTATACAGTACAGATTCTAGAAGGACGGCTATGGAGCTTAAGGATGTGCTAGATAGCGAGACGTATCGCATGTGTCTGTCTTATTTCCGCTGTGTTTGGTATGCTGCCTAGTCAGCTTTTGGTAGGACAAGTTAATATAACTGTCCGGTATTTTCTATTGATTGTATTGTACTCTGATGATGTATATATAAAACAATTACAGTTTCTTTGTATAAACATCAGTCATTTATCTATTATATATTATTCCATTGCGATTGTGAGATTCTGATGTTGTTTGTTTTTTCTTCTTCTACCTCCTTCTTCTTTCCCTTACGGTTTGGTTTTCCGGCATTCGATTATTCGACATTTAATACAGTGGATGTATTAATGTCAATTTTCATGTGTCGAAATATCGGGTCATTACAGTTGGTATCAAAGCGACGTTAAGCGAGAACCTTGGGTCTAGTGGGGATTACTCATTAGAAATAGAGTCCGTAGTACTCTAGAATGAGTTTGAGTGTATTAATAGATATGAACGCATATTTGTTAGTGAATATAAAAATTGTTTTTATACTGTGTTGACTCATCGGTTAAGTATTTATGGGTTCTGGTTGATATGTGGGACGCCACGCCATCGATAGGGGTTTCTAAACTCTTAAACAAGATAAACCGACATGGTATTATTTTAAAATAGGATAAATGAAATAATTTTGCCCAAATTATTTTTACATATAAAAAAAATAATTTTTGTAAATTATTATTGTATATGGTTGCTTGGTTGTTAGGAAGTGATAATATTAAATTATTATTATTGTTGTGTGGATTTGAAATAGGGATTAAATTATAACCAAAGGTTAAAGAATAAATTTATATAACAAAATGGGATTTGTAAATGTGAATTATAAATGTGATTTATAATTGAAAATAAAATAAAAATTCTAGAGTAATATTCGAACATGAATTGAAAAGATTTGGAATTCAAAATTTTGGATTAAATTCCTTTGAGTTTGAAAATGATTTTCAAAGGTTTTGGAGAAATAATTGTGATATTATTTGGGAATACTTTTGAATTGGATTTGAAATCCGGTGAGATTTGGAATTTAAAAATATGTGAAAAATGTTTTTGAAGGGATAAAAGCATTGAACTCACTTCGGTTGCTGTAAAATAACTTTGGTGATGACCGTAGCATCATCGTTGTTCATTTTTGAGTTTCCAAGAGAGGAATTGCTGTCTGAATATTTTAAATTGGAGTTGTTTGCAAAACTGGGTTTGGTTTTGAAATTCAAAGAAATGATTTGGGTTGGGTATATATGATTTAAAAAATGTTTAGGACAACTATTTAAATTCTGGAAGTTTATTTAAAAAAGTTTATGGAATATAAATGGGTTGATAACTTACAAGTTTTGAAATTCGTTAGAATAGAAAAACTTAACTTAAAGAAGAGTTAAATTAAAATAAGTTTGAAATGAAATAAGTTAGAAAAGTTAGCAAATGAAAGGTAAATAAATTGGGGAACTTATAAAAGTTGAAAATTTGAATTAAATTGAAGTGTAACTGAATCAAATTAAATAAAAGTGAATTTGGGGAAAAAGTCTGAGCAGGCTGCACTAAATGAAGTGGCCATTAAAATAAAATTTACTAAGTTGGTAATAAATGTGGAAATGAAACAAACTAATCTAAATTTGTGAGTAAATGGAAAGTAAACCGAGTATTGGAATACAATTTGAATTGGCTTAAATAAAGTAAAGTTGGAAAATTGTTTGAAGAAACTAAAAGAAGTAAAAGTTTGGAAATAAACTTTTATTTGAGATTTGAAATTAAATGTGGAAATGAAGTGATTAATTAAAATTATTAAGTTGAACAGATTTGAATTTGAATTGGATTGGGAAAAATTAGGGATGGTACTAATTACAATAACCAGGAAAGTAAATACGGTTTAGATGTGGTAAATAGAATTCAGTATTTAAAATTTGAAGATAAATTGAGTTCAAATTGAAACTAGAAATAAAAAAATTGAATATAATTGTATAAATCTTAGGTGGTGAAGTGAAAATAAATATAGGAAGTGTATAAAATATTTATATTGAACTTAAGAAACGGATGGTTAAATTCTTATGTAAATTTGGAATCGAGAAATATTCTAAGTTAATGAATGAAGGTTTAATAAGGGTGTGTGAAATGATAATTGTGGATAAGTGAATAGAAATTGAAATAAATGTAAATAAAAAGAAAATTTATATAAAAATCAATTGGGATAAATACGTGGGATGTACATATATTATTTTATTCGCATAACGATTTAATCCAGATTCGACCATAGAATTTCGAGGTAGTTATATCGAACCGACTTGGGATTTTTCACTCGATTTTCGACGGCGAACCCTAGATATGGATTTTTGATAAGTTCTGGAGATTCTTTATCATAGTTTGTGGCTGTGCAAGGAGAATGACGGTTTCTGATCAAGAAACCAGATCCGAGTCCGCACTAGGAAGTCTGGTGGACGATACTAGTTCGGGAGTGAAGTTGAGTGATCGAGCAAGAGATCGAATTTGGTATTGCTTACAGATGATATATGTACATCGTACGAGCTTAAATTAAACAAATATTGAAATTTTTGAAAAGAAAGTGAAGAAAATGATTTTGAAATCCGTATTTGGATATTATTGCTATGTAGGATATACAGGTGTTTTAAAGGAAAGGAAATTGGTGTTTTTAATTCAGAAGATAAATTGAATTGCTTGAAAAAAAGGTATGTATTTAAATTTCTATATGAAATATGATGATTTTCTAAACTAGCCACTTGGCCTTTTGTTTTCTTTTGAAATCTGAGGGCCCGTAGAGGCATTTTATAGTTGTACTGTTCTAGCCGCGCAAGGGAGACGTTGGCGAAATTTTTCAAAAATTTAGAGAGTTAGAAATATTTTGAGATTTAAAATTTGGTTTTAAATTAAAATTTGAAATGGTTAAGTAAGTAATGTTGTTTGGAAACTATGGAAGAGTTTGGGAAGTGGTAAAAATGATAATGAGTCTTTTATAGAAAGAGGGTTGGTAAGTTCTTAAACTATTTGGATTGGGAAATAGTTAACGGGTTATGGACCATTACTCTTAACTAGAAATTTCGGGGATGAAATTCTTTTAAGGGGGAGGAATGCGACGATTCGGAATTTTGGACAATTTAAATTGGAATGTTTAATTGGTTTTAAATATTTGAAAGTTAATTTCTAACTTGAATTCCAAATATCACTATTTATTTGATAATTGAATTATTGAATTTAATAATTGGAAATTGCGTAAAATATGAAATCTGGAGTTTCAAGCTTGTTAAAAAGATTTCAAAGGCTTATAAAATTTATATTGATAGTATTGGAGATAATAAAAGTTTTAAAATTGAATTCGGAAGTGATTTGTTAAGTTTTAAGATATATCATTTGAATTGACGTTTAAAAATAGCATTCTGAGGCATAGTCTCGAAATTCAACGAAACTCGTTCCATTGGATTCATAATAGTATTTTATTATTGGATTCCAAGTTTCATAGCATTTGGAGTTGTCGTGTGATCGTACGTTAGGTAAATGCGCTGAAATCTATATCGAAAATTCAAGATAATAACCGAGTCCAAAAAGCTATCTTCTCCATACGATCAAATTAGGACTCGAAACCTTTTCCTTTGCAGTTGGAATAGGGGTACAACATTATGAACGCCTGGTGGCACGCCTAGATAGGAGGTCAAGATTTTGAGTTGCAAATTCAAGTCGATTTAAATTTAAATTTAAAATTTAAATATATATGTGTGTGGACTGGCCAAAGAATTTCACGCCACCTTCTCTTGAGAACACGTCTCCTTCTTTTCAACACGTGTTCTTCCTGAAGACACGCGTTCCGTCTTCCTATTTTTTTTTTAAAATTTAATAAAAGGAAATGGTAGCCGAGTTTTCAAATCTACTGCCCTTCTTTCTTTTCTACAGATTCAAATCGAAATCAAATCCACCGCTTACTCCCATTTTCTTTTTCCCTGGAATCGAACTCAATCGTGGCTCAGAAATAACAATGGTCTCTCCTTTTAAATTCCTCCTCCACTTATACGAAATCAAATCGCTCGTTAAAACAAAAGGAAATTGAGTGCTCGATCTCGAGATGCCATGAATCGATGACTATTGGGAGAAGGCGCATGCGATATTTTGGGTCGCGACTTGCTTTGGGTATGGGTCGATTTGGGAGGTAGATTTCTACGTTGCTGTTAAAGGGGAGTTCCTCGTTCGCGATGCACGACAGTGGAGCAAGATGATCTGGGGTTGGAGGGTCGACATCGTCGAGCTCGAGAGCATGATGGCAGGTGGCAGCGACAGAGAAGGTATTTCCCATTTATTTTATTAAATTGCATGTATGATTTTAAATTTTATAGTACAGTAAGCAATCCTGTTTTAATTTAACAATATATATATATATATATATATATATATATATATATATATAAAGTCTAAAGTAGAAAAATTTGTCTGGTTTGAAAGAAACTGTAAATGAAGTATATACTGTTTTGTGTAATCATGTAAAAATACCTATATAAACACTCTTGCATGTTTTGATATATAGAAGTTAACAGAAAATTATTTTTATATAGATAAGGTTTGAAAAACAAATATGAATTTGAAAATGCTGAAAGTTTATATAAAAATTAGATTTTGAAATCTATAAAATATTTTTATAAATATATACATATGTAGTTTCAAAATGAAAATTATTTATCAAAAAGAAATTAGTTTAAACCCAAATTTAGTTTAAATTAAAAAATAAAAATAAGTAGTAATTAATTATTCAATCTATTCAAATATTAATAAAACATATAATGTTTGTACAAGGTCTGAAATCGTGAAGAGACAAGCCCGGGTGGATCGGATTGCAAATTAAAAATCAAAGGTGAGTCAATCTTACTCAAATTAGATTTCTGGCTAATTTAAATAGTTAGATTTAAATTATAGGTTGATTGATTGAATTGTCTGGACGTGATATTATGTAGCGGATGAGACCCTATGCACCTCACATAATAATGGATGACCCCATTATACCCTATATCCCACCTTGAAGTGGGACTGGTATTTTATATTGTGCTAACATCTATGGATGCAGGGAAATATGTTGGAGGGATCCAACTTGATTACTCAAAACATTTAATTTATTTTATATTCAGCGATATGATTTATTTGATGATCTGTGATAGATTATATTGATTATATTGGGAATTGAAATTATTGAATGCTATGCTTGACTGATTATATATGGGAATTTTGAGAAATTAGAAATATATATAAAGTTTGAATTTTTAAAGTAAATGAAAAGAAGATTCTTAAGTAAATAATTATTGGGAATTTGATAAATCAAGTAATAAAATTTTAAGGGAATTTAAAACAGGAAATTGGTTTAAAATCAATATAGTGTTTTGGAAACTGTGACTTAAGGAAATGAGAAATGGAATTTGTAAACTGATTTATAAGTGAAGGGAAAAATATATAATTATAGATTCCAGTGGAATTTATGAGAAAAAGTGCAATTCATTTTGAAAATAAAAAGGTGATTTTATTTTTAAAAGTTGGAAAGTATTTTTCCTGGAAAACTAAGCATATTTTCAAAGAGAAGATTTGAAAGTGTAAACTCCATAATTAGAGAAAATTAACTTATTATTTTAATTATTTTTAAGTTAAAAGTAAATATTTATTTAAGTTAATTATGGTAGTTAATTTTTTTTTTGAAGTACATTAGTATTATGATTTTTTTAAAGGGAATTTTAACATAAATATTTGATATAATAAATTTATTTTAAAAGGAAATTGGTTTAAGCTTTACTCGAAAACTCTTATAGAATTTCTTAAGTATTATTTTTATTTAAGTAATTTTAGTAGCCTTAATGTAAATAATTTAAGTATATATTTTTAAAAGTGATCACAAAGAGATGGAAATGTGTTTTAAAAATAAAAGTGGTTTTATTTTTGAAGTGTTGAAAGAAATTTATGGGATTGAGACGTAAATTAAATTGGGAAAAATCGAGAAGGATTTATTAACCGATTAAATGGACTTTTGCGGAATGGAAAGTGTATTCTCTTGAAAAGCCAAGTATGTTTTCAAAGCAGATTTTTAAGTATAAGTTAAGAGTTTTAAAGTTGTTATAAAAGAATGTTTTTGAGAAATAATTATTTAAATTGTTTAAAATTTTAAAGGTAAATTTTATTAAGTTATTTATAGTAGTAATTATTTTAAAGGTTAAATTGGTATTATGATTTAAAGGATAATTATTAAAATTTATATTTTATAATTTAGTTTATTTTAAAATGTAGTTTGGCTAACGTTTTTATTCGAGAAATCAGTATAGAATTTCATAATTTTTATTTTGAATAAATTCTTTTAAATAGTTTTATTTTAGATTGTTTTAAAGTATATATCTTTGGATAAAGTGATTTAAATTATTTAAAAAAAATAAAGTATTAAGAGTTGATGATTTCCAGTGGAAATAAAACAGTTGGGTGGGAATTTACTCCGCGAGAGAAAAGCGATTTGAAAACTATTTTCAAAAGGTTAAAGTGTGGAATATATATATATCTTGCAAAGATAGTTTGAATTAAATATTTTGGGAAAATTATTAAGGCTTGATGATTGTTGTGGATGTTATTTGATAGTTAAATAACCAACTATTTATATTGTCCAATACGCTGATCGTATCGAAGAGGCCGTGATCGGGATTAATTTCCCAAAAACCACTTCGATCTGGTTTGAACATTTTCATGAGGAAGACAAGAGCATGGATTCGAAGATGGAGCACTGAAGTGCAAGGGCTAATCGCTACTAATCTTGAGGGTGATTCCTAAATGAATGTAGTAGGAGTAGTGCCTTCGGTTCTGTTCGGACCCGGAACGGACTTTGATGGATGAATGCTATCAGAACTTCGTCAGGAGGATGATGAGCATTCTATGTGAGATGTGTTCTAAAAAGGTAACGCATAGCCTGAAGCCTCATCAACCGGGAATGGCTAAAATAGGGGAGGTGCAGCAAGGCTAAGTGGCCAGCATCCAATTAGGGTAAGGTCATCCTTGTCTAGATGTCCCTTTTATTCGGCTGTGTGGGCGGTTGCTGATCCCAATCGTGGGGTGATCTTATTCGTACTATCTAGTAAGGGGTAGCTCTGGTCTTATGTTGCAGAGGATCATGAGGGATCCTCGGTGCGTTGATCTAGACTAGGTACTGTAATGGGCGGTACCCCACTAGCCCTGCCATTATATGGAATCCAATCTCCAATAAGCACTTGTACGGTTTTGATTATGCCGAACTATGCTGAAAAGTGAGATACAAGTATTTCAGCTAGATTCTATTTTACTTTCTATAGACACTATTATAATATCAGATGGATTTGAAAAAATTGTTTTGGTTATCGTATGGTAAAAACCTAGCATGTTTATTTGTGGCGTGGTCTTACGAGATACCTTTGATTTCAAAGGATTTTGAAAAACTTTAATAATCAATTAAGTGTGTTTTCTCACGCTGGTTTTCCAGACTGACTCGGGTGTTGTTTTATTATAATGCTCGGGTCAGACCGAGTATTATAGAGTATTGATTCTGGATGGACAGCTATGGAGCTCAAGGATGAGCTGGATGGCGAGACGTATCACATGTATCTGTCTTATTTCCACTGTGTTTGGTATGCTGTGTAGTCAGCTTTTGGTAAGGACAAGTTAATATAACTGTCCAGTATTTGCTATTGGTTGTATTGTATTCTAATGATGTATGTATAAAACAATTACAGTTTCTTTGTATAAAGATCAGTCATTTATCTATTATATATTGTTCCGCTATGATTATGAGATTCTAATGTTGTTTGTTTTTTTCCTTCTTCTACCTCCTTCTTCTTTCCCTTACGGTTTGGTTTTCCCTCATTCGATTATTTGACATTTAATACAGTGGACGTATTGATGTCAATTTTCATGCATCGAAAAATCGAGTCGTTACATTAATATTAATTCGGATTGCGGTTTGAAATGATATATTACCGTAAAATTTTAAATTGCGGATTGAAATGATAAATATCCCTATCATTTGGCCTTAGGGTAGAGAATTATGTACGGACAATGGATCAGTTAAATTAAATGATTTTAAAATCTTAAATTTTTGAATTTAGATAAATGATTTTGAAATAAAATTTGATTTATATAAATCGAATTATTATTGAAATCCGAGTTTTATGTTAAAGTTGGAATTGTTTTAAAGAAATTACAAAAGGGAGAAAATTGAAATTTTATAGTTGACTTTGAAGTATAAATGAAATTGATAGAAATTGAGTTATTAAAATTGTTTGATATATAACTTTGCAATATATTGAAATTGGAGTAATTTACATTGATATTTCGAACATGGATTGAAAGCGATATAGAATTAAATACTTTATTGAGAATTTGAATTGGAAAACTTGAAATTGGGTTTTGGATATTGAAATGGTCCAAATGTGTTGGAATGAAAAAAATAGTTTAAATTAATATAAATTTCAAATTCATGTTTTTGATATAAACTGTTTTAAAACATATTCTTTTAAGACTCTAAATTTTAAGGTTTTCAAATTATTAAACTATTTTAACCTATATTAACTACATTAAATCATTTTAACCTATTTTTAACCGTTTAATTTATTTTAAACTACTTAACCCATTTTAACTCATTTTAAATCTATTTAATCTATTTTAAAGCTATTTAATGTATTATAATTATATTTAATCTATTTTAAGTCTATTTAACTATCTTAAATTAACTTAACAATATCTTTAATCCAAAAGTAAACTAATTTAGAATATTTAACTATTTAGAACCATTTTAACTAGTTATAACTATATAATTATTTTCTAAATTTGCAGACTTAGTAAATGGAAAGTGTTTATATTCAATTACTCGGTTTAAAGGCAAATACGGTTAAATGATGTTATAACCAAGATTGGAATTTAAATGTTATAATTAATTGAATATGATGATTTTGAAGTGAGGAATTAACCTAATTGGAAATATGATTTTTGAAAGGAAATACGATTTCGAAAATGAAATGATTTCGAAAATGAATATGATTTTGAAAGTGATATGGTTTTGTGAATGTGATATTTTGATATAAATTGTGAATTGACCTTTGAAATGTAAAGGAACCATCCGGTGTGAAATAAGAGTTTAGCTGTTAAAGAGACCAGGATCAGATATTATCATACTCTCTGCCAATACCGAAAACCACTTTAACAACTGTGCACATGGTAGAGATTCCAATAATGAAGTAGGATGGTTTGGCGAATGATTTCTGTATAAGGTATGACATGACCTTGACTCCCATGAGTTAGCTTAGATGTGACTAAAACAAAAGCCATGCCGGAACAAGTGAGGCCGTAACTCCGATCAGACACATTTCTTCGATACCATATTATGACTTTGTGATGATTTAGTGGTCACCCTTGATTTTGATTCGGGATTGTTCTGAGGTAGGCGGTAGTAGCTGCCATGCGTTACCACCAGTCTTGATCCGCAATTGGTATATCTACCCTAGCATATCCACGAGTTCCATATTCATATTCCCTAGCATGTCTTTTATGAGTTTGTTTTGTACCATACCTATAGAGTGCCCTCTGGGTAAACCTCAAGTTTACGGAGGAGCGTACGGTACCGTATAGACTATGAGAATATATAAAATGTGTTAAGGAGGATATGGGTAATACCTTAACACTATTTTAATACTTTTTACTTTACTGTAAACATATTATAATAGCGTATTGTACTACATAGTAGATAGTTTAACGGATCCTTAGGAGATGTGAATCCCAAACATCTCTTAAGTTATTGCACTCATGTTAGACACTGAATAGGAGATGTCAAACCCTGTAAAAAACTTTGATGCCGTTCCACTCATATTTATTTACCGTTAATTAACTTACATAAGATCTTTTAGTTATGACTCGAGTGTTTTGTCTTTTTAATTCTCTCAGGTCAGCCTGAGCATTTAGGGTTGAAGACCTTATTTCTAAAGGATGAAGACGAAGATTTGTGCTACTATTATTTACTATATTTATCCCACTGCATTCATATTGTTCCGTTGCATTATCTATTTATCTCTAATATGTGTAACTCTGATTTTGTATTGTATAAGTATAATCAAATGTTTTGTAAACAGCTTCATGAGCTGTTATTTGATTATTATATTTTGTCATTGCGCTGCGAGATTCTGTTTTGCTATCTTGTTTTCTTTCTTTTCTCCTCTTTTCTTAGTTATCTAATAAAAATCTGCCCATTTGTATGGCTGGAGTCTGACGTGTATATTTTACTGTCAATTTAAAACCGTCTAAAATGACAGGTCGTTAAAACTCTGCAAGTTTCCTGTTAGTTTAGAAATTCCCTATGGGTTGAAATGGTACATTCTCGAACGATATTATAGATTAGGAGAAAATCCTTATGGGTTGAAATGACAAACCCAAGCAATTTTCATTGATTTTGAAATTCTGGGATCATGGGTTAAAATGATGTATACCTATAAATATTAAATTTAAATTGCGGGTTGAAATGATAAATATCCGTATCACTTGACCATAGGATAGAAAATTATTTTCGGACACTGATGGTCTATTTTCGAAAATGATTTACAAAGTTTGAAAGGAAAAAGATGAATTTTAATAAATATTGATTTTAAATATAATATAAAGATTTTAATTTAATATATGTGTAAAATTTAGATTTTTAAATTATATATTTTGGAAATTTTAAAATCATAAGTTAAGTTTAAAATGTAAATTATAATTTTTTTATTTTTTTATTTTAAAATATATAAAATAAGATTTAAAATAGATTCAATAATAATAAGATTTAATTTAATAAAAAATTAATATAATTTAATTTAATAAAATTTAATTTAATTAGTCTACATATAATATGTTAAATATATATTTAAAATTTATATTAATACTTTTAAATAGATTTTGTAATAACTTTAACTAATAGAGGTTGGAATGATAAATTAAATTTGACTTGAAATTTAAATTGGTTAATTGAATTTAATTAAACTGATACGAAACTTATTTATTTAAGATTTTAAAGATGTGTTTTTTAGTTGATAAATTGATTTGATTAAAGGCAATTAAACGAATATTTTCATTTTTAAATAAATTAGAAATTGAATATTTAATTTTGATTTAAATTTGAATTTGAGATTTTATTTAAATGTTTATAAAAGGTGATTATGTGAATATTTCAGAATTAAATAAAATGGAGTTAGATATTTATTATATTAATTTTGATTTAAATTTGTAATCAGTGTTTTACTTAAATGGTTATTAAAGACAACTTAGCGGATATTTCAAATTTAAATAAAAGGTTGAATTCTAAAATATAAATGAAATCTATCTGATTGAGTTATTGTAAATTGTTTGAATATTTAAAATTTAAAACCTATTGAATTGGAAGTGGTTTTAATTTGAAATTGATATAAATTAAAAATGGTTTTATTGAGAATTCGAATTGAATTATAATTGATGAATTGAGATCGATTATAATTGAATTTTGGAACAAAAGTTGATTTGAATTGATTTGTGAATTTGAAGAAACAATTTTAATTTGAAATTATTTTCGATATACACTCTTTAATATGTTAACTATTTTTTATATATAAACTATTTTAATTTATAACCTATTTTTAAATATAGGCTATTTTTAATTTATAAGTATTTCAATATATATAAACCATTTTCAATATTTAAATTTTTTAAATTCGAACAGTAATGATTCAGATATAATGGATTTAAATGCGAATATTTTGATATGATGGACCCATTTTATGGTTATGATTTCATAAGCAAATATTAGTTCGAAAGTGATGTGATTTTGAAATGAATATGATATTTTGACATGAAGTATGAACTGTTTAAAATGATTATAAAATTGATTTTATAAAATGACCATGGTGCGAAATAAGCATTTGGTTGTTAAAGAGACACGGGGGTTGGATATTGTAAGACTCTGTCAATACCGAAAACCACTTTAATAACTATGCACGTGGTGGAGATTCCGCGACGAAGTAGGATGGTTTGGCGAATGATTCTGTATAAGTTATTAATGCATCCATAACTCCCGCCAGTCAACTTGATGAGGCTAAAACAGAGGCTATACCGGGCCAAGTGAGGTTTCGCTTCCGATTGTGCATATTTCTTCAATACCATTCTATTACTTTGTGATTTCATTGGGTGCACCTTTGATTTGGGAGTGTGTCTCGAAGTGGGCGATAATAATTTGTTAAAACTCTACATATTTTCTATCAATAGTGAAACATTATTATTATTTCATAAATATTACTGTATATATACACAAAGACAGCCTTTCATAATTTGATGCATTCACTAATAAGTGTTTGTAGAGTTAGTGCTATGCTGGTATGCTCTAGGGGCAATTATGTAATTTGTTACATAATCTAACTTGATAATCATTCTTGTTCAGGATAAAATGTGTTTTCTTTTTGTAATATACTTGTTGTAAAATGGTATAAATAATTAATTAGTTAATTTGAGTATATGCTAGAAAGTCCATAAATGATGTGTTCGTGATAGCAGTTACAAATAATTGTACCCATGAACATAATATTGGTGGAAGTAGGCCAGTTCGCAGCGGAAGTTATAGGTGAATTTCAAAAAAAATGTACCCTAAAGGATTTTTATTGAACGTATGAACTCTAATTTATTTAGAATATTCTAAATTTAATTTAAATAAAATCATCTGTTTCATTTAAATTTATAAATTATTGATAAAAAATTATTTAATTTATTTTCAGTTTATTTATAAATATACATATGTATCATACATATATGTGTATACTTGTGTATATGCAACATGATATTCCATGAAGGGTATAACATACCTGCATGTAGATGCTAGGATTTATATCGCAAGGACATGTTAGCTCATCATATATGTATTGTATGTTGTCCAAATATGTGTATATATTTATGCTTATCATATATAAAACCAAGAGTGTGTGCATATATATATATATATATATATATATATATATATATATATATATGAACGTACGTACGTACGTATATTATGAGAAAGTATTATAGATATATTTATACGTAAACTTTATAGTGTTAAATAATATATAAATAAATAAATATATACATATATACATATAAGATATATGTTCAAAAAATTTATTTTAATATTTTTTAATATATTTAAAATGGTTTTATATGAAACATAATATATTTTATATAAATTTTTAGTTGGTATAAATTTTTAGTTGGTATAATGATTAAATAATATAATATATTAACTAATAACCAAAAAGTTATTTATAGTTACAAAAATTATAGTTAATGTAAATATACATTTGAAAAATATTTATTTCAATTTTTATGTGCGTTTGAACAATATATCTATAAAAAGGTGGAACCCAGTGCACGAGGCTCCCGCACGATAGCAGGCTCTGGGGAGGTCGATTGTACGCAGCCTTTCCCTCGCTTTGCGAAGAGGCTGTTTCCGGACTCGAACCCTTGACGCCCAGATCACCAGTCGGGTGACCTTACCGTTGCGCCAAGGCTCCACCTCTTGAACAATATATCTATAATATAAAAATATTATAAGCGCTATGTTTATTTCAATTATATTTATTTCAATAATACAAAAATATTAAGTAATAGTATTTACATTTGAACATTATATATATATATATATATATATATATGAATAATATAGAGTTATATAGAGAATATGCGTCATATATAAAACTAAATACATACATGTACTAATGCCCTTAAGTACACATTGTAATGATGAATTCCCTTCCTCTTGAATTCTTTCCGATTCGTTAGATTGCAAGTCTTTGAATTGCAGACCATTTGCTATCGAATAACTATTGATTTGATCTAGGAGGTGTAATTCGGCCAGCAAAATGGAGAGAGGTGGCAGCTAAAAATGTCCTACTAAAGTTAGGGTTAGAGTCTCTTATATAATGGTTAAATCAGAGAGAAAAGTGGATCACATCACTTACCTTTTTTCATCTAATCTTAACCATCAATTTCAAAACCTTCTCCCTTCTTTCGACCATCCCTTATAACATATATTTGCTACTGAATTTTGCCTCTAATATCATGGGCTAATAGCCCATTCAAGACCATAAATATATTTATATGAATCCAATTTAACTCCTTATCGATATCTCATATCGATCGATATATTTATAGCTATTATAACTATATAAAACAATATTTATTCCTCAAATCATATTCAAATTTTATAATTAATATTTCATAAATATTAATTAATTTATAACAATTATAAACTAGTAAAATCGTTTGGTCTAAAGAGAATTCATCATTGCGGTGTGTGACTCACGGGTGTAAATTCAATCAGCGATTAACATCGAACTATTTGAATGTTAACGTTCACACGTCACCTAGTGCGTGGTGTGATGTTTTGGCCAAATTCTGTCGCTTACTTAGTTTCGGTAAAATCCAATTTCACTTTATTAAACGTTACCTGGTTGTGACATTTATTTTACACCAATTCTCTTCATCAAAACTATATTAGTTTGGACTTATGGAATTTGGCAATGGTCAAAATTCCAATATCATCCATATTCAACGCTATATTCCAAACACAAAGTTCTTGGTTCAATAATAATAATTACTACTAACCAAAATATCATAGTCAGAGACTTTGACTTTGAATTGACTTGAGTTAAACGTTATACCGACCCCATGTAATTGAGGAAACAAATCCTCTCTTCAATAGTGATCCACTTGTAATACTTCCACTTGACCCAAATATAGTCACTTGATGGAATGCCATGCCATAATTTAACTATAATTAAATCAGCGCTTTCATATTGAAGATCCATAGTATTCTTAAGCCGAGAGAACTGTGTAAACTCAGTCACATCGGTATTTTATGTTTCTCCTTAGTTAATTAACCAACATAAAACTATTGAGTGAGTCCTTACATAGTTATCCAATAACTATCAATATATAATCCCTTGGTGCCCCCAACAGCTATGAGTAATATATTGTCCAACATTTGGAGAGCATTATGTACTCTTGTAACAACCCGCATATTTGTCGATTTTATATTAAAATATTTTATCGGTACTCGGAATTTAGTCCGAAAAGCTACTTTTTGCATACGGTCGAATTAGGACTCGGGACCACTTCCATTGAGTTTAAAAAGCCGTTTGCGATCTTTTTAAGTGTAAACTTTGATATATTTGGAGCTAGTCAAAAATTTGACCATTTTCACTTTGGGTTTGGGTTTGGGTCCAGTCCTATGTTTAACTTATACTCAAATCTGAACCACTCCCCCCATTCACTCTCACTTCCTCCTCTTTTCAGTTCTAAAGCATCAATGGTGGGAGAGATGGGAAATTAAAACTCCAAAACCCTAGTTTTCTTTTGCAAATCAAACTCTAGCTCCAAACTAATAGAAGAACCCATTGGTAAGCTTCTCTTCTTCTTCTCCAACTCATTCTCTTATCAATTTCAGAAATTCCTAAACCTAACTTTGGGAACGTTCTTCTTTTAAAGCTTAGAATCAAGCTTCTTGAGTTGGATTTGAAGAGTGGTTGATTCTCCTTTGCTTTAAAGCTTCTTCTTCAATCGTTTGGGTTCAAAGGTGAGATTTTTATCTCACATCTTTGTCTATGATTATCTTCGATTGTTAGGTATAAATTCCTAACACTTATTCTTGTGCAATTGATTTTGGTTTGGATTGGTTTGGTGTATATTCCAATTTTTGGTGTTTTGAAATCAAAATCTATGAAAATCCTATTACGGATATTTGGACATTGATATTTGAGGTGTATCAAAGAGCCGTTAAGGCTGGGTTGTCGTGTGGCATAAATCCTTAGTCGTCATTTGCTCGTTCGATCGTTTCCGATATTCGTTTGGCCATTTTTGGTCGAGGTTCAGGAAATCCTCAAAATTCCAGTTTCAGACGTCTGAATCTGGGATTTCAGACGTCTGAATTGGCTCATTTTCAAACAGAAAGAAAATAGGCTAAAAAACGCCTATTTCAGAAGTCTGAAACATTTGGTTCAGACGTCTGAATCACGTTCTGGAAATTTTTAATTTTTCCAGATTCAGACGTCTGGACCACTTGTTTCAGACGTCTGAAACTGTAGTGTTTTGCCTGCTTGCCTTTTTGTTTAAGAATTCCAATTTAAATCGATTTGTGATGATCCTATTTGTTGTTATCATTTATTATGACTTTGATGACTCCTTTTTAGGGATATTTGAATATCCATTTCGATGGATTCTTTATCGGTTTCTTTGGATTTTATTCACGTCTTCGAATGTGAATTTTAGTGATTGATTGTTCCTACAATCTTCTTTGTGATTTGTCACTTTAAAAATATAAAGATTTTCTATACTAGTAGTAAATATCAAAACTCTTTCTTTAAATGATTTCAACACTATTTTATTACAAAGCTCGTTTTCTCAAATCGATTTCCAATCTATTAGTATATACAAACCTTTACCTCACTCGTATGAGAAATCTAATTAAACGGCTTAGTAAAACAAGTGGTATGAAACGCTTGCGTTTACTTCGTCGGTTAATTCTTCGACTTGTTCGATTGAAACTCTTGTGACAATTTTCTAGTGGAGATCTACAATTTGTTCGTAAATATTTAAGTTAAGCTAGTGGTTATGGGACATGAAGCTAAGCTCATATATTTACTAGCTTACTGTAATTGACACTTCTTGATGATCATGACGATCATTTTTGTGATTTAGACTAGCAATTGTGCGATGTCTCTTTGTCCACGTGGAGGACTGTAACTCATTCTATTGAGCTTCGTCTCATTTCTTTGTGGGGTAGCTCCCCATGGTCTTCGGGCCATTCGTGTGTCAAAAATTAATGGCTAGCTACCATGAGATAGCGTCTCGTTCGTGTGATACATATGTTGGTGAGTTTTTATGCTCCCGTTCGTGTGATAGGCCTTTCCCCCCTTTTTTTTGTGATTTCTGGACTTCGTGTGTTGAATTCTAGAATTTATGCTTCACCAATTTTAGTGATTTTCATTGATATGATTTGTCAATTTTTGTGCATTGGTGAAATCGTGTGTCATTGACTTGTTGTGAATACAAGTTTTGGGTATGAAACCCTTTTTGGATCTTTGTGAAGATTTTTGTGATATTGATTAATCTCTTGTTGATTTTCAATTACTTATATATCACAGCTTGGCATTGTGATTATTATGTGTTTAGTCATACCTCTTATTCTATATCGTCTCATCTGATATTTATACCTAGACTGATCCGTTTATTATTTTCTTATTAAATAATACTTGGGTCAGATCGAGATGTTACAGGTGCTTCAGCTTGACTTCTTACTCGGGATTGATTTCTCTGACTTTTGGCTAACTACTTAGATTAGTAGTTTATTTTGTTGTATACACTTGAGATATGGAATCATAGTTGTATTCTTTTGTATAGCACGTGTTGCTATTCTTTTGTATTATTGTGGATCTTTTTGACCACTACTCTGATATACACTTTCATGTGTTAGTTTTATATTCATATCTTCTTCCGCCTTTGTGATATGAATTATCTGTGACTGATTTGTGTTATGCTTGTTTCTATATTTGTTTCCGAAGATTATTATAGCCACTGTGTAGTAGCTTTGTGTTTGTATCGGTATGTCGGATTTCCTCTTGATTAAATGCGTGTTATATTATCTGACATATCGGTGCTCGCGCAAAGCAATTACATGGATGGTCGCTCCTCAACAGCCTTATTCTCCGTGCTAGTTGACAGCATTACACCGTAGTGTTCTTTGGCTAGCGTGGGTATAGAGGTGGGGCGTCATAGCTTGGTATCAGAGCCAAACTTCGGAACAATGTAGAATAGATTAACAAGGATCATCGTCCTAAGTCCATCTTAGGAGTCGTGCTTTAGGATTTAATTCGAGTCTTCGTACCGATCCATCCTATTTTCTTTATGATTCCTTGTTTTATCTACCAAGATTGCTTAATATTCATTTGGTGAATAACCTTTTTCTTCTTCTTTCTTTCTTTCTAAAGGAAGGGAAATGGTTAGACCAGGTCGTCCCAGCGTCGGTCAATTTAGTGCTACTCCCCAAGATGGAGTTTTTATGTCTGCCCAGTAGCTTCTTGATCTAGTAAAGAATGCTCAAGCAGGCGGTTCTAATTCGGAACCTACTCACCCTAAGTCTGGATTTGCACGCTTGTGCAACGATTATACCAACTTGGGTGGGAAGCCATTCAAGGGTTATTGAAGTCCAGGCTTGGTTAAGAACATGCGATCGAATCTTTTCTCGCATGAACCTCATTGATCTTCACCGAGTTCAGGTGGCTTCTAGTATGCTTCAAGAAAGAGCATTAGACTGGTACGAACTTCTTATTTCTGAGATTAATGAAGCGGATCTCACCTGGGAGAAATTCCGGGAACGCTTCGAATTAAAATTCGTGCCAGAAGCAGAGAAAGTGACATTGGCTCGGCGTTTCATAGACCTTGTTCAGGGTGAAGCCTGCGTGACTGATTATGTTGCATCCTTCGAGTCACTTTCCAAAATGGGATTGAATACATCAACACCCCATTGAAGAAGAACCAAAGATTTTTCTATGGCTTAAACAAAAGTCTCAAGAAGCCATTACTTCTAAAATTAGAAGTTTCTTTCGACCAACTCATTGATATCGCTCTTCGCCTTGAAGAGGCGGATAGGGAAAATGATGTTGAAGTGGTGGGTTCCAAACCAAGCTTCAACAACAACAAGAAAAGGCCTAATAAATTCAAAGGTCCTTATCCCAATAAGAAAGGGAAGCAAGCAACCCCAGTGGCAAAGACTTCTTCCTTTGGTCGTGGGGAATGCTATAATTGTGGTTCGAAGGACCATTATGCGAACAAGTGTCCAAAGTCTCTCTCTTATCGCTACTGCAAAGGTCCCGGTCATGTTATATCTTCATGCCCCAAGCTTCAGGACAAGAAGGAGGGAAAGTTAAATTTTGCTCAAGCCCCTGGCAACACATCTCGTAGTCAAGGTATGTCTCATTCTATCCTTGATGGCACCATTGTATTTCGTGTTCAACCCGTTCGAGTTCTTTTTGATACGGGTGCATTCCATTCTTTTATATCAAAAGAACTTGTTGATACTTTTTCTTTAAGTGTTTTTGCTTTAATGACTTCTTTGAGAATTTCGAATCCAGTCGGCGGATCTGCAACTCTTAGTTTGCTTTGTAAAGATGTCGAGATTATTTTGTGTGATTTTTCTTTCCTAATCGATTTGCATGTCATGCGTTATTTAGGCTTTGGAATGATTTTGGGAATGGATTGGCTTAACCGTTATGAAGCTCATATCCTATATCTTGAGCGGACTATTCATCTTCGACATCCTCAATCTGTTAAGCAGATTTCTATTAATCTTAAAGATTCAGATTCCAGCTTGGTTGTATCTTTATATTCTTTAAATCCTCATGATGACGATAATGATGATGAGGAAGATATTATTTCTCTTATTCACGTTGTTCGTGAATTTTCCGACATATTTGAGCCCGTTTTAGGATTACCACCTAAGCGAGCAATTGAGTTCAGAATTAATCTTATCCCTGGAGCTCAACCTATTACTCGTCCTCCTTATCGTATGTCCAATAAAGAAAATGAAGAGATGCGTAAACAATTATCCGAATTGGAGATGAAGCAATTTATTCGCTCTAGTTCCTCACCTTGGGAAGCTTCGGCCATTTTCGTAAAGAAATCCGATGGTACACTTAGACTTGCGTTGACCACCGCAAGCTTAATGATCTTACTATCAAAAATAAATATCCTTTACCTCGGATTGATGATCTATTCGATCAGCTTAGTGGTGCTAAAGTGTTTTCACAATTAGACTTAGCTACTGGTTTTCATCAGCTTCGTATTGCAGAGGATAGCATTCCTTTGACATCGTTCCGTACTCGGTATGGATCTTATGAATAGCTCGTTATGCCATTTGGGTTAACAAATGCCCCGGCTTATTTCGTTGTCCTTATGAATAGAGTTTTCAAAGACTTCCTCGACCGATTTGTTCTCATCTTTATTGATGATATTCTTGTGTATTCAAAAACCGAGGAGGAGCATGAAAAGCATCTTCAGATTGTATTGGAAACTCTTAGGAGTAATCAATTAAAAGCAAAGTTTTCTAAATGCCACTTTTGGCAATCTCGTGTGAAGTTTCTCGGTCATATTATTTCCGAATCCGCAATTTCCGTGGATCCTTCAAAGATTGAAGCGATTCAAGATTGGAAGAGACCGGAGAGTGTGATGGAGATTCGTAGTTTCCTTGGATTGGCAGGTTATTACCGCTGTTTTATCAAAGACTTTTCTAAGATTGCCGTGCCTCTCACTAGCTTAACGAAGAAAGATGTTAAATACATTTGGTCGGACAAATGTGAAACTTCTTTTTAGAAACTGAAGGAACTTCTTTCCGATGCTCCTATTCTTGTGATTCCTGATGGGAACCAAGATTTTATTGTTTATACCGATGCCAGTCGCATTAGTTTGGGTGCCGTTCTTATGCAAAAAGAACGTGTTATTGCTTATGCTTCTAGGCAATTGAAGCCTGTTGAGACTAGATATGCCACACATGATTTAGAACTCGCGGCTATTGTTTTCGCCCTTCGAATTTGGCGTCATTATCTATTGGGAGAGAAATTTATTCTTTATACTGATCATAAGTCCTTGAAGTATTTATTCTCTCAAAAGGAACTTAATTTGCGTCAACAACATTGGCTCGAGTTCTTTGCACCTTGTGATCTTGATATCCTTTATACTCCCGGAAAGGGAAATCGAGTTGCCGATGCACTTAGTCGCAAGCAACAAGAGTTGTTTCTATGATGATATCTGAATGGAACGATCTCGAGATCTTATCCACTTGCGAAATCTGAGACCGTGTTTCCGATTTATATTCATCTTTTGTTTTATGTAGCCTTGAGGCTCATCCTTCTCTTTTAGACCGCATTCTTGAAGCTCAAAGGCTAGATCCCGAATTGGCTCTTCTTGGCCAAAATGTTAAGGATAAAATTGATATTGAAGGTTTGAAAGACTTTAATATCGATTCTCGTGGCGGCATTCGGAAATTTGGTAGACTTATCGTGCCAAATATTAGTGATCTTCGTAAAGATATTTTAGAAGATTCTCATCATTCTAAATTTACCATTCATCCCGGTAGCAGTAAAATGTACACGGATATGAAGCGACTTTATTATTGGGAGGGAATGAAACTTGACATCGCTAACTTCGTTAAGCATTGCATGACTTGCCAACTCGTTAAGGCCGAACATCAAAGGCCCGGTGGGTTATTGCAACCTTTTGAAATTCCAATTTGGAAGTGGGACCAAATTTCCATGGATTTTATAGATGGCCTTCCCCGTTCTCGTTCGGGTCATGATAGCTTATGGGTGATTGTTGGTAGACTTACTAAATCTGCTCATTTTGTTCCCGTTCGGTCTAACCGAACCGTTCCTCTTTTGGCCAAACTCTTTGTTAAAGAGATTGTTAAATTACATGGAGTTCCTACTTATATAGTTAGTGATCGTGATCCATTGTTTACTAGTGGATTTTGGAAGAGTCTTCAAAAAACTTTAGGAACGAAGCTTAATTTTAGCACCGCTTATCACCCCCAGTCCGATGGACAAACGAGCGTGTGAATCAAACTCTTGAAGATCTTCTTCGTACATGTGTTCTTGATTTTGGTGGAAGTTGGGAAGATCATATTTCACTTGTTGAATTTTCCTATAATAATAGCTTCCAATCTAGTATTGGTATGGCACCTTTTGAGGCACTCTATGGAAGGCCATGCCGATCTCCTTCTTGTTGGCTTGAAGCCGGTGAGAAGCTGGTTTTAGGTCCAGATTTTGTCCGGGATTCCACATAGAAAATTGACCTTATTCGACATAGGATGAAAGAAGCCCAGAGTAGACAAAAATCCTATGCCGATAACCGGAGAAGGAAGTTAGAATTTTCTGTGGGAGATCTTGTTTCTATTCGTGTGTCACCTATGAAAGGTGTTGTATGTTTCAGTCGGTCGGGAGAGTTAGCACCTCGATACATTGGGCCATTTCCTATCACTGAACGTATTGGTTCCATGGCTTATCGCCTTACATTACCGGCTCAGTTTTCTGCTATGCATGACGTGTTTCATGTTTCTCAATTACGGAAGTGCCTTCGAGATTTCGATTCTATTCTTGAGCCCAGTGTTGTGGAAGAGATTGAAGTTTCGCCTAATTTAACCTATGAGCAGCATCCTGTTCGTATTATTGCTTCGGAAGTCAAACGACTTCGAAATAAGGATGTTCCGCTTGTGAAAGTTCAATGGTCTTCAAATCCTAAGGATTGTTCTTGGGAATCTAGAGAGTTCATCGAGCGATCACATCCGGACTTACTTTCCCGTGCTCTTTAAGGTGAACCTTTTATTTCAAATTTCTTTTGTGTTGAATATGCTTTTATGGTTGTTACTCTGTATTTTCTTCTTAAATATTGCATGGACGCAATTTCTTTAAGGAGGGGAGTCTGTAACAACCCGCATATTTGTCGATTTTATATTTAAATATTTTATTAAAATATTTTATCGGTACTCGGAATTTAGTCCGAAAAGCTACTTTTTGCATACGGTCGAATTAGGACTCGGGACCACTTCCATTGAGTTTAAAAAGACGTTTGCGATCTTTTTAAGTGTAAACTTTGATATATTTGGAGCTAGTCAAAAATTTGACCATTTTCACTTTGGGTTTGGGTTTGGGTCCAGTCCTATGTTTAACTTATACTCAAATCTGAACCACTCCCCCCATTCACTCTCACTTCCTCTTCTTTTCAGTTCTAAAGCATCAATGGTGGGAGAGATGAGAAATTAAAACTCCAAAACCCTAGTTTTCTTTTGCAAATCAAACTCTAGCTCCAAACTAATAGAAGAACCCATTGGTAAGCTTCTCTTCTTCTTCTCCAACTCATTCTCTTATCAATTTTAGAAATTCCTAAACCTAACTTTGGGAATGTTCTTCTTTTAAAGCTTAGAATCAAGCTTCTTGAGTTGGATTTGAAGAGTGGTTGATTCTCCTTTGCTTTAAAGCTTCTTCTTCAATCGTTTGGGTTCAAAGGTGAAATTTTTATCTCACATCTTTGTCTATGATTATCTTCGATTGTTAGGTATGAATTCCTAACACTTATTCTTGTGCAATTGATTTTGTTTTGGATTGGTTTGGTGTATATTCCAATTTTTGGTGTTTTGAAATCAAAATCTATGAAAATCCTATTACGGATATTTGGACATTGATATTTGAGGCGTATCAAAGAGCCGTTAAGGCTGGGTTGTCGCGTGGCGTAAATCCTTAGTCGTCATTTGCTCGTTCGATCATTTCCGATATTCGTTTGGCCATTTTTGGTCGAGGTTCAGGAAATCCTCAAAATTCCAGTTTCAGACGTCTGAATCTGGGATTTCAGACGTCTGAATTGGCTCATTTTCAAAAAGAAAGAAAATAGGCTAAAAAACGCCTATTTCAGAAGTCTGAAACTTTTGGTTTAGACGTCTGAATCAAGTTCTGGAAATTTTTAATTTTTCCAGATTCAGACGTCTGAACCACTTGTTTCAGACGTCTGTAACTGTAGTGTTTTGCCTGCTTGCCTTTTTGTTTAAGAATTCCAATTTAAATCGATTTGTGATGATCCTATTTGTTGTTATCATTTATTATGACTTTGATGGCTCCTTTTTAGGGATTTTTGAATATCCATTTCGATGGATTCTTTATCGGTTTCTTTGGATTTTATTCACGTCTTCGAATGTGAATTTTAGTGATTGATTGTTCCTACAATCTTCTTTGTGATTTGTCACTTTAAAAATATAAAGGTTTTCTATACTAGTAGTAAATATCAAAACTCTTTCTTCAAATGATTTCAACACTATTTTATTACAAAGCTCGTTTTCTCAAACCGATTTCCAATCTATTAGTATATACAAACCTTTACCTCACTCGTATGAGAAATCTAATTAAACGGCTTAGTAAAACAAGTGGTATGAAACGCTTGCGTTTACTTCATCGGTTAATTCTTGGACTTGTTCGATTGAAACTCTTGTGTCAATTTTCTAGTGGAGATCTACAATTTGTTCGTAAATATTTAAGTTAAGCTAGTGGTTATGGGACATGAAGCTAAGCTCATATATTTACCAGCTTACTGTAATTGACACTTCTTGATGATCATGACGATTATTTTTGTGATTTAGACTAGCAATTGTGCGATGTATCTTTGTCCACGTGGAGGACTGTAACTCATTCTATTGAGCTTCGTCTCATTTCTTTGTGGGGTAGCTCCCCATGGTCTTCGGGCCATTCGTGTGTCAAAAATTAATGGCTAGCTACCATGAGATAGCGTCTCGTTCGTGTGATACATATGTTGGTGAGTTTTTATGCTCCCGTTCGTGTGATAGGCCTTTCCCCCCTTTTTTTTGTGATTTTTGGATTTCGTGTGTTGAATTCTGGAATTTATGCTTCACCAATTTTAGTGATTTTCATTGATATGATTTGTCAATTTTTGTGCATTGGTGAATTCGTGTGTCATTGACTTGTTGTGAATACAAGTTTTGAGTATGAAACCCTTTTTGGATCTTTGTGAAGATTTTTGTGATATTGATTAATCTCTTGTTGATTTTCAATTACTTATATATCACAGCTTGGCATTGTGATTATTATGTGTTTAGTCATACCTCTTATTCTATATCGTCTCATCTGATATTTATAGCTAGACCGATCCGTTTATTATTTTCTTATTAAATAATACTCGGGTCAGACCGAGATGTTACAGGTGCTTCAGCTTGACTTCTCACTCGGGATTGATTTCTCTGACTTTTGGCTAACTACTTAGATTAGTAGTTTATTTTGTTGTATACACTTGAGATATGGACTCATAGTTGTATTCTTTTGTATAGCACATGTTGCTATTCTTTTGTATTATTGGATCTTTTTGACCACTACTCTGATATACACTTTCATGTGTTAGTTATATATTCATATCTTCTTCCGCCTTTGTGATATGAATTATCTGTGACTGATTTGTGTTATGCTTGTTTCTATATTTGTTTCCGAAGATTATTATAGCCACTGTGTAGTAGCTTTGTGTTTGTATCGATATGTCGGATTTCCTCTTGATTAAATGCGTGTTATATTATCTGACATATCGGTGCTCGTGCAAAGCAATTACACGGATGGTCGCTCCTCAACAGCCTTATTCTCCGTGCTAGTTGACAGCATTACACCATAGTGTTCTTGGCTAGCGTGGGTATAGAGGTGGGGCGTCACAACTCTAGTCTTAACCTATACGTTGATATTCGGTCTCGATGCATCTTGATTAGGGACATTTAAAATGGTATTTTTCATTGTGATAAATTACTCACAACTATAATTTTATCACTATCACAAAAACCATTTATGGATTTTTTTCTGTTAAATATACTTATAATTAAATTAAATAATTAATAAAACACATTATATTAATTATATAATAGAAAGAAAAACACCTTTTATTTTGAATAAGATTGATTAACAAGTTAGATATATGTATTACATATTTTCCCCTATTGCATACCTCTAACTCTCTTAATCTCCCACTTATACTTGGGGTCAATTATGGAATCTTATTCCAACTTCTCCAATTGGTTTCCTTAAAACAAATTGGGTCCATCCTTTTATAAAAGGGTATGTTATTATATTTTAATCATCTACTCTATCGATCAACTCTCTCCGAAACCGATAAACTACCTTTATCATGTAGAACAATTTCGAGTATGTCTCTCGACTTCTAGTGAGTTCTAAGTTCTGTTATGAACTATGTCGTGAAATTGTTAACATAAAACAATGTTATGGTATTCTCAACATTTGGAACCCCCTTGGCTCGGATATAAATTTTTGCATTTGTCATGTATATACGTTGTTTTTATTGTGGTGCTATTCAAGTCAATGAATTAGTCACAAACTCTTCTTTGTGGAACATTTCCAACTTAAAGATTCTTAACTTGAATTTATTATTGACATATTATACTCAATATGACTTATGAATTTTGAGCCCGAACACTTCTTCATAAGGAGTTCGTTGTTTCTGTAAACAATTCTCTAGTATTTCATAAATACACGAGAACACTCCAAACTATCATTAATGATATCAATTTGTACTTTATATTTGTTTCATGTGTAAAATACAAAAACAAATCACAATATCGTAGACATCATAACATGTATGATAATTTCTATTGCCAATGCATAAAGAAATCATCTCACATGTTCCATATTACACAATTTAATAAGGTGTCTATGCATATCGATTTGGGACATTCCCAATATCTTTTATACTTAATATAAATGACATCATTTACAAATCCAAAATCTAGTGTTAAAATGACTGACACTGATTTTAATTAGAAACATTATTAAAATCAATAATGTGTTGTTTACTTACAGTTTAGAAATATCAATGTATCTTTTAGCCTTCTTTCTTACAAGCATATGCTTCCTCTGCCTTTTGTTTGACAACCAAAATATTTGATATTTCTATTAAAATATTTTTTCAATTCTGATGCTTATAAAATGATACTTTCTATCATTTCTTGGATCGTATCCAAAGACTCACAAACTCAATATCGCTCCCATTGTCTTTTCAAGACTCTTGGGTATTATGTGTAAACAGCTTACTCTAAATTATTATTTAGAAATTTTTGTTTCGGTACACACATACCAAACATAAAGTCATATTAAGTGATAATTTTCCGAATAAATCCGAATTAACATGAGCACATTGAATATTGAATTTATACGCTAATTTCAACAGTTGAAATTTGTGATGTTATTCTTACCAATGTTGCTTATTAAATTCCAACTGCATTAGTCTTTCTCTCGAAGACATATTTGGGGCCAATGGATCATATCCTTTTTGGATACATCTACCAAAATCATAAATCATATTTTGATATGTATTTGGAATTTATTTCGGATTTGTGCATCATACCATATAATAGAGTCAATACTCTTAATGATTTATTTAAACAACCAGGGATTATGTATTTTCGATGCTGATAAGAACCTCGTAGTTTCTCTTTCAATGTACGAGAATAGTTATTAGATACTCTGATGTGATGTGGTCATTTGGGTTAGCTAATTTCATTTCAGCTCATGTAATTAATTTTATCATTGGATCGTGTCCAATTCCATTTTACTACCAAAGAAATTCATTCATTATGAAGTTGATATTTCTTAAAACTACAATTTTTTCTTGGAGCAACAGAATAGGTGTTCATAAACACTTTATGAATTGCCGTTTATATTAAATTGATTTTGTAACGACCTGCCAATTTACCACTTTAATAAATTTTATTTATTTTTAAAGTTTTTCCAAATAAAAGGTTTATAATACAAATAATATTGTTTTGAGTGATAAATAAGTAATGGTAATCTTATTTTGAATAAATATTTACAAAAATATTTTCCTCGAAATTTAAATCGATAAAATGACCGAAAAAAATCTATACATAAGATTATTTTATAATTGAATAAGAATATGAGATAAAATAATTTATTGTATCTTTGAAATTAAAATGTATTTAGTAATGCCCTTAATATATAATAATTGATTTATTATATTTTTTAGGATTTAATGATTTTAGTAATTATTCTAATTAGTCAAATAATTATTCTTAAATGATGGTAATTCAGTTTAAATAGTTATAAAAGTGTTAATAAACATTTATGATAACTTTATAAAGACAGATAATGGATTCAAAATTATAAGAAAAATCAATATCTTCTTATCGGTATAATAGCAATTATTGTTAATATTTATTACTATTAATTTATATAACTTTATAAATGAAATGTGATCATTTTAAGTAGTTAAAAATGATAAGAAATTTATTTTCAAATACAAATATATGTATGTTAATTTATAAGTGAAAATGTGACCGATAATCGATTTTCCAATTTTCGACGATGCAACAAAAGTTGTTCGAAGTCATTTAAAATGTTATTATCCTCTTATGCACATACATGTACATTCATATACACATCACATGCACCTATAACACATATATATGTACACGAGCATTTAAAAATATACATATTACAAAATAATTAAATATTTCTTAAGACTTAACATTTGCGCAACAGAAAAGCAAACATCAACTCACTGTACCACACCATCATTACACCATCACCTCAAAATCAACGTCACATGTCTTAGGGGGAACCGTGTGCTAAGAGAGAGGTAGGAGAAGTGTGGGCCAAGCGCAAAATGTTAATTACACTGTATATATTTTTCTTTTTCCGCAATGAGCGCGTAGTCTGCTCATATCCAGCCAAATATTCTCCTATAAACACCCATCCACTTTCTCATATTTTCATCGTATTATTATCATCTTCTTCTCCACTTCAAGCTTCTTTTCATGGCTTCTATACTAAACAAAATTATGGCGAAATAGTTAGCAAAAGAAATTTAAAACCGTATAAACATATAAATTATCGATCCACTCCAAAACTAGTTTGAATCTCCTCCATTCTTATTCCAAAACTCACGACCATCCACCATCACCACCTTGGCCAAGCCCTTCCACTTTTTTTAGCTTGGGTTGTGCCCTTCCTAAGGTCGTTGACTCGATTCCATAAGCTTTGGTACGATACTAGCGAAGCTATAACCAATTTAGACTAGCCGTTGTAAAAACGAAGGTGAGAAACTCTGTGATGCCCCATCTCTATACTCATGCTAGCCAAGGACACTACGAGGTAATACCGTAAACTAGCACGAAGAATAAGGCTGTTGAGGAGCGACCATCTGTGTAATTGGTTTGTGCGAGCACCGATTTGTCAGATAGTATGACATGCATCTCTTTTCTTGTGGAAATCTGACATACCGATACAAACTCAAAGCTACTACACGGTGGCTATATGATATTCAGAAACAAATATATAAATAAGCATAACACAAATCAGTCACAGATATCCATATTATAAAGGCGGAAACAAATATGAATATAACACATAGAAGTGTTCATCAGAGTAGTGGTCAAATAAGATCCATAATATCACAAAAGAATAGGTACAAGTGCTAAACAAAAGAATAAGTATACATCAAGGAGTCTTTATCTCGTATGTATAACAACAAAAACTACTAAATTGTAGTTGTTAGTCAAAAGTCAGATAATGTTCACAGAAGAGGAGTCAAGCAAAAGCGTCTATAACATCTCGGTCTGACTCGAATATTATTTAATAAGAAAATAATAAACGATCAGTCTAGCTATAAATATCAGATAAAATGAGATAGAACAAGAGATATGACAAAACGTATGATAATAATAATGCCATACTATGAAAAGGATGCATTAGAAAACACAAAAGGTCATGCAATATCTCAAGAAATCTCAAAGCACTAAAAAGAATGTCATATTCTTTATTTTATTCACCAAACCCCAAATATCGGCAAACTTAACATTGCCAATCACAAAAAGAGGTGAAACACAAATTCTAGAAATCAACAACTAGAAATCCAAAAATCACAAAGGGGGAGGCCTATCACAAAACGGGAGCATGATAACTCACCAACACGTGTATCACAAACGGGTCGCTAACCCACGGTTGCTAACCATAGAGCCGGTGCAACAACGTAGTACAATATCGGTACGCCCGGGGAACCTGAAACTCAAATAATTCGAAAAAATGACGTAGTACAATGGTACGTCCGATGAACCTGATAAGCAGGTACAACGACGTAGTACAACGGTACGCCCGATGAACCGAACTCCATAAAAAAATGTAGGACGCTAGCCCACAAAAATGAGTCGAAACTCGAAAGAACCAATAGGTCGTTAGCCTATAAAAGAAATGAGACGAAACTCAATAAAACGAGGTACAGTCCCCCACGTGGACAATGAAACATAGCATATCGCTAGTCTAAATCACAAAATGATCATCATTGATCAATAAAAATTGTGAATTACACTAAGCTAGTAAATAAATGAGTTTAGCTTCATGTCCCATAACCACTGGCTTAGCTTAAATATTTATGAACAAATTGTAGATCTCCACTCGAAAATTGTCACAAGTGTTTCAATCGAACAAGTCAAAAAATTAACCGACGAAGTAAACGCAAGCGTTTCATACCACTTGTTTTGCTAAGCCGTTTAATTAGATTTTCTCGTACGAACGAGGTAAAGGTTTGTATATACTAATAGGTTGGAAAACGGTTTTAATAAATGAGCTTTGTAATAAAATAGTGTTGAAATCATTTTGATGAAAGAGTTTTGATATTTACTACTAATATAGAAACCTTTGTATTTCAAAGTGACAAGTCACAGAAATGACTGTAGAAACAATCAGTCACCAAAAATTCACATTCGAAGACGTGAACTAAATCCAAAGAAATCGATACCAAATCCATTGAAATGGATATTCCTAAAAATCCCAAAAAAGAAGTTATCAAAGTCATAAAGGTGATAACAACAAATTGGATCCTCTAGAATCTATTAAAAATTGGAAACCCAAGCAAAATAGGAAAATTGGGCTGAGACAGCAGATTCAGTCGACTGGACCAGGATGGTAAGTCGACTGACACAATTCTTGAAAACTTTCTGTTTCTAGGTTCAGTTGACTGAACCAGGGTGGTCAACCGACTGTTCAATCGACTGAATCATGCCTGGAAACTTTCGGTTTCCAGGCTTAGTCGACTGACCTAGAGTGGTCAGTCGACTGATACTGGCCCTGGAAATTTCCTGGGTTCGGTTCAGTCGACTGACTTTTTGGTTCAGTCGACTGAACTGGAAATTCCAGTATTTTCTGCCTAGCCCCTCCAAGGCCAAAAACCCAACAAATGGCGATCAGACAATGGGCACTAGGGGTTGTCGCCAATTGGCAACCCAACCCTATAGGCTCTTCGATGCACCTCCAAAAACATGTTCAAATATCAAAGGTACAATTTTTAAAGATTTGGCCTCAAAACACCAAAAATTGAAATATTCACCAAATCAATCCAAATCAAAAGCAAATAAACATGAATAGATGTTAGGAATTCATACCTAACAACAATGAAAGCTATAGATGTAGATGTGAGTTCAAAAACTCACCTTTTAGTCAAAAACAAGAAAGGAGAAGCTTGAAAATAAAAGAAAGATCAACTACTCTTCAATTTCAACTCCAAACTCTCCAATCTAAGATCATAAGCAAATATTTCCTAAGTTAGGTTATAGGAAATTTCTAAAATTGAAGAGAGATTGAGATGGAGAAGAAGAAGAGGATGCTTACCTAAACTTCTCTTTGATTTTGGAGCTAGAACTTGAATTTGCAAAAGAAACTAGGGCTTAGGATTTTAATTTCCAATCTCTTCCCCATTTTTACTAAAGCTTAAAGTGTTAGGAAATGAGAATAAATGAAGAGGAGAGGGGGTGGAGTTAGGATATAAGTTGAATTGGATTAGTGGGCTGAAACCCAAACCCAAACTCAAAGCCCTAAGTGAAAACATCAAAATTTCAGCTAACTCCAAACATATCAATGTTTATACTCAAAAAGATCAAAAACGTCATTTTGAACTCAATGAAAGGGTTCCCGAGTCCCAATTCGGCTGTTTGCAAAAAGTAGATTTTTGGATTTAATCTAGCTAACGATGCTATATTTAAATAAAATATTTAAATATACAATCGTAAAATATGCGGGTTGTTACAGACTCCACTCCTTAAAAAATTGCTTCCTCGCAATACATAAGAAGAAAATAAAAAGTAACAACCATAAAAGCATATCAACTCAAAAGAAAATTTGAAATAAGAAGTTCTAAAGAGCGCGAGAGAGTAAGTCCGGATGTGTTCGCTCGATGAATTCTCTAGATTCCCAAGAGTAACCCTTAGGATTTGAGGACCACTAAACCTTCATAAGCGGGACATCACTTTCGAAGGCGTTTAACCTCCATAGAAATGATGCGAATAGGATGTTGCTCATAAGTCAAATTAGGCGAAACTTCAGTTTCTTCCACAACACCGGGCTCAAGAATAGAATCAGAATATCAAAGGCATTTCCGTAATTGAGAAACGTGAAACACGTCATGAATTGACGAAAATTGAGTCGGTAATAAAAGGCGATAAGCCATGGAACTAATGCGTTCGGTGATGGGAAATGGACCAATATATTGAGGCGCTAATTTTCTCGATCGACTGAAACGCACAACACCCTTCATAGGTGAAATATGAATAAACACAAATCTCCCACAGAAAATTCTAATTTCCTTCTTCGGTTATCGGCATTGGATTTTTGTCTATTTTGAGCTTCTTTCATCCTACGGCGAATAAGGTCAATCTTTTCTGTGGAATCACGAATAAAATATGGACCTAAAACCAGTTTCTCATCGGCCTCAAGCCAACAAGAAGGAGATCGGTATGGCCTTCCATAGAGTGCCTCAAAAGGTGCCATACCAATGCTTGATTGGAAGCTATTATTATAGGAAAACTCAATAAGAGAAATATGATCTTCCCAACTTCCACCAAAATCAAGAACACATGCACGAAGAAGATCTTCAAAACTTTGATTCACACGCTCGGTTTGTCCGTCGGACTGAGGATGATAAGCGGTGCTAAAATTAAGCTTCGTTCCCAAAGCTTTTTGAGGACTCTTCCAAAATCCACTAGTAAACAATGGATCACGATCGCTAAGGATAGAAGTAGGAATTCCATGCAATTTAACAATTTCTCTAACATAAAGTTTTGCCAAAAGGGGTATGGTGCGATTAGGCTGAACAGGAATAAAATAGGCGGATTTTGTAAGTCTATCCACAATCACCCATAGGCTAGCATGGCCCGAATGAGAGAGGGGAAGTCCAGCAATAAAGTCTATGAAGACTTGATCCCACTTCCAAATTGGAATGTCCAAAGGTTGCAATAATCCACCTGGCCTTTGATGATTGGCCTTTATGAGTTGGCAAGTCATGCAACGCTTAATAAAGTTAGCAATATCAGATTTCATTCCATCCCAATAATAAAGTCGCTTCATATCTGCGTGCATTTTACTACTACAGGGATGAAGGGTAAATTTAGAACGATGAGAATCTTCTAAAATGTCTTTACGAAGATCACTAATATTTGGCATGATAAGTTTACCAAATTTTCGAATACCACCACGAGCATCAATATCAAAGTCTTTTAAACCTTCAATATCAATTTTATCCCTACAATTTTGGCTAAAAAGATCCACTTCGAGATCTAGCTTTTGAGCATCAAGAATGCAGTCTAAAAGAGAAGGATGAGCCTCAAGGCTACATAAAATAAGAGATGAACATGAATCGGATTCAAGATCTCGAATCTCATAAGTGGACAAAGTCTTGCGATTATTCCATTCGGATATCATCGTAGAAACAACCATTTGTTGCTTACAACTAAGGGAATCAGCAACACGATTTCCATTTCCAGGAGTATAAAGAATATCAAGATCATAAGATGCAAGGAACTCTGTCCAACTTTCTTGACGTAAATTAAGTTCCTTTTGAGAAAATAAATACTTTAAAGATTTATGATCGGTATAGAGAAAATATTTCTCTCCCAAAAGATAATGACGCCAAATTCTAAGGGCGAAAACAATAGCCAGGAGCTCTAAATCATGAGTGGCATATCTAGTCTCGGCAGGCTTTATTTGCCTAGAAGCATAAGCAATAACACGTTCCCTTTGCATGAGAACGGCTCCCAAGCCAACACGACTTGGATCCGTATAAACAATAAAGTCTTGGTTCCCTTCGGGAATTACAAAAATAGGAGCATCAGAAAGGAGTTCTTTTTATCTTTGAAAAGAAACTTCACATTTGTTGGACCAAACATACTTAACTCCCTTCTTTGTCAAACTAGTAAGAGGCACGAAAATTTTAGAAAAGTCTTTTTGAAATGATGGTAATAGCCCGCCAATCCAAGAAAACTACGGATTTCCGTCACACTCTCTGGTCTCTTCCAATTTTGAATCGCTTCGATCTTTGAAGGATCCATGGAAATTCCGGATTCGAAAATAATGTGACCGAAAAATTTCGCACGAGATAGCCAAAAGTGGCATTTAGAAAATTTTTCTTTCAATTGATTGCTTCTAAGAGTTTCCAACATAATCCGAAGATGCTTTTCATTCTTTTCCTTGGTTTTAGAATAAACAAGAATATCATCTATAAAGATGAGAACAAATCGATCGAGAAAGTCTTTGAAAACTCGATTCATAAGGTCAACGAAGTAAGTTGGAGCATCCGTCAAACCAAATAGCATAACAAGCCATTCATAAGATCCATAACGTGTACAGAATGATGTCAAAGGAGTGCTATCCTCTGCAATATGAAGCTGATGAAGTCCGGTTGCTAAGTCTAACTGTAAAAAGACTCGAGCACCACTAAGTTGATCAAATAAATCATCAATCCAGGGTAAAGGATATTTATTCTTGATAGTAAGATTATTAAGCTTGCGGTAGTCAACGCAAAGCCTAAGTGCACTATCAGAATTCTTCACAAAAGTAGCCGAAGCTCCCCAAGGAGAGGAACTAGAACGAATAAATTGCTTCTCCTCCAATTCGGATAATTGTTTACGCAACTCCTCATTTTCCTTATTGGATATACGATAAGGAGGACGGGTGATAGGTAGAGCTCCAGGAATTAGATTAATTATGAACTCAATTGCTCGCTTAGGTGGTAATCCTAAAACGGGCTCAAATATGTCGGAAAATTCACGAACAACGTGAATGAGAGAAATGACATCTTCCTCATCGTCATTAGAGTTTAGAGAATATAAAGATGCTGCCAAATTGGAATCCGAATCTTTAAGAACAATGGAAATCTGCTTAACAGATTGAGGATGTCGAAGACGAATGGTCCGCTCAGGACATAGGATATGGGCTTCATAACGTTTAAGCCAATCCATTCCCAAAACCATTCCGAAGCCCAAGTAACGCATAACATGCAAATCGGCTTGGAAAGAATAATCACATAAAATAATCTCGACATCTTTACAAAGAAAACCGAGTGTTGCGGATCCACCAACCGGATTCACAATTCTCAAAGAAGTTATCAAAGCCATAACACTTAAAGAAAAAGTATCAACAAGTTCTTTTGATATAAAAGAATGGGATGCACCCGTATCGAAAAGAACTCGAATAGGATGATCACGAAACATAATAATGCCATCAAGGATAGAATGAGAAATACCTTAACCACGAGAAGTGTTACTAGGGGCTTGCACAACATTTAGCTTTCCCTCATTCTTGCTTTGAAGTTTGGGACAAGAAGATAAAAGATGCCCCGAACTTTTGCAATAACGATAAAAGAGAGGTTTCAGACATCTATTAGCAAAATGGTCCTTAGAACCATAATTATAGCATTGCCCATGACTAGAAGTAGTATTCTTTGCTACCGGAGTTGCCTGTTTCCCTTTCTTGTTGGGATAAAGAACTTTGAACTTAATAGGCCTCTTCTTGTTGTTTTTGAATTTCGGTTTGGCACCCACAACCTCAACATCATCTTCTTTATCGGCCACTTCGAGCCGAAGAGCGATATCAACAAGTTGGTCGAAAGAAACTTCGAATTTCAAAAGTAAAGGCTTTTTGAGATTCTTATTCAAGCCATAGACAAACCTCTGATTTTTCTTCAATGGGGTATTAATGTACTCGACCCCATATTTAGAGACGGATTCAAAAGATACGATGTAATCAGTCACAGACGATTCACCTTGAACAAGGTCAATAAAGCGCCAAGCTAAAGTTACTTTTTCAGCTTTCGGCACAAACTTCAATTCAAATCTTTCCTGGAATTGCTTCCAAGTAAGATTTGCTACAATAATTTTAGAAATTAGAAGCTCATACCAATCTAATGCTCTTTCTTGGAGCATACTAGAAGCCACTTGGACACGATGTAAATCAATAAGATTCATGCGAGAAAAGATGCGATCGTGTGTTCTAATCCCAGCCTGGACTTCTATAACACTTTCGGAACCCATGAATGGCTTTCCATCCAAATTGGCGTAATCGCTGCACAAGCATGCAAACCCAAATTTAGGGTGAGCAGGCTCTGGAATAGGTCCGACAGCTTGAGCATTCTTTACAAGATCTAGAAGCTGTTGGATAGACATAAATACTCCGTCCTGAGGAGTAGCATTAGATTGACCGGCGTTGGGACGGCCTGGTCTAACCATTTCTCTTCTTTAAGAAAGAAAGAAAGAAGAGGAAAAAGTTATTCTCATAATGAATATCAAACAATGATGATTGATAAACAAGGAACCATAAAGAAAAGGATAATATAGGTCCAATGACTCGAATAAATCCTAAGGCACGACTCCGGAGAAGAACTCAGGACAATGATCCTTGCTAGATTATTCTACATTGTTTCGAAGTTTGGCTCTGATACCAAGCTGTGACGCCCCACCTCTATACTCATGCTAGCCAAGGACACTACGAGGTAATGCCGTCAACAGCACGAAGAATAAGGCCGTTGAGGAGCGACCATCCGTGTAATTGCTTTGTGCGAGCATCGATATGTCAGATAGTATGACATGCATTTCTTTTCTTACGGAAATCCGACATAACGGTACAAACTCAAAGCTACTACATAGTGGCTATATGATCTTCAGAAACAAATATAGAAATAAGCATAATACAAATTAGTCAGATCCATTTCACAAAGGCGGAAACAGATATGAATATAACACATAGAAGTGTTCATCAGAGTAATGGTCAAATAAGATCCACAATATCACAAAAGAATAGGTACAAGTACTAGACAAAAGAATAAGTATACATCAAGGAGTCTCTATCTCGTATGTATAACAACAAAAACTATAAACTATAGTATTAGTCAAAAGTCAGATAATGTTCACAGAAGAGGAGTCAAGCAGAAGCACTTGTAACATCTCAGTCTGACCCGAGTATTATTTAATAAGAAAATAATAAATGGATCAGTCTAGCTATAAATATCAGATAAAATGAGATAGAATAAGAGATATGACAAAAACGTATGATAACAATAATGCCATACTATGAAAAGGATGCATTAGACAACACAAAAAGGTCATGCAATATCTCAAGAAATCTCAAAGCACTAAAAAGAATGACATATTTTATTCACCAAACCCCAAATATCGGCAAACTTAACATTGCCAATCACAAAAAGAGGTGAAACAAAAATTCTAGAAATCATCAACTAGAAATCCAGAAATCACAAAGGGGGAGGCCTATCACAAAACGGGAGCATGAAAATTCACCAACACATGTATCACAAACGGGTCGCTAACTCATGGTCGCTAACCATAGAGCCAGTGCAACGACGTAGTACAATATCGGTACACCCTGGGAACCTGAAACTCAAATAATTCGGAACAACGACGTAGTACAATGGTATGCCCGATGAACCTGATAAGCAGGTACAACGACGTAGTACAACGGTACGCCCGATGAACCGAACTCCATAAAAAAATGTAGGACGCTAGCCCACAAAAATGAGTCGAAACTCGAAAGAACCAATAGGTCGTTAGCCTATAAAAGAAATGAGACGAAACTCAATAAAACGAGGTACAGTCCCCCACATGGACAAGGAGACATATCATATCGCTAGTCTAAATCACAAAATGATCATCATTGATCAATAAAAAGTGTGAATTACACTAAGCTAGTAAATAAATGAGTTTAGCTTCATGTCCCATAACCACTGGCTTAGCTTAAATATTTATGAACAAATTGTAGATCTCCACTCGAAAATTTTCACAAGTGTTTCAATCGAACAAGTCCAAAAATTAATCGACGAAGTAAACGCAAGCGTTTCATACCACTTGTTTTGCTAAGCCGTTTAATTAGATTTTCTCGTACGAACAAGGTAAAGGTTTGTATATACTAATAGGTTGGAAAACGGTTTTAATAAACGAGCTTTGTAATAAAATAGTGTTGAAATCATTTTGATGAAAGGGTTTTGATATTTACTACTAGTATAGAAACCTTTGTATTTCAAAGTGACAAGTCACAGAAATGATTGTAGAAACAATCAATCACCAAAAATTCACATTCGAAGACGTGAATTAAATCCAAAGAAATCGATAAAAAATCCATCGAAATCGATATTCCCAAAAACCCTAAAAAAGAAGTTATCAAAGTCAATAATGGTGATAACAATAAATTGGATCCTCTAATATCGATTAAAAATTGGAAACCCAAGCAAAATAGGCAAATTGGCTGAGACAGCAGATTCAGTCGACTGGACCAGACTGGACCAGGGTGGTCAGTCGACTGACATAATTCCTGGAAACTTTCTGTTTTCATGTTCAGTCGACTGAATCAAGGTGGTCAGTCGACTGAATCATGTCTGGAAAGTTTCGGTTTCCAGGCTCAGTCGGCTGACCCAGAGTGGTCAGTCGACTGATATTGGCCCAAGAGATTTCCTGGGTTCGGTTTAGTCGACTGACTTTCTGGTTCAGTTGACTGAACCGGAAATTCCAGTATTTTCAGCCTAGCCCCACCAAGGGCAAAAACCCAACAAATGGCGATCAGACGATCAATGGGCGCTAGGGTTTTATGCCAATCGGCAACGCAGCCCTATAAGCTCTTCGATGCACCTCCAAAAACATTTAGATATGATTTTTAAAGATTTGGCGTCAAAACACCAAAAATCGGAATATTCACCAAATCAATCGAAATCAAAAGCAAATAAACATGAATAAATGTTAGGAATTCATACCTAACAATAATGAAAGCTATAGACGTAGATGTGAGTTCAAAAACTCACCTTTTACTCAAAAACAAGGAAGGGGAAGCTTGAAAACGAAAGGAAGATCAACTACTCTTCAACTTCAACTCTAAAAGCTCCAATCTAATAACATAAGCAAGTATTTCCTAAGTTAGGTTATAGGAAATTTCTGAAATTGGAGAGAGATTGAGATGGAGAAGAAGAAGAGGATGCTTACCTAAGCTTCTCTTTGATTTTGGAACTAGAACTTGAATTTGCAAAAGAAACTAGGGATTAGGATTTTAATTTCCAATCTCTTCCTCCATTTTTACTAAAGCTTGAAGTGTTAGGAAATGAGAATAAAGGAAGAGGAGAGGGGGTGGAGTTAGTATATAAGTTGATTTGGGTTAGTGGGCTGAAACCCAAACCCAATGTCATGACCCGATATTCAGCGTTCAAAAATCGACATCAAATACCTCACTTGTATCCGACTGCCGGAGATTCGAACGTCGAATTCCAGTTCGGATGGAGCTTATAACAACATTACATGAATATAAACAGCAGAAACAAAATGAACTGCCATACATCAATATTCTAGATATAACATCATCACATTATTCATTACAACAACATCACCAACATCAGAGTATTCTTATACATATAACACAACTTCAAAATAGACCATCACGATAGAACAACAAGTGATTGCATTCCAAGAAAGTCTTCAAAGAAAAGAAGCGATAACGAACATCCAAACTGAGAACCTTGAGATCCAAAAGTTTCAAAATATCTCCAAGTTAAAAGCCTTCAAAAACCGATAGCCTCCAAACCATAAGACTTCAAAATCCAGCTAGCACCAAAAACACGGAAGACCTGCAACTAGGCTGCCTGTGTGGAAATTATGAGCACCCAGAGTTTAGAAAGGAAATAATAAACTTCGAGTCAGTCATGGGACTGGTATGAGTAAATAATTTTTTTTTATCTTTTAAAAAAAACAACAAAAGAATTTAAATTGAAATCCGCAATGCTTTTTGGAAAATGAAACTACCATAAGACCTCCCGCCACACACACAATGCAATCGCAGAATTGGAGGAGATTTCTTCTTATGATAGTCAAATATGCTTGATATGGGAAAAATTCTTTGATATTATTACTAGTGCATAGTGAAGAAAGCCATTTCTAAAGTATAATATTAATCTTAGCCAGCATACCACATTTCGTTGTATGCCTACTATAGCTACCATGGTTTATGGCAAGTTACCGCCACGCTGCATGGCAGGTTATACGACTAAAACCGTACAAGGTCCGTATTGTTTCTTTGGATTTCCAACAAATGGTCAGGCTAGGAACTTCATGGGTCACATGGGTAGGCCTTTGGAGGGATGTCCCGAGAACCTAACCCGATCTCTGCCAACACAAGGCCGTGTTACCTCTGTAACTAGGTAACTACCACACGAGCATGCCATCCCCCGGTTGTGACCAACCTTTATCCGGGGCCCCAACAACAACAATGAAAAAGTAATATATATTTGCGATATCCTCATAAGTTAAGTATTTAGGCTCCATACCATGATACCACTTCTATCCACAAGGAAATGCACATACCCTAAGGGGCGCTGCCTCCAATAACCTTGTTGCATCTTTCCTGTTTCGACCATTACCGGGTTGTGAGGTTCGACGAAGTCTCATCCATAAAGCTATGCTTTTCACAAAAGCCATGCTTTGATCAACAAATGATCAGCAGCACTCAGCATGCCACATTACCAAGTTGGGAATATATTACAGATAACCTTCAACTACATAACCTCTGAGCTCGTACGCCTCAGAGAAGGGTGTTAAGCTAAGAGAATAAATTCTCCGCCACCAACAGAAATGTATTTGAAAGAAATCTGCTTTATATCTCAAAATGTAATGTCAGACATACAATCCACACAAGTCTATTCCGGGTTCGAACAGAACCGAAGGCACTTCCGAAGAAGTCCTTGCAATCTGGGTATCCATAATCCCGATCGGACTCCCCATCACATATGGAGGACTCTATAATGGAGAAACTCAGTGCAGAGTCATTCGACAGGTTATCCTATCGTTCTCGAAGACGTCCGGTCTTCACCACCGTCTTCAATTGCTATCCATTTCGTCGTATCACATATTCGTATTGGGTTATATCACACAAAGGTCCTCTCCCCGCTAAATCGAATAGTGAGCGTCAATTTTAAAAACATGTGGATACGTCATTCACAAAGATTCACAGGTTCGATGTGGGTTTCGAATAACCAACTGGAATCCAACTCCCTATCGCATCGAAATTCAAAAGCCGTTTTACGGGCCAAAGGGATTTCATATTCATACAGAAAATACAGAATCACAGCTCAGCACAAAGCAATTCATATCACATGGCATCACAATTACAACCAGAGATTTCAATCATTGCTCATCATACAATAGTTATCAATCATATACAACTACGATGAATTAATCGTGTGATTTAAACTAATTAATCACATAATTAATTTCATTAATTATCTTTAATCAATGATTAGTTATCCTTAATTAAAATTAATTAAATCTTTAATCATCTTCATTAATTAACCAATTCTTAATTAACTACCCTAATTAATTAATCCTTAATTTTTCATTAATTAAATCTTAATCATTCCTTAATTAATCATTAAATATTAAGTAATTAATTTAAATAGTTAAGTTAATCATTTATTACTTAAGTAGATCATAAATTACTTATTGAATTCAAAAGATAAACATTCTTATCTTTGTTAACCATTTTGATTTTCTTGTAAACTTAATTTAAATTCATCATATGAATTGTCTTGAGAGATCAAAATTGTTTTGTATAACATTTTATCTTAACATCATTCTTAATTAAATTTTATAATTGATTTTCTAAAGTAACGTGACAAAATTAAATTAAATTAAATTACTTAAAAATGGTCTTACTTAAACTTTAATTTGTTTTAAATCGAAATCAAAATTTCCTTTAAAAACATGAGTTTAAAATTGTTTAAACGTTTCGAATTTTATTGTTTTTATTTGCGCAAACTGCGCTGATATGCTGACTCCTCTGAAGCTACTTCGAGTCTTCCCCTAGACTTCATCCTGTTTGCTTCGAGTCATTCCTAAAAATTACCCATGTGCTGTTACTTTTTCCTTCCAATTTTTTTTTTCTAAGTACAAACTCGTACAACCCCCAAACCACTTCGAGTACCTACTCGAGTTTAAATCCCTATCTCCCAAATCTTTCTTCGAGTCAACTTCATCTTCCATCATCAAAAATTCCCAGGCACACACAAATGCATGTGTACGTGCACCATCAGTTGGATCAACTCCGATCAACGCCGCCATTGCCAACAAGTCGACAACCTCTCTCTAAGCCAACGCAATCACTCAGATCATCGAAACGATAATAAATTCAAAATCGAGCTCGATCGAACCCATTTGAACCAAACCGACCACCCAAAAAATCACCTCGAACTGTCGATGCCGACCACCAGAAAACTCTAGCCTCCAGTCAAGACTCCATCATCCACCCAGCTATCACCTCCCAAAGCCACGTGCAACTCGATGCACGCACGAATCCCCAGCGACCATTTTTCCGGCCATTGCCTAAATTAGGGTTAAAAGTTTAATCCCCCTGCCGCCGTCACCACAGTGGACTAGGACACATCCACGTATTTTTCCCCGACTCACCTAGGCCCTTCCACCTCCACGCCAAGCCATGACCATCCAAATCACCTCTGTTGCCAGAAAAGCCCAAATATGCATTTCCAGTTCAATGTCAAAATGCTCTCTCCAAACGATTTAAAATCGTGATTTTGATCTTAAAAATCAACAATTTCAAAGATGATTTAGGTTATATGTTCAAATCGAATAATCAAAGAATTCAAATTTAAAATATGGATCGAGTTTTACAGTGTTTCCTTGTTCCAGAACCTATATCATGGATATTAGTCTTTTAAATGTTTTTAAAATTTCAATCTTAATAGATTTAAACACCTTTTGTTTTGACACTTCAATCTTACAAAACTGGAATCAAGGAATTTAGGGTTTTGACAGATTTTCTAAAACCTGGAACTAGAACAGGATTAGCAACCCTGTACATCAACATGCACATGCAAAAAGCATATACACATTCACAGATTTTTTGCATGCAAACCCATATTCAAACTTGCATATCCTGTATTCCAACAACAGATCGAAAATCAAGGTTTTGTAAGATTTACTCACCTGTATAATTTAGCAGAGACAGTTTTCCTATTTGAAAATCAAAACCTAGAACTTCCCTTTTTTTTTTTTTACCTTAGCTTGATTTTGAATTTGTTATCTGCAACAAATTTTGTGTGAACTTGCTTGAGCTCTGATGTATTTCACTTATTAATTTTTTTAACAACAAATTAAAAATTAAATTTACTTGCAGTAACTTTTTAGTTGAAACAGAGGGAAAAAATCTTTGGCCTGCACCTTAAAGTTTGTGTCTGCTAATTTCTTTTTTTTTCTTTTTAAGTTAATTCCTGATTCTCCCCTTAATCTTTGTAGTTTTCCTGCTTGATTCTGTAGTATTTGTTGAAGAGTTGAAATTATCTTTGAATTCTTCTTTTGGCTTAAAATATTTAGAGGAAAGTTTGCTACAGATCTTTTTTTTCTAGAAATTTGTTTCCTTGATTTCAAAGTTGAGGAAAATAGGCTTGTTTTTGATGATATTTTTTTTCTGACGTAAAGATTGCACAGATTTTTTTTCTTTGAAATGAATAAAAGAGTAAGAGGAGAAGATAAAATGACTTATATAATTTATTTCCTTTTTTATAAATTTCCTAAGAATAAGAAAATGATACAATGACACTTGTTAATTTTTTTTCTTCTCATGAATTACACTTGTCTCTATAGTCATTGCTAGCTTAACACTTGTAATTAATTTTTTTTATTAACATAATATTTTACATTATTTAAATTGTACTTAAACTTACATTTCCCAGTAAAAATATTGGCTTTATATTAATACACATTATTAAAAGGAGAATGTTTTTGAAATTATATACATATTAAATAAATTACATAGATATACATTTATAAATCCAAATTATTTTACTAAAACATTTATTTGAAAATTTAAATTCAAATTTACCCACATATGCACACAATCATATATATTCACATATCTGTATAAATTTAAATTCAAATGATTTTAAAAACTTTTAGTATTTTCAAATTGTAAACTCAAAAGAATTTGAAATTTAAATTATCACTTATTATTTATTTATTTTGAAACTTTTCATATTTTATTACAAAAGTTCAACATTTACCAAATTTAAATTGATAAATTTTGGTATGTTACAGATTTTCCCCCCTTAAGAACATTTCATCCTCGAAATTTGAAAGAAAGAGAAAAGCAAACAAAGAATATACGAATTCAGAAAAGGATAGAGAAATGGCTTACTAGTTTAAGCCGAGATATCCACTCTACAATTGGGATAAGTCTTTTGCATACTGTCTTCTGTCTCCCAAGTACAGTCCTTTGGATCACCGCTCCACTGCACTTTAACAAGCTTCCCAATTTTGTTTCTTAATTTCTTTTCATTACGATCCAGAATCTTAATTGGTTCTCTTTTAACTGTTAAATTTGGTGTGATCTCTAGATCCTGCTGAGCTTCCTCTTAGACAATACCGCCTGGATCGTGGAATACATTGTGTACGCCAGATAACCCATTAGGTAGCTGTACTCGATATGCTAGAGGACCAATCCTTTCCAGAATAGGAAAAAGGCCAATGTATCGTGGTGCTAGTTTACCGGTCTTCCCAAATCTTAACACACCCCGCATTGGAGATACTTTCAAGAAAACAGAATCTCCAACTTGAAATTCCAAAGCTCTTCTTCTACGGTCGAAATAACTCTTCTGGCGGCTTTGAGTAGTTATTAACTTCTTTCGGATAAAATCAACCTTTTCAGTGGCTTCTTTAATCATATTTGGTCCAAAAACGAGTCTATCACTGAATTCAATCCAGCATGCAGGTGATCGACACGGATGACCATATAAAGCTTCAAAAGGAGCCATTTCGATACTGGCTTGATAGCTATTGTTATATGAAAATTCGACCAAACGTAAATAGTCCTCCCAAGAACCACCAAAATCAAGAATACAAGTTCGCAAAAGATCCTCTAATATTCGATTTATCCTATCAGTATGCTCATCAGACTATGGGTGATAAGCAGTGCTGAAATTTAGTTTTGTTCCCAACATGGCCTGAAACGCCTCCCAAAATCTACTAGTGAAGATCGGGCCACGATCACTCACTATACTGCTCGGTATACCGTGGAGACGGACAATGTCTTTGATATATAACTCAGCTAAACTTGTTGTTGTCCGAGTGGATTTCACTGGGATGAAATGGGCTGTTTTAGTCAAACGGTCCACAATAACCCAAATTGCTTCATTCCCCTTTCGAGTGCGGAGCAACCCATCGATGAAATCCATCGATACCTGATCCCATTTCCACCTGGATACCTCCAAAGGTTGGAGTAAACCCGCCATCTTCTTCTGATCGCTTTTAATTTGTTAACAAGTAGCACAACGACTCACATATATAGATATATCTCTTTTCATTGTCTTCCACCAGAAGGTTCTTTTGATATCTCTACACATTTTATTAACTCCTGGATGGATACCGAGTTTTGATTTGTGACATTCATCTAAAACTTCTCGTTTCAAATTAGGGAAGTCTGGAACACATATTCTGCCTTTCAACCTTATAACTTCATTATCATCAATTGCAAAACTAGAATCTTCTCCTTGGTGAATTCTTTTACAAATTCCACGAAGGAACTGGTCTTCTTTTTGCTTGCTGGCGATCTTTTCAAGGAGAGTAGGAGTGACTACAAGATATGCAAGAACAACATGCCTCCTACTTAAAGCGTCGGCAATTACATTAGCCTTTCCGGGCGTATATTGAATATCTAGGTCATATGACGCTAGAAATTCTAACCATCGTTGTTGCCATAGATTTAAATCTTTCTGGGTGAAGAGATATTTCAAAGATTTATGGTCGGTGAATAATTCAAAATTTTCACCTAAAACAAAGAAAGTTAATTAAGTATATTTATTTAGTTAAGTTAAATTTCTTATATCGTTAAGAAAGCTGAAAAAGGTTCTTACCCAGAAGATAGTGTTGCCAGATTTCAAAGATAAAATAACAGCTAAGAGCTCCAAATCGTGTGTTGGGTAATTTCTCTCATGCGGGCGTAATTGTCTACTCGCGTAGGCAATTACTTTCCCATTTTGCATTAGTACCGCACCCAAACCATCTCCACAAGCATCAGTATAGACAGATAACTCTTGGTTCCCATTAATGATAGCGAGAACGGGAGCGGTAGTTAATCTCCTTTTCAATTCCTGGAAAGCTTCATCACACTTTGGAGTCCAATCGAATTTAACATTCTTCATTGTTAGCTTAGTCAATGGACCGGCCAACTTAGAAAAATCTTGGACAAACTTTCTATAATATCCCGCTAAACCCAAAAAACTTCGAACTTCTCTAGGAGTGGCGGGTCGCTTCCAGTCCAGAATTGCAGAAATCTTGCTTGGATCAACAGAAATACCTTCTTCATTAATAATATGACCGAGAAATCTGACTTCTTTGACCCAAAAGTGACATTTAGAGAATTTAACGAATATGATATTCCTCCTCAATATCTCCAAAACAATTCTGAGATGTTCGGCATGCTCCTCTTCAGTTTTGGAGTAAATCAAGATATCATCAATAAACAAAAGGACAAATTTATTCAATACTTCTTGAAACACACGGGTCATTAAATCTACGAAATATGCAGGAGCATTGGTTAGCCCGAAGGGCATGACTAACCATTCGCAGAACATGTTAGGACCCATAAAGGCAGTCAAATGAACACAATCCTCGGCTATTCACAGCTGATGGAATCCTTGAGCTAAATCCATTTTAGAAAAGAACCGAGCGCCATGAAGTTGATTAAATAGATCGTCGATTCTAGGTAAAGGAAATTTGTTCTTGAGAGTTTTTTTATTGAGATCGCGGTAATCTACACACAATCTCAAAGATCCGTCTGATTTAGCCACAAACACGACAGCTGAACCCCATTCGGAAACACTAGGGCGAATCAATCCTTTCTTTAGCAAATCTCGAGTTTGATTGATTAATTTAATTTTTTCCCTAGGTGCCATCCTGCGACTTGCGTGAACGATAGGACGGGCATTGGGTACTAAGTCAATTTGGAATTCTATTTCTCTGTGTGGAGGTAAGGATTTTACTTCTTCAAATACGTCAGCAAATTCCCGAACAACAGGTATAGACTCCAGACTGGGTTAAGAATATCCCAAAGTATACATCAATTTATCTCTCTTAGGACTCGGATCCTCACAAGAGATTTCAATAAAATTTCCAAGGTTTGTTTTGATCGAGATCATTCGATTATTACATCTAATTTGGCTTCGTATTTTGTTAGACAATCCATTCCGAGTAAAATTTCGAATTCAATAAAATCAAGAACAAAGAGACTGATAGGGAATTGGTAACAAGAATACGAGATAGGAATGTCTCTACATCGTAGACAAAGGTTTGCAGACCACCAACTGGGTTTTTCACACAAATGGGCTCGTCGACAAAATTAGGTTTAAGTTTTAATTCATTTATGGCTTGTTGTGAGATAAAACTATGCGTAGCGCCCGTGTCAAACAAAACTCTAACAACTTTATCATAAATAGTAAGGTTACCTTCCATTCCTTTATCTGCTTTCGAAGTTGAAGGCTCTTGCTTTATCGCATATACATTTGCCACCTGTGCTTGCTTCATCACCGGGCAATTCTTAACAATATGTGCAGGCTTGTGACAATATAGCATTCTCTAACTCCATGAATAGTCTTCACGGGTTGTTCCTTCTTAACTTGCTTCTTCGGGTTTTTGCAGCTGTTTGAATAATGGCCCTTTTCTTGGCAATTGTAACAAGTTACATTTCTAGCCGAATTTCATTGATTGTTCTTCTTATCCTTGCTTGATGTGGCTTCTTGCCCCAAACTTTTTTTTCTTTTCCAATTCTGATTACTTGAATTTTCTCTTTCCCTTGGAATCTCCTGCATATCCAGGGTGGCATACCTATAACCCATATCAATAAGATCAGAAAAAGATTCTTTGACGTGTGCTGTCATCCTTTCGTGATATTTCTTGTTCATTCCCCGAATGAACCTTTCATTTTTCTTTCTAGGCGTGTTCACCAACTCTGGACCGAAACGGGATAGTTCGTTGAACTTGTTTAAGTACTCCTCAAAAGACAAGCTTCCTTGCTTTAAATCCATAAATTCTTGATACATTCGGGAAATTCCTGCCGATGGCATGTAGCGCTTTTCAAACACCTCCTTAAATCGACTCCAAGTAAATTCTTCTTCTGGTTCATCTACAACGACTGTTTCCCACTAGGCTGAGGCTTCATCTTGAAGTTGCAAAGAAGCAATGAGACGCATCTGATCATCTTGCAGCTTAAGCCCTTTAAAGAACTTTTCACATGATCTGATCCAAGCCTGGGCCTCAATAATCGATTCTTTGCCGGTGAACGGCCTACCACCAAGTTTTGAGAAACCTTTATACAAATCAGCCAGATTCGGCTGATACTGAGTAGGCATAACTGCTTCTGCTGTAGGGAAAACTTGACTAGCTGTTGTAGCATTCCCTTGACCCCTAGCTCTACCTCTTCGCCCGCTCATTCTTACTATCTGTAATTAGTAAGAAACTTGATTTAGATATTCGGATGAGATATCTTAAGGAATATCAGCAGTTAAAGAAAATAGACTAAGAAAACTTTGAGGTTCCAGTCTCGATTTATACTCATTTTAGGGTATTCTTCACCCTATCTCTAATGAGCCACCTAATGTGTTATACTTTGTAGCTAAAGTTATTATTCAACCTTTAGCTCTGATACCACTTGTCACGACCCGAAATTCAGCGTTCAAAAATCGACATCAAATACCTCACTTATATCCGACTGCTGAAGATTCGAACGTTGAATTCCAGTTCGGATGGAGCTTATAACAACATTAGATGAATATAAACAGCGGAAACAAAATGAACTGCCATACATCAATATTCTAGATATAACATCATCACAATATTCATTACAACAACATCACCAACATCAGAGTATTCTTACACATATAACACAACTTCAAAATAGACCATCACGACAGAACAACAAGTGATTGCATATTCCAAGAAAGTATTCAAAGAAAAGAAGTGATAGCGAACATCCAAACGGAGAACCTTGAGATCCAAAAGTTTCAAAATATCTCCAAGTTAAAAGCCTTCAAAAACCGATAGCCTCCAAACCATAAGACTTCAAAATCCAGCTAGCACCAAAAACACGGAAGACCTGCTACTAGGCTGCTCGTGTAAAAATTATGGGCACCCAGAGTTTAGAAAGGAAACAATAAACTCCGGGTCAGTCATGGGACTGGTATGAGTAAACAAAAACATTTTATCTTTTAAAAAAAAACAAAAGAATTTAAATTGAAATCCGCAATGCTTTTTGGAAAATGAAACTACCATAAGACCTTCCGCCACACACACAATGCAATCGCAGAATTGGGGGAGATTTCTTCTTATGATAGTCAAATATGCTTGATACGGGAAAAATTCTTTGATATTATTACTAGTGCATAGTGAAGAAAGCCATTTCTAAAGTATAATATTAATCTTAGCTAGCATACCATATTTCGTCATATGCCTACTATAGCTACCATGGTTTGTGGCAGGTTATCGCTACGCTACATGGCAGGTTATACGACTAAAACCGTATATGGTTCGTATTGTTTCTTTGGATTTCCAACAAATGGTCAGGCTAAGGAACTTCATGGGCCACATGGGTACTCCTTTGGAGGGACGTCCCGAGAACCTAACCGGATCTCTGCCAACACAAGGCCGGGTTACCTCTGTAACTAGGTAACTACTACACGAGTATGACATCCCCCGGTTGTAACCAACCTTTATCCGGGGCCCCAACAACAACAATGAAAAAGTAATATATAACTGCGATATCCTCATAAGTTAAGTATCTGGGCTCCATACCATGATACCACTTCTATCCAGAAGGAAATGCACATACCCTAAGGGGCGCTGCCCCCAATAACCTTGCTGCATCTTTCCTGTTTCGACCATTACCGGGTTGTGAGGTTCGACGAAGTCTCGTCCACAAAGCTACGCTTTTTACAAAAGCCATGCTTTGATCAACAAATGATCAGCAGCACTCAGCATGCCACATTACCAAGTTGGGAATATATTACTGATAACCTTCAACTACATAACCTCTGAGCTCGTACGTCTCAAAGAAGGGTGTTAAGCTAAGAGAATAAATTCTCCGCCACCAACAGAAATGTATTTGAAAGAAATCTGCTTCATATCTCAAAATGTAATGTCAGACATACAATCCATACAAGTCTGTTCCGGTTTCGAACAGAACCGAAGGCACTTCCGAAGAAGTCCTTGCAATCCGGGCATCCATAATCCCGATCGGACTCCCCATCACATATGGAGGACTCTATACCGGAGCAACTCAGTGCAGAGTCATTCGACACGTTATCCTATTGTTCTCGAAGACATCCGGTCTTCACCACCATCTTCAATTGCTATCCATTTCGTCATATCACATATTCAGAATGGGTTATATGACACAAAGGTCCTCTCCCAGCTAAACCGAATAGTGAGCGTCAATTTTAAAAACATGTGGATACGTCATTCACAAAGATCACCGGTTCAATGTGGGTTTCGAAAAATCAACTGGAATCCGACTCCCTGTCGCATCGAAATTCAAAAGCCATTTTACGGGCCAAAGGGGTTTCATATTCACACAGAAAATACTGAATCACAGCTCAGCACAAAGCAATTCATATCACATAGCATCACAATTACAACCAGAGATATCAATCAATACTCATCATACAATAGTTATCAATCATATACAACTACTATGAATCAATCGTGTGATTTAAACTAATTAATCGCATAATTAATTTCATTAATTATCTTTAATCAATGATTAGTTATCCTTAATTTAAATTAATTAAATCTTTAATCATCTTCATTAATTAATCATTCCTTAATTAATTACCCTAATTAATTAATCCTTAATTGTTCATTTATTAAATCTTAATCATTCCTTAATTAATCATTAAATATTAAGTAATTAATTAAATAGTTTATTTTAAGTTAATCATTTATTACTTAATAAATCATAAATTACTTATTAAATTCAAAAGATAAACCTTCTTATCTTTGTTAACCATTTTGATTTTCTTGTAAATTTAATTTAAATTCATCATATGAATTGTCTTGAGAGATCAAAATTGTTTTGTATAACATTTTATCTTAACATCATTCTTAATTACATTTTATAATTGATTTTCTAAAGTAATGTGACAAAATTAAATTAAATTAAATTACTAAAAAAATGTCTTACATTAATTTGTTTTAAATCCAAATCAAAATTTCCTTTAAAAACATGAGTTTAAAATTGTTTAAACGTTTTGAATTTTATTTATTTTTATTTGAGCAAACTGCCCTGGTATGCTGACTCCTCTGAAGCTACTTCAAGTCTTCCTTGCTTCGAGTCACTCCTAAAAATTACCCGTGTGCTGTTACTTTTTCCTTCCAATTTTTTTTCTAAGTACAAACTCGTACAACCCCCAAACCACTACGAGTCCCTACTCGAGTTTAAATCCCTATCTCCCGAAGCTTTCTTCGAATCAACTTCATCTTCCATCATCAAAAATTCCCAAGCACACACAAATGCATGGTGTACGTGCACCATCAATGGATCAACTCCGATCAACGCCGCCGTTGCCAATAAGTCGACAACCTCTCTCTAAGCCAATGCAATCACTCAGATCATCGAAACGATAATAAATTCAAAATCGAGCTCGATCGAACCCATTTGAACGAAACCGACCACCCAAAAAATCACCTTGAACTGTCGACACTGACCACCAGAAAACTCTAGCCTCCTGTCATGACTCCATCATCCACCCAGCTATCACCTCCCAAAGCCACGTGTAACTCGATGCACGTACGAATCCTCAGCGACCATTTTTCCGACCATTGCCTAAATTAGGGTTAAAAATTTAATCCCCTCGCCGCCGTCACCACAGTGGACTAGGACACTTCCACGTAATTTTTCCCCAACTCACCTAGGCCCTTCTACCTCCACGCCAAGCCACGACCATCCAAATCACCTCTGTTGCCAGAAAAGCCCAAATATGCATTTCCAGTTCAACGTCAAAATGCTCTCTCTAAACGAAATTTAAAATCATGATTTTGATCTTAAAAATCAACAATTTCAAAGATGATTTAGGTTATATGTTCAAATCGAATAATCAAAGAATTCAAATTTAAATTATGGATCGAGTTTTACAGTGTTTCCTTGTTCCAGAACCTATATCCTGGATATTAGTCTTTTAAATGTTTTTAAAATTTCAATCTTAATAAATTTAAACACTTTTTGTTTTGACACTTCAATCTAACAAAACTGGAATCAAGGAATTTGGGGTTTTTGACAGGTTTTCTGAAACCTGGAACTAGAACAGGATTAGCAACCCTGTACATCAACATGCACAGGCGAAAAGCATATACACATTCACAGATATTTTGTATGCAAACGCATATTCAAACTTGCATACATCCTGTATTCCAACAACAGATCGAAAATCAAGGTTTTGTAAGATTTACTCACCTGTATAATTTAGCAGAGACAATTTTCCTATTTGAAAATCGAAACCTGGAACTACCCCTTTTTTACCTTAGCTTGATTTTGAATTTGTTATCTGCAACAAATTTTGTGTGTACTTGCTTACGCTCTGATGTATTTCACTTATTAAATTTTTTAACAACAAATTAAAAATTAAATTTACTTACAGTAACTTTTTAGTTGAAATAGAGGGAAAAAATCTCTGGCCTGCACCTTAAAGCTTGTGTCTGCTAATTTCTTTTTTTCTTTTTAAGTTAATTCCTGATTCTCCCCCTAATCTTTGAAGTTTTCCTGCTTAATTCTGTAGTATTTATTGAAGAGTTGAAACTATCTTTGAATTCTTCTTTTGGCTTAAGATATTTGAGAGGAAAGTTTGCTACAAATCTTTTTTTCCGGAAATTTGTTTCCTTGATTTCAAAGTTGAGGAAAATAGGCTTGTTTTTGATGAATTTTTTTTCTGATTTAAAGATTGCACAGATTTTTTTTCTTTGAAATGAATAAAAGAGTAAGAGCAGAAGATAAAATGACTTATATAATTTATTTCCTTTTTTTATAAATTTCATGAGAAAAAGAAAATGATACAATGACACTTGTTAATTTTTCTTCTTCTCATGAATTACACTTGTCTCTATAGTCATTGCTAGCTTAACACTTGTTATTAAATTTTTTTATTAACATAATATTTCACATTATTTAAATTGTATTTAAACTTACATTTCCCATTAAAAGTATTGGCTTTATATTAATACACATTATTAAAAAGAGAATTTTTTGAAATTATATACATATTAAATAAATTACATAGATATACATTTATAAATCCAAATTATTTTACTAAAACATTTATTTTAAAATTTAAATTCAAATTTATCCACATATGCACACAATCATATATATTCACATATATGTATAAAATTTAAATTCAAATGATTTAAAAAAAAATTAGTATTTTCAAATTTTAAACTCAAAAGAAATTTAAAATTTAAGTTATCACTTATTATTTATTTATTTTGAAACTTTTCAAATTTTATTACAAAAGTTCAACATTTACCAAATTTAAATTGATAAATTTTGGTATGTTACACCCAAACCCAAAGCCCTAAGTGAAAACATCAAAATTTTAGCTAAATCCAAACATATCGATGTTTATACTCAAAAATGTCGCATATACCATTATGAACTCAATGGAAGGGGTCTCAAGTTCCAATTCGGCTGTTTGCATTCGTACTTTAATCCGGCTAACGATGCTATATTTAAATATACAATTGTAAAATATGCGGGTTGTTACAAACTCTTACTTATATTATATTCTTGGAAGATGATACGTTGCTTGCAATTGATATTTAATATGCTTTGATCATCAAGTTTGGTTGTTTCATACGAATGTTTAATATATATGTAAGTCACGGAAATACACAGCGATAAGTACACTTCCCTGTATTAAATGAATTGGTGTATGTGGAATGTTAAACCTCTTTAAAAAGATTTAAAAATGAGTTTGAAATGTTTTATAAACATATGAAAGTTTTTAGGGGAAGTCTAAAAAGTAACTGAAAATTTAGTCGAAAATAGACGCGTCGCGTAATGGCAGTTCGCTATTTCATTCCATAATAGTCGAAAGAGTATACATAATGGAATATAACTTGGAATTCTTCGAGATAAGTATTTTCGAACTATTATATCCATAGTTTTCAAATGAAGGAAGAAAATCGAAATTTTGATAACTAAAGTTTTGAAATATGAGTAAAACAAATTTTTTGAAAAATCGCGATTTTGCTGTTCTGAATTCATAAAAAGATTTCTTCGAATCTTAAAATTGTTTGAAAATACGAAATAAATCCTATTTTTTTTAAAATGTTTTAAAAAGCGATTTGAGTTATGAAAATGAATTTTCAAATGAAAGGAAAGTCGTTTTGATCAATATAGCTTAAAAAAGCACTTTCCACGCACTTTTCTATAACCTTTGTAATATAGCTTTAAACTTAACAATTCTTTTACAAATCTTTTATAATTTTTTTAAATGGATAATTAAGCATTTTAATAACGATTTGGGGTGCTTTTATAGATTATTTACAAGAGTTTAAAAAAACGATTTAAAGAAAATCTATTACAAATAAAGTGGTTTAATCTTGGCCCTAAAAGCCGATGAGTAGACTGGATTTTTCTATTCATGAGATTCAGATGTGAGGTACTTAAACTAAGGATGTTCATGAGCAACTAGTCCCCTGGCTCACCTGGCCTTTTCCTTGGGCAAGGGATAGTTAAGGTCGAAATGTCGAAAATGAGTTAATGTAACGACCCGTATTTTACGTGTCGATAGATCGTAGAATTTGCAGGTCGTTAGTGTTGTTTGTGTTGTCTCTAGCTTGAGTCGTTTAGAAGTTAACCCGGGTGCAAGTGATGAGTCGTGACCGACTCATAGAGGACCGACCTATAGGTGTTGCCGAGTTAGTAGGCTTAGCCGGGTTAAGAAATTCAACGACCTAAAAGTTAGGCGACTTAGTGATGGTGACCGACCTATAGTAAGTCGTAGACGACCTTAGGAACTGGCCGAGTTTAGTGTGGAGCGACCTAAGGTAGATAGGTCGGGAGAGCGACCTAAGGTAGATAGGTCGGTAGAGCGACCTATAGGAATGACCGACTTAAGGAGTGAACGGGTCATAGGAGTGTTTGATTTAGGAGCTAACGACCTAAAAGGTTGCCGAGTTAAGGTTTGGGCCGACTCAGTGGTGAACGACTCATAGGATGGTGGTTTAGGCCTGTGGAACGACCTAAGGGGTTAGGTCGTATGGGAGATAAGTCGTGAACGACTTATGGTTTTGTTAGGTCGCGTGAGTACTGTTCAGACTTAGGTCGTAAACGACCTAAGTTAGGTAGTGAGTCGGCAGTGAGTTAGGTCGTGGGGTCTTGAGTCGTGTGTGTCATAGTTAAGTCGTCATACGACTTAAGACTTGGGGAACGCGGCAGTATTTTAGGTCGGAGGCTTTTTAGGTCGTGACCGACTTTGTGTTAGGTCGGCAAGGAGTTGAGTCGGCAGGGTCTTAGGTCGTAGGTCGGCATGCTAGTTAAGTCGTCAGGCGACCTAGGACTTAGGAAATGCGGCAGTGCGTTGAGTCGTTAGGTCGGCCTGTGTTTTAGGTCGCGTCTGGGTTAAGTCGTAAGTCGGCCTTGGGTTCTTGAGTTGTTTAGGTCGTGAGTCGTTAGGATTTAGGTCGGTCGAGGGATAAGGTCGTATGCGACCTATGTTAGGTCGGAGTCTTTTAGGTCGGCAACGACCTAATAGCGAGCTCCGAGTTAAGAAGACGGCCGAGCTAAGGGGGATTCCAGCCTATAAATAGAGGGGTTTGGCTCACTTTTTGGCACCGGTTTTTGAAGCGACGAAGTGCTGCCATTTTGAAGACTCGACTACAGTATTTTCTTCACTTCTTTCTCTACTTCTACCAAGTGCTAACATCTATTGAAGATTGAAGATCAAGATCAAAGATCAAGAGCCAAAGTTGAAGATTTTCATCCGAAGAAGCTAGATTTCACCGTTTCAAGTGAAATTTCTCCGGATCAAGCTCAAGTCCTTGCTGTCCAGATCTGAAGTGTGTAGTTTTTGTAGTGTTTGGGTGATTTGGTGAGTGGTAGTTATCTCTCACGCGGACCCAAAGGAGTGTAGTGGATTGGTAGCTAGTTTATGTGTTTGAAATAGCATTTTCTCGCATTGTCCTTAAGTCTGCATGTAGATCCATCATTTTTGAAGATGTTTACCTATGCATATTTGTTTAACAAGTATTAGAGACAAAACCCATGTTTTATATTTGATAGATCTATGCTAAAAACCTATGAATCATACATGTTGGATTTATGCTCATTTATTTATGATATTGCCATTTTTGTTGATATTGCTTATTAAATCTTGTTTGAATGCTTGATTGTTTGTATTGATGAATGATTTGGATTGTTTCAAGTTAGCTAGTGGTTGATTTGGAACAAGATGGTTCGAGATGATTCAAAAGCTAGGTGGAAAAGCTCTTGAATGTGGAAGCTGCCTGTAGCATATGAAGCGGATGTGGAAGCTCATATGGATGGATTCGAGGATGTGGGATCTTGCCATGATACGAGAAGGCAAAGCATGATTGAGATGGGACTTTGCTATGATGCGATAAAGCAAGGTGTGATGTTGAAATGGGACGGGTCATGATGACGTTCCAAGAAGAGAGACTTTGCTATGATGTGATGAGGCAAGACATATGTTGTGATGGGACGGGTCACGATGACGTTCCAAGCACGGGCTGCGACGACGTGCAAAGTTATGTTGATTACTCGGTGATGCGATCCGAGTTGGTGATAATGGTTAGCTTGAGAGGCGCTTGAGCTAGTATGGAAATAGTCGTCGAGGAGGATGACTAGGAGGCTGAGATCTTATCGTTGTTGAAGGTTCTAGCATGCTCAAAGCAAGGGTACGTTGGAACGGGCTGCGACGACGTTCCAGGCACGGGCTGCGACGACGTGCTAGTACTCTGGGTAGTTGCGAAAATTCCTAGGCACGGGCTGCGACGACGTGCGGAGTTATGGCTAGAACCGGGGTTACCATTAGCCCTTGACAGGTGGTCATTCAACTAACGGTGATATCAAGGCAATGATACAGTGATAGCCAGAGTCATGGATGTTTGGTTGTACTATCATTCGGTCTCAAGTGCGGTGTTTTCTGGGTGCTTATCTGATCTTGGTTTAGGCCTTGGGGGTTTGTATTTGGAAAACATCGTCCTTGACTCGAGTGATTATTGCTTTATTTTAATTACCTGCTATGCTATGATTGCTTCTCCTTAGTGTGTGTCTGGGGGCTATCACTGTGAGAAGAGGTGGAGTGGGATGGTTTAGTTCCTATTCCTTTTATTCCTTATGCTCTTTTGGTATGTTTGATAGTTAATTTACTGCTCACTAAGACTTTGTCTGACTCAAGGTTTTATGTCTCCTCTTATTACCTTGGGCTGTTCATCCATGTTTTGGGATGGGCAGACTAGGTAGCAGGTGACAGGTGCTGTGCTAGGAGTTCTACGCTGAAGATGACGAAGACGAGCAGGAGGCTTTGCATATTAGTTTTCTTACTATATGTACTGGGTATCCGCTGCTGTATTTGGTTGAGTGATTTGTAGTGAGGCTTTCATGTATGGATTTGAGTAGATGGTTGTACAAAACTACTGTGATGCTTATATGATGATGTTCTGTTCTATGGAGCTTCACTATATTATATTTCTCTATTGTATTTTATCCATGCGCTGTGAGTTATGCGATAGAGATTCTGCGATTTTATTTTACCCTGGACGGTCACCCATGGCTGCCTTGCACGCCTTTTAGCGCATTATTACCTTGTTTTGGTGCGGGAGTCATGGGCGGTCGTCACATTTGGTATCAGAGCTTTGGTTAATCGATTTCAGCCAACGCTCGCTGACGTAATTACGTAAGAGAGACGTAATTGTATTTTGATGGATGATTACTATATATAATATAGTAGCTTAGAAGGATTTGAACTCCTTATGCAGTTGTTTCTTAAGGTGTTCTAATCATTCTTTTTACAGATATTAAGAATGAGTCGTAGAGGAAGACCAGCTGCTAGGGAAGGCCATGCTACAGAAGGAGCTGCAGATTATGGGGCTATGTTCGAAGCGATGATGACTTCGATTATGAGGAGGATGCCCGTTCCAGGGCCTACTGTTGATGTTGGAGTTCAAGTCCAAACTCCGAGACCGGTGGATTTCGCCAAGCTCTGCAAGGATTATACTTCTCTTGGAGGAAAAGCTTTCTTAGGGACGGAGTCTACTATTGAAGTGCAGAGATGGATGGATGCTTGCCGAAGGATTTTTGGTGATCTAGGGATTGAGGATGCAACTAAGAGGAAGCTTGCATCGAGACAGCTTCAGGGAAGAGCTGCTGATTGGTGGAATTCTATCACTATAGATACACCAGAAGAAGAGATTACTTGGGAGCAATTCCGAGTTAGATTTGAAGCTAAGTTCATCTCTACTTCCCAGAAATCTGTCTTGTTTAAGAGGTTTGTGGAGCTCAAGCAAGGGGGAAGACCTGTTCTTGAGTACATTTCTGAGTTTGAAGCTTTGTCTAAGTATGCCAGATCGTATATTGATTCTCCCTACCAGAAGAACGAGAAGTTTGTGACTGGTCTGGATGCTTATCTTGGGAGGCAGTTAGTGGATCACTTGGACGATCCATTTGAGAAGCTGGTGGAGAAAGCCCTTAGGCATGAGAGTTTGTTCCCTAAGGAAAATTCTGTTGTTGCTGTAACCAGGGAAGGATCTAAACCACAGCAGAGTGGGAACAAGAAGAGGAAGCAGCAGCAACAGAAGGGAAAGGATGGTCAGAAGAAGCCAAAGGGCGAGGTGACTTGCTATAATTGCCAGAAGAAGGGCCATCTTTCCAAGGATTGTAGGAATCCAAAGGCGCCGGCGAAGTGCCATAACTGTGACAAGCCAGGGCATTTCAGGAAGGACTGTCCAGAGCCGAGGAAGGATAGGCAGGTTGTGCAAGCTTATGCTCTGGGAGCTGTTCCGTCGTCTTCAAGAGCTCCTACTGCTGAGGAGAAGGGGAAGAGTGTGGTGGTCCAAGGTACTCTTTCCATTTGTGGTGTTCCAGTTAGAGTGTTGTTTGATACTGGAGCGTCGCATTCTTTTGTTTGTGATGATTTGGTAGGCCGGTTAGGTTTGAAACCGGATATTGTTGATAGGCCATTGGTTGTGACTAATCCAGTTGGGGGTTCGTCATGTTTGTGTATGATATGCCGTGGTCTGGTTGTATCGAGTCATGATTGCTCGTTTGTTTGTGATTGCTTTGTTCTGAACTTTGCGGGGTTCGGAATTATTTTGGGTATGGACTGGCTTAGGAAGTATGCGGCTAGGATTGATTGTGAGAGGCTTGAGGTGACAATCGGGAATGTGGAAGGGCGAAAGGTTGTGATACGATGTAAGCATGAAGAAGGCGTCTTCATGAGCTTCATGTATTCGCTAGTTGTTCCACGGGATGGACTGTCATCAGTGCCTATTGTGAATGAGTTTGGTGATGTCTTTGAGGAAGTCAAAGGGTTGCCGCCGCATAGGGAGATCGAGTTTCGTATCGATCTAGTTGAGGGAGCCAGACCTGTTGTGATGCCTCTTAGGCGGATGGCACCGAGGGAGCAGCAAGAGCTGAAGGTGCAAGTTGATGACCTTTTGCAGAAAGGATTCATTCGGAGAAGTGTGTCCGAATGGGGTGCGCCAGTTGTGTTCACAACCAAAGCGGATGGATCGTTGAGGTTGTGTGTGGATTATCGTGAGCTGAATAAGGTGACTAAGAAGAACAAGTATCCATTGCCGAGAATAGATGACTTGTTTGATCAGCTTCACGAGGCTAAGGTGTTTTCTCAGATGGATTTGGCAACGGGATTTCACCAGTTGAGAGTGGCGAAGGATAGTGTGCCGAAGACTGCTTTCAGGACACCATCCGGGTTTTATGAGTGGCTGGTAATGCCGTTTGGATTGACTAACGCACCAGCGTATTTTGTGGATCTTATGAATAGAGTGTTCAGAGATCAGTTGAATAAGTTCGTGCTTGTGTTCGTGGATGATATTCTGATTTACTCCAGAACCGAGGAAGAGCACAAGACGCACTTGAGGATTGTTTTGGGGATCTTACGGAAACATCAGCTGAAGGCTAAGTTTTCGAAGTGTCATTTCTGGAAGAGTGAAGTGAGGTTCTTAGGCCATGTTATCTCTGGAAATGGAATAGCGGTTGATCCCGCTAAGGTGGCAGCGATCCAGGATTGGATTAGACCTAAGAATGCATCTGATGTGAGAAGTTTTCTTGGATTAGCAGGATATTATCGTCGGTTTATCAAGGACTTTTCCAAGATAGCTGCACCATTGACAGGATTGACGAAGAAGAACCAAGTGTTCAGATGGGATGACAAGTGTGAGCAAGCTTTCGTAATCCTGAAAGAGCGACTGACGAGTGCTCCTGTATTGACTATTCCAAGTGGGAATGATGAGATGGTGGTTTACACCGATGCATGTGGCACTGGACTAGGAGCGGTGCTAATGCAGAAGGATAAAGTTGTTGCGTATGCTAGTCGACAACTGAAGCCGCATGAAAGGAACTATCCGACTCATGATTTGGAGTTAGCGGCGATTGTGTTTGCTTTGAAGATGTGGAGACACTATCTATTGGGAGTTAGATTCGAGTTGTTTACAGATCATAAGTCGTTGAAGTATCTGTTCTCCCAAAAGGATTTGAATCTTCGACAGCAACGGTGGCTAGAGTTCCTAGCATCTTATGATTTTGGTATAGCCTATACTCCGGGAAAAGGTAACGCAGTGGCTGATGCGTTAAGTCGAAGACATGCAGGTTTGGGAGCCATGTTTTCGGAGTGGAAGAGTCTCGAGTATTTGGCTGAGTTTGATTTCAGGCCTAGATGCGAGTTGGAACCTGAGATGTTGGCAAACTTATCGATAAGGCCTACTCTGGTGGAAAGGATTGGTGAGAGCCAAAAGAGAGATGATAAGCTTGTCAGGATTATCCGAGATTTGGAAGCTGGATTAACTCCAGAGAAGGATAAGGGATTCGAGGTCGATCGAGAGGGTTGGCTTCGAAAGCAAGGAAGATTGGTTGTTCCCGATGTGGATGGATTGAGAGATGAAGTTCTAAGGGAAAGTCATCACTCGAAGTTGACAATTCATCCAGGTGGTAATAAGATGTATCGGGATATGAAGAGAGCTTACTACTGGGAAGGTATGAAGAAGGATGTTGGAAGTTTTATTTCCAAGTGTATGAATTGCCAGTTAGTGAAAGCTGAGCAGAAGAAGCCCAGTGGATTGCTTCAGCCATTAGAGGTTCCTACATGGAAGTGGGAGCAGGTGTCGATGGATTTTATCGATGGTCTACCTAGAACCAGGACAGGGAATGAAGGGATTTGGGTCATCGTAGATCGTTTGACTAAGAGTGCAAGGTTCATTCCTGTTCGATCGACTAGGACTGCATCGAAGTTGGCTGAGTTATATGTGAAGTGGATAGTTCGATTCCATGGTGTTCCGAAGAGTATAGTGAGCGATCGAGATCCATTGTTCACTAGTGGATTTTGGAAGAGCTTCCAGGAAGTTTTGGGAACTGAGTTGTGTTTGAGTACAGCTTATCACCCTCAAACAGATGGTCAGACTGAGAGAGTCAACCGAGTTTTGGAAGATCTCCTTAGAGCTTGTGTTTTGGACTTCGGAGGATCATGGGAGGATCACCTTCATTTGGTGGAGTTTGCTTATAATAACAGTTATCAGTCGAGCATTGGTATGGCACCATATGAGGCATTATATGGAAGACCGTGTAACTCTCCGACATGTTGGTTGGAAGCTGGAGAAAAGCTGATACTTGGGCCAGAGATGATTCGACAGACTTCAGATTGTATAGAGATCATTCGGCAACGAATGAAGGCAGCCCAAGATCGTCAGAAAAGTTATGCCGATAATCGTCGTAAGGATTTAGAATTCGACGTAGGTGATATGGTTTTTGTGAAGATTTCTCCATTGAAGAATGTTATTAGATTCGGGAAGAAAGGAAAATTGACTCCGAGATTTGTTGGACCATTCCCGATCATCGAGCGGATTGGAAAGCTCGCTTATAGATTGGAGTTACCGGAAAAGATGGCGGGTGTGCACAATGTTTTTCATGTATCTTGTCTACGGAAGTATGTGCACGACCCTACTACGGTGGTTTCTGCTGATAGCTGTGAAGACTTAGAGGTTGATCCAGTGGTTACGAGACCTCGTAAGCCGCTTCGTATTGTTGAAACCGATACGAAACAGCTTAGGAGGAAGACGATTACGTTGCTCAAGGTACAATGGAGTGACGATGTTAACGACTGTACATGGGAGGAGGAAGAGAGGATGAAGGCAGCTCATCCCGGACTCTTCGAGGTATGGCCCTAAAGTGTCGTGACATCTCATGAATTTGTAGCTTGTTCTGAGTCTTAGAATTCTGCATGCTAGGCTAGAATTGGTTGCATGGTTTGTTGATTGCTTTGGATGGTAGGCATGCGGAATATCTATGATTTCTGATTGTTTGCTTGGAATTTCGGGGGCGAAATTCCTAAGGGGGAGAGAATGTAACGACCCGTATTTTACGTGTCGATAGATCGTAGAATTTGCAGGTCGTTAGTGTTGTTTGTGTTGTCTCTAGCTTGAGTCGTTTAGAAGTTAACCCGGGTGCAAGTGATGAGTCGTGACCGACTCATAGAGGACCGACCTATAGGTGTTGCCGAGTTAGTAGGCTTAGCCGGGTTAAGAAATTCAACGACCTAAAAGTTAGGCGACTTAGTGATGGTGACCGACCTATAGTAAGTCGTAGACGACCTTAGGAACTGGCCGAGTTTAGTGTGGAGCGACCTAAGGTAGATAGGTCGGGAGAGCGACCTAAGGTAGATAGGTCGGTAGAGCGACCTATAGGAATGACCGACTTAAGGAGTGAACGGGTCATAGGAGTGTTTGATTTAGGAGCTAACGACCTAAAAGGTTGCCGAGTTAAGGTTTGGGCCGACTCAGTGGTGAACGACTCATAGGATGGTGGTTTAGGCCTGTGGAACGACCTAAGGGGTTAGGTCGTATGGGAGATAAGTCGTGAACGACTTATGGTTTTGTTAGGTCGCGTGAGTACTGTTCAGACTTAGGTCGTAAACGACCTAAGTTAGGTAGTGAGTCGGCAGTGAGTTAGGTCGTGGGGTCTTGAGTCGTGTGTGTCATAGTTAAGTCGTCATACGACTTAAGACTTGGGGAACGCGGCAGTATTTTAGGTCGGAGGCTTTTTAGGTCGTGACCGACTTTGTGTTAGGTCGGCAAGGAGTTGAGTCGGCAGGGTCTTAGGTCGTAGGTCGGCATGCTAGTTAAGTCGTCAGGCGACCTAGGACTTAGGAAATGCGGCAGTGCGTTGAGTCGTTAGGTCGGCCTGTGTTTTAGGTCGCGTCTGGGTTAAGTCGTAAGTCGGCCTTGGGTTCTTGAGTTGTTTAGGTCGTGAGTCGTTAGGATTTAGGTCGGTCGAGGGATAAGGTCGTATGCGACCTATGTTAGGTCGGAGTCTTTTAGGTCGGCAACGACCTAATAGCGAGCTCCGAGTTAAGAAGACGGCCGAGCTAAGGGGGATTCCAGCCTATAAATAGAGGGGTTTGGCTCACTTTTTGGCACCGGTTTTTGAAGCGACGAAGTGCTGCCATTTTGAAGACTCGACTACAGTATTTTCTTCACTTCTTTCTCTACTTCTACCAAGTGCTAACATCTATTGAAGATTGAAGATCAAGATCAAAGATCAAGAGCCAAAGTTGAAGATTTTCATCCGAAGAAGCTAGATTTCACCGTTTCAAGTGAAATTTCTCCGGATCAAGCTCAAGTCCTTGCTGTCCAGATCTGAAGTGTGTAGTTTTTGTAGTGTTTGGGTGATTTGGTGAGTGGTAGTTATCTCTCACGCGGACCCAAAGGAGTGTAGTGGATTGGTAGCTAGTTTATGTGTTTGAAATAGCATTTTCTCGCATTGTCCTTAAGTCTGCATGTAGATCCATCATTTTTGAAGATGTTTACCTATGCATATTTGTTTAACAAGTATTAGAGACAAAACCCATGTTTTATATTTGATAGATCTATGCTAAAAACCTATGAATCATACATGTTGGATTTATGCTCATTTATTTATGATATTGCCATTTTTGTTGATATTGCTTATTAAATCTTGTTTGAATGCTTGATTGTTTGTATTGATGAATGATTTGGATTGTTTCAAGTTAGCTAGTGGTTGATTTGGAACAAGATGGTTCGAGATGATTCAAAAGCTAGGTGGAAAAGCTCTTGAATGTGGAAGCTGCCTGTAGCATATGAAGCGGATGTGGAAGCTCATATGGATGGATTCGAGGATGTGGGATCTTGCCATGATACGAGAAGGCAAAGCATGATTGAGATGGGACTTTGCTATGATGCGATAAAGCAAGGTGTGATGTTGAAATGGGACGGGTCATGATGACGTTCCAAGAAGAGAGACTTTGCTATGATGTGATGAGGCAAGACATATGTTGTGATGGGACGGGTCACGATGACGTTCCAAGCACGGGCTGCGACGACGTGCAAAGTTATGTTGATTACTCGGTGATGCGATCCGAGTTGGTGATAATGGTTAGCTTGAGAGGCGCTTGAGCTAGTATGGAAATAGTCGTCGAGGAGGATGACTAGGAGGCTGAGATCTTATCGTTGTTGAAGGTTCTAGCATGCTCAAAGCAAGGGTACGTTGGAACGGGCTGCGACGACGTTCCAGGCACGGGCTGCGACGACGTGCTAGTACTCTGGGTAGTTGCGAAAATTCCTAGGCACGGGCTGCGACGACGTGCGGAGTTATGGCTAGAACCGGGGTTACCATTAGCCCTTGACAGGTGGTCATTCAACTAACGGTGATATCAAGGCAATGATACAGTGATAGCCAGAGTCATGGATGTTTGGTTGTACTATCATTCGGTCTCAAGTGCGGTGTTTTCTGGGTGCTTATCTGATCTTGGTTTAGGCCTTGGGGGTTTGTATTTGGAAAACATCGTCCTTGACTCGAGTGATTATTGCTTTATTTTAATTACCTGCTATGCTATGATTGCTTCTCCTTAGTGTGTGTCTGGGGGCTATCACTGTGAGAAGAGGTGGAGTGGGATGGTTTAGTTCCTATTCCTTTTATTCCTTATGCTCTTTTGGTATGTTTGATAGTTAATTTACTGCTCACTAAGACTTTGTCTGACTCAAGGTTTTATGTCTCCTCTTATTACCTTGGGCTGTTCATCCATGTTTTGGGATGGGCAGACTAGGTAGCAGGTGACAGGTGCTGTGCTAGGAGTTCTACGCTGAAGATGACGAAGACGAGCAGGAGGCTTTGCATATTAGTTTTCTTACTATATGTACTGGGTATCCGCTGCTGTATTTGGTTGAGTGATTTGTAGTGAGGCTTTCATGTATGGATTTGAGTAGATGGTTGTACAAAACTACTGTGATGCTTATATGATGATGTTCTGTTCTATGGAGCTTCACTATATTATATTTCTCTATTGTATTTTATCCATGCGCTGTGAGTTATGCGATAGAGATTCTGCGATTTTATTTTACCCTGGACGGTCACCCATGGCTGCCTTGCACGCCTTTTAGCGCATTATTACCTTGTTTTGGTGCGGGAGTCATGGGCGGTCGTCACAGTTAAATATAAAAAAAATTAAATTTTCCAAATTTAAATTAAATACAACTTTGATTATATAGAGATGATCTTTGTACTTAGTGTTAAAGCCTTAAGAGGGGACTCGTGCTATTCATGGAATTTTAAAGGTGATTTCGCCGTTATTTCACTCATAGTCTTTGTTGAATATGGGAATTGATATTGAGTGGAATTAGATGATTTCTATAGATTCTGCTCATTTAATATTTACTGATTTTGGATTAACATCCTAGATAACATGGTTTTAACTCAATCAAAATTTTGAATTTTGAATTAGGAAATCTTTGTTAAAAGTTAAATGAAATGATTTGGAAATATTTTCCGAAGTGAAAAATGAATTGATTTCGAATAATTCCCAGTTTAAAAAGTTTAGAAGAAATTAAAGGATTTGATAAGAGAGGTTTAATGATTTTATATATACCGGAAACAAATGATTTAAAGTTATATATCTCTAAAAGATATTTCTGGCAAAAGAAATGAATTAATCAAATATCATTCACCTATTCACTTGACTTCTTTTATCGATGATTGGTTCGGGGGAACCGGGGTCGGATTTGGGTAACTCATATCCGAAAAGCACTTCGAACCAATATACGCATTTGAAAAATGAAGACCTAATAAAGAAAATGAAGGATGAAGACTGAAGATCTTCGTGGTGAAAGAACCGCTTGTTGATAATTCTGGTTAGCTCTCAAATATTAAAGTAGCAATGGCCCCTCCATTTCTAAAACTCTTCGGGTCGTAAGGACTTCTCGCTACTAATCCTAGGGGTAACTCCTGATAGGATGTGGTAAGAGAGTACATTCGGTTTTTCCTATTCCTAGACAACTCATATGAACGAATGTCGGTCGTTGCATTTTTAGTTGCATAAGTGATCTCTATGAACGTATCATATGTTTGGTGCTGGAGAATGGAACTTCTCTTAGCTTAACACCCTTTCCTGAGATGTATGGGCTCAAGATTTATACGTTTGTAGAAATCAGTTGTGTGACTGTGGGATGGTAATGTGGCACTCAAAGTGAAATGTGCAAATTTGAAAGGTACCCGTTACCTCAAGCCTCACAGTCGAAAGCGGTCGAAACAGGGTAGTTGTGTCAATGCTATGTGGTTCGCAACCATTAGGATTTGATCATCCTCTTATATATATATTTATTCCCACTATGATGTTTTGGGTTTTAAATTATTGTGGTATATGCAATGAGGGCCCTTAGATAGGTTGGCAACGATTGGGGTGGTGACGTATTCAGGACTATCTAGGGAGAGGTAGGCCAGTCTTATGTTGGTAGAGGTGTAGATGTTCTATAGCCTCAATACATTCCTCTAGAGATATGCTGCTAGAAGGTAGTCCCTTCACTTGGTCATTTGTATGGAAGTCCATTCTCCAATAAGTGCTTGCCGTTTTGTTTGTAGAACCCACGTTGTGGCTAATATGCTGGAATTCAATCAATGTAACAATTTCGGCTAAGGGTAATGAGTTCACTTGCAAATGACCGTTCCGTATTTATATGCGCCGTGGTCATATGAGATATCCTTTTATTTTCATAACGTGTATTTTTGAGTTCTCACACCAATCCCACGACTGACCCAGAGTTTATTTTCCTTTCCTTTAAACTCTGGGTGCCTTAATTTTTCCTTAGCAGCCTAGTATTCAGGTTTAGTTTTATAAGAAATCTAGATGGAGCTCGAAGTAGGGAGTTAGAAGATTTTTATGAAGATTGTTTTCACCACACTCTTGTACTATAGCATTCTGCATTTGTAAGGAAAGAAATTTATAACTGACCATGTTTAACTCTAATAAATGTATTTAAATTTCCGCTGCAAAGTTTATGTTGAAATAATATATGTGAGATTCTGTTCTGTCTTTATTTTCTTTCTTACGCTTGAGAATCCGCTTCTCCGACACATGGATTTGCGCACATGAATACCGAGGATGTATTAGTGGCCATTTTCGAGAGTCAAAGAAATGGGTCCTCACATTGGTATTAGAGCTTAGGTAGAGTGAATACCTTTTCTTTTTTAGAGGTAAAGTCTTATCATAGATAGGGTTAGTAATATCCTAGGATGAGTAACTTATTAGAGATAGTGTCAGTAACACCCTAGATTGAGTTTGAGAGTATTTTATATGAGCGCGTATTTTTTTGAATCTTAAAATTGTTTGAAAATGCGAAATAAGTCTTAAAAATATTTTAAAATGTTTTAAAAGCAATTTGAGTTATGAAAATGAATTTTCAAATGATAGAAAAAGCGTTTTGATCAATATATCTTAAAAAGAACTTTCCGCAGCACTTTTTTGTAACCTTTGAAATATAGCTTTAAACTTAACAATTCTTTTCCAAATCTTTTATAAATATTTTCAAATGGATAATTAAGTGTTTGAATCATAATTTAGGGGTTTTTATGGCTTATTTACAAGAGTTTAAATAAATGATTTAAAGAAAGTTATTACAAATAAAGTGGTTTAATCTTAGCCCTAAAAACCGATGAGTAGACTGGATTTTTCTATTTTTGAGATTCAATGTGAGGTGCTTAAACTAAGGAGATGTTCATGAGCAACCAGTGCCTTGGCTCACCTAGCCTCTTCCTTATGTGAGGTATAGATAAGGTCGAAATGTCAGAAACGAGTTAAGTATAAAAAGATTTAAATTTTCCAAATTTAAATTAAATACAACTTTGATTGTATAAAGATGATCTTCTTATACTTAGGGTTAAATCCTGAAGAGGGAACTCATACTATTCATGGAATTTTAAAGGCGATATCGCCAATATTCTGCCCATAGTATTTGTTAAATATGGAAATTGATATTGAGTAGAATTAGATGATTTCTTTAGATTCTGCTCATTTAATATTTACTGATTTTGCATTAACATCCTAGATAACATGGTTTTAACTCAATCAAAATTGTGAATTTTGAATTAGGAAATCTTTGTTAAAATTTAAATGGAATGATTTGGAAATATTTTACTAAGTGAAAAATGAAATGATTTCGAATTATTCCCAGTTTAAAAAGGTTTAGAAGATATCAAAGGATTTGATAAGAGAGGTTTAATGTTTCGTATATACCGAAAAAAATATTTTTAAAGTTCTATATCTCTAAAAGATATTTTTGATAAAAGAAATGAATTAATCAAATATCATTCACCTATTTACTTGGCTTCTTTTATCGATGATTGGTTAAGAGGAACCGAGGTCGGATTTGGGTAAATTCTATCCGAAATCCACATCAAAACAATATACGCATTCGAAAAATGAAGACCTGATAAAGAAAATGAAGGATGAAGGCCGAAGATCTTAGCGGTGAAAGGACTGCTTGTTGATAATTCTGGTTAGCTTCCAAATACTAAAGTAGCAGTGGCCCCTTTATTTTTGAAACTCTTTGTTCGCAAGGACTACTCGCTACTTGTAACAAATAGGATTTTCGACCCTCGAATATCGATACTAATACGTCCATTGTATTACATGCTGAGCAATCGAAAGCCGAAAAACTCAATATTTAGGGGAAAAGAAAAGAAGAGATAGAAGAAAATAGAACAACAAAACAGAATCTCATAAATGCAGCAGAACAATATATAATAGATAATAACATGTCTTTATACAAAAAACTATGACTGTTACTCAAACATTACATCATCAGAGTACAACAAATCTATAACTCAATACAGTTATAATAAATTGTCCTCACTATTGCTAAATATACAGTCTACAATACACAACGGAATATAATCAAGTACGTGTAATACATCTTCGTCATTCTGCTCATATCCTGAGCTCCATAGCATCCTAACTCGAATCTGTAATACTCGGTCTGACTCGTGCATTATAATAAAATAACACCCGAGTCGGTCTGGAAAACCAGCGTGAGAAAACACATTCAATTTGAATTATTGATATTTTCAAAATCCTTTGGAAAATAAACGTATATCGTAACACCATGTCACACATAAACACGATGGGTTTTTCCCACACGATAACCAAAACATTTGATATCAAAATCATATGATATTATTATAGTGTCTATAGAACGTAAAATAGAAAATAGCTAAAATGCTTGCATCTTACGTTTTAGCATAGTTGGACACAATCAAAACCGTACGACGCTTATTGGAGAATGGATTCCATACAATGACTAGGCACTGGGGTACCACCTATCATAGTACACTTCTAAGAAAAATATACCGAGGACCTCGTCAGGATCCTCTATAACACAAGACCGGCCCTACCAATAACCTGGATAGAACCGAATATGTTATCACCTCGGTTGTTCCCATCCATATCGAGAGCTCTTTTTCCATGCATCTCCTTATCCATAATTAATAATATATCAGAGGTATCAAGAAAGGTGATAACATACCCTAATTTGGTGCAACCCACTTAACCTTGTTGCATCTCCCCTGATTTTCTGTCATTTCGGTTGATGAGGCTTGAGGTTGCGATTACCTTTCAAGAACAATTTCACTAAGGATGCTCATCGTCCTCCAATGACGATGTTCTGATAGCATTCGTCCATACAAGTTGTCCTGGATTTGGACAAATCGAATCACCATCTTCACCATCTTCATCATATCCATTCATAACGCTCAAATCGAATCGAAGTGGTTTTCAGATAATTAAATCTGATCCCGGTATCTTCGAAGCGATCAACGAAATTTGCCAATACTTGATAGTTGGCTATTTAATTATCAATATAACATCCATAAGCAGTCACTGGCCCATATTATAATTTTTCGAAAATTTATTTTTAAAATATCTTTATAAGATATATATTCAAATCCCTTTCAAATTTTCAATATTTGAGACAATTCAAATACTTATATCCATATCAGGATATTTCAAACCATCTCTTATTTCAACACTTCAAAAAAATATTTAAAAAAATATTTTTCTAAGCCCCTTACTTCCCTACATTTTGGAAAGTTCCATTTATTTCTCTTTTCCAAAACCCTGCACAATTTATGTTGTAAATTCCTCAACTCGTTTATAACGAGTTCTATAAGTTCCAGGTTTCCTTAATTAAATCTCTTTATTCAAAATTATATACTTATCTCATCGAAATAACTATATTCACAAACCATTCCCTTCAAAATATTTAAAAGCTTTCTAAAATAGATATGGAAAGCACCATGCGCTATCAACCATGGATTCGCAGCTCAATGATTATGTCTCATCCCAAAGAAATCCAAACTTAACTACAAGCAATCTCTGCCTACGATTTCCGCCATGAAAGTATACCGTTACTTTTAAAAAAACTTTATTCAATAATTAAATATATGTTTAAAAAATAAAAATAGTTACATAACTTTGAAATAATAATTAATTCTGATTTATTGATAAAATTCAAATCGATTTACAAGACTTGTTTATAAAACTTATAATTCATTTTGACAATTTAAAAATATTTAAATAACTAACTTTTCGAAATATTTTTATGCTAAAACATTCTTAAATTAGCTAGTTTAATAATTAAAAATCCTCTTTTTAGAAACAAACTCAACTTCTCGATAAAATATATTTTTCAACTCCAATATAAACAGTCTAATATTTATAAATCTCTAGATTTATCACCAAATGATTTACGTCACCAATTTCATAAATCCCCTTTCACATTTCCAAAAGAAAAATCTATCATTTCCTTTTAGATCGATTTACCCATCTCATTACAAATTCTTACCGTGAAATCATACCTTCAATTTATCAAATGATAATCAATTCACTTTATTTATAAACATTTTTCATAAATTCCATAGTCTCATTTCCAGTTTACAACGGTTCCACATCACCTAAATCCATTATAAATAGATTTCTAAATTAAGTTCCATTTATAAATCAGTTTCTTTAATATCCCACGCAATATTCCAAAAGCCAGTCAAATCTCAATTCTACTTTCCTTCTGTAATTTGGAAATCTTGTTTAAGATCCAGTATACCCACTTTATACTTGTTTCCAAATTCCCTTCTATTCTCCCAATCTATTTAAAATCTCGATTGTTAAGTCCTTTTATATGTAAAAGAAGTATCATTTAAGAATTATATTTAAAATCCTTTATTTACATTATTCCAAAACCTCCACTTTAAATATTATGGAATAGTCAAGTACAAAGTCAAACCATTTATTTTATCCAAATCAATTTCTTTTAACTAATCTAAAATTGAATATAAATACTTCACCTACAAATCCTTTTTTATTTTCTTTTCAAATTCAAAAAATTATATTTATGGTATTATAAATACCAAAATCTAGGCCAGTGCTACCATAGCATCAATAAATTTATACCACACCATAATATATCACAGATTATTCAAAAATATCATATATCACTATAAATGAAATTAAATTCAACATTTTTGAGGAATCCAGTTAGGCCCCTCCAACCTGTTTCCCTACAATCGCAATGTTAAAACAACATACAAATACCAATCCCACTGCGAGGGGGATATCGCAGTAATATAGGGTCATTTGCTATTATACAGGACGCATAGGGTCTCATCCGCTAAAATATGCGGGAACAATCAATCTAACTACTAATATATATTACTATATATATTATAACATCCAACTGATAATAATAATTATCAATTCATCCAATCAACCAATAATTAAATTTTCAAAAGTTTAAATTAAACTAAAAACGAGTGAGATTTTCTCACCTTGATTTTTATTGTTGCTTTCACGTTCTGGTTTCGATTAAGTGTGAACGCGTTCGAATTTATCTGAAAATCCAACAAGCTCTAAATTTATTCAAACCAATTTCATTTTGAAGCCCTCGCCATCATGATCGCAACACAAAAAGTCTTGTCCTAAACAGACCTCATATGCAGGAGTTATACATTTTATAAGTTCATTGATTAAATAAAATTAAATTAAACACAAATATACTATTATTATTTTTTACAAACCCATACCCAACAACCAAACCCCGGCCTGCCTAAAACTCCATCTTTTTCCCAAAATGTGAACACTGCCTCACGGTTTCAGGAAATGGTGATGCATGCACGCAAGCATTGATACACGACTTCGCTCAAAAAAAAATTAATCGACTTCACCAACACGACCGCCATCTCCTCCTCGACACGCTAGTACCCACGACCCAGGTTTCGATGCCCCATAGAAAAAAGCGACCTCGACCGCGCTCCCATGTCCCTATAGCAATGTCGCACACCCCATAACGACAACGAGTGCCACGAAAAACCACCCGTAGGTGCGCCTTCCCTCGAGAAGCACTCCACCACCCTCGGAAACGCCAAATACGGCCTCCACCTCCGATAAAATGAAACCCTAGCCACGGATGCTCCAAATCGAGCATCCTAAAACTTCGTTGCACCTATTGAGACTTATATTAAATTGAAGAGAATACAAAAATATGAATTTACAAACTTGTTTTGGATTTTTTGATCAAGTATTGAACGAGATATAATAATTTTTCAAAGTTTTTGGTTTGCTAATTTTTTCTTCTTCTTCTAACTGTTGCGTGCATTATTTAAAATAAAAGAGACTTGATGTTTGCATGTAGGTTGGCAATCTGCAGTGTTTTGAAATAAAAGAAAGTAGTTGATGGGAATATGATCAATTGAATATATATATATATATATATATAATTTAAAATATTAAATTATCACAATTACGTAACTAAAAAATTTCGAACACCTATCGAGGCATGCCACTCGGCATTTATAATGTTATACCCCTATTCTGATCACAATAAAGAAGGTTTCGAGTCCTAATTCGATCGTATGGAGAAAATAGCTTTTTGAACCCAATTATTATATTGAATTTTGATACTAATTTCAGCGCGTTTATATCCCGTACGACCAAATGATAACTCTAAACGCTACAAAATTTGAAATTCAATAATAATACCCTATTACAAATCAAATGGAACCGGTTTCGTTGAAATCCAAGACTGTGCCCCAAAAGACTATTTTTACTCGTTAATTTAAACAAGTTATTTTTAAAATTGGGTAAACCACTTGTAAATAAAATTTAAAATTATTATTATCATCCTTCTTACTAGTAGAGATTAAATAAGCCTTTAAACTATTTTTATCAAGCTTGAAACTCAAGATTCAAGTTTTAACCCATTTTCAATTGTTAAATTCAATAATTAAATCATCCAATAAATCGTTGTATTTGAAATTCAAGTTAAAAATTTCCTTTTAAATATTTAAAATCAATTAAATATTCCAATCTCAAATAACCAAAATTCTGGGTTGTTACACTACTAATCCTAGGGGTAACTCCCGTTAGGATATGGTAGGAGAGTGCATTCGGTTTGTCCTGTATCTAGGCAACTTGTATGGATTAATGTCTAACATTATATTTCTAGTTACGTAAGTGATCTCTATGAACGTATCATCTATTTGGTGGCTGAGAAGGCAACTTCTCTTAGCTTAACACCATTTCCTAAGACGTACAGGCTCGGGAGTTATATGTTTGTAGAAATCAGTTGTGTGACTATGGGATGTTAGTGTGGCATTTAAAGTGAAATATGCAAAATTAAACAGTAATCGTGACATCAAGCGTCACACTCGGAAGTGGCCGAAACAGGATAGATGCAGCAAGGCTATATGGTTCGCAACCATTAGGATATGATCATCCCCTTCAAGATATATTTATTCCCACTATGATGTTTCAATTTTAAATTATTATGGTGTATGCAATGTGGGCCCTTAGATGGTTGGTAACGACCGGGGTGATGACATATCGGTACTATCTCGGGATAGGTAGGTCAGTTTTGTGTTGATAGAGGTGCACATGTTCTATAGCCTAAGTACATTCCTCTAGAGATGTACTGCGGAAAGGTAGTCCCTTCACCTGGTCATTTGTATGGAAACCTATTCTCCAATAAGTTCTTTCCATTTTGTTTGTAGAACCCACTTTGTGGCTAATATGCTGGAATTCAATTGATGTAACAATCGAGGTTAAGATTAATAAGTTTACTTGTAAATGTTTTCAAAGAATTGTCATTAAAAATAATATCCCTTATTTTTACATAATAAAGATGTTGTTATCATAAGGTAAACACACACTCCGTGTTTGTGTGCGGCGTGGTCTAATGAGATACCATTTGTTTTCGAAACACGTATTTTTGAGTTCTCACACTAGTCCCATGACTGATCTGGAGTTTATTTTCCTCTTCCTTAAACTCCGGCCATAATTTTTCTCAAGAAGCCTGGTAGTCAGGTTTTAAGAAGAAAATTGGATGGAGCTCGAAGTAGGGAGTTAGAAGATTTTTCTGAAGATTGTTTTCACCAAACTCTTATGTTATAACATTCCGCATTTATAAGGATAGAAATTTATAACTGTTCATGTTTAACTCTGATAAATGTATTTAAATTTCTGCTGTAAATTTTATGTTGAAATAAATATATGTGAGAATTTATTTTGTCTTTTTTTCCTTCTTACCCTTGGGAATCCGCTTCTTCGACACTTGGATTTGCGGCACATGAATACCAAGGATGTATTAATGTCGATTTTAGAGAGTTGAACAAATAGGTCCTCACAGATTTAGGTTTAGTTTACAAAACTTTTGTCCAAAACATAAATATGTCATCCAATGACAGTCCTACCCAAATTCCTTTTAAGGAGATTCATTCTAGGACTCTCACGAACAATTGTTACATGCAGATTTTCGGCTCGCAAAACCTGCCAACTCCTTGGCCTAGGGCATGTTGTGGTTTATTATAATCCCTTAACTTGTAAGATTCTGTAAACTATTATTTAGATGAAATAATATTAATCTTGTGTACTACTCTTAAGTACATAAATTTATAGAAAGAAATTTACTTAACTTCACTCATAATTAATCGTACTTTGTCCAACAAAGTTCGACCACTCCTTATCCATACATCATTATGTATCACAAGGAAGAATGACTTTTGAGATTGAATCTTTATCCGGTTTTAGGTATGTTGGAACTCTTTCCAATATACTCACCCATTCGATCAAATCAAATTATTTCTATTGCATGTTATATTATTTACTTTTATTTTATATTCTATGAGTCTATCTTAGACATACTATATATATATATATATATATATCAAATACGCATGTCCATATCAGTAATGACTCATCGATGAAAATGAAGAAGTATGTGGAACTGTTTTGGTATTAATAGGCTTACGATTACATACATTTATATGTATCAATCTAAAGAGTTCATCAACTCTTATAATGCTCCTACTAATGGGTGCATAGCCTTTAATCCTTTGAGATATAATTAACCAGTATTATATGAATCATAATCATATAATAAAATTATTTCTCAAAACTTCGGCTTAGTCTATAATTCCAAAATAACTGTAAATAATATTAGATAATTTTGTATTTCCCAATGAATTACATTTGTTATTAAAACAATTACCAGATTATTGTTTTATTTCATGATAAATATTAATATTGAAATATAGCTCTGTCTATTTTTCAGTCAATGCCGAAAATTAGTCATTATTTCACAAATAATGTTCGATATGTTTTATGAAAACAATTTTTGTAATTTGATGTAATCAATAAGTGTTATATGGCATATTCCTACTATTTCCGCCATTATTATAATAGCATATTAAATTTGGAAGTCCATTATTCACTTAATATAGTTTATTTATTTTATGTACTGCAACTAGTTTACAGTAGAGAGTTCTTTAATCAAATATCTTGACCTCAAAGAAATAAACCTCATAGAAAACAATTTTCTATATGTAAATACATTTCGAAATAGAAATCATATTTTTTATTTTAATGTTAAGTATCAATCACTATTATTACAATTTTCGTTGTTTCTTTATGAAGCAGAAGTGACTATGCACTCTCTTCATCCCAACTGTTTCTTGAATTACATCTATTCTTATACATTCGTTTTCCTTTCAAATGGCCAAACCATTCAAAAGAAAACTCTTACTACAATACCATAACGAGCTATTTACAAAATGCATTTGATGGTTTTTAACCTCTAAGGACATCTAATATATTGTGCTTTGTGTAAACTGATCAAACTAACATTTGAGCGATTGAGTTCTTAGACCTACCTTGTAGTTTTGGTCTAGTGTTACAATTAACACAATATGATCCTTTCTATAATCAATCAAATTGAATGCTCTGTCTCACAATACTGTTATTCGCTTATTTTTGAATGAACTAACTTCATCGAGGTATCGTACATAATGAATCGTGACTGTTCCCCATATAACATTTATATGTGATAATGTGTGGATCAAATATCCATATTTTCTTATTGCTTTTAGAGTTCGAAACTCATAGAATGTAATACATGGTCTGGACAAAATAAACACATAAGTGACCAGATTACGAATGTGTTAAGTAGTTATAAAATTAGGCACTTGCATAGGTATGCAAACATTCACATGCAGTAGTCATTTATTAGTAAGTATATTTTATTTTTTTGTTTGTCAATTTGAATTCAGTTTAATTGTATATCTTAATTGATAAACATTTTATCAATTATTAAATGCATAAATTTATCAATGTAGATTATTATTAACATTATATAGCATATATTCTCACAATATTAGAAAGACTAAATTTTATCATTGCATTTTTCTAATAAGGCTCCTACTAGTCTTTTATGTTTCACTAACCCCTAAGCGAAACATAGAAGTCTTTCGACTTCACTAGCGGGTGTTCGGACTCGTCTGTCTTGGAATTCTGGCCTTGAGTTTGCTTGATAAAGCATAGCTCCACGGATGAGGGATAAATCCTTAACGGTTGTGTCACATATTACTCCTAACTCATGGTTCCTTGCCCTAATCTTTTTTCACCTTGAGGTTACTCAACAAACCGAAAGAGATTATTCACTTATACTTACTATATCAGCCTATGTATACTAAATGTACCTTGAGTTTGCACAATAAACACATATGCTTATCTTACCTCGTCTATTCAATATATATTGATAATACTACACATAGCATCCCCTAGCTTGAGTTTTCTCAACAACTAAGGAGTATGCAAGTAATTTATTAATATATATAGTAGAGGACAGTATTATATTAAGATTCGTAATCTTCAATATATTATACTGAGTGATATGGTATTTCCTATGAAATGCCCTCATGACTTAAGTGTCAGAAAAATCCGAAATCATGGACGTACAATATGTATGTATTTATCACTTAAGTCTGTTTAGGTCTTCTTTAATGTTCCATTTTAGTTTATACATTCATATTATATAAGTTTCATTATTATATAACTTTTATATTTCATACTACTTATATAATAGTCTTGTGTATAATATTATATTACTTAAATCTTATTTGATTAATTTTAATTATTTAACATTTTAATTAATTTTATATTATTTTAATACAACATTTATATTAAATATTTATTACATGCTATAACCTTTATAGTATTACACATATATCTTATATTTGTATATATTCAATTAACCAATTAAACTTTAATTTATTTATTTAAAATTTAATTTATTTATTTAATTAAACAATTTTAATTAAATTATATTAATTTCAAAATTCGATTCATATACATACATATGTACTTATGTTATTTTAAACATTTTAAAACAACATAACTATATCATAATATATATTACATGCAAACATTTATTAATTAATTAACTTATTTAATTAAATTATTTTATTAATCTTATTAATAAAATTTAAAACTAATATTTATTTTCAAACATTTTGATATTTTTTATTATACTATAACTTTTATAATATTTGTACATCTTATTTAAATTTAACTTTTAAATTACAATTTTATATTTTAATTTTCAAACAATTTTGAAAAATAGCCCAAGGCCTAATTTAAACTAGATCTGTTCTATTAGACGCAACCATTTGGGCTCACATATCTGTTTGAGTCAAGCCGGTAGCTAGATAGGGCGGAATACTTGATTATCTTGACACAATTCTTTGGCACTACCTTTCTTAGATACCCTGTTAGCTGGGTTGTGAGCTTAATTGGTTATTCCTAACATGACTAATTAGACCGCATAGGCTATTGGACTCTAATACCATTGTTGAAATTAGGCATGCACGCAGTAGAAGTTATTGGTGAATTTTAATTGTTTTTGCCTTATAGGATCTTTATCGGGCCTATGAAGTCTAATTTATTTAGAATATTTACAAATTTAATTTAAATAAAATCAAATGTTTCATTTAAATTTATAAATCGTTGATAGATATTTATTTAATTTATTTTAATTTATTTATAAATATACATATATATCGTATACATATGTATATGTGCATGCATGTGTAACATGAAATTCCATGAAGGATATAATATGACCGTATATAGATGCTGGATTTACATTGCAATGGAAATGTTAGCTTATCTTATATATTTCATATGTTGTTCAAATATATGTATATATTTATGCTCATTATATATAAAACCAAAAGTATGTGTACATGTATATTATTAGAAAATAATATAGATATATTTGTACGTAAATTTTGTAGTGTTAAACAATATACAAATAGATATGTAGACATACACATATACATACATATATAAGATATATGTTCAAAACTTCTATTTTAATATTTTTTATATATAAAGATATTATATATAAATATATGTATGTACTAAAGTAACATATTTACATGTATAGAATATATATATATATAATTTAAATGTAAATATGATTTAGAATCATTTATATATAAATATATAACAAAATTAAAAAAATATCATTTTTTAAAATGTTTTAGATCGAATATACAGCTGGTACAATATTAATTATAATTTTATTATATTAATATATAAATATAATGAATTAGTTAGTTAAACGGCAATAAATAAATGAAAGAAAATATACAATATATATTTCAAATTTTAATTTTATAGAAAATATTGAATCATATATTAGCGCTTATGAAAAAATTTGAGATTTTCCTAAGTAAAATTATAATTTTTGGTTAATTAATTACTTTCGGTCGGATTAAAAATTATTTTTTTAAATATGAAAAAAGTTGAAAAAAAATCTAATTTTTTGATCGAAAGCTTCTAAATGATAAGTTAATTTTAGAAAATTTGAGATCTATTTTTTGAAACATAATTTATTTTATATAAAAAAATTAATTCGTATAATGATTGAATAATACTAAAAATATTAAATCATGACCAAAGAAATTATTTATAGTTACAATAATTATAATTGATATAAATATATATTTGAAAAATATTAGTTTACTTTTTATATGATATACTATATAGTTTAGTGTTAGTCATGTAAATAAATCAATTAAAATATTAATATATGTATAAAAAATAAAAACATTATAAATAAAATAAAAATATTCGGCTATGTTTATCATATCTATTATAAAAAATGTTTTTTATGCACATAACCAATCAATATGTGTATATATATATGTCTGTATATATGATAACAATAATACCTATATGAATCTCATTTAACTAACATTTCAATAATAACAGCGTGTATGTGTGTGAACAATATAGAGTTATACAAAGAATATGCATCACATATAAAACTAAATACTTACCTATACTAATGCCCTAAAGTACACCTTATAACGATGAAGTTCCTACCTCTTGAAAATCGTTGACCCTTTGCGATTGAACAACTATTAATTTGAATTGATAAGATCTAGGAGGTATAATTCAACTAGCAAAGTAGAGAGGATGCGGCTAAAAAAGTCCTACTAAAGTAAGGGTTAGAGTATCTTATATAATGGTTGAATCAGAGATAAAAGTGGATTGCATCACTTACATTTTCTCACTTAATCTTAACCATCCATTTCAAACCCTTTTCCATCTTTTGGTCTGTAACGACCCGGAATTTCACTCCTTTGATCTGCGAATATTTAATTAATTTTAAGTATTCAATATATAGGTTTTATAATAAAAATGAAACTACATTAAGTGATAAATAATGATAGTGAAATTGTTTTCAAAATTTGGTTTGCAAAATTAATTAGTTCGAAGAAAAATCGAAAATGTGACCAGAATTCATTTTCGAATTTTCGACTTTTCGCCGAATAAAAGTCATCAAAAACGTTGTGAAATCTTTAGCATATGTACATATATTTGTAGGTAAGTCAACACATATATATATATATGTATGTATGTATGTGTATTATTATATGTGTATATGTATTTACACCTAAGTATACTAAGTTCAAAAAAACTGATAAAAGTTACATCATAGGAGACATTAAGTACAAACGGATTTATTGAAAGTGATTTCAAAATGAGATTTTGTAAATGATATTTTGAAATGGCAAAGATATTTTATAAAGGCGATTTTATAAAGGCGATTTTATAAAGGCGATTTTATAAAGGAGATTTTATAAAGAGTTCTATACATAGGAAAAAGATTATATAAATTATTTTAGTGATTTTAAAAAGAAGCTTAAATCTAGTTTGAAGATTTGTAAGGAGGTTTGAAATATGAAGTGAACTTATAAAAAGAATTTTTATAAGGGATAATTCAATGGATTTTATAAAGTGAATGGGTTTTATAGTAAGTGATGTTTTTAAAAGGGAATTTCTTGGTCATTCAATATGGAATTTGAGAAAAAGGGGATTTTCCAAAATTTTTTGGGTAAATACTTGTATTTTTGAGATAAGTAAAAATGTTTTCCATGTATAAAAGGAATGACTAAAACCAGGGGAGATGCAGTAAGGCTAAGTGGGTCGCTCCCATTAGGGAGTGTCATTACCTTTCTAGATACATCTACATATTTATGGATTGATTGTGCATGAGATCTCAACAAAAAGGGTTGCAAAGCAACCGATGTGATGACATATTTGGTACTATCCAATAAGGGTTAGGCCAGTCTTGTGTTGGCCGAGGATCCCGACGAGTTCTTTGGTACATTTTTTAGATGTGTACCATGACGGGTGATACCCCGGTGCCTTGTCATAGTATGGAATGCATTCTCTAATACGTGCCTTTATGGTTTTGATTGTAGTGATAAATGCTGGAATTTAATAGTGGTAACAATTTCGGCTATCATATATTTATTTTGAATGCTTAGACATCATTATAATATCACTGATTTTCTATAAAAAGTGTTTTGGTTATTGTAAGGTAAAACCCATCTATGTTTATGTGCGGTGTGGGAGACACCTTTGATTTTAAAAGGGTTTTAAACATAATAATTTAATTGCTTGAGTTTACTCACAATAGACCCCTGTCTGACCCAGAGTTTTATTTTCTTTTCCTAAAACTCTTGGGTGGTCGATTTTTATGGGCAGCCAAGTAGATTAGGTTTTCCCACGGATGCATCTTGGACGAGCTTGGAGCAGGAGGCTTCATCGATAGCTAGTTATTATCTTGTTTCCGCTATGTTATATGTATATTGTATCAGTTAGGCAGGGACAGGTTGTAATAACAGTCCTAGGGTAAAATTTGTATTAGTACGACTCTGATGTATCAATTTGGAAATGATTTTGCAAAGAATTATGTTGATTAATTTATGTTATTCGTTGCATTGTGAGATTCCGTGATTGTTTAGTTTGTTCTATCTTCTATCTTCTTTCTTTCCACTAACGATCAGTTTTTTCGGCACTTGAATGATCGGCACGTGAATACATTGGACATATTAATGTCAATTTTCAAGGGTCAAAAAATCACTGTTCGTTACATTTGGTATCAGAGCGCAAGGTTAAGTGAGAACCTTTGCTTTGGTGGGGTAACTCATTAAGAGATAAGGTATTGGAATAACTTGAGTGTGTATATCTATATAGGAATACGTATTTGTTAGTGACATAAAAATGTTTTATATTATGTTGATTGATCTGTTGAGTGGCTTATGGATTCTAGTCAATACGAGTAGCTAACGTTATTGATAGAGATCTATAAACACTTGAACATGGCCATTCGTCATAGTACTGTGCTGAAATTGGGTTAATGAATAATTTTAACTAGGATATATTCTATATATAAAGATCGATTTCAAAATAGTATAGTATAGTACGGTATAGTTAGTTGAGGTATTGTTTGTCAAGAGATAATAATATTCCGTTATTAGCAATTATTTTGTTAGTCATGCTTGTCCAGTTGAGCATTGACTATTGTTAGTCTGTGTAGGTAGCTTCCCTTCTTAAGATTTGGGCTGAGTAGATAGGAATGGAGGAAACATTGAAACGAACACCTTGTGAATTAAGTTTCACGATTTAACTATAAGGCGTTCGATGTTAATGTTGAATTATAATTTGGTTTAATAAAAGATGTTATTAAATCTAGAATATTTGAAAAATATATTTTGAAAATGTTTTGTAAAAGTTGATCTTATAAAAATGAATTTATAAGAAGGCATCTTTTAATAAAAAGAATTTAAGTTGAAACTTAAGGACTAAAATCCCGAGACTTTTGAAAAATGGATTTCAAGGATTGGAAAAATAATAGTAGTATTATCTGAAAATAAATTTTGTTCAAGTATAAGATTTTGGGAATGAGAAGGTTAAGTAAGAAGTGTTTTCTTTGGATTAGTTTAAGAGAATGAGTCTTGATTGTTTTGTGATGATCTGGATAATCTTATACATAATGATCAGATGTTTACTTAAACGAACATTGTGGGGTACTTAGTAAATTATTCTCTTTATCACTGTACAATCAAAACAAGTTCAAACCCTAAACAAAACCAAAGCAAGTAGGTGATAAATATTTTGTTGGAAAAATGAAAAGTATTGTTTCAAAAATGGTATTTTAAAATAAAATTAATACTTTTAAGTTAACTAGTTCGAGTGGCTTGGAAATATCTTAAAATTGGGAAAGAGATGTGTTCAGATGGTAAACACTTCTCTTGAGTATTACCTACTTGGCAAGGGAGTGTATGGTACTGTTTGGAAGTATCCGGTTCCTTAATATCAATTTGGAGTTACTCGGGCTATATATATATATATATATATATATATATATATATATATATATATATATATATATATATATATTCTGTGATTAATACATAAAAAGTTTCATTTTAAAAGGATTTTGAAAAAATATTGGGTATTTAGCTCTTGAGTTTTCTTAGGAAAAATAAATGGAAAATGGAAAAGTTGAAGCAAATAGGGATATATATACTCTTAGGATGTAGTGGGGTATTATGCAAGTTGAATCTAAGTGTCGTTTTATGAAATGTTTTCACAAAAAATTTAGCGGGAATAAAGTTCATATTAGCGAGAACCAATTAAATAAGTGTGTAAGTTGGATGTAGATCATTTCTTCTTTCATATACTTTGATCTAAGATTCAAGAACATGGTTTTGAGGTGTTTACACCATTCCAAATACGGCTCAATTACTCGATTTTTGATGGTAAGCACTTGATGAGGATTTTTTGTACGAGACCAGTATTTTCTATCATAGTTACAACTATGTACAGAGAAAAGAGGTTCAAAATCAAGGAGCCTGATCGGAGTCCGCAATAGAAAATCAAGTGAGCTATACTAGTCGGAAAAGAAGTTATGTTGAGTAGAGATTGAAATTGATTTTGCATAAGAATGATCTATGTACATCATATGAACTAAAGTATAACGTTAAGTGTTTTCTAGGATAGGTTGAGGTGTAATTTCCGAGACGAAATTCTTTTAAGGGGGGAGAGCGTAACGACCCAGAATTTCACTCCTTTGATTTGTGAATTTTTAATTAGTTTTAGGTTTTATAATAAAAATAAAAATCTTTTAAGTGATAAATAATGATGGTGAAACAGTTTTGAAAATTTGGTCTATAAAAATAATTAGTTCGAAGAAAATTCGAAAATGTGACTGGAATTCGTTTTTCGAATTTACGACTTTTTGCCAAATAAAAGTGATCAAAAACATTGGGAACTCTTTCGCATAAGTATACATATTTGTAGACTAGTCAACGCACATATATATATATATATATATATATGTGTGTGTGTGTGTGTGTACTAGTGTATGTATATATGTATTTACACCTAAGTATACTAAGTTTAATATAAAAAATGAAAAAAATCACATCATAGGGGACATTAAGTACAAAAGGGTTTATCTAAAGAGATTTAAAAATGGAATTTTATAAATGATATTTTGTAATGTCAAAGATATTTGATAATGGAAATTTTATAAAGAGTTTTATACATGGGAAAAAGATTTTATAAATCATTTTGGTGATTTTAAAAAGAAGTTTAAATCTAGTTTGAAGATTTGTAAGGATGTTTGAAATAAGATGTGAACTTATAAAAAGAATTTTTATAAGGGATAAGTAAATGGATTTTGTAAAGTGAATGGGTTTTATAGTAAGTGATGTTTTGAAAAGGGAATTTCTTGGTCATTCAATATGGAATTTGAGAAAAATGGAATTTTTCAATTGTTTTTGGTAAATACTTATATTTTTGAGTAAGTAAATATCTTTTCCATGTATAAAAGAAATAACTAAAGTCAGGGGAGATGTGTCACTCCCATTAAGGCGTGTCATCACCTTTCTAGATTGATTGTGCTTGAGATCTAAATAAAAAAGGTTGCTTCCGCAACAGGGATGATGGCATATTTGGTACTCTCCAGTAAAGGGTAGGCCCGTCTTGTGTTGGCAGGGGATCCCTGCGAGGTCTTCGGTATATTTCCTAGACAAGTACCGTGGCAGGTGGTACCCCATGCCTTGTCATGGTATGGAATCCAGTCTCCAATATGTGCCTTTATGGTTATGATTGTAGAGCCTAGAATGCTGGAATTTAATAATGGTAACAATTTCGATTATTTTCATATATTTATTTTAAACGCTTAGACATCATATAATATCACTGGATTTTCTATAAAAAGTGTTTTGGTTATCGTAAGGTAAAAATCCATTCGTGTTTATGTGCGGTGTGGTCTTACGAGATATCTTTGATTTTAAAAGGGTTTTAAACATAATAATTTAATTTCTTGAGTTTAATCACAACAGACCCATGTTTGATCTAGAGTTTTATTTTCTTTTCCAAAAACTCTTAGGTGCTCAAATTTTTGTTGGCATCCAAGCAGCTCAGGTTTTCCCACGAATGCATCTTGGGGGAGCTTGGAGCATGAGGCTTCATCGGTAGCTAGTTATAATCTTGTTTCCGCGATATTATATGTATATTGTATCAATTAGATATAGACGGGCTGTTATAACTGTCCTAGGGTAGAATTTGTATTAGTATGACTCTGGTGTATCATTTTTGAAATGACTTTGTAAATAAAAATGTTGATTAATATATGTTATTCCGTTGCATTATGAGATTCTGTGATTGTTTAGTTTCTTCTATCTTCTGTCTCCTTTCTTTCCAATAACGATTGGCTTTTCCAGCATTTGAATGCTCGACATGTGAATATCATGGACATATTAGTGTCAATTTTTAAGGGTCGAAAAATCACCATTCATTACATGGACAACCCTTGTAACATATACTTACTACTCAATCGTGCCTCTAATGTCATAGGCTAATATCCCATTTATGCCCATATAATTATATTTAATTAAACTAAGTTTAATTCCTTATCGATATCTCGTATTGGTCGATATATTTATAATTATTATAAATATGTACAACAATATTTATTCCTCAAATCATTTTCATATTTTATAATTTAAATTTCATAAATATTAATTAATTTATAACAATTATAAACTAATTAAATCGTTTGGTCTAAAGAGAATTCATCAATTCGGTGTGTGACTCGCACATGTAAATTCAATCGGCGATTAACATCGAACTATTTGAATGTTAATGTTCACACATCACTCATTAAGTGGTGTGACATTTTTCCATATTTACCGCTTACTTTGTTTCAGTAAATACAATTTCATTTTACAGGAAATTATTGTCAAGGACAAAATTTCTCAGCATTTTAGCCTCAAGGACCGACCTTCAGTATTTTAGCCTGATGGACAACTTTCTTTAGGTATCACTTTTTAGTTATTGATAGTAGTTTTTAGATATCAGTTTGTAGTTATCGGTAGCAGTTTTTAGGTATCAATTTTTAGTTCGATAATAGTTTTGAAAGAATGTTTGTCCTTATGAATAATTTTGAAAGAATGTTTATCCTTATGAATAATTTTTAGGAGAATTTTTGTCCTTGTGGTTAAAATATTAAGGTCGTATCCTTGAGGCTAAAAATATAAAAAAAAATGTCCTTTAAATTAATTCCCCATTCATTTTATTAAGTGTTATACGGTTGTGACATTTATTTTATACCAATTATCTTCGTCAAAACTATATCACTTTGGACTTATGGAATTTGCTACTAGTAAAAATTCCAATACCATCCACATTCAACTCTATTGTCCAAACACAGAGTCCTTGGTTCAATAACAACAATTATTATTAACCAAAATACTCTGGCTAAAGACTTTGACTTTGACTTGGTTGATCATGATACCAAACCCACATAACTGAAGAGGCGAATCCTTTCTTGAATAGTGCTTCACTTCTAATAATTTCACCCAACCAAATATAGTAACTCGATGAAACGTCATGCCATGATTTGACTATAATCAAAGCGGACCTTTCATATTGAAGATCCACGATATTCGCAAGTCGAGAGAACCATGTAAATCAGTCACATCCATATTTTTTGTTTCTCCGTAGTTATATTAACTAATAGAAAACTATCGAGTGAGTCATTCGATGGTTATCTGATAATTTTAAGTACATAACTCCTCGGTGCCCACAATAGCCGTGAGTAATACACTCCAACATTTACAAAGCATTATGTACTCTAGTATCAACAAATACATCGATACCGATCTCGATGCATCTTGACTAGGAACATTTAAAATGGTATATTTGTTTTTTCATTGTGATAAATTACTCATGATTACAATACTTTGTAACTACTATCACAAAACATACCATTTATGGATTTTCTATTAAATATACTTTTTATTAAATTAATTAATTAATATAACACATCATACTAAGTATATAATAGAAAGAAAAACATCTTTTATTTCAAACAAGATTGATTACCAAGCTAGATATATGTAACAAATTACATTATTGCCACTAGGGCATACCCTTAATTCCATCATATATCACAATATGATAAGCACATCATTTTAAACATTTATAGTCAAGATGTATCATGTCTGGACATCGATGCATCCATTAAAACTTGAGTGCGTAGCACTCTCCAAATGTTAGGCAGTGCATTACTCATGATTGATGGGTGCACCAAGGGATTATGTACAGATAATTATTGGATAATTATGACATAACTCGCTTGATGGTTTTCTACTGGTTAATATAACTAAGGCCGAATGTAAAATATCAAAGTGACTAATCCACATAGTTATCTTGACTTGAGAATGCTATCGATCTTCAATATGAAAACTCCACTTTGATTATAGTTAAATTGTTGTATGACATCCATCGAACGACCATAGTTGAGTCGAGTGGAAGTATTGCAAATGAAATATTATTCAAGAGAGGATTCGTATTCTCAGTTATATGGGTTTACTACCATGATCAACTAAAATCAAGGACTTTGTATTTAGATTAAAAAGTTGAATATGGACGATATTGGAATTTTGACCAGTTTTGATGAGGAGAATTGATGTAAATTATCGTCACTACTGGGTAATACTTAACGAAATAAAATTTTATTTTACCAAAACTAAATAAGAAATAATTTGGCCAAAATATTACACTACATATTAAGTGACGTGTGATCATAAATATTCGATTTGTTCGATATTAACCGCTGACCAAATTTACATCTATGAGCCACAAAACTAAAGCATTGAATATTCCTTTGGTCACCTGACTTAATTAATCTATAATTGTTATAAATTAATTAAATTAATTAATATTTATGAAATATTAATTATTAAATTTTATTTGATTATTGAACATGGTTAAACAGTGTACTTATCATAGTTATAAATATACTAAACGATATGCGATATCGGTACATGTTTAAATTGGATTTAAATGTTGGAATTTTTTGTACGAACTTTAATTTGTTCAAGGTCCATAAACAAGCACACATAAACCAACCTTCGTTGCCTTAGGTGTGGTTGGCCATTTTATGAGTGAATGAAGGGGTTTTCTTTTAGTTAAGAAATGAAAAATCTATGTAAGTTACAAGGATATTAATCACAACATTAATTCTCTTTTCTTTAATAAGACTTAGCCCTTTCATTTATTTAACCACTTCACTCTAATACTACATCTTTAGGTCAAAAAATTTCGACCATGGCATGTTAAAAATAATAACAGCTCCCAAGTTCATACTACATCAAATATAACACTATTCGATAGTCGGTGGTCAGCAACTCGGGAGCTACCTGATTTGGAATCTGATTTAAGGAGAACATTTCTTCGTTTCAATGTTAGAATCATAGGCATTGGTTAAAGGTACTCTTCTTAATTTAATTATATTTAACTTGTTTTATTATATTATACATATAAATTAGTTAGGAAATTATGATGAATCTATATGTCAATATGTTGTCACCTTGAGATGGTTGAATATATGTATGTACGAATAAAAAAAATATTTCATTTGTGTATTCAAGTTAATCATTGCTTACAAAACAATGACAATGATTATTGTTATTATTATAATTATTTTGAAATTAATATTGATTTTATAATCACTTTCTTTTAGCAATTCATTTATACACTAATGTTTACATTTTGTTGAACATGCTTTAATCCATGTGTGTATATTGTGACGACCCGCCTTTCATCCTACAGAAAGACGCATCATCAATAAGAAAGAAAAAGGTAGAAATAGAATAGAAAGAAGAAAGAACTCAACAAATCAGAATCTCACAGCGGAACGGAAAAATATATAATATATCAAATAGATATTACACAGTTATTTACATATCAGAGTTACACAGATGCAACAACCTTAAACATTAGACAGTTATAATTTTCTGTCTAATCCATTACATTCCAAAAACAACAGACAAAGACTTTAACTCAGCACAGCGGAAATATAGATATAGCAACGTCTGGACTCCTGCTCTAAGCTATCCAATATTCGCCAAAGCTAAAACCGGAGGCTACTTATAAAAATTTGAGTACCCGAGAGTCTAAGAAAAACAGAAATAAACTTCGGGTCAGACATGGGTCTGGTGTGAGTAAACGGTTTAAAGTTGCTTAACTTTTGAAAACCTTTGAAAACAAAAGGTATCACGTAAGACTTCCCACAAATAAACATGGGTAAGTTTTTACCTTACGCTAACCAAAACATTTGATAGGAAATCCAGTGATATTATAATAGGGTCTAGGGTTTTCAAGTAAAATACAGAAATAGCTGGAATGATTACATCTTACGTTCGAACATAGGTTGGCACAATCAAAACGTACGGCACTTATTGAGATTGGATTCCATATAATAGCAGGGCTACTGGGGTACCGCCCGTCACAGTACGTTACCTAGATTAACGTACCGAGGATCCACCCTAAATCCCATGCAACACAACGCCGGAACCATTCCTTACTGAACAGTTCCGAACAAGACAAACCCGCAGTTGGCTGCAGACCAACTGCCCACACAGCCGAATAAAAGGAACATTTAGACAGGGGTAAATCTCGTCCTACTTGGGCATGACCCACTTAGCCTTGCTGCACCTCCCCTGTTTTAGCCATTCCCGGTTGATAAGGCTTGAGGCTACGATTACCTTTATAGAACACATCTATCTTAGAATGCTCATCGTCCACCTGACGATGTTCTGAAAGCGTTCAATCCATATAAGTTCGTTTCGGGTTCGAACGAAACCGAAGGCGTTATCACGTTGCACTCATTTTGGAATCACCCTTAGAGTTAACGACGATAACCCTTGCACTCTGAATCTTCATCTTAACTTGAGATTCACGACCTAACACTTAATTTGGATCGATGTGGTTTTCAGATATCCAAATCTGAAAACCCGATCCCGATCTCATCGAAATCCAAAACGCTATCTTTTAGGTCCAAGTTGTTTTAGAGTTTAAAACAATTCATTTCAATTCAATTCAAATACTTGAATTCACATAGCATTTAACATAAATAAATATCACACATTTATCACTGATATATCCAATATCATATCACAGAACATTACAACATATCATTCAACAGATATAATCCAATAGATATCATCCGATAAATATCATCCGATAGATATCATCTAATAGATATCATCACATACAAATATTCTACATAAACAATCATCCATAAACAAGAACTATTAATCCATGTTATAATTAATTTAATCACCTTAAATTAAATTAATTACTTAAGAATTAATCTCCTAATCCTTCTCAAACAATCAATAATTAATTACAAACATTTAATTAATTAATCACTTCTTGATTATCTTATAAATCAATTAATTAATCTATGACCACAGATTAATTATCCTTTAATTATCCATTAATAAACCTCAATTATTAATTAATCTCCTCTAATACAAAGTAATCAATCCTTAATTACTTTTATAACCAATTAATAAACCTTTAAGTAACTGATTAATTATCCATTAACTATCGATTAATAACCTTAATTATTAATCAATATCTCTTAATACAAATTAATTAATCCATAATTACTCTTATAATTAATTAACCTTTAATTAACTATTTAATTATCCCTTAATTATTAATTAATAATCTTAATTATTAATTAACAACCTTAATTACAAATTAATTAATCCATAATTATCAATTAATCAATGCTTAATTATCATTGATTAATTCTTAATTACCCTTGATTAATCCTTAATCACCTTTGATTAATCCTTAATTATCCTCTGATTAATCCTTAATCAACTTTTTGATTAATCAATTAATTAATATTTAATTATAGATTACTCATTCTTTAAGTATTCATTAATAAAAATTAATTATTAATTAATAAAACTTAATTACAAATTAAGTGCCTCTTAAATATTAATTAAGTAATCTTTAATTACTTAATTAACAACTCTCTAATTACAAATTAATCAAATCTTAATCACTTGATTAATTCATTCTTAATTACTTAATTACTCAATTAATTAATCTTTGATCATTGATTAATAATTCTTAATTACAATTAATTAATCCTAAATTAATTAGTTAATAACCCTTAATTAATTATTAATTAAACCAATTAATTACTCTTAATTAATTACTTAATTAATCCTTTATAATTAAATAAATCAAATTAATTAATTATACTTAATTTCCACAATGAACTTAGTTTATCTCAAGGCATTAAACCTTTAATCATCTTAAGATAAAATATTATCTTAATAATACATTTATTAACATTAATACTTAAAAAAATTATAATTTATCTTTACTTAGTTACATAATTAATTAAGTTTTAAAAAAAAATCATTTAACTTGATAATTTTAAAGTTATCAAAGCTCAACTTTCTTTAAAAAAACTTAAAACATTATCAAGTAAAGGTTTCAAAACTAATTACTATTTGTATTTTAAAACTTACTTTTGTATAATCTTAAACTTACATTTTAAATTAATGTTTTAAAATCACTTTAAATTTCATTTAACAAAATTTAATTTAAACATCTTTTTAAACTTCATAACCAATTGTTTAAGAAATAATTATTATATATAAAGTAAGTTTGCATAGAAGTTTAAACTAGATTTAACTTCAAATTTCAAAAATATTTGATTTTAAAACATTCTAAAAACCGTTTTAAACAATTGCTTCGGGTTTTACCCGAAGGCCACTCGGGCCAATCCCCGAGTCAATCCACTTTTCTACCCATTTTTAAAAATTTAGTCTAAAATTTAAGTTTTAAACTTACAGGCCTAAACCTGCAAATTACTCGAGTTCAAACACGAGTAATCTTCCCAAAAACACGACATCATCTTCGAGTTCGAATCACTACCTAATCACAAACCTAGACACCCAACTTCCTTGTGCACCTACACAATCAACATCGACGCCGATGATCCCTTCTGGTGACGTCGACACGCCATCCATCACTTCAACATCAACCCTCGATCATCCAAACACACTCACAATTCTCAAACCAAAATCGAGCATGGAAGATGAAACCGCAACAAGAAACGTTGCCAGGAAATTTTCTCGCAGCCACTACTCCGATCATCGGAGTTGCTACCCCTCCGGCTACGCTATGCCGACACCCCAAGCTACCATTACCTAAAATTCCAAGCCTCTCGATGCTCCAGAGAAAATGAAGAAACCAAATCTTCCAGTGCGACCAAAACTAGGTTTAGAAACCCATTTACTTTGCCGCCGACACCACAATGATCAAACACCCCATCTTCCATTTTTCCCCGCCTCACCGCACAGTCACTCCACCACTAGACAAAGCCCCGACCACCCTAGACCCTTAGGCCATCAGCAGTTGCTCAAAAACCTAAATCCAGTCATCTAAGGATTTCACAAAAAATCCTAATCTAAAATTCATGATTTTTATCTTAAAAATCATATTTTTCATAGATGTTTCAAGTTATGTAATTGAATTATCAAATCATAATACTTGATTTAGCATGCATTTTAAAATTGTTACTGTATTTCTTGGTTCAAGAACAAAATTTAAACCTATATTATTTTAAATAAATTTTAAACTTCAATTTATGATTAAACAAACATATATTTTTTGTATCTCTAAACCTAACAAATATTGAATGATTTAATTTTGATTTTTGATCAAACTTTTATTTCCTGAAACAAGAACAGATATATAAAAGTATAACAAACATGCACATATACAAACATTCAGATCATAGAGATAACTCACATATATGCACAATCAAGCATTATTCATCTTAAACTTCACAAGCAAACAGAAGTATATTAACTTAAATTTTAATTTCATTTGTTTACTCACCAGATCTTAAAAAGCAGAGACTTGATTTATTTACTGTGAAGCTTTGAAAACTGTATTGCTGCCTTGATTTGTTTTTGAGCTCACATTGATTCTAGGTTTGTTTACAGATTTGGAAAGGAAGTTTACAGAGTTTGCTTGAGGATAAACAATTTTACAAATTCTTGAACCTGTGTTTGGAAATGTTACAGTCTTGATTTGTTTTGAGGAGGTGATTGCAGGGTTGCATTTCTCACATTTTTGAGGAAAATGGTTTCAGGTTTAACACTTCCTGGCCTTTAATTTTGAGATTGAAAAGGGATACATGTTTAAAAATATTACAAAGATTTGGTTTTTATTTGAGGAAGTGATCTACTGACTTGTTTGAGGAGGTGTTCAAGTTTTGATCTGGTTTCAGGTTTTAATGCAAAAGAATTTCTGGTTGTGAAGATAGAGTTAAAATGTTGAGTTTCTTTAGAAATGAAAATAAGAAAAAGAGATGGGAAAAAGAAGAGATGGGTTTATATAGTGTAGATTTAGGATTTATTCGAATTTAAGGAAAATAAAAATTAATTTTGCCACTTGTCTCAATTATTAACACTTGTCAATACTAATTTTAATTATCTTACAAGTGTTTTTGTAAGCCTTATTATCCTAACACTTGTAATACTTCATTTTTATTTATCTTTAAAAGACTTTAAAAAGCTTTTTAAATTAATTTTCCTAGTAAATAAATACATTTGTAAATTAATAAATGCTCTCTAAATTTTATATAAAAATAAAATCTTTTAAAGAAAATAAAGTATAAACCAATTATAATTTAAATAAAATCATACACAATATTTTTAATCCACTTTAAAATTTTAAAATAAACCATTTGTATTTATTTTACAATTTTATAAACCTTTCTTAATAAATTCCTTTTAAGGAAATAAATCTTGTTTTAAATAAAACTCATTTATATATTGTTTTAAATCAAAATATTTTTAAGATATAAATCTTCATTTAAATTCAAATTTAAATCTAAATTCAAATTCAAATTCAATTTGAAATCAAATTTAATGTCAATTAAAATTAATCTTGAACAAACACAAATTAAATTTTGAAAATAATAAATTTATTTTTAAAATCTATTTATAAAGCAATACCAATTAAATTTGAACATAATAATTCTATTAAAAAAAATCTATTTATAGCTATATTTAAAATCATCATATTATCATTTATTTTGGTTATTAATATTTGAAATTTACAATTTTATCAATTTTAAATAATTTATTAAGAAGATTATCACATTTTAAATACCTCGAAATTCCGGAATATCACATTTCTCCCTCCTTAATAGAATTTCGTCCCCGAAATTTAAAACAGAGATAATCTGACAATTTTTATTTCATTTCAACAATCTAAGCATCCATATTAATCATACACTATCAACCAAACAAACAATTTCATCCAAACAACCAATTTATTCGAACAAACTGCACTAGCTATCTGGACATAGATTCGGATAAGTCTCCCTAAAACTATTCAGAGTTTCTTAAGACAAACTCTGAAATCCTAGCTCCACAAAACCTTAACTAGCTATACCACTATGATCCAGAGCTTCCTCTTATTCCAATCAAAAATATGAACCAGATATCAGACCACACTAAAAAAAACTAGCTTAATTACCAGATCCTACTGAACTGCAAATCCCAACAAAGATAGATCATTCACGTATTTCCTCAGATGTGATACGTGAAAAACAAACATGAATTCCAGCCATCCAAACTGGCAATTCAATCCTGTAGACCACAATCACCTCAAGCACTCAGAACAGACCAATACATCTTGGAGCAAATTTCCCGTCTTTCCAAAACTAATAATTCCTTTAAAATCGAGAAACTTTGACAAAGACTAAATCCTTTGATCTTAAAATCCAATTGTCTTTGCCTCTAGTCCATGAATTCTTATGGCAATGCTGTGATGCTCTCAAACTCTTCTAGATAAGCTCCACCTTCGCAGATGCCTCTCGGATCAAACTGGACCAAGAACCAGATGATCTCTCGATTCTACTCAACAGAATGGGAATCTACAAGGTCTTCCATACAAAACTCCATAAGCTTCCATCTAGATACTCGCCTGATTACAGAACGAGAACTCCATTCAATATAGATGGTCCAACCAAGACCCATCAAAATCCAAAACATAGCCCATAACATAATCTCAAAATTCTATTCAGCCTTCCTATCTGACCGCCGATCTGAGAATGATAGGCTGAACTCAAACTCAACTCGAACCCTAAGCTAATCACAAAGTCTCCAAAATCCGCTGGAGAAAATAGGATCACAGTCGCTAACAATGCTGACAGAAACACCTAGCATTTGGACAAACTCCTTCAAGAAAATTCAGCCAAAGATGCTGCTGTATGGGTTGCCTTGACTGGAATAAAATAGGCGCTCTTAATTAAGCGGTCTTCAATTACCCATATTCCATTTCCCTCTTTGGTCCTTGGCAAACCATCGACGAAATCCAAAGAAATCATTACTCACTTCACTTCAGAACTTCTAAGGCTGCAACAACTTGCGGTCTTCTGCTGATCACCTTCACTTGCTGATTGACCACACATCTTCTGACGAATGCATCTACATCCTTCTTCATGCTCAACCACCAGAAGATTTTCTAAACTCCTTGCCTCAAATCCTTCTGATGATCTTCAATGTTTCTTTACCATCAATCCATCAATAACAGGCACACACACACATCGTCCGCGTAGAACTAAACTTACTCTTGCCATCCAGAATAGCTAGAACAGGCACACTGGTCAGCCTTGTCTTCAAATCCAAGAAAGCCTCATCACACTCGGTTCCACTTAACTTAGTTTCTTCCCCAGTCACCCGGTTAAGTGCGTAGAAATCTTATAATAGACTTGACAAACTTCCTATAAAACTCTGCCAAATCCAGAAAACTGTATTGCTTCACCCCTGAATAGTAGCTACCCTGGCTAAATCTACAGAAATGCCTCCACTAGAAATAAAAGGCCTCCTCAAAGAAAACTTGGATCTGCTTCTCCAACTCTATCTCCTGATGAAGGCAAACTTCCACTACCTTGGAAACATCCAGACAATCTCTAACCACTTCGATGGACTCTACGCCTTCTGGAGATACCTCGCTTCCAAGTAAAAGATGCTTCAAAGAACTCCAGAATCATCGCAAGTCACTTTTGCGATTCCTCCCAACTCAGCCTCCAAAGAAACAATCCTTACTATCCATCCAATCCATATCCAGAATAAGATCAAACACTTCGGGATCCAATACCAATGGGTCACAAGAAAACTACGGGGAAGATAAGAAATCTTAAGCCTCTACAGATCTTATCTAACTTAGTTGTTTCGCCTAAGGATAGGACGTCAACCAAACAAAGAGAAAGATGAAACTTCTCTAGAACTCAAGTTGGAAATCCGAACAGATACCCAACAAATTAAGATAGGTATATAATTATATAAAAACTACAAATACGCGCTCTCAGGACAGATACCACTCCAGAGCTTAGGTATTATTTCAACCTACGCTCTGATACCACATGTGATGACGCGCCTTTTATCCCACAAAAAGACGCATTATAAATAAGAAAGAAAGAGGTAGAAATAGAATAGAAAGAAGAAAGAACTTAACAAATCAGAATCTCACAGCGGAACGGAACAAAATATAATATATCAAATAGATATTACATGGTCATTTACATATCAGAGTTACACAGATACAACAACCTTTCACATTAGACAGTTATAATGTTCTGTCTAATCCATTACATTCCAAAAACAACAGACAAAGACTTTAACTCAGCACAACGAAAATATAGATATAGCTACGTCTGGACTCCTGCTCCAAGCTATCCAATGTTTGCCAAAGCTAAAACCTGATCTCTTGGCTACTCATAAAAATTTGAGTACCCGAGAGTTTAAGAAAAATAGAAATAAACTCCGGGTCAGACATGGGCCTGGTGTGAGTAAACGGTTTAAAGTTGCTTAACTTTTGAAAACCTTTGAAAACAAAAGGTATCACGTAAGACTTCCCACAAATAAACATGGGTAAGTTTTTACCTTACGCTAACCAAAACATTTGATAGGAAATTCAGTGATATTATAATAGGGTCTAGGGTTTTCAAGTAAAATACAAAAATAGCTGGAATGCTTACATCTCACGTTCAAACATAGTTGGGCACAATCAAAACGTACGACGCTGATTGGAGACTGGATTCCATACAATGGCAGGGCTACTGGGGTATCGCCCGTCATAGTACGTGGCCTAAATCAACGTACCGAGGATCCACCCTAAATCCCCTGCAACACAATGCCGGAAGCATTCCTTACTGAACAGTTCCGAACAAGACAATCCCGTAGTTGGCTGTAGACCAACTGCCCACACAGCCGAATAAAAGGAACATCTAGACAGGGATAAATCTCGTCCTACTTGGGCATGACCCACTTAGCCTTGCTGCACCTCTCCTGTTTTAGCCATTCCCGGTTGATGAGGATTGAGGCTACGATTAATTTTATAGAACACATCTATCTTAGAATGCTCATCGTCCACCTGACGATGTTCTGAAAGCATTCAATCCATACAAGTTCGTTCCAGGTTCGAACGAAACCGAATGCATTATCTCGTTACACTCATTTTGGAATCACCCTCAGAGTTAACGACGATAACCCTTGCACTCTGAATCTTCATCTTCACTTGAGATTCAAGACCTAACGCTTAATTTGGATCGATGTGGTTTTTGGATATCCAAATCTAGAAACCCGATCCCGGTCTCATCGAAATCCAAAACTCCATCTTTTAGGTCCAATTTGTTTTAGAGTTTAAAACAATTCATTTCAATTCAATCCAAATATTTGAATTCACATATCATTTAACATAGATAAATATTACACATTTATCACTGTTATATCCAATAACATACCACAAAATATTACAATATATCATTCAATAGATATAATCCAATAGATATCATCCAATAGATATCATCCAATAAATATCATCCAATAGATATCATCTGATAGATATCATCCAATACAGATATTCTACATAAACAATTACCCATAAACAGGAATTATTAATCCATATTATAATTAATTTAATCACCTTAAATTAAATTAATTACTTAAGAATTAATCTCCTAGTCCTGCTCAAACAATCAATATTTAATTACAAACATTTAATTAATTAATCACTTCTTGATTATCTTATAAATCAATTAATTAATCTATAACCACAGATTAGTTATCCTTTAATTATCCATTAATAAACCTCAATTATTAATTAATCTCCTTTAATACAAAGTAATCAATCCTTAATTACTTTTATAATCAATTAATTAACCTTTAAGTAACTGATTAATTATCCATTAACTATCGATTAATAACCTTAATTATTAATCAATACCTCTTAATACAAATTAGTTAATCCATAATTACTCCTATAATTAATTAACCTTTAATTAACTAATTAATTATCCCTTAATTATTAATTAATAAACTTAATTATTAATTAACAACCTTAATTACAAATTAATTAATCCATAATTATCAATTAATCAATCCTTAATTATCATTGATTAATTCTTAATTACCCTTAATTAATCCTTAATCACCTTTGATTAATCCTTAATTATCCTCTTATTAATCCTCAATCAACTTTTTGATTAATCAATTAATTAATATTTAATTATAGATTAATCATTCTTTAAGTACTAATTAATAAAACTTAATTATTAATTAATAAAACTTAATTACAAATTAAGTACCTCTTAAATATTAATTAAGTAACCTTTAATTACTTAATTAACAACTCTCTAATTACAAATTAATCAAATCTTAATCACTTGATTAATTCATTCTTAATTACTTAATTAATTAATTTTTGATTATTAATTAATAATCTTTAATTAATAATTCTTAATTACAATTAATTAATCCTAAATTAATTAATTAATAACCCTTAATTAATTATTAGTTAAACCAATTAATTACTCTTAATTAATTACTTAATTAATCCTTTATAATTAAATAAATCAAATTAATTAATTATATTTAATTTCCACAATTAACTTATTTTATATCAAGGCATTAAACCTTTAATCATCTTAAGGTAAAATATTATCTTATTAATACCTTTATTAACATTAACACTTAAAAACATTATAATTTGTCTTTACTTAATTACATCATTAATTAAGTTTTAAAATAAATAATCATTTAACTTGATAATTTTAAAGTTATCAAAGCTTAACTTCCTTAAAAAAACTTAAAACATTATCAAGTAAAGGTTTCAAAACTAATTACAATTTGTATTTTAAAACTTACTTTTATATAATCTTAAACTTACATTTTAAATTAATGTTTTAAAATCACTTCAAATTTCATTTAACAAAATTTAATTTAAACATCTTTTGAAACTTCATAACCAATTGTTTAAAAATAATTATTATATATAAAGTAAGTTTACATAGAAGTTTAAACTAGATTTAACTTTAAATTTCAAAAATATTTGATTTTAAACCATTCTAAAAACTGTTTTAAACAGTTGCTTCGGGTTTTACCCAAAGGCCACTCGGGCCTATCCCCGAGTCAATTCACTTTTCGACCCATTTTTAAAATTTTAGTCTAAAATTTAAGTTTTAAACTTACAGGCCTAAACCTGCAAATTACTCGTGTTCAAACTCGAGTAATCTTCCCAAAAACACGACATCATCTTCGAGTTCTAATCACTAGCTAATCACAAACTCAGACACCCAACTTCCTTGTGCACCTGCACAATCAACATCGACGCCGATGATCCCCTCTGGTGACGTCGACACACCATCCATCACTTCAACATCAATGCTCGATCATCCAAACACACTCACAATTCTCAAACGAAAATTGAGCATGGAAGATGAAACCGCAACAAGAAACGTTGCTAGGAAATTTTCTCGCAGCCACTACTCTGATTATCGGAGTTGCTACCCCTCCGGCTACGCCATGTCGACACCCCAAGCTACCATTACCTAAAATTCCAAGCCTCTCGATGCACCAGAGAAAATGAAGAAATCAAATCTTCCAGCGTGACCAAAACTAGGTTTAGAAACCCATTTGCTTTGCCGCCGACACCACAATGATCAGACACCCCATATTCCATTTTTCCCCGCCTCACCGCACAGTCCTCCACCACCAGACAAAGCCCCGACCACCCTAGACCCTTAGGCCATCAGCAGTTGCTCAGAAACCCAAATCCAGTCATCTAGGATTTCACAAAAAATCTTAATCTAAAATTCTTGATTTTTATCTTAAAAATCATATTTTTCATAGATGTTTCAAGTTATGTAACTGAATTATCAAATCATAATACTTGATTTAACATGCATTTTAAAATTGTTTCTGTATTTCTTGGTTCAAGAACAAAATTTAAACCTATATTGTTTTAAATAAATTTTAAACTTCAATTAATGATTAAACAAACATATATTGTTTGTATCTCTAAACCTAACAAATATTGAATGATTTGATTTTGATTTTTGATCAAACTTTTATTTCCTGAACCAAGAACAGGTATATAAAAGCACAACAGACATGCACATATACAAACATTCAGATCATAGAGATAACTCACATATATGCACAATCAAGCATTATTCATCTTAAACTTCATAAGCAAACAGAAGTATATTAACTTAAATTTTAATTTCATTTGTTTACTCACCAGATCTTAAAAAGCAGAGACTTGATTTATTTACCGTGAAGCTTTGAAAACTGTATTGCTGCCTTGATTTGTTTTTGAGCTCACATTGATTCCAGGTTTGTTTACAGATTTGGAAAGGAAGTTTACAGAGTTTGCTTGAGGATAAACAGTTTTACAAATTCTTGAACCTGAGTTTGGAAATGTTACAGTCTTGATTTGTTTTGAGAAGGTGATTGCAGGGTTGCATTTCTCAAATTTTTGAGGAAAATGGTTTCAGGTTTAACACTACCTGGCCTTTAATTTTTGAGATTGAAAAGGGTTACATGTTTGAAAAGATTACAAAGCTTTGGTTTTTATTTGAGGAAGTGATCTACTGACTTGTTTGAGGAGGTGTTCAAGTTTTGATCTGGTTTTAGGTTTTAATGCAAAAGAATTTCTGGTTGTGAAGATAGATTTAAAATGTTGAGTTTCTTTAGAAATGAAAATAAGAAAAAGAGATGGGAAAAAGAAGAGATGGGTTTATATAATGTAGATTTAGGATTTATTTGAATTTAAGGAACATAAAAATTAATTTTGCCACTTGTCTCAATTATTAACACTTGTCAATACTAATTTTAATTATCTTACAAGTGTTTTTGTAAGCTTTATTATCCTAACACTTGTAATACTTCATTTTTATTTATATTTAAAAGATTTTAAAAAGCTTTTTAAATTAATTTTTCTAGTAAATAAATACATTTGTAAATTAATAAATGCTCTCTAAATTTATATAAAAATAAAATCTTTTAAAGAAAATAAAGTATAAACCAATTATAATTTAAATAAAATCATACATAATATTTTTAATCCATTTTAAAATTTGAAAATAAACCTTTTGCATTTATTTTACAATTTTATAAACCTTTCTTAATAAATTCCTTTTAAGGAAATAAATCTTATTTTAAATAAAACTCGTTCATATATTGTTTTAAATCAAAATATTTTTAAGATATAAATATTCATTTAAATTCTAATTTAAATCTAAATTCAAATTCAATTTGAAATCAAATTTAATATGAATTCAAATTAATCTTGAACAAACACAAATTAAATTTTGAAAATAATAAATTTATTTTAAAAATCTATTTATAAAACAATACCAATTAAATTTGAAAATAATAATTTTTTTATTTTTTTATTTATAACTATATTTAAAATCATCATATTATCATTTATTTTGGTTATTTATATGTGAAATTTACAATTTTATCAATTTTAAATAATTTATTAAGAAGATTATCGCATTTTAAATTCCTCGAAATTCCAGAATATCACACATATATATCCTTATATTTTATTTAATGCTTGTTTTACACTTAATAAATCAACACACACACACATATTTATATTTTTAAATTATATTTGACTATAGAAATTATATACATGCATATCTTTGTTTAATATATGAGTATTAAAGTGCTTTAAGAGTGTATTAATGTGTATTTAAAGTGCATTTAAAATTTATTTGATGAGCATTTAATTTGTATTAAAGTATTTTAGTGTGCATTTGAAATGTATTTAATGTGTATTTAATCGATATCTAAAGTATAGTAAAAATGTATTCAAAGTATATTTAAGGTATGTTTAAAAGTGTGTGTGTGTATTCTAACCTATATATATAAATATGTATAGTGGATATATATACATAAATATATAATGGATTAAATATATACACGCATATATTTAAAGTGGGTTTTAAACTGCAATTGATGTGTATTTAAAATACATTCAAAGTGTACTTAAAGTGTATTTGACAAAAAATTAAATTAAATTGATATATATATATATATATATATTATATAATACAAATAATTAATAAAACGTCATTTATAAAGTTAAATAAAATAATTATTTAATTTAAAAGAAACCTAGAAAAGTTCTAAATGAATTTAAACTTTATATGCACATTAAAAGATCCAATAAAGGAATATTTTTTGAAATTTATCCATTAACTTCGCTGTAGGCTGGTCTAGTTCCAGCAAGTGTTATGATATGCTGCCACTATTTCCATCATTACGATTGTAACAACCCGCATATTTAACGATTTTATATTTAAATGATTTATTTAAGTATAGCGTCGTTAGTCGGATTTTGGGTCCGAAATGTTACTTTTTGCAAACGGTCGAATTGGGTCTCAAGACCACTTCCATTGAGTTCAAAACGTCGTTTGCGATCTTTTTGAGCATAAGCTTCGATATGTTTGGAGTAAGTTGAAATTGGCTACTTTTTCTAGTTGGGTTTTGGGTTTGAGTTCAGCCCACTAGCTAACTAAACCCTCTAAATCGGCCCTCTCCTCTCCATTCTCTCATTCTTATTTCTAAAGCTCTACCTAAAACTGAAAATGGTGGAAGGAAAGAGGAAATAGAAATTGCAAGCCCTAGTTTCTTCTTGCAAGCTTGAATTCTTACTCCAAAATCAAAGAGAAGCCATTGGTAAGCCTCCTCTTCATCTTCTCCAACTCTTTCTTCTTCAATTTCAGAAAATTTCCTAAACCTAACTTAGGGAATACTTGTTTTGATCTTAGATTGAAGCTTGTTGGGTTGACGTAGAGTTTGGTTGGTCTTCTCCTTATTATTGAGCTTCTTCTTCCTCTTTGTTTTTGGGTTAAAGGTGAGTTTTGAACTCACATCTACTTCTCTTGATTTCATTGATGTTGGGTATGAATTCCTAACACTTGTTCATATGCACTTGCTTTTGGTTTGGATTGAATTGGTGAATATCCAAATTTTTAGTGTTTGGGTTCAATTCTTTAAAGATCCCAACTTTTATATTGGAACATGTTTTTGGTAGCGAATCGGAGAGCTAATGGAGCTGGGGTATCTATTGGCTAAAGCTCCTTAGGTCCATTGCTCGAACGGTCGCGTTTTGGAAGAATTGGCATTTCATTGGAAAAAGGCAGGAACTGCAGAAATTTGCAGTTCGGCCGACCGAGCCCTGTAGCCGGTTGACCGACCTCCTACCCCGAGCCACGTTTTATTTTCTGCATCTGGCCAGCCGACCAAGCCCTGTAGCCGGTCGACCGACCTGCTCCTGTTTTGTCTGTTTTGCCTATTTTTGCATATTTTGATTGGTTTTCCAAATTTTATCAATTCAAGTTGCTTTTTAATAGTTGTTATTGCATCTTTGATCTTGATAACTTATTCTTGACTTTATCCACGGGTTTTATAAAATAATCTCTTGAATCATATTTAAAAGCTCGTTTCTCCAATTTATAAATTCTATTTAAAACACACAATTTCGCACTTCGAGCGAAGTGGAAGGGTGATTAAATGGTTGGGCAAAACACGGACCATGAATCTGTGTGTTTATCCTTCCGATTAATCCCCGACCTATTCAATTGATCGTTTTAACCTTCGGGTTTGGTTTATCGATGATATGAGGTAAACTTTGTACTGCTTTGAGTGTGAAAGTGACTAACGGATAGTAAACCGTTTAGTGCGAACGAGTGGTTATGGGACGCACGTTAGCACTTTTCGGATTCCTTTTCGAGAGTTGTGACACATTCTGCCAGTTAGTGGTGTCCAGTACTGGGTCTTCGACCTTCACCACTACGGCTTGTCGCCCTATAGTATCGCTTCCGATGTTGGTCTTTATGAGCCGCATGGGTGATATTGGGTTTGTGCCTTCGGGTTTGTCACCCTATAGTATCGCTTTCTATGTTGTTCGTTATGAGCCGCATGGGTGATATTGGGTTTGGAGTCTTTGGGCTCATGGATCCTTGTTTATACAGTACTGAGCTCGAGCAATCATATGTTTCATTGATATTACATTCCCTTGGTATCGCCCATCGGTGTTGGTCTTTTTGAGCCGCGTGATGTATAACGATTACCTTGTGGAACTTGTATACCTTATGGGTATTTGTTATTTGTCTTTTTGGCTTGATTTGGGATATTTGTATCCTTTGTTTATCTATGTTGCCAATGATATGAGGCTTGTCTTGATATGTTCATCTTTTGTTAGATGATTGTGTTATCTCTTTTAGAGATATTTGTTATACTTTGTAACCTTGCAGGTTTATTGTTGTTCAGTTTATCTAACTGATTTGTTTAGCTAGACTGACCCGTGTATTAATTACTCGGGTCAGACCGAGATGTTTCAGGTTAGGTGCCTTTGGACTTAGCCTATTTTGCTTCCGCATGGACTACTCCGCTAGCTTCTTTTTGTCATAGCTTTTTGTGTATTCCTATTTTGTTGTAACTCTGATATGTATTCTTGTGAACTCGTCTGTATATTGTGGTTTGCTATACCGCTTGACATGTATTATTTTGTATACTCTGCTATGTATCAGTATATGTGTATATGATGGTTTACTGTTCTGTGATGTATATTGCATTTGAGTTGTTATATTCTGTTCTGATAGATCCTCTAGCCACCTATGGTTTTGTTTTAAGTATTCAATTGATATGTCGATCTGCTTGGTAAGGCAATTGTCGATGTATTCAATAGATAATTAAAGCAAGGCTATAGATGGTCGCTCCTAAACAGCCTTATTCTCCGCGTTAGCAGACAGTATTATCTATTAATACCCTTTATTAGCGTGGGTATAGAGGTGGGGCGTCACAGCTTGGTATCAGAGCTGAGTTCAGAACAAAATATGATAAACACAGAATAGAGAACATATTACGATACATCAGAGTGTGATAAGTGATACAAATCTTTGAATCATCGTGTCTCTCTATTCCTTCTACCATCAAAGGTTAGATAGGATTTGGGAATATGCCTAGGAATGCATTTAAATTCCGTAGTATTCCATATTGAATTATCTACCAAGGGAATAATCTTTACCTTATCTTAACTTTCAGCTTATGGTTGGAAGAGACGGAGGACGACGCTCGGATGTTGGGAAATCCAGTGGCTCACATACGGACGGCGTTTATATGTCTGCCGATCAGTTTTTAGAGTGGTTTAGGAGCACACAGTCTCCAGCTCCTACTCGAACATCTCCTCCATGCAAGTCCACCTTCGCACGTTTGTGCAGTGATTTTTCTCATCTTGGAGGGAAGCCATTTAAAGGCTCCGAGATTGTTCTTGAGGTCCAAACTTGGGTTCCAATGTACGAGCATGTTCTCTCTCGCATGGATCTTTCTGATCATGATAGGGTTCTTGTAACTTCTAGCTTATTGCAAAAGCGTGCCCTTGACTGGTACGAGCTTCTTTTAGCTGAATTTGATGAGTCTGCTCTTTCTTGGACTCAGTTTCGGGAACGATTCGAACTCAAGTTCGTTCCTGAATTTGAGAAAGTTTTATTGCCCCGTCGCTTCCTTGAGTTGAAGCAAGGGGAGTCTTCCGTTTTTGAGTATGTTGCATCATTCGAGGCCCTATCTAAGTATGGTATTGAATTCATTAGCACCTTGTATAGGAAGAATTTGAAGTTTGTATCTGGTCTTAAGAAATGTCTTAAGAAGTCTTTAATGCTCCAGCTTAAGCTTTCTTTTGAGGAGTTGGTTGATTCGGCACTTCATCTCGAAGCCTTCGAGAAGGAGTGTGATTGTGGGGATGGTGTTGAGATTCGCAAGAACCCCAACAAGAAGAAGTTTCCATTGGATAAGCGGGAATTTTTCCCTTCCAAGAATAAAAAGCCCGTTGAATCTAATTCTCAGTCTCAGTCTGCTGGAACACCTTCCACTCGGAAGTGTTTCAATTGTGGTTCCCCTGATCATATGATTCGAGCTTGCCCTATGCCTCTCTTCTGCCACTATTGCAAGAAGGAAGACCATCGTATTTTCACTTGTCCTATTATTCCGAATAATCCTCTATCTGGCAAGCTAAAGATAACAGATGCTTCTAGAGGTTCTTCTCGGAGAAAAGGTACATCTCCATCTGTTTAGGAAGGTTCTATTTTATTTCTTGACTATTGTATTCGAGTTCTCTTCGATACAGGGGCTTCGCATTTTTTTCCGTATCGAAGAAGCTCTTCGATGATTTATCTTTGGATGTTTCTTGTATGGTTACTTCTTTGAAAATTGTGAATCCGAATTGGTGGATCCGCAACGCTCAATTTGCTTGTATTAATGTCGAGATTATTTTATGTGATTTTTCTTTCCGAGCCAATTTGCATGTTATGCGTTACTTAGGCTTCGGAATTGATATTTTTTGAAAGGATTGACTTAATTATTATGAAGTCATATCCTATATCCCGAGTGGACTATTCATCCCTAACATTTTCAATTTGTTAAACAGATTTCTATTTTCTTTGTGATTTCGATTCCAATTTGATCTCATCATTTTATTCTTTAAGCCCTCATGATGAGGAAAGTGTTGTTTCTCTCATTCTTGTAGTTTGAGAATTTTCTGGTATTTCTGGTCTTGTCTTAGGATTATCACCCAAGCAATCTTTTGTTGTAGTGTTAAGGTGTTTTTAGCTCGACCTTACCACCGGTTTTCATTTGACTACGAGTTGCGGAAGTTAGCATTCCACTTACCGCTCTCCGCACTCGTTGTAATTCTTATGAATGATTTGTTGTGTCATTCAGTTCGTCCAGCTCATTTCATTCATTTTATGAATCGAGTATTTTACGAATATCTCGATGATTCCATTTTTGTATTTGTTGATTTTGGATGGAATTGGCAATCTAAAATTTTTGTAAATCTTTTTCATAAGAGTTATTTATAAGTATAAATGGGATTTTTGTTTTTTAAAACGAACAAAGAGAATTTTCAAATGTTTTTAGAAACATGTTTATCATATAGAAGATGGTTTTGTGATTGTATTGCCCATTGAGTGCTTTAAGAATTCTGGTCGATGTGCTTGATCAACGTTTTCCATAGGAATCTCATAAACACTTTGATGAGACAATTTGACACAATAAATTGATTTGAAATAAGAAAATTTTTCTAGAAAAATAGTTACATAAAGATAATTGTGATTTTGAAAGTTTTATTTTTTCGGGGAAGAATATTATTTGAAAGAACTCTTTTTCGATACTCTTATTCTTGGGGTTCCCGAAGGGAACCAAGACTTTATCTTTTGTTCCAAAGCTAATCGTATTGGTTTGGATATCGTTCCCTTGCAAAAGAGAACGCACTATCACTTATGTTTCTAAACCATTAAAGCTTACCGAGACTAGATATGCCACCTATGATCTAGTGCTCGAGGCTATTGTTTTCGCCTTTTGTATTTGACATCATTACTTTTGGGTGAGGGATTTTGCTCTCCTTACCAATCATAATTTTGAAATGTTTATTTTCTCATAGGGAACTTAATGTTGGTTCGAGTTCCTAGCATCTTATGATCTTGATATTTTAATTCCCAAAAAGGGGATCGTGTTGCCAATGCATTTAGTTATAAGCAGCAAGTGATTGTTTCTTTGTTGATGTCCGAATGGAATGGTCTTTTTACCAAGTTCATCGGACGTTTTGTTGAGCTTTGGTTCATTTGACGTATTGTTTGTACCACGTCGGTGTTCCAAATTATTTTGAGCTTAGGAATCCATAGAATTCTCTGAGCAAGCAAGTTCGGACTTATCCTCTCGTGCTCTTTATGGTGAACTTCTTATTCTGTTATTCTTTTGTGTTGATATGTTTGTGGTAGTTGGGAGAATCACCTACCTCTTGTAGAGTTCTCCTACAATAATAGTTTTCAGTCTAGTATTGGTATGGCTTCTTTCGAAGCCTTATACGGAAGGCCATGCCGATCACCTTCTTGTTGGTTGGAATCTGGGGAGAAGCTTATTCTTGGTCTAGATTTTGTTCGTGATTCTTCCGAGAAGATTGATCTTATTCGATTGAGAATGAAAGAGGCACAGAGTCGCCAGAAATCCTACGCGGACAACCGTAGGAAGCCTCTCGAGTTCTCGATCGGCGATCTTGTTTTTATTTGTGTTTCTCCTTTGAATGGGGTTATGCGCTTCAGTATGACTGGGAAATTGGCTCCTCGTTATATAGGACCATTTTCTATTACTGAACGTATTGGCCATGCGGCTTATAGAGTTTCACTTCCAGCTCATTTATCTGGTATTCATGACGTGTTTCATGTCTCTCAACTTTGAAAGTGTCTTCGGGAGTCGGATTCTGTTATTTCTTCTCCTGATTTGCAAGAGCTTGAGGTCTCACCAGACTTATCTATTGTACAGTAGCCTATTCGCGTACTTGATACGGAGGTGCGACACCTTCGAAACAAGGACGTACCGCTCGTTAGGGTTCAATGGTCTGCTAATCCCAATGACTGTACTTGGGAAACCAGAGAGTTTATCGAGCGATCCTATCCGGGTTTTCTATCTTTGCTTTGAAACGGTGAGAATGTCTTTTCATCTCAAGCTTATTTCCTTTTCTTTTGAATGTTGTATGTATGTAGTTTTTACAAATATCGTCTCTAGAAATTGCGGGGACGCAATTTTGTAAGGAGGGGAGATCTGTAACAACCCGCATATTTAACGATTTTATATTTAAATGATTTATTTAACTATAGCTTCGTTAGTCGGATTTTGGGTCCGAAATGTTACTTTTTGCAAACGGTCGAATTGGGTCTCAAGAACACTTCCATTGAGTTCAAAACGTCATTTGCAATCTTTTTGAGTATAAGCTTCGATATGTTTGGAGTAAGTTGAAATTGGCTACTTTTTCTAGTTGGGTTTTGGGTTTGAGTTCAGCCCACTAGCTAACTAAACCCTCTAACTCAGCCCTTTCCTCTCCATTCTCTCATTCTTATTTCTAAAGCTCTACCTAAAACTGAAAATGGTGGAAGGAAAGAGGAAATAGAAATTGCAAGCCCTAGTTTCTTCTTGCAAGCTTGAATTCTTACTCCAAAATCAAAGAGAAGCCATTGGTAAGCCTTCTCTTCATCTTCTCCAACTCTTTCTTCTTCAATTTCAGAAAATTTCCTAAACCTAACTTAGGGAATACTTGTTTTGATCTTAGATTGAAGCTTGTTGGGTCGAAATAGAGTTTGGTTGGTCTTCTCCTTGTTATTGAGCTTATTCTTCCTCTTTGTTTTTGGGTTAAAGGTGAGTTTTGAACTCACATCTACTTCTCTTGATTTCATTGATGTTGAGTATGAATTCCTAACACTTGTTCATATGCACTTGCTTTTGGTTTGGATTGAATTGGTGAATATCCAAATTTTTAGTGTTTGGGTTCAATTCTTTAAAGATCCCAACTTTGATATTGGAGCATGTTTTTGGTAGCGAATCGGAGAGCTAATGGAGCTGGGGTATCTATTGGCTAAAGCTCCTTAGGTCCATTGCTCAAACGGTCGCGTTTTGGAAGAATTGGCATTTCATTGGAAAAAGGCAGGAACTACAGAAATTTGCAGTTCGGCAGGAAAAAGGAGTGAAAAGTTGTTCGTTGACGGAAATTCTATCGGTTTAGAAACCGTCGAACGAATTTTGAAATAAAAATAACCGCAAGCGCACGGTGTACGAATGTAGCACGTGGCGAATACGGGTCGATCCACAGGGAATTGATGATTTTAAAATTCTATTCAATCAAATTATAGCGAAGTCGAGAGTGAATAGCTAGAAATGTAAGAAACTAACAAAAACTAGCAAAAGAAAATGATAAAAATATGAGAGTTAAAAGAATAATTTAAAGATAAATCCACTCTCTAGATCATATAAATCAACAAAATGAAGTTATGATCTCTCTTTTCTTTTCATTAGTGTAATTAGTTGATGTGTTTATCATAAGTATGATATATTTGTGCTATTAATTAACCCAACATAAACCATCAAACTATAACACAACCACTAATACACATTTAACTCTCATGAAATATGACAACAAAGTTGAAATAAAAATCTATTTTAAGCATAGCCTATTAACTATTGTTTAGAAATATAGGCTATCAAATTTCAATTTCAACATTCACTTCTTTGCCATAATCATATTTAGATGAAGAGGCAATTTGTGTTATATTTGTTTAAGCATAGCCTATTTGTTATGAACAACATAGACTATCAAATTCAAAGCTAAACAACATCATTAAACCACTTCAAGTGTTTCCATTAAAGCACAAAAAGAGAGTATAAACATCAAAATGTTGCATCTACATACTAGAGAGCTTCATTACCCCTAAATTGTAGGGATTAAGCTCTCATATTTGTTATCAAATCAACAAATGTAGAAAGCAACATGAGAGAAAAAGAAAAGGAAAAGAGAGCAAAGTGAAATGGAAAACTATTCTAATTGCAAAAAGGAAAATCTACACTACTTGCATAAAAGGAATGAACATGTAATTAAAAAGAAACAATAATTAACATTGCATAAAAGAAAAGAATCACATAAGAGAAGAAATGGCTAAGTAGCCACGGAAAGAAAGAGAGATTTGATTTATTTTCATAAACTAAAACTAACTAACTAAGAGGAAGATGGCTACATGAAACATAAGGGGTATTTATACAAGTGTTAAAACCCTAATTCATTTTTTTGGGGAATGCCCAAAATGCCCCTTAGGAAGTGTGGAGGCCAAGTTATCATTAACATGTCTTAATCCCCCATTAAGTGTACATGAAGCCATTAACTCCAAAAGCATGTGCATTAGCCTTTAATTTGTACATTAAGGTAGGTGGGTAGGTGGGGTCCTCCATGTTCTTCACTTTGAATTATTTCCATCTTCATTCCTTTGTATTAATTTTGTGCATGCATATCTTCATGAAACCACTTCTATTTGAAATCAAATTCCTACAAAAATATATACAAATTTTCAATTAATTTTTCTCAAAGAAATATATGCACAAAAAATGACCATTTTGCCCATGGATGAAGATGAATATGTGACAATTTCAAATAATATGAATTTTGGTTTAAACAAGTTAAAATACCCAATATGATCATTTATTTAATTTAAAAAGAATAAATATGGTGGTAAAAATATGCACATTTACGTGCACATCAAGGGCAAAGAAGCTGTTCAAAAGAAATCAAAATAAAAATCAAAACACTCCTGTAGAAGATCATCTCAACATCAAAGATCAAGCAATATCAATGTTAATGCTTTCAGGCCTGAAAATTTTCTAACTGGGAAATTCAAAATCTGTAAGTGAAGCTCAAAGGCAAATTTGGAAAACAATAAGCAATGCAAGGATTTAAGCTTCAGGCAACTCAAAGATCAAAGGCAAAGTTAAAGCATTCCAAACTGAAGTAGATCAAAATCAAACAAGTTCAAAGCTTAAGCTCAAGTCAGGCTTCTTCTCTATCTTATCATTCAGGCTCTCCTCTCTGCTTCTCTGTTTTACCCAGGTGAGCAAACTCACCTACGTCCTTTGATATAATGGTTGGTGCTTACAGTATCTTATGAAAAGTTTGGTTAATGTTCTTGCATGTCTGTGTGAATGTATGTGTGATGGTATGTATATATGTGTACATGTATTAACTCTGTTATATCAACAGAATTAAGAATAACATCTTGAAAAATTCATATTCTACTTCTAAACATAACTAATCTTTGATTTCTGAAAAGAAATTGTTTGCAACATCGTGTATTCATTTTTAAAAGTAATTCCGGGTGAAAATGTTTAAGAAATGTTTATGAAATTGGATATTACAGTGGAAATCTAATTCAAGTTGAAAATCAATGATTACAATTTCGTGTTTTGACTTTACAAACAGTTTCGTAATGCGAAATCATGAATTTAGGTGATCGTTTCATGATTTTTAGGCTCATATAAGTCGAGATATCCTTAGATGACTAGTTTCTGTGTTTTTGTCAAATTCTGATCATCAGTGAAATGATGATTGCCGTGATCAATACTGAAGGAGGCAGAGGTGTTGTGAATCTTAGAAAAAAATGGAAGATGGATTTCTTAAATACCATGATGATCGAACGACGAAGTTTTAGGGTTTTAACCTAATTCTATGTCGATGTCGAAAGAGTGGGTATTGGGGTGTCGAGAGTTCATCGGAATAGCTTTGGGGTGGTGGGATCGAAGCCTATGTCTGTAGCGCTGCTTTCGGTAGGATCGCGTGATTTTTCAGATGAACGTTGGCGATGGTGCGAAACACTTTCTGATGATCAAGTTCAGGTTTCAATCGAGTCGAGCTGTTTGATTTTTGTTTCCGAGTGAATCGATGGAATCTGGGCGTTTGTCTGGAATGAAGATGTCGACGTTGACTTGTGGGAGGTGGTACGGTCGACCGGAGTTGGTCGGAATTTCCGTGCACGTGCACGCATGTCATTATGTATCTGGGTTGTTTTGGGTGAAATTGTGGAAGAAGAAGAAGGCTCGGGGTTGGGCTCAAAGTTTGCATGTGTTTATCTCGGGGATTTGGGATTTGGGATCGAAGAAGGTCACAGGTAATTCTCGAGTGAGATTCCTATTAAAAAAATTAATTCAAATTGAAATTTATAAAGAAGAAGAAGATTCACGGGAAAGAATTGGCTCTGGCTCGAAGCAAGTCACGGGTTAATGGCATTTAGTTCGGGTTTCACCCAAAGTCGTCAGCTTTGATTTCTTTTAAAATTAAACAAGTTTTTTTTTTCAAATTCTAAATTAAATCAAACTTTAAAGATTTTCTCAATAAATAATAAATGGTTTAAATTAGTTTTGGTTAATTAGCTTTAGAAATAATTATTTTCAAATTAATTAAGTTCAAGTGTTTTACTTCTTTATTTTAAATAAAAATAAATTCTTTAGTTATTTTAAATAAACTTAATGTTATAATTAAAAGATAAATTGAAAAGATAAAATGTTTTATAGTTAATTGATGAATAATTATTTTGTGCAATTAAAATTAAAGCTAATTACTTTGTGAAATTTATTTAAAAGATAATCACTTTATGTAATTAGATTAATTAATTTGTGATTAAAATTAGAGAATAATTAATTAACTCCTTAATTGATGTTTTAAAAATAATAATTAATTACTCAAAGATAATTACTTAATAGTAGTAATTAAGGATAATTAATTAATGATTAATGATTGATAAATCAAGTAATTAAAGTACAATTACTCAATGTAATTAATTAGTGATTATAAAATATAAGTGATTAGCGATAATCATTTATTATAATTAATTAAAGATAATTAATTAAATGGTAATTAGTTAAGAACCAATTAATGTAACTAATTTAAGAATAATTAAATTAATTAAAGTTTAGTTAATTAATAAAAGTAATTAAGGAATGATTATTAATTAAGGATTAATTAATTAATTATTGTAATTAATTTAGGATAATTAATCAAAGAATTAATTAATAATTAAAGGTTAATTAATGAATGGTTAAAGAACAATTAATTAAATGATTTATAATTAATTAATATTAATTAACCAGGATTAGTAGTCTATTCATAAGTAATTAATATGATTTAAATTAATCTGATAATTAATTGATCTTACTTGTGGATGTTTGAATCCTATTGAATGTTGAAATTGTTTGTTATCCCTGATGTTTGTTGCTATTATGATATGAATTGAATTGATTTGAGCTGTGATGAATGTAATTTATTTATCTGTGACAGATGTAATTTATTTATCCATGATGAATTTATATCTATAAATCTATGAATGGATGATAAGCGTTATAGGATTATACCGCTTATCGATATTGATATGATTGAATTTGCGATGATTGATGTTGTTGCGCTATTGTGTGAAACCCATGGACTACACCATACACACACAAATATGGATTGCACGAAGAAATCGGTTAAGTCACAGATATTTGAATTAAATATTTGAAAATGATTTTTAAAAGTTGATTTTTGAATCCAAATGATTTTGGAAATGGAATTGAGTTAAATATGAAAAGTTTTTGAACAGGAATTTTTAAGATAAGGTTATTTTGAATAACTTGATAAAGTTTTGAAATTTAAATAATTTAATTTGAATTTAAATTCAAGATTTGAAATTGAATTCTATGTTTGGAAATTTGGCTTAAAAAGGGTATACAAGTTATAAATGTGTTTATATGGGTTTTAAACCATGTTAAAAGTATTGTATTGGGAATTTGAGCTTAACCCAAGGGATTTAACTTGTACAATTGAAATCGGATTTTTCGAAGTGAAAACTATTTGTTTTCAAATAATAAAAGCTTTCATATAAGGGAAGAATTTCCAAGTTGTGTTGAAAGGAGTTCAAGTTCGGAATGAAAATGGCTTTTCCAATTATGAATGAATCTTTAGAAATAGTTTTGAAAGCTATGAATTGATTCTTTGATTTAAAGATTGGATGGACTAATCTAATTTGAAAGGGAAACTGTTTGAAAGAATATGAATGAATCTTTGTTAAAGATTGGTATACTTTGTTTTCAAATGGAAAAGGGATCTTAAAGGTGTGTCCTTTCTAAAAAAGATTTGAAATGGAAATTGTTTTGAAATTTGTCAATGGATCTTTGTGAAAAATGGGTGAACTTTGTGAAGTGAATCTTTTTGTTTAAATATTTGGAAATTGTAATTTGTTTAAACCATTTGAAATAAAAGTTTGGGTTTTAAATTGTGACTTAACTGAAATCCCAATATCCATATGTTTTTAAATATTGCGCTCATTATTCGGTTTAGCCAGGAGAGGACCTTGTGTCATATAACCCATTCCGAATAATGATACGACGTTATGGATAGCATTTGAAGACCGGTGGTGAAGACCGGATATTTTTCGAAAGCAAAAGGATAACTCGTCGAATGTCTCTGCACCAACTGGTCCCCGGTATAGAGATCACCATATGTGATGGGGATTCCAGACGTGATTAGGAATTATTCGGATATGCAAGGGCTTCTTTGGAAGTGCCTTCGATTTTGTTCGAACCCAAAACAGACTTGTATGGATGTGTGTTTGACATTACACTTTGAGATGTAAAACTGGTTTCTATCAAATACATTTCTCTTTGGTGGCGGAGATTTATTCTCTTAGCTTAACACCCTTCTCCGAGACGTACGAGCTTAGAGGTTATGTAGTTGATGGTTACTAGTGATACATTCCTAATTTGGTAATGTGGCATACGAAGTGTTGCTGATCATTTGTTGATCAAAGCATGACTTTATGAAAAGTGTAGCTTTGTGGACGAGACCTTATCGAGCCTCACTCCCCGGTAATGGTCGAAACAGGAAAAATGCGGCAAGGTTGTAGGGGTCGCTCCCCTAGGTTATGTCCATTCCTTCTGGAAAAGGGTGGTATCATGGTATGTATCCCAAATACTTAACTCATGTGGATACTGTATATTTATTACCGTGTGATGTTGCTTTGCGGTTGAGGATCCTCGGATAAAGGTCGCAAACGACCGGGGATGACATATCTTTAGGTATTACTCCCGGGCAGGGAGGAAACCGGCCTTGTGTTGGTAGAGAGCTGGGTAAGTTCTCGGGGTGTCCCTCCAGAGGCGTACCTATGTGGAAATGGGAAGTTCCTTGGCCTGACCATTTGTTGGAAAATCCAAAGAAACAATACGCGCCCTGTACGGTTTTAGTTGTATAACCTGCTACGGAATGTGGCGGTAACCTGCTATTGAACATGGTAGATATAGTAGGCATATGACAAAATGTTGTATGCTAGCTAAGATTAATATTATACTTGCAAATATTTTCCACTATGCATTAATAATAATATCAAAATGGTTTTTGCGTATCAAGAATTTTTGACTGTCATAAGTAGAAATCTCTTCCGATTCTGCGTTTGCATGGTGTGTGCGGCGGGAGGCCTTATGGTAGTTTCATTTTACAAAAAGCATTGGGGATTTCAATTTTAAATTTTTGCTGTTGTTTGTTTTAAAGATAAAACTGTTTTTGTATGCTCATACCAGTCCCATGACTGATCTGGAGTTTATTGTTCCTTTCCTAAACTCTGGGCGCCCATAATTTTTCCACACGGGCAGGCTAGAGTTGGGTTTTTCAGATAATAGATGTAGATTCGATATCTTTGAAGCCTTTGGATCTTGGCGATCACATTTGCTCCATGCTGGAGTTATCTAGTTTGCTTATTGTATCATGATGATGGTTCGAGCTATCTTTAGTTTGGAGATGGAGTTGCATTATGGAGTTGGATTCTTTTGAAGATTCTAGTAAAGTTATCTTTCCGCTGTCGATGGTTGCAAAGCCTAGACCATCCAGCTGTGCTTTTTTTTCCGCTGTTATTTTTTTCTCTAATATTGATATCGATATGTTGTATCATTATTGTAATCAACTGTTGTATATCAATGATATCATTCATTTTTCTCCTGCTATGTTGTTGTACTTAATGTGTTATAAGCTCCGGCACGAGTCAGATTTCAACGATTGAATCTGCGGCATTCATGTACAAGTGAAGTACGGATGTTGATTTTCGAACGCTGAAATTTGGACCGTGACAGTTTGGTATTAGAGCTAAAGGTTGAACTTTAACTTTTGGAGTATAACACATTAAGTAACTCATTAGAGATTGTTAGCACCAAAATTGGTCACAACACCCTTAGAAAGATTGTGTAGAGAGATTAATGAAGAAAGTAAATTAAAATAGAGAACATAATATAAATTTAAATACAGAGAACAAGAACACTAAATTTATAGTGGTTCAGCTTAATTGCCTACGTCCACTTTGAGGTTAATCTTTATTGCTTTCTCCATTACGTGAGTACAAATACAATCCATAAATCAATCGCTTGAATACAAGTTTGAATGAAGAAAAAGAGAGTATAAAAAATGGCAGTCTCCCCAATGTTCTCAGAAAAAGATCCTTTTTAGTGTGCCCCTGCCTCCCTATTTATAAACAAAGGTGGGTTGGACTTCCCTGGTGGGCCTGGTAGCTGAATACCTCGGCCCAAATGGAGTGGTCTCTGTGTGCCGAACTGGGTAGGCCGAACGGCCAAATGCTGAACCATCCTCTTCATGCCTAACGGTGCGTTTGTTGCATGGGAAGAGTAGACCGAGCAACAATCGAAGCCGGTCATGTTGGGGAGAATGTCGAGCCATCTTTGAATGCCGGATGTCCTTGGTATGCCAAACGAGGCATTTGGTTGAACGCTCCTGGATTCCGAGCGATATCTTGACCGAACGAAGCCTTTAGCCGAACGCTCCTGGATGTCGAACGATACCTTGACCGAATGGAGTCTTTAGCTGAACGATTCCTTTGGCCGATCTCTCCTATATGCCGAGTGATATCTTGACCGAACGGAGTCTTTAGCCGAACGGCGCCTTTGGCCGATCGCTCCTGGATGCCGGGTGATATTTTGACCGAATGGAGTCTTTTGCCGAACGACACCTTTGGCTGATCGCTCCTGGATGCCGAGTGATATCTTGACCGAACGAAGTCTTTAGCCAAGTACTAAGTTACCTGGTCAAGTCTCCAAGAAACACTTGCCCCCCAAAGTGTATTACGTGACCGAACATAGTACGCTTTGAATTACGTATCCCTCATGCTCCGCTTCGAACCTTGGCCCATCACTCTTGGGGATTGCTCTCTTGTGAATACCAGTTGTGGAGGTGTGTGGTGAACAGTGTAGCCGAGGCCGAACGATATAACCGAAGCCGAACATCCCTCGTATGCCGAACAAGCTGATGCCGAACGAGGTGGCTTTGACCGGTTCTACCGGTTATCGTCGTTTCGCCGCCTTCTTCTTCTTCCCTATAAAGGCCAGTGTCTTCCTCCTTCTTCTCTTTCCACTTTCTACCTCTGATACCTTGTATTGGCAACCTCACCAGCTAATAGCCTTCACGGATCTATCAAACCCTTTCCAAGTTTCGACCTTCTAACTAGGTACCGATTCTTTTATCTAAATCCTTTCCCATAACTAAAAAAGTTTTTATGCTCAAGTTCGTAGATTGAGTCGAGTCTTGATTGAGGTGGTTTAAGAGTTTTTAGAGTTAAATGATGAGGGGGAAAGGAGGAGTAATTAGAGACGAGCTTATTAGGAAGCTGTGGGGTGACGTGTTATGGTTTGGCACAGTTACCTTGTGTCAAACGAGATTGGAGGAAGAAAGAACAGGGAGGAAGTATTTGTTAGTTGGGATGTCGAACGTTACCTTGTCTGGGCAGAACTTAGGCCGGACGTTATTTAGGTCGAACGATAGTTTGCCCGGTCGACAGTTAGGCCGGACAATCTTTAGGCCGAACGATAGTGGATTCCGACCGATATTTCAGCCGAACAACAATTAGGCCGAATAAACATAAATGCCGAACCATACTTAGGTCAAATAAACATAAATGTCGAACCATACATAGGTCGAACAATCATAAGTGCCGAACCATACTTAGGCCGATCAAACAATTGCCTTGCCTAATCACATAACAAGACAGGGACAGAAACTCCAACATACTAGTATATCGAGCTGATTTAGACTGGTAACCCCCTAATTTCAGCAGACATAAACCTGTAAATTGACACAACCGGATAACTTCTTCTAACATTTTCTGAATCCGAAACCGTTAACACCATAAGGCAGGCTTTTGGAGACGGTCAGCGATGACGGTCTTCGAAGGTGATGACTTGAAGCTCAATTTTATGTTATTAACTCTGTGACTTTCAATTTTTCAGCACTTATACACGATTGACCTCACTAGTTCACACACCACATGGGGGGAATATTTGTGTTATTAATTCTAACGTCGAACGTTTTTCAAGTATAGTTCACACAGGTGCTTAACCGAATTCACTATTTATTGAAGATGTCTAAAAAATCCAGCTCCACCACGATCTCTGATAGACCGGGACCATCCTCTCGACATGAAGTTGCAGATGTTTCAAATTCATCAACCTCCCCTGCATATAACTTAGCCCCCGATGCCCTGGAGGCATCGATTTTCTTGGACAACCCTGTCGATTCACAGGCTTCAAAAATCAATGAAGTTGCGCTCCGGCAAATATGCTCCATCCATGGAATACCTTTTGACGACGTGAAGGTTCCATCGGGGCACGACCGGCCACACTTGCCCCTAGTCGGATACATGGCATGCAATAAATTCATGTGCTGGGTTGGCAGTGTGCCACCGTTCAATTTGTTTCTTCGGGATGTGCTGCAATACATCGACATCGCCCCGTCGCAGTTGCACCCGAACGGTCACGCCTTCATCTATGGCACTTACATACTCTTCATGACCGTCTTCTCTAGGCCTCCCACTCCTGGCGACATCAGAAATATTTATATGATCAAGAAGCGGAGAGATAGCCCCTCCTTTGTGTTCCTCGAGCCGCACCACAAATGCCAAATTTTAACCGGGGCGTGGAGCAAGTTTTCCCTGTATATACAGGAATGGTTCTATGTGCGTTGCCCCCTAGTTTCGCGAGGAGATGGGTTGAAGGAAGTAAGTCTTCTTCTTGGAATGATACTCATATTTTGGTCGAAGCTATGCCTATTCTAACGCTTGTTTCATCTTCTCAAGTATCAATCCACGTCCCGACGGCCGCGGATATTCTGAGGCCGTTGAGCTATTAGAGCTCTTCCCGCCGAAGAACGAGACATCCAAACTCTTATCTCAAATGAGTCACTATCGAGGTTTGGATTGTTAGCAGAAGGTCGCCGGGTATGTCTTCCTGAAGGCGTTACTGTACCCAGGCCGGTCTCTCGCAAAAGGAAAAAATTAGCTGATTCGTCAGCACGCCACACTCCTGATGTACAAGAAGAGGGGGAAATCAAGGAGGGTGAAACACCCGAAGCACAAGGTGAGAATTTGGGTCCAGCCCAAGATCCTATAGTTGAAGTGCACGATATCAAAACGTCGTCTTCTCCTTCATAGAGGAAAAAGGGATTGACGTGCAAGATCGGAAAGGAGAAAGTTGGCGGAACTTTGAAAGTTACGCTTATTCCGACGGAGAAAAAGGCTTCTTCGCAGCACGTAGAAAGTTATTTAAAGGCCTTGTCGAACCTCTCCATTTCGGATGATCTGCTCAATTATGACTTTGACGATCCGGAGGCATTCAAACTTCATTCGCCCATCAGAGACGACGCGGGCGCTCCAACCCAGAGTCAGGGAGAGAAAACTCCTATTAGCAAAGCGACTGGTCCGTTGGGGGGAAACACTAGGACACACACGAACACTTGCACTTCAGTTTTCACTTAGACTTTTGTTGTCACACTACTCTTTGCTAATTCGCTGTTATTTGAATTCTGTACAGGTGGTATGGGGCGTTCACATGGATTCGATCGCCTTCATGGCTCGTTTGTTCTTCACCACTCTGGACGGGACTCGGGTTCCGGAAGACATCGAGATAGGGATGGTGACGGCGATAAAGACTATCATTCCCGGGACTCGTCATCTCGGAGGAAAACTTATTATCAGCCAAAATACCACCGGGTTACCTCTTCTCACGCGGAGAAAAGTAATGACAAGCGCGACCATAAGAGGTCGTAACCTGACGCTCCCCGGGACCAGCACTCCGACTCCTCTTCCAATCGACAGTCCCGAGATTCTTACAGGAGGGGCGAACTTTCAAAGTCGTCTCCTCCTGCTCCTGCAACAGACCCAACAGTATCAGAGAGGCTGGCCAAGTTAAAGATAAATTTCCGAAAATCTGCTTCGACGGCCTGAAATTCCTCCCGGCGATTCATCCTATTCCCGGACATGCCAAACAGAGCGCCCTTGCCTGTACGAATGGCGTCTATGTTCAACATGACGCGTTTGTTCATCTAGTTGAAAATTTTTTGAAGTTTCCGTGGAGCGCCAGCATGAAATCGACCGCCTGAAGCTTGAGGCTATCCACGACAAGGATATCATTAAAGCTCAGGACGAAGAAATTGCCACTTACAAGTATGAGCTCGAGGTCGCCCATTAGAGCGCTAAGGACACTGCTGAGGCCGTTGCTCGTCTGGAGTCAACTCATACGAAAGAACTTGACGAGGTGGTTCAACGATGTGGGGCCTTGGCTCTAGGGAAGGACTCGGTTCAGAAGGAGAGGGACGCACTCAGCCTCCGCGTCAAAGAACTTGAGGAGCAGCTCTACAGGGAGAGGGAAGAGAAAACGGCCCCTCAAGAAGAGTCACAACGGTACTGTGACAAAATCGTTTCTACTCGACTCTTAAAAGGAAAACTTGAGGCCGAGCTTTCTCAGATTGAGGCGATAAAGAGTGAAGCCCGAGAAGAGGGCAAGAAGATAGCGTTCGTGGATATCGATTTGCGTCTCGAGGTGGCTAGAGAAGAGGGCAGAGAAGAGGTCAAAAGCATGTTCGATCCGCTAATTGTTGAGTTCAACGCCCGCGTTCTCATGCATCGAGACTTGACTTTTTTGGGCGGGGGCTATCTTGAATCTTTAGCCGAGGCATGGGAGGCTTTGATAGAAATCAGGAAGGCCGAGCACGACATTGAAGAGATTGATGAAGGGGTATTGATAAAAGAATATCTCAAGGGAAATGAGCCTTCGGAATTGTCGGTGGCCAAAGCTAACTATTGCAAATGTTCCCTTTCACAGAAAGGGAAAGAAGTTATTACTGGCCCATCCGGGGCCGTGCCTCCAGCTTATGCGCCTATTCGATCGGCCGATACTCGATCCATTCGAGCAGCATATTGGTTACAATCCGGAGGACCTTGGCCTTGATGTCCATATTCTGTCTCCCATTCCGGAGGGTGAGACCCCCTTGATGGCTAAGAGCCTGCCGGAAGCTGGTAGATAACTCTTCACTTTGAGATTTCAAATGTCGACATCCTGGGACTATTGTATTCTAATGCTTGTTTTCCATGCTTTCGCGCAGATCGTTCTGATCTCAGGCCCACTCCAAGGAGCGATGTCGCCAAGGAGGTGGCGGAGAAGATAGGGGAGGCTAGTCAGGCAGGAGAAGCTCCCGGGCCAGATGCTCAGGTGATTGGGGCGCTAGATGAAGACAAATCTGAGACTTCTTCTCCCATCGAGGGGAGTTATGAAGTAGAGATCACAGGTACCTCCGAACACACGTCTGAGCTGAGTATGAAGTAGCGGCTGGAGAAAGAGAACAGAGAAACGACCAAAATCAAGGTCGAACCTCAAGCCGTGGACCTCAAAGATCCTTTGAATAAGCCGTTGAAGATCATTCTCCCTGGCATGTCTAAACCCATGGATGTCCCTCATACTTCTCCGGTTGTCACTCCTCCATGAAAGAAGGGTACCAAGGGTAAACGCGGATGAGAGGGGTCGTCTGAGAAGACAACGGAGGTGAAGAAGGCGAAGAAGCATAAGAAGTAATCATTACTCTCATTCAACGAGAGTCATTTTAGATTAAGCAAGTACTTTTATTTTCTTAGTTTGTGTAAATATACTTTTGACTCCAAGCTTCAAAGGATTGTAATGGAAACTTATCTTTGATGAATCAAACTTAGTTTTTCTGTCTTTCCGTGGCTCTTGTCGTTCAATTTTATTTGTGATTGTGATTCAAATCCAAGCTGTTGTGAATATGATAGACCACTCAGTTCATCTTCATATAGCTCGGAAATTCTTTGAGAACTATCTGTTTTTTCTTCCGCGCCCCAAGCACTTAGAATATTTTCTAATACGCACACTGAAGGCTCGATGTTTTCAAGTCATTTGTATCCAGTCCATCTTCAGCGGACCTGGTCATTTAAACCGTTTATACTTGAGTCCACGCTCCGTGGGCTTAGAGTACTCCAGTTCGCACTCCGGGGGCTTGGAGATTTTAAGTCGTTTATAATCGAGTCCGCGCTCCGGGGACTTAGAGTACTCCATTTCGCACTCCGAGGACTTGGGGATTTTAAATCGTTTATACTCGAGTACGTGCTCCGGGGACTTAGAGTACTCCAGTCCGCACTCCGGGAACTTGGAGATTTTAAGTCGTTTATACTCGAGTCCGCGCTCTGGGGACTTAGAGTACCCCAGTTCGTGCTTTGGGGACTTGGAGATTTTAAATCGTTTATAATCGAGTCCGCGCTCCGGGGACTTAGAGTACTCCAGTCCGCACTCCGGGGACTTGGAGATTTTAAGTCGTTTATACTCGAGTCCGTGCTCCGGGGACTTAGAGTACTCTAGTCCGCGCTCCGGGGCTTGGAGATTTTAAATCGTTTATACTCGAGTCCACGCTCCGGGGACTTAAAGTACCCCAGTCCGCCCTCCGGGGACTTAGAGATTTTAAGTCATTTATAACCGAGTCCGCGCTGCGGGGACTTAGAGTACTCCAGTCCGCACTCCGGGGATTTGAAGATTTTAAGTGTCTGTGCGCGTTCGTACGTTGGCCGGAATAACATAAATTTGTTTGCCCGTCATTGGATCATCATTTGTAGAGACATTAGTAATTCATGGAAAAGATGGCTTCAAGCCTTTATTAATGAGAGCAAGCTAAATTGCCTTATTACATGCCAAGAATTAGAAATAAAAGCATACTGGAAATAAGTGCAACTAATACATGAAAGAAATAGACTAAGTATAATAATGCCGCAAGTGCTCGCTGTTCCATGCTCGGGGGAGTGTCGCACCATCGACGGTCGCTAGCTTGAAAGTTTCTTCTCCAAGCTTCCGTTCGATGACGTATGGGCCTTCCCATGTGGGATTCATATGAGACGTGATTGGGAAAACTCGTTTCAAAACGAGGTCCCCCATACTAAAAATTCTTGGTCGGACCTTCTCATTATAATATTCAGCGACTCTATGTCTGTATGTGGCCGCTCTTAAATTGGCTTCTTCGCGTTTTTCATCATTGAAGTCCAACGATTCCAATAAAAGATTCTGGTTCGACTCGGGGTCGTAATAAGTTATCCGATGTGATGGGACTTCAAGTTCCACGGGTATGACAGCTTCCGTGCCATATGCCAACGCGAATGGAGTGTGGCCAGTCGCGGTCTTATGGATGGTCCTGTAGGCCCAAAGTGCTGTTGAAAGTTCATCCACCTACCCGCCTCTAGCCTTTTCCAGACGTATTTTCAATATGGACTTGATTATCTTGTTTACGGCTTCCACTTGTCCGTTGGCCTTTGGGTGAGCAACTGCTGCAAACTTCTTTTCAATGCCATATTTCTGACAAAATTCTTTGAACTCCTTTCTTTCGAATTGAGTCCCATTGTCTGTAATGATGGTCCGTGGAAGGCCGAAGCGGCATATGATATTTCGTACGACGAAGTTAATAACCTTCTTGGTGGTTATCGTGGCCAGAGGCTCTGCTTCTGCCCATTTGGTGAAGTAGTCGACCGCAACTATTGCATATTTCTCTCCACCTTTGGCTATGGGTAAAGAACCAAGTAAGTCAAATCCCCACATTGCAAATGGCTAGGGACTAACCATTTGTACGAGTTTCGTTGGCGGAGCTCTCGGGATTTTTGCATATATCTGGCATTTATCACATCTTCTCACATAGTCTGCAGCATCTCGATTCACAGTTGGCCAGTAGTATCCATAACGGAGGATCTTCTTTGCTAATGTCTGCCCCCCAGTATGGTCGCCGCACACTCCTTCATGGACTTCCTCCAGGACTCGTTTTATCTCATCATGGGTAATGCATAAGAGTAGTGGGGTCGAGAATCCCATTCGATACATTATTCCATCCTGTATTACGTAACGAGAAGCCTTACGAAGGACTTGTCGTCTTTCGCTCCTTTCTTTGGGCAAGATCTCGAATAGCAAGTACGCTTGATTGAGGTCATCCACGATTCCTTCTCGATTTCTGTTTCCAACATGAAATCTACCTCCATCATATCTATACTCGGAACATGGAGGGTCTCAATAGGAAATAATCACATTTGTTGTGCGTCGCCTATGCTTGCGAATTTTGCCAACGAGTCGGCTGCCCTGTTTTTCTCACGCGGGACATGTGAAATATCGTAGTACTCGAGATTCGCTAGTAGTTCCTGAACTCGAACCAAATATAGGGCAAGTCTCTGCCTCCTTGCTTGGTAGTCACCTCGCACTTGGTACACCACCAGCTGCGAGTCGCTGAAGATTTCAACCGATTTTACTCCCAGTTCTTTGATAAGTTTCACGCCAGTGATCAATGCTTCATATTCGGCTTCGTTATTCGTTGTTGTGAATTCGAGCTTCAAAGCGTAGCAGACCGATAGGTTTTCAAGAGTTACAAGAACTATGCCAACCCCCGAACAACGGTCGTTAGATGCCCCATCGCTGTACATCTTCCATCGAACGGAAGGTATGACATTATGATCCTTTAATCCGTCTGTCGTAGTGAATTCAACAATGAAGTCAGCTAGTGCCTGTCCTTGTATGGCCCTTCGCAGCAGATAGGTGATGTCGAACTGACTTAGCTCAATATTCCATTTTAACATCCTTTCGGAAGTTTCCAGTCGTTAGAGTATCTGTCGCAAAAGATGATCAGTATAAACACTGATTGATTGTGCCTGAAAATACGGGTGAAACTTGCGTGCTGCAATCACCAAGCAATAGGCTAGTTGCTCAATCTTCGGATAATTTCTATCTGCCCCTGTCAAGCGTTTACTAACATAGTAAACGGGCTTCTGGACTCGGTCTTCCTCGCGAACCAGGACTATGCTGATAGCGTGCTGGGATACAGCCAAGTATACGTACAACATTTCATAGTCTATTGGTTTCGACAATATCGGGGGACTTTCCAAGTGCCTTACAAGAGCCCGGAATGCTTCCTCACAGTCAGATGTCCACTCGAAATTCCTCTTTCCTCTCTTTATGACATCGAAGAAAGGAATACACTTGTCTGTGGCCCTGGATATGAATCGGCTCAGTGGGACCACCTTTCCATTCAAGATTTGTACATGTTTTATGGTTCTGGGCACTTGTATATCTCGGATAGCCTGAATCTTCTCTGGGTTAGCGTCGATTCCCGAGGCATTCACAATGAATCCCAGAAACTTTCCTGACGCTACGTCGAATGAACACTTCAACGGGTTGATCTTCATTCCATAATGCCTGAGTATGTCAAACGTCTCCGCCAAGTCTCGGATGTCGTCGTTTGACTGCCATGACTTCACGAGCATGTCATCCACATAGAGTTCCATTGTTTTACCAATCTGATCTTTGAACATTCGATTCATTAGGCGTTGATAAGTCGCTCCTGCGTTCTTCAATCCAAATGGCATTACTACATAGCAGCACAGTCCCATGTTTGTGACGAAACTGGTGTGTTCTTGGTCTGGGAGGTGCATTGGTGTTTGATTATATCCAGAGTACGCATCCATAAATGATAATAGCTCATGTCCGGCAGTTGATTCGACCAACTGGTCAATCCTAGGCAACGGGAAACTATCCTTAGGGCATGCTTTGTTTAAATCAGAATAATCAATGCAGGTCCTCCATTTTCCATTTGCCTTCTTTACTAGCACCGGGTTCGATGCCCATTCAGGGTAGAGGGCGTCGCGGACGAACCCGTTGGCTTTGAGTTTGTCCACCTCCTCTTTGAGAGCCGTAGACCTCTCCAGGTCCATGACTCTCCTTTTTTGTTTCAAAGGTATATGTTTCAGGTCTATGTTCAACATATGACTCGCAATCGCAGGAGAAATCCCACACATATCAGAATGTGTCCAGGCGAAAACATCAAGATTCGCTTGGAGGAAATCAGTAAGGCTCTCAGCGGCCAAAGGGTCGAGTTGCGACCCAATTTTAAGAACTCGTGATGGGTCGCTCCGGCTAACTGGGATGTCAATGGTTAGTTCAGCCGGTGCTGCATTTGTTTCCCTGGGTTCCCTATCATCGTCTCTCGGATCTATGTCTCTATAGATTCGAGAATGTTGCCCGAGCCAGGGCTTGGGCGCTACTTTCAATCATTAGCATTTCGGCTGCGGACGGAGCGGTCCGCAACCTTTCCTTTCTGTCTACGCCGAGCCTCTCTCATCTCAGCTACATAGCAGGCACGTTCGGTCACCTGATCGCCGTGCACCACTCCAACACCGCTGTCTATGGGAAATTTTAATGTCAGACACCAAGGGGCCAATGCTGCCCTAAATTCTTCCAAGGCTGGACGCCTTAGAAATACGTTATATGGAGAGTCAACGTCCAATATTATGAATGGTAGGATTCGCACCCTCCTACGCTCACCTTGCCCTAGTTCAACTGGTTACTCCACATATCCCACTGCATCCGTTGCTGCGCCGTTAAAGCCATGGATTCTGGCATTGGATGGTTTCAAATCCTTGGCTTCCGGTTTCATTTGGTCATATAACTTCTTGAAGACGATGTTAATGGAGCTTCCACAATCAATTAGAATTCTCTTCACAAACGCCGGCCCGATTGTCGCAGATATGACCATCGGGTCGATGGTAGGGGCCTCCACCTTGTCCGCATCTCGGCTCCTGAATACAGTATCATCATCCATCGTTCGCTGCTGTTTTGCAGGAGTCCCATCCTCCACATTGGAACAGCACTCATATTCCGCATGTCTTAAAGAGTTAGCATATCGCTCCATCTTCTGCCAATTCTTATCCGTAGGATGAGGTCCGCCCGCAATCGTGTTGATAACCAATCTACCCACAGTTCGAGCTGGTTGTTCTAGCTGGCATGGAGCTGGCCCACGTCCGGGTCCGACGTCTCTTGTCTTCCATCTTGTGGATCTTTGACGAACTCCTGCAGCTTCTTCTGTCTAATCAACTTTTCAATAGCGTCATGGAGGTGCCTGCACTCCTCTGTGTTGTGCCCATAAGACTTGTGAAAGCAGCAATACTTCCCAGCCCGCTTCTGTTCCTCCGTTGATTCCTTTGGGCATGGTTTTCTATACTGGAAAGTGTTGCAAGTTGACAAATAGATGTTTTCAAGTGATGGCTGAGCTGGGTGTATTCATTGTAGGTCGGGATCCTTGACTTCCATTTCCCCGTCTCTCTTTTCTTTCCGGGATTCCTATCTCCGGATCCTTTAGACTGTCCAGGCTTGTTCTGGACGTTAACTTGGGTTTGTCCAGAATTATCGCCGGTTTGCTTCATGGCGATGTTACCTTTCACGAACTCCTGAACAGGCCCTGGTGCCTTGTCTCGCCTTGTCCACCGAGCATCCTCCCTCCTTATGAACTGATGAGCTTTCGAATAAAAACATTCCAGCGTAGCTGGGGGCTTTCCCGCCAACCAATCTCCAAATTCAGAATCTGGATCCACTCCACGCATTACCGCCATCAAAATTGCATGGTCGTTTGGATTGCTTACATCAGTAGCAGCAACATGAAATCTCTGCAAGTATGCTTTCAATGACTCTCCCAGAGCTTGGATTACACTTGATAAGGACATCACATCCTTTGGACAAGTGGTGTGTATTCTGATCTGCTCTATGAATTTCATTGCCAATTCGTCAAAGCTGGATATAGATCGCGGGGGAAGTCGAGTAAACCACATGGTGGCGATTCCGGACAGAGTGATTGGGAAGCACCTACACTTGGTTGCATCATTGGCTCTTGCAGAATCCATCATCCAACCATACCTCATCACATGCTGCCTGGGGTCAGTCTTTCCCTCATAGGCTGGGATAGTTGGCATATTGAACTTCTTGGGGTACTCGGCCTGCAGGATACCATCCATAAAGGGGGTATGGCTTTTGGTCACTCCCCAATCTTCATTGGTCAAGCCTTGGTTTTCTCTCATCAACTGCCTGACCATAGCCATTAAGTCCGGAGTTTATATGGTGGATGGATGGTTGGGTTCCGTTCCACGGGACCATGCGGGTTGATGTCCCGCCTGATTTGGGTCTTGGAGATTCGGGTGTTTGGTCTCGTCGCAGGCTTTATTCCCAACGCTTGCTTGTGCACCTTCATCCTTACGACGTCTATGCCTAGGAGGTTCGTCAGCTGAGGTTGAGCTATCAGATTCAGAATAAGGGGCAGGGTTACCTCTAGCATTCTGGCGCTGCTGTTGAGCGAGCTGAGTCATGAGGTTAGTGTTGGCTTGAATCTATTTAGCAAGCTGCCTTCTGCTTTCCATGAGTTCTCTTATCAAGTCATTGAACTCTGTTCGGGAAACGACTTCCGCTTGGATTTGGGTAGAGGGCCCTGCACCTCTGGTTGTCTGCTGATTTCCAGTCCAACTTGTTATACGCTAGCAGTTTTATGGACATCTGCATTATGAAAGGCCAATCTGGTTCGTGGTCTCCCCATGGTAGAGTTGTTGGTTGTAACTCTGAGTAGAATCAACAGATGCCTTATCAATGATTTTGGATCTCCTTCGAGGGATTTATGCAATCCAGTAGCAACAAAGCAAATCCTAACAGCCTGAGAATTCAATTCTCAGTGAAAGCACCAAAATGTTAGCACCAAAATTTGTCACTAACACCCTTAGAAAGATTATGCAGAGAGATTAATGAAAAGAGTAAATTAAAATAGAGAACAGAGTATAAATTTAAATGCAGAGAACAAGAACACCAAATTTATAGTGGTTCGGCGTAATTGCCTACGTCCACTTTGAGGTTAATCTTTATTGCTTTCTCCATTACTTGAGTACAGATACAATCCGTAAATCAATCGCTTGAATACAAGTTTGAATGAAGAAGAAGAGAGTATAAAAAATGGCAGAGTCTCCCCAATGTTCTCGGAAAAAGATCCCTTTTTATTGTGCTCCTACCTCCCTATTTATAGATAAAGGTGGGTTGGACTTCCCTAGTGGGCCTGGTAGCTGAATACCTCGGCCCAAATGGAGTGGTCTCTGTGTGCCGAACTGAGCAGGCCGAACGGCCAAATGCCGAACCATCCTCTTCATACCGAACGGTGCGTTTGTTGCATGGGAAGAGTAGACCAAGCAACAATCCAAGCCGATCATTTTGGGGAGAATGCCGAGCCATCTTTGAATGCCAGATGTCCTTGGTATGCCGAACGAGGCGTTTGGCCGAATGCTCCTGGATGCCGAGCGATATCTTGACTGAATGAAGCCTTTGGCCGATCGCTCCTGGATGTCGGGTGATATCTTGACCTAACGGAGTCTTTAGCCGAACGATGCCTTTGGCCGGTCGCTCCTGGATGCCGGGTGATATCTTGACCGAACGGAGTCTTTAGCCGAACGATGCCTTTGGCCGGTCGCTCCTGGATGTCGGGTGATATCTTGACCGAACGGAGTCTTTAGCCGAACGGTGCCTTTGGTCGATCGCTCCTGGATGCCGGGTGATATCTTGACCGAACGGTGCCTTTGGCCAATCGCTCCTGGATGCCGATCGCTCGTAGATGCCAAGTGATATCTTGACCGAACGAAGTCTTTAGCCGATTACTAAGTTGCCTGGTCAAGTCTCCAGGAAACAGAGATAGGGTTACAAATACCCTAGAATGAGTATTCCCTAAGATATCCGTCCGTGTGCCTCAGTAAATTCTCTTACTATCCACTGATAGTAAGTATGAGACCAAGAAGAGGATGAGATAGGGGACAGGAGAATACCACTATGGTCAATACCCTGCAACAACAGGAACAATCTTTTCTTTATCAATCTCTTTTGTTTATCATCCAGTTTCAATTCTTTGATGGCTTCATGGCAGCTCAAGGGAAAAACTTTGATAGGAGATCCTTATTTTGGTTAAATCAAAGGATGTGTCGGTATAGGACATAAACTCCAGATGCGTCAAAACTGTTTGTTTGAATGAATTGTTTTCTTTGGTTGCTATGGTTGATAGGTATACTTTGGTTTATAAATTAAAAAAGTTTTGGATTTATATCCACATATCTGTCTATTCTATGGGATCTAGATATGTTCTACGAATGGTTAGTTACCCGTTCGAACTAACCAATACCCCTGTATATTCATAGACCAGGTGACCCGAGTATCTTGTGTAGTATCGAATAAGTTCGTTCTCATAATTTTTGATTATATTCTGATTTGGTGCCAAATGCAGAATTGATATTCAGTTTGATCTGGAAAACTGTTTCTCTATCTTTCTATATTCTTTTGTTGTCTCCCTACTTTCAAATTTCGGGGACGAAATTTTCTAAGGGGGGAAATCTGTAACATTCCTGATTTTTAAGCTAAATTAATTTGGAAATTTATATAAAATTTTGGTTAAGTTATGAATGAATAGAGGATTAATTTGAATATTTTGGAATGAATATGTATATAAATTAGATTAAAAAATATAGAATTTGAAATTGGGATTCAAATTTAAATATCACAAAAAATAAAATTGTATTTGGATTTTCCAAAATTTAATAAAATGTATCATTATATATAAATGGATTTTAATTTGGAATCTGATTATAAATATCTTATAAATAAATATTGGATTTATTAAACTTTATGTTTTAAGGAACTACTATACATATTTAATTGTTAGTAATGAATAATTTGATTTCAAATCAGTTGTATTTACAAGTGGCAAATCCTATTCTCTCAATTTCTTAATAATGTAAATCAAAGGTGTTAAACCAGGCTTCTTCAATTTTTTTTCTTTCCCATTCTAAAAAAAAATCCGAGAAAGATATAAACTAGGGCAAAGAAGCAGTTCAAAAGAAATCAAAATAAAAATCAAAACAAACTTGTAGAAGATCATTTCAACATCAAAGATCAAGCAATATCAATGTCAATGCTTTCAGGCCTGAAAACATTTTCAAACTAAGAAATTCAAAATTTGTAAGCAAAGCTCAAAAGCAAATCTGGAAAACAATAAGCATTATAAGGATTTAAGCTTCAGGCAACTCAAAGATCAAAGGCAAAGTTAAAGCATTCAAAACTGAAGTAGATCAAAATCAAACAAGTTCAAAGCTTAAGCTTAAGTCAGGCTTCTTCTATGTTTTATCATTCGGGCTCTCCTCTCTGCTTCTCTGTTTTACCAGGTGAGAAAACTCACCTAGGTCCTTTGATATTATGGTTGATGCTTATAGTATCTTATGAAAAGTTTGGTTAATGTGCTTGCATGTCTGTGTGAATGTATATGTGATGGTATGTATATATGTGTACAGGTATTAACTCTGTTATATCAACAGAATTAAGAATAAAATCTTGAAAAATTCATATTCTTCATTCTAAACATAATTAAGCTTTGATTTCTGAAAAGAAATTGTTTGCAACATCATTAATTCATTTTTAAAAATAATTCCTAGTGAAAATGTTTAAGAAATGTTTAGAAAATTGGATATTACAGTGGAAATCTAATTCAAGTCGAAAATCAATGATCTCAATTTCGTGTATTGACTTTACAAACAGTTTCGTAATGTGAAATCTTGAATTTAGGTGATCTGTTTTATGATTTTTAGGCTCATATAAGTCGAGATATTCATAGATGACCAGATTCTGTGTTTTTGCCAAATTCCGATCATCGGTGAAATGATGATCGCCGTGATCAAAACTGAAGGAGGCTGAGGTGTTGTGAATCTTAGAAAAAATGGAAGATGGATTTCTTAACTACCGTGATGATCAAACGGCAAAGTTTAAGGGTTTTAACCCAATTCTTTGTCGATGTGGGAAGAGTGGGTATTGGGGTGTCGAGAGTTCATCGGAATAGCTTTGGGGTGGGGGGATCAGAGCCTAAGTCTGTGGCGCTGCTCTGGGTAGTATCGTGTGGTTTTTCAGATGAACATTGGCGATGGTGCGATGTACTTTCTGATGATCAAGTTCAGGTTTGAATCAAGTCGAGCGGTTCGATTTTAGTTTCCAAGTGAATCGATGGAATCTGGGCGTTTGTCTGGAATGAAGGTGTCGACGTTGACTTCTTGGAGGTGGTAGGGTCGACCAGAGTTGGTCGGAATCTCCGTGCACGTGCACGCATGTCATTATGTATCTGGGTTGTTTTGGGTAAAATTGTGGAAGAAGAAGAAGGCTCGGGGTTGGGCTCGAAGTTTGTATGTGTTTGTCTCGGGGATTTGGGATCGAAGAAGGTCACGGGTAATTCTCGAGTGAGATTCTTGTTAAAAAAATCAATTCAAATTGAAATTTAAAAAGAAAAAGAAGATTCACGAGAAAGAGTTGGCTCTGGATCGAAGCAAGTCACGGGTTAATGGCATTTAGTTCGGGTTTCACCCGAAGTCATCAGTTTTGATTTCTTTTAAAATTTAAACAAGTTTTTTTTTCAAATTTTAAATTAAATAAAGATTTAAAGATTTCCTTAATTAATAATAAATGGTTTAAATTAGTTTTGGTTAATTAGCTTTAGAAATAATTATTTTCAAATTAATTTAATTCAAGTGTTTTACTTCTTTATTTTAAATAAAAGTAAATTCTTCAGTTATTTTAAATAAACTTAATGTTATAATTATGAGATAAATTGAAAAGATAAAATGTTTTATAGTTAATTGATGAATAATTATTTTGTGCAATTAAAATTAAAGCTAATTACTTTGTGAAATTTATTTAAAAGATAATCACTTTGTGTAATTAGATTAATTAATTTGTGATTAAAATTAAAGAATAATTAATTAACTCCTTAAATGATGTTTTAAAAATAATAATTAATTACTCAAAGATAATTGCTTAATAAAAGTAACTAAGGATAATTAATTAATGATTAATGATTGATAAATCAAGTTATTAAAGTATAATTACTCAATGTAATTAATTAGTGATTATAAAACATAAGTGATTAGGGATAATAATTTATTGTAATTAATTAAAGATAATTAATTAAATGGTAATTAGTTAAGAGTTAATTAATGTAATTAATTAAGAATAATTAAATTAATTAAAGGTTAGTTAATTAATAAAAGTAATTAAGGAATGATTATTAATTAAGGATTAATTAATTAATTATTGCAATTAATTAAGGATAATTAATCAAAGAATTAATTAATAATTAAAGGTTAATTAATGAATAATTAAAGAATAATTAATTAAATGATTTATAATTAATTAATATTAATTAACCAGGATTAGTAGTCTATTCATATGTAATTAATCTGATTTAAATTAATCAGATAATTAATTGATCTTACTTATGGATGTTTGAATCCCATTGAATGTTGAAATTGTTTGTTATCCCTGATGTGTGTTGCTATTATGATATGAATTGAATTGATTTGAGCTGTGATGAATGTAATTTATTTATCTGTGACAGATGTAATTTATTTATCCATGATGAATTTATATCTATAAATCTATGAATGGATGATAAGCGTTATAGGATTATACCGCTTATCGATATTGATATGATTGAATCTGCAATGATTGATGTTGTTGCACTATTGTGTGAAACCCCTGGACCACACCATGCACACACAAATATGGATTGCACGAGGAAATCGGTTAAGTCATAGATATTTGAATTAAATATTTAAAAATGATTTTTGAAAGTTGAATTTTGAATCCAAATGATTTTAGGAATGGAATTGGGTTAAATATGAAAAGTTTTTGAAAAGGATTCTTAAGATAAGTATATTTTGAATAACTTTATAAAAATTTGAAATTTAAATAATATAATTTGAATTTAAATTCAAGATTTGAAATTGAATTCTATGTTTGGAAATTTTAGTTTAAAAAGGGCATACAAGTTATAAATGTGTTTATATGGGTTTTAAACCATGTTAAAAGTATTGTGTTGGGAATTTGAATTTAACCCAAGGGATTTAACTTGTACAATTGAAATCGGATTTTCCGAAATGAAAACTATTTGTTTTCGAATAATATAAGCTTTCATACAAGGGAAGAATTTCCAAGTAGTGTTGAAAGGATTTCAAATTTGAAATGAAAATGGGTTTTCCAAGTTATGAATGAATCTTTGGAAACAGTTTTGAAAGCTATGATTGAGTCTTTGATTTAAAGATTGGATGGACTAATCTAATTTGAAAGGGAAACTATTTGAAAGAATATGAATGAATCTTTGTTAAAGATTGGTATACTTTGTTTTCAAATGGAAAAGGGATCTTAAAGGTGTGTCCTTTCTAAAAAGGATTTGAAATGGAAATTGTTTTGAAATTTGTGATTGGATCTTTGTGAAAAATGGGTGAATTTTGTGAAGTGAATCTTTTTGTTTAAAGATTTGGAAATGGTAATTTATTTAAACCATTTGAAAGAAAAGTTTGGGTTTTAACTTGTGACTTAACTGAAATCTCAATATCCATATGTTTTAAATATTACGCTCATTATTCGATTTAGCGGGGAGAGGACCTTGTGTCATATAACCCATTTCGAATAATGATGCGACGTTATGGATAGCATTTGAAGACCGGTGGTGAAGACCGAATATTTACGAAAGCTAAAGGATAACTCGTCGAATGTCTCTGCACTGATTGGTCCCCGGTATAAAGATCTGCATATGTGGTGGGGATTCCCGATGTGATTAGGAATTATCCGGATATGAAAGGGCTTCTTTGGAAGTGCCTTCGGTTCTGTTCAAACCCGAAACAGACTTGTATGGATGTGTGTCTGACATTACACTTTGAGATGTAGAGCTGGTTTCTATCAAATATATTTCTGTTTAGTGGCGGAGATTTATTCTCTTAGCTTAACACCCTTCTCCGAGACGTACGAGCTTAGAGGTTATGTAGTTGATGGTTACTAGTGATACATTACCAATTTGGTAATCTGGCATACGAAGTGTTGTCGATCACTTTTTGATCAAAGAATGACTTTGTGAAAAGTGCAACTTTGTGGACGAGAACTCATCGAGCCTCACTCCTCGGTAATGGTTGAAACATGAAAGATGCGGCAAGGTTGCAGGGATCGCGCCCCTTGGGTATGTCCATTCCTTCTGGAAAAGGGTGGTATCATAGTCCAGATACTTAAACTCATGTGGACGCTATATATTTATTACTGTGTGATGTTGCTTTGTGGTTGAGGATCCTCGGATAAAGGTCGCAAACGACCGGGGATGGCATATCTTTAGGTATTACTCCCGGACAGGGAGGAAACCGGCCTTGTGTTGGCAGAGTGCTGGGTAAGTTCTCGGGGCGTCCCTCTAGAGGCGTACCCATGTGGCAATAGGAAGTTCCTTGGCCTGACCATTTGTTGGAAAATTCAAAGAAACAATATGCGCCCTGTATGGTTTTGGTTGTATAACCTGCCATGGAATATGGCGGTTACCTGCTTTTGAACATGACCTATAGTAGGCATACGACGAAATGTTGTATGCTGGCTAAGATTAATATTATACTTGCAAATGTTTTCCACTATGAACTAATAATAATCAAAATGGTTTTCGCGTATCAAGCATTTATGACTATCATAAGGAGAAATCTCCTTCAATTCTGCGTTTGTATGGTGTGTGCGGCGGGAGACCTTATGGTAGTTTCATTTTTCAAAAAGCATTGCGGATTTCAATTTTAATTTTTGTTGTTGTTTATTTTAAAGATAAAACTATTTTTGTCTTCTCATACCAGTCTCATTACTGACCCGGAGTTTATTTATCCCTTCCTAAACTCTGGGTGCCCACAATTTTTCCACACGGGCAGTCTAGAGTTGGGTTTTTCAGATAATAGATGTAGATTTGATATCTTTGAAGCCTTTGGATCTTGGCGATCACATTTGCTCCATGCTGGAGTTATCTAGTTTGCTTATTGTTTCGTGATGATGGTTCGAGCTATCTTTAGTTTGGAGATGGAGTTGTAGTTTCATTATGGAGTTGGATTCTTTTGGAGATTCTAGTAGAGTTATCTTTCTGCTATCGATGGTTGCAAAGCCTAGACCATCCAGCTGTGTTTTTTTCTACTGTTATTTTGTTTCTCTGATATTGATATCGATATGTTGTATCATTGTTGTAATCAACTATTGTATATCAATGATATTATTCATTTTTCTTCCGCTGCATTGTTGTACTTAATATGTTATAAGCTCCGGCATGAGTCGGATTTTCATGATTGAATCTGCAGCATTCGAGTATAAGTGAAGTACAGGTGTCGATTTTCGAACGCTGAAATTTGGACCATAGCATATAGATTCGGTAGCTTTCAGCCTTATGTTTGGAAATCTTTGAAGTCTTTGGTCTTTGAACCCTTTGGATTTGGAGATATCAATTGTTTCACTTCAACCGGTCTTGCTTAAGTCAACATGATGGTGATTTGAGCTTGGAGTCTTTTGAGCTTTGGCATTAGAGATGCAGTTGTTGGATTCTTTTGGAAGAACATTTAGTGCTATCTTTCCGCTGTTTTTCTTTCCGCTATTGTATACCTTTTGGCTCTGATATTGATAGTATTGATATCTCATTTTTATCGGTTATTGTATTCATGGAGTTGTATCAATGATATATTGTTTTTCTTCCGCTGTGTTGTTTACTTAATGTGTTATAATCTCCGGTGCGAATTGAATTTCAACGTTTGAATCTGTGGCATTCGAATACGGGTGAAGTATGGATGTCAATTTTCAGATGCTGGATTTCGAGTGGTCACAATTTGGTATCAGAGCTGAAGTTGAGTAAGAACTTTAGCTCAGGAGTATAACACATTAGGTGACTCACTAGAGGTAGGGATATAAATGCCCTAGAATGAGTATCCTTAAGATATCCGTCTGTGTGCCTCAGTAAATTCTTTTACTATTTACTGATAGTGAGCATGAGTGTAAGAAGAGGATGAGGTACGGGACAGGGGAGTACCACTACAAATAATCAATACCCTGTAACAACAAGGGAAAAACTTTCTCTATCAATCTCCTTTGATCATTCAATTTCAATTCTTTGAAGGCTTTGTGGCAGCCCCAGGAAGAAGCTTTGATATGGTGGTAGCCCTACGAATCGTTATAGAAAATCTATACTTCATATCTTCACCAGTTTCTTATCAATCTTTCCGTTTTAACTTTAATAAATTTGAAATTTTAATTGAAATAATTGGTTAACAAAATATGGAACTAAATTAAATTGTATCCATTATCTATTCTTTAGGGTCCAGATACATTCTACGAATGGTTAGTTATCCCTTCGGACTAACCAATGCCTTTGCATATTTCGTAGATCTGATGACTCGAGTATCTTGTATAGTACTGAAAGAGTTCGTTCTCATAATTATTGATGATATTCTGATTTGGTAAGCCAAATGCAGAATTGATATTCAGTTTTATCTAGAAAGCTATTATTTATCTTTCTGTTTGTTTATTTGTTGTCTCCCTGTCTAGCGAATTTCGAGGACGAAATTTTCTTAAGGGAGAATCTGGTACATTCCCGTTTTTAGACCAAATTAAATATAGTAATTAATTTTAGTTTTTGAATTAATTTGTGAATTAATTGGTAAATTAATTTGAAATTTTCTAGGAACAAATAAAATGTGTATTTGTTATACATATAAGTGTAGATTTTTAATAAAATACATTATAAATAGAATTTCGGTTTTTGAAATTCAAGAATAAATATTTTAGAAATAAAATTGGATTTATTAACTTTATATTTCTAAGGAACTAATGTATATGAATATTTATTAGTAATGTATAATTTGGATTTCAAATCATTTTCTTATTAAGTTGCATAAATATAAATAATAGAAAATGTATGAATATAAATATGAAAAGAATGAATAAAAAGTTTTTTGAAATTAAATAAGATTTATAAAAGGATCATTTCTTTTAAAATAAATATAATTTGTATATATAACAAATCTATCTCATAATGCTTAATTAATAAGAACATAAAAAAACATGTTTCATAAATTAAAATAAAGTAGGGATTTAAAACATATAAATTAATTTAAAATAAGGACTTAAACATAAATTTAATTATTATTAACAAGTGTAGGGAAATTAATTCATGTAATTACAAGTGTTAACAAAATTTACAAGTGGCAATTTATTAAATTAAAATAAAAAAATTAAACAACATGTTTTATAGAGAAGAAAACCTGGTTATTATTCTCAGATTAAACTTCTCAAACCTGGAACTACAAAACAAAGAAAAAAAATAAAAAAACTGTAAACAATGCAAAGATCATCTCATCATCAATCTGAAAACAAGATCAAACTTCAACCTGATTCAAGAACAAATTAAAGCAATTCAAAGTTGCAATTCAAAACATCAGTTTCAAGATCAATTTCCAGATCAGTTAAGTTCAAACAATAATCAATTTTCTGGAATCAAAACCTAGAAAAGCAAAGCAAAGATTAAAGCAAGCTCAACTCAATATACATCAGTTCCTGATCAAGCATGCAATGGATTTAGTTCAACTTAAACATAGGATCAACATTCAAGTTTTCAGATTGGAATCTAGTAAATCAAACATCCAGGTTCCAATTCTCTGCATTAAAAAAAGGTGAGCAAACTACCCTCTGTAATATTTTGATTGTGTGTAATAAATATCTGACGCTTGTGATTGAAATCATAATATGAAGTATGTTTTTATGAATATCATTGCATGTCTGTATATATGCAAATGTATGTGTGTATATGTCTGTATATATTAGCCTCTGTTACATCAACAAAATCAAGTGCAATATATATGAAAAAAAATCTTATTTTCTTATCTAAACAAATTCAGGTTATAATTCCTGAAAGAAAATTCTTATAACAATGTAAATTTATTTTTAAGATTAATCCCAAGTAAAAACATTTAGTAAATACTTTAAAAAATAGAAATTACAGTGAAATTTTTGAAAAATAGAAAAATCAAATGTTTTAATTTCAGGATTTGATTACATAACCAAATTCCAATTGTTAAATGATGAATTTCAATATAAATTTCAAGATTTTTAGATTCGTATATAATGGGTATTTTCATGATGAACGAAAAACATGTTATCGTCGATTTTTGACGAACGACGAAGTTTGGGGAGTCGTGCCTGACATCGAAGGTAGTTGGGAGGTTGTAGATCGTGGGAAAAATGGAGTTTTATTTTTCTGATCATCATTGGTAATAATACGATGGGAAATAGGGTTTTAGGGATGGATTTGTTCGTCGGGGTTTGCGAAGCAGATTCGTCGTCGTGGGTGGACTATCATCGATCGGACCCGAGGGGATTTATGCATTATCGTGTGGCGAAGCCATAGACGGGGTAGCGCGAGCTCAGATGGTCGGAGTTGTCGTGACGAAGCCGCTTTTGGTGACTGGGTTCGTTCCAGGTTAGCGGTGCTCGAGCTCGACTTCAATTTCAAATTCGAATCAAATTTCTGGGTGTTCGTGAGGCTTAAGTAGATCACCAGCGACTTGCCGAAGTTCGTGGTGATGGTGGGAGACAATCTGAGCTCTGGTGCACGTGCATGCATATACCTAGGTGTCTAGGTTTATTTGAGCATGAGGAAGAAATGAAAGACTCGGGGATCGACACGGGAAAACGAGGGATTGACTTGAAGTCGATATGGTGGGGGGAAACTCGAAGTAAGGCTCGGGTAAAATAAGTGTTTGGCTAGGGTTTTATCAAAATTTTGAAATTTTGAAATTTTTTTTAACAAATTTCAAAGTAAATAGAAAATGTACAAGTTTTCAAGTAATTATTAAAACAAGTTTCGAAGTTTGAATGTTAAAGTAAATGTTTGAAATTGTTTTGTTTTTAAAATAATTATGTATAGGGATAATAGTTTAATTATAATCTTTAAGTAATTTCAAATGTGATTTGATTTAGTTAATAATTAAGATAAGTGGTTTATCTTAAATTAATTAAGGCTATGGATAATTAAAAACTAATTAATTAGTTAATAATTAAAGGTTAAGTTAGTTATGAAATCAATTTAAAGGATTTAATTAGTTATTAATGTGAATGTTTAAATGATAATTTCTTAATGAAGTAGTTAAATTATAATTAATTAATGTGATTAATTAAAGGTTAATTACTTAATGACATTAATTAAGATAATTGATTTATGTGATTAATTAAAAGGATAATTACTTAATATAAGTAATCGAAGGTTAATTAACTAATTAAAGGTTAATTGTTTAACAATTAAAGGTTAATTAATTAAAGGAGAATTAACCAATGTGATTAATTTATTAGTGTGATTAATTAAAGGTTAATTAATTTATAATTGAGAGATAATTACTTAGTGTAATTAATTAAGGGTCAATTAATTAATGTAATTAATTAAGGATAATTAATTAAAGAATAATTAAATAATTAAAGGTTCATTATTTAATGATTAAAGGTTGATTGATTTATTAACTAAGATTAATTAATTAATAATTAAAGGTTAATTAATTTATTATTAAAGGTTAATTAATAAATGATTAAAGGATAATTAATTAAAATGATTTGTAATTAATTAATGCAAATCAACCAGGATAAGCAATACATGCATACGTAATTAATCTAGTTTAAGTTAATTATAACCAGATAGTTAATTAATTTTACTTATGGATGATTGAATTGTATTGAATTCCTTGAATTGATTGCTATCTCTAATCTATAATATTTTGTGATGTAAATTGTTTGAATTGAGATGGGTGTGTATATTATTTATCTGTGTTGAATTTACATATTTACCTACGAATGGAAAATAAGCGTTATAGGATTATACCGCTTATCGATATTGCTGTGTTTGGATTGTGATGATTGATGATAATGTGCTATTGTGTAAAACTCCTGGACGACACCACACACACACACAAATATGGATTTCACGAGGAATCGGTTAAGTCACAGATAATTTGAATTTTAAAATTATTTTATCCAAAATGATGAAATGGTTTTAAAATTGAATTTTGAATCCAAAATAGTTTGAAAATGGAATTGGGTTAAATATGAAAAGTTTTTGAAAAGGAGTTTTGAAGATAAAAATTATTATGAATAACTTATTAAACTTTTGAAATTAAAATAGTTTGATTTGAATTTGAATTCAAGAATTGAAATTGAGTTCTATGAATATATGTTTGGAAACTATGGTTTAAAAAGGTTATACAAGTTATATAATGTGTGTGTATATATAGATTTTAAACCATTTTTAAGTGTCTTTAAATGTATTATTTTGGGAATTTGAATTTAGCCCAAGTTTATACTTTAAAGGCTTAACTTGTGCATATTTAATTAGATTTTTTCAAAACGAAAACCTTTTGTTTTCAAATGATAATAGCTTTCATATGAAGAAAGAACTTCCAGTTTTTATTGTAAGGGTTTCAAACTTGAAATGAAAATGGTTTTGAAAGCTATGAATGAATCTTCGTTAAAGATTTTGGTAGACTTTGTTTTAAACTAAAGAGGATCTCGAAGATAGATCTTTTGTTCGAATATTATGAATGAATCTTCATGAAAGATTAGTGAACCTTGTTTCCAAATTGAAGAGGATTTTAAAGGTGAATCTTTTATTAAAAGATTAAACGTGGATATTTTTTTAAACCATTCAAAAGGAAAGATTTTGGGTAATAAGTTGTGACTTAACTAGGATCCCAATAAATCCATATGGTTTTTAAAAATTAGCGCTCGTTATTCGGTTTAGCCGGGAGAGGACCTTATATCATATAACCCATTTTGAATAATGATACGATGAATTGGATAGCATTTGAAGACAATGGTGAAGACTGGGTATTTTCGAAAGTGAAAGAATTACTTGTCAAATGTCTCTGCATCGAATGGCCCCGGTATAGAGATTTGATCACCCTTTGTGATTGGAAGTCGGGACGTGATTAGGGATTATCCGGATTTACAAGGGCTTCTTTTGAAATGCCTTTGGTTTTGTTCGAAGCCGGAACAAACTTGTATGGACGTATGTCTGAAGTTGCACATTGAAATATAAAGCCGGTTCCTAACAAATACATTTCTGTTTGGTAGCAGAGAATTTATTCTCTTAGCTTAACACCCTTCTCTGAGACGTATGAGCTCAGAGGTTATGTAGTTGATGGTTACTAGTGATATATTCCCAATTTGGTAACGTGGCATGCTAAGTGGTGCTGATCATTGGTGGATCGAAGCATGGCTTTTGTGAAAAGCATAGCTTTATGGGACGAGACTTCATCAGAACCTCACAACTCGAAAATGGTCGAAACAGGATGGATGCAGCAAGGTTATCGGTGGTCGAGCCCCTTAGGGCATGTCCATTTCCTTTTGGATAAAAAGTGGTATCATGATATGGAGCCCAGATATTTAACTTATGTGGTTGTTGCTTTTTGATAGTGAATCTCGGGATAAAGGTCGGTGACAACCGGGGGATGGCATACTCGTGTCAGTAGTTACCTAGTTACAGAGGTAACCGGCCTTATGTTGGTAGAGATCCGGTTAGGTTCTCGAGGCGTCCCTCAGAGGCGTACCCATGTGATGTAGGAAGTTCCTTAGCCTGACCATTGTTGTAAATCCAATCATCCAATACGCGCCTTGTACAGTTTTAGTTCTAGAACCTGCCATTTAACATGGTAGCTATAGTAGGCATACTATAATGGCACGTATACTAGCTAAGATTAATATTGTACTTGCAAATGTTTTCTACACTATGCACTAATAATAATATCAAAAGGATTTTGCGTATCAAGCATGTTTGACTATCATAAGGAGAAATCTCCCCCAAGTGTGCGATTGCATTGTGTGTGTGCCGGGAGGCCTAATGGTAGTTTCATTTTCAAAAAAGCGTAGCGAATTTTTTTAATTCTTTTTGTTTGTTTTTGTTCAAAGAAAACTGTTTTTGTTTGCTCACACCAGTCCCATGACTGACCTGGAGTTTATTGTTCCCTTTCTAAACTCTAGGTGCCTACCATTTTCCACATGGGCAGCCTAGAGTCAGATTTTCAGGGAGTTAGATAATAGATATAGATTCGGTAGCTTTCAGCCTTCTGTTTGGAAATCTTTGAAGTCTTTGGTCTTTGAAGCCTTTGGATTTGGCGATAGCAATTGTTTCACTTCAACCGGTCTTGCTTAAGTCAACATGATGGTGATTCGAGCTTGGAGTCTTTTGAGCTTTGGCATTGGAGATGTAGTTATTGGATTCTTTTCGAAGACCATTTGGTGCTATCTTTCCGATGTTGTTCTTTCTGCTGTTGGATACCTTTTGGCTCTGATATTGATAGTATTGATATCTCATTTGTATCAGTTGTTGTATTCATAGAGTTGTATCAATGATACATTGTTTTTCTTCCACTGTGTTGTTTACTTAATGTGTTACAAGCTCTAGCACGAATCGAATTTCAACGTTTCAATCTGTGGCATTCGAATACGGGTAAAGTATGGATGTCGATTTTTAGACTTTGGATTTCGAGTCATGAAAATAATGATTTAGATTTCTCCTACACCCAGTCATGTACAATTGCTTGTGCATATGCCTTTTCAAATGTCAATCTTTAACTAGGTAGAAGGCAAACCTAAATACAATCTCAATTTCAAGGCTACGAGACACACCCTCATGTATTCCAAATCCAGGGTAAACTCACTTGATTTTACCTGGCTACAAGCACATCCACTAGATTTGAATGCCTACTATGCACACATACTTGATTTGAATGGGCTACAAGAACACTCACTTGATTCAAACGGGCTACAAGCACACTCAAATAAACACGAGTAGAGTTGATAATTTTTCCAAAGACAAATTCTTGTACTTTGGATACAATGGACCTATAACCTCTTGGATAGCACTTTGATCTTTGAAATTACAGAGAGATATATCGAAACTAGTAAGAAAGCAATATTGAGTCAATAAAATGAAGTATGAATCGATTCTATATGATTTTGAAGAGAATAGAGCACATTTTTCAAGAGAATTTCAAGCGAGTAAGGAGTGGAAAAAAAGTAAATAAGTAGTTGTTCAAAATTCGTTTTGCACTACCCTATATATAGTTAATGGACAGATGTATCCGTTCTGAAGGGTTAGGTCGAGTAGACACTTCCATTCAAAATTTGAAACACCATTGGGCAACATATATGTCGATATATCCTATATATATATCAACATATGCTAGTCAAAAACGAAGATTGATTTCTTTAAAACGTGTTGAAAATTCTATAATTTTAAAACATTTTGACCTTAGCGATTTAAATATTTTTTAACTTAAAAAAACTTTTTTAAACTATTTGATATATTTTTGAAATTAAAGTAATTTATTTTTGTTTAAAATATCAAAGATTAGAAATTGGAGGTAGAGATCAAAAATTGATATCAAGTACTTTAACAATATTTACTAATGACTCTATTCACTAAATTAAACCTTGAGATCTTTATTTTTTTCCTTTGAACTCATGAGTCTTTAGCTTTATCTTGAGTCATTACACTGTACAGTCTTCGATTCAGCATCTGTATAATATTCTATACTATATACTTATATAACTTGGTAAAACTTTGGTATTTATATTTTATATGGTTGTTGTCACCAAAATCAATAACTAAGGTATTAACATATGTATCAATTAATTAACTTTTAATTAATTTATTTGTTTGATAAATACTTTACTTAGTTAAATAATTTAATTAGAAATGTAAATTTTATTCTAATATTTTTTATCATTTAAATTTAAATTTAATCAAAAATTTAATATTATTTATGTTAAAAAAATTGACATAAATAAACGGCTATAACAATTATGGCTACGTACATATAATTTGCCTTAAACAAATAAGATAAATAAATATGCACACACACATTCGTATATACATATGTCATTATATATGTTTATGTAATTAATCAACTTTTATTTAATCATTTATTCAATTCAATTAATACAGGGAATTAGGCTGAAGGAAAAACCTGAGAACACTTTTAGTCTAAAGGACAGAAGTTTTAAAATTTAGTCTGAAGGACAAAAAATGATATATTCATATAGCATTGCACATCCATATTGCTATATTCATATAGCATTACACAGCTGCTTGTTTGTGTATGCAGAAACTTATAAAATTGTGTTGTATATAGCATTATAGATGTGTAATGCTATATGAATATGGCATTATGGATGTGTAATGCTATATGAATATATCATTTTTTGTCCTTCAGACTAAATTTTAAAACTTCTGTCCTTCAGACTAAAAATGTTCTCAGGTTTTTCCTTCAGCCTAATTCCCTCCAATTAATAATTATTATTAAATTATTTTCAAAAATATTAAATTGTTTTTGAAACTTTTTGAAAAATATTTTATAACTTTTATAAAATTTCATTTTATATTTTAAGCTTAACTTATAAATGCAAAATATATTTAAATTCTCAAATAGAATTGTGAAAATTAGCCTATGGCCAAAATAATTCCGGACCTTTCATCTGGGCTAACATTTAGATTTACTTCACCCATTAGGCCAGGCCAGTAGCCAGGGAGGGGAGAATAATTGATTATTCAACCTTATGCCTGGACGCAACTATTCTAGATATTTATTAGATAAGTAGGTTTTATTAGTTGGCCCTAAATATTGACTAATTAAACTGCATATACCATTTGAGATCTAATACAAATGAAGAAACCCTGTCTATTTTTCAATGGGTTACATGGATAAATTTTAAAAATATCCTTTAATTAGATCTTAGTGGGCTTACGAAATCTAATGTTTAATAGCATAAGATTGAATCTATTTATTGAAACAAAACCATATTTTATTTAAAATGATTTATATTTAGTTAATTAATCACATCAATTAATCTTATTCAATGATTATTTCCAATATTACTTTTATATTCATATGTTAACATGATGACACATAAGGGTGTGTGTAATTAAATTGGTTGTTTTTTTCTATTAATTATATAGGTGAAAAGTCGTATTCTTATTTATGGGGTATAAATTAAGAGATCATAAAATATAAATGTAATTAATTAGGAATTTTTTTAAACTCCTTTGGGTATATGAAAGGGCACATGGACATATATGGTGTATATTGCAAAATGAGCATATTTAGAAATAGTATGATGATAAATAAGCATATGTATGTGATATATATATTACCATATGATCATAAAGTAAAGTTATTTAACAATTTAAAATACTTAAAATAAATGTTAAATTCATCCCTTTACTAGTAAACATCAAAAATCTTAATTTAAAAGGTTGACTTGGTCAAATATTTAAACCAAACAACATCTTGCTATATCAAATAGTATAATAATATTTATAAAATTCAAATTGAATAATTATATATTAATTATACTAAACGTATTAAATTTATAAAATTATTGTATCAAATTCCATTTTAGCCAAAACTAATTTGGTAGACTGAGCATGTATATTTTAATTGAATTTTACATTATGAAATAATGCATGTAAGTAATTTTGGATATATGAAATTGCATGCTTTAAATAATAGCCAAATTAAATAAATAATATATACAAACATACATACATACATACATATATAATTTGACATTAAATAAAACATAATTTTTATAACTTGATCAGAACCATTAACATAAATTAACATAAATGCATAAACTGAATTCCATTATGTACATATGTTTCACCTTGAATGTTATTTATAAAACAACACTTATAATAACTTTAAATTATATCAAACTCAAAAGAAATTAAAACAAATCACATACATAACATGGCTCATCGGTAAGTACATATGAATATGTAATATAAAGTAATAACTGTACCTTGTAAGAACTAGACGGGGTAAATAGTGTTTTCTAATTTATAAATCTTTTTGAAATCTTTTGAAAATATACTTAGAATATTGAGATTAACAATCACAGAAACAATCACTGAATCAAAACACAGATAAACATTTATGGAGAAAAAGTAAAAAGAAAGAACACACCAAGATTTTATACCGGTTCGGAGTTACCATGTGTCCAGTTCCGTACAATTCCTTATGCAGATTTCTTTTCAATTAGTAAATGAAAACACAATCTCGATTTCAAGGCTACGAGAAACACCCTTGAGAATCCCAGCCTCTAGGTAGAGCCACTTGATTTTCGAGCTACGAGCACACCCACTAGATTTACGGGCTACTAAGCACACCCAATTGATTTCACGGGCTACAATCACACCCACAAGTATATTGTATAATTTGATAAAGATTTTCAAACTTAGAACTTCAACCCTGATTACAAATAATTCCATAATCTTTAAAAAGCACTTTGATCTTGATTGGATTGATAGAGACGATAGAAACCAGAGAGCAAATGATAGAGAATCAAACTAATAGCAATATAGTTTGATTCTAGTTGAAATTCGGCAGGGTGTGGTTATAATTTATTTTATAAAATGAGAGAGAAGAAGGGGGAGAGAGGAATAATGAAAAGTGATTGAAAATTCATTGGAAACACAGGTATTTATAGCGGAATAGTGATTATGTCTATTCGTGAAGAGATATGATGAATAGACACTTTTGAAAATTAAAATTTGAAATTAACGGCTAGTGTGTCGACATACGGGGTTAGAGTATGTCAACATACTCTTTGTAATTTTGAAAAACATTTTAAAATATTATTTTAAAAATGTATTGCTTTTTTGAATAAATTTATACTTTGTACATATGTTTAAATATAATATATATATATATATATATATATATGTATATATACATTATAATCACAATACAACTTAAGCAAAACTATATGATAAGAATTTTGAAAAATAAACTAATATAAATCAAATCTAATAAAAACAATAACTTGGTAAAATATTTAAAACTAAAATAGTAAGTGTAATAATTTTGAAAACTATTAAAAGATAATTTTAAAAGAATATTTAAAACCCAAAACATTTTAAAACTATTTTAAAACTTATAATAGAGAGAGAGAGAGAGAGATCAAGTGCTGTCAGAATTTTAACAAACATTCTAGACTCTATAACCTATCTGGAATCCTTGGACTCTTGAACTCTTGAATACTCATGAATCTTCATTCTTTAGTCTCTATATCAACATCTTTAACTCTTCAATCTTTACTTGATACTGTACAGTCTTCTTATATCAACACCTATTTAATATCCTACGCTATATACTATATACGTTGATAAAACATTAATATTTATAAAACTAATATCTTAGGTACTAAAAATCTCTTTCTTTCTGATGATGACAACTTTGTATATAAAATATAATATAACCCTCATTAATCTATGCAATATAAAACTCCCTCTTAGTCTATACCTAGTATTTTATATATTTCTCCCTCTTTGGCATCAATCAAAAATAACTAACTATATAACTATAATTCTTACCTTAACTCTTAATACTATTTCTAACTCTCTTTCAAATAAACACTATATACTTATAATGATATGTGTGTGTGTGTATACACACACAATAAGTGATATGGTCATAAAATGCAATATGACAAGAATGATATATAAGAAATGATAACTGAAGCACAAATCATTAATAGTAACTAAACCATACTTATATTCATTCAATTATCATATTTACAAACCACTCAATCCATACATACAATAAAGTCAAATTAAGTTAAAATGCACACTATTCTTAAATTAATCAAAGAAGAAGTCCTATTCTAATGAGAATTTCTAATGATAGGAGACTTATGAATGGGACAATGGGGATAAAGAAGGCAAAAGTTTCCCTTTTGTTCGATGAGATTTCCATCTCGATCGTTACAAACTTCCCCAACGCATTAAACATCTTCATCCTCCTCCGTATACAATTCCACTTCTTCTTCCTCCTCTTCTTCTTCGCTGCTTTGAAGAGGATTATGAATGGCTAAATTCGTGGAATCATTATCGATTATTGCATTCGTAGGTTTATCCAATAGATATTTCTAAAGATTACGTTGATCCTACTTTTTTCTCTTGTTCCTTCAACATATAAAGTTGTACGACTTGAGCTTCAGTCAACATCTCCAAAAAATTCTTCATATCTTCATCCAATTTGATAACTTTTGGCAGAGTAGTATTTTGGAGGAGTCCAGGGGTAGAAGAATGGTAGAAAAAGGTTGAATTATGGTTTGGATTTGAAGAGGATGCCATGATTTATTTATTTTAGAAGTTAAGAGCAGTAAAAAGGAAGAAAATGAAGAAGAAAGTCAAATTTGCTGTTTATATAACCATCAAATTAAATTTTAAGAGGGAAAATTTAAAAAATGAATTTTGCCATTATGTCGACATATAGTGGTCGTGTATGTGGACATACATTGAAAATTTTTGTTTATTTTATTTTTCTTATTAATTATGTAAATTTATGTTATAGATTTATAAATTTTTGATAGAGAACAAATACCTAATTCTCTTATTAGCTTAGTAAAGGATGTTTGATTCGATGGTTTCATCAAAATATCAGCTACTTGACGTTCAGTATTTATAAATTCAAGTGATATAACTTCTTTATTTGCATTATTTCTTAGAAAATGGTGTCTTATACAATATTTTTAGTTCTAGCATGAAAAGCTGAATTTTTAGACAGATTAATCGCACTCGTATTATAGCAGTATATAGGTGATTTAGTAAAATTTAAAAAAAAAATCACTTAGAGTTTGTTGCATATAGTGACCTGTGAACAGGCTATTGCTACTGAAATATATTCTTCTTCTGTCGTAGATAGAGGGACGGTATTTTGCTTTTTACTAAACTAAGAAACCAGAGAGTATCCCAAAAAGTGACAAGTTCCACTTGTATTTTTTCAGTCTGATTTAAAACTGACATAACCAGCATCACTATATGACATCAATTCAAATGAATCATCTTTTGGATAAAAGAGGCCATAGTCTAATATGTTATTAACGTATCTTAAAATTCATTTTGCATATTTTAAATAAGTTTATTTAGGTTGAGACTGATATCTTGCACAGAGACAAACACTATACATTATATCAGGTCTACTAGCAATCATATAGAGTAGTGATCTAATCATTCCTTTGTATAGTTTTTGACCTATGTCTTTTGAATATTCTTCTTTGTTTAATTTTTGATTAATTTCCATAGGAGTTAGTTTACCGCTAGTATTTTCCATACCAAATTTTTTAACTAAGTCTTTAGTGTATTTTTGTTTACTAATAAAAATTCCATTACTTAGTTGTTTAACTGGTAGTCCTATAAAATAATTTAGTTCTCCCATATGACTTATTTCGAATTCCTTGGTCATTAATTCTGAAAATTCTTTATTTAGATTTTCATCAGTAGATTCGAAAATAATATCATGTACATATATTTGTATTAATTGGATATCGTTTTTATTTCTTTTAATAAAGGGAGTACTATCTACTTGCCTATTTCAAAATTTTATTGTAATAAAGAAGTTTTAAATTTATCATACTAAGCTCTGGGAGCCTGTTTTAGACTATATAAAGCTTACTTTAATTTGTAGACATGATTTGGTAATTTTTCATCTTCAAAAAGTGGGGGTTGTTCTACATACACATCATCTTTAATGAATCCATTTAAAAGTGCACTTTTAACAGCCATTTGATATAATTTAAAATTATTATGGTTAGCGAAAGAAGGTAATATTCTTATAGCCTCTAATCTTGCTACAAGTGCAAAGGTTTCATCAGTCCATACCCTCCTCTTGACAACAAACTTGTGCAACTAATCAAGCTTTATTTCCTACGACCTATCCATGTTCATTCATTTTATTCCTATATACCCATTTAGTGCCTATAATAGACTTGTCCTCGGGTATTGGGATTAATTCCCATATATCATTTCTAGTGATTTGATTCAATCTTTCTTGCATGGCAAGAACCCATTAATCATCAGTTGATGCTTCCTTTAGATTTTTAGGTTCAATGGTTGTAATAAAAGCTACATCACTCATTTTTTTAATTAATTTCCATTTTTAACAATAAATACAATATTACCAAGTATATTTTCTATAGGATGATCTCTTAAGTATCTAACTCTTTTATTTAGATATAAATTTTCATTATTATAATAATTTCAGTGTTCTCATTACTTTTAATTTCATTATGAATGTTTTCTTCTTTACCAATATTTTGATTATGAATTTTAAAATTTTCATCAGATGTGACATGTAGTGTCTCTTCAATAGCATTGTTTCTAGTACTAAAAACTATATAAGCTTTACTTCTATTGAATATCCAATGAAATTCTGTAACGACCCATATTTTTAACTATTTTAAATATAGAATTTCATATAATATTGAATAAATATGGTTAGATATAAAATTTAGTGACTTATTATTGTAGTTTATTAAATTTGAGTTTGGATAAAATTTTGCCAATTCCGATGATTTTGGCAATAACACTATTGAAATGAAATTATACGTATTGAATGCATTTATAATCAATAGTTGAAATAAATAATAAATGTTGACTTATTCATTTGAAAATAAATTAATTGTTGATAACTAAAATTCATTGGGTTTTTAATATGGGATAATTAAATTAAATAAAATTCAAAACTCGATGATTTAAATAATTGAATTATTGATTTAATGCGAATGAAAACAGTATCGAAAGTTGATTTAAATTTTATTTAAACAACTATGAAGTTTTGTTAACATTTGAAATTGGATTTAAAAGTGAATAATTATAAATTAGAAATTTCATATTATAATTGACGAGTAAAAATCGCCATTTTGGTCACTGTCTCGAATTTCGACGAAACTAGTTTCATCGGATCTGTAATAGTGGATTATTATAGGAGTTCAAGATTGGACTTGTCTTTTGGCCGTGCGAGCTTGAAACACGTAGAAATTTATTTCGCAATTCGATAAAATAAATTGACTTTGAAATGCTATCTTCCGCATACGATCGAATTAGGCCTCGGGACTAGTTCCACTGTGTTTGGAATAAAGGTAAAGCATTATAAACGCCATGCGGTACGCTTCGTTTAGAGCATGAGAAATTTTGGACGTCTTAGGCTAGATATTTGTCTAATTTAAATAATAATATATAGTCAACCACTCCTACACGTACGAGTCAAACCCACGCCCATATCCCGTATCTCTCTCTTGCTTGCCTCTTATTTCGAATCCTTGCTTTCAAAAAAATGGAATGAGATCTCAATAAAAAAAAAAAAAGACAGATCGAATCGCGTTCGATGAAGCGTCGCGGCCGCACGCATGAGGGATGGAGAAGGAGGTGGCGTGCGATGGGGTTTGGCAATGGGCTGCCTCGTCATCGATCTAGGGTTTGGTCACAAGCGTGTACAGGGGAGAGTAGGTTCGAAGGTGGAGGCTGAGCATGTGAGAGGGTGGAGGCATGACTCGATGGTAGGAGACAGCGTTGGTGGTTGGAGAGGCAATGGAGGGCGAGCGTTTATAAAAAAAATTAATGGCAGTATGTCGCGAGCGGTTTAGCGAGGAAGACGAAGTCGCATGAGAGAAGAGGGAACGCATAAGTTTAGCAGTGAGTAAAGGATTTTTTGTTAATTTTTGTTAATTTTAATATTAATTAAAATCGTATATTAATAAATTCGTGTTGCGCTCGTACACGGTCAGATTCGAGCGAGAAAAATAACGTTAGGATCATATCGAAGTTATTTTTGACTTGAAGTGGGACTGGAACTTATTTGAGGCCGAGAAAATTTTAAGTTCAAATCAAAGGTGAGTGTTTATACCCTCACAATTGACTAATATAATTTTTATGTTGGTTGAATTTATATCGTAAAGTGATTTAAAATTATTGGTAGTTGTTTGATAAATTTAATTGACTTTTAAATGGACATCTGAATTTAATTGAAAGAATTTAAATTGATAGTTAAAATTTAATTAGAATTTAACTGCTAGTAAAATCCCCGATTTATTAATAATCGGTTGATTGTGATTTTTGACTGTTTGGATGATTATTTGAGATGGATGCTATTGATTGAGATTTTGGATGTTTGGATGTTTATTTGTGTTTAATATATCCTGTTGTCATCATGTATATTATTTATAGTATATAAAACCTTAAATTGAATTATTTCGAATAAATTAAGAAATATTGGAAAAGATATATACTTATTGCATTTCTTTTTGATTCAAATGATATATCCATCCCAAAATTAAATTGAAATAACTGTTTCACTTGGCCATAGGATAGAAAATTATATATGGATACCGGATTGGTTAAATTAAATGATTTAAAAAAATTGTTTTGAAATTATTTAAATGATTTGATTTAAGAAACAAAAATCAAATATATGGGAATCCAATTATTTTCGAACTTGAGCTCGAATGTTGAAATTTAAATTTGGAAACAGGAATTTTTTTGAATAATCAAAGTTGAGATTTTGAAGTTATAATTGAAATATGATTTGAATTATAGAAATTGATTAGTTTTAAAAGAGTGTAATTTTATTAGAATTTTGGATATTGCTAAGTAAAAGTGATATAAAACGTTATTTCAAAAATTAAGCTCGAAATCGAATTATATTCAGAGGTTTTGATTTTTAATCGAATATTGAAAGTAAATTTGATTTAAATGTTTTAACCGATATTTTGAAAATATCGAACTCAAAATTGATATAAATCGAAATGGTTTTAATTTGGAATTGGAATTTGGAATTAAGTAGGAATTGGAATCGAAATTAATTTGAAATTGTAATTGAAATTAATTTGGAGTTGAAATTGAAATTAATTTGGAATCAAAGTAAACTTTGGCTTGAAATCAGAATTGAATCGATTAAATCAAAATGGAAATTGGAATGGATTTGAATTTTGAAAAGTGAACCGGTCTGACTTTGAAACTTTTTTAAATGCGCTATTTTAGTATAAACGGGTTAAATCTATCTTCTTAAATATTCAAATTATTTTGATTTTCCAAACTATTTTATTAAAAAAACTATTTTCTATTAAACTATTTTAACTATTTAACTATTTTAAAACTATTTTCTTAAAACTCAAACTGGTCAAAAGGGTGGAACATTTTTATTTAAATCTTGGGTTTAAATTTAAATTGGGTTCAAGCGAAGTTATAACCTAAATTGTAATTCGAATCAAATTTTGAAGTAAAATCGATATATCGAACTTAATTGACATTTTGAAATAAATTATGATTTTTGAAACGAGTATGATGATTTTGAAATGGATATGATTTTTGAAACGAATATGATGATTTCGAAATGGATTTGATTTCGAAATGAATTTGATTTCGAAATAAATATGATGATCTCGAAATAGATTTGATTTTGAAGCAAATATGACGATTACGAAATGGATTTGATTTTGAAATGAGTATGATATTTTGATATCAAGTATGAACTGTTTTCGAAATGTAAATGAATCAATTAGTATGTAAAATGGCGATTGGTTGTTAAAGAGACCGGGGCCACTTATTGGCATACTCTCTGTCAATATTGGAACCACTTTGACAACTGTGTATGCAGTGGATGATATCCAGAATGTAGTGGTTGAGTTGGCGGACGTTTACCGAAATGAAGTAAGAGAACGATGATGGATAGCCTTGGCACTTGTCTCATTATTAAAATGACTAAAATAGGAGCCTATGTCTGGCCAATGAGGTTAGCTACCTCTAACGACGTTCATTACCCGTATTACTATCAAGATTTTGTACTCTATGGGTGCACCCTTTTTGCCCGGATTGATTGTCGCGGTCGGTCGCAAATGGGTTACAACCAGCTAGAAAGGGTAAACTAGTAGAATCCTACCTTGGGCATTGTCTCACGTGTCTTGTCATTTTTATCCTTATACGAGCCCATTACGACTTTGGTTTTGTATTATAAAATATGTTAAGGTGGATAAATGTACAGCCTTAACACTATTTTGGTTATATTTTACTGATAGAAATTACCTACTATAGCGTATACTACTATATTTAAATAGTTTAATGGATCCTTAGGAGATGGAAAATCCCGTAACATCTCTTAAGTCATTACATGCACGTTATACACTGTATAGGAGATGTAAAATCCCGTAAACATCTCTGATGCTATTACACTCATATTTATTGTTATTGATTTGACTTACATAAAAACATTTTATTCTTGACTCGAGTGTTTTGTCTTTTCATTACACTCGTGTCAGTCTTGAGTTTTTCTTCATATTGAAGATTATTTTGTAGAGGACAAAGACGAAGTTGGTATATTATTACTATTATTGTTCTCTGCATCATGCTATTCTATTGTATTTTTCATTTATCCCTGATGTCTATATAACTCTGATAAATGTGTATAGATTATAATTAAATGTTTAGTAAACAACTTCATGAACTGTTTATTTGATTTTTATATTTTATCATTCCACTGTGAGATTCTGTGTTTGCTTTCTTCTTCTTCTTTTATTTTACTTAATTAACCCCATTGATTACCTACATTTCAGATTGTTTAAGTTTAACATGTGTGGATTACTGTCGATCTAAACATTCCAAAATATGGATCGTCACAGTTAGTATTAGAGCCAGGTTTAGCGATAACTTTGGCTTTGTGGGGTTTGCCTCATTAGAGAAAGGGTATTACCTTAGAATAAATCTGTTTGAGTGTATATATATGAGAGAGCATGCTTATTAGTGCTATAAATTTTTTTATATTATGCTTACTTATTCGTTGAGCTGTTTATGAATTCTGACCAATGCGTAGGACGCCAAGTTATCGATAGGGGTTTCTAAACACTTAAACGAAGCAAGTCGACATAATATTGTTTTAAAAATTGGGTAAATGAAATAATTTTACCTAAATTATATATTATATATATAATGATTATTAATCAAGTTGTTTAGAGATGATAATATTTAGTTCTCATCGATTATTGGTTGAAATAAAATAAAACAAAAACCTTGTGAATTTTATTTTACGAAGCATTTGATAATTAAATTGAATTGCAATTTAACTGTAATAAGAATTATTTGAAATAACAGAAATGTAAGGTAATAAAATTTGCACAAGTAGATTTATAATATAGATTATAAATAAAAGGATTTTAAAAAATTGAGAATTTTAGAATTTAAATCCCTTTTTTCAAAATTGTTTCCAAACCTTCAAAAATTAATATTAATATATTTTTAAAGAGTTTTGACTAGAAAACTATTTTGAAAAGATTTTTGAAGAAAATAAAACATTAAACTCACTTTGGTTGTTGGGAAATAATTTTAGGGATGATTGCAGCATCGTTATTGTTCATTATCGAGTTTCTAAGTGAGAATTCCTACCAATTTTTTTATTATTTTCGATTAAAACAAGTTTTAATTGTGAAAGAAAAATATATTGTATGTATGATTTAATTAATATATGGAAATAGTTTTGAACTTAAAAATTTAAAGTATATATAAGAAATAAGTTTGTAACTTATAAATTTGAATAGGAAAATAAAACCAAATTTAAAATGGTTAAATTTTTGGTTAAGCAAACAAAAGAAAATTTTGAATTTGAGATACAAAAAAAATATTTGACTTAAGAAATGTGAAATTAATTGAGTTAGTGAAATGAAGTAAATAAAATATAGTTTAACTCATGAAAGCTTAAATAATAATGAATTGCAATTGAAAAGAAGTAGATAAAATAACGAAATGAAATTTTAAAAAATTAATTTTTATAACTTATAGATTGGAGAAATATTAAGCTAAAAGAAAATTTAATTTTCTTAAATGTGAATTATAAGAAGAAAATATTTAAAAGAGAGTGAAATAATGAAGTGACCCACTTCTTCCTGCTCTAATTTATATGATTTTTAATGAGTTTTTTTTGCAAGTGCTCACTTCTTTTGATTCATTTTCCCCAAGATCAGAATCTTACCAATATAAAAATATTAGTACATAAATCAAAACATGTCATTTATATATGTGAAGATATATAAATGTTTCTTTGCCCATCAGAGTAATTAAAATTGCAAAGAAAATTTTATCACATAATATTCTCATATCTGAGAGATATTATGTCACATAGCTTCTTTCTGGTTTCAATCTCTCTCTCTTTTCTTTAATTTGATTAATACTCTCTTAACATTTTCTTATTTTATTTTTCAGCTTGTTTCTTGATCCCAATTAATTAATTTCCAGATTTTTAGTTAATACCCTTTTTTCATTTGTGAAATCAGGAGTTTAGAATTTATGGTTTTCCTTTTGAATTTCATACTAAGTGTTAAAACAACTCAAGCTTGTGAGTTTAGCCCGTGGTACTCCTTCTTTTCACAACAATAATTTTTTTTATGTCAGATATAAATACTTATATCTGGATTCATAATGTATGAAATAGTCCTATGATTATTGTGGTTGTAAGTGAGTTAAAGCCCAGTCAGAGGAAAAACAATGCAAGTAAACAAGTGCTAACTTATTCTAGCCTTCCAAGTAAAATTTTGCACATACATGTAAACATCATGTTCCAGGCAATTTATTTAAGGAACCAAACTCAAATGAAACTATGGTGTAGACCTCTAATGGTTATTGAATGATGGCTATTGACATAAACCAAGTTGCAGTGAGGCAGTGGTCATGCTTAACATTTTACCAAATTCTTTAATATTGCAGATTCTTAAAGTTTAAACAAGACCAAATGCAAACAAACTTTAAACTGTATTTGATGCAACTGAATATTGTTTAATATGGTTGTAGTGAATGCTACTAGTACTTTACACACATCATTTTATAACACATTTCAACATTGAAAAATCAGACATGCAAGGAAGGTTTGTAGACTAAAACTTCAAGCTTCTCATGGTCTTATATCAATTTATAAGTCATGATCAAGCCTCACTGGCTAAACCAGATTAGGTTCAACCATCACCTAACAGATCTACTGCATGCATTATCAAAAGAAAACCTCTGCAGTTTCACTATTTAAAACTTATCAGATATGTAAAAGAAAGTATGTCCACATATAAAATTACATGGCATAACTTCCTTCATTAAGTCTACCAGAAAACATCAAGGTCGGTTACTTAGATCAGTAGCGTAGGACACATATAATACTAAGTTTTACAAATTCTTTTCAAATGAACAAAGCCACTACAATACTAAAAGGTCTGCATAGACTTAAGAAAATTAGCTTAGCTATCTTTATTACAATGAACTACTGCATTTTAAAAACTCAAATAGGTCTTCTAATTTTCCAAGCAAGCAAGCTATTCATGCATCTCTACCTGCAACAACATTTTGAGCTGCCTCAATAAAATTTGAGACACCCCAAATATTGCAAAGGTAATAAATAGGGTCAGAATAAAATTCTGGTATGAGTGAAATCAATATTAAAAATAACTTGTAATATTCTTTTAAGACTGTGCAAAGATCATATACAATTTAATGCTTTCCAATTCTCTAATAGGCTTTGGCATAAGTATATTTAAAACTATACATTAGCATACATCCAAGCATTCATTCATCCAATTTATCCAGTTGTACATGCACAAACTCCTGTGGACTTAAGCTCTTAAATTCCACAACTTAATTTCTCAGTTCCATATATATATTTTTCATTTTTATATGATCCAAACTCTTTCCACTGAACACAAAGTGTGCATTGCAAATGACTCAATTCTGTTAAACTTTGCACAGATGCCTTCAGGACTTGATCAAGTCATGCACATACCCATCATCGACCTGATGATGAATAGATCAAGGCACCTCTCCTAAATTACTCTGTAATTTAGAGATCATGTATATTTGTTCATTTGAGGAATTTTCCTTTTAACTCCAGAAATACCCTTATGTTCCTTTCTTCATTACATAAGTCAGGAATTTAATCTCCTTAAAATCATATCCAAACATACCAAACATTCATACAAAATTTCTCAACCCATTTCAAAGTCATTTCTACCTGATCACATTTTCTAACACCTAGTACATTGATTTCTAGAAATTTTTCTTTGCTTATATCAATCTACCGAAGTCATAAGAAATACCATATTGTTTTACTGTGAACATAGGATATGGTTTTTTTTTTGAGAAAACCCATAAAACATATTGTGTTATGATCTTGAACAAATCAACACATTTTCACTGCGTTGCTTTGCTCATATCAATTTTAAATGAACTAGACATAAGCATGAACCTCCCTGCTCACACTGCCTGATTTATTTTATTTAATACCCTATTTCTCAGTAAATTATTTTAACCATTTTCTTATATAAAAAAACTGAGTCATAAACTCATTTCTGTAATTAGGGTATATACTTGATTAATTCAGTTTCAAAGCAGAAATGTTCAAACCCCAATAAATCAAAACATCAACCAAAATACTCAATTAAAATACCATCCATGAACTTCAAGTTTTTACTCAGAAAATAAAACCAAACAGAAAAACTTAATATAACTTCATATAAAATAATTTGGCTGCCCTTAGCTTTGGGTTAGCTTTGGGACTTATTGCCTTAAACCTCATAATTGATCATCACTCACCTTCCTCTTCTCTTTCCCCCTAGAATACTCAAGCTTGAAAATAGTATAAGTTTGTTCTTTTTTTTTTAATGTTCTTCTGTTTTTCTCCCAGAGAAAAACCTCTGCCTTCCCCCTTGATTTAAATCATTTAATTAGGGTTTTGCTAGAGGAAAAACCAATTTTATCCTCACATTATTCAGAAAATTATGTGTGTGTTGCCATGGCTAAATGTGCCATTTTCTCTTCGTTTCTATTTTTGGTAAAAGTAGTTATCCTACTGCTTTTCCTGTGTGCATGCAATTTGCATGATTCACTTGCATATTATTTTCATGTAGCTCATTTTCACTATAAATTTCATTACACCCGAGTTATTTCTTATTCCTAGCTATTATTTAAGCCTATTTATTTACTCTTGATTCATTTCAAAATTGTACTTATGCACAGCTAATATTAAACTGGTTTCCAGGCATTTTAATTTACCCAAGAATTTTATTTTTAACTAACATAATTTACCATTTGCTTCCCTCTTGATCCATTTTAAAACTCATAAATATCACTTAACTGGTTTTTATGCATTTTAATTATCAAGAGGAGTTATTTTATCATTCTTATATATATTTTTTTGACTACATATTTATATGTGATATTCATGAGAGATGTGAATTTAAAAATTCATTCATACTTTAGTTATTTTACTTCTCGTTATTATCAATTTAAAAATTTATTTTCAAATTATTTATTCTTCAATTATTTTCTGTTAACTAATTTAATTTTTCCTTTTATTTCAAAATTATTTTAATCTCAAAATTTTGGGTCTTCACATACTCTCCTCCTAAAAGGAATTGTGTCCCACAATTATATATTTGTTCATTAGTATATTTCAAAAGCATCAGAAATTCATTCATTCAAGATCAGTCAAATACACCCAAGTAATATTTAAAACTATTATAATTTTACACATACCTTCAAGCAGAAAATAGATTAGGATACTTATCCTTCATCCTATCTTCAGCCTCCCATGTGCAGTCATTTCCATCTAAACTCCACTGGATTTTAACTAGTTTAATTATTTTATTTCTCAATTTATTTTCTTCTCTAGCCACAATGCTAACTGGTTCCTTTTTATAGACCAGATTTTCCTGAATTTCAACATGTGTAGGAGATTCTAGAATGGCCTCCTTATCATGCACCCATTTTCTCAATTGAGATACATGGAATACATCATGTATGTTGCTTAATTCCTCTATCAACTTCAACTTATAAGCCAAGATGCCTATTCTTTGAATAATTTCATATGGCCCTATATACCTTGGTGATAATTTCCCTATTTTGCCAAATCTCAGTATTTTTCTCATTGGTGAGACTTTGAGGAAAACATAGTCTCCCACCTCAAATTCCACTGGCTTCCTCCTTTTATCTGCATATGGTTTCTGTCTCTCTTGAGATGCTCTCATTCTTTGCCTCACTAATTCAATTCTTGCAGAAGTTTCTTTTACATTCTCTGGTCCAAGCAACACTCTTTCACCAGCCTCCATCCAACATGCTGGAGATAGACAAGGCTTTCCATACAAGGCCTTAAATGGAGCCATACCTATGGTGGACTGGTAGTTATTATTATAAGCAAATTCAGCTAAATAAATATAATCCTCCCAATTGCCTCCAAAATCAAGTATGCATGCTCTAAGAAAATCTTCTAAAACTTTATTAACAATCTCAGTTTTCCCATCTGTTTGGGGATGGTAGGCTGTGCTTAGGTTTAGTTCTGTCCCCGTAACTTCTTGAAAGCTACTCCAAAATCTTGATGTGAACAAAGTATCTCTATCACTAATGATAGTCTTGGGGATGCCATGCAATCTCACTATCTCCTTTATAAACAATTGAGCTAGCTTGTGAGCATTTCTGTTTGAATTTATTGGAATGAAGTGTGCTGTTTTTGTGAGCCTATCAACCACTACCCAAATACTATCATTGCCTCTTCTTGTTTTTGGCAAACCATCCACAAAATCCATTGAAATGCTCTCCCACTTCTAGATAGGCACTTCCAAAGGTTGCAGTAGGCCTGAGGGTCTTTGGTAATCTGTCGTTACTTGTTGGCATGTCAAGCAATTTGCTACATATTTTGCCACTGCTCCTTTCATCCCTGGACACCAGTAATTCCTCTTGAGATCATGGTACATTTTTGTTCCACCTGGATGTATAATATATTTTGTTTTGTGATGCTCATCCATAACTTCTTGCTTTAGTTCCTCTACACTTGGTATACAGAGTTTCCCCTTTTTCCTCAAGTAACATTTATCATCTACTTCATAATTTTCCACTGTCATGCCTTGTGCTATCATGTCCTTCTTCTCTTTTAAATTTGTATCTTAATTCTGCATTTGTCCTATTTCATCAACCAGAGTTGACCTTAAAGAAATGAGACTTAATTTACCATATTCAATCATCTCACTGTGTGTCTTATTTGATATACCAATTTCTTCTTTTACTTCCACTTCACTGAGAATTGTCAAATCTTTGAACTCAGTCATCATTAAGCTTGCCAATTTTGCTTGATGTCTACTTAATGCATCTGCCACTTTATTTGCCTTTCCAGGGGTATACAATATATCAAGATCATAGGCAGCTAGGAATTCTACCCACCCATGTTGCCTCATGTTCAAGTCTTTTTGGGAAAACAAGTATTTAAGTGACTTGTGGTCTGTAAACAATTCAAACTTAGCACCTAGTAAGTAGTGTCTCCATAGCTTCAATGCATATATTACAGCAGCTAGTTCTAAATCATGTGTAGCATACCTTGTTTCATTTGGCTTGAGTTGCCTTGATGCATATGCTATGACTCTACCATGTTGCATGAGCACTGCCCCTAGTCCAGATCCGCTAGCATCTGTGTAAACTACTAATCCCTCATTTCCCTCTGGTACTTGTAAAACTAGAGCTTCCATCAATGCTTTCTTCAGTGATGCAAATGCTTGTTCACACTTTTCTGTCCACATATATGGTTGCTCCTTTCTAGTTAACTTGGTCAGTGGCATGGCTATTCTTGCAAAGTCTTTTATGAATCTCCTATAATAGCCTGCCATTCCTAAAAATGATCTCACCTCAGTCACTGATTTGGGTCTGCTCCAAGATTGAACTGCCATGACCTTGTTTGGATCTACTCTAATGCCTTGTTGAGAAATAATATGCCCCAAAAATTTTACTTCATTTTGCCAAAATGTGCACTTATTGAATTTTGCTTTTAAATTGTGTTCTCTTAGCCTTGACAAAACCAGATGCAAATGCCTTGCATGCTCCTCTTTTGACTTTGAGTACACTAATATATCATCAATAAAGACAACTACAAATTTGTCTAAAAAATCTCTAAATGTTCTATTCATTAAATCTACAAAATATGATGGTGCATTTGTCAATCCAAAAGGCATCACCAAAAATTCATATAATCCATACCTTGTATTGAAGGCAGTGTACTCAATGCTTTCCTCCTCTACCTTCATCCGATGAAACCCAGAGGTTAGGTCTAGCCTTGAAAAGATCTTTGCTCCATTTAATTGATCAAATAGATCAGCAATTATAGGGAGTGGGTATTTGTTTTGATGGTGACTTTATTTAGTTCTCTATAATCAATGCACATTCTTAGTGTACCATCATGCTTTGTCACAAACACCACTGGAGAACCCTAGTTTGAACTGCTAGGCCTTATGAAGCCTTTCTTCTCCAATTCTTCCAGCCGTTCCTTTAATTCTATCAATTCCTTTGGACCCATTCTATTAGGCTTCTTGATGATAGGACTTGATCCTGGGATTAACCTTATTTGAAATTCAACTAGTCTATTTTCTGTACTCCTACTACTTCTCCAAAAACATCTGGATACTCTCTTACCACTTCTATGTCTTCCAAAATTAATTCCTTTTCAGTCATACTCCATATTTGACTAAGGCAATTTATTTTAGCTATTTCACTCATGACTAAAATATTTTTACCATTTTCTGTTTTCAAAGAAATAGTAAAATTTTCCAAATTCAAAATCGCTTTGAATTTTCTCAACCAATCTACTCCTAGAATAATTTCTATTCCAGGATATTTTAACACAAATAAATCAGATTTAAACACATTTCCTCCTATGTTTAACTCTACTCCCAAACATTTTAATCCTAGCAGACAAGAGCTACCTAGGGGACTTTGAATAAATAAGGGTTTTTCAACTGTATTGCAGGTGAGAGCTAATTTATCCACTATGTCTTGTGAGATTAGAGAATGTGTGGCTCCAGTGTCATATATAACTGTGATTGGGTAATTTTTAATTAGAAGTATACCTTCCAATTGTCCAGAGCTTCCTGCTGCATTTGCCTTTGCCTTTGTTTCCAATGCTCCTACCTTTGCTCCTTTCTTAAACTCTGGGCAGTTTCTTTTAATATGACCTTCTTTCCCACAGTTATAGCAGCTAAATGGTGCCTTCTTGGCTGCTTGACACCTATTACTCATGTGTCCTTTGCCACAGTTATAACAAGTAATCTTCTTCCTAACTTCCCCACTAGTTGCTCCTTCAACCTTCTTGTCTGCATTCTTTTTATCACAAGGATGTGTCCTATTTTTCTCTTTCTTTTGACTATTGGCCCTCATGTTCCTAAACATTTCTCTGGCATTATCATGTTGTTCAAAAGATAGAGTAAGATCTATGACTTGATCAAATGTCCTGTCTTTGTATGGTAACATTGCTCTACTCAAACTAGCATTGAGTCCTTGAATAAATCTTGAATTCTTTGATTCTTCATTTCCTATGAGCATAGTTCCATATTTTGACAAGCTCTCAAATTTCTGAGTGTATTCAGTCACACTCATTGGTCCTTGCCTTAGCCTTATGAATTCCTCAAGCAATGTTGTCTTAGCTGTTGCTGGGATAAATCTTGCCTCAAGTATCCCCTTGAAATGATCCCATGTTATCTCATTTTCTGGCCTTCCTGTGATGATCACCTCCCACCAATCTAGTGCTGCTCCTTTGAGCCTTCTTGAAGCTATCTGCCTCTTTCTTTGGTCATTAATTTGCATATCCGCAAATATTCTTTCCAAAGTTCTCAACCATGTCTGCACACCCATAACTCCCTCAGTGCCTTCAAAGTCCTTGCCTCCTAAATTTGAAAATGTCTTCAATAGCTTATCTAATTCCTTATGAAGATTTTCTTCACTCTGCACTGCTCCTTCCCTAAATGCTCTCACCAAATCTTGCAAGTTAACTAATGGTGCAATATTTGAGGGTACTGCTCCAGTGCTTGGTGGTCTTCCAACCATGATTCACTATTCAATTACATAGCTAGTTAGTCATATTTCTAATTTAATTATTTTCTACAATTTATTTCTACTATGAATATTTATTTCTATCATTATTGTATGTATATATTTTTTTTAGAACTTTATCCATACAAGGAGATGGGATACTACATGTATGCTATGTATTTAGCAACATAGCTCTGATACCAACTGAAGTGACCCACTTCTTCCTACTCTAATTTATATGATTTTTAATGAGTTTTTTTTTGTGCAAGTGCTCACTTCTTTTGATTCATTTTCCCCAAGATCAGAATCTTACCAATATAAAAATATTAGTACATAAATCAAAACATGTCATTTATATATGTGAAGATATATAAATGTTTCTTTGCCCATCAGAGTAATTAAAATTGCAAAGAAAATTTTATCACATAATATTCTAATATCTGAGAGATATTATGTCACGTAGCTTCTTTCTGGTTTCAATCTCTCTCTCTTTTCTTTAATTTAATTAATACACTCTTAAAATTTTCTTATTTTATTTTTCAGCTTGTTTCTTGATCCCAATTAATTAATTTCCAAATTTTTAGTTAATACCCTTTTTTCATTTGTGAAATCAGGAGTTTAGCATTTATAGTTTTCCTTTTGAATTTCATACTAAGTGTTAAAACAACTCAAGCTTGTGAGTTTAGCCCGGGGTACTCCTTCTTTTCACAACAATAATTTTTTTATGTCAGATATAAATACTTATATCTGGATTCATAATGTATGAAATAGTCCTATGATTATTGTGGTTGTAAGTGAGTTAAAGCCCAGTCAGAGGAAAAAACAATGCAAGTAAACAAGTGCTAACTTATTCTAGCCTTCCAAGTAAAATTTTGCACATACATGTAAACATCATGTTCCAGGCAATTTATTTAAGGAACCAAACTCAAATGAAACTATGGTGCAGACCTCTAATGGTTATTGGATGATGCCTATTGACATAAACCAAGTTGCGGTGAGGTAGTGGTCATGCTTAACATTTCACCAAATTCTTTGATATTGCAGATTCTTAAAGTTTAATCAAGACCAAATGCAAACAAACTTTAAACTGTATTATGCAACTGAATATTATTTAATATGGTTGTAGTGAATGCTACTAGTACTTTACACACATCATTTTATAACACATTCCAACACTGAAAAATCAGACATGCAAGGAAGGTTTGTAGACTAAAACTTCAAGCTTCTCATGGTCTTATATCAATTTATAAGTCATGATCAAGCCTCACTGGCTAAACCAGATTAGGTTCAACCATCACCTAACAGTTCCACTACATGCATTATCAAAAGAAAACCTCTGCAGTTTCACTACTTAAAACTTATCAGATATGTAAAAGAAAGTATGTCCACATATAAAATTACAAGGCATAACTTCCTTCATTACAGTCTACTAGAAAACATCAAGGTCAGTTACATAGATCAGTAGCTCAGGGCACATATAATACTAAGTTTTACAAATTCTTTTCAAATGAACAAAGCCACTACAATACTAAAAGGTCTGCATAGACTTAAGAAAATTAGCTTAGCTATCTTTATTACAATGAACTACTGCATTTTAAAAACTCAAATAGGTCTTCTAATTTTCCAAGCAAGCAAGCTATTCATGCATCTCTACCTGCAACAACATTTTGAGCTGCCTCAATAAAATTTGAGACACCCCAAATATTGCAAAGGTAATCAATAGGGGCAGAATAAAATTCTGGTATGAGTGAAATCAATATTAAAAATAACTTGTAATATTCTTTTAAGACTGTGCAAAGATCATATACAATTTAATGCTTTCCAATTCTCTAATAGGCTTTGGCGTGAGTATATTTAAAACTATACATTAGCATACATCCAAGCATTCATTCATCCAATTTATCCAGTTGTACATGCACAAACTCCTGTGGACTTAAGCTCTTAAATTCCACAACATAATTTCTCAGTTCCATATATATTTTTCATTTTTATATGATCCAAACTCTTGCCATTGAACACAAAGTGTGCATTGCAAAGGACTCAATTCTGTTAACCTTTGCACAGAGGCCTTTAGGACTTGATCAAGTCATGCACATACCCATCATCCACCTGATGATGAATAGATCAAGGCACCTCTCCTAAATTACTTTGTAATTTAGAGATCATGTCTATTTATTCATTTGAGGAATTTTCCTTTTAACTCTAGAAATACCCTTATGTTCCTTTCTTCATTACATAAGTCAGGAATTTAATCTCCTTAAAATCATATCCAAACATACCAGAGATTCATACAAAATTCTCAACCCATTTCAAATTCATTTCTACCTGATCACATTTTCTAACACCTGCTAGTACATTGATTTCTAGAAATTTTTCTTTGCTTATATCAATCCACTGAAGTCATTAGAAATACCATGTTTGTTTTACTGTGAACATAGGATATGGTTTTTTTTTTTTTTTTGAGAAAACATATAAAACATATTGGTTTATGATCTTGAACAAATCAGCACATTTTCACTTCATTGCTTTGCTCATATCAATTTTAAATGAAGTAGACATAAGCATGAACCTCCCCGCTCACACTGCCTGATCCATTTTATTTAATACCCTATTTCTCAGTAAATTATTCAAATCATTTTCTTATATAAAAAAACCGAGTCATAAACTCATTTCTGTAATCAGGGTATATAATTGATTAATTCAGTTTCAAAGCAGAAATGTTCAAACCCCAATTAATCAAAACATCAACCAAAATACTCAATTAAAATACCATCCCTGAACTTCAAGTTTTTACTCAGAAAATAAAACCAAACAGAAAAACTTAATATAACTTCATATAAAATAATTTGGCTGCCCTTAGCTTTGGGACTTATTGCCTTAAACCTCATAATAGGTCATCACTCACCTTCCTCTTCTCTTTCCCCAGAGAATACTCAAGCTTGAAAACAGTATAAGTTTGTTCTTTTTTTTAATGTTCTTCTGTTTTTCTCCCAGAGAAAAAACTCTGCCTTCCCCCTTGATTTAAATCATTTAATTAGGGTTTTGCTAGAGGAAAAACCTATTTTATCCTCACATTATTCAGAAAATTATGTGTGTGTTGTCATGGCTAAATGTGCCATTTTCTCTAGGTTTCTATTTCTGGTAAAAGTAGTTATCCTACTGCTTTTCCTGTGTGCATGCAATTTGCATGATTCACTTGCATATTATTTTCATGTAGCTCATTTTCACCATAAATTTCATTACACATGAGTTATTTCTTATTCCTAGCTATTATTTTAGCCTATTTATTTACTCTTGATTCATTTCAAAATTGTACTTATGCACAGCTAATATTAAACTGGTTTCTAGGCATTTTAATTTACCCAAGAATTTTATTTTTAACTAACATAATTTACCATTTTCTTCCCTCTTGATCTATTTTAAAACTCATAAATATCACTTAACTGGTTTTTATGCATTTTAATTATCAAGAGGAGTTATTTTATCATTCTTATATATATTTTTTGACTACATATATATATATATATATATGTGATATTCATGAGATATGTGAATTTAAAAATTCATTCATACTTTAGTTATGTTACTTTTCATTATTATCAATTTAAAATTTTATTTTCAAATTATTTTATTCTTCAATTATTTTCTGTTAACTAATTTAATTTTTCCTTTTATTTCAAAATTATTTTAATCTCAAAAATTTGGGTCTTCACAAATAAAATGAGAAATGGATTAAATGAAATAGAATTTCACTTAATAAAGATTAAATGAGTTGAGTTAGATTTGAATTGAACTAGAGGAAATAGTAAAGTGAATTATTTTCGCTTGAGCTATAAATGAATTAGTAAATGAATATGAACTTGAATTTTAAATGAAATGTAATTTAAGTGTGAAAGAAAGAAAATAAAATAAATGAGTGTAAGTAAAACTAATGTGAGAAATTGAATTGAATTTAAATTGGATGCAAATAAATTAAATGCCAATAGACTGAGTTTCAATAAAATTGGATGGTAACTAATTGAATATGAAATAAGTTAATGAAATAAATTAAAAGATGAAGTTAACTTAATAAGTTGAATGAAACTGATTGTGAGAAAAGAAAATTTATTAATATAAATTGAAACTATAAAATAAAATGTACTTAAGTAACTTTATTATATGAGTTAATTAGTGAATCCGAGGATTAATATGAATATAAGTTATGGAATAATAATAAAAATGAGTTGCCATTTTGTAAAATGTTTATAATAACTTAAATGGTTTAGAAATAATATTAGAATTAAAATACTAAGTAATAATGAAATATATTTTACTTAACAAGGTTAAGTGGAATGAGTTTATAAAATGGTTCATAAATGATGTCGATATGAAAAAGAAATATGAACATTATAATTTAAATGTTTTGCGAAGCATAAAAGCTAAAGTTTATAACTTGAAGATTTGATACATATAAATGATAAGGAAAAAAATAAATGCGACTACAAACGAATGTAAATTAATTGAATGTGAAATTGTTAATGTTGATAAGCGCATGTCAATCAATTGGAAGTAAATAAATTGAATGAAATCAATTAATGTAATCTAATTGAATGGAAGTTGATTGAATGCAAATAAACTGAAATGGATCAATTAAAAATTAATAAAAATTGGACGTAAAAAGAAATGGAAGTGTATAAATTAAAGATCGACATTGAAATGTTAATCAATTGAACGTGAATAAATTTAAAGTGAATCAATTAAATTCGAAAGAAATCCATGTGAATAAATTGAAAGCAAACAAATTGTATATGGATGAAATAAATGTCAATGAATTAAAAGCAAATCAATTTAATATTGGTAGGAAAAGAGAGTATAATAAACTGAATATTGACACTAGGAAGTGTGAACTAGTACTATTGTGAATAAGATCAGATGAATATTTTTTGTTGGATGTTTGTTTTGTTGCATTTGCTATATTCGTTTATGGTTATTGTATAATCCATGTTATATATTGATTTTACTCTTTATATATATATTCTCATTTGGTTATTGAGTGTTTAGTAGGTACAGATGGGCGTATTCTAGCTTTTGGAGCTCGCTTGCGCGTATTTTTCTTTTGCTTGCTTAATATGACCAAACTTGCTCGTATGAAAAATAATAAGGTACGTATCTCGGATTACATATAGCGATTTTATATTTTTTTTTCCTTTGGGATGCCTCATCATTGAGATAGGATGTATATTTGATATATATTGGGTATTTTTGTGTTATATATTGTATTGTCAAAATTTCACGATCGAGCCGCGCAAAGTAGACTCTATCGAAATTTTCCGTAAATCCGAGTTAGAATTTTTTTGAAGTTTTAAAAGTTTTATAGCTTGTTTATATATATATATATATATTATATTTTTCATAAAACCGATATCGGAGCAGTATAAGCGTAGTAATATTTTTGCAAATAAGATGTTATGTTTATAAGTAAATTATTTTGAGAAAATATATCAAATGTTAAATTATTGACTTATCCCATTTTCGAGGACCAAAAAGTTATGAGTGAGGAAGTATGTAAAGACCTATATTTGTAACTATTTTAAATTATAGGATTTAATATACTTATTGAATAAAAATGGTTAGAGATAAAATTTAGTGACTTATTATTGTAATTTATTGAATTTGAGTTCGGATAAAATTTCGAAATAACCAATTCCAAGAATTTTGGCAATAACAGTATTGAAATGAAATTATACGTATTAATTGCATTTATAATCAATAGTTGGATTTAATAATAAATGTTGACTTAATTAATTGAAGATAAATTAATTGTTGATAACTAGAATTCATTGGGGTTTTAATACGGGATAATTAAATTAAATAAAATTCAATACTAGGATTATTTAAATAATTGAATTATGGATTTAATGCGAATTATAATGGAACTGGAAGTTGATTTAAATTTTATTTTAACAACAATGAAGTTTATTAACATTTGAAATTGGATTTAAATGTGAATAATTAGAAACTGGAAATTTCATATTATAATTGACGAGTAAAAATAGCCATTTTGGTCACTACCTTGGATTTCGACGAAACAACTTTCCTTGGATCCGTAATAGTGAATTATTATAGGATTTCAAGTTTTGTATCGATCAGACTATTGTTTGGCCGTGCAAGCTTGAAAACGCGTTGAAATTTATTTTGGAATTCGATAAAATAAATTGACTTTGGAAAGCTATCTTCCGCGTACGATCGAATTAGACCTAGAGACTAGTTCCATTATGTTCAGAATGGAAGTAAAACATTATAAATGTCAGGCGGGTTGCTCCGTTTGGAGCTCGAGAAATTTCGGACGTCTTAGGCTAGATATTTTTCTAATTTAAATAATAAAATATAGTCAACCGCTCCTAAACATACGACTCAAACCCATGCCCATATGTCGTATCTCTCTCTCTCTCTCGCGCGCGCTCACCTCTTATTTTGAATCCCAGCTTTTAAAAAAAGGAATGACATCTCGATAAAAAAAAGCAAGGCAAATCGAATCACGTTCGACTAAGGGTCGTGGCCGCACGCGCGAGGGATGGAGAAGGAGGTGGCGCGCAATTGGTTTTGGCAATAGGCTGACTTGTCACTGATCTAGGGTTTGGTCATCGGCGTGTGCACGGGAGAGTAGGTTCGAAGGCGGAGGCTGAGCGTGTGAGATGCCAGAGGCAGGGCTCAATGGCAGGAGACAACGTTGGTGGTTGGGGAGGCGATGGAGGGCGCGCATTTATTAAAAAACTATGACAGTGGGTCGTGAGCAGTTTGGGGAGGAACACTAGTCGCGTGAGAGTAGAGGGAACTTATGAGTTTAGCGGTGAGGTAAAGGACTTTTTGTTAATTTTCGTTAGTTTTATTTTCAATTAAAATCGTATATTAATAAATTCGTGTTGTGCTCGTACGTAGTTCGATTCGGGCGAGAAAAATTATGATAGGATCGTATCGAAGTCATCTTCGACGTGGCATGGAACCGGAACTTATTTGAAGTTGAGAAATTTTTTGGTTCAAATCAATGGTGAGTGCTTATATACTCACAATTAATTGGAATAATTTTTAAGTTGGTTGAATTTATATCGTGAAGTGATTTAAATTTATTGGTAGTTGTTTAATAAATTTGATTGACTTTTAAATGGACATCTGAATTTAATTGAAAGAATTTAAATTGACAGTTAAAGTTTAATTAGAATTTAATTGCTAGTAAAATCCTCGATTTATTGATAAGTGGTCGATTGTTGGGATTTTTGACTGTTTGGATGATTATTTGAGATGGATGCTATTGATTGCTATTTTGGATGTTTGGATTTTTACTTATGTTTAATATATCTTATATTCATCATGTATATTGCTAATAGTATATAAAACTGTAAATTGAATTATTTTGAATAAATTAAGAAATATTTTGAAATGATATATGCCTATGACATTTTTTTGGATTGAAATGATATATATAGATCACTGAATTAAATTGAAATAACTGTTTCACTTGGCCATAGGATAGAAAATTATATACGGACACTGGATTGGTTAAATTAAATGTTTTTAAAAAAATTTTTTTGAAATTATTTAAGTGATTTGATTTAAGAAATAAAAATCAAATTTATGGGAATCAAATTATTTTCGAACTTGAGCTCGAATGTTGAAATTTAAATTTGGAAACAGGAATTGTTTTAAATAATCGAAGTTGAGATTTTGAAGTTATAATCGACATATGATTTGAATTATAGAAGTTTATTGGTTTTAAAAGATTGGACTTTTATTTGAATTTTGAATATTGCTAAGTAAAAGTGATATAAAACGATATCAAAATTGAGCTCGGAATTGAATTATATTTGGAGATTTGGATTTTAATCGAATATTGAAAGTAAATTTGATTTAAGTGCTTTAATCGACATTTTGAAAAAATCGAACTCGAAATTGATATAAATCGAAATAGTTTTAATTTGGAATTGGAATTTGAAATTAATTTGGAATTGAAATCGAAATTAATTTGAAATTGGAATAGAAATTAATTTGGAATAGAAATTAAAATTAATTTAGAATTGAAGTAAAATTCAACTTGAAATCAGAATTGAATCTATTAAATCAAAATGGAAATCGGAATGGATTTGAATTGGAAAATTTGGAAAATGAACCGGTTTGACTGTGAAACTATTTTTAAATGGATTATTTTAGTATAAACGGGTTGAAATCTATCTTTTTAAATTTTCAAATTTTTTTTTTCAAACTATTTTTATTATAAAAACTATTTTCAATTAAACTATTTAACTATTTTAAAACTATTTTCTTAAAGCTCAAATTGATCAAAAGGCTGGAATGTTTATATTTAAACTTGGGTTTAAATGCAAAATTGGGTCAAAGCGACATTATAACCTAAATTGTAGTTCGAATCAAATTTTGAACTGAAATCAATATATCGTACTGAATTGACATTTTGAATTAAAATATGATTTTTGAAACGAATATGATGATTTCAAAATAGATATGATTTTTCAAACGAATATGATGATTTCGAAATGGTGATTTCAAAATGGATTTGATTTTGAAACGAATATGATAATTTTGAAATGGATTTGATTTTGAAGCAATTATGATGATTTTGAAATGGATTTGATTTTGAAATGAATTTGATATTTTGATATCTACTATGAACTATTTTCGAAATGTAAAAGAACCGACCGGTGTGTAAAATGACGATTTGTTATTGAGGTGGCCGGGCCTCTTATTGGCATACTATCTGACAATATTGGAACCACTTTGACAACCATGTTCATGGTGGATGATCTCCAGAACGTAGTAGTTGAATTGATGGACGTTTACTAGAATGAAGTAAGAGAACGATGATGGATTGTCTTGACACTTGTGTCATAATTTAAATGACTAAAGCAGGAGCCTATGTCTGGCCAACGAGGTTAGCTACCTCTAGCGACATTGATTACTTGTATTAATCGTGATTTTGTACTCGATGGTGCACCCTTTTTGCTCGAATTGATTGTTGCAGTCAGCCGTGGATGGGTTATGATCAGCCAGGAATGGTAAACTGGTAGAATCCTACCTTGGGCATTGCCTCACGTACCTTGTCGTATTTATCCTTATGCGAGCCTATTACGACTTTGGTTTAGTACTATAAAATGTATTATGGTGGATCAATGTAAATCCTTAACACTATTTTGATATTTATTTTACGGATATACATTACCTACTATAGCGTATACCATTGTATATAAATAGTTTAATGGATCCTTAGGATATGGAAAATCTCGTAACATCTCTTAATTTATTGCACGCACGTTATACATTAGATAGAAGATGTAAAATCTCGTAAACATATCTGATGCAATTACATTCATATTTATTGTTATTGATTTGACTTACACTAGAGTATTTTTGTCTTGACACGAGTGTTTTGTCTTTTCACTACGCCCGGGTCAGTCCTGAGTTCTTCAATGTATTGAAGACAATTTCTTGAGGACGAAGACGAAGTTGGTATATTATTACCAATATTATTCTTTGCATCATGTTATTCTGTTGTATTGTTCATTTATCCCTGATGTATATATAACTCTGATAAATGTGTATAAATTATAATTAAATGGTTAGTAAATAGCTTCGTGAACTATTTATTGGATTATTATATTTCATCGTTCTACTGTGAGATTCTGTGTTTTTTTTTTTTTCTTAATTAAACCCATTGGTTATCTACATTTCGGATTGTTTAAATTTGACATGTGCGGATCATTCACATTTAAAACTTTCAAAATGTGGGTTGTCACAAATTCCTTTATCTGATTTAGTATCAAATTTATCTAAATTTTCTTTAGTATTTAAAATAAAGCATTTACTACCAGAAACTCTAAAATATAATACTTTAGGTTTCTTATTATAAAATAGTTCATAAGGAGTTCTCTTAGTTAATAGTCTTATTAAAATTCTATTTAGTATATAACATGCAGTACCAACTGCCTCAGCCCAAAAATTCTTAGGTAAATTATTATCATTTAGCGTAGTTCTCTAGCACTCTTGAATTGTTCTACTTTTATGTTCTACTACTTCATTTTGTTGTGGTGTTCTTAAAACTGAAAAATTATAGGTTATACTTTTCTTACTATAGAAATTTTAAAAAATTTCATTTTCGAATTCTCCACCATGATCACTTTGAATAGTTTTAAAATTTTTTTGGACATTTGATTTTGTGTTCGTTTAACAAAGATCTTATTCAAAAGTATCACGTATATATTTTAAGAGAATCGTCCATGTAAACCTAGAATAGTCATATATGATTATAGATACATATCTATTATGATTTATAGATCATATTTGAGAGGGACCAAATAGATCTAAGTGAAGAAGTTTAAGGGGATGAGAAGTAGAAATAGTATCTTTTTCTTTAAATGAACATCTTCTAAGTTTACCCAATTAACACGCATCACATAATTAAATTGGAAGTTCATTTTGGGATGACCTCTAACTGAATCATTTTTAGCAATTCTAGAAAAAAGGTTGAAATCCAAATGCCCAAATCTTTTATGCCAAATCCAATGGTTGCTTGTTTCAGTCAAAAGACATAAGTTATCGTTTGAGATTTTCATACGTAGTATATAAATTTTTCATTTCCTAATACCTTTAAAGATAATGTTTGACCCATTATCTTCAATGTGACATTTATCTTTTACGAATTTAATTTAAAAACCTTTATCACACAACTGACTAATACTTAATAGATTATGCGTTAAATTCCTAACTAGAAAAACATTAGAAATAGTAGGAGTTTTAGAATTACCGACATTTCCAATGTCAATCACATATCCTTTAAAATTATCACCAAAATTGATTGATCCTCCATCTTTGTAAACTAAATCTTTCAAAATCTCTGGATTTCTAGTCATATATCTTGAATAAGCATTATCCAATATCCATTTATCCTTTTTGATCTACAGTATTTGATTATCAGATGTTTTTCATTAATGCAAATCTATGAAACATTGTACGGATGATATTACAGATTATCCTTTCAAAAATAGTGTTAAAAATATCATAAAAAATGCCATTAAAATTTTCAAAAATAGTTTATGAATACTTTGAAAACCAATGCTCTGGTACTAAATGTAAGATTGCAGAATATGGATCTTAAGGCTAAATTAACATTAGAGGGGGGGGGTGAATAATGTTTTCTAATTTATATGAATCTTTTGAAATCTTTTGAAACTATACTTAGAATAATGAGATTGATAATCACTGAAACAATCACAGAATCGAAACAATCACAGAATCAAAACAAAGATAAACAGTAAACGCCGTAAAAGTATAAGGAAAGAACATACAAGGATTTTATACTGGTTCGGAGTTACCCTACATCTGATCCCATACAATTCCTTGTATGGATTTCTTTTCAACGAGTAAATGCAAATAAAATCTTGATTTCAAAGCTATGAGAAATAGCCTCCAGAATCCCAACCTCTGGGTAGAGCCTCTTAATTTCTGGGCTACACTCACACCCACTAGATTTACTTTGACGACCCGGAAAATTTGAACATTTGAAATGGCATATTTAATTGATTTTTAAATATTTGGAAGTAAGTTTAACGCGAACTTCAAAATTAACTATGAATTTGGCAAATTAATTATTGAATTTAATTTCTTGAAATTGGATAAAAGTTTGAATCTTCAGTTTTAAGCCGATTAAAAATAATTTAAAGGGTTATAAAATCCATATTGATAATACTAAAGATAATGGAAGCTTCAGAATTAGATTTGAAAATGATTTGTTCAGTTTTGAAAATTTATCGTTTAAATTGATATTCAAAAATAGCCTTCCGAGGCACAGTCATGGAATTCGACGAAACCAGTTCCATTGGATCCATAATATTGTATTATTATCAGATTCCAATTTTCGTAATGTTTAGAGTTGTTAGGCCGTACGATACGCAAACACGCTAAATTTAAATCGAAAGTTTGATGTTATAACTAGTTCAAAAAGCCATCTTCTCCATACGATCGAATTTGAACTCGGAACCTTTTCCATTGTGTTCGGAATGCAGATAAAATCGTATAAACGCCTGGCGGCACGCCTCGATAGGAGTTCGATATTTCGAGTTCGGTTATACGAGATATTTTGAATATAAAAATATAAAAAAAATTAATTAGAAAATCATTACAGCCCTCCTCCATACGCCAACATCCCATCCCTTTTTTAAAAAAAGCAGAGCACATCGTCTTCTTTTCCAATTACAATCAGAAACTCAAAAGAAATCACGACATCCATTTTCGTTCAAATCAGAATCAACTGGCCGCAACTTCAAACAAAAGAGAATCAAAACAAAAGTCGATTTTTCAAAATAAATGGCCGCTCTATTTCCAGATCGAATTTCCCCTTCTTCATCCTTCCAGTTCGCGAAGTTAATAAAAATCGCGACTTCTATCCTCTGCCAGATCGATTGAAACCCCAATCGCGAGTAGAGCTCAAGGCCTACAATGGCGACCAGATAATTTGAGGTGAGGGCTTGCGTAAGGTCAAGAATTGGGGATGTTCGCCTTCGTTGGGTGGCACGCGAACTCGAGGTCGCGTTGATCAGAGGAGGCATGGCATGTCGCGATTAATTGGAATCAACTCCAATGCCGAATAGCACGATGTAGGCAAGCTAAGGCTGAGTGTCGCGAGGCTAGGGCTCGTGGTGGTTCGCGGTAGAGAGTGGAGCAGTTCGTTTTCGTCACATAGTCGATTGATGGTCGCGAAGCAGGCGAAACAAAATTTCAACAGTAAGGTATTTGTTTATTTAGTTTTGGAATTAATAAATGTTTGTATACAGAAAATTCTTATAATTACAGACGTATAAATCTCTGTTTGATTTGAAAAATAATGAATAAAAATATAAAACAGAAAAAAAGTTGGAATTTAAAAAATAGTAAAGTGTTTTAAATTAATATAGATTTTTGTTTTGATATATATATATATATAGTTTTAAGTGAAAAAGAAAATAAAAATACCCATGTACCTTTCAATACTAAGATAATTTATTAAAGGGAAATTTATTTTTAAATTATAATTAGTTGACTAAAGCTATGAAATGGAAATTAAGTTTTCGATTAGAGGAATTAATTTGTTTAAATAGTTCATTCAATTTTTGTCAATATATATAAAAAAAATTATTAAAAGGAAATTTTGATAATAAGTTAGTTCAATCTTTTTAAAATGGGAAATTAATTATTCATCTAGTTCAAATATTTATAAAATCGTGAATTGTTTATACTAGGTTAAAAATATATAAGGAAGCAAGTCCGGATTGGAAAATGGATTGCATGCAAAGCAAAGGTGAGATCTTCTCACTTAATCAATATTGTTCTGATTTAAATTTTGAATAGTTAGATTTCAAATTGATTGACTATGTGCTCGGATGGCTGATTTATAATAATTATTCACTGAATGATATTATATATAGCAGTATATAGTATATATTGGAGTTGCTGCTTTCCCGCATTATATAGCGTATGAGACCCTATTGCGCCGCATAATAGCGGACGATATTTTATAAATCCCATATACCGTGATATTCCACCTCGAAGTGGAATTGGTATTTAATTGTTGTGCTAACATCTGTGGATGCAGGGAAAACAAGTTGGAGGGATCCAACTGGATTCCTCAAATATTTTAATTTGTTTTAATATTATATGTTGATTATTTGTAATCTGTGGGCGACTATTTGTGATGGAAACTGTTGAAGGCTATTAATTAGCCAAATATATTTTGGTATCGTAGGATATTAGAAATAAATAAAATTTGATTTTTGAAATGTAGTAGAAAATTTATAGTAAATTAATTTTAGAAAATTGAATAAATTTAAAAGAAGGGGTTTGTTTTAAAAGATAATAAATTTGGTGTTGAAATAAATTACAAATCAATTTTGGAAATTGATTTGGTATTTGAAAATAAATTTGGGAATCAATTTAGGATTTAATTCGGTGTTGAAAATGAATATATAGAAATCGATATGAAAATCGTATATCAATGGATATTTAGAAGTTTAAATTCACAATTAGAATTTATAAAGGAAAGGGAAATTTGTTTTAAAAATAAACAATTGGTTATTTTTTGAAAAATTGTGAAAGGAATTTAAGGATTCAGAACGTAAATTTAAAGTAAATCCAGAAGGATTTATAAATTGATTTGAATGAACCATTTTAGAATGGAAGGTGTACTTTCCCTGGAAAGCCGAGTATGTTTTCAATGTAGTCTATAAATATGAAATTGAATTTGTGAAGATGGTTTTAAGGAAAGATTATTTTGGAGAAATTATTTACTTAGGTTATTTTTTTGAAAATCTTTAAGGTAAAGATTTATTTTAATTTATTATAGAAGTGATTATTTAAAGTTTTAATTGATATTTGTTTTAGAAAATTGATATTTAAATAGTTATATCCTATCTACTAATTTTATTTTAAAATTTGTTTTGGACTTGAATTTTTATATGCGATATTAGTATAATATTTCTCATAACTAATATTTAAGCAAGTATTTTAAAATAGTTTTATTTTAATTATCTCTAAGTATATTTTGGATAAGCATTTTAAATTATTTTAAAATATTTGAACTTGGCAGATTTTCAGTGGAAGTGAATAAATATTTGGAAATGTTTTCCCCGTAAGGAAAAGTGATTTGAAATTTGTTTTCAAAATATGGAAATGTGGAAATGTAATTTGAAATTTGTTTTCAAGGGATTGAAATGTGAAAAGTGATTTGAAATTTGTTTTCAAATAATTGAAGTGTTAAAAATATATATCTTGCGAAGATATTTCGAAAATAATAACTGGGAAATTATTTAGATCTTAGTGATTGTTGTGGATATTTATTGATAGTTAAATAACCGACTATGAATATTTGCCTTTAAACGACATTTGAATTTCACTGCGACCGGGGGTCGAATTCCAAACGGTTATCTGAAACCCACATCGAACCTTTGTGATTGTCATGGATCTTTTATTTAAAAGATCAAAGTGAAATTATTGTGATTTGTTTGAAATCTGAATATAATACTTATTTTTAAAATAAGCGCTCGTTATTCGGATTAGCCAGGAGAGGACTTTGTGCCATAAAACCCATTCCGAATAATGATAAGATGAAATGGGATTGCATTTGAAGACGGTATTGAAGACCGAGTATTTTCAAAAGCGAAAGGATTACCTGTCGATTGTCTCTGCACTGGGTTGCTCCGGTATAGAGATTTTATTACCCTTGTGATGGGGATTCGGGACGTGATTTGTGAATATCCGGATTTGCAAGGGCTTCTTTTGAAGTGCCTTCGGTTTCGTTCGATCCCGGAACGGACTTGTATGGATGTGTATTTGACATTACACTTTGAGATGTAAATCTAGTTTCTATCAAATACATTTCATTTTGGTGGCGGAGAATTTATTCTCTTAGCTTAACTCCCTTCTTTGAGACGTACGAGCTCAGAGGTTATGTAGTTGATGGTTACTAGTGATACATTTCCAATTTGGTAATGTGGCATACGAAGTGATGCTGATCATTTGTTGATCAAAGCATGACTTTGTGAAAAATGTAGCTTTGTGGACGAGACTTCGTCGGGCGTCACAACCCAGTTATGGTCGAAATAGGAATCGTGGCAGCAAGGTTGTTTGGGGGTAGCACCCCCTGAGGGTATGTCCATTTCCTTCTGGATTATAAGTGGTATCATGGTATAGAGCCTAGATACTTACTTTGTGGTTGATGTGAATTTATTGCTTTGTGGTTGTCGGTTGAGAAGCGCTTCGGATAAAGGTTGGTAACGACCGGGATGTGGCAGACTCGTGTCAGTTGTTACCTAGTCACAGAGGTAACCTGACCTTGTGTAGCAAAGATCCGGTTAGGTTTTCGGGGACGTCCCTCAAGAGGCGTTCCATTTTGTGTGGGAAGTTCCTTTGCCCGACCATTTGTTGGAAATCCAAATAAACAATACGAGCCCAATACGGTTTTAAATTGTATAACCTGCCACCTCAGGTGGTAGCGATAGTAAGCATAGTATAATGGTACCTATGCTGGTTAAGATTAATATTATACTTTCGAAAATGTTTTCACACTATGCACTAATGATAATATTTAAAAGAGTTTTTCTCGCATCAAGCATTTTTGACTGTCATAAGGAGAAATCTCCTCCAAGTTTGCGTTTGCACTGTGTGTGTGGCGGGAGGCCTTATGGTAGTTTCATTTTTCAAAAAAGCATAGCGGATTTCTTTTCCCTTTTTTATGAAAATAACTGTTTTTAAGATCTCACACCAGTCCCATGACTGACTCGGAGTTTATTGTTCTCTTTCTAAACTCTGGGTGCCCACAATTTTCAACACCGGCAGCCTAGAGTCAGGTTATCAGTTATTCGGGAGCAAAGTCAACGAGATGCTGCGAAAATCAAGAGTTGGAGCTGGATGGCGAGGCGTATCACTTATATGTGTAATATTTCTTTTCCGTTATTGTTGTAAACACTGATAATGTAATGTGATGTAATGTAATAACTGATATAGTGATTTTGTTTAAAGATATTTATTTATCTATTATATGTTGTCCCGCCGCGAATTGTGAGATTCTGTTATTGATTCTATTCTTCTTCTGTCTTCTTCTTCTTTAAACCCTAATGGTTCGGTTTTCTTGCATTCGAATGTGCGGCATTCGATACAGTGGACGTATTGATGTCGACTTTCGGGCATCGAAAAATCGGACATGTTACATGTGGTATCAGAGCATTTGGTTAAGCGACAACCTTGGCTCTGGTGGGTGTTACTCATTAGAGATAGAGTCAGTAGTACTCTAGAATGAGTTTGAGTGTAATAATAAATATGAGCGCGCATATGTTAGTGAATATATAAAAAAAATTGTCTTATATTGTGATGATTGGTTTGTTGAGTTGTATATGGATTCTGGTCGATATAGTCTATACAACTCTATCGATAGGAATCTCTAAACACTCATACAGAACAATTCGATACGATATATGGTTGCTTGGTTGTTAGGAAGTAATAATATTAAATTATTATAATTGAATTTGAATAAGAAGTTTGAAATCGTAACTCCAAAGTTAAGAAATAAATTCACATACAAATGGAATTTGAGAACATAAATTGTAAATGTGATTTGTCATTTGAAATAGAATTCCAGAGAAATATTTGGAAATGTTCTTGAAAATATTTGAAATTCGGGAAGTTTGGAAATTAAATACCTTTTGGGATTGGAAATAGTTTTCAAGGGTTTGGAAAAAATGTTTTTGGAGGGATAAAAGCTCTAAACTCTTTTCGGTCACTGGAAAATAATTCCGGTGATGATCGCGACATCATCGGTGTTCATTTTCGGGTTTCCAAGAGAGGTATTGTTGCCGAATTGTTTTAAATTAAAGTTGTTTGGAAAACTAGTGTAACAACCCGCATATTTAACGATTTTATATTTAAATGTTTGATTTAAATATAGCGTCGTTATTTGGATTTTGGGGTCCGAAATGTTACTTTCTGCAAATGGCCGAATTGGAGCTCGAAACCATTTCCATTGGTTCCAAAATGGCATTTGCGATCTTTTTGAGTATAATCTTTGATATGTTTTGAGTTTGTGAAATTTTGGCTACTTTTTTTATTGGGTTTGGGGTTGGGTTCAGCCCACTAGCTCATTTAACCCCCTAGCTCAACCCTTCTCTTCATTTCATCTTCATTTCATTTTATTTCTCAAGCTCAAAACTGAAATGGGGGAAAGGAAAGAGAAATAGAAATTAGTAAGCCCTAGTTTCTCCTTTGTAGCTTGATTCTTGCTCCAAAATCAAAGAGAATCCTTTGGTAAGTTCATCTCCATCTTCTCCATCTCTTCCCCTCTTCAAATTCAGTAATTTCCTAACCCTAACTTAGGAAATACTTGCTTTGATGCTAGATTGAAGCTTGTAGTGTTGAAGTGGAGTGTAGTTGGTTGGTTCCTTGCAATTGTGCTTCTTCATCTTCTTTGTTTGTGTGAAAAGGTGAGTTTTGAACTCACATCTACTTTTCTTGATTTCATTGATGTTAGGTATGAATTCCTAACACCTTGTTCATATGCACTTGCAATTGGTTTGGGTTGAATTGGGGAATAATCCAATTTTTAGTGTTTTGGGTTAAAATTTTTGGAATCCTAACTTTGATGTTTTAATCATGTTTTGGTGATGCATCGAGGAACATATAGGGCCGGGTTGTCGATTGGCATAAGCCCTTAGAGCCAATGTTCGTCCGATTGCATTTTGGGAGAGTTTGCTCTTCATTTGAATAAGGCTGAAAAACAGCCCAGGCATGATTCAGTCGACTGAAAACTCTGTTCAATCAACTGAACCTGAAACCCGAGAGTTTCCAGGCATGATTCAGTCGACTGAAAAACTCTGCACAGTCGACTGAACCTAGAAACAGAAAGTTTCCTGAACCTGAAAAATTTCCAGGTAAAGGGTCAGTCGACTGAAAAACTCTGTTCAGTCGACTGAACCTGCTGTTTCAGCCCACTTTGCCTTTTTTGATTGAATTTCCAATTTGAATCGATTCATGATGATCCCATGTATGATTATCAATTGTTTTGACTTTGATAGTTCCTTTCTAATTTTAATCCACGGGTTTTTATAAAATAATCTCTCGAATCGCATTTAAAAGTTCGTTTCTCTAATTTATAAATTCTATTTAAAACACACACACTTTCGCACTTCGAGCGAAGTGGAAGGGTGATTAAATGGTTGGGCAAAACACGGACCATGAATCTATGCGTTTATCTTTCCGATTAATCCTTGACCTATTCGATTGATTGTTTTGACCTTCGGGTTTGGTTTATCGATGATATGAGGTAAACTTTGTACTGCTTTGAGTGTGAAAGGGGCCGACGGATAGTAAACCATTTAGTGCGAACGAGTGGTTATGGGACATATGTTAACACTTTTCGGATTCCTTTTCGAGAGTTGTGACACATTCCGCCAGTTAGTGGTGTCCAGTACTGGGTCTTCGACCTTCACCACTACGGTTTGTTGTCTCTGGGATAGTGTCTTCGGACTGTCTCCCTAGGTTTGTTGCCTTCGGGTATGTTGCCTTCGGGTGTGTGCCTTCAGGTTTGTTGCCCTATATAGTTTCGCTCTGATGTTGGCCTTATGTGCCGCATGGGTGATACTTGGGTTTGGAGTCTTCGGGCTCATGGATCCTTGTTTGTACAGTACTGAGCTCGAGCAAATTTTATGATGTTTCATTGATATGTATATTCCCTTGGTATCGCCCTTCGGTGTTGGTCTTTTGAGCCGCATGGAGTATAGCGTTTACCTTGTGGAACTTGTATACCTTATGGGTATTTGTTATTTGCCTTTTGGCTTGTTTTGGGATATTTGTATCCTTTGTTTCTATATGTTGCCGATGATATGAGGCTTGCTCTATATGATTCATCTCTTGTTGATGATTGTGTTATCTCCTCTAGAGATATTTGTTATACTGTATGACCTTGCAGGTTTATTATTGTTCAGTTTATCTAACTGATTTGTTATCTAGACTGATCCGTGTATTTTATACTCGGGTTAGACCGAGATGTTTCAGGTTAGGTGCTTTTGGACTTAGCCTATTTTGCTTCCGCATGGACTATTCGCTAGCTTCTTTTTGTTATAGCGTCTTTTGTAGTCCTTATCTGTTGTAACTTTGATTTATACTCTTTCGTCTCGTCTGTAAGTGGTGGTCTCCTGTACCACTTGACATGTATTATTTTGTATACTCTGTTGTGTATCGGTGTATGTGTATATTATGATCAACTGTTCTGTGATGTATATTACATTTGAGTTGTTATATTTTCTTCTGATAGATCCTATAGCCATTGTAGTTTTGCTTTAAATATTTATTGAATAGGTCGAACTTTAAGGTGTTTCTACTTTTCGACATATTTAGTGAATAGTTAAGGTAAGATTACACATGGTCGCTTCCATTATACTCTATTGTCCGCGTTAGCCGACAGTATTATCTATGTAATACTCTTTGTTAACGAGGCTCTCGGAGTGGGGCGTCGCAACTAGGTTAGATTTTGGAAGTTCAAAAGATAATTTAAATTGATTTCAAAATTGGTTCTGAAAAGTTGGAAAGACTCTGGAATCCTATTTTAAATATTTATGGAATTAGTAAATAAATTAATAACTTGTACAATTTGACTTTGATAGAATGAATTTAACTTAAAGGACGGAGTTAAATTAAAATGAGTATAAGTGAATCAATTAAATGAAGTGAAATTAAAGAAAAGTCAAAATTGAAATAGTGTGAAATGTAAATAAGTCGGAATACTTATCGAATTTTAAAAGTTTGAATTAAAACTGAGTATTGGAAATGAAATGTTGAAATTCATTTCGAATTTGTAAATAAATAGAACTGGAATTGGAATTGAATTGGATTTGTGATGAACAAAACAAAGTGAAATATTAAACTAAAATTAGTAAATAAAACTAATTAAAGGAATGACGAAATTGAATATGATTTGAAGTGAATCGAAATTCAAAAATTATAAACGAAAGGTAAATTGAATCCATATAGAATTGGAAATCTAGTTTAATATAAGTAAAGATAAACCAAAGTGATGAATTAAAAATAAATATAAGAACTATATAGAATATTTGCATTGAACTTAAGAAATGAAGTGTGAAATTCCTAAGTAAATTTTGTATTGGGAATATACCAGGTTAATAATTAAGTGAAGGTTAAATTGGAAATCATGAAATGGTAATAGTGAATTGAAAATAAATTTTTGGGGATGAACAAAAGAATAAAAACTGGAATTGAAACTGAATATTGAAAACCGATATAAATTGTGTGAAATAAAATGAAGTCGTAAAATTAGTTCGAAGTGAACAAAAGATAATAAAGGTGGAAATATAAAAAAATGGTTTGAGATTACATGAATTGGAATTTGTAATGAATTAGTAAATGAAATTAATTTAAAATAGTGCAGTTGTGAATGAAAGATAATCGATAAAATTCAATATTCAGAAGATAAATTAAATCCAAATAGAATTGAAATTGTAAATTGAATTCAAATGAAAGTGAAAATGCCAGATGGAATGAAAGTGGATATATAACTTCAATAGTGAAGTAAAAATGGTATAAGAAGTAAGTATTTAAACCTTTGTAATAAAATCTGCAAAATCATATTTGAATGTTGTAATTGGATATTATGGCTAGTAGAATATACAAGTTTATTACAGGAAAAAGGAAAATTGGAATTGGGATTTTGATTTCAAAGATAAAATTGAATTGCTCGACAAAAAGGTATGTATTTAAATTTCAGTATGGAATTTTGATGATTTTTTTGTCTAGCCACTTAGTTTTTTGCTTTCTTTTTGAATCTAGGGGCCTGTGGTGCCATTTTGTAATCGTACCGAGCTAGCCGCGTAAAGGAGACGCTGGCGAAATTTTTCGAAAATTTAGAGAGCTAGAAAATTTTCAGAATTTTTGAAAGTTTAAAATTTGAATTTAAATTTAAATTTAAATTGTTAAAGAAAACAATGTTGTTTGGAACTTATAATTGAAGTTGGAAAGTTAGTTGAATTAATGATGGGTCTTAAATAAAAAGAATTGTTTTGGCAGGATGATAAAACTATTTGGATTGGTAAAAATAATAAATGGGTTAAGGATCATTCTACCTAACTAGTAATTTCGGGATGAATTCTTTTAAGTGGGGAAGGATGTGGCGACCCAAAAAATTTGAACATTTGAAATGGAATATTTAATTGATTTTAAATATTTGGAAGTTAGTTTAATGTGAACTTCAAAATTAACTATGAATTTGGCAAATTAATTATTGAATTTAATTTATTGAAGTTGGATAAAAATTTGAATCTTCAGTTTTAAGCTGATTAAAAATAATTTAAAGGGTTAGAAAATCCATATTGATAATACTGAAGATAATGGAAGCTTTAGCATTGGATTTGAAAATGATTTGTTCAGTTTGAAAATTTATCGTTTAAATCGATATTTAAAAATAGTCTTTCGAGGCACAGTCTCGGAATTCGACGAAACTTGTTCCATTGGATCCGTAATATTGTATTATTATCGGATTCCAATTTTCCTAATGTTTGGAGTTGTCGATTGGTCGTACGATACGCAAAAGCGCTACATTTAAATCGAAAATTCGGTGTTTTAACTGGTTCAAAAAGATATCTTCTCCATACGATCGAATTTGGACTCGGGACCTTTTCCATTGTGTTCGAAATGCGGATAAAAGGTATAAATGCCTGGCGGCACGCCTCGATAGGAGTTTGGGATTTCGAGTTAGGTTATACGAGATATTTTGAATATAAAATTATAAAAAAAACTAATTAGAAAATCACTACAGCCTTCCTCCATACACCAACATCCCATCCCTTTTTTTTAAAAAGCAGAGCACGTCGTCTTCTTTTCCAATTACAATCAAAAACTCAAAAGAAATCACGACATCCATTTTCGTCCAAATCAGAATCAACTGGCCGCAACTTCAAACAAAAGAGAATCAAAACAAAAGTCGATTTTTCAAAATAAATGGCCGCTCTATTTCCAGATCGAATTTCCCCTTCTTCATCCTTCCAGTTCGCGAAGCCATTAAAAATCGCGACTTTCATCCTCTGCCAAATCGATTGAAACCCCAATCGCACGTAGAGCTCAAGGCCGACAATGGACACCTGATAATTTGAGGTGAGGGGTTGCGCGAGGTCAAGAATTGGGGATGTTCGCCTTCGTTGGGTGGCATACGAACTCGAGGTCGCATTGATCAGAGGAGGCATGGCATGTCGCGGTCAATTGGAATCAACTCCAGTGTTCAACAGCACGACGTAGGCAAGCTAGGGCTAAGTGTCGCGAGGCTAGGGATCGGGGTGGTTTGCGGCAAAGAGTGGAGCAGTTCGTTTCCGTCACATAGTCGATTGATGGTAGCGAAGCAGGCGAAACAAAAATTCAACAGCAAGGTATTTGTTTATTTAGTTTTGGAATTAATAAATGTTTGTATACAGAAAATTCTTATAATTTACAGAAGTATAAATCTCTGTTTGATTTGAAAAATAATGAATAAAAATATAAAACAGAAAAAAAAGTTGGAATTTAAAAAATAGTAAAGCATTTTAAATTTATATAGATTTTTGTTGATATATATAGTTTTAAGTGAAAAAGAAAATAAAAATACGCATGCACCTTTCAATACTAAGATAATTTATTGAAGGGAAATTTATTTTTAAATTATAGTTAGTTGATTAAAGCTATGAAATGGAAATTAATTTTTCGATTAGAGGAATTAATTTATTTAAATAGTTCATTCAATTTTTGTAAGTATATATGAAAAAAATTATTAAAAGGAAATTTAATAATAAGTTAGTTCAATCATTTTAAAATGGGAAATTAATTATTCATCTAGTTCAAATATTTATAAAATCGTGAATTGTTTATACTAGGTTAAAAATATGTAAGGAAGCAAGTCGGGATTGGAAAATGGATTGCATGCGAAGAAAAGGTGAGATCTTCTCACTCAATCAATATCGTTCTGATTTAAATTTTGAATAGTTAGATTTAAAATTGATTGACTATGTGCTTGGATGGTTGATTTATAATAATTATTCACTGGAAGATATTATATATATAGTAGTATATTATATACATTGGAGTTGTTGATTTCCCGCATTATATAGCGGATGAGACCCTATTGCGCCGCATAATAGCGGATGATATATTATAAATCCCTATACCGCGATATTCCACCTCGAAGTGGAATTGGTATTTAATTGTTGTGCTAACATCTATGAATGCAGGGAAAACAAGTTGGAGGGATCCAATTGGATTCCTCAAATATTTGAATTTGTTTCAATATTATATGTTGATTATTTGTAATCTGTGGGTGACTATTTGTGATGGAAACTGTTGAAGGCTATTAATTAGCCAAATATATTTTTGGTATCGTAGGATACTAGAATAAATAAAATTTGATTTTTGAAATGTAGTAGAAAATTTATAGTAAATTAATTTTAGAAAATTGAATAAATTTAAAAGAAGGAGTTTATTTTAAAAGATAATAAATTTGGTGTTGAAATAAATTAGAAATCAATTTTGGAAAATGATTTGGTATTTGAAAATAAATTTGGGAATCAATTTAGAATTTAATTCGGTGCTGAAAATGAATATTTAGAAATTGATATGAAAATCGTATATCAATGGATATTTAGAAGTTCAAATTCACAATGAGAATTTATAAAGGAAAGTGAAATTTGTTTTAAAAATAAACACTTGGTTATTTTTAAAAAAAAGTGTGAAAGGAATTTACGGATTCGGAACGTAAATTTAAAGTAAATCCAGAAGGATTTATAAATTGATTTGAATGAACCATTTTAGAATGGAAGGTGTACTTACCTTGGAAAGTCGAGTGTGTTTTCAATATAGTCTATAAATATGAAATTGAAGTTGTGAAGATGGTTTTAAGGAAAGATTATTTTGGAGAAATTATGTACTTGGGTTATTTTTTTGAAAATCTTTAAGGTAAAGATTTATTTTAATTTATTATAGAAGTGATTATTTAAAGTTTTAATTGATATTTGTTTTAGAAAATAGATATTTAAATAGTTATATCCTATCTACTAATTTTATTTTAAAATTTGTTTTGGTCTTGAATTTTTATATGCGATATTAGTATAATATTTTTCATAACTATTATTTAAGCAAGTATTTTAAAATGGTTTTATTTTAATTATCTCTAAGTATATTTTGGATAAGCATTTTAAATTATTTTAAAATATTTGAACTTGGCAGATTCTCAGTGGAAATGAATAAATATTTGGAAATGTTTTCCTCGTAAGGAAAAGTGATTTGAAATTTGTTTTCAAAATATGGAAATGTGGAAAAGTAATTTGAAATTTGTTTTCAAGGGATTGAAATGTGAAAAGCGATTTGAAATTTGTTTTCAAATGATTGAAGTGTTAAAAATATATATCTTGTGAAGATATTTTGAAAATAATAGATGGGAAATTATTTAGATCTTAGTGATTGTTGTGGATATTTATTGATAGTTAAATAACCAATTATCAATATTTGCATTTAAACGACATTTGAATTTCGAAGCGACCGGGGGTCGGATTCCAAATGGTTATCCGAAACCCACATCGAACCTTTGTGATTGTGATGGATCTTTTATTTAAAAGATCAAAGTAAAATTGTTGTGATTTGTTTGAAATTTGAATATAACACTTATTTTTAAAATAAGTGCTCGTTATTCGCATTAGCCGGGAGAGGACTTTGTGTCATAAAACCCATTCCGAATAATGATACGACGAAATGGGATTGCATTTGAAGACTGTGTTGAAGACTGAATATTTTTAAAAGTGAAAGGATTACCTGTCGATTGTCTCTGCACCGGGTTGCTCCAGTATAGAGATCTTATTACCCTTTGTGATGGGGATTCCGGACGTGATTTGTGAATATCCGGATTTGCAAGGGCTTCTTTTGAAGTGCCTTCGGTTTTGTTCGATCCCTGAACGGACTTGTATGGATGTGTGTCTGACTTTACACTTTGAATGTAAAGCTAGTTTCTATCAAATACATTTCTGTTGGTGGCGGAGAATTTATTCTCTTAGCCTAACACCCTTCTCTGAGACGTATGAGCTCAGAGGTTATGTAGTTGATGGTTACTAGTGATACATTCCCAATTTGGTAATGTGGCATACGAAGTGTTGCTAACCATTTTTTGATCAAAGCATGACTTTATGAAAAGTGTAGCTTTGTGGACGAGACATCGTCGGGCCTCACAACCCGGTTGGTCGAAATAGGAATCGTGGCAGCAAGGTTATTTGGGGGTAGCACCCCTGAGGGTATGTCCATTTCCTTCTGGATTATAAGTGGTATCATGGTATGGAGCCCAGATACTTTCTTTGTGGTTGCTGCAAATTTATTGCTTTGTGGTTGTCGGTTGAGAAGCGCTTCAGATAAAGGCTGATAACGACCGGGAGGTGGCATACTCATGTTAGTTGTTAAATAGTTACAGAGGTAACCCGGCCTTGTGTAGCAGAGATCCGGTTAGGTTCTTGGGGATGTCCCTCCATAGGCGTTCCATTTTTTGTGGGAAGTTCCTTTGCCCGACCATTTGTTGGAAATCCAAATAAAACAATATGAGCCCAATACGGTTTTAAATTGTATAACCTGCCACCTCAGGTGGTAGCTATAGTAAGCATAGTATAATGGTACCTATGCTGGCTAAGATTAATATTATACTTTCAAAAATATTTTCACACTATGCACTAATTATAATATTTAAAAGAGTTTTTCTCGTATCAAGCATTTTTGACTGTCATAAGGAGAAATCTCCTCCAAGTTTGCGTTTGCATTGTGTGTGTGGCGGGAGGTCTTATGGTAGTTTCATTTTCCAAAAAAGCATGGCGGATTTCTTTTCCCTTTCTTTGTGAAAATAACTGTTTTTAAGATCTCACACTAGTCCCATGTCTGACTCGGAGTTTATTGTTCCCTTTCTAAACTCTAGGTGCCCACAATTTTCCACACGGGCAGCCTAGAGTCAGGTTATCTGTTATTCGAGAGCAAAGTCAACGAGATGATGTGGAAATCAGAAGTTGGAGCTGGATGGCAAGGCGTATCACTTATATGTGTAATATTTCTTTTCCGTTGTTGTTGTAAACTCTGATAATGTAATGTGATGTGATGTAATAACTGATATAGTGATTTTGTTTAAAGATATTTATTTTATCTACTATATATTGTCCAGCTGCGAATTGTGAGATTCTGTTATTGATTCTGTTCTTCTTCTATCTTCTTCTTCTTTAAACCTTAATGGCTCGGTTTTTTGGCATTCGACTGTGCGGCATTCGACAGTGGATGTATTGATGTCGACTTTTGGGCGTCGAAAAATCGGACATGTTACATTTACTGGTTACTAAACACACCCAATTAATTTCACGGGCTACAATCACACCCACAAGTATATCGGTTTAAATTTACAGAGATTCACAAACTCATAACTTCAATCTTGATTACAAATGATCCTATAATCCTTGAATAGCACTTAGATCTTGATTAGATGATAGAGATGGCAGAAATTTGAGAGAAAATGATAGAGAATCAAACTAATGATAATGGAGTTTGATTCTTGTTGAAATTCGGTAGAGTATGGTTATAATTTGTTTTAGAAAATGAGAGAGAAGGAGGAGAAGAGAAGAACAATGAAAAGTGATCGAAAAAATTGTTGGAAACACATGTATTTATAGAGGAATAACAGTCATGTCTATTCATCAAGAGATACTACGAATAGACACTTCTTTTGAAAATTGAATTTTGAAATTCGCTGCTAGTATGTCGACATATATGATTGGAGTATGTCGACACACTCTTTGTAATTTTTTAAAATAAAATAAAATATTATTATGATAATGTATTGCTTTGTGAAATAATTTTATGCTTTGTAAATATGTTTAAATATTATGTATATACATTATAATCACAATAAAACTTAAATAAAACTATATGACAAGAAATTTGAAAAATAAACTAATATAAATCAAAATCTCATAAAAACAATGACTTGCTAAAATTTTTAAAACTAAAATAATAAGTATAAGAATTTTAGAAATTATTATAAGCTATTTTGAAAAGAATATTTAAAAACTAAAACATTTTAAAACTATTTTAAAACTTATAATAGAGAGAGAGAGATCAAGTGCTATCATAATTTTAAAAAACATTCTAAACTCTATAACTTATCTGGAATATTTTGGAATCTTGAACTCTTGAATACTCATGCGACTTCATTCTTGAGTTTCTATATCGACGTCTTTAACTCTTCAATCATTACTTGATACTATACAGTCTTCTTATATCAACACCTATTTAATATCCTACACTATATACTATATACCTTGATATAACATTAGTATTTATATTTTATATGATTTCCTAAAGTTGTTGTCATCAAAACCAATATCTCAGGTACTAACATACCTAATTAGATCCAGCCCTTCGTGATATGTCAATTTGAGAATAAACTTCTGGGTTCCTTGCATCACCACTTGATGTCGCAACGATCGAATGAACCACTTTTATCTTGATGTATTTGATGGCATTTGGGTGAAAGTTTTGGCTATGGGGACTAAGGCATGGAAGTGGCGTCCATGGAAAGATAGGAACAAAAGAAGCAAAGAGTTTAAAAAAATTAATGTGAAAGCTTAGGTAATTAAGGAGAGAAGAGAGACCTTTCACCTCCCTCAATTTAAAACCTTCTTTCTTTAATTCTATTTATGCTTAAATCCTACCTTAACTTATAACATCGCTGGCCAAAGATGGCCCTCTTCATGGACCAAAGGTTCCAAAGCATGTTAAGTAATCAAAATATATTTAAAGCCTATTTAAATATATTTCAATATCCTATATCGATACATGTATATATAACTTTAATATACACATCCAAATAATTACTAATAACCCTTTAAACATTTCTAAAAGCTACCCATTTTCTAATAACACCCTAAACATTAAATATACAATAATTAATATTTATTACACATTAATTAATTTAATTAATTTATAACACTTTACAAACAAATTAAATCGTGTGGTCTTTTGGATAAATCACAAATATGATTATGTGACTCAGAAGTGGGAAATCTATTAGTGCCTAATATCGAACAATTTAAATATTAATATTCATGCATTACCTTTGTTAGTGATGTGATAGTTTCGCTAAATTTATTGCTTATAAGTCTTTTTGGTAAAATCATATTTTACATCACTTTAAGCGGTATCAATAGTGACCATAATTTACACACATTCTCTTCACCAACACAGTATTAATTTAGAATATATGAAATTTGATACTGGTCAAAACTTTAATAGTATCCCCATTCAACTTGATTAGTTAATAAATGAAGTCCTTGATTTAATAATATCATTTATTATTAAGAATCCTACTTTGATCGAAGATTTTGACTTTGAGTTAACTACAGTCGACTGCGATACTAACCTCATTCAACCATGGGGATATTCTTTATTGAATAGTGTTTCACTTCCATTACTTCAACTTAGACGCACCCATAGTTGCTTGACGAATTGCCATGCCAGAATTAACTATAATCGAAGTAGAGTATTCATATTAAAATTCCATTGTATTATCAGGTTGAGGGAAATGTGTAACATAGTCGCATTAAGATTCTTGTTTGACCTAGTTGTTATCATCCAATAGGAAAATCTTGTTCCATAATTATCCAATATGAGTATGTAATTTCTTGGTGATCCTAGCGGCAATGAGCGATAAACTGCTCAGCATCTGGAGAGCGTTACTTACTCTGGTCTCAATCGATGTATGGATATCTTTTCTTGAAACATCTTAATTAGGGATATATTTTTGAGAGAAATGTGTGATCCTCTAAAGTAGAGGAGAGCACAAATGTACATATATATCACTGATAGCAAAGAAGCTGCCAACATGCCTGGCAAGTGAAAAATCATAACATAGAAAAATTTAAGAAAACAAACACATGAAATTTCTTGAATGAGCTCCGACAAGGCCACCGCCTATTACACCTTAATATCGAACTCCAACAAGGCCAGCGCTTGATAATGAAGTGTTAGAAGTACCAAAAATAATCCATGGTGCAACTAAGTGCATAAATGAGATTAGCAAGCAGTTCACTAGAGAATGAATGCCTCACTACGTGGATGAACCATAATGAAAGTCTCACTACGGATGCAGATGGTTCAGAATGAACGCCTCACTACTAACATGGATGATCCATGGCGCAAACAAGTGCACAAATGAGAACAACAAGCAGCTCTACCAGAGAATGAACGCCTCACTACCAACGCAGATGATCCAGAATGAATGCCTTATAGCAAATGCGGATGATCCAGAATGATCGCCTCACTGCAAAAGCGGATGATCCAGATATAAAATAAGAAATCTCTCCAAATGACGATCCTACGACCTTCAATCTGGAAATCCTGGGGATTCCTACCCTGAAACCCTACAAATAGCATTCAAGCACCATTTTTAGCCAAAATTTGTATCTACAGATGGAACTATAAGAAAATATAACAATAATACACATATATGTATATAAATGAAATTTATATACACGAGTACATATGCACGCCCAAGTGGCCTGCATTTAACCACAATGTGCATGCATTTTTAGTGGTACATGTGGACATAGATTTGATAGAAGCATCCCCATATTTGAAATCCGCCTAGGCAGAAGCCTTTATTTTTTTGTTTAGACTGCAATAACTTCTTCATACTAACTTGGAATCAGGCGAGACTTCAACCGATGAACTCCCATCTAAATTATAAACAATAAGGAACACTTGGATACTTCATCTAGTGAACATATACCATAGTTCTCCTTGGTGATTAACAGTTGTACTTAAAAAATAATATGCTACATCCCCATATTTGAATTCTGCCAAGAAAGAAGGCGTATTTTTTTTGTTCATACTACAAGAACTTCTTCATACTAACTCGGAATTGAATGAAACTTCGACCGATGAACTCCCACCTAAATTGTAAACAATATCATATACTCGGATACTTCAACTTGTGAACGCATACTATAGTTCTCCATGATGACTAACAGTTGTACTTAGAAAATAACAGGCTATACCCACACTTTAACGCACACTGTAGTTTTCCATGAAGACTAATAGTTGTACTTAGGAAATGACAGGCTACATCCTCATATTTGAACTCCGCCTAGGCAGGATTTGCTGTTTTTTCTTCAGGCTGCAATAACTTCTTCATATTAACTCGGAATTAGGAAAAACTTTGACCGATGAACTCTCACCTAAATTACGGACAATATGGTACACTCGTATAATTCATCTTGTGAACGCACACTGTAGTTCTCCATGTGGACTGATAGTTTACTTAGAAAATAACATGCTACCACATCCCCATATTTGAACTCCGCCCCATGCAGAAGCCGATATTTGGTTTGTTCAGACTGCAATAACTTTTTCATACTAATTAAAAATCCGACGAGACTTCAACCGATTAACGCCCACCTAAATTATGGATAATATGGAACACACTAATACTTCATCTTATGGATCCATACTATAGTTATCCATGGGGACTGACAGTTGTACTTTGAAAATAACAGGCTACCACATGCCCATATTTGAACTTCGCCTAGTGCAAAAGCAGCTATTTTTTTTGTTCAGATTGCAATAACTTCTTCGTACTAACTCGGATTTAGGCGATACTTCAACTGATGAACTCGTACCTAAATTGCGGACCTGATACTTCATCTTTAAATGCACATTGTAGTTCTCCATGGTGACTAACAGTTGTACTTAAAAAATAACAGGCTATATCCTCACTTCAACGCTTACTGTCGTTCTCCATTTTAACTAATAGATGTACTTAGAAAATAGCAGGTTACATCCTCATATCTGAACTCCTCCTAGGCAGAAGCTGCTACTTTTCTTTAAATTATAATAAATTTTTCATACTAACTCGGAATCAGGCAAAACTTCGACCAGTGAACTCCCACCTAAATTATGGGCAATATGGTACACACGGATACTTCAACTTGTGAACGAGCACTGTAGTTCTCAATGGGGGCTGACAGTTTAGAAAATAATATGTTACCAGATTCCCATATTTGAACTCCGCCTAGTGCAGAAGCTACTATTTTTTTGTTCAAACTGCAATAACTTCTTCATAGTAATTCGGAATCCGGTGAGACTTCGATCGATTAACTCCAACCTAAATTACGGACAATATGAAATACTCGAATACTTCATCTTATGAATGCAACTATCGTTCTCGATGGGGACTGATAGTTGTACTTAGAAAATAATAGGCAACCACATCCTCATATTTGAACTCCGCCTAGTGCAGAAGCCGCTATTTTTTATCTAGACTATAATAAATTCTTCATGCTGACTCGGAATCAGGCAAAACTTCAAGCAATAAACTCCCACCTAAATTACGGATAATATGATACACTTGGATACTTCATCTTGTGAATGCACACTGTAGTTCTCGAAGGTGACTAACAGTTGTACTTAGAAAATAACAAGCTATATCCTGATATTTGTATACTATTTCTCTATGAGATGTAAAAGGGTATATTTGGAATTTCAAAACGGCACCGAGTGAATCTATTCAATGAATTCTCTTTATTAGTAGTAAAGATATATATGTATCAATGAAATAAAAGAAATAAAACTATAGTTAAAATTATAAGACAATAAAGAAACTAAAATAAGAGATAGACTAATAAAAGGATCAAAAATCACTATGCAACATTTTAACTTACTCTAATGTTATGAAATAGTGATCACGAAATCAAAAAGGCATAAAAATTACAAAATGTGTAGTTAAAAAATTGTAAAACTTTAAAATCAAAAAATATTAACTTTATGCTCCTTTGATCAAAAGAACATTATGATAATCATTAAAATCATCATACGAATTCGAAGAAATGTTAATGCTATAATTATTAATGTTAAAAATATTGTTATTTTGTTTAAATAACTTAATGTAATTTCTAACCTTATTAAGATATTCTTTAAAATGATAATTTTTAGTCAATCTATATTTTGGATTTGAAATCCAATTGAAACAAAATGATGCAAATGAAAAAATCAATGTATTAATATAACTGTTATTACTATTAAATAGTCTCTAGTTTCTCTCAAACCAAATATACCAACATCTTATAATGAATAGTATCTAGTAAAAATCTATTTTTCTTTTAGACTTAAATCTTAAGTTACTCCAGTAAAATCACAATCGGTAACTTTAGTTATAAGAATAAAGTTAGAGAATTTAAGAGTATGGTTAAGAATGTAGCAAGTATCCATACAATCATAATATATATGATTAATATCCTCAACATACAATTTACAAAAAGAAGAAACAAAATGGCTATTTTCTTTTGTGATTAATTACTCACGATTGCAACTATTTACAACTACAACCGCTTAACATTTTATTTAAGGTTTTCTTATTAATATACTTTAGATTAAATATTTAATTAATTATATCATAGTATAATAAAGTATACAACAAAAATCACACACCTTTATTATGAATGATACAGACTATAGAGTCAAATATATGTAATAAATTGCATAATGCCCCTAGGGCATACCACAAACTCTTTCATATGAAACTTAATTATGAGGACTATGTGACATTAGAGAATGAATATATTATGATGAATAGCTGAATTTTGAGATGAACGTTAGTCTTATACATTTATATTAAGTTATGTAAATTAAATTATTATGATATCTATTCACATGTTTTACGATAAATTATATGTCACGATGATGGTAATTGTGTGAGATAATAAGGGGGAAACTAGTTCTATACGCCACCGTGGTCTTGCTATCATGTACGTACGTAAGTACATATATACATATGTGTGTGTGCACGCGTGCAAGCGCAAGTGGTGTGTGTTTATGTGTGCATGAATGTGTGTTGAGGGGACTAATATTGTTCACACTAAACCATTGTTTAACTCGTTGTTCCATATTGTTTTCTCAATAAATTCATGGGTGCTCACTTGAGCACATTAGGTTTACGGTTATTCAGTTAGATATGTTGCTTTTGATTAATGATAAAGTAGCTAGAGATGGAATTAGAACTTTCTACTTATATTTACTGTCTTATTTGCATCCTCATATGTTGATATTCTTTATTTATGTTTTTATTATATTTACCACCAGGTGAGAAATAGTTGGGTTAAATTTTATGAATGCACATTAAAAAATGTAATGATTGTTTAGTTGCTCCATTTACTCTTGTTATGAAAAGAAAAGAAAAATATACATAACTAGTTTTGTTTCTTTAAAATAATATCATTGATGATTTCAACATCGTTGGCATTCAATTTTTGAGTTTAGCGACGGGATGTTACACTTCACGCACCCAATTTGTGCTTGATTAAAAATAATATATCTTAAAAGATATTTGCTCATAAAAATATTGCAAAAGAAATAATAAATATTAATTTTATAATTTAGTGTAAAAATGCAACTCAATTTAAAAAATTTGAAATAGTGTACTCATGTAATGATCCACCTGCCTATTGATTAGCATCATAATAATATAAAACTTTATTGAAGTAACACACACATACTAATCAAATGTGCTAGATGAAAATTGACATCAATTCGTGTAAGAGAGGCTAGTATCGAACCTCATACAAGCTTCTACTGAAATGTAACGAAAGGATGGTAAAAAATTTACCAAATAGAACATGTAAATAAGGTTAGGCCTCTCCACTATATAATTTAAGCGTATCCATTAGAGCTGGCTCTTGATTATTATATAGATTTGTGATTGATCCTTGTAATTGGTTCTGGATATTTTAAAGAATCTTCAAAAATAATAAGAAAGAGTGTATACATGGTGGTCGAAGTAGTTTCTATGATTTTATAATTGGTGTGGATGCACGGTTATTCTATGTCTCAAGCCATATTGTCTAGCAGTCCATGGTTAATCATCGTCAAGTCATTATCTAGTTTGATAGTGAAGTGGTTGCGAAAGTAATATGCAGAGGCAATGGTAATTTCAGAAATTCTATAAAAACTAAAGTATTAAGGATGCGTTTGCAGCCTTTCCTAACCCTAGAGTTAGAGTAAAAAATTTCCATTTGGGTTGACACATTGGGCATGACACCCTACAAATATTACATATGTGTGCATAAAAATATTTGAGAAAACAAAATGAATTAAGTTACAAAAATTTTTTTTTGCATATAATTTTCAATAAAATGATTATTAAATACGAAAAGATTAACACAAGTACAACACTAAATGCATGATGTATAACAAAATCATGTAGAAGTACCACTGTAAATATATGTATTAATACTAAAAGTATAAATAACAAAAATAATTTAGAAAAAACAAATGAAAAGGGCTATAATATTCTGGTTGGCATTCATTTCAAGCTCATGATCATCTTTAATAATAAGTGTTTTGTCTTTGGTGTCATACTTTTTTGGTATCTGCATAAACTACCAAAAAATGCCCCTCTATAGATATTAACAAATATTAATATCACTTAAATGTGATCTAACAATTAAACTTCCAACTACACTTGATTTCAATGCAAGAATAAGAATACATATTTATGTAAGTTATTTTCTCTTGGATGTGTTAAACATATAGAATTTGTAGAAAATAATTCACAAGCAAAGCGCATACCATCGTCATACACGAAGCGCGTTCCATAACACTCTTATTAATTACCACTTTTTCGAACTGAATCGTTATTTTTATCAATAATGGCATTACTCCATTTTTCACCCAATCAATTAGAACATTCGAGCATCACTAAAAGCACATCATATGTCAATGATAAATATCAAATCATTGTGAATTCTATAACAAGATAAATCAACAAGAATTTGATAAATAGTGAAGTATGTCGAGTAATTGTTTATAGATTCAAATAAAGTCAATCCATTATGTAGGATCAATTTCTCCCTTAAGGGGGGTGAATAGGGTGATACTAATAATTATAAAAATTATTGCAAAAATATATAAAATAATTGCAACACTGATAATAGCAGAATAATAACAGCACAGGTAATATCATAATATTAAAAGAACAAATAGAACAACACAGATTTACCCAACTTCGGCAAAACCCTGCCTACGTGCTGCCCACAAGGTTTCTACTAGAAATTAAGTAGTTGGACGCTTACACACGTAAACTCACGGCACCTGCTATCGATCACCTAACTCTACACTCAAAACCCTGCCATAACTCAGCGACTGAGTTGCGAATTCTTGAACTACATCACCGTAGTTCGTCCCCTAATCACATGACGAGAAAATTACAAATGTTTAAAAGAGAAATGCAAAATAAAAATAACTAAATAAATATAGAAACCCTAAATTAAAAAAATAGCACAATATGATAAACAAGATCGGCCAAATAAAATAAAAGAGGATCCCCCTTTTGATTTTTATATTATCGGCCCGTATCCTTCTTCTCTTTTTTATTATCCCCCCTTTATAGGAACTGTCTCACGTTAAATTGATCTAGTTCGTGTTGTTATTTCATGTATGCTGACCTGTGACCCATTTGAATATTGAGGCTGTGTTGCTTAAGTACTTGTACACGACAATTTTGTGATATTTTTGTATTGCACCTGAGTTGAACCTAGCTTTTTATTGGATTTGACATTATGCTCACCTGTCCCTGTAGTTTTATCAAGTGTATGTCAGTGTCCATGGCCTTATGGCATGTACAGTGATACACTGTGCATGTCACAAGTTGTTCTTGCATATGAATTCAAAATAAAAGATGACTAACAATCCAAATAACCTACGTAATAATATTTTCAAAAACACATTTTATTTTACACTGCAAAAAAATTTCCTTTTTAATTTTCCTGCATTAGTGTTTATTTTGCAGAAAACTCAGGTGTTGGATTCAAATTGGAACACAGTTGAAGAATATTATGAGTGAATAAGTGATATGTAGTGAGGTGCTGATGTAAATGATAATTGTACACTGAAAAATTGCATTGCAATTTGAAATTGTGTATATATAGTAAGAGCTCAATTTTGTACTATTCAAAATTGTAATAAAATATTTGTTTGAATAAAATATCTGTATGAATTTAAAATTCTATGTTATTTATTTTATTCAGCAAATATTTATTTAATTATGTGAAAATAAAATAGTAACTAATAAATACATTTAAACGAATATATATATATATATATATGTTTATTATCATCAAACAAAAATCATATACTAGCATATTCAACAATCTACCCCTTTTAATGATAACAAACATATATTTAAGATTTTGAATCTATTAAATGTATTCGATCATTCAATTTGCTCGCCTTATTTGAATGCTCCCTCTCTACAACAAAACTCCCCCTTCATATATGCATGAAAATAAATAAAAATATGCAAATGAACCTTGATGCAAATAAATGAAATATTTGACCTTTATTTTCCAAAGTCTTAACTTTTCTCTCCCCCTTTTGTTATCAGCAAAAGAGTAATGGTGTTAGAAAAATAGAGATAATAAACATTATTACAACATTAATACCTAATCGAGTATAAATATTAAATTTCAATAAAAAATCAAACAAAAATCATAAATACACTTTTTGGCGCATATTCCACTTTAGAATTTTAGGGATGATGTAAAACCATATAGCTGTGTCTATTTGTGGTATATTTATATCAGAAATTTGAATATCTACTAACCATGCATAACCGTTAGGATTTTTAAATGAGATTAGTAGTATTCCAAATTTGAAAAAATGAATTCAAGTACCTTCTAACCACGCATAACCGTGATGACTTTTAAATGGGATTAAAATCAACTTGGCTATTTAATAATCAATTTTGATATGCGCTCCATACATGCATAACCGTGTGGACTTTTAAATTAGCATGAAGGCACATAATCGAAAAAATTCCAAGTGATTCACCCATGCATAATCGTGAGGACTTTTAAATGAGAGTGAATACTTTGGACGTTTTTATTGCTAAAAAATATAATAAAGTGAAAAATGAATAATTTCTTGTTTAAAATACCACATTTTGACATACTATATTGGATTTTGATGAGCGATGGTCATTAGAAATTTGATAGAAATAGAGATGGTCATGGAATTTTTACCAATCAAAAGTTATCATAATTATTGTTTAAATTTTTAAGGAAATTTACTAAATATACCGTCTCAAGTTGTAATATATGGTTAATATCAACACTCATCACTTTTTCAAACACTATTTATCTTTTCGATAATCAGTAGGGAGTTAGATTAGTTAATGTAGACATTTAAGGTCATAATCAAAAGTATAGAATCAAATTTCTAAAATGCCAAAACTGAGACAAAGTCGATAAAAACTATTTTCTGGAAGGGGTTTGTAAAATGTCTATCAATTGAGAATCAGTTGAAATGAAATTTATGCAGATATTTTCTTTGGAAATATGATCTCTAATAAAATGATGTCTAACATTCTATATGTTTTGGCCGTGAGTGATGTACAGGATTATTTGAGAGATCATCTGCACTTTTGCTATCACACATTAGCTGTACACGTTTAAAATTTAGACCATAGTCTTGCAAAGTTTTTATCATCCATAAAATTTGATCAGAGCAACCACTTAAAGCAATATACTCTGCCTCTGTGGTGGATAATGCAATACAATTCTATTTTCTACTTGACCATGCAACTAACGAATGTCCTAACATAAAAGACATTCCACTAGTACTTTTTCTATCAACAAGACTTCCATCATAATCTGCATCTGAATATCCTTTTAATTCAAAGTTATCATTAGTTGGATACCAAAGACCAAAACGTGACGTGTGCAACAGATATATTATAATTATTTTAATAGCTTTTAAATGAGATTCTTTTAGATTAGATTGAAATCGTGCACATAAGCAGACATAAAACATGATGTCAAGTCTAGAAGTAGTAAGATAAAGAAGTGATCCAATCATACCTCGATATTTCTTTTGATCAACTGCCTTACCTTTTTCATCCTTATCAAGTTTAATTGTTGTGCTCATGGGGTTTTTTTGCAGGTTTAGCATCTTTCAATCCAATTTTTTTGACAAGTTCCCTAATATATTTTGTTTGTGAGATGAATGTACCTTTATCACTTTGTTTGATTTCAAATCCTAAAAAGAATTTTAACTCTCCGACCAAGCTCATTTCAAACTTCTCCTACATGACTTTTTCAAATTTCTCATATAACAAGTTGTTAGTGGCACTGTAAATAATGTCATCAACATATATTTGAACAATTAAAAGATCATCGTTTTTGTGCAATAGAAATAATATGGTGTTTACGCAGCCCTTTTTGAACCCTTTTTCAAGGAGGTAAGTGCTAAGACATTCATATCAAGCTCTAGGGGCTTGTTTTAATCTATATAGTGCTTTCTTAAGTTTATATACATGATTAGGGTATTCAGGACTTTCAAAGCCTTTTGTTTGTTCAACAAAAATATCTTCTTTCAAAATTCTGTTAAGAAAAGCACTTTTATTTATCCGTTTGTCTTAGTTTAAATCCTTTATAGCATGCAAAAGCTAACAATATCTAATGGATTCTAGTCTTGCTACATGTGCAAAAGTTTCATCAAAATCAATTCCTTCAATTTTATTATAACCTTTAGCAACTAACCTAGCTTTGTTTCTAATCACATTTCCAGATTCATCAAATTTATTTTTAAAAATCCATTTTGTTCCTATGACTGGATAATCATTAGGTCAAGGTGCTAGAGTCCAAACGTCATTTCACTCAAATTGATTTAGCTCTTCTTGCATAACCATAAACCAATTTTCATCATTAAGAGCTATATCTGTATCTTTGGGTTCAATTTCTGAAATAAAGCCACTATATAGACACAAATCACATAAATTTCTAAAGGAGGAACGAGTTTGGATACCTGCGATAGGATTTCCTATTACCAACTCTAGAGGATGATCTGCTTTGAATTTCAATTTCTCTGGATCTAAATTTCTTTGGACTTCTTTCGTGGTTGTGGTTTCTTTTGGTTTTTCATTTTCATCTTTTTCATTCTCCTCTTCAACATTGATTTTGATAATTTCCTTGTTTTGATCATCAATACCTTCGTTAAATTTCACATTGATTGACTCCATGATTGTTCTCGTCATTTTGTTGTATACTATATAGGCTTTGCTTCTGATGAGTATCCCATGAACATGCCTTCACAGCTTTTGCCTTAAATTTTCCCAGTTGATCACCAATATTTAGAATAAAATACGGACAGCCAAAAACCTTGAAATATGCAATGTTAGGCTTTTTGTCGAACCATAGCTCATGTGATGTTCTCTTAAGAATTGGCTTAATCATGACTCTATTCATTTTGTAACAAGCTGTATGTACTACCTCTGCCCAAAAAGACAAGGGTAGTTCATACTCGTTTGTCATAGATCTAGCCAACTCTTGTAAGGTTCCATTCTTTCTCTCGACTACTCCAATTTGTTATGGAGTACGTGGGGTAGAGAATTCTTGTCTAAATCCACTTTCATCATAATAATTTTTAAATTCATAATTTTCAAATTCTCCACCATGATCACTTCTTGATGAAATAATAGAAACTCTTGTTTTATTTCGAACTAATTCTGTGAATTCGGTGAAGTAAGAAAAAATTTCTGATTTTTTAGCTAAGAAGTATACTCACGTGTATCTAGAGTAATCATCAACCAATACGAAACAATATTTCTTACCACTTAGACTTGCAATATCGTTAGGGCCAAACAAATCCATATGAACTAGTTTAAGGACTCTAGAAGTGCTTACATTGTTCTTCGCATGGAATGATGATTCTTTAAGTTTTCCCATAGTACATGCTTTACATTATATTTCAAAATCATGTGATGGAAAACTTCTTACCAAATCTTTTCTTTTTAATTCTTTTAACATATTCATGCTAGCATCCTGTAACAGCCCAAATTTTAGCAATATTTTATTCTTTATTTATAACTCTGGGGTTTTATTTTTTGAAAATTTGATTGTCTAAATTTAATTATAAGTAATCATCCAAGATTTTTATTAGTGTGAAAATTCAAAAATTCTTATTTTGGTTAAAACTTAACATTTTTTTTTGAAGTTATAAATCTTTAAATTTTTAATTTTTAATTTTTAATCTTTTGGTTTAATTTAATATATTCGTAACAACGTTTATTTCACCTTTTGTTCTTTAAAAAAATTGATTTTTTACTTTTAAAATTTTAATATTTTATATTTTACTTATATACATTTTTGAATATAAATTTCTTAGTAAATGTGTAAACAAATCATATTTTTATATGAGTAATAAATTTCCAAAACTTTGTGTATAAATAAACTGTTTAATTTCGTGTTTAAAAGGCACGTTATTTGATGGAATAAATAATGTATATACACATACAAGAAAACGTATAAAATTTAAATCCGTTATTTTCATATTTTTTTGGACAAAAATCACTGCGTCTGTTGTACGCATTCTAATTTTATTCACTTTCCTTTTACTCTCCTGATTTGATAGGAATGTTATTTATAAATTTTATAACCGTTCACCTTTTTAATTTCTTGCCATTGTTCCCATCAACGCGAGCTTTAAATTTTAAACGCATTCAATATTGTTTAAAAATCTTATTCCAAAATCTAATCTTAGCTGACCGTTTCTTCTGCTTTAATTTTGAAACCCATTTGCTTAAAATTTGTTAAAAATCTAGTAACCGTGTATAACAAGAAAAATTAGTGCTCAATCAAAATCGTGGCCTTTTTTTTAAATCAATATCTTATTTCTTGCCTATAACTGCTCATTAAAAATCAACGCTAGTTTAATTTCCTTTCCATTTCAAAGCAAGTTGATTTATTGCCGTTCTTTCTTCTCCTTAAATCACGCTACCTCTCTGATCAAACCTATATAACTCACGCAAATATTCATTTCTCAACGAAAATTTATTTTTCTAACCTTTTCTTTCCTACGCTCCCTGTTTCCACTTCTTTCTTTATGACCATTCATTATATATATACACTACAGCTGGAAAGTTATAAACGTATAAACTTAGAAACGTTTTGTATTTATTAAAAATTTAAAGCTTACCTTTAATTGTGACTTTTCTCTTTCCTTCCGTTCAAATTTAAACGCGCATCAATCAATTGCTTTAATAAATATAGCAGAATCAATGCACAGACGTTATCAATTTCATTTTATGGTGGTACGTTTTTTTACGTTTCCTACCGTTTAAATTTTAAATAATTTGCTTTTATGGGTCAGCTGAATCAAGCAACGTGACCGTTGCTATTTATTTCTTTTATTAATTGCTACAATTATTTTCACCAAATCAAGGGTTGACCGTTGCAATCACTTTTATTTATTTTTCACTTAAAATTTGGTTGCCTATTCATTTTCTTCTGTTATATTTGCCTGAAAACATGCGGTTCATCCCTATTTATTTTCGCTTTCACTTCTCTTTTCTCTAGATCTGTTCGTTCCCCTCCCTACTTTTCTTTGAAGAGAAAAAAAAAAGCAAACTGAAGCATGCGGCTGTCACCATTATTTTCATCTGCCACTTCACCTTTCTTCCAAACCTCCTCATCAAATGAAACCCATCACCTCGCCTTTCGGTTGCTTCTGTTTGATCAGTGAGGTATAGGCGTGTAAGCACATATATGTTTTGATTTATATTCGTAATTATATGTTTTTTTTATTAGTTGTAATATACATACTATTTATATAAGTATTGAATACTATTTTTTCAAAAGTTTATTTTCATAACATGACAATGTATATTTATATATAGTTTCTATTTGATCTTCCTCACAGCTTATAAGTCATGTTAATATTTTGAATTATGTATGCGACATTTTGTAGGGAACATACTATAAAATAAGTATCTATCATTTTTAATAAGAATATTTTTTTTTGTGTTTTATATTTTAATATGGGTCAGCTTCTATTTGTTGGTATCAGGTTTCCTATAATATGGTTATTCGCTTATGTAAGTCATATATTTGTTTTTTTACAGCCTATATAAAATACTTTAAAATATGTATATTATGCGCTTTGTTACCATATGGGTTTCTATGTGGTACTGACTTATTTAGTTGATGATTGTATATATTTTGTTACAGTATTATATTTATACTATTTTGGATTTAAGATGATTTTATAAATACTCTACTTTATAAATTATTTTAATACACATATATAATTTGGAAATTTATATAGGTTGAATATAATATGTTATTGAATGTAAAAGTATGGATGTATTTAAATTATATATATAACATTTAATATATACATAGGCATAGTTATATATAAAAAAGTTTTCTTTTAGGTATTCATATTTAAACATTTATTTTATCTATTTGAGAATATATATATATACTAGTTATATAAGTTTAGTATAAAGGTGTTAGTATATATATATATATTATTTTAAGTGTATGTTGATTTTTAAAAAAATGTAAGCTTGATTTATTTATTTATTTATATGTTTGAAAAACATGTAAATTAAATTTGTGATGTTTGAACTTAGAATATAAATTTCATATGTGCATATATAGTTATAGGTGGTTATAAAAGTTCGCTTATACAATTTGTCTTCATCGTTCCAGTTCCGATCTGATCCGTTTCATCAATTCGAGCCAATCATCTTTGATTGTTGAATTCGTGCCGATTTTGCTTTGCTTGGATTTGAAATTTAATTTCAGTGTCTGTATCAGTGTGTGTATCTGTATCTCCTTCTATTTTCTCTAGCCTCGAAAGGTGAGTAATCACTCACGATTAACATTTTTTATTTATTAAATTTGATTTCAATTGAAACGACAATTGAAATATACTACTGTAGTTAGTAAATCTGTTATATATGCTATTATCTGTAACTGTTCACCTATGTGATATGACACCATATCCTATTGTTTATATTTTATTTAATTACTAATGATATATGCTTGTTGTTATATTATTATCATATCTGTTATCACTCTACAAGTTCCCTGTTAGTATAGAATTCACTATGGGTTGAAATGATACATACCCGAACGGACTTTAGAATAGGAGAAAATCATTTTGGGTTGAAATGATAAACCCAAGTGATTTTCATTTGAATTGAATTTGGGATTTCGGGTTGAAATGATATCCACCCGTATATATTTAGTGTACGGATTGAAATGATAAATATCTGTAGCAAATGAAAATATATACCAACACCGTTTGTCCATATATAAATATTTTGAAAATAATTTCTATGATTTTGGGAAGAAATATATGGTCTTAATAAATGTTGATTCTTAAATTATTATATATAAAGGGTAATGATATATATAAATTTAATAATATTTAATTTAATTAAGATTGATATTATACATAAATTATGTTAAATATTTATGTAAATTATATTTCAAATAGATTTTTGCAATAATTGGGATAAATTGAGGTGGGGAGATAAAATTTGGATTTAGCTGAAATGATATTAAATTAAGAATTTTATTTAGTTAAATCGATTTGAAATTATTGAATGGGAAATTTAAAGGTACGATATTTATAACTGGATTTTTACTCAAAATAAATTAAATGAATATTTCTAGTATAAATAAATTGAAGGAAATATTTATTTGTTAGAAATTTGAGTTTTATTTTATGGATTTATTTGGTGAATATTTTAAAACTAAATAATAGGACAATAAATTGTTGAAAATAAATTCCAACCTTAGTTTTGAAATTATTAAATACTCAAGGTTTGAAATATATTGAATATAAAGGGGTAATTTGTGATTACAAATCCGAATTTGAGATCGATAAAATTTAAGTGGTTATTTTAGGAATTGAGTTGAATTTAAATTGATAAAATTGAGATTGAATTTAATTTGAATGGGAAGGTCGGGTTGATTTTGAAAACGATTTGTTAAGTTGAGGAAACTACAAATATTCTACTCTATAAATATTTATGTATATTTTGGAATATATATGAAATGAAAAGATATTTTTGTTGTGAAGTATAAATTAATTTGAAATGACCTCGGTGTTATAGTGTATATTTCTACCTTATAGATAGTTCCATGGACCCTTAGAGGATGGTTATCCCAAAAGTCCTTTAAGTTAATTATATTTCAGTTGATATTTCACTTGAGTTATATTTATAGATATAAGAATGTTAATCCTGACTCGAGTGTTTTGTGTTTTGCTTTACGCTCGAGTCAGACTGAGTGATACAGCATTTGAGACTCACCTTCGAAGTTGGAGCTTTTCTTGAAGATCCAGCTATCTATCCTTTCATTCATCTAGTTGATTGGTCCAGAGAAGTCATCTGCTTGTACTGGAGACTTCACTGCATCTGGGATATTCTGATGTATTTTATTTCTAACTCTGATGTATATAGTAGCTTCATGAACTACTATTCCTTATCTATTCCGCTGCATTTTATTACTCTATGTCTGTGATCTGTAACTGATTTATTTACTGTATATGTTACGTTTTCTAAATTTAAATTAACAATTCGGTATTTTGAATTATTCAAGTCAGACATGTATGGTTTTATTATCGATTTGAATGGTCCAAAATAGCGGGTGGTTACACATCCCCTAATCGTCTATGCCATAAATTTACTTCTATATCCTTAGCTACCAAGCATTTTGAAAGAGTGAGATCATCACAAGATTGAGAGTATATGTTACCTTTCCTCTTACCTGAAAATAAGGTTTCTTTTGATGATTGGTCAACAATTTTGCACAATTCAGAATCAAAAACACCATTCATTCCTTTATCATATAACTGGCTAATTGAGATCAGATTATGGTGTAGATTTTTAACATATAATACGTCGTTTAAGGTAAACTTACCATTACCTATTTTACCTTTACCGATAATCTTGCATTTCTCATTGTTGCCCAATGTGACTCTCCCACCTTTATGTTTTTTTCTACGCTAAGAAACTTTGATTTGTCGCCTTACACGTGCCTAGAGCAAATGGAATCTAAATTCCATTCTTGTTTTTCCTTAGCCTACCAACACACCTCGTTTGGTTCTTCACTATCATTGTCATTTTTTCTCCTAAGAAACACTGATTTACCTTTTCATTATTCTAAATTTGTCAAGATGAGATTGGGTAGTTCCTTCATGAACTACTTCAAGCGTGTGCTAGATTTCCTACGTAGTTATATAATGTAAAACACAACTAAATTCAATTTGATCCAATGAACAAATAATGGAATTCATAGCCTTGATATTAGCAGTTAGCAGTTTTATTTCGAAATTTGTCCATTGACCCATAGGTTTTTCTATTTCTTGATTGTCTATCATAATTGTTAGTGTCCTATAACCCATTTCAACAATATTCCAAGCATCAATGGTTTTCAAAAATAAATTCATTCTATTTTTCCAGTAAGATATTCACCGTTGAACATTGATGGTCTAACTATGGATTGACCCTCAGCAAAAGCATTATTAAAATAAGCCATTCAAATATTTTAAAACAAAAATTGGTTTTTGAAAAATCAAATTTTTAAAACAAAAATTGGCTTTTCTTCCTAGTTCTGATACCACTTGTATGATCGATTTCACCCTAGAGGGGGGCGAATAAGGTGATACTAATAATTATAAAAATTATCGTGGAAATATAAAATAACCACAGTACTGATAATAGCAAAATAATAGCAGCACAAATAATATCAGAATATTAAAAGCAGAAATAGAACAACACAGATTTACCCAGCTTCGGCAAAACCCAGCGTACGTGCTGCCCCCAAGGTTTCTACTTGAAATTAAGTAGTCAAACGCTTACATACATAAACTCACGACATCCGCTATAGACTAACCTAACTCGGTGATCAAAACCCTGCCACAACTCAACCACTGAGTTGCAAATTCTCGAACTACACCACCGTAGTTTGTCCCCAAGTCACACGACTAGAAATTACAAAATTTTAAAAGAGAAATGCAAAATAAAATAATTAAATAAACATAGAAACCATAAATTAAAAAACTTCCCAATATGATAAACAATACTGGCCCATATTAAATAAAACTGAATCCCCCCTTTGATTTTTATATTATCGGCCCGTATCCTTCTTCGCTTTTATATTATCGGCCCATATCCTTTGCTTGAAAAATAATGGCTCTCTTATCCTATTTCCCTCTTTCAAAAATTAGGGTTTTTTCTTTGTTGAAGACGTCGCTTAAAAATGATGCTTTTAATTCACTTCGAGGCTTCGTTGATTAGTTGATTTGTTCAAGGCTGCTTCAAAATTGTTGAGCTTAAATGTTTAAAATGGTATGTGATTTTGCTTTTCCAATTTGCTTATGCTCGACTTGATTCGAGTTTTAATGATTTATTGCTTCTCTGTTTTGCTTAAACTCGAATGAATTTTCATGCCGATGATGTTAATGGTTTAAATAGGGTTCGATCCCCTTAATTTACATTCATATATACTCTTTGAATTCTTCATGATAATTTTGTTCCACCATTCGATTTTGATTAGATGCTGGTGATTTCTTTAGACTGGTTCAATTCAAATATTTTCTGATGTGGTTGCTTGACTACCATGCCTTTGATTCTGACTTGTTCGATTCTTCATTGGTCACCATGGCTCTTACTTTGGTATTTAAAATTGTGATAATCTGGAAGTTTTGCTTTTTGTTATTTTCTGGTTTTGACTGTAAATTGTTCGAACTCCACCTAGATCAATTGTTCTGTAGTTTGACCATTGATATGTTGTTGCCTCTGGTTTCACTGCATGTATATATATATATATATATATATATATATATATATATATGTTCACGCATGTATGCATTCATGTTATATGTTGCAGACTTGAGTCTTGTGTACTGTCAGATTGCATATGTATATGTGTTTGCCTCTAACATTTTCGATTGTAGTTGTTGTGTGATATTGGTCTGGGTTGATCTGCACTGCTCTGTCTGCTGTCGTGTTGATGTTGCACTTGATTTCATGTATATTGTCGTGTGAATCAATTACCATTGAGGCTGCTGGTCATTGCATCCAGTTGATTATGTTGCTTTTTTGCACTTGTTTGATGGTCTCTTGATCACTGTCACTGCTTGCTTTAGAAAACTATTTGGTTGTTGTAATTAATTGTATTGCGCTTTGGTTCATTGATGATGCTTTGAGTCATGTCCATTTACATATGTATACATATGCCATTTTTTTCCACTTCACTACAACCCATATTTTTCACTGCCAACTTCTATGATGATTATTATCATTTGTTGTGTATGATCTCGCTGTATCACCATATATATACATACATACATATGTATGTGTGTATATGTGTGTTATTGCAGTTTGGTTTGATGTTGACTCTCGTTGTTGCTTTGTACTTGAAGTCTGGTTTTTTCTTCATTGTTTCTTGTGCACTTATGGTTGCATTCATCTGCTTCGAGTCACTTATGCATTTGAATCTTCGAGTGTACTTTGTTTTTATACTGGGTTGTAACCTCTGTCGCTTCAAGCCAGTTTATTGATTGCTTGTAGCGTCTTTCTCTGTTGTCTTCTTTCTGATGTTTAGTTTTGGCCATTGTACTTCGTTCTTGCATATAGTATCATGTGCATGTCTGATTGTTGAGTTATAGTGACATGTCTCGTGTTAGATTGATTTAGTTCGTGTTGTTATTTCATGTATGCTGACCTGTGACCCATTTGAATATCGAGGCTGTGTTGCTTAAGAACTTGTACTCGATAATTTTTTGATATTTTCGTATTGCACCTGAGTTGAACCTAGCTTTTGATTGGGTTTGACCTTGTCTCATCTGTCCCTGCAGTTTTATCAAGTGTATATTGGTGTGCATGGCCTTGTGACATATACGGTGATACAGTCTGCATGTCACAAGTTTTCGTATGGATGAGTTCAAAATAAACAATGACGAACAACCCAAATAACCGAGGCAAATAATATTTTCAAAAAAACATTTTATTTTACATTGCAAAAATATTTCCTTTTAATTTTACTGCGTTAGTGGTTATTTTGCAAATAACTCAGGTGCTGGATTCAAATTAGAATACAGTTGAAGAAAAATTATGAGTGAGTGTGTGATATGTAGTGAGGTGCTGATGTAAATGATAATTGTATGGTGAAATATCGTATTGTAATTTGAAATTGTGTATATATTGTGAGAGCTCAAAGTTGTACAATTCAAAATTGCAATAAAATATTTGTTTGAATAAAATATCTGTTTGAATTTTAAATTCTGTATTATTTATTTTATTCAGCAAATATTTATTTAATTATATGAAAATAAAATAGTACATTAACAAATACATTTAAATAAATTTATATATGTATGTATATGTTTATTATCATCAAACAAAAATCAAGTACTAGCATATTCAACACATTATACATGAAACATATCATCAAAATCCTCAATCACCACAAAAGTCCATTGTAGCGCTTGCTCGCCCACCTATGCTTCTATGCTTGAATAAAAGCACCTTTTTCTGAAGCTTTATGACTTAGTTATCACTAAGTCATCTATGTCAACTCTGATACTTCCCTATAGTTTTCAAACCCATACATAGGGATCGCACCTCAAAAGGACTAAGCAAGAGGGATCGGCCATCTTCCCTCCATATGGGTCGCCCAAAATCAGGATGCACAATGTATTGCAACAATGATCGAGAAATAACTCAAGTTCTACTAACCCAACTGGCATGAAACTTGGAGGGTAAACATATTACAACATGGAGAGCCCCTTAGAGGGATTGCACCCCCAAATTATTCCAAAATAGGGATCGATGTCGATCCCTATATTTGGTATTTGAGTCATGCGATCCCTCTTATGGGTCCATCTAGTTTCGGAGATCCTTTTGCCAAATTTTCAGGGGGATATTTCGCCATCTTCCTCTATAAATACAGACTTAATTATTCATTTTCGAGACATTTGTGCTACTTGTAGCTTTGTACTCTATTATATCTAAGGATTTTCATCCGATCCCTATTGTACTGAGTTTACAAAGTGATTAATAAAGCTATCTATTTAAAGTGGATGTTGGCAAACAATGCCAAACCACTATAAATTGCTATGTTCTTATTATTGCTTTGATTTTCTGTTATTTAACTGCTTGTTCCCTTTGTTTTCATTCTATATACTTCATTTATTTTTCTAAAAAAATTATGTTGGGTGTTTGTGCCAATTTTTCATGCAAACATATTGTTGCTTTCACAGAGAAGGATGATTCTCGGCTATATGTGGATCCCTTTACGTCTATTGGATTGTGTAAATCATTGAAAGAGATCTAGAATTATCTTCAAGTAGTTTATCCGTTCTCTTCATATTTGCAAAAGTCTAAGAAAGACTATCAACAATGGATAGGAACACAAGATCTACCTCTCAAAACACAGAAGGAAATAAGAATGCTAGCATTTAGCAAAGAGGTCCAAGAAATCTATAAGTAAATGTGAATGCGGCTATCTAGTTGATGTCTAGAATTCGGATGATTCCATCATAACAGTTGATTTTCAAAATCTGATGAAAGAGCTAGTGGATAGCCACCGACAATTGAACCATATGATTCAAGCCAATATCGATCTAATGAATCAACTCAGGGAGCGAGAGCGTGGGAAACTAGGAGAGAGCCAACCCCTTACTCCATGTCGGAGAGTTTTAGTTCATCATATGACTATCATAGGAATAGGGTTGCAGAATTAACGGATATCATGCAGAAACTTCTAAAAATCAACAAACTACTCGGATTTCCATGACCGATCGGGCCCAATCCCTCTGTAGGGATGGTTGCTAATCCCTCATCCAAAGAAGGAAAAATCCCTTCTCCTGGTAGAACATGAGCTGGAGTCGCCGTGGTTGATTTAGAGGCTGCAGTTCAGGTGGATGCAGGCCAGTTACCTCCCCGAAATAATGATGAAGTGGGCGCACATGATATGCATCAAGAGGATGTTGAGCCAAGAAGGCGTGGAACAGCCCGTAGACATCGACCGGACCATTCACGTAAGGTGGAGCATGACTCCCGCTTGGCTCCAACTATCCAAATGCCAGACTTGTCATCTCTGGCTAGGAAGCTAGTAAGGGAAAGCTAAGGCTTGACTAATGATGATTGGAGGATCTCAAGAAGCCATACCCCATTCACCGACAATATCTTACATGTGGAGTATCCAAGGATGTTCAGCATGCCATCGATGCCTACCTACGAGGGAAAAACCAACCCTAGGCAACATATTATAAGATATAGGTGGCTGATGGATTCCGCATGAGCTGATGCTGCAACAAATGCAGATATTTTCCTATTACTCTCTCTAGCTAGCAACGATGTGGTTTACGAGATTAACCCCACGGTCAATCTCTAGATTTGATGATTTAGCAAAAAAAATTGAAGAGCAATTCCGTATGCACACAAATCACCCCAAAGATTTAATGTCCCTATAAAGCATGATCCAGGCTCCAGGAGAATCATTGAAAGGTCACTTGGAGAGATTTCATTCAACTGTCACAAAAGTCAGTAATTCAAATGATTATTCAATATTGATGGTGGTAACGAGAGGATTGATCTAGAATCCGACTTTGGCGATTGGTTAGCTGGCAAACCACCTGCAACGTTGGAGCGTTTCTATACAAATGCAACTTGGTATTTAAGAATAAAGGAAGCCAGATGCTCTAGGAAGAAGAATGTTGTACGATTGAGTAGAGAGGGAGTGCAAGTAACATTGCAGTAAAACAGTCAAGGGATAGTTTCAAAAAAGTTCAAGTAAATGTCCAAAATAAACCAAATCAGCACAAGAATGGTAGTGATCGAAACTGTGAATGAAAGAAGGATTCCAAAATAGGAAAGCCTAGGATTCCAATGTATGATAGCTACACACCACCGAATACATCTCTAGAGACCGTCTACTTATCTGGATGCAATGCCATGTAGTATAGGAAGCCACCTCCGAAAGAATCGATGGAGAAGCAAAAACAAACCAGAAAATATTACCGGTTCCATGAATTCTATGGTCATAACACGAATGACTGTAGGCATCTCCACGATGTTATTGAGAAATTAATTCGAGAAAGAAAATTAAAGAAGCTTGTTAAAGCCCCACAGGATGGTGGGCAAGGGACATCTGACCCCAATTGAGGACAAGCGCCGCATAAGGCTGAGGAGCCTCCGAGGACTGGTGGAAGATTAGTAATCAATACAATAGTCAAAAGACCGCATCCAGCCGACAAGAGCCGGCACGAGATGGAGCGCTATGCTAGTGCAATTAGGCATATGAATTTTGAATGTTGTTCGAGTATAGAAGTTACGGCTTCGGCAAAACAACAACATATAATGGCAAAGATGACATTATATTCAGAAACAAAGATGTAAAGAAGGTGGAGGCACGGATGATCGACCCAATAGTCATTTGACCATGATCGGCCCTGCTTTAGTGAGGAGGATCTTGGTTGATTATGGAAGCTCCATAAATATAATTTTCAAAAAGGCTTATGATCAGATGAGGATGGAAGCCAAGGACTTGAAATCGTTTAAAGCCTGCATTCATGGCTTTAATGGTGCTGCGACCGAAGCTGTCGGTTATGTCGAATTGCTCGTTGAATTGGGAGAAGGTGACCACAGGAGAGTGCAGATGTTTCCATTTGTTGTTTTGGATGTTGACTCTCCATACAATGCTTTTCTACGCCGACCAGCTCTAGCTGAATTCCGAATAGCTCTTGCCCCTTGGTGTTTGACTTTGAAGTTCCCAACTAATAATGGTGTTGGAGTTATGCATGGTGATCAAGCGGCCGAACGTGCCTGTTATATGTCTGAATTGAGGGATTCTCAACGGAAGGAGAAATGTAAGGGTGTGGATAAGTATCTCCGCAACTAAGCCACCAAATATTGAAAACCAGCGCCTGGGCCATGGCCCGGCCCTACAGTCGGTTCTATAAAGACACAGATTTGAGGGATACCGAGGAGAAGCCAAAAGAGACTAAGCTTATACCGGTTGAGCTGACGATTGACATCATGGTCAGCCACAATGACCCGTCATGGGTCCTAAAGATCGGATCATAGCTCTACTCCCCAATGATGAAAGAACTTGCTAGTTTTCTCTAAGCAAATCTTGACGTGCTCGCTTGGACTTACTCTAACATCTATGGGATCTTGCCTGCCATTTCGAGCCATGCATTAAATATCTACCCAAGGCATGTCCCAGTGAAACAGAAAAGGCGTGGCACGGATCTGGAGAGATCTGCTAATCTTAAAGACGAGGTAGATATGCTTAAAAGTAATGGGTTTATTCGCGATGGCCTTTACTCTAAATGGGTATCTAATCTTGTATTTGTGAGAAAGGCGAACGGGAAGTGGCGAACATCCATTGGCTATTCAGACGTAAACAAGGCATATCCGAAAGATAATTTTCCCCTTCCAAGAATTGACCAATAGGTAGATTCGACCACTGGACACGAGTTGTTATCTTTCATGGATGCATACTCTGGACATAACCAAATCCCGATGCACATCCCCAACCAAGAGCACACCAGATTCATTACCAATGTCAGGTTGTATTGCTACATGGTGATGCCATTTGGATTAAAGAATGCTGGAGAAACCATCATAGTTTAGTTAATCGAATGTTTAAAGATCAAATTGGAAATACAATGGACGTATACATGGATGATATGCTTGTAAAGTCAAGACGATCAAGTGACCACATTAGAGACCTAGCAGAAATGTTTGAGATCTTTTCGATTTTACAAAATGAAGATCAATCCTCTAAAATGTTCTTTTGGTGTTTCATTAGGTAAGTTCTTGGGTTTCATCATTAATAATCGTGGAATCGAAGGTAATCCCGAGAAGTTTTGAGCAACTAGCAACATTCAGGTGCCAAAGACCATCAAACAAGTACAGAGCCTAAATGGAAAGGTTGCTGCCCTAAGTCGATTTATTTTCGGAGCCACTGATAAATGCAATCCTTTCTTTGATTTAATTAGGAGAGGGAAAAGGAACTTTGAATGGATGTAGGATTGTGAAGACGCATTCCAAGTTTTGGTGAACCACTTAGAGGGCTTCCAATCTTGTCAAAGCTGGTGGATCATGAAGACTTGTATATCTACTTGGCTGTGTCGGTATATGCTATAAGTGTCGCACTACTTCGCGAGGAGAATCGAATCCAGAGACCATATTAGCAAGCGATTAACAGGGGCTGAAAGGAACTATCCGAAGATAGAGAAATTTACGTGCTTCTTATTGATTGTTTCGCGAAAGCTCCGCCCCTATTTTCAGGCTCATCCCTTCAACTTTTACATCGATCAGCCATTACTACAGGTCCTACATAGACCTAAGACATTTGGAAGATAACTTAAGTGGAACTTCCAATTGAGACAATTTGACATCACTTATCTCCCTCGAAGGGCTATCCAGGGACAGGCATTGGCGGACTTCATAGTAAAATTTATTGCATAGGATGATCTCCCAAAGAGAGGTGGAGCCCCTACCATTCGATGGAAATTTTTTACGGATGGAGCATCCAACCATCATTGTTATAGAGACAGAATTGTGCTAGTAACTCTAGAAGATCAATCAATTTGGTACGCTTGAAGCTTGACTTCCCTGCAACAAAAAAAATGCTAAGTATGAAGCTCTAATTGCTGGACTCAAACTTGACATAGAACTAGGAATAAAATCTCTTGAAATCTTTTGCGATTCCCAATTATTAGTATATCAAGTCAGGGGAGATTACCAGGCTAAAGGAAAATGACTCGCCTCGTGCCTTATCCAAGTCCAAGAGCTATTAACTGCCTTTGAGTATTATGACATCACACACATTCTCCGGGATCAAAACAAAATGGCTGACTCATTGGAAAAGTTTACTAGCACCGGGGATGCGCAATAAATGGGCTTGGTTCCAGTCTAAGTACTAGACCCTCTTAGCATAAACCAAATGAAAATCGACTGGGTACTAGAGATAGAGCTTGAGAATGATTCGTGGATGACTTCGATTAAAAAGTATTTACTACAGGGAGTCCTTCCTGAATGGAGGAATGAAAGCAACAAGTCCTCTACAAAGCTTCAGTGTATATCATTCAAGGAGTCATGTATAGAAAGGGTTTTTCCGTTCCCCTTCTTGGGTGTATCGCTCGTGATGAAATAAAACGAGTCCTAAAATAAGTCCATGAGGGGGAATGTGGTGATCACAATGGTGGGCGAACCCTAGCAAAGAAAATATTCCATTATCTGTATTATTGATCGACTGTCAACCAAGATGCTACTGATTACGCTAAGCAATGCGAGGCCAGATATATGCAAAAGTTCTAAGATCTCCACCGATGAAAATCACACAAATGTTCAGTCCATGGTCGTTTGATATATGGGTCATAGATATTATCGGTTCCTTATCGATCTCTAAAGGTGGTGCGAAGTACACCTTTGTCGCAGTTGATTACTTCACCAAATGGGCCGAAGCGGAACATTTAATGACAATTATGACAAACAAAGTAATCAAAAGTGGATGGATGAACTCCCAATAGTATTATGGGCTTACAGAACCAAACGCAAGTCCGCGATTGGCCATACTCCATTCGCCCTTGCCTATGGCTCCGAAGCCTCATTCCTGTTGAACTCGAAGCTCCTTCTCATCGACTGACCAACTACGACCCCAGAACGAATATAGATTTGCTCTTAGAATCCCTAGACTTTGTAGATGAGAAGCACGAAGAAGCTGATTTGAGCACAGCTGCATATGGACACCAAGTCGTTTGATACAACACTAAAGTACGACCTAGAACCTTTGAAATCGATGATCTCATCTTGAAATGGGTTTGTCCTGCCCTATCACACATGAATACTACCTGGGAACGCAATATGTCATTGAACAAAGGCTTGAAGAGAGAACTTTCAAGCTAGTGACTATTAATGGTGTCACACTCCTAAGGGCGTGGAATAGTGAGTAATTATGACACCATTTCACTTAGTTTATTCTTTTCTATTCAGTTGTATTCAATTTCCAAATTTGCTTTAGCATTTGATTTGCCAGATATGTAATAAAACAAATTATGCCATTTCTTTCCGTTTTGCAAATAAAGTTTGAAATTTCCTTCATATTAGTGGTTTTTGTAGTACAAAATATTAGTTATGATACTCGACTAACTAATATTGAAATGTCCGAGTAGGTTCCCAGCGTTTAGAACTAGCCGATTACATAAGTACACGATTGAATTTAACAAAATAAGCATGGTCCGACCATTCATTTGATGGTTCTCACTCACACCCCGATGGATGGAGTACCTAATGGGGAATGGATGTGGCTTGACAATCCGATAACCATATAAATCCTACCAAGTAATGGGATAGGCATGAACCAAAAGAGATCATGATACGGCCGATCGCTCGTTAAATTAAACCCTGAGCTTGGGGCAAATCAATCAATTAAGTAAAGTACGGTCCAACTATTATTCGAAATAACTCTAAGTCCCCAGAGTGTAGACTAAAGTATAAACATGAATTGGGTGTGATTCGACCACCCTCTACTAACTCTTACCCCAAAAGTGCGAATATGAGCATAAACAAATAGACGAGTGCGGTTCGACCACTCAATACTTCATAAAACTCCGACCTGAAGCTCACATGAGGAGTATAAACTCACTAAGGATGGAGCTTGACCATCTATTATCTAAATCTGCTAACCCGAGACTGAGGGTAGAAGTATAATTACTCAAACGGCTGAATCCGACGGCGTAATACTAGGGCTCGAACCCAGTATTTGATACAACTTAAGGCCACGATCACATGGAGGCCTTGAGTGAAAATTAACGGATGATTATACAAATCAATGAACAACAAATTACAAGTACATTAATTGGAATAAAGAATTTTAATTTGCACGTTAAACTTGAAAATCCTAGTATAAATTTATCCAAAAGCGGGGGCCGTACCCGCATCATCACGGCCAACAAAAGAAAAAATATCTTTACAAGCTATATAAAACTAAGCCGAAGTGAAGGATATTTCTTTTGCCTCTTCTCTCTTTTGGATTTCTTATGAGTGGGCCCAATCAAGCCTCTGCCTTTCCTTCTCTTCGATCCTTTATCACCCATGCAGGAGAGCTTTTAGAGGTTAAAGGGAGTTCTTCGAGAACCGACCCGCCGGATGGAATAACTTACATTGCGACAAGATTCAGATCATCGAAGTCCACATCAGCGGGTTCAGCTTTAGCTTTTTTATTCAATATCTCCTCTCTCTCAATGTGCTCCTTCAAGCTGAGCTCATTAGTGTATTCGAAGGCACCGGTGATCACAACGTCATCAGATTCATCTGGCAGCGGTTGATCATCAGCTTTTACATCATCAAGTGCTCCAATAACTTGGACATCGGCCTTGGTATGTTAATGGCCGTCAAAATTTTAGTAAATGTCGATTGTTGCTCCAAAGCAGCACCGCTTCCTAGAGTTTGACTGGGACTGGAAGACCGGTATATTCATAGGAACAAGAAAATAAACCCATAACTATTGGGCATGAGGAACGAAATCTCTTGAATAATGGAGAATAAAGTGGGATACCTATATCTGGCTGACTTTCAGTTATCATCGAAATGCTCACCTCTTGAATAGGAGACAACACCTTTGATTGATAACCAAGTATGTTCGGATCATAGCTCAGATCCTATCCCGAACCAAGTGAAACTGATGCTCCGGCTGTTTGAAGTGAAAGGGGGGCCTTTGGAATTAGACTCCAAAGCTTCGGTGATGTTTTTCCCTTTGCCGTAGGGTGCTAAAATATCATAGTATTAAAGCCTTATCGGGACAAGATCTAAATATTTATCCTTATGAAGAATCTCCCACGATAGTTTCTCCACATCTAAATCAGCTTCACCAAGGGCTTTCTTCATCATTTCAACAATATATTCCCAAGCCTCGATGAGCGATTCGAGGTAGCCCTCTCCAAGAAAACTGAGATCACGAAGGATTAGGAACGTAGCATTATATGCAATGATCACAGGATCTAACATGTCCTTAATCTCATTCCGGCTACCTTCTTTAGCATCCTCCAGCTGGGTCTAAATTTATCCTCTTACTTCATTAGGTCCAGCATCCTTTGTTTCTTCCTTGATGAGTTCAATTTGATTGATTACTCGTCAAGTTTAATTTTCAATTTTCGGGCTTTGACGGCCTCTTTACAATACTTTTGAGACACCTTTTGAGCTTCAAGTTTTTCTTCCTTCTCTTTCTTAAGGAATTCTTCGAGATCCTCAATAGGGTAGGCTAGAGTGTTTTTCCCTTTTTGCAATGTATCCTTCTCTAGAGCAAGCACACTAATGCAGTTGAAGGAAGCATCTAGTTCCTTTTTGTGAGCCGTTTCCAAATAGCTAACCCCCCGGATGTTTCTTTAGCTGCCGCAGCTAGCTTTACTGTCAATTATGTGATCTCTTCATCTTGGTGTTTAACTATGTCTCTATCGTGGATCGCCTCTAGTTTGAAGTGATCGATTTCATATTGTCTCTTAGAAGAAGCCTTAGAGATTTTCTCGGCTAAATGCTGAAATGCTTCGTGCGACACAAAAAACCATTGACACATGTAAGTGAACTCGCTTTAGCACTCCCTGAAAATTGTATGGATAGAAGGAAGAAACTTCAGCCCATCAAAGCAGATTTTTACGAAATTGACCTTAAGTTCGGCCAATCTTTCCACCGTAGAGGCTTCAGGAGCCGTAGTAGCGAAAGCTGGACCAGAAGTAGAAATTTGGTGTTTGCATGACCTACGATCGTGAGGCTGTCGAGAACCCAATGAACAAGAGTAATGCTCGAGTGGCACAATAGTTTGGAGAGCATGGGAAGAGGTCTGATCGTCGCTATGTACAGGAGATTGGGCTGAACTTCCTGGTGAGAGGATTGATATTGGGATTTGTGTTTAGAAGATGAAGACTCCCTTAAATGATGATTTCTTTCTCGACTGTCATCTCTTTCTCAACGCCTGCCCGAGTCTGGACCGTGACTGGATCCATACTTTGTTGAGTAGTCCCTCAAGCGATCGAAGGCACAAGAATGAGACATGGCACCTTTGAATCAAACAAGAGAATATATGTAACCGTCAAATAAAAGATAGATGAAAATCGTACAGTGAAGTGCACGTGATTGTGAGTATCCTATTGTCCCCCCAACGGACCGGTTACTATAGCTTTGCTCATAGGAGTTTTCCCCTTTGCTAGTTGGAGGAATATCATTACCAGTCCTGGTGGGAGATTTGAGCCCCTCAATACTGATGTTGGGGAAGTCATAGGTCACGATATTATCAAGGATCGGGAGATTCGAGAAACCTTCCATCAAACTTTCTAAATGTTGAGAAGAAGACTCTTCTTCAACAGAGGTAATCATGAACTCTAGCTCTTTGGCGGTTTTTCTCATATGAAGTATATAAGTGAGCTTTTTTCCTTTCCTTGTTGGCATATGAGATTGAGTGCCTTGTAATATTTCGATCATAGACGCATTGCCTAGGCCTACATCAGCATCGTCGGGCTTATTGGCTTCATCACCTCTAATATCACTCTCTTCGGCATCGTCCTAAGGCCCCTCGACTGGGACACGACATGGCTATTAGTGGCACTTTCATGTTCCGCAACATTCCTTGGTGGTGCAACACTTTTTGGAGATGCCCAATGCAGCGATCTTTTTCCAACGGCCAAAAGGAGATAACCTTCATCGATTACAAGGGATTTGATGTCCCTGTCCTCAATTGAGGTGGCCCGTATTGCAGAAACCACCCTCGAATAACTATTACCTTTAGGCCGTGGATGGACACCTAAAAACTTTCAAAGTATTAGTTCAGAATATGACTTGGGATAAATAATTTGGGAATAAAGTCAAGGCAAGGCTTAAGTCCTTCCAACTATCGCCTCACGAATCCAGGTGGACATTGAATGTAGAATCATTTTTGTGTAAAGATACCGAGCTTGTTACATGCATCGATCAGAACTTGAAAGTTGGGGAAGGCTCGAAGAAAGCATGAGAGAGGCTCCCCATCCGTTATTTGAAATTATAGGTAAACTTAATGTCTTTAGGAGATGGCAGGCGGAATATAACATCCATAAATAGCAAGAAAGTGCCATAAAGAAAATCATAGATGTTCGGATGTAGCTGCGAAGGAGCTATTCCTGGATAATTTAGCATCTCTCGGATAAAAGAATTATAAGCCGGCACACATTCGGCCTAACACATGAATTTATTGCATGTCATATACCTCTTCGGGGGTAAAATGAGCCCTATCATTCACTGAAGGGACTAGAACATCTCCAAATGGAGTTCTATGTTTTGAGCATAGTCTACAGAGAGTGGCCTCACCATTCTAAAGGAATGGGAATCCACCTGGTTATCCATAAATATAGCACCCTCTATAGTGTCAGGGGCAAGGTTTATATCTTCCACCGGAAGGATGGGAACATCAGAAAAAAGATCTGCCAATGGGTGGAAACCTCTGGTTGCTCAGTTTGGTGGTCAGGGGAAAGTCTGCCAAATATAGTTGTAGAACTTGACTCGACTTCGGGGTTACCATATTGTCAAGGTTGTCCAAAAGGCATTTCGACTGAACACTCTAAACATCTGGAGTCCATATTCAACTAAACTCAGTATATGATCAAGATTAGAAAAATATATATGTCCCCTTGTTAATGGTAAACTAGTGTGTGTAGTGTGGAACAGTGTTGTGTAGTGCAGAGATAAACGGTTCCAAATTGAAAGCAAAAGTAAATGATGAGACTTTGATTCCAACCAGAGTGACCGTCATCGCTGATCGTCTCAACTAGACTGATCGGTTGTATAAGCTTTAGGATTGACCATTGACATTTCAATGTGTGAATTGAATTATTAAAGTCTGTATGTTAAGTTTTAATTCATTTTCAATTCCTAACTGTTTAGTTGTTCAAGTTCAAATGCAAAGTTGGATGGCAAGTCCTGTTGTCTGTTATCATCATATGTTCATGCTCGTTAAAATGGGATTGGTTTTGATTTTCATGCAAGTTAATATGGGTTGGTTATCTCCAGTGTTCAAGTTCAATTCAAAGGCTTAGATTCGGCTAAGTTCTCATAGCCGTTCCTCTTAACTTAATACAACTGATCCCTCTCGCAAGGCCTATGACTGATCCCTCCATTCTTTAGCACCACCGGTTCCTATGCCAAAAACCAATACGACCGATCTCTCAATTGAGTATACCAACATCAATCCCTCCTTTAAGTAATACTCTAATCGATCCATATACCATGTGATTACTAAATCGATCCCTCCTCTTACATCCTCCAACATCATTTTTGACGGATCCCTCTCCCTCATTTAGTAACCGATTTTTTCCTCCATCCACCATAAACCAATCTCTACAATCATCTCAGCCATTATACCAATCGGTCATACTCATACAGTTACTCCAACATCCACTACCAGTCCCTCTATTTACAATTTCACTTCGTCTTCTCTAATTCAAACTAAACACGTAGTTTTATAACCCCTAAAATCACTGGCCACATCGTCTCGTCGTCTAAATTTATCCAAAATCGTATACAATGAAACCGACATATGTGATTTCGATTGCTAAATTGAAAGGAAAGAGGGGTTCAATTTGATGTTGGAATGGACGAATGGAGAAGGGTTAATGTTGGTGGCGAAGCAATTGATGATGATCCAGATGAGTAGAGATGGAAGTTTTCACCCACGTTGATGGATTCGAGATGATTAAAGGAAATAAAAAAGAGGAAGGGAGGGTTCGGAGTATTTTCAGAAGAGGAAACAAGATAAAGTAAGGAAGGAAAGTTAGATGTTAGCTTATATATGGAGTCCATGGGTTCGGCTTGCTTTCCTTATTATGTGGTGGAATCCACCAAGTAATAGGGATCGGGTACGATACTTAATCTAGGGAACAAAATTCAATCCCTATGTTAAAAAATAGAACCTGTAAGAAGGATCGATTATAAAAATTATGATCCCTATTATAAAAAAGAAAGAGGGGGGAATGGCTAAAGGAATACCGATCCTTACAAATATAAAAGAGAGAGAGAGAGAGAAGGGATCGACTGTGAAACCTATGTGCATGCAAACATGTACCTAACAAACTATATAAAGCAAATAAATATAAAATGCAATGGAATTGCATTTAATTCAATGAAAATTGGTAATGACCCCTGAGCATGCAAATCTGTCCAGGAGCCAATGACAAGAACGTGTACCTAAACGTGCATGTGTATATTCTAAAAGTTCAATTTTTGAAATCGATAGAAATTGAATTCAAACCTGAAGCTTTTAAGGTCAAGACTGGATCAGATAGCCAAAGCGTAATAGTCTCATAGAACCGGAAGTAGATATCAATTGACGAATATAATCCTAAATTTATACACTTGAAAATCAACTAAGCCTCATGATGACCAAAGAGAGAAATGAAACTTTGGGAAAATAATTTGATGGAAGGATAGAGACTATTCAAAAAATTAGATGGATTCCTTGTCGATGACTCTAACTTGCTTTGATTCAAAGCATGTCATGTTTAGCACAAGACATACTTTGAAGGGCAACTGTTATCCAGCATTCTGACTCGGTTATATCCAAACTGATTGGACAAGTTAGACTCGACTTTCATCAAGGGTAGTAAGTCCAAAGCGATGATTATAGGATCCAGAAGTCAAATACATATGGTAATATAAAGCCGTGGTCAAATGGAATCAGGAAATATGCTATATAATGTTCTAAGTATGGAATATAATTCAATATAGAAAAGGGATTGGCTATAACCCTTCTCAATTATAGGGATCATCCATTTAAGATAAACAAGTGCAACTCAATGGAAAACAATCAATATCTCAAAATTCATAAGTACAATACATATGAAACTTTAGAAACAAGATGTGTGGACCCTAGGGGTAGGGATCGCACCTCTAAAGGACTAAGCAAGAGGGATGAGCCCTCTTTCCTCCATAGGGGTCGGCCAGAATTAAGATGCACGACATGTTGCAACAATGATCAAGCAATAACTCAAGTTCTACTAATCTAATTGACATAAAACTCGGAGGTTAAGCATATTGCAACATAGAGAAGTCCCTGTAGGGATCGTGCCCCCAAATTCCTCCAAAATAAGGATCGATATCAATTCCTAAATCTTGGGATTTGGGCCATGTAATCCCTCTTGTGGGTCCATATGGTTTTGAAGATCCTTTTGCCAAATTTTCAGGGTGATATTTCACCATCTTCCTCTATAAATACAGGCTTGATTGTTCATTTTGGAGACTTTTACACTGCTCATTGCTTTGTACTCTATTGTAACTAAGGATTTTCAAATGATCCATATCGTACTCAGTTTACAAAGTGATTAATAAAGCTATCTATTTAAAGTACACGTAGGTAAACAACGCTGAACTACTATAAATTGTTGTGTTCTTGTTATTGCTTTGATTTTATGTTATTTAACTACTTCTTCCCTCTATTTTCATTCTATATTCTTTATTTATTTCTCTATAAAGTCTTTATTGGATGTTTGTACCATTTTCTGGTGCAAAGAGACGCCATGTATCTAAATGTGCCTATTTCTTATCGAAAGCGCCTCTTTTCTTTTGACTAGTTTGTCCTTTGGTTCATTGATTTAGGAGTGTTATTCGAAATGGATTGGTTATTTAAGTTTAGAGAGATCTTGAATTGTGATCATTAGTGATGTTGTAGATGTTAGGGGTAGAAATATGCCGTGAAGGGCCTGACGAGTTGATGAGTAGTTTTCTGTATTCGCTTGGGGTAGCTAAAGAGGATCTTGGAGATATACTGGTTGTTCGAGATTTAACGAGCATTTTTGATGAATTGCATGGCTTACCTCCTCAATGTGAAGCGGAGTTCCATATTGATTTGATTCCAAGAACCAGACCTATTGTACAACCCCTTCGAAGGTTGGCTGCAAAAGAGAAGAGGGAGTCGAAAAGCCAGACATTCAACTTGTTACAAAAGGGATTGAGAAGATGTAGTACTAGAACCTTGAGTTGAGATCGCAAGTCGTCTTTATTACGGTAGAGGACAGTTCTCTAAGGTTACATGTGCACTACGGAGAGTAGAATAAGAGGACTCAGGAATAAATATCATTTACTAAGGATCGATGATGTATTTGACCAGCTCCACGACGCTCAGATATTTTCATGATTGGATCTTTCCATTGGCTTCCACCAATTAAGAGTAACAATGGAGAGTGTGCCCTTAACAGCTTTTTGGCCTCTACATATTTTCTTTGAATGGTTAGTTATGCCATTTGGGATGAGTAATGCACCTATTTACTTTAGGGACTTAATGAATCAAGTATTTCGAGACGTTCTTAATAATTTGTTCTTGTCTTTATTGATGACATTCTTGTCTATTCAAAAATGAAGGAGCATAAGTATCATCTTAGTGTCATACTCAATACCTTAAGAAGCAATGTGTTGAAGGCTAAGTTTTCTAAGTGACATTTTTGAAAATTCGAAGTTAGGTTTCTGAAGAATGTTGTTTCAAAAAGAAGGAATATTAGTTGACCCGACTAAAGTTGTTAAAGTTCAAGACTGGAAGAGGCCCGAAGATTCGATGGAAGTTAGAAGTTTCTTGGGATTGGCTGGGTTTTACCAAAGGTTCATCAATTTTTTTTTAAAGATTACTTCTCATCTGATGAAGTTAACAAAGAAAGATGCTAAGTTTATGTGGACGCCTAAGTGTGATCAAGCATTTAATGAATTGAAGGAGAAGTTGACTAGTGCTCCTATTTTGACTATTCCAGATGGGAGCGAAGGTTTAACAGTGTATACATATGTTGGTGGTACTGGTTTAGGAGCAGTTCTAATGCAGCATAGGAAGGTTATTGTTTATGCGATTCGACAGCTGAAGCCACATGAGAAAAGTTATGCTACGCACGATTTGGAGCATTTGGCTGTGGGCTTCACACTGAAGATGTGGAGCTATTATCTTCTGGGTGAAAGGTTTGAGTTATACACAGATCATAAATCCTTCAAATATCTCTTTACCTGTAAAGATTTTAATTTGAGGTAGCGGAGATGGCTAGAGTTTCTTACTTCTTATGATCTGCAGATTCTTTATACCCGGGTAAGACAAATGATGTTGCAGATACGTTGAGTAGGAATGTACTGATGGTTGCAAGCTTAGAAGTTAAGCTAGTGTTGATGGAGAGGGTTGCATCTAGTCAAGAAGAAGATCCTATTTTGGCTTGACTTAAGAAGGATGTTCAATAAGACATTGTTTCTGGCTTTGAGATTGATCCCCGAGGTGTATTGAAAATGATGAGCATATATATGTTCTAAATGTTAATGGACTTAAGAGAGAAGTGTTAGCCGACTACCACCGTTTAAAGTTACTTTCCATCTAGTAGTGACCAAGATGTTCAAAAATATGAGGAGAGTATTCTGGTAGCAGAGGATGAAGCTGGATGTTTCGATCTTTGTCAATCAGTGTGCAAACTACCAGCAGATTAAGAGCGACCAGTAGAAGTCGGTTAGATTGCTTCAGCCACTTGAGATCCTGAAGTAGAAGTGGGAGTAGATCTCTATGGACTATACTGACAGACTTCCTAGGTCAATAAGAGGAAACGAAGGCACTTGGGTTATGGTCGATCTACTGGCCAAGGGTGCTTATTCCGTTCTTGCTAAGTCGACTAGTACTACTGAAAGTCTGGCGAGTTGTATGTGAAGGATATTGTGAGGCTCCATGGTATTCCTTGTAGCATTGTAAGTGACCGAGACCTGATATTCACTAGTAAGCTCTCGGATGGACTACAAACTGCCTTAGGGACCGAGCTGAGTTTGAGTGCAGCTTACCATTCCAAACAGCTAGGTAGACAGAGAGAGTGAACCAAATCTTAGAAGATTTTTTGCGAGCGTGCATTCTCGACTTTGGAGATTCTTAGGAAGATAATTTCTCCTTAGTCAGAATTCACTTACAACTACAACTATCAGGCAAGTATTGGCATGGCCCTTTTCGAAGCTCTATATAGCCATCCATATCATTCTCTTTCATGCTGGATTGAGTCTGGTGATAGAATTATTCTTGGGCCCGACATGATCTTGGAAGCTAGTGAGAATGTAGTTGATATCAGAAGGAAGTGCATGATCGACGGAAGTGTCATGCGGATTGAAGGCGTACGGATCTTGAGTTCTAAGTTGGATATTCGGTGTTTGTGAAGGTCTCTTTGTGGAATAGTATTATGAGGTTTGGGAAATCAGGAAAGCTAGTCCCTCAATTTATTGGTCTTTTTTCGATAGTGGACCGAATTGGTAAACAAGCATATAGAGTGAAGTTATCAGATAGGCTATCGGATGTGCACAATGTATTTCACGTATCCCATTTGTGTAAGTATGTACACGACCCTACGACAATAGTGGAACCGGCACAACAAGTAGATTTGGAAGCTCGGCCTAACCTGACCATTCTTAGGCAACCTATTCGTGCATCGCTTAAGATATAAAGCATTTGAGAAAGAAGGATATGAATCTTGTTAAGGTTCAGTGAAATGAGGACAATAGAGACTGTACTTGGGAAACTGAGGATTGTATTAGGGATTCGTATCCCGAATTGTTGTCATAATTGGTTGTATTTCATTGTATCGTTTAAGGTACTTGTCGTGAAATTACTTTCTTTGTAACTATTTGTTGAATGATAACATTTGGGTTTCTTTTGAGATCTTTAGTCGTGTATGATCAATTTCGGGCATGAAATTTTCTATAAGGAGGAGAATATGTAACGGCTCATAGTTTAATCACTTAAACTTTGAATATTTAAAATATCTTTAAATATTTAAATAATGGATTTTATAACTCAAATAAACTTCTTCTAAGTAATAACTAATGATGGGGATGTTGTTTTACAATTTGGTTTACAAAAATAATTAGTTCAAAGAAAAATAAAAAATGTGACTGGAAATCATTTTTTGGATTTTTGACTCTTCATTGTATGAAAGTTGTTGGAATATTATGTATACTCTAGTATACATATACATATACATATATTAAATAACATACGTATAGTTAAATTATATATGGTGAAATTTTATTTACTTAAGTAAAAAAGAAAAGTAAGATGTGACTTTTTTTAGAAATTTTAAAATAAAAATAAAATGAAAAGGACCTGTCACATTTATAAAGTAACATCATGGGAGTGAAGTGATGGACAAGAGAGAGAGAGGGTGGTTGTTGCACGAGCAACAAGGTAGAGGAGGAGAGTGATGATGTGACATAATATATGTGCATGGTAAGGAGTTAAAGGTGGAATGGCAATTTTCTTATTCCAATTTATATAAAAACAAATTCCTCTTTTTAATTTTCATTTCCACTTCACTTTTATTCATTTAAAAATCCTATGTTCTTTTTCAAAAGCTCCATTCTCTATTTTCATGGCTTCTTAAAGTTTTAAAATTTAAAAATCTTTTCTTTTTCACTTTTTACTTAAGTGCAATCACTAAAACTCCTTTCTTTTTTCTTTACATCACTATTTCCACCAAAACAAGACCCTAGCCACCATTTTTCCATCATGGACGAGCCTATAGCCACCTAGACTGAACTCCAAAGATCCCATCTAGGTCTTAAAGTAGGGATTTTGCAAAGGGAAACTCCGTCCGTGTGTCGGTTGAAGGTTTGGTTAAAGTTCGTACTTGTTTAAGTGAGTAAATCTCACCTTTTAAAAGAAAGTTTTAACCTTTGTTGTTGTGGTGAAAATATATGTTAATTATTTGTGTTTATATGTGTTAGAAAGTGATTGATTATTGGCTTGGTTCTCATTTTAAAAAGATGACATATTTGATAGTTAGTAAGTGACTTAAGATTAGTCAAAAAAGTTTAAGTAAATAACATAAGTGATGCTCTCTCCATGTTGTATAGTTATTATTTGCCTTTGTATATATATGCCCATACTTATGTATTATGATGCTTGGATGAATATATGACATATGAAATTATTTATAAATGTCTGTATAGCGACTATCACTATATCAGTACTTTGAAAAAATATTATGTCTTTTGAAATCTTTTGGTTTAATCTTGTGCTTGAGTTTTTACAAAGTTAATTAATCATTTTAGTGATGATAATTAAAAGTAATTAATCATTTTAAATACTGATGTTTATGGTTAATTAACTATTTAAATAATGATGGCTTTAAAGTTAGTTAATCATTTTATTAGTGATGTTTACAATTAATTAATCATTTTAACTAATGATGTTTAAGGTTAACTAATCATTTAAGTAAGGATGTATTACAGTTAATTAATCATTTTATTACTGATATTTTAAGATTAATTAATCACTTTAATAATGATCTTTTGAGGTTAATTAATTATTCAAATAATAATGGGTTTAAGGTTAATTCATCATTTTAATAATGATGGTTTAAAATTAATTAATCATTTTAATAATGATGCTTTAAGGTTAAATTAATCATTTTAATAATTGTGCTTTAAAGTTGATTAATCACCGTAATAATGATGATTAAGGTTAATTAACCATTCCAACTAATAGATGTTAGTACCAATTAATCAGGTTTAAAGTTAATAAATCGTTTTAAATAATGATAACAGAAGTAATTAATCATGGTAAGTAAATTAACCAATTTCAACAATGTTGTTTAAAGTTAACATTTGAAATGTGATATCCCAGCACATGTTTGGTTTTTAAAGTTAAAATGTATGATTCGGTTACGGAAATGATAAAAATTGAATTTTCTGTAATCCGATATCGCTTATATGGAAGGATTTGGTCATACTCTTAGCACTAAACGTCGAGTTATGGAAGGTCATTTCTATCTCAAAAGTTAAAAATGTCGTCAATGCAATGCCTAGAGGTAACATTACCTTCGCTTGCCTGACTTCATTTTCAACCAAGTAATAGTACAAGTTTGAGATCGGCGAGTAGTGATAAGAATATGAGATTTAATGTTCATATACGATCATTTTAAATATTCCCTATTATTGATGTATTGACTATTGATTCAGCTTTCTTCTTTATGTATCGTGAACTTAAGATGATTTGTTGCTCATTTGAACGTTGTTGTCGTTTGTCGAAAATGACTAAACCAAAAGAGTGAGGGGTCTAGCTATGTGGGGTTGCTCCTATTAGGGTATTATCACATCCACATTAAATTTGGTTTCAGTTATATGCACACAATGATGTGAAATACTCGGATACTCGGTAAGGTTGGTGGGGTCCAGCTTGGAGGTTACTGAGAACCATCAATCTCTCAAGTATATGGTCTAGAGGTATACTTTCGGTAAAGGGGGTGCACCGTCCTAGTCATTTGTAAGAAAATTCCCTTACCTTGCCTTTGATTCAAAACCTTTGAATTTAATTCTTTCTTAATTGCATCGAGAAGTGACAAGTGCACCTCGTGATGTTTAATTATTTGTATCTATTGCTTGTGGTTGGATGTTGTTATTATAAGGAGAAACCCGTTTCACATTTGACAACATGATCTCACATATTGTTGTTTATTTCCATCCTTTATTTAGAATTTTACTTATGCCAGACTATTATGTAACGACCTGTAATTTTCGATAATTAAGATGTTAATTTAATAAAAATTTATGAATAAATATTGGAAGATATAAAAAAATTTGTAATTTATTTAACGAAATAATAACTCAAGTGAAACTCAATAGTGTTATTTATAGTTAATGATTTCAACTTGAATGGAATTAGTTGAAATATGGTAAATGTATACTTAGTAATAAATTTAATATAAGAAAACGAACGTAAATATTGAATTAATTAATATATTAATAATAATAAATAGTAGTTGAATAAAATCAATGTTCTGTAAGTAATTATAATATTGTTTGGAAATGATAACTTATAAAAGTATGATTAAGAGTTAGTGGCAACAATTATTATAAGTTACCGATATATTTTTAATCCATTAAATTGAATTGGAATCAATTGCAATAAATTTAAATAAAATATTACATTAATGTTAATTAAGGTAATATTTGGAAATAATGTTAATGTAATTCATAATAGGACAATTTGTTGAATTGAAAGAATGGAAATAAAGATTATCAATTTATTAGGATTTGAACTATAACAATTGGATTAATTGCAATTAAATGAAATTAAATATCTAAATATTATGTTAATTGAAATTAAGATAGGATTTGAGAATATTAATGTAATAGATCATGAAATCCAATGTTAATTTCATCCATTTGACAACAATGAATTGAATAATAGAATGAAAAGTAAATTAAATGGAATTATTGGAAATTAAATTTATAATTTCTAAATTTAATGAAATTGAGGTTAACACTGAAATTGATAAATTAATCAACTCTAAATTGACATCTAAATTGGATTAAATTAGTGTAAATGATTAAGAAATTTAAAAATGATAAAAATTGTCAATTATAGAATTGAAATTGAAAATTTGATTTAATTAATTAATTATTAATTAATGTAAAAACAGCCATTTTTGCCACTAACTCGGATTTCGACGAAACTAGCTTCATCGGATCTGTAATGGTGAAATATTGCAGGATTTCAAGTTTTGTAACGATCTGGCTTGTCGTTTGATCATATGGACTTGAAACGCCTTGGAATCAAATCAATTGAAATCAATTTGAAATATGCTGATTTTAACGTAACTTCGTCATACGATGGAATATGGACTTGAAACCTGCTCCATCAATTTTAAAATATTCAAAAACATCTATTTTATTATATGGGTTGACCCATTTTCGTTCAGGAGTCGAACTGGCTTTCGGGTCATTATCATTCAATTTTCCAAACCAATCAGGCTCATGTGTTTCTTTTTTTGTTCTGCCTATATATACATACATACATACATACATACATACATATATATATATATATACATCTGTGTGTGTGTGTGTGTGTGTGCATCGTTATAAACCCTAGCATTCATTCTATTTCTCATTCTTGTACGTATAGAAATCTCTGTTGCTTCTCTTTCTCAATGTCAGATAAAACCCTAAATCCCAAATTGCAAATCCAAATCAAATTACAAATCAAAAATTCAAACTCCTCAAACCATATCGAATTATATATCGATTTGAAGCTCTCAACGAGCGCATCTCAGATCTGTAATTCGTCCAATTTGAATCGTCAGTTGCCCAGAAATTGGTGATTAATTCCCGGTCGTTCAATTAGTCACGATCCACTACAATCGATCGTCAAATAGATGATACTGGGACGTGGAGAACGACTAGCGCAGTTCATCGGAGATGTTCATTGGTCAAATCAACGGCTGGATCGCATCGAACAAATTCGATTAGGGTTAATACCTTCGACGGCTGCTCATTTTCCTTCTCGCGATCGCGACCGGTCAGAGATCGTAGGAAGGCTGTAGGTGAGGTCGTCGCGGTGTCGGTGGACGCGAGGCAGGCTGTGGCTAGCCGAGGTGGTCGCGAAGTCGAGAAAATTATTGGCGGCGGGTTGTTTGCGTTAGGGTTTGCTGCAGGGTAGCGTGAACAGGGATTCACGTGAGGAAGAATGCTGACGTGGGTAACGTTTATTATTATTTAATTTAAGATTGTATATTATAAATAATGTTCTAACACATGTAACTTTCTCATACGAGGTTCGTTTCATGCACGGTTTCTTACGTTGGGTTCATATTGAAATTCCAAACATTTTGACGCTGGTTTAGACGGATTCTGAGACTGTTTGAATTTTTGGGTTTAAATTGGATTTAAATTTAATTTAAATTAAAAGGTGAGTGTTTTAACCCACTCACAACTTCTAAAATTTCTTATGTTTGTTAAATTGATTTATGATGTGATTAGAAATTTATTTATGACTGCTTGGCATATTTTGAATCCTCATCTCAGTTTATTTGAATTTATTTGAATAAACCAGCTATTTAATTTATTATTGAATATAAACTGCTAGTAACTACCTGTTAATTATTATCTGTACTATATTGATGTTATTGATTGAATTGGATCATGATTGTGATAAATGTTTGATGATTGATATTGGATGAACGGATGTTGTATTTTATATTGTTATAAACTGCAAGTTGTTATGGATTTTTATTTCATTCGAGATTGTGGTTTGAAATGATATATAATCGTATTTATATTTTAAATTACGGATTGAAATGATAAATCTCCGTATCACTTGACATAGGATAGAAAATTATATACAGACACCGTGGTCTATATATACATAAAAATATTTTGAAATGATTTCTATGGTTTTGTAAAGAAATATATGGTTCTAAATAAATACTGATTTTCGATATTACATAAATGTTATTTTATCCTTGATTTTTAGCTATGTATAATTTGTTTTAATATAGAATAAGCTTAATAATAAGTTGATTTTTTTTGAAGATAATATGGTTAAGTATTTAAATTATATTTTAATATACAGTTTATAATGATTTAAATAAAATTAAGGTTAGAATATAAATTTGAGATTTATTGGAAATTGGATTTATTTAACGATTAAACTCAAATAAGCTTAATGTGAAATCTATTAAATTTGAAATTTTAGAAGGTTTGATTTTTATAACTTGATTTTGATTTAAGGTGAAGTAAATGAATATTTAAAGTATAAATAAATTGAAGGAAATATTTAGTTATTTGTAATTTGGGTTTTATTTAAATGATACTGGATGTATTAAGTAAAATATTTCAAAATTAAATAATAGAAAACTGAATTCAATATATATATATATATATATATATATGAAATTGCTAAACATAGTTTTGAATTGTTGAATACCTAAAGTTTGAAATATATGGAATTTGAAAGGGTTTATTCCGTGGATCAAATCTATTCTGAAATCGATATAATTTGGAATAGTTTATTTGGAAACTGAATTGAATTGAAATTTATGATTTGGGATTGGGTTAGATTTAAAATCTTGAAATTCGAGTTGTTTTGGAATTGAATTATGAAATTGAAGAAGCTATTTTATTATATAAATATTTTAATATTTAAACCATTTAAGTGGTGGAAGTTATGTTCAAAGTTATGAGTTTCAAAGTATTATGATTTGAAAGTGTTATATTTCAAATGTTTGTGATTTCAAAGCGTTATAACTTTGAATGTGCTATGACTTTGGAAAAGGATATATTTGAAGTGAAAAATGATAGCGTATTGATTTGTTTCTGAAAAGGCAATGATATTTTGGTTTTAAAGTATAAACTATTTTGAAAATGACCGCGTGTTATAATAACGATTGGTTGTTGAAAAGACCAGGATCGAATATGGGCATACTCTCTATCGATAACAAAAACCACTTTAACAACTGTGTACGCGGTGGAGATTCTAGAACGAAGTAGGATGGTGGCGACTTCCTTTGAGGTATTTACGAGGAACCGACTCCCGTGAGTTGGCATAAGGTAGCTAAAACAGGGGGATTAACGGGCTAAGGAGGCAGCTCCTTTGATCGGACACATCCCTTCCATATTATGTTCTGACTTTTGGTTGATTCGGTTGCCACTTTTGATTTTTTTTATTTGGGGGATGGATCGAGGTGGGTGGTAGCTTCACGCTATGCGTTACCACCGGCCTGGAAGCATAATTGGTATATCTACGCTGGCATTGCCTAGTTGTGCCGTGTCACCAACCCTAGCGCGCCTTTACAATTTTGGTTTTGTGCCATACCTATGGAGTGCCCTCTGACGACGCCCAGTTTGGGGGAGATTAGGTACTGTATAGACTATGGGAATATAAAAGTGTGTTAAGATGGAAAATGTAAAGCCTTAATGCAATTTTTGATTTATATTATACTTTACTGTAGACACTATCATAATAGTGTATGTTACTACATAGTAGATAGTTTAACGGATCCTTAGGAGATGTGAATCCCGAGCATCTCTTAAGTTATTGCACTCACATTAGACAATGGATAGGGGATGTCAAACCCCGTAAACATCTACGATGCCGTTTACACTCATATTTATTTCTGTTGATTTAACTCACATAAGATCTTTTAGTTCTAACTCGAGTGTTTTGTCTTTTCAATAGGCTCAGGCCAGGCTGAGCATTTCTGTATTTGAAGACATTATTTTGGTGGACGAAGACGAGGATATTATTATTATATACTATGTTGTCTCACTGCATCACACTATTCCGTTATATTGTTATTTATTATTCTTTGGTATGTGTAACTCTGATTCTATGTTATATAAGTATAATCAAATTATTTTATAAAACAGCTTCATGAACTGTTATTTGATTATTATATTTTGTCATTCCGCTGCAAGATTCTATTTTGTTTTCTTTCTTTCTTCCTTTTTCTTATTCACCCTAATAACAATTCGCCCTTTTGTATGGTTTGAATCTGACGTGTGTGGCTTATCATCGATTTAAAACATACAAAAAGGCAGGATGTTACATTAGGTACTAAAGATTTGGTTTAGCGAAAAACCATAGCTTTGTGGGATCTGAATCTTTATTAATAGGGTAGTAATACCCTATGATGAGTCGCTGAGAGTATATATATGAGAGAGCGTATTTGTTAGTGTTATAAAAAGGTTTTAATATTGTGTTAATTTGTTCCGTTTTGTATTTACAAATTCTGGTTGGTGCATAGGACGCTATGACATCAATCAGGATTTCTAAACACTTAATAGGATAGACCACACAATATTTGTTTTGAATATAGGTGAATGAAATAATTTTGCCTATTGTATATTTTTATATATAAAATAAATTTTTTATAAAGGTTATATTTGGTTGTAATATAATGGTTGTTAAGTAGTGAAATTTATAAATATTGATTAGAAACAAGATTTGAAGAAAATAAAATAAATGAAAGATTGGAAACTTAGAACTTGAGTTCCAGGATTTTTCGAAAAATTTCTTTTGAATGATTTCGGAATATAATAATAGTATTATTTAAGAATATTTTCTAAAATAAATATTTTAATAAGATATGAAAGAATTATTTTAAAGAAAAATTTGGAAAGAAATAAGTTTTGTACTCCCCCCTCTCTGTCGGTGGAAAATAATTTTGGTGATGAGTGCATGCATCATCGACATTCATTTTCGAGTTTCAAAGTGGGAAGGCTGTTGTAATAGTAACTACACAATTGTTTCATAAATAAATCTTGATTTTGGATTTTTAATATGATTTGATAGATATATAATGATATGGTTATATATATTATTTTAAAATGATTTTTAAACGAAACCCGGTATTTAATTCTTAAGTTTTCATTAATTAATAGTTTCAATTGTTTTAGTGAAATGGAATGTAACTAATTAATAATTGGAACCTCTAAATAAAGTAAGAGATTAAATGCTAGGTTATAAATGAAATAACAAGAAACTTGAAATTTGTAACCTAAAAAACAAAAGATATGATTTTTGAACATTAAATTAATTTAAAAGAAATGAGATAAACTTGTATAAATTTCAATAGCATTCTTAAAAAGCATATATATAACTTATCAAAAGACTTAAAAGTTGAAATGTCTAATAAGAAAATGTAATGGAAAAAATTTACAAGTAAAACTTATGTAATAGAAGGTTCAATGAATTAATTTTATAAATCAGAATTTGATGTTATAGTGGTTATAAACTTAAGTTATAATTGAAATATTACTGTAATAAAATGTGATAGAAAGTAAATATTGCAAGTAGAAGACTGTAAACTTAAGTTAATGAATTGAAACGCTAAGTAATTGAATTGAACATGAACATTATTAATAAATGAATGTAAATGAATGAAATTAGATAGTGAATAAATGAATATAATGCAATAAAAAGAAACTAACATGATATGAATAAATGAAAATGAGATTTTGTAAGAAATGAATAAAAGTAAATGAAACCGTAAGAAATAAAATGTAAATTAAAAAGATAAATTATTATATGAATCAAAAGGAAGTGAAGAAATAAGTTTTATGAAATGAAATTGATAAGAACGACTAGATCTATTGTTGGGAATTGTTGTTGGTTTGGTTTATGGTTGGATGGGCAAGGATACTTTAAAATTGTTTGGATGAATGAATAATCTATTTAGTTTCATCTAAGACTGTTGAGTAAATGGTGCACTTAGTATTTTATTTTTCATTCTGTACAATTTAAAGTTTTTGAAGCCGAACAACTATTTGTTTTATTTGATATGAATGGCTAATTGATTGTGATGATTTTTCATGATGATTGCATATTGTTGCAAGTGATTGTTGTTTATATTGATTTGTTTGTTAGAGGTTGAAACAAATTTAAATATTTCATTTTGTATAACTATTAACCCTTTTGGATTATATAAGTGAAATACAGGTTATGGAAGCAACTGCTACTGCTTTTGGTTCATAATTAAACGTTGTTTACCCGAAAAATAGGTACGTTCTCGGATTACGGTTTTCTAGCGATATTATATTATTCTTCCCGTTGTTGCGATATATTATTTTGAGATATTGTGATTTATATTGTTATATTTGATATTATATTTTCTCCTGAGCCTCTTCGTACAAAGGACACTCTGCCGAAATTTTCCGTTAATTTTGGACTTAGAAATTTTTTGAAAAATGTTTTCCAAACTTTATTAATTTGAGTATAAAAAGGTTTAATGGTTGTAAAATTGGTAAAAATTATTCAAATTAATTAATTTTGTAAATTTATTTGTTTATAAAGTTAATATTTTTGAATAAGATGTATTGTTTACTCAACTCCTTTTTTTCCCTTCTCTTCCTTTTCGAGGACGAAAAGTTTTGAGTGGGGGAGAGTGTAATGACCTGTTATTATCGATAATTAAGATGTTAATTTAACAAAAATTTGTGAGTAAATATTGGAAGATATAAAAAAATTGTAATTTATTTAACGAAATAATAACTCAAGTGAAACGCAATAGTGTTATTTATAGTTAATGATTTACAACTTGAATGGAATTCCAATTAGTTGAAATAAGGTAAATGTATACTTGGTAACAAATTTAATATAAGAAAACGAATGTAAATATTGAATTAATTAATGTATTAATAATAATAAATAGTAATTGAATAAAATCAATGTTCTGTAAGTAATTATAATATTTTGGAAATGATAACTTATAAAAGTATGATTAAAAGTTAGTGGCAACAATTATTACAAGTTACCGATATATTTTTAATCCATTAAATTGAATTGGAATCAATTGCAATAAATCTAAATAAAATATTAAGTTAATGTTAATTGACGTAATATTTGGAAATGATGTTAATGTTATTCATAATAGGATAATTTGTTGAATTGAAAGAATGGAAATAAAGATTTTTCAATTTATTGGGATTTGAACTATAATAATTGGATTAATTGCAATTAAATGAAATTAAATATCAAAATATTATGTTAATTGAAATTAAGATGGAATTTGAGAATATTAATGTAATAGATCATAAATCCAATGTTAATTTCATCCATTTGACAATATTGAATTGAATAATAGAATGAAAAGTAAATTAAATGGAATTATTGGAAATTAAATTTATAATTTCTGAATTTAATGAAATTGAGGTTAACACTGAAATTGATAAATTAATAAACTCTAAATTGACATCTAAATTGGTTTAAATTAGTGTAAATGATTAAGAAATTTAAAAAAGATAAAAAATGTCAATTATAGAATTGAAATTGAAAACTTGATTTAATTAATTAATTACTAATTTATTTAATTAATGTAAAAATAGCAATTTTGCCACTGACTCGGATTTTTACGAAACTAGTTTCATCGGATCCGTAACGGTGAATTATTGTAGGATTTCAAGTTTCGTAACGATTTGGCTTGTCGTTTGATCGTACGGACTTGAAACGCCTTGAAATAAAATCAATTTGAAATATGTTGATTTGAACGTAACTTCTTCATATGATGTAATTTGGAATTGAAACCTACTCCATCGATTTTAAAATATTAAAAAACATCTATTTTGATATATGGGTTGACACATTTTCGTTCAGAAGTCGAAACGGGCTTTCGGGTCATTATCCTTCAATTTTCCAAACCAATCTGGCCCACGTGTTTCTTTTTTTGTTCTGCCTATATTTGTATCATTATAAACCCTAGTGGTCCTTCTATTTCTCATTCCTGTACGTACAGAAATCTCTATTGCTCCCCTTTCTCAATGGCAGGCAAAATCCTAAATCCCAAATTGCAAATCCAAATCAAATTACAAATCAAAAATTCAAACTCCTCAAACCATATCGAATTATATATCAATTTGAAGCTCTCGACGATCGCATCTCAGATCTGTAATTCTTTTTTCAATTTGAATCATCAGTTGCCCAGTAATTGATGATCAATTCTCGGTCGTTCAATTTGTCACGATCCAATACAACTGATAGTCAAATAGATGATACTGGGACGTGGAGAATGACGAGCGCAGTTCATCGAAGACGTTCACTGGTCGAATCAACGGCTGGATCGCCTCGAGCAAATTCGATTAGGATTAAAACATTCAGCGGCTGCTCATTTTCGTTTTCGCGATCGCGACTGGTCAGAGGTCATAGGGAGGTAGTAGCTGAGGTCGTCGCGGTGTTGGTGGACGTGGGGCAGGTTGCGGCTAGCTGAGGTGGTCGCGAAGTTGAGCAAATTATTGGCGATGGGTTGTTTGTGTTAGGATTTGCTGTAGGGTAGCGTGAACAGGGATTCACATGAGGAAGAATGCTAACGTGGATAACGTTTATTATTATTTAATTAAAAATTTTATATTATAAATCGTATGAATGTTCTAACATGTGTAACTTTCTCATACGAGGTCCGTTTCAAGCGCGGTTTCTTGCTTGGGTTCGTATTGAAATTCCGGACATTTTGTCGCTGGTTTGGACGGATTCTGAGACTCTTTGAATTTTGAAGTTTAAATTGGATTTAAATTCAATTTAAATTAAAAAGATGAGTGTCTTAACTCACTCACAACTTCTAAAATTTCTTATGTTTGTTAAATTGATTTGTGATGTGATTAGACATTTGTTTATGATTGTTTGACATATTTTGAATCATCATCTCAGTTTATTTGAATTTATTTGGACAAAATAGTTATTTGATTTATTATTGAATATAAACTACCGGAAAATACATGTTAATATCTGTTCTATATTGATGTTATTGATTGAATTGGATGATGATTGATATTGGATGAATGGATGTTGTATTTTATATTGTTATAAACTACAAGTTGTTATGGATTTTTATTTCATACGGGACCGTGGTTTGAAATGATATATAACTGTATTTATATTTTAAATTATGGATTGAAATGATAAATATCTGTATCGCTTGACCATAGGATAGAAAATTATATACATTCTATATATATAAAAATATTTTGAAATGCTTTCTATGGTTTTGTAAAGAAATACATGGTTTTACATAAATATTGATTTTTGATATTATATAAATGTTATTTATCCTTGATTTTTAGCTATGTATAATTTGTTTTAATATAAAATAAGATTAATAATAATAAGCTTGATTTTTATTGAAGATAATATGGTTAAGTATTTAAATTATATTTTAATATACAGTTTATAATGATTTAAATAAAATTAAGGTTGGAAGACAAATTATAGATTTATTGGAAATTGGATGTATTTAAGTATTAAACTCAAATAAGCTTGATGTGAAATTTATTAAATTTAAAATTTTAGAAGGTTTGATTTTTATAACTTGATTTTGGTTTATAGTGAAGTAAATGAATATTTAAAGTATAAATAAATTGAACAAAATATTTAGTTATTTGTAATATGGATTTTATTTAAATGATACTGGATGTATTAAGTAAAATATTTCAAAACTAAATAATAGAAAATTGAATTCGATATATATATGAAATTACCAAACTTAGTTATGAATTGTTGAATACTTGAAGTTTGAAAATATGGAATTTGAAAGGGTTTATTCCGTGGATCAAATCTGTTCTGAAATCAATATAATTTGGAATAGTTTATTTGGAAACTGAATTGAATTGAAATTTATGACTTGGGATTAGGTTAGATTTAAAACCTAGAAATTCGAGTTGTTTTGGAATTGATTTGTGAAATTGAAGAAGCTATTTTATTATATAAAGTATTTTAATATTTAAACCATTTAAGTGGTGGAAGTTATGTTTCAAAGTAATGAGTTTCAAAGTATTATGATTTGAAAGTGTTATATTTCTAGTGTTTGTGATTTCGAAGTGCTATAACTTTGAATGTGCTACGATTTTTGAAAAAGATATACTTGAAGTGAAAAATGATAGCGTATTGACTTGGTTTTGAAAAGGCAATGATATTTTGTTTTAAAGTATAAACTATTTTGAAAATGACCGTGGGGTTATAATAACGGTTGGTTGTTGAAGAGACCGGGATCGTATATTGGCATACTCTCTGTCGACACCGAAAACCACTTTAACAACCGTGTATGTGGTGGAGATTCCAGAATGAAGTAGGATGGTGGTGACGTCCTTTGAGGTATATACGTAGACCCGCCTCCCGTGAGTTGGCATAAGGTGGGTAAAACAGGAGCGATTGACGGGCTAATGAGGTAGCTCCTTTGATCGGACACATCCCTTCGATATTATACTCTGACTTTTGGATGATTCGGTGGCCACTTATGATTTTTTTTCATTTGGGGGTATGGCTCGAGGAGGGCAGTAGCTGCGCACCATGCATTACCACCGGTCCGGAAGCGTAATTGGTATATCTACCTTGGAATTGCCTGGTTGTGTCGTGTCATCTACCCTAGCACGCCTTATACGATTTTGGTTTTATACCATACCTATGGAGTGCCCTCTGACGACGCCCAGTATGGGGGAGATTACGGTACTGTATAGACTATAGGAATATAAAAGTGTGTTAAGGTGGAAAATGTAATGTCTTAACGCTATTTTTAATTTATATTATATTTTACTGTAGACACTATTATAATAGCATATATTACTACATAGTAGATAGTTTAACGGATCCATAGGAGATGTGAATCCCGAGCATCTCTTAAGTTATTGCACTCACGTTAGACACCGGATAAGAGATGTCAAACCCCGTAAACATCACCGATGCCGTTTACACTCATATTTATTTCTGTTGATATAACTCACATAAGATCTTTTAGTTCTGACTCGAGTGTTTTGTCTTTTTAATTCGCTCGGGTCAGTCTGAGCATTTCAGGATTTGAAGACTTTATTTTGGAGGACGAAGACGGGGATATTGTTATTATATACTATGTTGTTCCACTACATCACACTGTTCCGCTCTATTGTTATTTATTATTCTTTGGTATGTGTAACTCTGATCCTGTGTTGTATAAGTATAACCAAATGTTTTGTAAAACAGCTTCATGAACTGTTATTTGATTATTATATTTTGTCATTCAGCTGCAAGATTCTGTTTTGTTTTCTTTCTTCCTTTTTCTTATTCACCCCAATAATAATTCGCTCTTTTGTATGGTTTGAGTTTGACATGTGTGGTTTATCGTCGATTTAAAACGTACAAAAGGCGGGATGTTACATCAGGTATCAGAGATTTGGTTTAGCGAAAAACCTTAGCTTTGTGGGGTCTGACTCTTTATAAATAGGGTAGCAATACCCTATGATGAATCACTGAGAGTATATATATGAGAGAGCGTATTTGTAAGTGTTATAAAAAGGTTTTAGTATTGTGTTAATTTATTCTGTTTTGTATTTATAAATTCTGGTTAGTGCATAGGACGCTATGACATCAATAGGGATTTCTAAACACTTAATATGATAGACCGACACAGTATTTGTTTTGAATATAGGCGAATGAAATAATTTTGCCTATTGTATATTTTTATATATAAAATAAATTTTTTATAAAGGTTATATTTGGTTGTAATATATTGGTTGTTAAGTAGTGAAATTTATAAATATTGATTGGAAACAAGATTTGTAGAAAATAAATAAATGAAAGATTGAAAACTTAGAACTTGAGTTCCGGGATTTTTGGAAAAATTTCTTTTGAATGATTTCAAAATATAATAATAATATTATTTAGAAGTATTTTCTAAAATAAATATTTCAATAAGATTTGAAAGAATTATTTTAAAGAAAAATTTGGAAAGAAATAAGTTCTGTACTCCTCCCTCTCTGTCGTTGGAAAATAATTTCGGTGATGAGTACATGCATCATCAACATTCATTTTCGAGTTTCAAAGTGAAAAAGCTGTTGTAGTAGTAATTACACAATTGTTTGATAAATAAATCTTGATTTTGGATTTTTAATATGATTTGATAGATATATAAAGATATGGTTGTATATATTATTTTTAAATGATTTTTAAACGGAACCCGGTATTTAATTCTTAAGTTTCCATTAATTAATAAATTCAATTTTTTTAGTGAAATGGAATGTTACTAATTAATAATTGGAACCTCTAAATGAATAAGAGATTAAATGCTAGGCTATAAATGAAATATCAAGAAACTTGAAATTTGTAACCTAAAAAACAAAAGATATGATTTTTGAACATTAAATTAATTTAAAAGAAATGAGATAAACTTGTATAAATTTCAATTGCATTCTTAAAAAGCATATATATAACTTACCAAAAGATTTAAAAGTTGAAATGTCTAATAAGAAAATGTAATGGAAAAATTTACAAGTATGTAATAGAAGGTTCAATGAATTACTTTTATAAATAAGAATTTGATGTTATAGTGGTTATAAACTTAACTTATAATTGAAATATTACTATAATAAAATGTGATAGAAAGTAAATATTGCAAGTAGGTGACTATAAACTTAAGTTAATGAATTGAAATGCTAAGTAATTGAATTGAACATGAACACTATTAATAAATGAATGTAAATAAATGAAATTAAGTAGTGAATAAATGAATATAATGCAATAAAAAGAAACTAACATGATATGAATAAATGAAATGAGATTTTGTAAGAAATGAATAAAAGTAAATGAAACTGTAAGAAATAAAATGTAAATTAAAAAGATAAATTATTATATGAATCAAAAGGAAGTGAAGCAATAAATGTTATGAAATGAAATTGATAAGAATGAACTTGGTCTATTGTTGGGAATTGTTGTTGGTTTGGTTTATGGTTGGTTGGGCAAGGATACTTTAAAATTGTTTGGATGAATGAATAATCTATTTAGTTTTATCTAAGACGTTGAGTAATGGTGCACTTAGTAGTTTATTTTTCATTTTGTACAATTTAAAGTTTTTGAAGCTGAACAACTATTTGTTTTGTTTGATATGAATGGCTAATAGATTGTGTTGATTTTCCACGATGATTGTATATTGTTGCAAGTGATTGTTGTTTATATTGATTTGTTTGTTAGTGGTTGAAACAACTTTAAATATTTCATTTTATATAACTATTAACCCATTTTGGATTATATAAGTGAAATACAGGTTATGGAAGCAAGTGCTACTGCTTTTGGTTTCATAATTAAACGTTGTTTACCCGAAAAATAGGAACGTCCTCGGATTACGGTTTTCTAGCGATATTGTATTATTTTTCCTGTTGTTGGGATATATTATTTTGAGATATTGTGATTTATATTGTTATGTTTGATATTATATTTTCTCCCAAGCCTCTCCGTACAAAGGAGACTCTGCCAAAAATTTCCGTAAATTTTGGACTTAGAAAATTTTTGAAAAATGTTTTCCAAACATTATTAATTTGAGTATAAAAAGGTTTAATGGTTGTAAAATTGGTATATTTTATTCAAATTAATTATTTTTGTAAATTTATTTGTTTATAAAGTTAATATTTTTGAATAAGATGTATTGTTTACTCAATTCCTTTTTTCCCTTCTAATCCTTTTCGAGGACGAAAAGTTTTGAGTGGGGGAGAGTGTAACGACCTGTAATATTCGATAATTAAGATGTTAATTTAATAAAAATTTATAAATAAATATTGGAAGATATAAAAAAATTGTAATTTATTTAACGAAATAATAACTCAAGTGAAACGCAACAGTGTTATTTATAGTTAATGATTTACAATTTGAATGGAATTCCAATTAGTTGAAATAAGGTAAATGTATACTTGGTAATAAATTTAATATAAGAAAACGAACGTAAATATTGAATTAATTAATGTATTAACAATAGTAAATAGTAATTGAATAAAATCAATGTTCTGTAAGTAATTATATATTGTATGAAAATGATAACTTATGAAAGTATGATTAAGAGTTAGTGGCAACAATTATTATAAGTTACCGATATATTTTTAATCCATTAAATTGAATTGGAATCAATTGCAATAAATCTAAATAAAATATTACGTTAATGTTAATTAAGGTAATATTTGAAAATAATGTTAATGTTATTCATGATAGGACAATTTGTTGAATTGAAAGAATGGAAATAAAGAATTATCAATTTGTTGGGATTTGAATTATAATAATTGGATTAATTGCAATTAAATGAAATTAAATATCTAAATATTACGTTAATTGAAATTAAGATGGCATTTGAGAATATTAATGTAATAGGTCATGAATCCAATGTTAATTTCATCCATTTGACAACAGTGAATTGAATAATAGAATGAAAAGTAAATTAGATGGAATTATTGGAAATTAAATTTATAATTTCTGAATTTAATGAAATTGAGGTTAACACTGAAATTGATAAATTAATCAACTCTAAATTGACATCTAAATTGGTTTAAATTAGTGTAAATGATTAAGAAATTTAAAAATGATAAAAATTGTAAATTATAGAATTGAAATTGAAATTTTGATTTAATTGATTAATTATTAATTTATTTAATTAATGTAAAAATAGTCATTTTTGCCACTGACTCGGATTTCGACGAAACTAGTTTCATCGGATCCGTAACAATGAATTATTATAGGATTTCAAGTTTCGTGACGATTTGGCTTCTCATTTGATCGTACGGACTTGAAACACCTTGAAATCAAATCAATTGAAATCAATTTGAAATATGCTGATTTTAATGTAACTTTTTCATACGATGGAATTTGGACTCGAAACCTGCTCCATCGATTTTAAAATATTCAAAAACATCTATTTTGATATATGGGATGACCCATTTTCGTTCAGGAGTCGAAACGGGCTTTCAGGTCATTATCGTTCAGTTTTCCAAACCAATCAGGCCCACGTGTTTCTTTTTTTTGTTCTGTCCATATATATATATATATATATATATATATCATTATAAACCCTAGTAGTCCTTCTATTTCTCATTCTTGTACGTACAGAAATCTCTATTGCTCCCCTTTCTCAATGGCAGACAAAACCCTAAATCCCAAATTGCAAATCCAAATCAAATTAAAAATCAAAAATTCAAACTCTTCAAACCATATCGAATTATATATCTATTTGAAGCTCTCGACGATAGCATCTCAGATCTGTAATTTGTTTTCCAATTTGAATCATCGGTTTCCCAGAAATTGATGACCAATTCTCGGTCGTTCAATTCATCACGATCCACTACAACCGATCGTCAAATAGATGATACTGGGACATGGAGAACGACGAGCGCAGTTCATCGGAGACGTTCATTGGTCGAATCAATGGCTGGATCGCCTCGAACAAATTCGATTAGGGTTAAAACCTTCGGCGGCTGCTCATTTTCGTTCTCGCGATCGTGACTGGTCAGAGGTTGTAGGGAGGCTGCAGGTGAGGTCGTCGCGGTGTCGGTGGACGCGGGGCGGGCTGCGGTTAGCTGAGGTGGTCACGAAGTCGAGAAAATTATTGGCGACGGGTTGTTTGCGTTAGGGTTTGCTGCAGGGTAGCGTGAACAGGGATTCACTTAAGGAAGAATGCTGACGTGGGTAACGTTTATTATTATTTAATTTAAAATTTTATATTATAAATCGTATGAATGTTCTAACACGCGTAACCTTCTCATACGAGGTCCGTTTCATGCACAGTTTCTTACATTGGGTTCGTATTGAAATTTCGGACATTTTGACGCTGGTTTGGATGGGTTCTGAGACTGTTTGAATTTTTGGGTTTAAATTGGATTTAAATTCAATTTAAATCAAAAAGGTGAGTGTTTTAACCCACTCACAACTTCTATAATTTCTTATGTTTGTTAAATTGATTTATGATGTGATTAGAAATTTATTTATGACTGTTTGACATATTTTGAATCGTCATCTCAGTTTATTTGAATTTATTTGGATAAAATAGTTATTTAATCTATTATTGAATATAAACTACCTGTAAATACCTGTTAATTATTATCTGTTCTATATTGATGTTATTGATTGAATTGGATGATGATTGAGATTGGATGAATGGATGTTGTATTTTATATTGTTATAAACTGCAAGTTGTTATGGATTTTTATTTCATTCGAGACTGCGGTTTGAAATGATATATAACCGTATTTATATTTTAAATTACGAATTGAAATGGTAAATATCCATATCACTTGACCATAGAATAGAAAATTGTACACATTCTATATATATAAAAATATTTTGAAATGATTTCTATGGTTTTGTAAAGAAATATATGGTTTTAGATAAATATTGATTTTTGATATTATATAAATGTTATTTTATCCTTGAATTTTAGCTATGTATAATTTGTTTTAATATAGAATAAGCTTAATAATAAGTTGATTTTTATTGAAGATAATATGGTTAAGTATTTAAATTATATTTTAATATACAGTTTATAATGATTTAAATAAAATTAAGGTTGGAAGATAAATTTGAGATTTATTGAAAATTGGATTTATTTAAGTATTAAACTAAAATAAGCTTGATGTGAAATTTATTAAATTTGAAATTTTAAAAGATTTAATTTTTATAACTTGATTTTGGTTTAAGGTGAAGTAAATGAATATTTAAAGTATAAATAAATTAAAGGAAATATATAGTTATTTGTATTTTGGATTTTATTTAAATGATACTGGATGTATTAAGTAAAATATTTCAAAACTAAATAGTAGAAAATTGAAATCGATATATATATATATATATATATATATATATGAAATTACCAAACTTATTTTTGAATTGTTGAATACTTAAAGTTTGAAATATATGGAATTTGAAAGGGTTTATTCCGTGGATCAAATCTGTTCTGAAATCGATATAATTTGGAATAGTTTATTTGGAAACTGAATTGAATTGAAATTTATGATTTGGGATTGGGTTAGATTTAAAATCTAGAAATTCGAGTTGTTTTGGAATTGATTTGTGAAATTGAAGAAGCTATTTTACTATATAAAGTATTTTTATATTTAAACCATTTACGTGGTGGAAGTTATGTTTCAAAGTTATGAGTTTCAAAGTATTATGATTTGAAAGTGATATTTCAAGTGTTTGTGATTTCGAAGTGTTATAACTTTAAATGTGCTACGATTTTGGAAAAAGATATATTTGAAGTGAAAAATGATAGCCTATTGATTTGGTTTTGAAAAGGCAATGATATTTTGGTTTTAAAGTATAAACTATTTTGAAAATGACCGCGGTGTTATAATAACAGTTGGTTGTTGAAGAGACCGGGATCGGATATGGGCATACTCTTTGTCGATACCGAAAACCACTTTAACAACCGTGTACGCGATGGAGATTCCAGTATGAAGTAGGATGGTGGCGACGTCCTTTGAGGTATATATGTGGACCCGACTCCCATGAGTTAGCATATGGTGGCTAAAACAGGAGCGATTGACGGGCTAATGAGGTAGCTCTTTTGATCAGACACATCCCTTCGATATTATAGTCTGACTTTTGGATGATTCGGTGGCCACTTTTGATTTTTTTTATTTGGGGGTGTGGCTCGAGATGGGCGGTAGCTGCGCACTATGCGTTACCACCGGCAAGTGTAATTGGTATATCTATTCTGGCATGTGGTTGTGCCGTGTCACCTACCCTAGCGCGCCTTATACGATTTTGGTTTTGTACCATACTTATGGAGTACCCTCTAACGAAGCCCAGTATGGGGGAGATTATGGTACTGTATAGACTATGGGAATATAAAAGTGTGTTAAGGTGGAAAATGTAAAGTTTTAACGTTATTTTTAATTTATATTATACTTCACTGTAGACACTATTATAATAGCGTATATTACTACATAGTAGATAGTTTAACGGATCCTTAGGAGATGTGAATCCCGAGCATCTCTTAAGTTATTGCACTCACGTTAGACACTGGATAGGAGATGTGAAACCCCATAAACATCTCCGATGCCGTTTACACTCATATTTATTTCTGTTGATTTAATTCACATAAGATCTTTTAGTTATGACTCGAGTGTTTTGTCTTTTGAATTCGCTTGGGTCAGTCTGAGCATTTAAGGATTTGAAGACTTTATTTTGGAGAATGAAGACGAAGATATTATTATTATATACTATGTTGTTCCACTGCATCACACTATTCCGCTGTATTGTTATTTTATTTTTTGGTATGTGTAACTCTGATTCTGTGTTGTATAAGTATAATCAAATGTTTTGTAAAACAGCTTCATGAACTGTTATTTGATTATTATATTTTGTCATACCGCTGCAAGATTTTGTTTTCTTTCTTCCTTTTTCTTATTCACCCCAATAACAATTCACCCTTTTGTATGGTTTGAGTCTGACGTGTGTGGTTTATCATCGATTTAAAAACGTACAAAAAGGCGGGATGTTACATATTATCTGGCGCGAGTTATCTGTTTTCTCTAAACTCTTAGTACTCAATTATTTTTGAGTAGTCTAAGAGTAGCAGGTTACTTTGGGCTCTTTTGAAGATGATGAACGAGCAGAAGGCTCCTTATCTATTTAGTTATCTATTTCTGCTATTATGTTAATTATGTTTGTATTCTGGTTCAACAAGTGTAAAGGCAGGGTGTATTAACTGCTTAGGCTGATAATTGTAGTACTTTTGTTTCACTCTGATAACTCCGTGTTAAGGAGTAACCTTATGCACTATAATATTGTTGTATTATACTTAATCGTTTCGTTGTGAAATTTTTCTGTTCTGCTCTTTTATTTTATCCTGTGACAACTTGTCTTGCGGATGCTTGGGCAACGACATAAACATCGATGATGTGTTAAGTGTCGTTCTTAAGGCTCAGAAAGGTGGGTCGTCATAGTTATATTATGGTATAAGTAATGATCTAAAAACATTTAATATATACAAGTAAAAAATTATTAGGAAAAATCTATAACCTTTTGCAGTTGCAAGTTTGTTCCTAACCATGAGTATTCAATCGTGCATTTAATGTACTTATTCCTAGTCAAGATGTATCGAGAAAATGATATCGATACATCTGTTGAAACTAGTGTACATAATGCTCTCCATACGATGGACGATGAATGACTCTTGACTGTTGAGGACACCAAGGGGTTACACATTTGCATTGTTTGGAACAATCGTAGAACAACTCAGTGAGAGTCTCTATAGTTCAATTAAACTAGGTCAAAATAGAAGATCATATGTCAAGATATGCAGTAGTCTTCAAACTTGATAGTATTGTTGAATCTAAATTGTACTTTGATTGTGGTCAGCCAAATGCCATGATGCTCATGTTAGGGCCATAGTTGGGGAGTCGTTGAACCTTTGAAAACATTTTCAAAGCAGTATTCATCTTCCTCGTTGTAGACGGTCGATATCATTATAATTAATGGTCAACTTAAAGTTAAAATATCTAGCTAGACTAAAAAGGTTAACGGTTGAATGATGGTTCTTGAATTTGTATTACGTAATTAACTATGGATATTATTAGATTTTTGACAGTTGACTAAACGTTAGATATCTCAATGATATATAGATAACGAAAAGAAAATATGTACAATATATTGTTACTCAGGCTATAGCTTTAATAGACTAAAAATTGGATTTCACCTAAATGAATAGTAAACAACTGAAATCGTGTCCACTATTGTGCTTTAGCAAAGTTCGTACCGCTTCAATATTTAAATTATTTAAATATTATTGAGGGTTGAGTTTACACCGGGGATTCACACAATGGTATTTGCCAGTATATTTCGAAATTCAACTTAATCAAAACATTTATAAATTAAAATGGAGGAAGTTTACATAAATGTTACTAATTTTCTATGGTTTTTATTTATTTAAGACCATAAAATTAGTAAAGATAATATATAAATCTTATAAATTGATACAATTAAATAAATGTAATATAATAAATACTTAAATAATTAATAATGGGTATTAATTAGGTTCAAAATTCACAAATTCAAATTAAGCTAAGGAGACACAATTTTAATAGCAAAATTTTAAGTTTACAGGAACCCTAAATTCTCTTACATTTGCTCTTTTGACAAAATTATCTTGCAGTGAAATAGAATATTTGTTTCTAACTAGTATAACCGCACAACGGTGGAGAAACCGACCGTTCGATTGTATAACTTTGATAAGAAATATAAATTTAAATTTTTTATCAATATTACTTAAACATTAAGTGATAATATGTTGGAAAAGAATAAATTGAGATTTGAATCTGAAAATATGAATTTCAAATTCAAATATTAATCAAAGCATTCAAAATTGTCGATTTGAAATTGAAATTTTAGAATTTGAAAATCATAATAGATTTGAATTTGGAATCTTTGATGCGCGAAATAAAAGGAGGAAGTTTAGGGAAACCGCGATGAGACAAGATCCACGTTTTTTTGGCTTCAGAAAAATTGATTTTGGCCAGTGACAGTAAACAAACCTTCTTAACGGTCGGTTTGATTAAACACAAAAACATTTTGAAAAGTGCAGCAATAACTAAAAGGTGCGACACCGAGTATAATATAACTATCATTATCCAATAGTGGAAATTAGGCAAACACCATTGTTTCAAAATTTACCAGGAGATAACAATGAGAAAAACAACTTTTTTGGGGATATATTTGCGTTTTTTACACTAAAAAGAACATAATTACACTTCAAGATGCAAATATTTGCGATTTAAAGTACAAATATTTGCCCTTTTTAAAAATATAAATATTTGAGTTTTAATTTGAATGGTGTTCCGTAAAATCTGTGAAAAAGAAGGAAGTGTACTTTGAAATTTATAAAAGGACTTTTGACAAAACTTCACAATTCAATATATACATATTACACCATAATCACAACACAGCACAACATGCCATTACCCCAAGAAGTATAGTCTCCAATCAGTTCCAATTCCATGTTAGATCCATACACATCGATCGACTGTAATCCTCAAAATAAAGAAACACATGCATCATCCATTGAAAAATCTTGAATACATAGATTCAGCCTCTCACAAACAAAAAGCACTTCCTCCATTGCTCCACATTCTACTCTCTTCCCAGCCCTAAACTCATGCACTAAACCACCATTTTCGATCCAACTACAACCCGCTTCTTTCTTCGCTCCATTCCCTTCCATCAACTCCCTCACTTTACTAACATCTTTCCATCTCTCATTCTTCGCATAAATCGACGCAAGTGCAACATAAGAGCCTGAACTTCCCTTCTCAATATCCACTAATTTACCTGCAGCCACTTTACCAATATCCATATTATCCCATACATTACAAGAAGCTAACAAAGAACTCCAAACAGAAGCACCAAGTTCATAATGACTGTTACTATTAACAAACTCATATGCTTCTTCAATCATTCCTGCTCTGCCTAACAAATCTACTATACAGCAAATATGCTCATTATCTACCCTAATGTTATAAGTACTTTTCATCATTTCAAACAATTTCAGGCCTTCTTTAACAAAACCCGAATGACTACATGCAGATAAAAGCAATGTGAATGTTATATGATCAGGCTTCACTGAAGCAGATTTCATTATTCTGAACATATCAAGTGCTTCTACTATACAGCCATTCTTTCCATAACCTCCGATTATCGAATTCCATGCTACTACATTTTTAGTATGCAGTATTTGGTTAAATGCTTTACGAGCTGCTTCCAAATCACCACATTTTGAATACATATCCACAACAACTCCTTGAATGGTTTCATTATAACTCAACCCTCTAATGATCGTTTGAGCGTGAAATTGCTTGGATGCCCCTAAAAAACCACTATTTGCGCAACCATTCAACAGCACAACAAATGTAGACTCGTTCAGAATAGAATCACTCTCAACTATGTCGTTAAATACTAAAGACAGACTACTCATTAGTCCAGCTTTACTGTATATGGACATCAATGCATTGTAACAAACAACATCTTTAAGAGCAATTGTGTCGAATATTAATTGTGCATCATTGAAGATTAGATTTTTACCATAAAAGTCGATCAAGCAGCTCCCAATAAACTCATCATGGAACCAGCCCATCTTCAGAACAAGCCCATGAATCTGCTTTCCCTCAAACAATGTAACGCGCTGAAGCAAGATGGTGATCGTGTACTGATTTGGCATACATCCGTTGATCAACATTTGGATGTAAAGCTGCAAGATTTCGATTGAATGTGAGTGCGCACATGTTACGTATGCTTTCAGTATCGTGGTATAAGAAACCACGTCTTTTTCGTTGTCGGGGATTAGGTCGAACACGTTGCGAGCGTAGAGGAGGGAGTTGTGGACGGAGTAGCGGTTGATTATTGATGTGAGGGAGCGGACAGCGGCGATGTGTGGATGGCGGAGGATGAAGGCGTGAACAGCTTTGATTGATCGGAGAGAAGAAGTACGGTTTAGAATGGAGATGATGTGGCGATCGGTAGTGATGGGGGTGTTGTGTACACTGACGGATGGGGCAGGCATATTAGTGCGGGTGATATGTCCAAGCATTGCTGCTATATGCACTCCAGCACATGCTTCAAAGACCCAGACAGATTGATACAAGAAGATTTTACACCAAGAGTTGCTCTCTAACCCATTAGATTTTACCTACTATTTCATGAAGTGCATATCATAACTCTTTCCGGATTTGAAACCAAATCCATCTTTCAATAAAGAATCGTAAAGCATCTATTAGTAATTATTTTCGATCATATCGTTTAATCTGCGAGTTCTTTTTTTAACTTGGGATCAATTTCTTTGCAATAATCGGAAAACTTTGATTTTTCTCAAATATATTTTGTTTTTGTTATGACTATTCAAAGTAGAAGTTATAAATATTGGTAGTTTAAACAGCAAATATATGTGATAGAAACTAAAACCGAAAATATTTGCAGTTTAAGCCAATGTTTTCATGGTTGGACTCAATCATGGTTCGGCTCCAAATAACCTTGAATCGTGGAATATTTTGATTCAAAACTCAATCAGACCTTGGTCATGCCATTCAGATCGGACTTTCGAACCAGTGATCCAACCGTTTATTTTATCTAGTTTAACCATGATTTTCTCTTGCTTTCTCTTCATATCATTATCTCTTATTCTCATCATCAGTACCATTTCTCTTCATATCATTATCTCTTATTCTCATTATCAGTACCATTTGAAAAAAATCTACATTGCAAAATTAGCATCGCCCCAAAATCTAAATCGTAAGCTCAAGCACTTCGCTCTTCGCAGCTGCAAACTTCTGCAAATCACTACAAGCTTCGTCAAGTTCCTATCACTAAACTTCTATCATTGTGCACTGCTACTATGTACACAACTGCAGTTGTGTTGGTGCAGTTTTGCACTGCAACAATATACAACGTCAGTTATAGACCTTAAAGACTCTCTATATCTTATCTGCCTAGTATTTTTATTTCAATATTTTGCGTATAGCTTGTATTTAACCGTGTAAGTTTCTGAAGAATAAAAATCCACGTACTGACGGTTTGATCTGTTAAACCATCAAAACCATAAACCTTGAGTTATAATAGTTCGACTCATGGTCTGGTCATAAAAACTATGGTTTAAACTATAAATATTTGCAATGGAACTCATAAAATTATCTCTAATCTTTCTGTTATGGCATCTAAGGTTGAGCTTAGTTGCAGAAAAGAGGAAGGGACGGAGAAGGGTTGGCAGATTGTAACGAATAGGAAGAAGGCACCAAAGACTGGGGTGGGGGTGAATAAGCCTAGATTTGGGTTAACTAGCCCTAGATTGAGGCTTTTTAGGTAGACGGGTATCAAACCTTCAAATCAAGGGCAGTTGGCATATTAGGGGGAGGCAAGGTTCATCTCAAGAAAAATTTCCTATCAATCCCGAGGCCAAAAAAGTTTCTTATAGTGAAGCTTTGAAAGGTAGTAGTGGGGGTGGTTCTGGAAGCGACAAACTCCAATTATTGCACCTTTGGAGAAACAAAGTGTTAGCGTCAAAATTGGTCGCTAACACCCAAATTCAGATGAAAGCACCAAATTGTAGTTATAAATCACAGACAGAATGTATGTAGAGAGTATAAAAATGAAGAATGGTAAAAATTAAAAAGAAAGCAGTAAGAACAGAAGATTTATAGTGGTTCGGCTGACTCCGGCCTACATCAACTCCAGAAAATTTCTATTTATTGATATTAGAATCAATTACAGTTACAATCTAGAGTTTTTAGAACAACAATGGCAGAGCAGCCTTAGTATAGAAGATGAAGTGAGACAGAATGGAGATCCCCTTTTCTGAAGCCCCGCCTGTTGTATGTATAGAAAAAAATTCGAGGTACTGGGCTTCCTAAGTGGTCTGGGCCCCGCCAAGACCATGGCCGATCTAGACTCAACACCACAATCGACCGTGAGTTTAGAATATGCTGACCTGACATTTCCTAGGTGATGACCTGAAGTAGACCTACCTGCGACTCGAAGTAAATGAAGCCGGGACTCGAAGCAGTAAACATGCCGATCCACTCCGTCCCACCGAGCTACACCATCCTACCGAGCCACACCATCTTGCTAGCCACTTCAACATGTCGGTCCACTCGAAATGCCGACTCACTCACGATGCCGAACAACCCATGCCCCCGACCCAATCTTGCGACGATGCCGACCTACTCGCTTGGACCGATCCAGGAATGCCGAACCCAAGTTCCTACAACCTAACACCGACCCACTTTAGCCGACTGATCCACATCACCAAGACCAACCCACCTCAACATGCCAAACCACCTCAGCCTAACTACCCTGGCCGATCAACACATGACCAATCCACCAAGACCGACCCTTCCAAAGCCGAACCATATCTGACCGACCCACCTCAACTTTCACATCAAGACCGAACGACATATCTTCCATGACCCAAACATGCATGGTCTCAACTCCTCGACTGAGCCATGTATGGCCGGGCCATCTTGATCGAACGGCCAAACCACGTGGTCGAACCTTGGCTCTGTAATATATATATATATATATATCATCCATGATTGATCGTCTACCATTCAGTTAACTCAAACTCATCATATTCCAGTCCCGACAGACGAGTAGTCGATTTAGTTAAATCCGCCTGTCCACGGCCTTGCCAAAATGTGGGTTAACATTTGCCCCCTAAAACATGCCTTGCTATTGGAAGATGTGTTTTGAATAGCCTCAAATCTGATACTTGAAGTCCATATGTTATCTATAGCCATACTTTCATATTCATAATCCAATCCATTTTATCCAAGTGTCATTGCCGTATCCTTATTTGAAAATATGACTGCTCTGAGTCGACATCCAATTCCTATCTAATAACCAAATCCTTATCCAATTCTGCATCCATCTAAACCCGACAACCGAGTTCTAATCTATCTGTATCCAAATCTGTAACCTCTCCGAGTTCTTTCCAAGCTCAACTTGCACATGACGACCTATGTCAAGTTATGCCATAGTGTTCCTGGTTCAGTGTCCCTGAACGTTGAGTAATGTCGAGGCTTAAGTCCTAAGCCGAATCCTGGTCGCTCCGGACCCTTGCCGAGTATAGTCCATACTCGATGACCTGTGATAGTAACCGATAGGTGATATAGGGCCTAAGTCCTAGGCCGAATCCTGGTCTCTCCGGACACTTGCCGAGTATAGTCCATACTCGACGACCTTTTAGCCAAAAAAACCAAATAAAAGTTAATCAAAATTGAATATGAGACCCATATTCAAACCAAAAAAACAGAAGTCCATATCAAAAGTCCAAATCAAAATCCAAGTCAAAAATCAAGCATCCAAACCAAGAAACCAATAAAACCGAGAGTTCAAACCGAACTCCAAAACAAAAACAGAAAAAAGCAAATGTCCAAGCTAAAAGGAAAAAACAGATTTCACAAACTGAAGCGTCTCAGTAAACCATCATCTCAAAGCATGCCTAAGGGTTATCTCCGACCCCATATATGAGTAAGTGATTTAGCCATTTGCTCGAAGTTTGTTACTTATTCCAAACCATCACGATTAGTTGATGACCAACCGTCCACCATTCCTAGGCCTCGCGCCTTCGTCGTTCAAGGTAGGCGGTGGTTGCTTTTGTTCCACCATCGCATTCCAAGTTCTGACATATTGCCGCAACTGACAATTCCTTACATGTTCCTTGATTATATTTTTTAGATGCCTACAGCTGTTAGTATCATGCACGTCTAGGTCATCAAAGAGACAGTGCCTTCCCCATACCCTTTCGCATTCTGAGGGTTCCCTCCTTACTGGCCTTCGACAAGGAAGACGATCCGAGTATCCAAGAAGATCCGCTCCAGTGTTGCATTCAATCCCGTGTAAGTGGATAATTTTGGTTCTCCCCAGCGCTTCCTCTTCTGTTTATCCTTGTCTTTACCCAAGCTTTCACCGGGCGACCCTCCATCCTTAACCATGCTTACTTCCTTTGATTTCATATCCAAACATGCATCCTTTTGTCAAAGAAATCACTCAGATTCATGAAAAAATTCCTCGAGATCCATTGGTGGGTCTCCTATCAACGATACTTTTTTATCCAAATCATCCTTGACCCTTGATACTGCAGCAATTAGAACCATTGATGGATCTGACCGATCCACCAAAGCAACTGCTGCATTAAACCGAGTTAAGAAAGTCCTGAGCAATTCATATGCCCTCTGCTTAACTGACGTCTGTGTCATCACATTCTTCGGTCTTTTTACGTGAACTTGAAACTGTCTCAAGAACTTATCCGCCAGTTCTATCCATGTTCCAATAGATCTATCCCCTAGCTTTCTGAACCACATAACAACTATATCGGTTAAGTATAGGGGGAGACACCGAGCCATAACTTCTTTCGATGCCCCCAACACTTCAATATGCCTTGTGTACCTCATCAAGTGGTCAGTGAGATCTGTCTTACCGTTATATACTTCCAGAGTGGCTAGCTTGAATCAGGTGGATTCCTAGCCATCCTAATGTTACGGGTAAACGGACTTCTGTTTACTCCCTCCAAATCCCTCTTTGTCAGACCTCCGCGAATAGTTCGTGTGATGATATTAGCCAATCCAGGGTTACCCGCCAAGGGTTTTCCCCGATTAACATTTCCTAAACGCCCTCCAAGTCCTTGTGGAAATTTCGATACATACTCCTCGTCACGCACTCTTGCATTCCTGTCGGCGCCAGGCTGGGAAGCGTCATCTGGTATCCCTTCATGGGTTGGTCCGGCATTACCTGGCAGCATGCCCCCATGTCCAGGTCCACCCAGATTGACAGTTGTTCGCTGATTGGGTGTTGCCCCTGTTGAACTACTCCATCTACTTGCCGGTTGAGTCCTTCTGATCCAGCTCCATGGATCTGAGCTCCTGCAGTTCCTGCTTGTCCAAATTGTCTGAAAAGTTCCTGCATCATTTTCTCTTGCCTTTTCAACTGTTCCTGCATGGAATTCATCATGACCTACATCTCGTCCCTAATGAGGTAGACGGAGGGTTAATTAGCTCCATAGGATGCCTCCTGACTTCCCTCCTGTCGACTTCTTTCTGTCCTCAGTCTTCTAGTTGATTGCTTTGCCATAATCTCCAGAATCCAAGTTCCTAAGCCTTTAAATCCAAACTCCAAGCTTCTAAGTCTTGAGTGCTAGCTTTCTCAGTGAAAGCACCAAAATGTTAGCGCCAAAATTGGTCACAAACACCCAAATTCAGATAAAAGCACCAATTGCAGTAATAGATCACAGATAGAATGTATGTAGAGAGTATAAATATGAAGAACAGTAAAAATTAAAAAAGAAAGCAGTAAGAAAAGAAGATTTATAGTGGTTCGGCTGACTCCGGCTTACGTCCACTCTTGAAATTTCCTTTTTATTGATGCTAGAATCAATTATAATTACAATCCAGAGTTTTTAGAAGAACAATGGCAGAGTAGCCTTAGTATAGAAGATGAAGTGAGACAGAATGGAGATCCCCTTTTCTAAAGACCCATCTGCTGTATTTATAGGCAAATCTCGAGTTACTGGGCTTCCTGAGTGGTCTGGGCCCACCAAGACCATAGCCGATCTAGACTTAACACCACTACCGACCTTGGATTTTGAATATGCCGACCTGACATTTATTAGATGATGACCCGAAGTAGGCCTACCCTGCGACTCAAAGTAAAGGAAGCTGAGACTCGAAGCAGTAAACACGCCAATCCACTCCGTCCCACCGAGCCACACCATCATGCCGAGCTACACCATCCTTCCAAGCCACTTCAACAGGTCCACTCGAAATGCCGACTCACTCCCGATGCAAAACCACCCAAGGCGCCACCCAATCTTGTGACGATGCTGACCTACTCGCTTGGACACATCCAGAAATGCCGAACCCAAGTTCCTACAACCTAACACCGACCCACTTTAGCCGACTGATCCACATCACCGAGACCGACCACCTCAATACGCCGAACCACCTCAGCCTAACTGCCCTGGCCGATCCACACATGACCAATCCACCAAGGCCGACCCTTCCAAAGCCAAACCATATCCGGCCGACCCACCTTAACTTTCACACCATGATCGAACGACATGCCTTCCAAGGTCGAAACATGCATGGTCTCCACTCCTCGACTGAGCCATGTATGACCGGGCCATCTTGGCCGAACGGCTGAACCATGTGGCCGAACCTCAGCTCTGTAATCATATGTGTGTGTGTGTGTATCATCCATGATTGATCATCTATCCATCTAGTCGACTCAAACCCATCGTGTCCTAATCTCGACAGACGAGTAGTCGATTAAGTTAAATCCGCCTGTCCATGGCCTTGCCAAAAGGTAGGTTAACATTTGCCCCCTAAAACATGTCTTGCTATGGAAATGTGTGTTTTGAATAGCCTCAAATCCGATATCCGAAGTGCATATGTTATCCATAGCCGTACTTTCCTATTCATAATCCAATCCATTTTATCCAAGTGCCATTGCAATATCCTTATCCGAATCTATGACTACTCTGAGTCGATGTCCAACTCATATCGAGTAACCAAATCCTCATCCAACACATCCATCCAAACCGACAACTGATTCTGATCTATCCGTATCCAAATTCGTAACCTCTTCGGGTTCTTGCCAAGTGCAACCTGCACATGACGACCTATGTCAAGTAACGCCATAGTGTTCTTGGTTCAGTGTCCCTAAACATTGAGTAATGTCGTGGCTTAAGTCCTAAGCCGAATCCTGGTCGCTCCAGACCCTTGCCGAGTATAGTCCATATTTGACGACCTGTGATAGTAATCGATGGGTGATATAGGGCCTAAGTCCTAGGCTGAATCCTAGTCTCTCCGGACCCTTGCCGAGCATAATCCATACTCGATGACCTTTTAGCAAAAAACTAGATAAAAGTCAATAAAAATTGAATCTGAGACCCAGATTCAATCCAGAAAACTAGAAATCCATGTCAAAAGTCCAAATCAAAATTCAAATCAAAAATCAAATCAAAAATCAAGCATCTAAACCAAAATCCAAACCAAGTAACCAAACAAAACCGGGAGTTCAAACCAAACTCCAAAACAAAAGCAGAAAAAATAAAATGTCCAAGCCAAAAGGAAAAAAAAGATTTCAAAAACCAGAGCGTCTCGGTAAACCATCATCTTAGAGCATGCTTAAGGGTTATCTCTGACCCCGTACATTTGTAAGTGATTTAGCCGTTTGCCCGGAGGTTGTTACTTATTCCAAGCCATCACGATTAGTTGATGACCAACCGACCACCAATCTTGGGCCTCGCGCCTTCATCGTTCAAGGTAGGCGGTGGCTGCTCCTGTTCCACCGCCGCATTTTGAATTTCGACATGTTGCTGCAATTGACTATTCCTTAGATGTTCCTCAATTATATCCTTTAGATGCTTGCAGCTGTTAGTATCATGTTCGTCCTATCATGAAAGAGACAGTGCCTTCCCGATGCCCTTTCGCATTCTGAGGGTTCCCTCCTCGCCGGCCTTCGATAAGGAAGGCCATCCCTAGTATCCAAAAATATCCGCTCTAGTGTTAGATTCGATTCTATGTAAGTGGAGAATTTTGGTTCTACCCATCGCTTCCTCTTCCCTTTATCCTTGTCTTTACCGGAGCTTTCTGTAACGACCCTGAAATTCAGACCCAGTTTAAAATTTTTAAATCGCTTATTTGATGTAGAAATTCAAATTTTCACAAACAATTTCCGTTGCCAACCAAACTTCTCATTCGGAATGCGTCTAGATAGACATAGGCGTGCGCCAAATTTCGTTGAAAAATATTGAAGTAAATTACGCTCGTCGCATTTACATTTTAGTTTAATTCTTGTGTGAAAATTTTCTATCGTCCGAACTCAAATATTTTTCTCGATGTTGCATAAGAAAAATATTCTGAACTTGACGACGCATTTCGTTTCGTCAAATTTCGATGTTAATTGCTAGCTAAAATGTTCGCTCGTGCAAATGGTTCAATAAGATTTCTCACTTCACAAACAATGTCAAACCGTAAATATTTTTATACCGTTGTGTTCGTCGCGTCGCGCTGATCAAAACGGTATATTTGTTTGTGTAAATCGGAGTTCGGCGCTGCGAACTATAATTGTTTAACGGATAGCAAATCGGTCCTTTACGCAGCACAAAAAGGTATCCGTTTTCTCCAACGATCAGAATCCTAACAGCCTTTGACTGTTCAGTTACATAGGAAATCAAATAGCCATTTCGGTTACCAAGGCAATAAAATTTGAGACCTTTGATTTTCTAGATTATTTATTTTATACTGGTTCACTTCATTCTTCGTTTGCAAAATCTACATCTCCGGTACAGGTTCTTCTCTCCTTCATCATGTTTATTTCATTTTTTCTTGTTTCGTTTCCTTCCAGAGAAAATTTATATTACTCACTCCTCTACTCCTCCTTCATGCATTCACCGCCCTTTCCACCATCTGCCAAGTCAACTGCTGCAACGCCCACCACGCGCACAGGCCAGCCTTCGCCCAGACTTTCGCCAGCCTTCGTCCAGACCCCCGCCAGCCTTCGCCCAGACCCGCCAGCCTCGTCCAGACCCGCCAGCCTTCGTCCAGACCTCACCAGCCTTACCCAGACCCGCCAGCCTTTGCCCAGACCCACCAGCCTTCGCCCAGACCCCGCCATCTTCGTCCAGACCCGCCAGCCTTCGCCCAGATCCGCCAGCTTCGCCCAGACCCCGCCAGCTTCGTCCGGACTCCACCAGCCTTCGCCCAGACCTCGCCAGCCTTCGCCCAGATCCGCCAGCTTCGCCCAGACCCCGCCAGCTTCGTCCAGACCCCGCCAGCCTTCGCCCAGACCTCGCCAGCTTCGCCCAGATCCGCCAGCTTCGTCCAGACCCGCCAGCTTCTGCCCAGACCCCACCAGCCTTCGTCCAGACCCGCCAGCTTCCGCCCAGACCCCACCAGCCTTCGCCCAGACCCGCCAGCCTTCGCCCAGACCACAGCCGGCCTTTGCCCAGCTCTGTCCCCAAACATGCAACCACCGGCTCGCCTCCACCAGTTCGCATATAGCCCAGAACCCGCATCCGTTAACCACCGCAACCCGAACCCAGAACCGCCTCCCCTGCCTACACGTCCAGACCCGCGTCCCAAACCCACCTTATTTGTTTATATAGCCATCTTATCAATAAGTAATATAAGTTACATTATATATTAGTTCCTATGTAGTTGATAGGTTACAGTTTTAAAATTTTATACAAAGCTATTGAAATTATATACAAAGCTACAGGTTTTGAAAATTTTATTTGAAGCAGTTTTCTTATAATCATGTTTGTATTAAGATATGTAAGTGTCCATATTTTAGTTTGGTTTATAGTTCGGTATATAATATGTTAATCTATGAAGCAGTGAGGAGTTATAATCTAGGGGCTCACGATATTTGATTTGGTTGTTACAGCAACTGCTAATCCGGGATCTCAGTCCTAGGCTTCATCCGACTTGTCTGAATCTACCTAGTTTCGTTGTTTGGTATGGTTTATATATATATTCAATTAATATATATTGCAATAAACAAATAGTTGATTTATTTAATTGTTTGAATTGTAGTTTGTGTCGTTTTGCATCGTGCTTGTTCGTGTCTCTTATCTATTCGTCTTCGTGCTTCGTCGTCTTCTCTAACCACGCAAGGTGAATATTTCATTCACGACTCAATCTATTATGCTATGATAATCAAGTGATAAATTGTTGTTTATGTTAATTTGGATGTTAAATTGTTGATTTTTAGAATTGTTGAAATAAGGATTGCAAATCACTATGCAAGTTAAAAATTTAATATTGTTAGTTCACGACAAACAAGTGTGATACTAAAATTTGTTATGTGATGATTGAATTTGGTTGTTAATGTAAGTGAATTTGAATATGAAATTGATATAGGATAGTCGACAAAATTTAAATTGGACTATATATGTTGAACTTGACCCCTTAACTGTTAAATCAACCGTCGCATAGAAATAGCATTAACTACACTTTGAACCATTGTATGTATGATTGATGTAGAAATGTGATAATAGACACCAAGTGAAACCATAAGATAATAATCTTTAATCTACATGAAACGATAGTGTAGATTCTAGGAATAATTATATTAATTTGCATAAATAACAAATGTAAGTTAATACGATTATTTCGAGATTATTTAATAAATTGTTAAATTGTATGTATGGTTGCTATTGCTTGTTTATTTACTTTGACACCATCCCAGTTATCACACTGCAAGTTCCCTTTGCTATGCTTTGTTTTATATTGAATAATATTGGGTTGAAATGATAAATACCCCATTTAAACAATTTGGCCTAGGATAGAAAATAAAATAAGAAACCCGATTGGTCAACAAAACCACTTTCGAAATTGAAATATATTTTAATTTAAGGAATGAACTTAACAATTTGTTTGGAAATTTAATAACGAACTTAGGAATTTAAGTTGGAATAAATTAGCGGATTTAAAATTGAAACGGATTAATAACTTACCAAATTGGATAAAATGAATTGAAATTTTAAGTGAAATAAGATTTAGAAGCAAGTAAGTTTTAGAATTTAATAATTTAAAGATTCAAAGATTTGTTAGCTCTAGTTTTAAACTCAGGCTTTAATGTAATAAATTGAACTTGTATAAGTTATATTGAGATTTAGGAAATTTTGACTTACTAATTTAATGAATTTAAATTAGGGATAATTTGAATTAAAGGATTTTAAATATTAATGAATTTACCAAATCAGGACATTGTATATGGAAATGAACTTCTTTGATTTGAAATTTAATTGAATCGGTAAATAAACCAATGAAGTTTGAAAGGGGGAATTTAGTTAATAAAGTTGATTTAATCGAATGTATGATAACAGTGGATATAAACATAAAGTGACATGAATTGAACTTGAGTTAGTATTTTAACTAAGTTTACCTTTAAATTGAATCCATTGATTTTGAACTAAATTTAATAAGCGACTTTTAGACCTTAAATCAAACTTGATTACTAAATTTTAAATTGTCAACTCAATGTTTGAGCGAAAATTTCATTTGGAAATATGTTTAAAAATATCTAAAATAAATTGAATCGTAAAATGTCAAATTTTGGAAGTCAAATTTGCACCTTGACTTTTGGACTTTGATTTGTTTAAACGTTAATTTAATCGACCATCGGGTAATAAATACGTAGTTGTTGAAGAGACCGGGATCGGATATGGACATACTCTCTGTCGATACTGAAAACCACTTTAATAACTATTATACGCGGAGTGTTGATCCAGAATGAAGTGGATGGTTTGGTGAACGCGTTGACTAAAGAAAGAGAACGATATTGGATGACCTCTGACATGACTAAAACAGGAGCCGCGCCGGGCCATTGAGGATCGCCACCTCTAGCGGACACACTTCTTCGATACCATATCTATTACTTTTGTGATTCGATTTGGGTGCACCCTTTGATTTGGCAGTGTTGTTTCGCGGTGTTGAGATAGGAGCTACTATGCTCAACATCAGTCCGGATCACGCAACTACTAGTATCCTAGTTGGTATTGCCTCATGTACCTTGTCATACTGATTATCCTATTCGCGACCACTACGTTTTGATTTGTACCTTGAGTATATGGATTGCCCTCTGGTGACTTCCGGTTTTGGGGAAACTACGGTCTTGTATATGCTTTTGGGAATATAAAATGTGTTAAGGGGAATTATGGTAACGCCTTAACGCTATTTTAATATTCTATTTTATTGATTAGACATTACCTACATACCGTATTCTACTATATATATATAGATAATTTATCGGATCCTTAGAGATGTTATTTTATTCATCTTTGAGTTATGGACTTTATTTCTTGCACTTGATTATCCTGTATAAGATTTTGAGTCCTGACTCGAGTGTTTCTTTTGTATATGCTCGGGTCAGCCTGAAGCTATCCAGTTTGCTGATCAAGGTTGGTTGAAGATGTTGAAGACTTAGCATTTATCTTTATCAGTCTATTTCTATTCTAGTATTGTTGTTCATGTCTGTTGGACATTTATGTATTTCCTTTCAGTCACTTTATGTTTAGACATTGTTGTATATCATATAGTAGCTTCATGAACTGCTATTACGACGATGTATTTTCCGCTGCATTATTCTGTGACTGTTCTGTGTCTGTGATGTTGTATTGATTCTCATTTACATTTATGTATATATAATCCCATAATGATTCGTGTTTTGTATTATTTAAGTTGACATGTATGGATTATTGTCAATTTAAATGGTCCAAATATACGGGTTGTTACAGTTGGTATCAGAGCTTTGGTTTCCACTAAAAACCTTAGTTTGGGGTTATATAAACTCATTAGACATAGGGTAGCAATACCCGGGGATGAGGAGAATCAATTCAATATACATATCCTTCCAAATTCAAACTTCTTAATTGATTCGTTGATTAGACTTTCCATAAAGTTCTATGATTTTCTATCCTTGGTTCTAAAAAAAAAAAAAAAAATATTTTGGTATTTCAGGATGAGTGCCAGAAGAAACAACAGGGGAGGAAGGGGAAATGGTCCTGCCCAGGCTGCACCTGCCGCCCCAGCTCCAGTCAAATTCACCACTCTTAGTAAGGAGTATACACAACTTGGTGGTGTTAAGTTCTCTGGATCCGAGAATATTATTGAAGCTCAACAATGGCTCAAAAGCTTAGAGATGATATTTTCTGGATTGGAGATCACTGATGCTCAGAAGCGTCAGCTTGCTGCTTGGCAACTTCGGGATGCCGCACGAGACTGGTGGGAATCTGTTACTTCTCGTATCGAGGAGAACACCATCACTTGGGCCCAGTTTAGGTATAAATTTATTTGGATTTCATAGTCTAAATTCTTCTTTCAATCCTTGGAATGTTATTTATCTAGTCTATCTTTTGATTAGGGATACTTTCTCGGAACAATGGATGCCAGCTGCCGGGAAAACCCAACTTTATAGAACTTTTATGGACCTTAAGCAAGGCAGTATGACTTTTTCTGAGTACGAGAGAAAATTCAACGAGCTCTCCAAGTTTGGCCCGGGATTGATTGATACACCACTTCTGAAGAACGAGAAATTCATTTTGGGAGCTAGACCAGAGTATTATGACTTGCTTACTGGCCACATTCACTGCACTTTCACAGAGCTTGTTGACTATGCTCTTCGATATGAGGCGAAGCCTAAGGGACCCACTGCCAAGGCCACTCCTACTCAGTCCTCTTCGAGCCAGCTCGGAAAGAGGAAGATGAACTTTGATCAACAAAAGAAAGCTTGGCAAAAGACTACAGGATTGGGATATGCCCAGAAAAGCCCAATCGACCTTGCTAATATCACTTGCTTCAAATGCGATAAGAAGGGTCATTATGCAAATAGCTGTCCATCCACCGGAGCTGCTATTCCACCACCTCCTCAGATGAGGAATGATTTATGCCATGTCTGCCTCCAGCCAGGTCACTTTAAAAGAGATTGCCCATTGAGGAAGAAAGGCACACCATCAGGAGTATATGCTGTCACCACTCCTGCACCACCTCCACCACCTGCTCAGGATGACCAAGGTACCTTACGAAGTACTTTTTCATTTCATAATTTACCTGTTCGGGTATTATTCGATACTGGTGCTTCTCATAGCTTCATATCTATTGATCTTTGTAATAAGCTCAAATTAGAACCTACTCTTGCTACTACTTCCTTATGTGTCTCCAACCCTATTGGAGGACTTGCCAACCTCAGTAGAATTTGTAAAGGGGTTGTGCTCTTGTATGGAAGATATCGATTCACTTGGGATTTCTATGTGCTTGGCTTCGTAGCATTTGACATTTTGTTGGGTGCTGATTGGTTAAGAAATTTCGATGCTGTTATTTCTTGCAAAGCTCGATCTGTTTCTCTAGTCAATGACAAGGGTCTACCGCTTGTCATCGAATGCAAATCACCTCAGAAATATGCGGGAAGCTTCATATTCTCTCTTGATGCTCACCCGGATGACCTTAGTACTACTCCTATTGTTCAGAAATTTCCCGATGTATTTGGAGAGGTCGACTCTCTACCGCCAAAGCGAGAGATTGATTTCCGTATTGACCTTATTCCCGGAGCTACTCCCGTAGTTCTCCCTCACAGAAGGATGGCTCCTAAAGAAAAAGCTGAACTTAAAACCCAAATTGATGATCTATTTGCTAAGGGTTTGATCAGGAGAAGTTGTTCTGAATGGGGCGCCGCAGTCGTATTTGTCACCAAGTCTGATGGATCTCTTCGCATGTGTGTTGATTACCGGGAATTAAACAAACGCACTCTCAAGAACCGCTATCCGATACCTCGAATCAATGATTTATTCGATCAGCTCCATGGAGCTAAAGTTTTCTCACAGCTTGATCTAGCCACTGGGTTCCACCAACTCAGAGTAGCAGAAGATAGTATTCATAAGACAGCTTTCCGTACCGAAAATGGATTCTATGAATGGTTGGTTATGCCATTTGGTTTGACCAACGCACCTGCTTATTTCGTTGACTTAATGAATAGAGTCTTCCGTGATGTCCTTAACAAGTTTGTTCTTGTCTTCATTGATGATATTCTCGTCTTCTCCAAGGATGAGAAAGAGCATGAAACACATCTTGCTTATGTTCTGGGAACTCTCCGAAACCATCAGCTAAAAGCCAAGTTTTCGAAATGCCACTTCTGGAGAGACGAAGTACGATTCCTTGGCCATATTGTTTCTGAAAATGGGATTTCGGTCGATCCAGCTAAGATCGCCGTAATCAATGTAAGTTCTATCTTATTCGTTATTTCTATTCGATCCATCTTATTCCTTTCTAATTTGAAAATTTTATCTACAGGATTGGGAGACTCCCAAAACTCCTACTGATATCCGTAGCTTCTTGGGCCTAGCCGGTTATTATCGCAGATTCATTGAGCGCTTTGCCCGGATTTCTACCCCACTTACTGCTTTAACTCGGAAGGATGTCAAGTTTATTTGGAGTGAGAAGTGTGAATCAGCTTTTAATGAGTTAAAACGTAAGTTAACTTCAGCCCCAGTTCTCGCGGTAATTGACGGGAGTGAAGGATTAACTGTCTATACTGATGCTTGTCGAGAAGGTTTAGGCGCTGTCCTTATGCAAAATGGAAAGGTTATTGCTTATGCGGGCCGTCAGTTGAAAACTCATGAAGTAAACTATGCGACCCATGATTTAGAGCTTCTAGCAGTTGTATTCGCTTTGAAACTATGGAGGCACCATCTTTTGGGGACAAAATTTGAATTATTCACAGATCATAAGTCCTTGCGGTATATTTTCTCTCAGAAGGACTTGAACCAGAGACAAGTCCGATGGCTTGAATTCTTAGCTGCATATGATCTCGACATCAATTATACTCCTGGAAAGGCAAATGTTGTAGCTGATGCTTTGAGCCGTAGCAAAGCATTGTCATGTTGTAACCTTGTAGAAAGCATGCTCTTTCAGCTTACTATCTCCCCATCTCTGATGGATCGCATCAAAGCTAAGCAATTCGAAGACACCTTGCTCTATCGCATGAAGGAGTTAGTTCTTGGTAGAGTTGGAAATGCTGACAGTAAAGTGGGAGCACAGATAGATAGTAATGGAGTTCTAAAGATTGACAACCGTATTTGTGTTCCTAATGTTGATGGATTGAGACAAGAAGTGCTTAGAGAGAACCATCAATCATCACTTTCATTTCATCCTGGTGTCACCAAGATGTATCGAAACATGAAGCGTTTATATTGGTGGAGTGGGATGAAGAGAGATATTTCCACATATGTCAGTAGATGCACCACTTGCCAGCAAGTCAAGGCCGATCACCGGAAGACGGCAGGATTACTTCAACCCCTGGAGATTCCGTGTTGGAAATGGGATCAGATTTCTATGGACTTCGTTGACGGATTACCGAGGACCAGAAAAGGGAATGAGAGTATATGGGTGATTGTTGATAGGTTGACAAAATCTGCTCATTTTATTCCTGTTAAGACCACTCGTACTGCTTCGAGTTTGGCCGAGATTTATATGAGAGAGATTGTCAGACTTCATGGAGTTCCATCTAGTATTGTATGCGATAGAGATCCTTTATTCACTAGTAAATTCTGGAAGGCATTTCAGGACGTCTTGGGCACTAAACTGAATCTGAGCACGGCTTATCATCCTCAAACAGATGGCCAAACTGAGAGGGTAAATCAGATTTTGGAAGATCTGCTCCGAGCTTGCATTATTGATTTCGGTGGATCTTGGGAAGACCACCTACATTTGGTTGAATTCACTTACAATAACAGCTATCAGGTAATCCAAAATTTTCAATTTGAATAAGTAAAATTTGAATTGAAATATAACTATCTTTATAATCAGGCGAGTATCGATATGGCACCGTTCGAAGCTTTATATGGACGGCCATGCAAATCGCCAGCTTGTTGGATTGAGCCTGGTGATCGATTAGTTCTTGGCCCGGATATGATTATGGAAGCATCCGAGAAGGTCAATGAGATTAGAAGGAAGATGAAGACTGCACAGGATAGGCAGAAGAGCTATGTCGATAGGCGTAGAAGAGAGTTAAAATTCCAGGTTGGAGATGAGGTCTTTCTTAAAGTATCACCTTTAAAGAATGTTATTCGATTTGGTCGTAGAGGGAAGCTCGCTCCTAGATTTGTTGGACCATTCACTATCACTGAGAGGATTGGTACACTAGCCTACAGAGTTGCGCTGCCGGAGAAATTTGAGGGCGTGCACAACGTATTCCATGTTTCACATCTCCGGAAGGTTGTACACGATCCATCCATGACCATTCCTATTGCTCAGTTAGATGAGGTTGATATTGAGCCGGATTTGACTATAGAGAGGAGACCGCTTTGTATTGTTGATAGGGATACGAAGCAGCTTAGAAGGAAGACTGTTAGCCTAGTTAAAGTCCAATGGAGTCCCGATGATCGTGATTGTACTTGGGAAACCGAGGAGAGTATCCGAGATTCTAATTCAGAATTGTTTGTTGAAGGTAAATTCCATTCTATATTCTTTACTTTATTCGATAATCTATTCTATATCTATCGTACCTCTTTTATTGTTCTTCCACTCTTTCCTTTGTTCCTTTTCGGGGACGAAAAGTTTTGAGTGGGGGAGAATGTAACGACCCTGAAATTCAGACCCAGTTTAAAATTTTTAAATCGCTTATTTGATGTAGAAATTCAAATTTTCACAAACAATTTCCGTTGCCAACCAAACTTCTCATTCGGAATGCGTCTAGATAGACATAGGCGTGCGCCAAATTTCGTTGAAAAATATTGAAGTAAATTACGCTCGTCGCATTTACATTTTAGTTTAATTCTTGTGTGAAAATTTTCTATCGTCCGAACTCAAATATTTTTCTCGATGTTGCATAAGAAAAATATTCTGAACTTGACGACGCATTTCGTTTCGTCAAATTTCGATGTTAATTGCTAGCTAAAATGTTCGCTCGTGCAAATGGTTCAATAAGATTTCTCACTTCACAAACAATGTCAAACCGTAAATATTTTTATACCGTTGTGTTCGTCGCGTCGCGCTGATCAAAACGGTATATTTGTTTGTGTAAATCGGAGTTCGGCGCTGCGAACTATAATTGTTTAACGGATAGCAAATCGGTCCTTTACGCAGCACAAAAAGGTATCCGTTTTCTCCAACGATCAGAATCCTAACAGCCTTTGACTGTTCAGTTACATAGGAAATCAAATAGCCATTTCGGTTACCAAGGCAATAAAATTTGAGACCTTTGATTTTCTAGATTATTTATTTTATACTGGTTCACTTCATTCTTCGTTTGCAAAATCTACATCTCCGGTACAGGTTCTTCTCTCCTTCATCATGTTTATTTCATTTTTTCTTGTTTCGTTTCCTTCCAGAGAAAATTTATATTACTCACTCCTCTACTCCTCCTTCATGCATTCACCGCCCTTTCCACCATCTGCCAAGTCAACTGCTGCAACGCCCACCACGCGCACAGGCCAGCCTTCGCCCAGACTTTCGCCAGCCTTCGTCCAGACCCCCGCCAGCCTTCGCCCAGACCCGCCAGCCTCGTCCAGACCCGCCAGCCTTCGTCCAGACCTCACCAGCCTTACCCAGACCCGCCAGCCTTTGCCCAGACCCACCAGCCTTCGCCCAGACCCCGCCATCTTCGTCCAGACCCGCCAGCTTCGCCCAGATTCCGCCAGCTTCGCCCAGACTTTCGCCAGCCTTCACCTAGACCCCCGCCAGCCTCGTCCAGACCCGCCAGCCTTCGTCCAGACCTCGCCAGCCTTCGCCCAGATCCGCCAGCTTCGCCCAGACCCCGCCAGCTTCGTCCGGACTCCACCAGCCTTCGCCCAGACCTCGCCAGCCTTCGCCCAGATCCGCCAGCTTCGCCCAGACCCCGCCAGCTTCGTCCAGACCCCGCCAGCCTTCGCCCAGACCTCGCCAGCTTCGCCCAGATCCGCCAGCTTCGTCCAGACCCGCCAGCTTCTGCCCAGACCCCACCAGCCTTCGTCCAGACCCGCCAGCTTCCGCCCAGACCCCACCAGCCTTCGCCCAGACCCGCCAGCCTTCGCCCAGACCACAGCCGGCCTTTGCCCAGCTCTGTCCCCAAACATGCAACCACCGGCTCGCCTCCACCAGTTCGCATATAGCCCAGAACCCGCATCCGTTAACCACCGCAACCCGAACCCAGAACCGCCTCCCCTGCCTACACGTCCAGACCCGCGTCCCAAACCCACCTTATTTGTTTATATAGCCATCTTATCAATAAGTAATATAAGTTACATTATATATTAGTTCCTATGTAGTTGATAGGTTACAGTTTTAAAATTTTATACAAAGCTATTGAAATTATATACAAAGCTACAGGTTTTGAAAATTTTATTTGAAGCAGTTTTCTTATAATCATGTTTGTATTAAGATATGTAAGTGTCCATATTTTAGTTTGGTTTATAGTTCGGTATATAATATGTTAATCTATGAAGCAGTGAGGAGTTATAATCTAGGGGCTCACGATATTTGATTTGGTTGTTACAGCAACTGCTAATCCGGGATCTCAGTCCTAGGCTTCATCCGACTTGTCTGAATCTACCTAGTTTCGTTGTTTGGTATGATTTATATATATATTCAATTAATATATATTGCAATAAACAAATAGTTGATTTATTTAATTGTTTGAATTGTAGTTTGTGTCGTTTTGCATCGTGCTTGTTCGTGTCTCTTATCTATTCGTCTTCGTGCTTCGTCGTCTTCTCTAACCACGCAAGGTGAATATTTCATTCACGACTCAATCTATTATGCTATGATAATCAAGTGATAAATTGTTGTTTATGTTAATTTGGATGTTAAATTGTTGATTTTTAGAATTGTTGAAATAAGGATTGCAAATCACTATGCAAGTTAAAAATTTAATATTGTTAGTTCACGACAAACAAGTGTGATACTAAAATTTGTTATGTGATGATTGAATTTGGTTGTTAATGTAAGTGAATTTGAATATGAAATTGATATAGGATAGTCGACAAAATTTAAATTGGACTATATATGTTGAACTTGACCCCTTAACTGTTAAATCAACCGTCGCATAGAAATAGCATTAACTACACTTTGAACCATTGTATGTATGATTGATGTAGAAATGTGATAATAGACACCAAGTGAAACCATAAGATAATAATCTTTAATCTACATGAAACGATAGTGTAGATTCTAGGAATAATTATATTAATTTGCATAAATAACAAATGTAAGTTAATACGATTATTTCGAGATTATTTAATAAATTGTTAAATTGTATGTATGGTTGCTATTGCTTGTTTATTTACTTTGACACCATCCCAGTTATCACACTGCAAGTTCCCTTTGCTATGCTTTGTTTTATATTGAATAATATTGGGTTGAAATGATAAATACCCCATTTAAACAATTTGGCCTAGGATAGAAAATAAAATAAGAAACCCGATTGGTCAACAAAACCACTTTCGAAATTGAAATATATTTTAATTTAAGGAATGAACTTAACAATTTGTTTGGAAATTTAATAACGAACTTAGGAATTTAAGTTGGAATAAATTAGCGGATTTAAAATTGAAACGGATTAATAACTTACCAAATTGGATAAAATGAATTGAAATTTTAAGTGAAATAAGATTTAGAAGCAAGTAAGTTTTAGAATTTAATAATTTAAAGATTCAAAGATTTGTTAGCTCTAGTTTTAAACTCAGGCTTTAATGTAATAAATTGAACTTGTATAAGTTATATTGAGATTTAGGAAATTTTGACTTACTAATTTAATGAATTTAAATTAGGGATAATTTGAATTAAAGGATTTTAAATATTAATGAATTTACCAAATCAGGACATTGTATATGGAAATGAACTTCTTTGATTTGAAATTTAATTGAATCGGTAAATAAACCAATGAAGTTTGAAAGGGGGAATTTAGTTAATAAAGTTGATTTAATCGAATGTATGATAACAGTGGATATAAACATAAAGTGACATGAATTGAACTTGAGTTAGTATTTTAACTAAGTTTACCTTTAAATTGAATCCATTGATTTTGAACTAAATTTAATAAGCGACTTTTAGACCTTAAATCAAACTTGATTACTAAATTTTAAATTGTCAACTCAATGTTTGAGCGAAAATTTCATTTGGAAATATGTTTAAAAATATCTAAAATAAATTGAATCGTAAAATGTCAAATTTTGGAAGTCAAATTTGCACCTTGACTTTTGGACTTTGATTTGTTTAAACGTTAATTTAATCGACCATCGGGTAATAAATACGTAGTTGTTGAAGAGACCGGGATCGGATATGGACATACTCTCTGTCGATACTGAAAACCACTTTAATAACTATTATACGCGGAGTGTTGATCCAGAATGAAGTGGATGGTTTGGTGAACGCGTTGACTAAAGAAAGAGAACGATATTGGATGACCTCTGACATGACTAAAACAGGAGCCGCGCCGGGCCATTGAGGATCGCCACCTCTAGCGGACACACTTCTTCGATACCATATCTATTACTTTTGTGATTCGATTTGGGTGCACCCTTTGATTTGGCAGTGTTGTTTCGCGGTGTTGAGATAGGAGCTACTATGCTCAACATCAGTCCGGATCACGCAACTACTAGTATCCTAGTTGGTATTGCCTCATGTACCTTGTCATACTGATTATCCTATTCGCGACCACTACGTTTTGATTTGTACCTTGAGTATATGGATTGCCCTCTGGTGACTTCCGGTTTTGGGGAAACTACGGTCTTGTATATGCTTTTGGGAATATAAAATGTGTTAAGGGGAATTATGGTAACGCCTTAACGCTATTTTAATATTCTATTTTATTGATTAGACATTACCTACATACCGTATTCTACTATATATATATAGATAATTTATCGGATCCTTAGAGATGTTATTTTATTCATCTTTGAGTTATGGACTTTATTTCTTGCACTTGATTATCCTGTATAAGATTTTGAGTCCTGACTCGAGTGTTTCTTTTGTATATGCTCGGGTCAGCCTGAAGCTATCCAGTTTGCTGATCAAGGTTGGTTGAAGATGTTGAAGACTTAGCATTTATCTTTATCAGTCTATTTCTATTCTAGTATTGTTGTTCATGTCTGTTGGACATTTATGTATTTCCTTTCAGTCACTTTATGTTTAGACATTGTTGTATATCATATAGTAGCTTCATGAACTGCTATTACGACGATGTATTTTCCGCTGCATTATTCTGTGACTGTTCTGTGTCTGTGATGTTGTATTGATTCTCATTTACATTTATGTATATATAATCCCATAATGATTCGTGTTTTGTATTATTTAAGTTGACATGTATGGATTATTGTCAATTTAAATGGTCCAAATATACGGGTTGTTACACTTTCACCTGGCGGTCCTCCATCCTCAACCATATTTACTTCCTTTGATTTCATATCCAAAAATGCAACCTCTTATCGAAGAAATCTCTCGGCTTCATGAAAGAATTCCCAAAGTCCATTGGTGGGTCCCGTATCAGCGATACCTTGAAATCCGAATTATCCTTGACTCCTATACTGTAGCCATCAAAACCATTGATGGATCCGGCCGATCCACTGAAGCAATTGCTACATTAAACCAAGTTAAAAAAGTCCTGAGCGATTCATATTCCCTCTGCTTAACTGACGTCACTTTCTTCGGTCTTTTTTTTTAAACTCGAAACTGCCTCAAGAACTTATCCACCAGTTTTGTCCATGTTCCAGTAGATCCATCCTCTAGCTGTCTAAACCACAAAGCAGCTATATCGGTCGAGTATAGGGGGAGACATCAAGCCATAACTTCTTTTGATTCCCCTAACACTTCCATATGCCTTGTGTACCTCATCAAGTGGTCAGTGGGATCTGTCTTACTTTTGTATACTTCCAGAGTGGGTAGTTTGAAATCAGGTGGATTCCTAGCCATCCTAATGTTATGGGTAAACGAACTTCTATTTACTCCTTCCAAATCCCTATTTTTCATACCACTGCGAATAGGTCGCCTGATGATGTCAGCCAATCCAGGGTTACTCGCCAAGGGTTGCCCCCCATCTACATTTCCTAAATGCCTTCCAAGTCCTTGAGGGAATTTCGATACATACTCCTCATCACGCATTCCTATATTTCTGTTGGCGCAAGGTTGGGCAGCGTCATCTGTTATCCCTTCACGGGTTGGTCCAGCATTACCTGGTGGCATGTCCCCCGAGTCCAGGTCCATGAAGATTGACAGTTGTTTGTTGATTGGGGGCTGCCCCTGCTGAACTACTCCATCTACTTGTCGGTTGAGTCCTTCTGATTTGGCTCCATGGATCTGAGCTCTTGCAGTTCCTGCTTGTCTAAATTGTCTGAAAAGCGCTTGCATCATTTCCTCTTGCCTTTTCATCTGTTCCTACATGTAATTCATCATGACCTGCATCTCGTCCCCAATTATGTAGACGGAGGGTTGATTAGCTCCAAAGGAAGCATCCCGACTTCCCTTCTGCTGACTTCTTTTTGTCCTCTGTCTCCTAGTTGATTGCTTTGCCATAGTCTCTAGAATCCAAGTTCCTAAGCCCTTGAATCCAAACTCCAAGCTTCTGAGTCCTGAGTGCTAGCTTTCTCTGCGAAAGCACTAAAATTTTAGCACCAAAATTGGTCACTAACACCCAAATTCAGATGAAAGCACCAAATTGCAGTTATAGATCACGGATAAAACGTATGTAGAGAGTATAAATATGAAGAACAATAAAAATTAAAACGAAAGCAGCAAGAACAAAAGATTTATAGTGGTTCGGCTGACTCTGGCCTACGTCCACTCCAGAAATTTCCTTTTTATTGATGCTAGAATCGATTACAGTTGAAATCCAGAGTTTTTAGAACAGTAATGGCAGAGCAGCCTTAGTATAGAAGATGAATTGGGACAGAATGGAGATCCCCTTTTCTGAAGCCCCGCCTGCTATATTTATAGGCAAATCTCGAGTTACTGGGCTTCCTGAGTGGTCTGGGCCCACCAAGATCATAGTCGATCTAGACTCAGCACCACAACCGACCATGAGTTCAGAATATGCCAACCTGACATTTCCTAGGTGATGACCTGAAGTAGTCCTACCTGCGACTCGAAGTAAATGAAGCTGGAACTCGAAACAATAAACATGTCGATCCACTCCGTCCCACAAGCCACACCATCCTGTCGAGCCACTTCAACATGTCGGTCCACTCGAAATGCCGACTCACTTGTGATGTCGAACCACCTATGCCATCGACCAAATCTTGTGACGATGTCGACCTATTCGCTTAGACCGATCCAGGGAATGCCGAACCCAAGTACCTACAACCTAACACCGACCCAATTTAGCCGACCGATCCACATCACCGAGACCGACCCACCTCAACATGCCGAACCACCTCAGCCTAACTACCTTGGCCATTCCACACATGACCATCCACCAAGGCCGACCCTTCCAAAGTTGAACCATATCTGGCCGACCCACCTCAACTTTCACACCACAATCGAATGACATGCCTTCCAAGACCGAAACATGCATGGTCTCCACTTCTCGATCGAGCCATGTATGATTGGGCCATCATGACCGAACGGCTGAACCATGTGGCCAAACCCTAGCTCTGTAATTTTATATATATATATATATATATATATATATATATATCATCCGTGATTAATCGTCTATCCATCCAGTTAACTCAAACCCATCGTATCCCAGTCTCGACAAACAAGTAGTCAATTTAGTTAAATCCGCCTGTCCACGGCCTTGCCAAATGGCGGGTTAACAAAAAGTATGAGAAGTGGAATTCTACCCGTTAAGGCTGTAAAATAAGTCGAAGAGGGGTGGGAGGCGTATGCTTTGTTATATATAATAGGTCTCGGCCTTATTATAAGAACCTTGAAGCGTTTATGAAGAGATCTTACACGAATGTAGGGGAATTCTCTCTTTAGACAAGGGAAAATGGTTTCTTTGTTGTCTTATTTAAGTCGGAACAAGACTGCACCAATATTATTGAAAGAGGTCCATGGTTTTTTGATGGAAACCTTATTATCATGAAGAGGTTGACACCGGTATGAAAATGGATAAGGATTTATTGCTCACTGTGCCGATTTGGATCAGATTTCTAGGCCCGAGTTTTAAAGTGTAGGAAGCAGAGGTCATCAGTGCGCTAGTGAGCACCATTAGGGTTACTATATTAATGGATTATGTCACCGCAAGTAGGAGTAGAATTGGGTACATGAGAATGTTATTGGAACATGGTGCAACGGTTGGATTTTACAAGGAAATAGAAGGCATGTTTGAAGATGGTGAAATATACTAATAATAAGTTGAATACGAGATCCCACCTCCTAGGCATGAGAATTATGTGTTTTTCGAGCATAATAAACAGTAATGCCAATGAATAAGGCATGGGTTAGGATTCTGGACAAGGGGAACAGTAAGAAGGAGGAAGTAGGAAAGGATCATGAGGGTTTGGAAAAGGTATAGGAGTTTAGTGAGCCTAGAAATGAATTAGTGGAGGAGGAAAGTAAACTGAATAAGATAATTGGTGAGTTGGACGAGAAGTTTCACAGCTAAAGATGGTCAGGGAAGATGTTTTCGAGGGCTCATTATCTTGAGAAAAAGGAAAAAAGAAAATAGCGGTTGGAGATGTAGTTTTAGGGGATGGTATGGTGGGTAAGACGCATGAGAAGGATCCCATAACTAATAAAGAGGGCTCCAGTGGTATTGATCGCTTGAAGGATATGGAGAATATTGCAATTAATTATATTCAACCGATGGATCTGGTAGGCAAGGATTAAGTGGAAGTATCGGTCAAAGAGGATTTTGAGTTGATAGAGACCTGGAGGCACTCAAAAAGTTCTGGGGTAGATGATAGGGCATGGGCCGATCTTCTTTCTACCAATTGTTATACTTCAATTGCTTCAAAGCTGTGCTTTGAAGGAGAAGCCACGATGGAGTGTTCAAATGATCTTTCCATACCTTCAACTTAAAATTCTCTAGACAATGTTACATCATCGGCCATGATAAAAGGTGTTTCCAAATCCCCTCATATTGATTTTATTGTTTGTATGTTTAGAATTGATAATTATGGTCTAATGAATGTTAAGTTCATCTAGGTCCCGAAGGAACTGGATGCTGAGAAAATTTCATCAACCTCTATCAGCAACTCAATAAGTCTGTTGATTGTCCTCGAATAAACCAAGGACCCAATCCTACTGCCATAAGGAGCCCCACCACCAAGTCTAAGAAAGATTTGATCAAGGGGAGTTACTAGTAAAAACAATCCAGAGAATGAAGAGGAAGTTAAACAAAAGACGGAGGAGACAAAGGTAGAATCCCATCAAGGCAGGGAGCTAAGAAGTAAGACTATGAGTTTACATAAGCGAATCTAATGTGTTTGAATGTGAGAAGGCTTCATAAGCCTCAAGAATGCTGATGTTAAATATCATATATATAAGTTCAGGGTAAATTGTCTAGAGCTGTTAGAAAATAAACTTAAAGCTAGTGAATTGAATAATTTAAAATGGGAATTTGGGAACAGATAGGAAACCATAAGCAATGCACCATGTTATTTTAAATGTAATTTGGTTCTTGTAAGCAAGGAAGAATGGGAGTTCAAGATTGTTACCATGAGTGATCAACATATAACGCTGGAGTTGAAGGGTGATGGTGGAATTCAATTTGCTTGTTCTTTTAGCTGCGCGTAGAATTTTGATCATGTAAGAAATAAACCATGGCATGATCTAGAAGAGGATGCGATTAGCATTTTTAGGCTGTGGCTGTTCCTTATGGACTTTAACTTTATTAGATATACCAGTGAGAAATATGGGGAAGTAGAGATCCCTTTTCCAAATCGATAGAGATAAACGATTGTATGCATAGAATTAGGCTTACGAAGTTCAATGTTAAGGGTTTCCATCTGTGTTAGAATTGTGCAAACACATAGTGGGTTAAATGGGTGAATTTCAAAAATTATTACCATTTTAGATCTTATTAGGCCTATGAATTCTAAATTAATTTAGATCTAATCTGAATAACTTTAAAAAAATCTTTATTTTATTTAATTAATATAAAGATTTGATTTTTTATAAATGTGTACTATACAAAGTGTATATGTATATCAAATACGAACATACATGTAAGTGTACGCACAACATATAAATGTGTACATGGTATAGTGTGCTCAAAGATAAGTGTTTAGATTTACATCGCAACAGACATATTGGCCCTTTATATGCACACTGTCGTTCAAAACAAATTTAAACTATATATATAATATTTAAAATTTTGAATATTTATTTTGTAATAAAATAAGTTATTTTGAATAATTTTATAATTTTGAAACTCAAAATTCATTTCAAATATCTAATTTGTTTGATTAGTAAAACAGTTTAAAACATATACGGATCTATAGATTTAAAATATATATATTATAAAATTAAATAAAAATATCATAAATATAAAAAAATTATTTTGAATTACCTATTAATTTTGAAATTTAAAATTCATTTTCAAAATATCTAATTTATTTAATTAGTAAAATAGTTTAAAATAGATATGGATCTATATGTTTAAATTTATATATATATATATATACAATAAAAAATCAAATAAAAATATCATAAATATATTTATATTATATAATTTCTAAAAAAGATTTATATATATATATATATTAATAATATATAATAACATTAATAAGATAATTAAAATCCATGTATTCAAATAAAATGCTTTATGGTCAACACACAAACACACACAAAATTGTTTTTTTATAAAAATTCTGCAAATAATATAGTATAATTTTATAAAATGAAAATATGAATATATACATATAATACTAGCATGTTACATTAAAATTAATACATATGTATGTACATAGAAACTTTATATTTAAAATTAATACATATGTATGTATGTATAAACTTTATATTTAACATTAATACATCTGTATAATTTTTTATTTTTTGGTGTAACATTAATTTGTGATACATATGAAAATAATTTTAGATACATTATTACATTTGTTTATTGTTTATTTATATTTGTAGTTAAGGCAGTGTTAATCAATTAAAATAGTTTTTAATGTTTTAAAAATTATTAAAAATTATATTTAAAATTTCGTTACTGTGGTATATATATATATATATATATATATATTAATTTTATTAGTTTAAACAAATAGAATTGATAAATAGTTGAATTTTTAGATTTATACTTACATACACATATGTATGATAATAAAATTAAACGGGATAACATGCATATAAATTCATTCAAATATGTATTAATTAACTATATCAACATAGTAACACATTTATCATAGGTTATAGGATGTTACCGCAAAAATGTGGCCTTAGATTTGCATCTTGGTTGGAAAACTTTCCTAGATTCGATCTTGATTTGAGCTCCTAGCTTTGCAACTGCTTGGAGAACCACTTTTGCTTTTTCTTGTTTAACGTTTGGATCTGATATCTTTGGCCTCACTGGACTGGAAATGAAGGCTATCATATTGGAGAAAGAGAGCCAATGTAACTTGAACAGCAGTGGGTAGTGTGGCCTTTTATAGAGAGAGTAATGAAAATATTATCTCCATGATTTACTTCTTCTCTATTACCAAATCTAGATCCAACTTTTTTAAATCTTTAGCCCCTCTCTTGCTCTCCTATTGCTGGAAGATAAAGCTATATAGCTTTTAAAACCCATTATCAATTAATCACATTTAAATCTAATTAAATGCATGTAGATATCGAATATCGATTCGTACATACATGATTTTTATATATGTATCTAATTAATTACTATTGGCACCCAAAAAATATTAATGGCACCTAATATATTAAATAAACAAATAATTAACATTTCATTAATATTAATTAATTTATAACAACTATAAATCAATTAAATCATGTGGTATATCAAAGAAAATCTACCAATGTGGTTGTGGGACTCATAGGCGTACATTCAACCAGCGATAAATATCAAACAATTCGAATATTGACATTCGCACATTACCTTAACCAATGGTGTGACAATTTGGTCAAATTTATTGCTTATACACTTTTTCGTAAAATCCAATATTACTATTTTAAGCACTACCCGTCAGTGACAATTGTTTACACTGATTCTCTTCTTTAAAACTATATCACATTAGGACTTGTTGAATTTGGTAATAACCAAAATTCTATTATCGTCCATATTCAACTTTATTATCCAAACACAAAGTCCTTGGTTCAATAATAACAATTACTATTAACTGAACTGCTCTAGCCAAAGACTTTGACTTTGAGTTGACTTCAGTTAATCGTGATACTAACCGAAGAGACGAATTCTTCCTTGAATAGTGTCTCACTTCTAATGCTTCCACTCGATCCAACTATAGTTATTTGATGGATGTTGTGCCACAATTTAACTAAAATCAGAGCGAAGTTTCCACATTGAAGCTCGAAAGTATTCTTAAGTCGAGGGAATTGTGTAATATTGCCACATCGACATTTTTTTGTTTGACTTTGGTTATATTAACCAACAAAAAACTATCAAGTGAGTCATTCCATCGTTATCCAATAACTATCATTATGTAACCCCATGGTGTCCCCCGCAGCCATGAATAAAACACTCCCCAACATTCGGAGAGCATTGCGGACTCTAGTCTCAGTAGATGTATCATTATCCAGCCTTAATATTCCTTGACTAGGAATATTAAAAACGATATGTTTATTTTAGCATAATAATCACTAATGATTACAACATTATAACTACTATCATAAAAACATATAATTTTTGGATTTTCTATTACGTATATTTTTAATTAAATTAATTAAATAACGTGACACATTATATCAGGTATATTATTGAAATAAACACTTTTTATTTTGAACAAGGTTGTTATCGAGTTAGATATATGTAACAATTACATAATTGCTCTAAGGGCATACCTTTAACTCTATCAATCTTCCACTTGCACTTAAGGCCAATTATGGAATCTCCATTTTATCCCTTCGATTAGTTTGATGAGAACTGATCGAGGTAAGCATCCCATTGTGAATGAATCTGCTACATTGTTTAATTATGTACTTTGTCAACTAACTCTCTCCGATGCTAATAAATTACATTTATCATATGGAACTATTCACAGTATAATTTTCAACTTCTAGTGAGCTCTTATTATTACATTGTTACTATATAATAATGATGTAGTATTCTTAATAATTGGAATCATCCCTAGCTCAATTATAAATTTATGCATTTATATTTATGTATATTTCTTTTATTTTGGCACTATTCAAGGTAATGCACTTAGCCCTTTTGTTGAATCATCCACAACCTTTTGTTTTGAACATTTCCAACTTAAAACTTCTTAATTAAGGTTTGAACAAAATTTAATATTGACATATTATAGTCAATACCACGTACGAAGTTCGAGTTTGAACACTCCTTCATAAGGAGTTCGTTGTCTGCAAATGATTCTCTACATTTAATAAACCTAATTGGATTTGATATTTGCTTCATGAATCAAATATATAAACATATTATGATATTGTAGGCAATACAACATGTATGATAATTCTATTTCTAGAGCATAAGGAATCCATCTTATATGTTCCTTATTAAACATATTAATAAGATGACTTTTCATATCATTTAGGACATTCCCAACATTCTTTGTACTTAATATAAAAGAGATAATTTACAAATCCAATATCGCATACTTAACAACCAAATTACAGAATTTGACATATGTACATCGTTAACAATCAGCAGTATAATGTTTACCTATAATCTAGAAATATTTTTGTACCTTTTAGTGGTTCTTTCTTATGGACACAAATTCCTCTATATTTTGAATGATATTTCTATCAAAATACTTACTCAATTCTGACGCTTATTGAATGATACCTACATATCATTTCTTGGATCATATTTGGAAACCCACAAACTCAATATCGCTCTCACTAACTTTGAGACACTTTGGTTGTTATGTGCAAACAATCTATTCTAAATCATTCTTTATAATTTTCCATTTCAACATATATGTATCAAAATACTAAGTATTACCAAATGATAATTATGTGATTAAATCTGAATTAACTTGAGCACGTTGAATAATGAATCTATTACACTAATTTCGACATTTGCAATTTAAGATGTAATTCTTATCAACGTTGTTCATTGTATTCCAACTGCATTACTCTTTCTCTTGAAGACACATTCACGGCTGATGGATCATACCCATCGGGTAAGACTATTAAAATCATATTTTGATACTATACTTGGAACTTATTTTGTGATTTTCGCATCACCCATATCGTAGAGTCAATAGTCTTAATGGTATAATTGACTGCCGAGGATTATCTATTCTCGATATTGATAAAAAAATCATAGTTTTCCCTTCAACATGCAAGAATACTTATTAAACATTCTAATGTGTTGTGTTCATTTATGTTTGGTTAGTTTCATTTCATCCTACATAATCAGTTTCAGCTTTCGATCATATCCAAATCCATTTTTTACTACCAATAATTTCTAAAAGAAATTCCTTCACTACGAAGTTGGTATTTCTTAATACAATAATTATTTCGTAATGAAATTGAATAGGTATTCATAAACACTTTATGAATTGACTTATGTATAAAATTGATTTGGTTTTCGTTTACAATACTTATGTTCAAAACATAAATTGGTCATCCAATAACATTCGTTCCCAACTCTATTTTGGGGGATTCATACAAGACCCTCACAAACAATCATTACGTACATCCTTTTAACTTGCACAACCTGTTGTAATGGCATAGAATTTTATCTCCTTGATTTGGGAATATTTAATTAATTTTAAATATTCAATTAATGGTTTGAATAATTAAATAACCCTCTTTTTATTTATAATTAATGATAGAAAATTCGTTTTTGAATTTGGTTTACTAAAATAGGTAATTTGATGTAAAACAAAAAATATAACTTTGGAAACAGTTTTCCAAATTTTCGATTTTTCATCGACTAAAAGTTGTCGAAAAGATTGTAATCATTTTAGTTAACACAGACACACACACGTGTTTATAACATAAGTATGAAAAAGCAATATATTGTGGTAAAAATGTGTTTACTTAAGTAAATGGAGGAGATGTAACAATTTTTTTTTCAAAAATTTAAATGAAAACGAACATATGAAATGTCACATTACCTCTTACATCATTGTACAAAGGAAGGTTATAATTTGTTGGATAAAGGGGGGCTCCTTGGTTATGGCATGAGCAACTGGGGAAGGGTGGATGGTGATGATGTGGCACTAAATGAACGGAGAGTAATACACTTAAGGAATTCTAGGTAATTTTCTTATTTCATTTTTTATTAAAAACAATTTCAAAGTTCCCTCTCGTTTCCATTTCATTTATTACCTTTTTTTCAAAACCTTATCTTCTTTTTTCCTTAAGCTCATAACATATTTTAATGGATTCTCTTGTTTACAAATTAAAAGTATGCATTTTTCTAGTTCTAAACTCTTTAAAATCTTTTAAAAATCCTTTCCATTCTTCCTATACCCTCTTCGTTCAAAAATATAGCCACAACACCCTTAAACACCAAAGGCCCTACCCTACAATCCCCTAGGCGCAGCCAAATTTCCACTTCCCAAGGATTAAAATCAAGTTTTTACAAAGTAGGAGCCAATCTAAGTTCGAGTGGTGATTTAGTTTGTTTCATAAACTTTTAATGAGTAAAACATACTTCTTTTAAGGAAAGTTTTAACCTTTAATTATGCTGTTTGTTCTGGTTGTAAATATTGGTTGTTTGATGGATTACAGTGATGATTTAGTTTGGGATATATATGTTTATATTAGATGTTGAATTTAGACTTGAAAATGAATACTAATGTAGAGATTAGTTAAAAGTTATGATCTTGCTTGTGATTTATTGTTATGGCATGTAAGTATATGATTATGTTCAAGTATGGGTTGTATATGCCTTTGGCTTTAAAATCTTATTCACTTTTATAATTTAGTAGTAAAGTTATAAAGTTTCAAACTATTCTAGTTTTCAACACTTCTTACCATGTTTTAAAAATTAAATCAAAATTAAACCTTTTGAAGAATATTAGACTGCTAAAACTAGTTTGGAGTTATGGTATCCATAGCGATAATCGATATGGATGTAGTTTGGGAAATCAAAGATTTTTCTAAACTAAAAATGTTTTTATCTTAAATATTTTTGAAAACCTTTTTCAATCATAATTTAAGTATAGAAGGTAATTATCATTTAATTAAGTATGAGAATGATTATTTAATTAAGTAATTAAATAAAGATAATTTGTGATTAATTAATAATTAAGTAAACATAATTAGTACTTAAGTATTAACTTAGTATGATGATTTTAATTAACTAATTAAGATGGTTTTTAATTAATTATTAATTAAATAAAGAATTAATTGGGCATAAATTTTTATTTAATTAAGGTTTAAATTAAATAATTAATTATTAATTAATTATTTAAATAATTGATAATCAGGCAGGGTTTAGTTATTAATTATTAAATCAAGGTTTAATAGGAAATTAAATTATGATTTAACTGTTATTAAATAAAGGTTTACTTTAAACTCTATCAGTTTTATTTAAGAGTATTTTCCTTTATAAGTAAATGTGTAACATCCCGGTATTTTATGCTATTCACATCCGCACATGTCGGACTTGAATTGCTTAAAATATCAGATTGTTAATTTATATTTGACAAAACTCAGCATATACAGTAAATAAATCAATCACAGAATCACAGACACATAGTAATATACAATAAGTAGCGGAATAGATAAATAGTAGTTCATGAAGCTACTATATAAAATATCAACGTTTGAAATAAATATAACAGAATATCTCAAATACAATGTAGACTCGAATACAAAAAGATGACAAGTCTGATCAAAACCACTGGATAACTGAAAGGTGAATAGATACAAATGGATCTCCAAGTGAAGCTCCAACTCCAAAGGTGAATCTTAAATGCTGTGACACTTAGTCTGACCCATGCGTAAACCAAACGCAAAGCACTCGAGTCAGGATTAATATTCTTATATCAATAAATCCAACTCAAGTGAAATATGAACTGAAATACAAGTAAATTAAAGGATGCTTGGGATACCCATCCTCTAAGGATCCGTTAAACTACCTACTATATAGCAATATATGCTATTATAATAATGTTTATAGTAAAGTAAATGTATTAAAATAGCGTTAAGGCATTATCCATATCCCCCTCAACACATTTTATATATTCCCATAGTCTATACATACCATACGCTCATCCGAGAGGTTTACACAGAGGGCACTCCATAAGTATGGTACAAAAAAAACTCGTAGAAGGCGCGCTAGGGCATGTGACACGGCACTCGAGGCAATGCCAGGGTAGATATACCATTTGCACTCTCAGATTGGTGGTAATGCATAGCAGCTACTATCACCCACCTCGTGACACACTCCTAAATCAAAGGGTGCATCCAATCACAACACAAAAGCAATAGAATAGTATCGAAGAAATGTGTCCATAGGAGGAATGACCTCACTTGGCCCGGTATAGCTCTTGTTTCAGCCACATCAGGCCGACTCACGGGAGTCATGACTACGTAAATACCATATAGAATCGTTAACAAACCATCCTACTTCATTCTAGAATATCCACCATGTACACAGTTGTTAAAGTGGTTTTCAGTATTGGCAAAGAGTATGACAATATCTGATCCCGGTCTCTTTAACAACTAAACGTTATTATAACACCGTGGTCATTTCAAAATAGTTTATACTTCAAAACCAAAATATCATTTCTATTTCAAAACCATATCAACACGATATCATTACCATTTCAAAATCATGACAATACAATATCATTTCCTTTTTCAAAATCATAGCACTACAAAGTTATAACACTTTGAAAATCATAACACTTTGAAATCATAACACTTTCCTTTAACAGTTTAGATATTAATAATTGTATATATAATAAAATAGTTTATAAAATAAAATATTTTATATAAAATAGTTAGTATATTAAAATAGTTTATATCAAAAATAGTTTATATTAAAAATAGTTTATATTAAAAATATTTATATTACAAATGATTTATATTAAAATAGTTTATATTAAATAATTTAAAAAGTAAAATATAAAAATAGTTTAAGTAAAATTTTAAAAATACTTTATATAATAAAATAGCTTCCTCAAATTTCACAAATCGATTCGCATCAAATTGAATTCCAAAATTCAAATTTAATTCAATCTTAGTTTACCAAATTCAACTCAATTCAGTTTCTCAATAACCATTTCAAATTATATCGATTTCAAATATACATTTGAACCACAAAATAAACTATTTCAATTTCAATATATTTTAAAGCTTTAAATTTTCCACATTTTCAAAACAAAATTGAAAATTTCATATATATCTTATTTAACTTCATTATCATTTATTTTTGAAATTTTCACTTAATAAATTCAATATCATTTAAATAACCTTAAATTACATTAAAATAAATATTTCCTTTGATTTATTTAAACTTGAAATATCCATTTAATCACTTTAAATCAAAATTAACTTATAAAATCATATCTTTATATCCCAAATTTAACAAATTTCAAATCTAACTTATTTAAGTACAGTTCTTATTTAATTACAATTTCGAATCAATTTTTATTTCTCATTGCAAACTTAATTTATTAAAATTATAATAAACTCTACATTTGAAAATATAAATTTAAAATAAATACTTAAACATATTAAATATTAATTTAAATCGAACTTTGTTAAATTAAATCATGTTATAAAACTTATTTTATATATAAAGGATATTTATATATATAATAATTTCAATATTAAATAAAACCATATATATTTCCTTCCAAAACCATAGAAATCGTTTCAAAATATTTATATATAGACCAATGGTGTTTATATATAGGAATCATTTCCACTTCTAAAATCATAGCATTACAAAGTTATAACACTTTGAAAATCATAACACTTTGAAATCATAACACTTTCCTTTAAACAGTTTAGAAATTAATAATAGTATATATAATATAATAGTTTATAAAATAAAATAATTTATATAATATAGTTAGTATATTAAAATAGTTTATATTACAAATAGTTTATATTGAAAATTATTTATATTAAAATAGTTTATATTAAATAATTTATAAAGTAAAATATAAAAGTAGTTTAAGTAAAATTTTAAAAATACTTTATATAAAAAAATAACTTCCTCAAATTTCATAAATTGATTCACATCAAATTGAATTCCGAAATTCAAATTTAATTCAATCTCAATTTATCAATTTCAACTCAATTCAATTTCTCAATAAGCATTTCAAATTATAACAAGTTGAAACACAAAATAAACTATTTCAATTTCAATATATTTTAAAGCTTTAAATATTCCACATTTTCAAAACTAAATTGAAAATTTCATATATATCTTATTTTAACTTCATTATTATTTAGTTTTGAAATTTTCACTTAATAAATTCAATATCATTTCAATAAACTTAAATTACATTAAACTAAATATTTCCTTTGATTTATGTAAACTTGAAATATCCATTTAATCGCTTTAAATCAAAATTAAGTTATAAAGTCATATCTTTAAATCCCAAATTTAAAAAATTTCAAATCCAACTTATTTAAGTATAGTTCTTAAATAATTACAATTTCAAATCAATTTCTATTTACAAACTTAATTTATTAAAATTGTAATAAACTCTATATTTGAAAATATAAATATAAATTAAATACTTAAATATATTAAATATTAATTTAAATCAAACTTTATAAAATTAAATCATGTTATAAAACTTATTTTATATATAAAGCATATTTATATATATACTAATTTTAATATTAAATATAACCATATATATTTCCATCCAAAACATATAAATCATTTCAAAATATTTATATATAGACCAATGGTGTTTGTATATAATTTTCTATCCTATTGTCAAGTGATACGGATATTTATCATTTCAATCCGCAATTTAAATATATACGGGTATATATCATTTCAACACGCAATCCAAAATTCAATTCAATTGAAAATCGTTTGGGTTTATCATTTCAACACATAATGATTTTCTCCATTCTATAAATAGTTCGGGTATGTATCAATTCACCCATAGGGAATTCTATACTAATAGGGAACTTGAAGGGTGATAGCAGATATGATAATAATAATAATAACATGCATATATCATTAAAATAAATAACAGATAATGGTGTCAGATGTCACAGATGAATAGGTACAGATAATAGCATATATAAAGCAATGTAACTAACTAACAACAGCATATTTCAATTGTCGTTTCAATTGAAATCACATTTAATAAATACAAGAATGTTAATCATGAGTGATTGCTCACCTTTCGAGGTTAGAGAGATAGACAATGAGGTTGAGTTACGAAATGCAAGCACGACTTCCAAAAGTAAAGCTAGATGGCACGATTTTGACGAACAGATCTGATCAGTAGGAATAGACGAAATCAAATCAGAATTGGATCGATGAAGATAATTGGTATAGGCGAACCTATATATATAACTATATATCTCTATATAAAAAAATCATGTTCTAAATTCAAATATATATTAATTTATATATATATGGTTTTCAGAAATCATTGTTTTTAAATTAAATTTCATACATTAAAGTCCAACATATATATAAAATAAAATTTGAATCAATACATTAAAACTTAATAGTTTTATATAACTGATATATATAGGCTTATTATAAAACTGCCAGACTCCTCGTATAAACTAAATATATACGCATTAATATGACTTTTACACTATACCACTGTATAATAAATCGAAATGATGAATTGGTAACAGCTGTCCACTAATTCAGCAAAATATATTAAAGCAATTTATCATATTGCTTGGGCTGCACATTCGAATTTGAAAACCGAGGGAAAGTGTAAAGTCAAAATGTGGTACCGTTATCATCATTTCTGTCGCGTATCGGGCCTCAAAATACAGAAATAAATATACCGCGGAGATCAATACGATGAGACAAATAGAATAGTACATAGATATCAGTGGTATGATTATCCTATCAAAAGTCGATATCGGTACCAAAAAATGCTGCTAATACGCAGGAATTAAGATAAACGGAGCAATAGCAGTCCAAATTTGATGAAATGGAGGACGACGTCTCACTAAGAAGATGATTTACAAATTTTCTATATAAAAATATTCAGGTTTGTAAATTATTTTATTATCATCAAATATTAGCTGATTTGAATTTAAATAAAATTGTATAAGAAAATAAACTTCCATATTATCTGATGATAATTTACCATTTTCTATGTTTAGATAGGCGTATTCAAATATTAAATTTTCATTTCTGAATTCAATTATAAAATTTTAAGCAAAATTTTAGTTAATTACGTTATAAAGACTATTAAAATTTCCGAGTTGTTACACGCTCCCCCACTCAAAACTTTTCTCCCCAAAAAGGAAGGAGGTAGGAGAATAGAAACAAACAGAAAGAAAAATAGATTAGAATACCAAATATGACAATTAATTTAAAACCACATAAACTCCATTTATGTTAAAACTGGTTTATATTCAATTAATTGATTCCAATTCATTTTATTTAACCAATCAAATTTATGGTGTTCACATTTGATTTATTTCATTTTCATATATTTGTTTAAATTTATTAACATTTATTACAAAATTTTCTCAGCAAAATTTATTTTATCTTACTCATCTACTAAATCTATTTGATCAAGCATAGTTAATTCGACCTCCACATTTCAACTTCAACTATCCAAAACCATATAGATTTCAATTAATATTCAACAGTTTGGTTTAATTCAATTTACTCAATTAATAGATAATCATTCAATTTAAAATTGATTTTCTTTCATTTTATCAACATTTCTTTCAAACAAATTCATTTTTAATTACTCATTTATTTTATCCTTTTATCTTCAGCTAAGTTGATTCCACAAAACTCAATTTCAACTATTCTTAAGTCCATATTAATTTACTTGACTATCATCCTCCTTTATTTATTGAGTTGATTTCACTTAACATATTTTGCAACATATATTAGGTGTATACAGTTTATAGCCATATATTATTCAACAAATAAATTTCTCTTTTTTATTATACTATTTATTATCAGTAAATTCCCTTAATAAAATATCATTTTTTATACCCTATTACTTAATATCATAGCGTATATTATTCAATTACATTCCAATTACATTCAAACTTTCTAAGTAAGTTATATTGATGTTTTCACAGTGTAATTAAACACCAAACAAATTTTATTTTATTTACAACATTTAGTTTAAGCTAGATTTTGGTTTGAACAACTTATTACTTAAGTTTTCTTCTTGTACAACCCTTTTATATCATAACATTTTAACTTTCTGAATAGTTTAGGCAAGTTATATATATGAGAATGCAATTTAGTATTATACAAATAAGTTTTATTCAAATTCAACTATTTCAAGTTGGTTAAATTTCATTTATCATTTTAGATGTTCCAATTATTCAAAATTTCACTTTATTTCAATAATTGAACCCATTTCCTAATATAAAACTTGAGATTAAATTTTTCGGTTTCTCTTCAAACTACTTTGAAATAATTATGTACATATATTTTACAAATTTAGATCATGCTAAAGAAATTCAAATCAAATTCGTTTTTCCAAAATAAAAGTGTAGCAAAGCTGCTACGTGGTCTCTCCACCTCCAGACTCGAAAATGAATGTCGATGTTGCCATAGTCATTGCCGAAATTATTTTCCATCGACAATGGAGGAGAGTACAGGTTTTCAACCTTTGAAATTCTTTGGAAACGATTTCTATTCGAAAATACTTTTTAATGATATGTCCAAATTTTTTAAAAGCTAACCTTTTAAAATACCTAAAATTGAATTCTCAAATTCTATATTTAAATTCATTTAAATTCCAAACCAATTTATAACCCATGTTTCATCATTTCATTTATTTATGTTGGAATAGTCATTGGTTTTACAAAACAATAAATGAAAATCAAATATTATCATTTCTTACAACTAATTCATTAATCTATTTAATTTTAGAAAAATATACCTTTATAGATAAAATATAATCATATAAAATGTACAAAATTTAGAAGCAATATTGTGTCAATTTGCTCTGTTCAAGCATTTTGGAATTCTTATCGATAATGTTAGCTAGACGAATCGATCGAAACCCAAAATTCAAACTTAACAACTCAAATGACACAATATAAAACATTTTTATTTTAATTACAAATACACTCCCTTACTCGACGATTCAAGAATGGATAGAGATCCATATATAGAGGAATCCTAATCAAAGAGAATTCTAACTAACGAGATAGACTCTAAAGGAAGATAAAATAATTAGATAGATTTATATAAATCACAAGTGATCTTAACCCGTGACTTCAAGAATAAGATCGGTGCGGAATTCTGAGACAAATTTGCATTTGATCATAAGATATAGAATTCGGGCACAACAAGAGGTAGCAGCATCTAAACTGATGATACAGAAATCTTCGGTGAATCGATGCCTGTTGTAAAGGAGTTTTACTCCTTCACAAACCATACAGTGGAGCTACGGGGTACTCCAGAATCAAGAAAATACGAATAGGGAGAGACAAGAATGGATTTCAGAACAAAGGGGAGATTTCCAAGGTTCGAAAGAAATCCGAATCAAAGAGGAAGGAATTCAAGCTCGAACGAAGGTGATTCTATAATTAATATTTACTCTATATGCTTAGTTTTACCTAAACCAGAGCTCTGATACCAACTGTAACATCCTAGTATTTCATGCCATCCGCTTCCTCTAATTTCACAAATCGATTCACATCAAATTGAATTCCAAAATTCAAATTTAATTCAATCTTAGTTTACCAATTTCAACTCAATTCAGTTTCTCAATAACCATTTCAAATTATATCGATTTCAAATATAGATTTAAACCACAAAATAAACTATTTCAATTTCAATATATTTAAAGCTTTAAATATTCCACATTTTCAAAACTAAATTGAAAATTTCATATATATCTTATTTTAACTTCATTATTATTTATTTTTGAAATTTTCACTTAATAAATCCAATATCATTTAAATAACCTTAAATTACAATAAAATAAATATTTCCTTTGATTTATTTAAACTTGAAATATCCATTTAATCACTTTAAATCAAAATTAACTTATAAAATCATATCTTTAAATCCCAAATTTAACAAATTTCAAATCCAACTTATCTAAGTACAGTTTTTATTTAATTGCAATTTCGAATCAATTTCTATTTCTCATTGCAAACTTAATTTATTAAAATTATAATAAACTCTACATTTGAAAATATAAATTTAAAATAAATACTTAAACATATTAACTATTGATTTAAATCAAACTTTATTAAATTAAATCATGTTATAAAACTTCTTTTATATATAAAGCATATTTATATATATAACAATTTCAACATTAAATAAAACCATATATATTTCCTTTCAAAACCATAGAAATCATTTCAAAATATTTATATATAGACCAATGGTGTTTGTATATAATTTTCTATCATATGGTTAAGTGATACATATATTTATCATTTTAATCTGCAATTTAAATATATACAGGTATATATCATTTCAACCCGCAATTCCAAATTCAATTCAATTGGAAATCGTTTGGGTTTATCATTTCAACGCATAATGATTTTCTCCTATTCTACAAATTGTTCGGGTATGGATCATTTCAACCCATAGGGAATTCTATACTAATAGGGAACTTGAAGAGTGATAATAGATATGATAATAATAATAATAGCAGGCATATATCATTAATATAAGTAACAGATAATGGTGTCAGATGTCACAGATGAACAGGTGCAGATAATAGCATATATAAAGCAATGTAACTAACTAACAGCAGCATATTTCAATTGTCCTTTCAATTGAAATCACATTTAATAAATATAAGAACGTTAATCATGAGTGATTGCTCACCTTTTGAGGTTAGAGAGATAGATAATGAGGTTGAGTTACGAAATGCAAGCACAACTTCCAAAGAAAAGCTAAATGTCATGATTTTGATGAACAGATCTGATCAGTAGGAATAGACAAAATCAAATCAGAATTGGATTGATGAAGATAATTGGTATAGACGAACCTATATATATATATATAACTATATATCTCTATATATAAAAAAAAATCATATTCTAAATTCAAATATATATATATATATATGGTTTTCAGAAATCATTGTTTTTAAATTAAATTTCATACATTAAAGCCCAACGTATATATAAAATAAAATTTGAGTCAATACATTAAAACTTAATAGTTTTATATAACTGATATATAGGCTTATTATAAAACTGCCAGACTCCTCATATAAACTAAATGTATATGCATTAATATGACTTTTACACTATACCACTGTATAATAATTGAAATGATGGATTGGTAATAGCTGTCCACTAATTCATCAAAAGTTATTAAAGCAATTTATCATATTGCTTGGGCTGCACGTTCGAATTTGAAAACCGAGGGAAAGTGTAAAGTCGAAATGTGGTACCGTTACAACGGATCGTTATCATCGTTTCTGTCGCGTATCGGACCTCAAAATGCAGAAATAAATATACTCCGAAGATCAGTACGACGAGGCAAATATCAGTGGTACAATTATCTTATCAAAAGTCGATATCGGTATCGAAAAATGCCGCTAATACGTCGGAATGAAGAGAAACGGAGCAATAACAGTCCAAATTTGATGAAACGGAGGATGACGTCTCACTCAGAAGTTGATTTACAGATTTTCTATATAAAAATATTCAGGTTTGAAAATTATTTTATTATCAACAAATATTAGCTGATTTGGATTTAAATAAAATTGTATAAAAAAATAAACTTCCATATTATCTTATGATAATTTACCATTTGCTATGTTTAGATAGGCACATTCCAAATACTAAATTTTCATTTCCAAATTCAATTATAAATTTTAAGCAAACTTTTAGTTAATTATGTTATAAAGACTATTAAAATTTTCGAGTTGTTACACTCTCCCTCACTCAAAACTTTTCGTCTCCAGAAAGGAAGGAGGTAGGAGAATAGAAACAATCAGGAAGAAAAATAGACTGGAATACCGAATATGACAATAATTTAAAACTATACAAACTCCATTTACGTTAAAATTGGTTTATATTCGATTAATTGATTCCAATTCATTTTATTTAACCAATCAAATTTATGGTGTTCACATTTGATTTATTTCATTTTCATAGATTTGTTTCAAATTTATTAACATTTTTCAACATAATTTATTTTATCTTACCCATCTATTAAATCTATTTGATCAAGCATAGTTAATTCCATCTCTACCTTTCAACTTTAACTATCCCAAACCTTATAGGTTTCAATTAATATTCTACAGTTTGGTTTAATCCAATTTACTCAATTAATAGATAATCATTCAATTTAAAATTGATTTTCTTTCATTTTATCAACATCTTCCAAAAAAATTCATTTTTAAATTACTCATTTGTTTTATCCTTTTATCTTCAGCTAAGTTGATTCCACAAAAACTCAATTTTAACTATTCTTAAGTCCATATTAATTTGCTTGACTATCATTCTCCTTTATTTATTGAATTGATTTCACTTAACATATTTTGCAACATATATTAGGTGTATACAGTTTATAGCCATATATTATTCAACAAATAAATTTCCTTTTTTTATTATCCTATTTATTATCAGTAAATTCCCTTAATAAAATATCATTTTTTTGATATCCTATTACTTATATCATAGTGTATATTATTCAATTACATTCTAATTACTTTTCAACTTTCTAATATATTGATGTTTTTAGAGCTGTAACGACCCGTATTTTTACGGATCGAAGGATAGTAGAATTATTGTTATTAGGTCGTTAGTGTTGTTAAGTCGTTCAGAGTTAAGTCGTCCAGGGTTTAGGTCGTGCAGTGGCTTAGGTCGGTGGAGCGACTTAGAAGTTGGAGCGACCTATAGGAGTGAGCGACTTAGGGGTTTGGCCGACCTAAGGGAACTAATGACTAAGGAGTTAACGGCTTAAGTTAGTAAGCGACCTAGGGAAGTTAGTAGCATTAGTTAGCGGCTTAATGTTTAACGACCTAAGGGATAGTGGTATAGGAGATAGGTCGGTTGAACGAGTTACCGGCCTAAGGAAGATAGGTCGGTGAAGCGACTTAAGGTAGTTAGCGGCTTAGGTCGTGGACGAGATAAGGCAAGGGTGTTAGGCCGCCGGGTCGTTTAGCCGTGTGTGCTGTTAAGTCGCTGGGTCGCTTAGCCGTTGAGTCGTGAGTCGGTAGGTTGTTAAGTCGTCCAGACGACGTAGGAAGGAATGCGGCTTGCATGTTAGGTCACATGTGTGTTGAGCCGTGTTTGTGTTAGGCCGCGTAGAGGCATGAGTCGGTAAGTCGTGAGGCCTTGTTAAGTCGTGACCGACTTAAGGGGGCGAACGACTCATAGGTTTGGCCTATAAATATACGACCTTATCTCACTTTTTGGGATCCGGATTTTGAAGCGACGAAGTGCTGCCATTTTGAGAGCTCGAGTGCTACACTTCTTCACTTCTTTTCTCTTCTTTAATCTAGTGCTTCCTTCCATCCAAGATTGAAGATCTACATTCTTCAAAGAGAGACTTCATTGTTTGAAGCGGAATTTTGACGGATCAAGCTAGATTTCGCTGTCCGGATCTGGAGTTTGTTGCTTTTGAGGTGTTTAGGTGATTCGGTGAGTGGTGGTTATCTCTCACACGGACCCAAAGGAGTATATCGGATTGGTGGTTTGATTTTGTGTTAAAGTAGTGGTTTCATGTATTTCTGTAAAACCTAAGTATAGATTCATTGTTCATGAAGATTTGACATCCATTTTAGTACATGTTAACCTATGCAAGTTCATCCATTAAGTTGTAGAGATAATACTTATGATTCATGCTTGTTAGATTTGGACTCTTTATTTACAAGATTGCCATTTTGTTATAATTGCTTTTAGATCTTGTTTGAATGCTTGATTACTTGGATTAATGATTGATTTGATTGATTTGTTGATTAGTGATTGAATTTGGACAAGTATGGTCGGAGATGATTCAAAAGCTAAGGGGAAGGCTCTTGAATAAGGAAAGCTGCTCGTAGCATATGTGGCGGATGTTGAAGCTCATATGGATAGATTTGATGATGATGTTGATGGGCTTTGCTATGATGAGATGAGGCGAAGAATGATAGGATGAAGCCTTGGTATAATCTATACGGGATCATTCCAAGCAGGTTGATAATGGTTGGCTTGAGAGGCGCTTGAGCTAGTATGGAAATAGTCGTCAAGGAGGATGACTAGAAGGCTGAAATCTCATCGTTGTTGAAGGTTCTAGCAGGCTCAAAGCAAGAGTACGCTGGGCAGATTCGATAGTCCCAATCGACTAATAGTTGATGGTCGAGTACTCTGGGCAGATTCGATAGTCCTAGGCACGGGTCACGACGACGTGCGGAGTTCTGTCTAGAACCGGGGTTACCATTAGCCCTTTACGGACGGATGAAAGAATGAGCCGGTCATTCAATTAACGGTGATATCAAGGCAATGATAACAGTGATAGCCAGAGTCATGGATGTTTGGATGCTTTGGTTGTATCGTCACTCGGTCTCAAGAGCGATGTTTTGTGGGTGCTTATCTGATCTTGGTTTAGGCCTTGGGGGTTTGTGCTTGGAAAACATCGACCTTGACTCGAGTGATAATTGTTTTACTTTAAATGTCTGCTTTGCTATGTTTATTTCTGCTTAGTGGGTCTGGGGCTATCACTGTAGAAAGAGGTGGAGTGGGAGGGTTGGATTCCTATTCTTTTTTTTTTCCTTTATGCTCTTTTGGTATGTTGTTAGTTAATTTACCACTCACTAAGACTGTTGTCTGACTCAAGGGTTTATGTTCAACTCTTATTACCTTGGGCCGTTCATCCATTTTGGGATGGGCAGACTAGGTAGCAGGTGACATGTGCTGTTCTTAGTGACCAACACTGTTGATGACGAAGACGAGCTGGAGGCTTTTGCATATTGTTTTTTTTACTATATGTACTGGATGTTCCGCTGCTTGTATGATTCTCTGAGTGTTATGTAGTGAGGCTTGATGTATTGACTATTCAGATGTTTGTATCAAATTGTTTTGTAGTGTATTGATGAGATTCTATTTAGTGAAGCTTCACTATATATATATTTATCTATTGTATTTTATCCCTGCGCTGTGAGTAATACGATAGAGTTTATTGTTTTACTTTAACCCTGATGATCGTCCATGGCAGCCTGGCACACTTTTCAGCACACTATTTCCTTGTTTAGTGCAGGAGTTATGGGCGGTCGTCACATTTGGTATCAGAGCTTTGGTTAATCGATTTTAGCCAATGCTCGCTGACGTAACTACGTATGAGAGACGTAATTGTATTTTGATGGATGATTACTATATATAATATAGTAGCTTAGAAGGATTTGAACCTCTTATGCAGTTGTTTCTCAAGGTGTACTAATCATTCTTTTATAGATATTAAGAATGAGTCGAAGAGGGAGACCAGCTGCTAGGGAAGGCCGTGATTCTGAGGGGGCTGCTGATTATGCTGCTATGTTTGAGGCCATGATGACTTCGATCATGAGAAGGATGCCAGCTCCAGGGCCAACGATAGATGTTGGAGTTCAAGTTCAAACTCCAAAACAGGTGGATTTTGCTAAGCTGTGTGAAGACTATACTGCTCTTGGAGGAAAGGTTTTCTTGGGAACAGAATCAACTATAGAAGTCCAGAGATGGATAGATGCTTGTAGAAGGGTCTTTGGTGATTTGGGAATCGAGGATGTAACCAAAAGGAAGCTTGCATCAAGACAGCTTCAAGGAAGAGCTTCTGATTGGTGGAACTCTATCACCATTGATACTCCAGAGGAAGAAATTACTTGGGAGCAATTCCAAGTAAGATTTGAAGCTAAGTTCATTTCTACAGCTCAGAAATCCGTTCTGTTTAAGAAATTTGTGGAACTCAAGCAAGGTGGAAGACTAGTTCTTGAGTATTTTTCGGAGTTTGAAGCCTTGTCCAAGTATGCTCGGTCATATATTGAATCTCCTTATCAGAAGAATGAGAAGTTTATGACAGGCTTGGACATTTATCTAGGGAGGTAGTTGGTGGATCATTTGGACGATCCGTTTGAGAAGCTTGTGGAGAAGGCTCTCAGGCACGAGAATCTGTTTCCTAAAGAAGGATCTGTTGTTGCTGTGACCAAGGAGGAGTCTAAACCACAGCAAGGAGGAAACAAGAAGAGAAAGCAGCAACAACAGAAGGGTAAGGATGGCCAGAAGAAGTCGAAGGGTGAAGCGACCTGCTACAACTGTCAGTAGAAGGGTCATTTCTCCAGAGATTGTAAGAACCCAAAGGTACCGTTGAAGTGTTACAACTGTGACAAGCCGGGGCATATTAAGAGGAATTGTCCAGAACCGAGGAAGGACAAACAGACGGTGCAAGCCTATGCTTTGGGAGCAGTGCCATCATCTTCAAAACCTCCTACTGCAGAAGAGAAAGGAAAGAGTGTGGTGGTACAAGGTACCCTTTCCATTTGTGATATTCCAGTTAGAGTGTTATTCGATACTGGAGCATCGCATTCCTTTGTTTGTAATGAACTTGTAGGCCGGTTGGGTTTAGAACCGGATATCGTTGATAGACCATTTGTTGTGACTAATCCAGTTGGGGGTTCGTCCTGTTTGTGTATGATATGCCATGGTCTGGTTGTATCGAGTCATGATTGCTCTTTTGTTTGTGATTGTTTTGTTCTAAACTTTGCGGGGTTTGGAATTATTTTGGGTATGAACTGACTTAGGAAGTATGCGGCAAAGGTTGATTGTGAAAGGCTGGAGGTGACAGTCAAGAATGTGGAAGGGCAAAAGGTTGTGATACGATGTAAGCATGAGGAAGGTGTCTTCATGAGCTTCATGTATTCGCTGGTTGTTCCACGGGATGGACTGTCATCGGTGCCAATTGTGAATGGATTTGAGGATGTATTTGATGAGGTCAAAGGGTTACCGCCGCATAGAGAGATCGAGTTTCGCATCGATCTAGTTAAGGGAGCCAGACCTGTTGTGATGCCTCTTAGGCGGATGGCACCTAGGGAACGGCAAGAGTTAAAGGTGCAAGTTGATGATCTTTTACAGAAAGGATTCATTCGGCGTAGTGTGTCTGAATGGGGTGCACCAGTTGTGTTTGCAACCAAAGCGGATGGATCATTAAGATTGTGTGTGGATTATCGTGAGCTGAATAAAATGACTAAGAAGAACAAGTATCCATTGCCGAGAATAGATGACTTGTTTGATCAGCTTCACGAAGCCAAGGTGTTTTCTCAGATGGATTTGGCAACGGGATTTCACCAATTAAGAGTGGCAAAGGATAGTGTGCCGAAGACTGCTTTTAGGACACCATCAGGTTTCTATGAGTGGTTAGTAATGCCATTTGGATTGACCAATGCACTGGCATATTTTGTGGATCTTATGAATAGAGTGTTCAGGGATCAATTGAACAAGTTCGTACTTGTGTTCGTAGATGATATTTTGATTTATTCCAGAACTGAAGAAGAGCACAAGACGCACTTGCGTATTGTTTTGGAGACCCTGCGAAAACATCAGCCGAAGGCTAAGTTTTCGAAATATCACTTCTGGAAGAGTGAAGTGAGGTTCTTAGGTCATATTATCTCTGGAAATGGAATAGCGGTTGATCCCGCCAAGGTGGCAGCAGTCCAGGATTGGGTTAGACCTAAGAATGCATTTGATGTGAGAAGTTTTCTTGGATTAGCAGGATATTATCGTCAGTTTATCAAAGACTTTTCCAAGATAGCTGCACCATTAACAGGATTGATGAAAAAGAACCAAGTATTCAGATGGGATGATAAGTATGAGCAAGCTTTCGGAATCCTGAAAGAGCGACTAACAAGTGCTCCTGTTTTGACTATTCCAAGTGGAAATGATGAGATGGTGGTTTACACCGATGCATGTGGTACTGGACTTAGAGCAGTGCTAATGCAGAAGGATAAAGTTGTTGCATATGCAAGTCGACAGCTGAAGCCGCATGAAAAGAATTATCTGACTTATGATTTGGAGTTAGCGGCGGTTGTATTTGCTTTGAAGATGTGGAGACATTACCTATTGGGAGTCCGATTTGAGTTGTTTACAGATCATAAGTCATTGAAGTATCTTTTCTCCCAGAGAGATTTGAATCTTCGACAGCAACGATGGTTGGAGTTTTTAGCATCATATGATTTTGGTATAGCCTATACTCCGGGAAAAGGTAACGCAGTGGCAGATGCGTTAAGTCGAAGACATGCAGAATTGGGAGTCATGTTTTCAAAATGGAAGAGCCTTGAGTATTTGGCTAGATTTGACTTCAGGCCTAGATGTGAATTGGAACCTGAGATGTTAGCAAACTTATCAATAAGACCTACTCTTGTGGAAAGAATTGGCGAGAGCCAAAAGAGAGACGATAAGCTTGTCAAGATTATCCGTGATTTGGAACCTGGATTGGACCCAGAAAAGGATAAAGGATTCGAAATCGATCGAGAGGGTTGGCTTCGGAAACAAGGACGACTGGTTGTTCCCGATATAGATGAATTGAGGAATGAAGTACTGAAGGAGAGTCATCACTCGAAGTTAACAATTCATCCAGGTGGAAATAAGATGTACCGGGATATGAAGAGAACCTATTATTGGGAAGGTATGAAGAAGGATGTTGGAAATTTTATTTCCAAATGCATGAACTGCCAGTTGGTAAAAGCCGAACAGAAGAAGCCAAGTGGATTACTTCAGCCATTAGAAGTTCCTACATGGAAGTGGGAGCAAATATCGATGGATTTTATCGATGGGTTACCTAGAACCAGAGCAGGAAATGAAGGGATTTGGATCATCGTAGATCGTTTGACTAAGAGTGCAAGATTCATTCCTGTTCGATCAACCAAGACTGCATCGAAATTGGCCGAGCTATATGTTAAGTGGATTGTTCGATTCCATGGTATTCCGAAAAGCATAGTGAGCGATCGAGACCCATTGTTCACTAGTGGATTTTGGAAGAGCTTCCAGGAAGTTTTGGGAACCGAGTTGTGTTTGAGTACAGCTTATCACCCTCAAACAGATGGTCAGACCGAGAGAGTCAACCGAGTTTTGGAAGATCTCCTTAGAGCATGTGTTTTGCACTTCGGAGGATCATGAGAAGATTATCTTCATTTGGTGGAATTCTCGTATAATAACAGTTACCAGTCAAGCATTGGTATGGCACCGTATGAAGCATTATATGGAAGACCATGTAACTCTCCGACATGTTGGTTGGAAACAGGAGAAAAGTTGATACTTGGGCCAGAAATGATTCGACAGACTTCTGATTGTATAAAGATCATTCGGCGACGAATGAAGGCAGCCCAAGACCGTCAGAAAAGCTATGCCGATAAGCGTCGTAAGGATTTGGAATTCGACGTAGGTGATATGGTTTTTGTGAAGATTTCTCCACTGAAGAATGTTATTCGATTCGGGAAGAAAGGGAAATTGACTCCGAGATTTGTTGGACCATTCCCGATCATCGAGCGAATTGGAAAGCTCGCCTATAAATTGGAATTACCAGAAAAGATGTCGGGTGTGCATAATGTTTTTCATGTATCATATCTACGGAAGTATGTGCATGACTCGAATACAGTGGTTTCTGCTGATAGTTGTGAGGACTTTGAGATTGATCCAATCGTTGAGAGACCTCGTAAACCGCTTCGTGTTGTGGAAACTGACACGAAACAGCTTAGGAGGAAGGTAGTCAAGTTGCTCAAGGTACAATTGAGTGATGATGTTAACGACTGTACATGGGAGGAGGAAGAGAGGATGAAGGCAGCTCATCCTGAACTCTTCAAGGTATGACCGTGAGGTGTCGTGACATCACATGACATTGTAACTTGTTCTAGTCTTAGAATTCTGCATGCTAGGCAAGTAATTGGATGCATGGTTTGTTGATTGCTATGGATGGTAGGCATGTAGAATAGTTTTGGTTGCTCTTGTTTGTTTGGAATTTCGGGGGCGAAATTCCTAAGGGGGAGAGAATGTAACGACCCATATTTTTACGGATCGAAGGATCGTAGAATTGTTGTTATTAGGTCGTTAGTGTTGTTAAGTCGTTCAGAGTTAAGTCGTCCAGGGTTTAGGTCGTGCAGTGGCTTAGGTCGGTGGAGCGACTTAGGAGTTGGAGCGACCTATAGGAGTGAGCGACTTAGGGGTTTAGCCGACCTAAGGGAACTAACGACTAAGGAGTTAACGGCTTAAGTTAGTAAGCGACCTAGGAAAGTTAGTAGCATTAGTTAGCGGCTTAACGTTTAACGACCTAAGGGATAGTGGTATAGGAGATAGGTCGGTTGAACGAGTTACCGACCTAAGGAAGATCGGTCGGTGAAGCGACTTAAGGTAGTTAGCGGCTTAGGTCGTGGACGAGATAAGGCAAGGGTGTTAGGCCGCTGGGTCGCTTAGCCATGTGTGTTGTTAAGTCGCTGGGTCGCTTAGCCGTTGAGTCGTGAGTCGGTAGGTTGTTAAGTCGTCCAGACGACGTAGGAAGGAACGCGGCTTGCATGTTAGGTCGCGTGTGTGTTGAGCCGTGTTTGTGTTAGGCCGCGTAGAGGCATGAGTCGGTAAGTCGTGAGGCCTTGTTAAGTCGTGACCGACTTAAGGGGGCGAATGACTCATAGGTTTGGCCTATAAATATACGACTTTATCTCACTTTTTGGGATCCGGATTTTGAAGCGACGAAGTGCTGCCATTTTGAGAGCTCGAGTGCTACACTTCTTCACTTCTTTTCTCTTCTTTAATCTAGTGCTTCCTTCCATCCAAGATTGAAGATCTACATTCTTCAAAGAGAGACTTCATTGTTTGAAGCGGAATTTTGACGGATCAAGCTAGATTTCGCTGTCCGGATCTGGAGTTTGTTGCTTTTGAGGTGTTTAGGTGATTTGGTGAGTGGTGGTTATCTCTCACACGGACCCAAAGGAGTATATCGGATTGGTGGTTTGATTTTGTGTTAAAGTAGTGGTTTCATGTATTTCTGTAAAACCTAAGTATAGATTCATTGTTCATGTAGATTTGACATCCATTTTAGTACACGTTAACCTATGCAAGTTCATCCATTAAGTTGTAGAGATAATACTTATGATTCATGCTTGTTAGATTTGGAATCTTTATTTACAAGATTGCCATTTTGTTATAATTTCTTTTAGATCTTGTTTGAATGCTTGATTACCTGGATTAATGATTGATTTGATTGATTTGTTGATTAGTGATTGAATTTGGACAAGTATGGTCGGAGATGATTCAAAAGCTAAGGGGAAGGCTCTTGAATAAGGAAAGCTGCTCGTAGCATATGTGGCGAATGTTGAAGCTCATATGGATAGATTTGATGATGATGTTGATGGGCTTTGCTATGATGAGATGAGGCGAAGCATGATAGGATGAAGCCTTGGTATAATCCATACGGGATCATTCCAAGCAGGTTGATAATGGTTGGCTTGAGAGGCGCTTGAGCTAGTATGGAAATAGTCGTCAAGGAGGATGACTAGAAGGCTGAGATCTCATCGTTGTTGAAGATTCTAGCAGGCTCAAAGCAAAAGTACACTGGGCAGATTCGATAGTCCCAATCGACTAATAGTTGATGGTCGAGTACTCTGGGCAGATTCGATAGTCCTAGGCACGGGTCACGACGACGTGCGGAATTCTGTCTAGAACCGGGGTTACCATTAGCCCTTGACGGACGGATGAAAGAATGAGCCGGTCATTCAATTAACGGTGATATCGAGGCAATGATAACAGTGATAGCCAGAGTCATGGATGTTTGGATGCTTTGGTTGTATCGTCACTCGGTCTCAAGAGCGATGTTTTGTGGGTGCTTATCTGATCTTGGTTTAGGCCTTGGGGGTTTGTGCTTGGAAAACATCGACCTTGACTCGAGTGATAATTATTTTACTTTAAATTTCTGCTTTGCTATGTTTATTTCTGCTTAGTGGGTCTAGGGGCTATCACTGTAGAAAGAGGTGGAGTGGGAGGGTTGGATTCCTATTCTTTTTTTTCCTTTATGCTCTTTTGGTATGTTGTTAGTTAATTTACCCTCACTAAGACTGTTGTCTGACTCAAGGTTTTATGTTCAACTCTTATTACCTTGGGCTGTTCATCCATTTTGGGATGGGCAGACTAGGTAGCAGGTGACAGGTGCTGTTCTTAGTGACCAACGCTGTTGATGACGAAGACGAGCTGGAGGCTTTTGCATATTGTTTTTTTTTTACTATATGTACTGGATGTTCCGCTGCTTCTATGATTCTCTGAGTGTTATGTAGTGAGGCTTGATGTATTGACTATTCAGATGTTTGTATCAAATTGTTTTGTAGTGTATTGATGAGATTCTATTTAGTGAAGCTTCACTATATATATATATATTTCTCTATTGTATTTTATCCCTGCGCTGTGAGTAATACGATAGAGTTTATTGTTTTACTTTAACCCTGATGATCGTCTATGGCGGCCTGGCACACTTTTCAGCGCACTATTTCCTTGTTTAGTGCAGGAGTTATGGACGGTCGTCACAAGAGCGTAATTGAACACCATACAAATTTTCTTTTATTTACAACATTTATTTTAAGCTTGATTTTGATTCGAACAACTTATTACTTATGTTTTCTTCTTGTAGAACTTTTTCATATCCTAACATTTTAACTTTCTGAATAGTTTAGGCAAGTTATATATATTAGAATGACTTATATTATACAAATAAGTTTTATCCAAATTCAACTATTTCAAGTTGGTTAAATTTCATTTATCATTTTAGATATTTCAATCATTCAAAATTTCACTTATTTCCATAATTGAACCCATTTCTTAATATAAAACTTGAGATTCATATTTTTCGGTTTCTCTTCAATCTACTTTGAAATAATTATATACATATATATTTTACAAATTCAGATCATGCTCAAGAAATTCAAATCAAATTCGTTTTTCCAAAACAAAAGTGTAGCAAAGCTTCTACGTGGTCTCTCCACCTCCAAACTCGAAAATGAATGTCGATGATGCTGTAGTCATTATTGAAATTATTTTCCATCGACAATGGAGGAGAATACATGTTTTAAACCTTTGAAATTATTCGAAAATGATTTCTATTTGAAAATACTTTTAAATGATATGCCCAAAATTTTTAAAAGCTAACCTTTTAAAATACCGAAATTGAATTCTCAAATTCTATATTTAAATTCATTTAAATTCCAAACCAGTTTATAAAACATGTTTTATCATTTCATTTATTTATGTTGGAATAGTCATTGGTTTTACAAAACAATAAATGAAAATCAAATATTATCATTTCTAACAACTAATTCATTAATCTATTTAATTTCAGAAAACTATACCTTTATAGATAAAATATAGTCAAACAAAATGTACAAAATTTGGAAACAATATTGTATCAATTTGCTCTGTTCAAGTGTTTTGTAATTCTTATCGATAATGTTAGCTAGACGAATCGATCGAAACCCAAAATTCAAACTTAACAACTCAAACGAAACACATTTTTATTTTAATTACAAATACACTCCCTTACTCGATGATTCAAGAATGGATAGAGATCCACATATAGAGGAATCCTAATCAAAGGGAATTCTAACTAACGAGATAGACTCGAAAGGAAGATAAAATAATTAAATTACAAAGGAGGAAAAATGGATAGATTTATATAAGTTGCAAGTGACCTTAACCCATGACTTCAAGAATAAGATCGGTGTAGAATTTTGAGACAAATTGGCATTTGATCGCAAGAGAGAGAATTCGGACACAGTAAGAGATAGCAGCATCTAAACTGATGATACAGAAATCTTCGATGAATCGATGCCTATTGTAAAGGAGTTTCACCCCTTCACAAATCATAGATGGGGTACTCTAGAATCAAGAAAATATGAATAGGGAGAGACAAGAATGGATTTCAAAACAAAGGGGAGAGTTCCAAGGTTCGAAAGAAATCCGAATCAAAGAGGAAGGAATTCAAGCTCAAACGAAGATGATTCTATAATTAAGTTTTACTCCATATGCTAAGTTTTTCCTAAACCAGAGCTTGATACCAACTGTAACATCCTAGTATTTCATGCCATTCGCATCCGCACATGTCGGACTTGAATTCCTCAAAATATCAGATTGTTAATTTATATTTTACGAAATTCGGCATATACAGTAAATAAATCAATCATAGAATCACAGACATAGAGTAATATACAATAAGCAGCGGAATAGATAAATAGTAGTTCATGAAGCCACTATACAAAACATCAGAGTTTGAAATAAATATAATAGAATATCTCAAATACAATGCAGTCTCGAATACAAAAAGATGACAGGTCTGATCAAAAACACTAGATAGCTGAAAGCTGACTAGATAAAGATGGATCTCCAAGTAAAACTCCAACTCCAAAGGTGAATCTCAAATGCTATGACACTCAGTCTGATCCGAGCGTAAAGCAAACACAAAACACTCGAGTCAGGATTAACATTCTTATATCAATAAATCCAACTCAAGTGAAATATCAACTGAAATACAAGTAACTTAATGGATGTTTGGGATACCCATCCTCTAAGGATCCGTTAAACTATCTACTATGTAGTGATATATGCTATTATAATAATGTCTATAGTGAAGTAAAAGTATTAAAATTGCGTTTAGGTGTTACCCATATCCCCCTGAATACATTTCATATATTCTCATAGTCTATATAGTACCATACGCTCCTCCGAGAGGTTTACACAGAGGGGACTCCATAGGTATGGTACAAAACAAACTCGTAGAAGGCGCGCTTGGGTATGTGACATGGCACTCGAGGCAATGCCAGGGTAGATATACCATATGCACTCCTGGACTGGTGGTAATGCATAGCAGCTACTACCTCCCACCTCGTGACACACATCCAAATCAAAGGGTATACCGAATCACATCACAAAAGCAATAGAATGGTATCAAAGAAATGTGTCCGATAGGAGGAATGACCTCACTTGGCCCATTATAGCTCCCGTTTTCGCCACATCAAGCCAACTCACGGGAGTCAGGGCTACGCAAATGCCATATAGAATCTCATCAAACCATCCTTCTTCATTCTAGAATCTCCACCATGTACACAGTTATTAAAGTGGTTTTCGGTATTGGCAGAGAGTATGACAATATCCGATCCCGGTTTCTTTAACAACCAAATGTTATTATAACACCGTGGTCATTTCAAAATAGTTTATACTTCAAAACGAAAATATCATTTTCATATTTCAAAACCATATCAATACGATATCATTACCATTTTGAAATCATATCAATACAATATCTTTTCCACTTTTAAAATCATAGCATTACAAAGTTATAACACCTTGAAAATCATAACACTTTGAAATCATAACACTTTCCTTTAAACAGTTTAGAAATTAATAATAGTATATATAATATAATAGTTTATAAAATAAAAAAATTTATATAAAATAGTTAGTATACTAAAATAGTTTATATTAAAAATAGTTTATATTAAAAATTATTTATATTAAAATAGTTTATATTAAATAATTTATAACGTAAAATATAAAAATAGTTTAAGTAAAATTTTAAAAATACTTTATGCAAAAAAAACTTCCTCAAATTTCATAAATCGATTCACATCAAATTGAATTCCAAAATTCAAATTTAATTCAATCTTAATTTATCAATTTCAACTCAATTCAATTTCTCAATAACCATTTCAAATTATAACAATTTCAAATATAGATTTGAACCATAAAGTAAACTATTTAAATTTCAGTATATTTTAAAGCTTTAAACATTCCACATTTTCAGAACTAAATTGAAAATTTCATATATATATTATTTTAACTTCATTATTATTTAGTTTACAAATATTCACTTGATAAATCCAATATCATTTAAATAACCTTAAATTACATTAAACTAAATATTTCCTTCGATTTATTTAAACTTGAAATATCCATTTAATCACTTTAAATCAAAATTAAGTTTTAAAATCATATCTTAAAATCCCAAATTTAACAAATTTCAAATCTTACTTATTTAAGTATAATTCTTAAATAATTACAATTGCAAATCAATTTCTATTTCTCGTTACAAACTTAATTTATTAAAATTAGAATAAACTCTATATTTGAAAATATAAATTTAAAATAAATACTTAAACATATTAAATATTAATTTAAATCAAACTTTTTTAAATTAAATCATATTATTAAACTTATTTTATATATAAAGCTTATTTATATATATAATAATTTCAATATTAAATAAAATCATATATATTTCCTCTCAAAATCATAGATATCATTATAAAATATTTATATATAGACCTACAATGTCTGTATATAGTTTTCTATCCTACGGTCAAGTGATACAGATATTTATCATTTCAATCCGCAATTTATATATATACGAGCATATATCATTTCAACCCGCAATCCCAAATTCAATTCAATTGAAAATCGTTTGGGTTTATCATTTCAACCCTTAACGATTTTCTCCTATTATTATCCCAACTTTTGGCAAAGTTGAGATACCCAAAATTTACTAAGAATCAATGATTACTGTTCTTAAATATCAATTGAGCATTGCAGGATAACCATGGATATCGATGAATTTTGTCCGAGTCCGGAACGAGCCACAATTGACAAGACATGATGAGAAAAGCTGTAAAAGCCAGTGGTTCAAATTTCAAGTCAATTCGAGTTCATATGCCCGAGTTATGATGGATTCGATTTGATGAACCTTGCTCGGTTCGAACCCATCACCCCTTCATTAGTTCGAATCCATTAAGTTCGAACCCATCAGAGCAGGCACCATGTTCGAATCCATAGGCGAAGACGTCGTTCGAATCCATCAGCCAGTGCCTGCCTCGCATCCATCGACTTCGACTCCATTTACTTCAAATCCATCCCATGGCCTTCCTTCAACATCCATCCAACTGAGGCCACTCTGTATCCTTTCTTCGAATCCATGAGGAGAACCTTTACTTCGATTCCATCGGAGCGTTCCCACCTTCGAACCCATCAGAGAAGAGTCCCTCGAATCCATGCAACCACGGGAGCTCCGACTCCATTTCCTACTTGCCTTCGAATCCCCATATTAAAGGCAACTTCGAATCGTTCCGGAGTAACATATTTCGATCAATTCGAATGAGTACCAGCTCCATCAATTCGAAGTGAACCTTCGAATCCAACACTCAAAACCATCAAGTAAACATGGCTACGAACTCGGAGTCGACCCATTCAACTCGGAGGAATAAGAGGATCGACACGAAGAACGCACGCCACGTCATCAGGAGCATGGATTCGACCCTATGGATTCGAACCATATCGATTCGAACGAACCCATAGGATCGAGTCGAAGCAACCAGCATGCCGAAGAACACCATCTTGAATCGATCATATCTCTCAATCCCTTGATCCAAATGCCATGAAATTTTTACAGGAGTTTGCCTACATGACGAAGAATGTTCACGCCAAGTTTCATCACGATTGGACAATTTCTTGATCGATTCGAACCAAGGGTCGAACCGATCCCAATGTTGGCCCGGATCTCCAGGTTTCGGCCATATAGGCCCCCTCACGTGCCAGAAGTGGTCTCCCTGGATTTTAGGAGAAATATCAGCCTCCAACGCCTATAAATAGAGCCCCAGGTCATTCAGAAAAGGGATCGATCTCTCTCTTGCTGGATTTGGATTCTAAAGCGCCGAGACTCTACCAGACTCTACTTCGCACTCCACTACTACCGTTATACTCGAATTTCAGAGCTATAATCCATTGTAATCCGCTGTAATCAGCTGTAATCAGAAAAGAACATCAATAAAAGTGAAAACCTTTGAAGTGGACGTAGGCCGGAGATAGCCGAACCACTATAAATCATGTGTTCTTGTTCATAACTTCTGTTTTGCTACGTGTTGCTTGCTTAGATCTGTGATTTGTGTTTGGATATTGCTGATTTATATTCATACACTGGTGCTTCCACAACATTTGGGGTTTGTGACCAATTTTGGCGCAAACACTTTGGTGCTTTCACTGAGAAGGAACTAGCACCTGCTACATCAGATTTAGAATTCAGATTTAAGAGTTTGAAGAATTCCGATTCAGAGACAATGACTCGACAAACAAGACAAAGAGTTGATCGGAGCCAACAAGGTGGAATCCAAGAAGCATCCTCAGGAGCAGGAGAAGGACAAGCTTCCGTCTATATCACTAGAGACGAGATGGAGGCTATGGCTAATTCAATACGCGAAAGCATGATGAAGACCCAACAGGAGATGCTACAGAATTTCCTCGAACAAATGAGGGCGGCGAATATGCAAAACCTTGGACCAACTACAACAACTGCAAGCGCGGGACAAGGAATCAGGATTACAGAAGCTAACGAAGGACAGGTTCAAGACCAGAACGCAGGAACTGAAGGTGACCGACAAGGACTTGGGGGCAGACCCTCGGGGTCCGATACTGGAAGGCCAATAGACGGTGCTCAACAAGCTGGAGCCAATACATATGCTAACGAGCCACCAGAAGAATACGTACCAGAATTCCCTTCAAGGCTCGGGGGACAGGATAGGAGCTTTACAAGGGGGCAACCCCTAGACAGAGACGAGAGAATGATTGGCCTGATGCGACGAATCATCAGAGGAGGATTGCCTAGCGGAGGGCTGGAAGAAGTCAGTCGGAGTCCGTTCACTCCAAGTATCCGAAACGCAAGGAACCCTCCAAAATTCAAACTACCAACGCTAGATCCATATGACGGGAGGTCAGACCCAACCATGCATATGACCAGATATATTAGGCACATGGAAGTGCTGGGGGCATCCGAGGAAGTGATGGCACGATGCTTCCCTCTATATTTGTCAGATTTGGCCGCGCTTTGGTTCAGGCAACTAGAGACTGGATCAATCAGAACATGGAGCGAGCTTGTAGACTGCTTCATGAGACAGTTTAGGGTCATGTGACGCGACCCAAGAGCATGATGACTTTAGCTTCGATCAAGCAAAGGGCTGGAGAGTCCATAAAAGATTTTTTACTAAGATTCAATGTAACAGTGACTTCTGTAGACCGCCCGGATCCATCGATGATTTTGATGGCGGCGGCGGCAGGAGTCGCGGAAGGCACCAAATTTAAAGATTCTCTGACTAAAGATCCACCTCAAGATCTTGGAGAGTTCTTTCATAAAGCTTAAAAGTTCATCCGATTAGAAGAATCACGAGCCGAGAGGCTGGAAACAAATGTTGCGCAGAGCGAAGGAACCCCCAGAGAGCAGTCCGGAGCGGACAAGGGAAAAAGGAAATAGGATGACAGACATGATGGTCCTGATAAACGGAAGAAATTCCGAGAACCAAGATTTAGGCAGTACACAGATCTGACTGCAGGCCTAGAAAGAATTTACACTGAAACTCGGGGGCAACTCCCATATCGAAAGCCACCTACAAGGGATCCCACTGAGCGGGAGCGCAGGACTGGAAAATACTGCCTATTCCATGAGCTGGATAGGCACACCACAGATGAATGCCGCCACCAAAGGATGAGGTGGAAGAACATGCCAGGGGTGGTAGATTGCCACAATTTGTCAGAGAACGGACAGCGGCGGTAAGGCCTGAACAACTACCACCTCCACCTAACAGGAACGATCCTGGATCGGGATCACGACTCGTCATCCACTGATTGAAGACGGCAAGGGCCAAGTCCAGGATTTGGACTTTGGTCGAATAATTTTATTTAGATTTGTTTTCAGAATAAACGGTTACTCCACTTACACATGTACGGGAACCGGAGAGATCCCTAGGCATGCTCTGAGATGGAGATAAACCGATATGCCCGGAGAGGCAATGTTTAGCTTTTTCTGATGTTTGAGATTGAACATCTAGAACTCGAATTTTAATAAATAAATTAGAATCTCTTACAATAAATCTTTTTGACCGGAGAGTCAAAGAATGAACATTAAATACCAATATAAACATGATCACTTTATGACTCTACCCAGAGAGACGGGGTCCGGAGTGCAAGAAGTGAGTTGCTTCGCCGGAGAGCGACAGGATCGACTCACTTAAGCGCTGTTTCCCCTTCACCGGAGAGTAACAGGATGGGATCCAGCAAGAGCCTGGAGAGGCTATGATCGGTCTCGAACGACCAAGACATCGCTTAATGTTCAGATACACTGAACCGGAGTGCAAGAAGTGAGTTGCTTCGCCAGAGAGCGACATGATCAACTCACTTAAGCGATGTTTCCCCTTCACCGGAGAGTGACAGGATGGGATCCAGCAAGAGCCCGGAGAGGCTGTGATCGGTCCAGAATGACCAAGACATCGCTATACGTCCTAACCAGGACCAGAGTGCCAGGGATAGAAGGCAACGCCAGAGTGCAATGGGATCTTTCTATTCAATCACTAGGTCTAGAATGGACTTAGTAAGGGTTCAGAGTAGCCATTAATAGTCCAGAGAGACCACAGAACTTCATTCTCAACTTCTACGGAAAAAATGAATGATGATTCGGCTTCGAACAGCCATAAACTTGATGATACTGAATCTATGAATGAAACGTGAATTTACTACACTCGATTTAAGAACGTTCAAAACATACCTTTTACCAAAAGGCATGTTTAGGGGGCAAAGTGTTATTCCAACTTTTGGCAAAGTTGGGATACCCAAAATTTACTAAGAATCAATGATTATTGTTCTTAAATATCAATTGAGCATTGCAGGATAACCATGGTATCGATGAATTTTGTCCGAGTCCGGAACGGGCCACAATTGACAAGATATGATGAGAAAAGCTGCAGAAGCCAGTGGTTCAAATTTCAAGTCAATCCGAGTTCATATGCCCGAGTTATGATGGATTCGATTTGATGAACCTTGCTCAGTTCGAACCCATCACCCCTTCATTAGTTCGAATCCATTAAGTTCGAACCCATCAGAGCAGGCACTATGTTTGAATCCATAGGGGAGACGTCGTTCGAATCCATCAGCCAGTGCCTGCCTCGCGTCCATCAACTTCGACTCCATTTACTTCAAATCCATCTCATGGCCTTCCTTCGCATCCATCCAACTGAGGCCACTCCGTATCCTTGCTTCGAATCCATGAGGAGCACCTTTACTTCGACTCCATCGGAGCGTTCCCACCTTCGAACCCATCAGAGAAGAGTCCCTCGAATCCATGCAACCATGGAAGCTCCGACTTCATTTCCCACTTGCCTTCGAATCCCCATATTAAAGGCAACTTCGAATCGATCCGGAGTAACATATTTCGATCGATTCGAACGAGTACCAGCTCCATCAATTTGAAGCGATCCTTCGAATCCAACACTCGAAACCATCAAGTAAACACGGCTACGAACTCGGAGTCGACCCATTCAACTCGGAGGAATAAGAGGATCGACACGAAGAATGCGCACCACGTCATCAAAAGCATGGATTCGACCCTATGGATTCGAACCATATCGATTTGAACGAACCCATAGGATCGAGTGAAGCAACCAGCATGCCGAAGAACACCATCTTGAATCGATCATATCTCTTCAACCCTTGATCCAAATGCCATGAAATTTTTACAGGAGTTTGCCTACATGACGAAGAATGTTCATGCCAAGTTTCATCACGATTGGACAATATCTTGATCGATTCGAACCAAGGGTCGAATCGATCCCAATGTGGGCCTGGATCTCCAGGTTTCGGCCATATGGGCCCCCTCACGTGCCAGAATCGGTCTTCCTGGATTTTAGGAGAAATATCAGCCTCCAACACCTATAAATAGAGCCCCAGGTCATTCAGAATAGGGATCGATCTCTCTCTTGCTGGATTTGGATTCTAAAGCGCCGAGACTCTACCAGACTCTACTTCGCACTCCACTACTACCGTTATACTCGAATTTCAGAGCTATAATCCATTGTAATCAGCTGTAATCAGAAAAGAACATCAATAAAAGTGAAAACCTTTGAAGTGGACGTAGGCCGGAGATAGCCGAACCACTATAAATCGTGTGTTCTTGTTCATAACTTCTGTTTTGCTGCGTGTTGCTTGCTTAGATCTGTGATTTGTGTTTGGATATTGCTGATTTATATTCATACACTGGTGCTTCCACAACATTCGGGGTTTGTGACCAATTTTGGCGCAAACACCTATTCTACAGATCGTTCAAGTATGTATCATTTTAACCCATAGGGAATTCTATACTAACAGAGAACTTGCAGAGTGATAACAGATATGATGATAATAATAACTGGCATATATCGTTAATATAAATAATAGATAATGGTGATAGATGTCACAGATGAACTGGTATAGATAATAACATATAAAGCAATGTAACTAACTAACAGCAGCATATTTCAATTATCGTTTCAATTGAAATCACGTTTAATAAATATAAAAACGTTAATCGTGAGTGATTGCTCGCATTTCGAGGTTAGAGAGATAGACAATGAGGTTGAGTTATGAAATGTAAGCACGAATTCCAAAGCAAAGCTAGATGGCATGATTTTGACGAACAGATCTGATCAGTGGGAATTGATAAAATCAAATCAGAATTGGATCGATGTAGATAATTGGTATAGGAGAACCTATATATATAACTATATATCTCTACATAAAATAAATCATATTCTAAATTCAAATGTATATTAATTTATATATATGGTTTTTAGAAATCATTGCTTTAAATTAAATTTCATACATTAAAGTCCAATATATATATATATATATAAAATAAAATTTGAATCAATACATTAAAACTTAATAGTTTTATATAACTGATATGTCACGACCCGAACTCGATGTCCGACAAACAACATCAAATTCGTATCGCGGGAGCTTGCAACACCCATTAGATGATAAATAACACAGCGGAATAAAAGATGATATCACTGATACAACCTGAATACAATATCTGATACATCAATTTGATACAATGATAACCATCAATATCAGAGAATATACAATACAGAATACAGCGGAACACGATACAAAATATGAGATGGGTCTTCACAGAATCCAATACTGCAACTTTGATCCAAAAGCTCCAAAGACAAAGCTCCAAAACTTCAAGCTCGATCCACCATCGAGATTACACCAAGATAAGCAAGGTAAGTAGTCCACAGACTGAACTAGCTCCAAATAATCTACTAAACCTGATTATCTAAAAAACCAAACTCTAGACTGCCCTGTGGAAAATTGTGGGCACCCAGAGTTTAGGAACGGAACAATAAACTCCAGGTCAGTCATGGGACTGGTGTGAGCAAACAAAACAGTTTGGTCTTTAAAAACAATCAAAGAATTTAGATTTTAAATTTGAAATTTGCAATGCTTTTGGAAAATGAAACTACCATAAGGCCTCCCACCACACACACCATACAAACGCAGAATTGGAGGAGATTTCTCCTTATGATAGTCAAACATGCTTGATACGCGAAAACCATTGTTTATACTATTATTATTAGTGCATAGTGGAAGACATTTCGAAAGTATAATATTAATCTTAGCCAGCATAGACATTTCGAACTATGCCTACTATAGCTACCATCCAAACAGTGGGGCGCCACCATAAGTAGATGGCAGGTAATACAACTAAAACCGTACAAGGCTCGTATTGGATGAATGGATTTCCAACAAATTGTCAGGCTAAGGAACTTCCTATTGCCACATGGGAACGCCTCTAGCGGGACGCCCCGAGAACCTACCCGGCTCTCTGCCAACACAAGGCCGAGTTCCTCCCTACCTGGAAGTAATACCTACAGATATGTCACCCCCGATCCTTTGGGACCTTTATCCGAGAGCTCTCAACACCAACAACATCACACAGTAATAAATAAACTACAATGCCCACATGAGTAAGTATCTGGGCTCCATACCATGATACTACCCCTTTCCAGAAGGAATGGTCACACCCTAGGGGAGCTACCCCTGAAACCTTGCCGCATCTTTCCTGTTTCGACCATTACCGGTTTGTGAGGCTCGACGAGGTTTCGTCCACAAAGCTACGCTTTACACTAAAGCCATGCTTTGATCACAAATGATCAATCAATGATCATCAACACATAGCAACACTTAGCATGCCACACTACCAAATTGGAATTATATTGCTGATAACCTTCAACTACATAACCTCTGAGCTCGTACGTCTCAGAGAAGGGTGTTAAGCTAAGAGAATAAATTCTCCGCCACCAACAGATATGTATTTGAAAGAAATCTGCTTTATATCTCAAAGTGTAGCATCAGACATACAACCATACAAGTCTGTCCTGGGTTCGAACAGAACCAAAGGCACTTCGGAAGAATCCCTTGCAATCCGGGTATTCACAATCCCGATCGGACTTCCCATCACTTAGGGAATCTTTATACTGGCGTGGCTCAGTGCAGAGACAATCGATGGGTTATCCTTTCGTTCTCGAAAATACCCGGTCTTCACCACCGGTCTTCAAATGCTATCCATAATGTCGTATCATATTCGAGATGGGTTATATGACACAAAGTCCTCTCCCGGCTAAACCGAATAATGAGCGCAATATTTGAAAACATATGGATATGGGATTTCAATTAAGTCACAACTTAATAATTCCAACTTTCTTTCAAATGGTTTAAACCAATTACCATTTCAAATCTTTTTAAACAAAAAGATTTGTTCCACAAAGTTCACCCAATTTCACAAAGATCCATTCACGGATTTCAAAATAAATTTCCATTTTAATTAGATTAATTCTTTAAATCTTTGAATCAAGATTTAACTTATAGCTTTCAAAACTCATTTCCAAATGTTCATCCATAACTTGGAAAACCATTCAACTTGAAATTCCTTTAATACAAATTGTAAATTCATTACTCATATGAAAGCTTTTATCGTTTGAAATAAACCGTTTTCATTTCGGAAAATCCGATTTTATTTATGCAAGCTAAATCTTCAAATTCCCAAAACAACATTTTAAAATGGTTAAACCGATATAAGCTTGTATACCCTTTTTAAATCATAAATACCGAATACAGAATTCAATTTCAGATATTGAATTCCAATTTAAATCGAATTATTCAAATTCCAAATCTCTATTAGTTATTCAAAATAACTTTCATTCTTAAAACACCTTTTCCTAAAGCTTTTCACATTAAACTTAATTTATTTCCAAAACTATTTGAATTTAAAAATTCAAATCCAAAACTTATTTAAAAATTTGTGACTTAACCGATTTTCACGTGAAATCCATATTTGTGTGTGTATGAGTGTGGTCCAGGGGTTTTACACAATAGTGCACAATATCAATCATCACAGAGATATCAATATCGATAAGCGATATAATCCATAACGCTTATCTTCATTCACAGATTCACAGATAAAGTAAATTTATCAATCACAAAGATTCATCATTACTACTCGATGTGGGTTTCGGATTTCGGATAACCAACTGGAATCTGATTCCCTGTCGCATCGAAATTTAAATGCCGTTTTACGGGCAAAGGGGTTTTCACATATATACAGTAATTCACAGTACAACATAAGGCAATCCACATCACATAGCATCACAATCATATACAGAAATATCAATCCAATGCACAATATTTGATGATAGTCAATCATCTTTAAATTAAGGCAAAGGTGATTTAAAAGGATTAACCACATAATAATTTTTTTATTGATTTATTTAAATCAATGATTAACTATTCTTAATGATGAATTAATTAAATTTTAAATTGATTATTCTTTAATCAGTTAACTACTAATTATAGATTAATTAACTTTAATTATCTAGTTTACAATTCTTAATTTCAAATTAATCAAACACTTAATTATTAACTAACCGATCTTTAATTTCAAATTAATCAATCTGTGATGACCCGCCTTTCTAACCCCAGAAAGACGTATCATCATTAATTTCCAATGGATTAACCATTTAATTAGTTAACTATTATTAATTAATTAACTTTTAATAGTTAATTAAAATTATTAAGTTTAAATTGTTTTAAACACAAGATCAATTTCTAATTACAAATTTATTTAAAGTTATTTATTTAATTACAAGTATAAGTTAATTTACATTTTTAATTACCTTATACTTTACATTAATTAATCATCTTCCTTTACAAGCCTTTCTTTTAATAAATTTTAATCAAATCTTAACTTATCACTAACCAACATTACTTATTTAATTAATATTAAACTTTGTTAACCAAATAGCTTAAAGGAATATATGCTTAAACCCCAAAAATGGACCCGAGGCAACCCACGCGTTTTCTCGAGTAAAAACTCGAGTTTCCTTCCTGTTTTCCCGCGTTTCCTCTCTGCTCTATCTTTCTCTTCTTCTAACTGATCCTTTCTTCTTCTTGTTTTCTTAGCTTAAGTTAAATTAAAATATAACTGCAGTATTAAAACACTCACGCGAACCATCAGGTTCAACTCGAGCAAACTCTCAATTTTCTCGAGCAATACTCGCGACAATCACGACACCAACCCAGACCACCCAAACGCCACCGTGCACGTGCACGGTGGTTCGCCGCCCCTCCGGTGACCCTTACCGCCTCCAACACACCACAAATCATCCCCTCGTTTGAAATCAAAACCCAGATCTTCACAACAAGGTCAAAATCGAAAAAGTGCCTGAAGCTTGAACCATCGACTCGAAAAACCCACTGAAAATCGCCTCGTCCCACTAACGACGACCACCTGAAGCGATGAAACTTCGGCCGTATCTCAGCCATACCCTCCTCTACCTTCACCCAAATTGTGTGATACTCGATCGTCTCATGGTGCCGAAAACAAGAATTTAACAGAGCACAGAAAAACACAATCCCAAACCCTATATTCGAATCGACCCCAAAATCCTCGCACTGAATAATTTTTTTAGCATTTTTCTTGGATTCGTGGATTATTAAACTTGCTATATAACAAATTTCAGCAGCTAACATTCATTAATTCAACAGGAATTGATGAAAATACAATTTGAGTTCATATAGGAACTCCACCATGTTTAATCACCTAAAAATCATTGTTTTTGGTTTAAAAATCTTAGCTTTGATGTTTAATCAAGGTATGAAATCAAATTAACAAATTAAAACATTTGAATTTTAACAATTGATTTCTATCTTACTTTAAACCTGTATAAATAGTTTTTTTATATTTACTGTCATGCTTTAAATTCATTTCCAGGTTATGTTTTATGTTTTAAACAACCTAGTTAGTAAAAAATCTAAGCTTAAGATATTTATATAAAGATGCATAAGTTTTCTTTACATTTCTTTGCTCAGGAACTTTAAAATACTGAAGAATATCACATTTTTAAACTTCCAGGTAGCATCTCAGAATTACATACTACAATATGTAGCAAACACAAAATATACATGAACTAATTTCCAAACTAAAACTTTAAAAATTGTATGTTTACTCACCTAAATTTGAAGAACAGAGGGCTGCCTTTTTGTTTGAAACTGCAGATATTGATTTCTCCTTGAATCCTGTTTTTTTGCTTTGAACTGGAATGATTTTGATTTTGTAGATGATGATGTTTCTTTTTCTTTTTTATTATGAACGAGCAAGTATAAAAAGACACATATATATAGAAAGAAACAGTTTGTATACAATAGGTGTTATCTGGTTAGGCTTATCTTATTTAAACAGAATTTTTTTCTTTGGTCTGACTAAAGATATTTTTTTATGAACTGAAATGAAGTTTACATCTCGGCTAAAAGATTTGTTTTTTGCTGAGGGTATTAAATGCTTGCTACCTATCTTGTTTACAACTTATACTATTTAATTATGTATGTACAATTTGTTTTGTAAACATTTTTGTTTATTTGTTTGTTTATCTTCTTGTGCAAGCTTCATTATATAGATATAATTTCTTGTTTTATTATTTTCTTACTTGCCTTTTGTTTTATTTGCATTTCATTTGTTATTATTTTATGTTGCCATATGACTATATACTTTTATTACATAATTTTTTGGATTTTTATTTCTATTTAAAGTTTAACTTTCAAACATTTAACTTTTATCCTCATATTTGTATACTTATATTAATTATTGATAAGATAAATTTTATTTTTAAACATTTTATAGCTTCATAAAGAAAATGGATAAAATACAACTTATACATTTAATAATAATCATACATATTATTCCTTCCAAAGTATAATTTATAAATCCAATTCATTTTGAATTTATTTTGAATTTCCAAATCAAAATTTTATTTATAATTCAATTCAATTGAAAACATTTATGATTCAAATCAATTGAAAATATTCATTTTGAGCTTCAAATCAAATTTTAAAATAAATAAGTATATATTTTTTATCAAATTTGAAAAATTCAAATAAATACACAATTTAACCCAAAAATTTAATTTAATTACAAATTCAAATTCATCTTTTAAATCGGGACCGTTACATGATATATATAGGCTTATTATAAAACTGCCAGACTCCTCGTATAAACTAAATATATATGCATTAATATGACTTTTACTGTGACGACCGCCCATGACTCCTGCACTAAACAAGGAAGAAGTGCACTGTAAAGTGTGCCAGGCTGCCATGGACGATCATCAAGGTAAGGCAAACATAGAATGATCTATCGTATTACTCACAGCGCATGGATAAAATACAATAGAAAAGTATACATAGTGAAGCTCCATAGAACAGAATCTTATCATATAGACTCATAGTAATTTTATACAAACATCTGAATAGTCAATACATCAAGCCTCACTACATAACACTCAGAGTATCAAAGAAACAACGGAACATCCAGTACATATAGTAAGAAGAACAATATGCAAAAGCCTCCAGCTCGTCTTCGTCATCAACAGCGTTGGTCACTAAGAACAGCACCTGTCACCTGCTACCTAGTCTGCCCATCCCAACATGGATGAACAGCCCAAGGTAATAAGAGTTGAAATAAAACCTTGAGTCAGACAAAAGTCCTAGTGAGCAGTAAATCAACTATCAAACATACCAAAAGAGCATAAAGGGTAAAAAGGAATAGGAATCCAACCATCCCACTCCACCTCTTTCTTCAGTGATAGCCCTCGGACACACTAAGCAGAAACAAGCATAGCAAAGCAGACATTTAAAGCAATTATCACTCGGGTCGAGGTCGATGTTTTCCAAGTACAAACCCCCAAGGCCTAAACCAAGATCAGATAAGCACCCACAAAACATCGCTCTTGAAACCGAGTGACAATACAACCAAAGCATCCAAACATCCATGAATCTGGCTATCACTGTTATCATTGCTTAGATTTCACCGTTAATTGAATGACCGGTTCATTCTTTCATCCGTCCGTCAAGGGCTAATGGTAACCCCGGTTCTAGACATAACTCTGCACGTCATCGTGACCCGTGCCTAGGACTATCGAATCTGCCCAGAGTACTCGACCACCTACCTGTAGTCTTTTGGGTGTCCCGACCACCTACCTGTAGTCGTTTGGGCGCCCCATGTACTCTTGCTTTGAGTTTGCTAGAACCTTCAATAACGATGAAATCCAAGCCTTCTAGTCATCCTCCTCGATGACTATTCTCAAACTTGCCCAAGCTACTTCTCGAGCCCATCATTATCCACAAACTCGAACCATATCACCGAGTTATCAACATGCTTGGGATGATACCGTATGGATTAAACCAAGGCTATCTCACATCATGCTTTGCTTCTTCACATCATGGCAAAGTTCCATCTCAACATCACCATCAAATCTGTCCATATGAGCTCTTATCATCCGCTTCATATGCCACAAGCAGCTTTCCTTATTCAAGAGCCTTTCTACTTAGCTTTTGAATCATCTTCGACCAACTTGTCCATCTCAAATCCATAAATCAACTAACTTCCATCAATCAATCATTAATCCAAACAATCAACCATTCAAACAAGATCTAAGTAACCAATTATAACAATAATGGCAATTTCGTAAATAAAGAGTCCAAATCTAACAAACATGAATTCTAAGTAATATCTTGTTGAATGAACTAGCATAGGTTAACATACAATAAAATGGATATCAAAACTTTATTAACGATAGATCTACATGCAGACTTTAGGAAAATGCATGAAATTACTATCTTTAACACACAAACAAACCACCGATCCAATATACTCCTTTGGGTCCGTGTGAGAGATAACTACCACTCATCTAATCACCTAAACACTTCAAAAACAAATAACTTCAGATCTGGACAGCAAAGGATCTAGCTTGATCCGACAAGATTTCCCTTCAAATGATGAAATCTCTCTTCGATGAATGGAGATCTTCAACTTTGGCTCTTGGATCTTCGATTAGATCTTCAATCTTGGATGGAAGGAAGCACTAGATTAGAGTAGAGAAAAGAAGTGAAGAAGTGTTGTAGTCGAGCTCTCAAAATGGCAGCACTTCGTCACTTCAAAATCCGATGCCAAAAAGTGAACCAGACCCCTCTATTTATAGGCAGAATTTAGGTCGCTCGATTTTAGGTCGGTCGCTCTTAGGTCGGTCACGACCTAACGACCAAACTATATACTGCCGACCTAATGACCTAACAGCTTAGGCACTCACGCGACCTAACTCTAAGTCGTTCCACGACCTAACAAAAGTCATGACCCAACACACACACACGGCTTAGCACGCACACGACCTAACACTCAACGCAACCGCGCGACCTAACGGCTTACCGATCTAACACAAGTGCCGACCTAACGAAACAGACCACCTACGACCTAACAAACCCAATGACCTACCTTAGGTCGTTCAACGACCTAACTAAACACACGGCCAAGCGATCATGACCTAGCTTCCTTAGGTCATTAACTCGCTTCTACTAACCTATCACTAAGCCACTAGCCGCTAACTCGCTTCATCCTCTTAGGTCGCTTACTCCACTAAGTTGCTAACATCTATAGGTCGGTCAAGTCTATAGGTTGGTCAATATCCCAGGTCGCTCCAAATCCTATAGGTCGCTCCACCGACCTAAGCGCTACACGATCTAACCCCTTAGTTGCTCTATCTCCTTAACTCGCTCCAACTCCTTAGGTCGCTAGCTTCCCCTAACTCGCTCACACGACCTAACTTCCACACGAGCTAACTATGGATGGCTCATTCCTATAGGTCGGTCAATAACTTAAGTCGCTCCATTCCACTAAGTCGCTCAACCGACCCAGCCTTCAATACGACCTAAAGCATAAAATTTACAATATTTCGATCCGTAAAAATACGGGTCTTACATTCTCTCCTCTTTAGGAATTTCGCCTCCGAAATTCCGAACAAACAAGAGCAATCAAAAACTATTCTGCATGCCTACCATCCATAGCAATCAACAAACCATGCATCCAATTACTAACCTAGCATGAAGAATTCTAAGACTAGAACAAGTTACAAATTCATGAGATGTCACGACACCTTAGGGCCATACTTTGAAGAGTTCAGGATGAGCTGCCTTCATCCTCTCTTCCTCCTCCCACGTACAGTCGTAAACATCATCACTCCATTGTACCTTGAGCAACCTGACTACCTTCCTCCTAAGCTGTTTCATGTCAGTTTCCACAACACGGAGCGGCTTACGAGGTCCTCTAATAACTGGATCAATCTCAAAGTCTTCATAGCTATCAGCAGAAACCACTGTACTTGGGTCGTGCACATACCTCCGTAGATACGATATATGAAAAACATTGTGCACACTCGGCATCTTTTCCGGTAACTCCAATTTATAGGCGAGCTTTCCAATTCGCTCGGTAATTGGGAATGGTCCAACAAACCTCGAAGTCAATTTCCCTTTCTTCCTGAATCGAATAACATTCTTCAGTGGAGAAACTTTCACGAAAACCATATCGCCTACGTCGAATTCCAAATCCTTACGACGCTTATCGGCATAACTTTTCTGACGATCTTGGGCTGCCTTCATTCGTCGTCGAATGATCTCTATGCAATCTGAAGTCTGTCGAATCATTTCGGGTCCAAGTATCAGCTTTTCTCCAGTTTCCAACCAACATGTCGGGGAGTTACACGGTCTTCCATACAATGCTTCATACGGTGCCATACCAATACTAGACTAGTAACTGTTATTATATGCAAATTCCACCAAATGAAGATGATATTCCCATGATCCTCCGAAATCTAAAACACATGCTCTAAGGAGATCTTCCAAAACTCTGTTGACTCTCTCGGTCTGTCCATCTGTTTGGGGGTGATAACCTGTACTCAAACACAACTCGGTTTCCAAAACTTCTTGGAAGCTCTTCCAAAATCTACTAGTGAACAATGGGTCTCGATCGCTCACTATACTCTTCAGAATACCATGGAATCGAACTATCCACTTAACATACAACTCAGCCAATTTCGATGCAGTCCTGGTTGATCTAACAGGAATGAATCTTGCACTTTTAGTCAAACGATCTACGATGACCCAAATCCCTTCATTTCCTGCCCTGGTTCTAGGTAGACCATCGATAAAATCCATCGATATTTGTTCCCACTTCCATGTAGGAACTTCTAATGGCTGAAGCAATCCACTTGGCTTCTTCTGTTCGGCTTTTACCAACTGGCAGTTCATGCATTTGGAAATAAAATTTCCAACATCTTTCTTCATACCTTCCCAGTAATAGGTTCTCTTCATATCTCGATACATCTTATTCCCTCCTGGATGAATTGTCAACTTCGAGTGATGACTTTCCTTAAGAACTTCATCTCTCAATCCATCTATATCGGGAACAACCATTCGTCCTTGCTTCCGAAGCCAACCCTCTCGATCGACTTCGAATCCTTTATCCTTCTCTGGGTCAGATCCAGATTCCAAATCTTGGATAATCTTGACAAGCTTATCATCTCGCTTTTGGGTCTCGCCAATTCTTCCCACGAGAGTAGGTCTTATCGATAAGTTTGCCAACATCTCAGGTTCTAATTCACATCTATGCCTGAAGTCAAATCCAGCTAAATACTCGAGACTCTTCCATTCTGAAAACATGGCTCCCAATCCTGCATGTCTTCGACTTAACGCATCTGCCACTGCATTACCTTTTCCTGGGGTATAGGCTATACCAAAATCATATGATGCTAAAAACTCTAGCCATCGTTGCTGTCGAAGATTCAAATCTTTTTGGGAGAAGAGATACTTCAACGACTTATGATCTTTAAACAACTCAAATCGAACTCCCAATAGATAATGTCTCCATATCTTCAAAGCAAATACAATCGCCGCTAACTCCAAATCATGAGTCGGATAATTCCTTTCATGCGGCTTCAGTTGTCGACTTGCATACGCAACAACTTCATCCCTTTGCATCAGCACTGCTCCAAGTCCAGTACCACATGCATCGGTGTAAACCACCATCTCATCATTTCCACTTGGAATAGTCAAAACGGGAACACTTGTCAATCGCTCTTTCAGGATTCCGAAAGCTTGCTCACACTTAGCATCCCATCTGAATACTTGGTTCTTTTTTGTCAATCCTGTTAATGGTGCAGCTATCTTGGAAAAGTCTTTGATAAACCAACGATAGTATCCTGCTAATCCAAGAAAACTTCCCACATCAGATGCATTCTTAGGTCTAACCCAATCCTGGATTGCTGCCACCTTGGCGGGATCAACCGCTATTCCATTTCCAGAGATAATATGGCCTAAGAACCTCACTTCATTCTTCCAGAAGTGACACTTCGAAAACTTAGCCCTCAGCTGTTGTTTTCGCAAGATTTCCAAAACAATCCGCAAGTGCGTCTTGTGCACTTCTTCAGTTCTGGAATAAATCAGAATATCATCCACGAACATAAGTACGAACTTGTTCAACTGATCTCTGAACACTCTACTCATAAGATCCACAAAATATGCAGGTGCATTGGTCAATCCAAACGGCATTACCAGCCACTCAAAGAAACCGGATGGTGTCCTGAAAGCAGTCTTCGGAACACTATCCTTAGCCACTCTTAACTGGTGAAATCCCGTTGCCAAATCCATCTAAGAAAACACCTTAGCTTCGTGAAGCTGATCAAACAAGTCATCTATTCTCGGCAATGGATACTTGTTCTTCTTTGTCACTTTATTCAGCTCACGATAATCCACACACAACCTCAACGATCCATCCGCTTTGGTTGCAAACACAACTGGTGCACCCCATTCGGACACACTACGCCGAATGAATCCTTTCCGTAAAAGGTCATCAACTTGCACCTTCAACTCTGCTGTTCCCTAGGCACCATCCACCTAAGAGGCATCACAATGGGTCTGGCTCCTTCAACTAGATCGATACGAAACTCAATCTCCCTATGCGGCGGTAACCCTTTAACCTCGTCAAAGACATCCTCAAATCCATTCACAATAGGCACCGATGACAGTCCATCCCGTGGAACAACCAGAGAATACATGAAGCTCATGAAGACGCCTTCTTCATGCTTACAACGTATCACAACCTTTCGCCCCTCCACATTCTCGACTGTCACCTCCAGCCTCTTACAATCAACCCTTGCCGCATACTTCCTAAGCCAGCCCATTCCCAAAATAATTCTGAACCCCGCAAAGTTCAGAACATAACAATTACAAACAAAAGAGCAATCATGACTCGACACAACTAGACCACGGCATAACATGCACAAACAAGACGAACCCCCAACTGGATTAGTCACAACCAATGGTCTATCAACAATATCCGGTTCCAAACCCAACCGGCCTACAAGTTCACTACAAACAAACGAATGCGACGCCCCAGTATCAAACAACACTCTAACTGGAACACCACAAATGGAAAGAGTACCTTGAACCACCACACTCTTTCCTTTCTCTTCAGCAGTAGGAGCCTTCAAAGATGATGGCACAGCCCCCAAAGCATAAGCTTGCACAATCTGCCTGTCCTTTCGCGGTTCTGGATAATTCTTCTTGATATGCCCCGGCTTATCACAGTTGTAGCACTTCCCTGGGACCTTAGAATTCTTTCAATCTTTGGAGAGATGACCCTTCTGCTGACAATTATAGCAGGTCACTTCACCCTTCAGCCTCTTGCGGCCATCCTTACCCCTCTGTTGCTGCGTCTTCCTTTTCTTGTTTCCATCATGCTGTGGTTTAGACCCTTCCTTGGTTACAGCAACAACAGATCCTTCCTTAGGAAACAGATTCTCATGACTGAGAGCTTTCTCCACCAGCTTCTCAAATGGGTCATCCAAATGATCCACCAACTGCCTCCCAAGATAAGTGTCCAATCCTGTCACAAAATTCTCATTCTTCTGATAGAGAGATTCAATATACGACCGAGCGTATTTGGACAAGGCTTCAAACTCAGAAACATACTCAAGAACTGGTCTTCCACCTTGCTTGAGTTCCACAAACTTCTTGAACAGAACAGATTTCTGAGCTGTAGAAATGAACTTAGCCTCAAATCTGACTTGGAATTGCTCCCAAGTAATCTCTTCCTCTGGAGTATCAATGGTGATGGAATTCCACCAATCAGAAGCTCTTCCCTGAAGCTGTCTTGATGCATGCTTCCTCTTAGTTGCATCCTCAATTCCCAAATCACCAAAGATCCTTCTACAAGCATCAATCCACCTTTGAACTTCAATGGTTGATTCTGTCCCCAAGAAAACCTTTCCTCCAAGAGCAGTATAGTCCTTACACAACTTAGCAAAATCCACTGGTCTTGGGGCTTGAACTTGGACTCCAACATCTACCGATGGCCCCGAAGCTGGCATCCTTCTCATGATTGAAGTCATCATAGCCTCGAACATAGAAGCATAATCAGCAGCCCCCTCAACAGCACGGCCTCCTCTAGCAGCTGGTCTCCCTCTTCGACTCATTCCTAATATCTAAAAGGAATGATTAATATACCCAGGGGAAACAACTGCATAATAAGTTCAAATCCTTCTAAGCTACTATATTATATATAGTAATCATCCATCAAAATTACAATTACGTCTCTCATACATAGTTACGTCAGCGAGCGTTGGCTAAAATCGATTAACCAAAGCTCTGATACCAAATGTGACGACCGCACATGACTCCTGCACTAAACAAGGAAGAAGTGCGCTGTAAAGTGTGCCAGGCCGCCATGGACGATCATCAAGGTAAGGCAAACATAGAATAATATATCGTATTACTCACAGTGCATGGATAAAATACAATAGAAAAGTATACATAGTGAAGCTCCATAGAACAGAATCTTATCATATAGACTCATAGAATTTTATACAAACATCTGAATAGTCAATACATCAAGCCTCTCTACATAACACTCAGAGTATCAAAGAAACAGCGGAACATCCAGTACATATAGTAAGAAGAACAATATGCAAAAGCCTCCAGCTCGTCTTCGTCATCAACAGCGTTGGTCACTAAGAACAGCACCTGTCACCTGCTACCTAGTCTTCCCATCCCAACACGGATGAACAGCCCAAGGTAATAAGAGTTGAACATAAAACCTTGAGTCAGACAAAAGTCCTAGTGAGCAGTAAATCAACTATCAAACATACCAAAAGAGCATAAAGGGTAAAAAGGAATAGGAATCCAACCATCCCACTCCACCTCTTTCTTCAGTGATAGCCCCCAGACACACTAAGCAGAAACAAGCATAGCAAAGCAGACAGTTAAAGCAATTATCACTCGGGTCGAGGTCGATGTTTTCCAAGTACAAACCCCCAAGGCCTAAACCAAGATCAGATAAGCACCCACAAAACATCGCTCTTGAGACCGAGTGACGATACAACCAAAGCATCCAAACATCCATGACTCTGGCTATCACTGTTATCATTGCTTCGATTTCACCGTTAATTGAATGGCCGGCTCATTCTTTCATCCGTCCGTCAAGGGCTAATGGTAACCCCGGTTCTAGACATAACTCCGCACGTCATCGTGACCCGTGCCTAGGACTATCGAATCTGCCCAGAGTACTCGACCACCTGCCTGTAGTCTTTTGGGTGTCCCGACCACCTACCTGTAGTCGTTTGGGCGCCCCATGTACTCTTGCTTTGAGTTTGCTAGAACCTTCAATAACGATGAAATCCAAGCCTTCTAGTCATCCTCCTCGATGACTATTCTCAAACTTGCCCAAGCTACTTCTCAAGCCCATCATTATCCACAAACTCGAACCATATCACCGAGTTATCAACATGCTTGGGATGATCCCGTTTGGATTAAACCAAGGCTATCTCACATCATGCTTTGCTTCTTCACATCATGGCAAATTTCCATCTCAACATCACCATCAAATCTGTCCATATGAGCTCTTATCATCCGCTTCATATGCCACAAGCAGCTTTCCTTATTCAAGAGCCTTTCTACTTAGCTTTTGAATCATCTTCGACCAACTTGTCCATCTCAAATCCATAAATCAACTAACTTCCATCAATCAATCATTAATCCAAACAATCAACCATTCAAACAAGATCAAAGTAACCAATTATAACAATAATGGCAATTTCGTAAATAAAGAGTCCAAATATAACAAACATGAATTCTAAGTAATATCTTGTTGAATGAACTAACATAGGTTAACATATGCTAAAATGGATATCAAAACTTTATTAACGATAGATCTACATGCAGACTTAAGGAAAATGCATGAAATTACTATCTTTAACACACAAACAAACCACCGATCCAATATACTCCTTTGGGTCCGTGTGAGAGATAACTACCACTCACCTAATCACCTAAACACTTCAAAAACAAATAACTTCAGATCTGGACAGCAAAGGATCTAGCTTGATCCGACAAGATTTCCCTTCAAATGATGAAATCTCTCTTCGATGAATGGAGATCTTCAACTTTGGCTCTTGAATCTTCGATTAGATCTTCAATCTTGGATGGAAGGAAGCACTAGATTAGAGTAGAGAAAAGAAGTGAAGAAGTGTTGTAGTCGAGCTCTCAAAATGGCAGCACTTCATCGCTTCAAAATCCGATGCCAAAAAATTGAACCAGACCCCTCTATTTATAGGCAGAATTTAGGTCACTCGATTTTAGGTCGGTCGCTCTTAGGTCGGTCATGACCTAACGACCTAACTATATACTGCCGACCTAACGACCTAACAGCTTAGGCACTCACGCGACCTAACTCTAAGTCGTTCCGCGACCTAACAAAAGTCACGACCCAACACACACACACGGCTTAGCACGCACACGACCTAACACTCAACGCAACTGCACGACCTAACGGCTTACCGACCTAACACAAGTGCCGACCTAACGAAACAGACCACCTACGACCTAACAAACCCAACGACCTAACTAAACACACGGCCAAGCGATCACGACCTAGCTTCCTTAGGTCATTAACTCGCTTCTACTGACCTATCACTAAGCCACTAGCCACTAACTCGCTTCACCCTCTTAGGTCGCTTACTCCACTAAGTCGCTAACATCTATAGGTCGGTCAAGTCTATAGGTCGGTCAATATCCTAGGTCGCTCCAAATCTTATAGGTCGCTCCACCGACCTAAGCGCTACACGATCTAACCCCTTAGTTGCTCTATCTCCTTAACTCGCTCCAACTCCTTAGGTCGCTAGCTTCCCCTAACTCGCTCACACGACCTAACTTCCACACGAGCTAACTCTGGATGGCTCATTCCTATAGGTCGGTCAATAACTTAAGTCGCTCCATTCCACTAAGTCGCTCAACCGACGCAGCCTTCAATACGACCTAAAGTATAAAATTTACAATATTTCGATCCGTAAAAATATGGGTCGTTACATTTACACTATACCACTGTATAATAAACTGAAATGATGGATTGGTAATAACTATCCACTGATTCAGCGAAAGTTATTAAAGCAATTTATCATATTGCTTGGACTGCGCGTTTGAATTTGAAAACCAAGTGAAAGTGTAAAGTCAAAATGTGGTAGCATTACAACAGACCGTTATCATCGTTTCCATCGCGTATAGGACCTCAAAATACAAAAATAAATATACTGTGGGGATTAGCACGACGAGGCAAATAGAACGGTACATAGATATCAGTCCTACGATTATCTTATCAAAAGTCGGTATCAGTAATATGCCGAAATTAAGATAAACATAGAGATAGCAGTCCAAATTTGATGAAACGGAGGATGACGTCTTACTCAGGAGATGATTTACAAATTTTCAATATAAAAATATTCAGGTTTGAAAATTAATTTATTATCATCAAATATTAATTGATTTGAATTTAAATAAAATTATACAAGAAAATAAACTTTCATATTATCTGATGAAAATTTACCATTTGCTATGTTTAGATAGGCGTATTCCAAATATTAAATTTTCATTTCCAAATTCAATTATAAAATTTTAAGAAAAATTTCAATTAATTACGTTATAAAGACTATTAAAATTTTCGAATTGTTATAGAATGAGTTTAAAATAAGGGATTCTCTTTGTTTATGCTATTAAGAAGCCAAACAAATATGAGTAAGTTACATTAGACCTTTGACATCTGTTTTGTAGAATATATCTTGTTCTGCTATAATTTAATTGAATAAACTATTGATGACATTTTTTTTAGCAGAGTAAATCCATGTCTGCTAAAATCAATTGAATAAGATATTATGGACATCTATTTAGCGGAATAAATCGCCATTGTGCTATTATATTAATTTGAACATTGAATTGTATGCCGATTAATTAATGTTGAGAAAGCAGTGTGTTAGCCATTGATGGCTGATTATGGATTTTATTTACATATACATTGGATTATGTAAATTACAGTAATATGATTGGAAAGTTAAATTGAAATTTAATGGCAACTTGATTTAGTACCATTATGGTTGTTAAGCCTCCTCTTGAGTTTGTAAAGTTACGGATTGTAATAACCCAGAATTTTTGGTTATTTAATTTGGAACATTTAATTTATTTTAATTATTTAAAAATAAATTTTAACTTGAATTTCAAATATGACGATTTATTGGATAATTTAATTATTGAATTTAATAATTGAAAATTAGTTAAGTAATTGAATCTTTAGTTTTAAGCTTGATTAAAATATTTTAAAGGCTTATTAAATTTATACTAATAAGAATGAAGGTAAATAAAATTTTAATTTGGATTTATAAGTGATTTACTCGATTTTAAAAATAACTTGTATACATTGATGAGTAAAAATAGCTTTTTGAGGTACAACATCTAAATTCGAAGAAACTAGTCCCATTAGATCCGTAATAATATATTATTATCGGATTTCAAATTTTGTAGCATTTGGAGTTATCATTTGGTCGTACGGGATAAAAATACGTTGAAATTAATATCGAAAATTCGATATAACAATTAGGTTCAAAAGCTATCTTCTCCATATGATCGAATTAGGACTCGAAACATTTTCCGTTGCGTTCGGAATAGAGGTATAACATTATAAACGCCTAGCAGCATGCCTCCATAAGGGTTTGAGATTTTGAGCTGTGTAAATCGAGATATTTTAAAATTTATATAATATAATTATATGTTGACTTGACCTATATTTTCACATCAGCCCCTTTTCTTTCCCTTCAAGTCACTGTAGATACCCACCCACATGCCCACATCACTTCTTTTCACTTTTAAATTGCACGCAACAGAACAGTGATGAAAAAAAAAGAACAAGCAAATGAAAACTTCAAAAAAATCATTTTCTCTAAATGTACTCAATGAAAAATTTTGAAACCATTTGCAAAAAACTTGTTTTCGATGAGCTTCGATCTGGTACAAGTCTTGTAGGGTGCGGCGTCGAGTTGTTGACCTCGACTATGAAGCCGAACCACAGTTTGAGTTAGGGTTTCACTTTTTTGGTGGTAGAGGCCGTGTTAAGCAAATTCGTGCATGGAAAAGCATTTCTTGAGAAGACGCGCATATTGGTTTAGTTTGGTGGAGTGTGATCCTTGTTTGGAAGGAGCAACACACTGTATGAATGAGGCTGGGAATGTCATATCTTATTTTGGAAGTCTAGACGAGGCGGTGATGGGTCGAGAGCGAAGCGCTCTAGGCGAGGTGGATGCGTGGATGAACTCGCACTAGTCGGTGGTGGATTGTTGGCTCGGGGTGTTGTGTACGTGCATGAGATTGGCTATGCATATGGGTTCAGGCGACTTGAAGAAAGGGGAAAGAAGATGAGTTCAGGTCTTTCTTTTGTTCTTGGGCTGGGTTTTTCTTGTGTGGGCTGTATATATAAAAAAAGGAAAAAAAAGAAAATGATGTTTGAGCCATAACATGTTCCTTTTCATATGTGAATAAAAGAAGGAATTGGAGCTCTGTCGCATGCGTGAGTAGGAACAAGGTTTAGGTGAGGATATTTAATTAGTTAAGTGTATTAGTTTATTTAAAATAGTTAAATAAAATGTATTAACTTTAAAGGTTAATAACCTTCCTATACAGAGTTGTTTAACCCACGGCCTATGACGTTAGGTTCGCATTTACGAAATCTATGATGTGGAATTAATTCGATGACAAGTGAAGCATGTTGAATTTTATGCTAAATTCCAAATGCCATTCGAATTTAGTAGGAATTAGGAATGAAGGTGATAACTAGAATAAATGTGTGTAAATCTCACTCATTTTTGAATTGCTGGATCAATTTAAATGTTGAAAATTTAATTATTGGTTGATTGGATGATTTGATAATTATTATTATCAGATGAATGTTATAATATATATAGTAGCATATATTAGTAGTTGGATTGATTATTCCCGCATATTTTAGCGATTGAGACCCTATGCATCCCACATAATAGCGGATGACCCTATATACGATGATATCCTGCCTCGAAGCGGGATTGGGATTTTATGTTATCTAACATCTATGGTTGTAGGAAAACAGGGTGGAGAGATCCAACTAGATTCCTCAAAAATATTGAATTTAATTTCATATATAGTGATATATATTTTGTTTGAATAATCTATCATAGAATATTGCGTGATTTGAATTTATTGGATGTTATGGTGGCATTGGCCTATGTTCTAGTATTTTAAAATACCATATATATATATATATATATATATATATTGAATATGAAAAGAAATTAGAAAGGGATTTTGAAAATAAAATATTTATATAGAGTTTTGGATCAATTGATTTGGATAAAATAAATAATTTGATTTTAAATTTATACTTAACTATTTCGGGATATTGTAAATAGAGATTTTGGAATAATGTATATAAATAATTTTTAAATAATAATTATTGCGTGATACTTTTTAAATATATAAGGGTTTTAAAAATCGAGATTTAAAATCGATTGGGAAAAACAAAAATAGGGATGTGGGAATAAATACAAAATGGGTTATACAATATCTTAAATAGGATTTCTAATTTATGAAATAAAAGTAAAATTGAGATTTGGTTGGGTTTGGAATATAGTTTGAGTTATTTAAGTATTTGATTTATAAATGGAATTTAATTTAGAAATCAATTTATAATAGATTTGAGTGGTGTGAAACCGTTGTAAACTGGAAATGAGATTATGGGATTTATAAGTAATGTTTATAAACAAAATGCAATGATTATCATTTGATAAATTGAAGATATAAATTCATGGTAAGAATTTATAATGAGATGGTAAATCTATTTAAAAAGAGATGATAGATTTTACTTTTTGGAAATGTGGAAAGGGATTGATATAATTGGGGTGTAAATCGATTGGCGAAAAATCAAGAGAGATTTATAAATATTAGATTGGTTATATTGGGATTGAAAAAAATATTTTTATCGAGAAGTTGAGTTTTCTTTAAAAAGAGTATTTTAATTACTAAACTAGGTAATCTAAAATGTTTTAGCATAAAATTATTTTAGAAAGTTGGTTATTTAAATATTTTTAATTTGTTGAAATGAATTATACGTTTTATAAATAAGTCTTGTAAATCGATTAGAATTTTATTAAAAAATAATAATTAATTATTGTTTCAAAGTTATATGATTATTTTAATTGTTTAAAACTATACTTAATTATTAAATTAAATTTTTCGAAAAGTAATGGTATACTTTCATGGCAAAATCGGGAGGCAGAGATTGCCTATAGTTAAGTTTAGATTTCTGTAGGATAAAGACGAAACCATTGAGTTGCGAATCCATGGTTGATACCGCGTGGTGCTTTCCATATTTATTTTAAAAGATTTTTCAAATATTTTAGAAAGAAATGGTTTGTGAATATACTTATTTCGGTAAGATAAGTATATACTTTTGAATAAATAGATTTAATAAAGAGACCTGGAACTTATAGAATTCGTTATAAACGTGTTAAGAAATTTACAATATAAATTGTCAAGGGTTTTGAGAAAGAGAAATAGATGGAACCTACCTAAGTGTTGGAAGTAAGGGCAAGAAAATATATTTTTAAATATTTATCGTAGTGTTGAAATCAGAGATGGTTTGAAATATTCCTATATGGATATAAGTATTTGAGTTGTGTCAAAAATTGAAAATTTGGAAGGAATTTGAATAAATATATATATATATATATATATAAATATTATAAATATTTTTCGAAAATAAATTTTGGAAAATTATAATATGGTCCTATTGACTGCTTATGGATGTTGTATAGATATTTAAATAACTAACTATCAAGTATTGTCTAATTTCGTTGATCATTTCGAAGAGACCGGGATCGGATTTAATTATCTGAAAACCACTTTGATCTGATTTAAGCGTTAAGAATGGACGCCATGAAGATGATGAAGACGGTGATTTGGTTTGTCCAGATCCGGGACAAATTGTATGGACGAATGCTATCAGAACATCATCAGTGGATGACGATGAGCATTTTAAGTGAAACTGTTCTTGAAAGGTAATCATAACATCAAGCCTCACTGAAAATCAGGGGAGATGCAGCAAGGCTAAGTGGGTTGCACCCAATTAGGGTATGTTATTACCTTTCTAGATACCCTCGGATATATTATTAATTATGGATACAGCGGTGCATGAAAAAGAGCTCTTGACAAAGGTGGGAACACCCGTGGTGATAATATACTCGGTTCTATCCAGGTTAGGGATATGGCCGGTCTTGTGTTGTAGGGGATCCCGACGAGGTCCTCGGTACATTTTTCTAGATGTGTACCGTGATAGGTGGTACCCCAGTGCCTAGTCATTATATGGAATCCATTCTCCAATAAGCGTCGTACGGTTTTGATTGTGCCCAACTATGCTGAAATGTGAGATGCAAGCATTTCAGCTATTTTCTATTTACTTTGTTTAGACACAATTATAATATCAGATGATTTTGATATAAAATATTTTGGTTATCGTAAGGGAAAAACCCATCGTGTTTACGTATGATGTGGTCTTACGAGATACTTTTGTTTTTCAAAGGATTTTGATAACTTTAATAATTCAAATTGAGTGTGTTTTCTCACGTGGTTTTCCAGACTGACACGGGTGTTATTCTATTATAATGCTCGGGTCAGACCGAGTATTATAGATTCAGGTTAGGATGCTATGGAGCTCAGAAGATGAGCTGGATGATGAAGACATATTACATGGACTTGATTATATTCCGCTGTGCATTGTAGGCTGTATATTCAGCACTTGTGAGGACAAGTTATTATAACTGTCCAGTATTGATTTGTTGATTGTTGTACTTTGATGATTGGTATATATATTAAGTTATAGTTTTTCCTTTGTACAAGATCTGGTGATATAACTTTACTTTGTTCCACTACGATTGTGAGATTCTGTATTGTTGTTTATGTTCTTCTACTATCTTTCCTTTTCTTTTCCCTTAACAATCGAGTTTCCAGCATTCGATTTCTCGGCATGAGAAAGAGTGGACGTAGTAGTGTTAATTTTCAAGGGCCAATTGTCACAACCCGTTTTTCCATACCGATTTAAACTGAATTTAAACCACATTTGTCAGCCAAATCACATGGGAAGATGGATAGTGAAAGAAAGAAAGAAGGTAGAAATAGAAAGAAGATAGAAGAAAATGAGAACAATCAGAATCTCACAGCGGATCGAATAAACTATAATATAAATAAATCTTTACACAAAACCAAAATTGTTGCTTATATAACATATATAGACTTTACATCAGAGTTAAACACACAACTCAGATAGTTATGTCAATCCTGTCCTTACAATAATGACCACACAACCAAAAACAGACTAAATATAAGCATCTACGTCAATACGTCTCCTGATTCCAGCTCCTCTCCTGAAGCTTCCACTCTTCCAGCTAAACCTGGAAATATGCTCGGTCTGATCCGAGAATATAGGAAAAACACTAAGCCCGGATCAGTCTGGTAAACCAACATGAGAGACACATTCAACTTGATTTATTAAAGTTTGAAAATCCTTTGAAAATCAAAAGCATCTCGTAAGACCAGGCCACAAATAAACATGTCGGGTTTTTACCTTACAATAGCCAAACCTTTTCTTATAAAATCCTCTAATATTATAATAGGGTGTACATACAAATACTTATCCAAATAGCTGAAATGGTTACATTATTAAATTCCAGCATACTAGCCACAAAGTGGGTAATACAATCAAATCCGTAAAAGGCTCGAAGGAAGAATGGATTTCCAATGAATGACTAAGCACTGGGGTACCATATATCACAGTACATGGTCTAGATCAGCATAGCGAGGATCCACCCTAAATCCCCTGCAACACAAGACCGAACTACCCCTTACTGGATAGCCCGAGCAAGATCACCGATGGTTGGGATCAACAACTGCCCACACAGCTGAAATAAAAGGGACATCTAGATAGGGATAACCTCACCCTACTTAGGTGCTACCCACTTAGCCTTGCTGCAAAACCCCTGATTTTCAGTCATTCCCGGTTGATGAGGCTCGAGGCTAAGCGTTACCTTTTTAGAACATATCACTTAGAATGCTCACCGTCAACATGACGGTGTTCTAAAAGCATTCGTCCATACAAGTCCGTTCCGGGTTCGAACGGAACCGGAGGCACTATTCCTACTACATCCATTTTGGAATCACCCTCAGGATTAGTAGCGAGTAGCCCTTGCACTTCATTGCTCCATATTCGACTCCAAGCTCTTGTCTTCATCACGAAAACGTTCTCGTTGGATCGAAGTGGTTTTCGGATTACAAATTCGGATCTCGGTCTCTTTTAAACAACGTTCGCTATTTCCTGGTAAGATCAACCCCGGTTCTTTAGGAAATACACTAACGAAATACAAGATTGGAGTTCACCTCCTAACCGTTAGTGGATGGTAACTGTACCATATAATTCTCGAGTCTCCTTTAGATATTTCCAAAGTTAGGTTTTTGTCCAAATTTGATAGTCGTTTATTTAACTATCAAACAATCAATCAATACAACAAAGTTATTTCCCATTGCGACCATTAATCCTTCTTCACATTTAAAATCCAACGAATTAAAAATTTCTAATAAAGCTTATTTCATTTGATATGTGTGTGTGTGTGTGTGTGTGTGTGTGTGTGTGTGTGTATTTAAAACCATTTCTTTCCAAATCATACTTATGAAATTTCCAAATATTATTTCCAAACTTATTAGATAAAATACTCTTTATAAAAGTTATTATAAAATATTATTTTAAACAATATTTATATTAAATAGATTTATATTGAAGAAAATATACTTAAATATTAATTTAATAAAAATTAATCTTTAAAGGATCATTGCAAAATAGTTAATAATTTAAATGATACATACTTAAAAATTTATACCTTAAAAGGATTTCAAAAAATAAATAAATTACTTTTGATTTTTCAAAAATATTTATCAATTCTTTTAAAACATTTCTAAAAATAATATTTATTTTTAAAACAATACTAGTTTCAAAATCAATCCAACAGAATAAGGCTTATTAGTCTCAACGGTACTTATCAATTCACAATTCACTATTCACAGTCACACTGATATTCAAATTAATCGACTTCCATAGATCGATTCACATTATATTCTCAAATAAAATTTACAGGCAAATAACAGATATATACATGAATAAAAGATCAGAGATCATCTTTGCTAGCAACAACTGCACAGATAATATCAGATAGATGGCTTATACTATTCACATAGATTAAATTAACTATTCAGAGGAATGGTGTCTGTTCCCGTTGTCCAGGTGTTAAACAGTTTTGAAAAATCTACAATAAACACGACAAATTCAGTTGGGAACATTTCAACAGTTTGGCTGTATAAAATTTATTCAATGGTATTCATTTCTAATTTGGTAATTAGATTATATTTGCACAAGCTTGTAAATTTCTTATTTCACTTCATAACTGGTCGTACGACAGCTTACCATCCATCGATACGAACCATCTCCTTTATAACACATTATCATATGTGAAATTAAAGAATTATTATCACTTAAGAACATGAATTATTTTCAAAGTATAAATATTTATTTTCCTTTAATTATTTCAATTAAACTTCACTTATTCAAAAACCCAAAGATTATAATTAAACTATTTTAAAAGCTTGATTACTTAATGATAAAGTAACTTATTTAAATACCCAGATTAAAATAAAAAAAATCTCAAAGCAAATCAAGTTTATTTCCAAATTTCTTTATCTATTTAAAATTTTTAAATAGACATTTACATTAAAGAAAATTTGGTTTAAAGTATTTATTTAAAAATAGCATGTTTGTTAAAACTTTTGGAAAGTAAATTTATTTTGGATTTTGTTATATCTCAAATCCAAATTCAATTCATAAACAAAACCTTGCTTTTAAATAAACAAAACTTATCGGACCGAAGCCCACAACCTAAACAAAAAAACAATCCCATACTTGAATCGAACAAGCCAAACGAAACAAGTTGGACCGAAGCCCGAACGAGAACGCATCGGGACGAACCCGAAGTCCCAAAACACGAAACTCAGAACACCCTCCAAACTTCTTCCTCATCCCTTTTCTGTTCTAGGAAATCGCACAAATCAAAAGAATCCCGATGCCATGAAATCCAGATAACTCATCTCCAATCAACTCAAATGCTAACAAACGAACGTTAAAGCTAGCGAACGACCCAGCCTAGAACGAAACCATTCTTCACCTACCCTTAACCATCCATGCCGAGACATCTCGTGCACACAATGCACGTGCACGCCATCGCCAGTGACCATCTCCCTACTACGACACCGCGACCAAGTCCTGATCTACCCCCATATCTTGTTACCACATCTCCAATGCTCGAAATCACCTCAGATTGATAAAACGACCCCCAATGATCCATCGAACAAACCCAAAAACTGACCTACCTCCACTGGTCATCGATCTGCACTCACGTCCGACCATTACCCCACATACCACTAACCTCGATCGATAGCCTACACCAACGGCTACCTCCCATGCCAAAATAACGTGTTCTGGTTGCGTTCCCTTTGCCCAAATCAATCGCGTTCCCGAGGCAAAAATCAAATACCCAAAACCCTAAAGCCACATGCACAACTGGTCCAAACCTAAATCAGAGATTCTGCCATGGTCGATCACTTCCCTAGGTCCCCCAAACCCTTTCAGCGCCACTGCATCGCTTCTCGACGACGAAGTCGTCGGGAAAAGATTTTTTTATAAAAATGGATCACTCTTCAAATTCTCAAGGTATATATCACTATAAATTCTAATCTTCCTACTAAAATTCATAATTTTATACAAGAAACCCAATTGCATGCTTGAAATCTTAATCTAAAAAAATAAATTTTCCACAAAAATAGATTTTCACTTAAATCGCATCATTATTTAACTACACAGCATAAAAAAAATTCACTAACTAATTTTAACTTAAACTATTCTAGTAAATAAGCATATTCTTCGTTCACAATATTTTCAAATTCAAACTAGATCAAAAGATGTAGATTTTTGAAGTAAGGATGGATATGTCAACAGAACATGCATATCATTTTTAATTTGAAAATAATTGTTTCTCACCTTCCACATCTTGGTTCCAGAACTTTTAAAAGTTGAAGTTGAAGTCTTTCATTTAAAAGTTGAAATCTTTAAAATTTGAAATCCAAATTTGCTTGAATCCCCAGGGTTTGATACTGAACAGAGAATGCTCCAGTAGACTAGATTTACAGAGTACTGCTTCTTCCTTTTCTTTTAAATTTTGATTTCCAGTTGCTTAAAAATTTTGAACATAGGCTTTTGTTTTCAAATTACATTTTTTCTTTTAAAATTCTCAAACCACAACTCAGGTTAAAATGCTTGTATATATCCATAAACTTGCACTCAACAGAAGAAAGGCTAGTTGATGGCTGAGGAGATTTAAAAAGAAATTAAAATGATTGTGTTAGATTTTATCTGTTGTATTCCTGCCAAATGTAATTGTGTTTATTGCCAAATGTTTTACTGGTTCAAAATTTTAGCACAACTGACCCATAGTTTATATAATTTGTTAAAACTGTTTTACTACTTGTTTTTGGTTAACCTTTTTTCTGTTATCCTCTTTTATTAACAGCTAAAGGTTTACAAATTGTCTTATTATCATATTCACAATATAAACAATACAATATCTAAGATATATGTAATTATATTTAGGAAATTAGGCAGCCCAAATTATCTTTAACAAAGCTAGTGTTACACTTTTATATTTTAAAGAGATATAGTTTAGTAACTAGACAACTACAATAGTATCTCTTGTTCAATTTGTTTTATATGAATACATTTGTATTTTAAACAAAATGTAACATTCATGATTTTAAATTATATAAGTAACCATATATACAAAAAAATTATTGATAATATAAAAATATATTTGTTTCAAATAAATCAATTCCATTTGCTATATATATATATATATATATATATATATATATAGTCTCTCCTATAAATATTTAAGTGATTTTTATACACATCAATTCAAAACATTTTTATCTATTAAATATTATAAATTTTCTTTTTAACTTATCATTTGATATATATACAATCTTTCTTACTTAAGGTATATATATTATTATTATAGAAGTTTTCAACTCCTTTTATTTTATATAAACAACAATTTTTATGTATAAGCCAAAATCAAAAACATCACTTTTGCTTCATTAAGAATTTTCATCCAATTTTATTACATATAAATTTATTATCCTATATGTAAAAATATTTGATTGTCAATAAATTTAAATTTTCTATTATATTTCAACTTTTATAATCAAATATACATATTTATCTTTAAAAACAATAATACATATTTTTGAATCTAAAACAATATATACATTTTTTCTTTTAAACCAAAACATACATATATGAAATTCTATTTAAATTAAATTCGTAATTTGATATAGATTTGAAAACTCAAGTTACACTGGTTTAGAAAATTGTATACAATCATAATCATTTATTAATGGGAATATTGTATATTAAAATACAATATTATTGAATATTATTAACTATTATTCACAACTGGGGATGTCCAAAATCCTGGGTCGTTACATCAAAAATCCCCATCGTGACACGGATTGAAATAACTTCAATTGTATAACAATTTGAGGTTAAATGTTTATAAATGATGTTTTAAAGTAAGTTAATTAATTACTTTATTAAGGATGTTTGAAGTTAATTAACTATTTCATTTTTGATATTTAATGGTAATTAATTTATTTAATAAAGAGAGTTTTACATGATAAATTATGTATATAAAAAGGAATTATATTAAACAAAAGGTTTTATTGAAAACAGATTAACTAATGATATTTTGTAAAGGGGATTGTAAAAGATATTTTGATAAAAAGATTTTATAAAGAATTTTAATAAAGGAGTTTATAAAGAGAGGTTCACGAAGAGTTTATACATAGAAACTAAGCGTATAAATAGAAAAGAGTTGTGTACATAGAACATAATTTTATAAATCATTTTTTGAATATTTAAGAAAATGAGTTTCATAAATAAATTTGCAGATTTGTAGAAGTATTTGTAAATATGAAATGGGCTTATAAAAATGGAATCTTATAAAGAAATGAGATTGTTTTGACTGTTAATACTTCTTAATTATGGTGGTATGGAAACATTCTTTCCATACTTAACACCAAAGGATGGTGGTTTGATTTATAGTAAGAAGTATTTTAAATAATATTTTTTGGCCCAAGTATTGAAAAGAGTATAAGGGGTTCATGAATATATCTTTTGTGAAGGTATTTTGAATCAAACGATTAAAAGAGAATTTAAGAATTGAAAGATTTATTTATAAAGTCTTAGTGGATCCTATATGAAATTAAATCGGTCTTGATTGATTATTGTTTGATAGTCTAACAACTGACTATCAAATCTTGGTCTAATATCTAACTGTAGAAATATTTAGGAGAAATATCAGGGTTATATGGCACAGTCATCTTTAATGATGTTGCACTGTACGTATAAATCCTATTTTGTTCTCCTAGTAGAAATGATAAGGAAATCCGTCCGCTTAAATAGTAGGAGGTGATCTCTGATCTTATGTATTGTCATATAATTTTTGAAAGAATCAGATTTGAGTTACTGGAAACTATCAAATGTGGGTTCGAAGGGATCAGGATCAGATAAGTATGAAGTATCAAAAAACCACTTTGAACCAACTTAAGTGTTCAATTGAAGACATCTTAAAGATGATGAAATTGAAGATGAAGCTCTTTGAAGTGCAAGGGCTACTTACTACTAAACCCGTATGGTGATTCCAAACTAGATGTAGTAGAAGTAGTGCTTTTAGTTTGTTCTTATCCCGAGCAACTTCTATGGACGAATGCTAACATTGCGTTGGTAACCGGAAGGTAGTGTTAGCATTCCAGGTAGGAATTGCTAAGGGAGAAAATGGTGATCATGACCTCACAAGCCTCACAACCTGGTAATGACAAAAACATGGGATATGCTTCAAAGCTATGTGGTTCGCTACCATTAGAAGCAGTCATTCCTCAAACTTGACCCAATATTTATGGATTTGGTATGCACATGAATAGTGGGGCCATGGATGGTGCACATTATTTTTGGAGCCTTGGTCCCAGGAATGATGTAATCTAGTTTGTCATGTTTGAGGGGCAGTCAACTCTGATTCGTAGGAGATCCATATGAGGCCCTTGGTACATTTTTCTAAAGGTGTGTTATGGAAGATGTTACCCCAGTAGCATTGTCATTCGTGGAAATTCAATCTCCAATAGGAGCCTTTATGGATTTAGGATTGCCTAAGTATGCTGGAATGTGAGACGCAAGCATTCCAGCTATATTCATAATTAAACCTTTAGACATTATTATAATATCATTGTATTTTCCATAAAATGTTTTGGTTATCGTAAGATAAAAACCCGTCCATGTTTATGTGCGATGTGGTCTTACGAGATACCTTTTATTTTGAAAGGTTTTATAAGATATAAGAATCCATTTGATTGTGTTTCTCATACTAGTTTTACCAGACTGATCTAGGTGTAATTTTCTTATAATGCTCGGGTCAGCCTGAGCATATTTTTTCTAGATTTAATCGAACACTTAGAGCTGTTGGAGACGAGCTTAATGCATCCAAAACGTACTCCTATATTTTTTTTTATCTTCCCCTGTTTCTTTCTTGTCTGTATTTATTAGCAATTATAAAGACAGGTTGTTATAATTATTCAGGCCGATGATAAATTAGTTACTCTTATTTTATGAAGTATATTAAAGTTCAGTTTTCTTTTTTGCTAAGATCATTGGAATATTATATATTACTCATCACGTTATGAGATTTTTTTTCTGTCTTTTCTTTTTCTTTCACACCAATAACCTACCTTTCTGGTATTTGGACATTCGATACGTCAATATCGTGGATGTATTAGTATCGACTTCCAAGGGTCGAAAAGGCGGGTTGCTACAGTTGGTATCATAGCTGAAGATTAAGCGAGAACCCTATTTTTGGAGGGGTAAACTCATTAGAGATAGGGTTAGTAACCCACTAGAATGAGTTTGAGTGTGTGTGTGTGTAAGAGCAAGTATTTGTTAGTGATATAAAATGTCTTGTATTGTGTTGTTTGATCGTTTGAGTGGTTTATGAATTTTGGTCGATGCATCTGGCCCACGTCATTAATATATATTCCTAAACACTTAAACAATTCCAACCAACATGGTATTGTTTTTAAATCGATAAATGAAATAATTTTACCTAGTAGTATATTTTATACCTAAAAGGACATTTTCAAAAGTTAATATAGTAATTTCGATGTGTTTGTTTGTTAGGATATGATAATATCATATTATTATCATTTATTGTTTGATTAGTTATGCTCATCCAATTTTGGGGCATCGACAATTGCTTTATGATTTATAAGTAACTATCTTTCTTTAATGGGTTGGATAAATAGAAATTGGATAAACATTGAAACGAACACCTTATGAATTAAGTTTCACAATTTGACTAAAAGTTAGAATATTTTAAAATAATTACTTGAGAATTCAATTGTACAAAGGAGTAATTTTATATTAAATTTGCTTATAAAAATGTGTTATATAAAAAAAGAGGTTTTGAGGATTTAAATCCCGAAGACTTGAGGAAGATTTCAAATGTTTTATGCAAAAGGGTAGTAATATTCTTGCTTGAAAATATATTGGAAAAGAAATTTTTTAAGTAATTATTTTTTTTGGATTGGTTTGGGGAATGAGTCTTGATTTGTTTTTCTAATGATTTGAATAATCTTCTAAGTGATGATTGAATGTTTACCCAGATGAATGTTGTAATGAACTTAGTAAATTATTCTTTTTATCAATTACCATCGAAAGCAAGTTCAAATTTGAACAAAATCGAAGCATAAATAGAATTGTTTCACATAGTGGATTTCAAAATGAAAGGAGTATTTTTTAGGTTAAGTAGTTCGAGTGGCCTAAAAAAATAACTAAAAATGGGAAAGAGATGTGTTCATATGGTAAGCAGTTCTCTTAAGTATTACTCTTCTTGGTCAGAGAATATATGGTACTATTTAGTAGTGCCCAGTTCCTTAGAATTATTTTAAGGTTACTCGGGCTATATATTTGCATTTTTTATGGTTAAATATATTGTTTCATTTCAAAAAGAATTGGAATAAAAACTGGATATTTGGATCTTGATTTATGTAAGGAAAACAAATTCAAATTCGAAAGGTTTGAACCAGATAGTGGTACATACTGTCAGGATGTAGTAGGGTATTATACAATTAAACCTAAGTTTAGTTTTTATAAAAAAATTCATAAATAATTTTAACACAAAATCAATTGGTATTAGTGAGAACCTATACGGATAAGTACGTAAGTTGAACGTAGATCATTCCTTCTTTTCACATAGTTTTTGATCCAATATTCGAGCACATGACTTTTAGTGTTTCACATCGTTCCAATTAAGGATCTATTACTCGATTCTTGATGGTGAACACTTGGTGAGGCTTCTTATTATGGAATATTTTTCTATCATAGTATATTGCTATGTAAGGGGAATAGAGGTTTCTAATCAAGAAACCTGATCGGAGTCCGCACTAGAGAATTGAGCGAGCGATACTATTTTGGAAAGAAGTTATGTATTCGAGTAGAGATCGAATTAGATTTTGCATATGGATGATCTATGAACATCATACGGACTTATGTATAATATTGGGTATTCATATGGTGAAAGTTCAGTTCGAAATTCTTTTAAGGAGGAAGAATGTAACGATTCAGAATTTTATCACATTGATGTGGGAATATTTAATTAATCTTAAATATTTGATTAATGGTTTGAGTAATTAAATAACGCTCTTTTAATTTATAACCGATGATAAGAAGTTAGATTTTCAATTTGGTTTATTAAAATAGGTAGTTTGATGAAAAACAGAAAATATGACCAAAAATCGTTTCTTGGATTCTAGATTTTTCATCGACTAAAAGTTATCGGAAAGGTTGTAAACATTTTACTTAACATATACTTACAGATATGTATTTATAACATAAGTATGGGAAGTAATATATTTTGGTAAAACTGTGTCTACTTAGGTATATGGATGAGATGTGACAATTTTTTTTAAATTTAATAAAAACAAGAATATGAATTGTCACATTATCTCTTACATCATGGTACAAAGGAAGGTTATAGTCTGTTGGATAAAACAGAGGCTCCTTGGTTATGGCATGTGCAACAAGGTAAGAGTGGATGTGATGATGTGACACTAAATGAATGGAGGTAATGTACTTAAGGACTTTTAGGTAATTCGCTTATTTCGTGTTTCATAAAACCAATTTCAAAATTCCCCCTCTCATTTCCATTTCATTTCTTACTTTTTTTTGAAACTTATCTTCTTCTTCCTTAAGCTCTTAAGACATTGTTTTAAAAATTGAAAACCGTGTCCATTTCTACTTCTTAACTCTTTAGAATATTTTAAAAATCCTTTCTATTCTTCCTACACCCTCTTCTTTGTAAAACAAAGTCACACCATCCTCAAACACCTAAGGCCAAGCCCTGTAAACCCCTAGGCCAAGCCCAATTTTCCCTTCCCTAGGCTAAAAATCAAGTTTTTACAATGTAGGAGCCAAGGTCTAAGGCAATCTAAGTTGGTGTTGTGATTTATTTTGTTTCGTAAATTTTTGGTGAGTAAAACACACTTTTTTAAGAAAAGTGTTAGCCTTTAATTTTTTTTATGGTTGTAAATATTGATTGTTTGATGGATTATAGTGATGATTTGGTTTGGTATTTATATGCTTGTATGAGATGTTGAATTTAGACTTGAAAATGAAGTCTAATGTAGAGATTAGTTATAAACTTATGATCTTGCTTGTGATTTGTTGTTATGTCATGTAAATATGTGATCATGTTCATGTATGGGTTGTATATGCTAAAGGAAGTTAGCATTTGTACTTGTATAAGCGACTTGGAGGTCCCTTGGTTTTAAAATCATGTTCACTTTTATAATTTACTAGAAAAATTATAAAGATTCGTACTTTATTTCTAGTTTTAAAACTTCATAAATCAAATGCGAAAGTTTTAAAAAGTATTAAACTGGTAAAATTGGTTTGGAGTTATGGTATCCATGATGATAGTCGTTATTGATGCAGTTCGAAAAATCGAACATTTTTTCTAAACTAAAAGTATTTTTATCTTAAATATTTTTGAAAATAGTTTTCAATCATAATTTAAGCGTAAAAGGTAATTGTTATTTAATTAAGTATGAGTTTTAATGATTATTTAACTAAGTAAATAAATAAAGATAATTGGTAACTAAGTAAAGGTAATTAGTGCTTAAGTGTTAATTAAGTATGATGATTTTACTTAATTAGTTAAGAGGGTTTTTAGTTAATTGATAATTAAATAAAGAATTGATTAAGTATAAATTTTTATTTAATTAAGTTTTAAATTAATTAATTATCAATTAGTTAGGATTTAATTATTAAATAAATTACTAAACAAATAAGGTTTAATTATTAATTAATTAATTAATTCAGGTTTAATTAAGATTAAATCAAGGTTTAATTAGTAATTAAATTATGATTTAACTATTCTTAAATATGGGTTTACTTTATACTCTAATGGTTTTATTTAAGAGCGGTTTCTTTTATTAGTGAATGAGTTTAAAACAAAGGATTCTTTTTGTTTATGCCAGTAAGAAACCAAACAAATATGAATAGGTTATATTAGACTTTTTTCATCTGTTTAGCAGAACAAATCTCCGTTCTGCTATAATTTAATTGAATAGATTATTGATGATATTTTATAGTAGAATAAATCTTCATTCTGCTAAAATTAAATTGAGTAAGATATTTTGACATCTATTTAGCAGAATAAATCCTTGTTCTGATACTATGTTAATTTGGTCATTGAATTATATGCCAGCTAATTAATATTGAGGAAGTAATGTGTTATCTATTGATGGCTAATTATGGATTTTATTTACATACGCTGACTTATGTAAATTCCACTAATATGATTGTAAAGATAAATTGAATTAGCAATTTGATTTAGTACCACTGTGGTCGCTAAGCCTCTTTCTTAATTTTTGAAGTTATGGATTTAAATAACGTCAATTGTATAACAATTTGAGGTTAAGTGTTTATAAATGATGTTTTAATGTAACGACCCAAAAAATTTAACAGTTTTAATAACGTAATTAACTGAATTTTGTGAAATTTCAAATAATTGAATTTGGAAATAAAAGTTTGATATTTGGAATACGTCTATTTTAACATACCAACTGGTAAAATTTTATTGGAAAATATGAAAGTAGATTCTATTATGTAATTTTCAATATAATATTCAGTTAATTTAATGAAAATTAAATATTTTTGAAATCTGAATATATTTGTATAATAAAAATGTTAAGCATTTTCTGAGTGAGGCATCGCCAAATTTGGATTTCTCTAGCTCCATTTATCTTATTTTCGATGAGTTTGCAGTAGTTTAATAGAGGAATATCGACTTTCATAGGATAGTCGTATCGTTGATATCTGTGTACCGTTCGGACCATCTCATCATGCCGATCTCCGCTGTATATTCATTTGTGCATTTCGGAGTCCGGTACGGGGCTAAATCAGTAAAATGGTCGGCCGTATCGGTACCTGTTTGAGTCTATTCGTTTCTGTGACCATTCAAACCATTCAATTTTCTGCCATATAAGTGAAATAGACATTCATTGTTAATATTTTCAGTATTTAACCCGTTATCTCCACTACTCTCCTAGCTTTGATTTATGTGATAGTTCTGTCGTTTCATTTGTTAAAGTAAATAATATAATATAATATAATATATGTATGTTATATAATTGCTTTCTGCTTTGTACCTGCCACTGTCCAATTCATTTGTTTATATTTTACTTCGAAATCACATTTCAATTGATGCCTGTTCGTTTTCTTTCATTTTTTTTGTTCCGTTCGAAAAAAATTATTAATGTATATATAAACAATATAAATAGGTTTGTCCTTTCTTTTCATTTCTCGTTCACTGTTCATTTCGAAGTGCAAAAGTTATATCTATTAGAGGTGCCTGCTCTTTTCCCTTTCCAGTTACTCACCACCACCGTATCCTTTCTCGGCATCCTCTTCCTTCGAATTCTCCCTACCAACCACCGTGCAGCCTTCATCTTGCCTCAGCGCCTCCACCACCATCCACACGGTGACAACCCACAGGCCGGCCCAAGAACCCTCCGCCTCTCGTCGTCCTTGTCAAGCCTTCCAACCCATCCATAACGCCACGTCATCGAGCACTACATCTTGCTTCCCTCTAGTGACTACAACCCCTGCAACCACCTTAACCACTCGACCAAACACACCTCCATCTTCACGTTAACCCACTCACGCACCCAGTCCGCTACCAGCTTTCATCCGCTAACAACTCGAGACCCGACCTCCCTCTGACCTGCTTCCGCAACCTCCGCCTTTTCAATTTCCTACCACCTTCTTTTTCGCTGATACCATTTTCCATCAACCCATCGCAAACTTCCATGCGTTCCACCTTCGACTGTCTGCCTCGCCCAATACTGCATCTCGTAGCCTCCTTGCCTTAGTTCAATCGAGCCTTCCCAAGCAACTAACAGCAGCTATCGTGTCAGCAATCTCCACAAAGTACTCCACCATATTTTTATTTTCTTTCCTTTGCATGTGAAACCCAGTCCCCTTTGCTTCAATAAACAGCATCCATCGACAGCTTGTCGAACTCCGCCATCTCCCGCCACTGCTTTGACCAAGTTCAAACTCTTTCCATGACCCTCTGTATTTATAATATATATATATATTAAAACCTGTACGTATTTTTGATTCCTGGTTTAATATGTATATGTTTATAATAATAATAATAATAATATGAAAGTCATATGCATATGTTTCCATAGTACTTCACATAGTAGCCGTGTCTTGTTTTATTTATATATGTTATAATAATAGTAATGACGATACGGTATGTTTATATATATTCTTTTCCAAATTATTTGTATAATGGTTGTCATATTATATATATATATTACTGTAATATTGATTTTTTTTAAAATTTTATATATATATATGTGTGTGTATGTATATATTCATAATAATATTGATTTAAAAGTGTAAATATACCCACATAGATTTTATTTTGAAAAGGTGTTTTAAATGATATTGGTTTTAAAGTATATGTATATAAAGATTTTTTTTGTATATGCTTTAATTTAATATTGGATTTAAGAATAATAATAATAATATATTATACATTTTTCATTTTATATAAAGCAAGTTTGATTCATTTCATCATTTTCGATTTATCAGCTTATCCGTCGAACTCGTGTCCATCGTGCTTTATTTTGAAATTCGTGCTTGGATTCGTAACTCATTTCATTATCAAATCTCTCTAGCCTCAAAGGGTGAGCAATCACTCACGATTAGCATTCTTATATTTAGTAAATTTGATTTCACTTGAAACGACAATTGAAATATGCTGTTAAAACCGAATTGCTAGTTATTTAATGGTTAAATATGATATGTCCTTATATGCAATTGTTCACGTGTGATATTTGACACCATATCTTGTTGTATATATTTTATTTTATTTGTTAATGATGACCTATGCCTGTTATTGATATGTTATATTATTTTAATCTTTGTTCTCACTCTGCAAGTTCCCTATTAGTTTAGAAATCCCTATGGGTTGAAATGATACATGCCCGAACGATCTTATAGAATAGAGAAAAATCGTTGTGGGTTGAAATGGTAAACCCAAGCAATTTTCATTGATTTTGAATTTTTGGATTGCAGGTTGAAATGATATATACCCGTAAATATTAAATTTAAATTGCGGATTGAAATGATAAATATTCGTATCACTTGACCATAGGATAGAAAATTATATACGGACACCATTGGTCTATTTTGAAAAATGAATTTTAGAGTTTGGAAGGAAATATATGGATTTTAATAAATATTTATTTTAATATAAGGTAAAGATTTTTTATTTTGTAAAATTTATATTTTTAATTATATGTTTAGAAATTTTAAATTTATAAGTTAGTTTTGAAAATATAAATTATTATTTTTCACTTATAATTTCATTATTTTCAAATATGTATAAAATATGATATAAAATAGATTTTATTTAGTAAAATTTAATTTACTTATTAAATATATGCTATATTTGAAATATTTAAATTAAATTTATATTAATATTTTTAAAAATAGATTTTGTAACAAGTTTAATAAATTAAGGTTGAAAATATAAATTGAAATCTATTTGTAACTTAATTTGTTTAAGAATTATATTTAAATTGAAATTAATTTGAAACCTATTAATTTGAGATTTTTAAAGACATGATTTTATAACTTGGTTTTGATAAAAGGTGACGAAAGGAATATTTTCAAACTTAAATAATTTAAAAATTGAACATTTAGTTTGATTTAAAGGTGTAATTGGAGATTTTATTTAATTGTTATTAAAATGATTAAGTGAATATTTTCCAACTTAATTAAAATTAAAGTTAAATGTTGAAATATAAACAAAACTTATATTGAAAATGTTTGAATATTTAACTTTGAATCTTATTGGACTTGAAATGATAGTTCAAACCTAGATTTGAAATCGATAAAAATTGAAATGGTTTATTGAGAATTTGAACTGAATCTGTAACCTTTTAAATTGAAAGTGTTGAACATGGATTGATTTAAATTGAATGTTGGAATTTAAGTTGATTTGAACCAATTTGTGGAATTGGATGAAACAATTCTAATTGGGAAACTATTTCAGTACAATCTCTTTAAATAAATGTATAAACCATTTTAATTTTTAACTATTTTAATACATAAATTATTTTAATATGTAAACAATTTTAGTTTGTAACTATTTTAATATATAAATTATTTTAATATAAAACCTATTTTAATTTAGAACTATTTTAATATATATATATATATATATATACTATTTTCAATATCTAAACTGTTTAAGTTGAAACTATTATGATTACGGAAGTGTTATGATTTCAAAAGTGCTATGATTTCAAAGGTGCTATGATTTCAAAAGTGTTATGATTTCGAAAGTGTTATAATTTTGAAAGTGCTATGATTCTGGAAATGAATATATTTTTAAGTGAATAATGATCGAATTGACATGGTTTTGAATGAATATTATATTTTGATACGAGGTATGAACTATTTGAAATGAAATGACCATAGTGTGAAATAAGCGTTTGGTCGTTAAAGTGACTGGGATCGGATATTGTCATACTCTCGGCCAATACCGAAAACCACTTTAATAACTGTGTACATGATGGAGATTCCAGAACGAAGTAGGATGGTTTGACGATGATTCTATATAGTATTTACGTATCCCCGACTCGCATGAGTCAGCTTGATGTGGCCAAAATAGGAGCCATGGCGGGCCAAGTGAGGTCATTCCTCCTATCGGACATATTTCTTCGATGTCATTCTATTGCTTTTGTGATTTGATTGGGTGCACCTTTGATTTGGGAGTATGTCACGAGATGGGCAGTAGTAGCTACTATGCGTTACCACCAGTCCGGATCTGCAAACGGTATATCTACCCTGGCATTGCCTCGCGTGCCTTGTCACGTGCCCTATCGTGCCTTCTACGAGTTTGGTTTATACCATACTTATGGAGTGCTCTCTGAGTAAGCCTTATGGAGGAGCTTACAGTACTGTATAGACTATGAAAATATATAAAATGTGTTAAGGAGGATATGGGTAATGCCTTAAGTCTATTTTAATAATTTACTTTACTATAGACATATTATAATAGCGTATATTACTATATAGTAGATAGTTCCACAGATCCTTAGAGGATGTAAATCCCAAACATCCTTTAAGTTATTTGTATTTCAGTTGACATTTCACTTGGGTTGAATTTATTAATGTAAGAATGTTAATCCTGACTTGAATATTTTGTGTTTTGCTTTATACTCGGGTCAGACTGAGTGACACAGCATTTGAGACTCATCCTTGGAGATTGGAGCTTTGTTTGAAGATCAATCTACCTAGCTTTTAATAATTTCATTTTATTCCAGTCATTCAGGTTCAGACTCGTCAGTTGCTCATGTATTAGAGATTCATTTGTATTTGAGTTTCTGTCGTATTTTTTTCTTCGGACTTTGCTGTTTATAGCAACTTCACGAACTACTATTTATCTATTCCGATGCTTATTTTTGTAATACCCTGTGTCTGTGATTCTGTGATTAATTTATTTACTATATATGCTGAGTTTTGCTAAATATAAATTAACAATCTGACATTTTGAGCAGTCCAAATACGATAAATGCAGATGCGAATGGTTCGAAAATGCCAGGCCGTTACATTTAAAGTAGGCTAATTAATTACTTTATTAAGGATGTTTAAAGTTAATTAATTATTTAGTTTATGATGTTTATGTAGCGACCCATCTTTTTGGATGGTTTAAATCGACAATAAACCGCACATGTCAGAATTAAACCATTCAAAAGGAAGGATAGTTACGGGGTAAATAAGAAAATAAGGGAAAAGAAAGAAAAACAAAACACAGAATCTCACAGTGGAATGACAAAATATAATAATCAAATAACAGTTCAAGAAGCTATTTTACAAATAACATTTGATTACACTTTACAATACAATTATAGTGTGATGATCCAGAATTTTGGGCAATATCAATTTAATAATCTTTATTACTATTTATTTAAAATGTGCAATATTGGTTTAATAATCTTCATTTAATTATTTTAATTGGCAAGTTTATTCTTTTCAAAGTTAATAATTTGGTGAAATTTTATCTTTTAAAGCTAATAAAAAATATTTTTTCTATTTATAATATATATATTGGTATATATATATTCTGAATAGGAAGTCTTTGGTTTTAATAAAAGATATGTTTTCAAATTATAATATATATGTATGTACATATTGTGATTTGAAGTTATGTTTCAAAATTCAATATAATGATTTTCAAAGTTAATATTAAAATATGTTCTCTATTCACTACACCACAAAAGGCTTTTAACAGCGTTTGATAAACGCTGTAATAAGATACAATAGCGTTAGTTCAAACGCTGTATAACGACATGCTGTCGTATATACAGAACTTACAACAGCTTTTTGATGAACGCTGTTGAAACATCACTTTGACAGCGTTTCATACAAGCTGTCAATAATGTTTTTACAGCGTTTTTAAACATGCTGTCGGAGGTGTTTTAATTTTACTTTAACTATTTACAACAGCTTTTTATAAACGCTGTTATTGAATCATCAACTATTTCGACAGCATGTACTAAACGCTGTTATTGACTATTTAAAGATAAATACAGCACGAATTAAACGCTGTTGTTTCTTCATTTACAGCATTAATCAAACGCTGTCTTCTATTTATATAACAGCTTTAATATTCCACTCTATTTTTGAATATTTCAGAACTATATTTTGAGTATATTCAAGCAACTAGTAAATATAACATGTTCTAATAACTATTAATTAGTTACATAAACTAGTTAAGACAATATTAATAAACAAAAGACATCCATAAACCAAGTTTCAATAATATCCATAAACAAAAATAACAAAGTAAACCAAGTTGCCACAAATTCTGTTAAACAAAGACACGTTATATGTTAAACAAAAATATAATATCAATACAGTAAGTCCGCATCAAATGCCAACAACCATATCCGCATAGTTGGACTTTAGCTTGAGTGAATCTCTTAAAATGTAGCTGGTGACAGGAATCTGCAGTGAGGAATGAACAAGATTGGGAATTAGTATCTAGTAGTAAAAAAATGAGTGCCAAATCTATCAAAAGCAGGAAAGCAAGGCATGTAAATATAGATCATACAAAACATGAATCAGGAAGATAAGAGAGTAGTATGTACATGCTGTGTCCTATAAGTAGTATGTACTCTGACCATTCACAACTGTTGCCTTCATGCTGCCTTCACTTTGCAAACAACACTGTTCCCATCCCCTTCATTCAGTTCATACCATCATCTCAATCTGTCAGCCCCTTTCTGACTTGTTATCAAACTATGCTTGCTGCCTTATATTCATCAACATCAAAGGACAAAGCCCAATCACAAACAAATTACATTCAAGCACCACAAACAAATCCACCCCTCTGCTCCTTGCAAACACTAAAACAAATCCCGATCATTCTACATTGTATCTGAAGCACCACTAAATACACTCATGTCCTCCATTGGACCAGGCTGATCACAAGGTCCTCCAACGCTTGAGTTTCATGCAACTCGGAGTTATTGCGTACTAAACCCTTAATATTCAATCTTTATCCAAATACAAACCCATCCTCATTGCCTTTTTCAAATCAAACACCCATCATTCTCATTGGACCTCAACCAGTTGATTCACTTTTGAGCACTCGAATGATTCAGCTTGTCTCTTAACCATCATCCAGTCCACTACTACCAAGCACGGGTACCACATGAATAAATCCTCTCTTATATTACTATCGTTCTTTCTTCAGGTTAAGTTATCACCAGTTTTGCTTGCATTTATAGCTCCCATCCCACCCGGAGTCAACCATGCTACTGACAGCGAACACTTTTAGGCTTACTAGTGATGGAATGGTCATTACTGATCAAATAGCATAACATCATATTGCCTTAGACACCAGAATGAACCTACTGACCATCATCTCCCGCTTCCACTCTCCCATACCTTTGCCTCTTGCAACCATGAGCCAAATTAGGAGTTCTTTTTGCAAACTCTGGCTCCTTACTTTTGCAAATAAATACACCAAATCAGGTGCCTTTTCCCAAACATTTTACTCTGGTCTAGCACCATTAGTAGTACTCAAAGATGTTCAAGTCTTGATGAATGAGAGAATGGTCCAAACCTTCACTGCATTGTTGTTCATTCAGACTCAGTTCGGTGTTCTTATTTGTGGCATTTGTTCCTGCAACTATCATCATCAGCTTCTAGTTTCTAGCAATGCATGCGCAAGAATGTAGAAAGGGCAAAAACGCAAACATTCAAGTCGAGCTAAGGTTCTAGTGCTTTGCGGTTGATTTTTTTATTTCGTTCCAAGGAATCCTAGCGAGGTCACTTGTGTAGTAGAGAAGGAAACTTCTTACATACTTATTTAACATATGAAATATTAAAACATTTTTATTGTTTTATGTACTTAAAAACATTATAATCACAAGGATTAAATAATTGTCAGAACCATAACTAAACATTGCTGCTTACTCTCATTACTGCAGTGGCATTTTCTCCATGGCCATTGGTCACTTGAAATTCTCCTTTTATACTTCCAACATTTTTGATCAAAAATACAGATGGATCGTGATCGTCCCATGTAGTGCTTTCTGGATAATCTTCTGTAACCGATATATCTGTTTTTACCTATAATAACAACCGTGTATGATTTAAAACAAGCTCCGTTGATGAATTCGCAGAAAATAGTAAATACAATGATCTTCCAATAATTCCGATGGAAATACGTAGAAAACAATCAAGCCCAAGTAGCATAAGTATATTTGTTCTGGTGCCCAAACTTTTTTAAGTTGTACATTATCTTGCTTTACAAAACCAAGTATTATTTGCCTATAGTGTTGTTTGAATTTTTAGTATGACCTTTTAAAAAATTAAGATAGCAGAATATCTTAGTACTCAAATCAAAATTGTGTTAAATAAACGAGCTGGCAAGTGTATGTGGTTTGAACCATATTCGCTGTGATGAAGCATTTAAAATGTTAAGTAAATAGCTAAAGCATTTAAATATGAACCATCCTTTAAAATATGAAGTCAAGCATGATCACAAATTTTTTCATAAACTCGCTCTCTACAATACTTAGAAATACAAAATGAGAAAAATAATGAGATTTTAAATTCTTTCATAAACTGGTTAAAGAACAAAGGGATGCAATTACCTGAATGAAGGGATTGGAAGAAAGTGCATATCTCTAACTCTTTATTAGCTGATCCTTGTGTAGAAGATACTTGTGTATTATGTGGACAGTAATATGACACTAGAGAATACATTTTGGATCACACTTAACATAATTAGGGTGACCTCACTTACACCGGTAAGGAACTGATCAGTATCCCATTCGATAACAATTACAAATGTCAGTTTTTCAAATTATTAATCACAAAGGTCAATGAAAAATGGTAGTTCGGTTATACTGATAATACCAATCAGGGGATCTCCCGTGTTTGCATCAATATTCAATGAAATCATAAAAGAAGCGATGCCAAATTCAAAAAGATTTGAGCTTGGACCTATTGTATATTGGAAGGACATCCAACAAGATATTTGCATACCCTGCAATTAAAATTTTCACTAAAGCTAAAATTAAATATAGCAAATGGAACTTCCTTTCATTGAGATGAACAACAAATTGTTTTCTCCTAAAACTTATAAACAATTATGCTTTACAAAACAGTAGTCTAACTACCATATCCAACTGAAATTAAATTTTTGTATGATATACTATGAACACCCTAACATTCAAACCATGATCCATCTTAATACTTGATTTTGAAGGTGAACAACCAGGACAGAGCATAACCCAAAAATAGGAGATATTCATGTTAATGCACAACAAATGGATATTTATTTAAATATAATGCAATTAGGTCATCAAAACTGGATGTCATCATCAAAATAACCGACTTAGAATATAGTAAAAAAAAGCATACAAAACATATCATTTTGGAAATAGAATTATTAAAATAAATAATAAAGATTAGTTAGCAATTAAAAATAATAATATGCTCACAAATTTGGAACCTCCCAATAACTGTTACTTTGTTTGTTATCTTTACTAAAACCTGGGCAACCAGCATTAAATCAAATATTATGAATGTGACGCCCCACCTCTATACCCACGCTAGCCAAGAACACTACGGAGTAATGCTGTCAACTAGCATTTTATTTCAGTGCATTTTCATTTTACATTAGAATTTCTTTTTACATTTTTCTTTGTTCTTCTTAAAAAATATATTTCAGTGCAAGTTACTACTCTGATTTGCTCACTGTTCTTCATTCCCCTCCTCCCCGTGCATCTATGCACATTACTTCTTTGCATCACCATCAACACACTTCTAAAACTCCCTCTGCTACTTCACACATATCCAGGCTGCCACCCACTACCAAGCAACACACAACTGCCGACATACTAACCACTGCCTGTCACCACTTTCCATTGAAACTCCACCCACTTTACTGTTCCTCAATATCCTATTCAACAATACTTCATAAAATATCCACTTATTTCCACCATATCATAGTTCACATCACTGTCACAACAGCCTCTGACCTGCTCTTCCACTGTCCAAACCAAAACTGACATCTTTGCCTCAACTTTATACTGCTACCCATCAACATACCCCCTGTCTTCGAATTATTTTTCATTTTATTTTGTGTGTGTTTGTGTTAAAAAAATATTGTTGGGTTGAGTGTTTTTGGGATTTTTGTGTGCATTTTGATTTTGTAGTTTGCTAATTTCCTTTTCATTAGCATTTGTATTCCTAAAAAAAACATCACAAGTTCATTTCAAAAAAAAAAAAAAATTATTTCAGTGCATTTTCATTTTACATTAGAATTTCTTTTTACATTTTTCTTTGTTCTTCTTAAAAAAAATATTTCAGTGCAAGTTACTACTCTGATTTGCTTACTGTTCTACATTCCCCTCCTCCCCGTGCATCTATGCACATTACTTCTTTGCATCACCATCAACACACTTCTAAAACTCCCTCTGCTACTTCACACATATCCAGGCTGCCACCCACTACCAAGCAGCACACAACTACCGACATAACCACTGCCTGTCACCACTTTCCATTGAAACTCCACCCACTTTACTGTTCCTCAATATCCTATTCAAAAATACTTCATAAAATATCCACTTATTTCCGCCATATCATAGTTCACATCACTGTCACAACAGCCTCTGACCTGCTCTTCCACTGTCCAAACCAAAACTGACATCTTTGCCTCAACTTTATACTGCTACCCATCAACATACCCCCTGTCTTGCATCAACAAACCACCAGTCACCCACTTCAACCCATACTTCATCACATCACTTCAACCCATTTTTCTTGTAGTGTTCTGTATTCATTTAAAGGCTAGAAAAATATACCACGGGTTGACAAACCAATAGAATAAATTTAATAAGATGTATGCTAGTTGTAATACCCACATCATTGTGAGTTTTATAGTGATTTTTTTTTAAATTCAATTTATACATAAATTTCCTTAGCAACTGTCAGACACCTTCAAGATAGCATGGATAATTGGTTGGAAGAAGAGCTAGATAATTGTATGAATGATGATTATCTTGTATTTGATTGTCCAAGTGTTCGTTTCTTATTTCTTTTCTTTTCGGCGCATGACAATGAACGTACATATTTTTTTGCTTATGTCTAAGGTAAAATAAATGTGATTTCAAAAGCACCTCGTAAACAATCATGCATACTGATGCATCCAAGCACATGCACACTAATTCATAAAAATCAATAGCACTAACACATTGTTTTTTTGCAAAATATGAGCTCAGTTGCTAATTCAAAATAGCCTTTGTAATTGTCTATATTTATCTATTGGAACCAAATAGGGTAGTCTCCAAGAGGGAATATTGCATCGGTGTCTAATAATTTGGAGATATTACTACTTATTTCTCTTTATATTGTGTAATAATTCGCATACTTATTTAAAAAAATTCCATGCATTTTTTCTGTCTTTGCATTCATTTCACATTGGGAAACCATAGCGAGTAAATCAAAATAAGCTTACCAATGATTATATTCATAGGCAATGTTGAAACCCAAGAGCCACCAATATTTGAACATCAAATCCTTCGATCAGAATTAAAAATGCAACCCAAAGATGTCTAATGCACACCTATAGAATTCAAGTAATCAATCAACAAAGAGCAATTTGAAATGCATAGAACAATAAGAAACATAAGGATTTCCCAAAGATAGATAAATGATTATGATTTAAACTATAATTCAATTTTGTAGGCTTAGTATCATTAATACCCTTACGCGGCTTCTTTGTCCCAAATTAATCAGACCACTATAAGTTGAGTCGATAATCAATTTATCATCATAAGTTGGAATTTGCAAATCTAGTTTCAAAAATGAGTCGCGATTTGCAGCACAGTTGCGAACTGAGTTGCATTGCAACTCAGTTTTGCAAATTGAAATGCAACTCTGTTTTGAAACTAAGTTGCAAATTGCAATCACTTGCAGTTGCATTGCAACTGAGTTGCATTTCATTTTGTAATATATCATCTTCCTTTAATTATATCATCTTCCTTTCATTATAGACATCAAATATCAATTTTGTAAGAGCATGATAAATAAAATTAGTGTATAAATTACCTGTAACCATTGAATCATTTATACAAACATATATAATGCAAGTAAATATGACATTTACATTTAATAAGTAAAACAACAAATCAACCTTATCGTCTAATAGATAGATAGGTAACTGTTTTAAACATAGGCTTCTAAATAGTTGATGGGATCGGTCTTCACTTTGCTAAATTAGCAAAGCAATAGCATCATTTAAAAGAATAAATTCCAAGATTATTTTGGAGTATTATCGATTGTACCACAAACTACCCCTTGGTACAAAAATTTGATATTGTCAGTTTAATCATGACTGCATCAAAAAAAATTAATCTAAATAAAATAATGCAACAATAAGAATAAGTTATACTAGCTATGTCAAAACATAAAAATATCTTTAAGATGGTATAATTAAAATAATGCAACAATAAGAATAAGTTATACTAGCAATGTCAAAACATAAAAATATCTTTAAGATGGTATAATTAAAATCAAATGTTAATTACCATTAACCAATAGAACAAATATTGTATATGAAATCAAGGATTGACAAAATAGTGCTGACTACATTGAGATTTTTTTGAGGGTTTATCATTATTAGAAATCTATCTGTTATCAAATTATAAAATAGTAAAACAGAATAATTCAAAGACACTTGCTTCAATTTCACCATTGTTTCTTACTGAGAAGAAGCTGATAGTATAAAACTACCAAACACACAAATTAAAAATTTACAAAATCAGAGCAGTTCTACTTAGCAAAGAGTACTTGACATCGAAGTTTGAATCAAACCTAAACATCCACATCTGAATTGGAGTTTGAATAAATCCTTTTAATCATGTCCGAATGAAATCTTCTACAATCGACGAAAACGAAATTGGTATTTGATAATCCGAAAATCAAAAGAAGTCGAGATGAACTAGATTATTTTTCCTATTCGATTGATGAATTTGGAAAAAAATACGATTGGTAGGATGAAATCGAAGAATGAAAATGAAGATGGAAGGAAACAAAGTTAAAAGAAAATGCAGGATGAGTGGAGGGAAAGCAAAAAAATTAAGAAGAGAGGCGGCAATTGTTTTTTTTAGTAAACAGTCATTCTCAGCGTTCTAAAAAAAGTTTTAGGCTTAATTAAAATCCACATTGATATACCAGCGTTTGCGTTAAAAATAATCCAAATGAGATAACTTTTAACCGCATTCGGGGTATAAACGCTGAGAATAATTGCTGTTAAAAATGAATTTTGGTGTAGTGATTTATTATATATATATATATATATATATATTTGTATATATATATATATATATTTGTATATATATATATATATTTGTATATATAGTAAATAGGAAAGCTTTGGTTTAAATTTAACAAATAAAAACATGTTTTCAAATTATAATATATATATATATATATATATATATATATTGTAATTTGGAAGTTAGATTGAATTTAATATAGAACCTTTCAAAAGCTATTTAAAAGTTAACCATATATTTTCAAAACATTTAAGGTAAATGTTTATTTGATTAAATTATATTTTTTCTTAAGTTTAATGTAACGACCCAAAATTTTCGATCCCGAAAATTCTAGATAGTTAGGAAAATAAGAAAGAGATAGAAGAAGAAGAAAACAGAAATACAACATAGGTTCTCAAATTCGCAGCGGATCAAAATATAATATCAATAATATCAGTTTACAATAGAATGATGTTTCTGTCAATTACATTTAAGTACATCAGAGTTACAACATTTACACAAGCACTGGCAGTTAAATATAACTTGTCCTAGATAAATGACAATATAACACAGCGAAAACACTCCAAACGATCCTGCCATCTAGCTCGTCTCCTGAGCTCCAGGATGTCCTTACCTGAAAATCTGTAATACTCGGTCTGACACGAGCATTACATTAAAGTAACACCCGAGTCAGGCTGGAAACCAACAAGAGTAAATCTATATAATTTGAAATACTAAGTTCAGACCATAAAAGAAAACATAGGTAACTCGTACTTCACTACAAGTTCATTACTTGATATGCTCAACTTTTATTTCACAAAACAGATTCTAAGCATTCTAACTTAGTTCAAAAGTCCATATTATCCCATTTCAATCTATTGACTTCACACATCAAATCTATAAAGAATTATTGTAAATTCCAAATCGAAGTGGTTTCAGATATTTACAAATATCCGACCCTGGTCTCTTCGAATCCAATATCCTCTTAATTCGAAGTAAGTGATATTGGATTACCCTAAATTAATTAAGTAATTATACATTAGTTTCCTCTTAATCTCAAAATCAACTACCCTAAATCAATTACAAGTTGTTTTATCTTAATTTGATTACCTAAATTAAACATCTTAATTAACTTAAGTAATTATACCTTAATTTCCTTTGTTAATAAGACAAGATTATATTAAGATAACCCAAACATTACATTAAACTCTTATCTCCATTTGAATTTAAATTAAATTAAAGCTTAAATTTAATAAGTTTAAAATCATTTATTCAAAAACTTAACAAATCTCTTGGTTAAAAAATAAAACCCGGACCAAAACTTGTTGTTCTCGTGTCCACCCGAGGAAAAAAAATCGCAAACTCAAATACTTCGAGCAACTCACGAAACAACCTCGCGTTGAACTCGAGTGACTTTATCTTCTTCTTCGATTTCTTCCATCCACTTGCACACCATATCACAGTGTACATGCACACCATTCCCTGGACGGCGACCATGTCTTCGACCATCCATATTCATCCACTCCGAGCCCAGCAAGTCCCTTGACCACCCAAAACCCCGATCGAAACAACCTGTCGACAAATTGATTATCCAGGAAAAACTAGAAACCCAACAGTCCGATGAAACAATCATCCACCGATGATTTCGTCTTCGAGTACCATCGCTGATCGTACCAGAGCATCGCCTTGTCATGATAAATCGATCGCGCAGGTCGCGATTCCTTCCAGCCTTCTCGCGACATCGCAAATACCTCAAGTATCTCGATCACTCAGACCACCTTCGGAACCCTACTACGACCCTTCCCAAACACCACAGCCAACAGAAAAATCATTCTCAATTTTTCTCGAATACGTCTACCTTTCAGCTAGCTTCGACCCCAACCCCGACACATCTAAGCGTCGCGATCGTCAAATTTGACGATAATCCAAATATCGTTCATCACCAAAATTCTCCACACATATCAAATTAAATTTTATGAAATGATTCTTAAAAATCATTATTTTCTAATTCAAATCCGATAATGAAACTCAAACATGAAATTATGAACCTCGGTTTTTGACTATTTTTTTGACTTTTCAATGTAATTCCATTTGTCTGAATACTTACTCAAAATTTTCGTTTGCAAATATATTTTTTATTTGTATCACGTCATTTCAAACAAGTTTCTTTTAAACATCAAGTGTCAGCAATGATCAGGGAAGAAGAATTTGATTTTTGGATCAAAGTTTAAAATTGTTAAACTGGAAACAAAGCTATGCATATCTATTTACAGACATGCACTCCAACTCAAATACATGTATACATTAAATCATCCCTAAAAACATGCAAATCTACTACCAAATCAAAATTTTCAAAGATTATCTCATACAACCACATATATAAACAGATTAAATTCAAATAGTAGTTTACTCACCTGTAAACAAATGATGAAGAACATAGCACCTTTGTAAAATCTTTTGAAAACTTTAAAACCTGAATTGCTTTTGCTTCTTTGATTTGAAATCTTTTGTTGTGGAGATGGTCTTGTATTCAAAACAGAATTGAAGTTGCTAGAATTTGTTTTGATTTTAAAACTGCAATCACTTTTTTGTTTTTCTTTGATGATTTCATCTCAGGTTTAAAGAATGCAGGCTTTTGAATTTTGATCTTCTGTTGAGTTGCTTTGATTTTTCTTTTGTTTTTAAATGGTGGCTCTTATTTTTACTTACTACTTAAGTTTGTTTGAATAAGTGAAAAAAGAAGACAGGGTAGAGGTATTTGTAAGAAGAGGTAGGCTGCAGTTCTTTATTGTACACAGCAAGCTTCTGCTCTATTTTTTTAATTTTTTTTCCAACACTTACCCGATGTGATTTCCTGATTTTTCTTTTTGACCTTAGTTATGTGTTTTGTGTGCTTGCATTAAATGCTTGCCTCCCCCTTTGTCTACAAATGTTTTCATATGAATTGATATATGTATATTCTTTAATTGTAGGTGTGCCTATATATATATGTATATAGTTATGTATATTTTTCTCTTTTCATGCTTATCTAAATTCACATACATACATTTCTGTAACAACCCGGGATTGCAATTACCAAATAATAAATTAAAATTATGATTTTAATTTAAATGGAGCTAAAAAATGGATTTTTTTTGGATAGGCTAATTTCTTTAAAATAAAGTTATTTGAAAAAAAACGGGTGGGTTTATAATGGTGGGTTTTAGTTGGCTAATGAAGCATTAAATAGTTTTAGTGAACATTAGGATGCCACTTCTCTTATTGGGTCAATTAGTGAAACCAAACCCATTACCCACCTCTATATATTATCTTAAACCCACCCTAAACCCTAACCCTCCTCTTCATAATTTCCTCAAACCCTAAACACCTCCTAAAAACCTAATTAATGGCCTCCATTTGGTAGAAAATCCAATTTCCTCTCCACATAGCTAATCTAGGTTAATACAACCTAAAAGGTAAAGTATCCTTCTCTAATCACTCTCTAATCTTCATTCTAATTTCTGAAATTAATTTTTAACATGTGGTTTTTGGTTTATTTTTGTTATGAAGCCTTTTGATCTCCTCTCTCTAGCTTTTGGAGCGCACACCAAGTGTTTGTGCATGTTTTTCTTGCATTGGTTGACGTAAAATTGCTAGCTAAATCCCTTTTTACTTGATGCTAATGAGAGGTTTGCTAAAAAAAAAATCATTTCTCTAATTATCGTTTTGGAATTGTAGCTGAAACGAAATCAGGCATAACTTCTTCATTTCTCAACCGAATTCAATAATTTTGAATGTTCTGGAAAGCTTAGACATAGAGATATAAGTTTCGTGTACAGATATTTTCGAAATTTTGCTAGTTACTACATCAAAATCGTGCTTGTTTGTTGCTATCCCGAGAGTAAATTGACAGCAACAACAATCTCAGGCCTGCGAATTATATTGGCCATAAGTTACATGTTTCCCATCCGTTTTTGGTCAGGTTTTCTATGCTGCAAACTAGATTCAATAAGAAACACTTTCTCTTCAGGTTATATTTTGATATTTTGCAATTTAGATGACCTGAAATGCGTTCGAAGACAGAAGACCAATTCTGTCTTTAACAAGTTATTCTGAGTTTCATTCTGATATTGTTTTGCCTGTATCTCTTTCGTTTTTAATCCGAATTAGATAATTTTGAATGTTCCTGAAAGCTTAAAACATATGCTACAATTTTATTTTTGTAAGTTTTCTGTAATTTTGAGGCTATCTATGTCAAAAATTGATTTTCCTATTATCTTCACGAGAGCGATACACATATTAGCTCTGTGGATGAAACTGAAACTATTTTGGTCATAACTTTTGAGCCGCTAGTCAGTATTGAATGATTTTGAATTTTCTAAAAAGCTTAGAAACTAATTTACAGCTTTCATGTTTTGCAAAATTCTGAGGTTAAGGGAGTCGAAACCTCTTTTATTTGTCGCTGTCTTGAGAATAAACGACAGCGATAGTGAATTTACAAATTTGAGAATTGTAATCGTCATATGTCATTCATACTAAGTCCGATTTTGTTGAAATTCATATTGTTGAAAAGCTTACACTTAGTAGAACAGCTTTCCATCAATAAGTATTTTTTTGGTTTTGAAGTTTGTTATATTAAAATATGAATTCTGTACAGCAGAGGTGAAATTAGTATAATGTGTAATCTCCGGATTTTTGATGATATTTTGACGATTTCGATAATTCCATTTGCATTCTTTTTAATGGAAAAGAATTTAGTTACCTGGCCCGAATGGGCTGGGGCTGCTGTTCCAGGCTTAAAACCCATTTGGGCCTGAGCAAATATTCCTTCAACTGTGTTTTATTACCCTGTTTCTGTTCAGGGTTGCAACTTCGTGACTCCGCCACGGCTACGTCTATTATCGGAATTTAACATTTTTGGTCTCGCTGGGAAGATAGAGTTACGAACTCCATATCTGGAAAGTTTGGTCATCATCTGAGTTCACTAGACCCTTCGAATTTCCTGTCAAAGTTGAACCTAGATCGCTGTGCAAAACAGTGCGTTTCATGTTTATGAGTCCGACTTTGGAACGTCGTTGCGCCTTCGTTTCAAGTCGGAATCGAGCAACTCTTTTTGCAACTTGAAGTAGGAATGTCGGACTGCATTCCTGCAAATTTTCATGACATTGGATTCAGTTTGCTAGTTAGAATATTTTCCGAACATGAGTTCGCAGCAATATTTGGCCTATTTTTCCAACACTTAGAATATTTTTCTTTTAAGGTTTTTTTTCTGGATTTATCGATTTCTTGATATTTGTTTCTGGATTTCACGCACGGACTTCAAGTAAATGTCTTAAAAGGATTTTCACTTGAAATGGCTTTCGAAACTATTATTTAGTATTACTAATTATTAAATTAATTACTCCATAATAGGAGAATTTTTAAAAGGACATTTTAAAATGCGATTCCAATCCAAATAAAAATCCGTTTTTCGTAATTATTTTCTAGAATAAAATTCCGCACTCACTTTCGTGCACTTCAAGTGAAGTGGAGAAACGGTTAGGAAAAACCCCGGCTTATGGAACTGAGCTATTTCCTTTCCGGTTAATCCCCGACCATTTCGATTGATCGTTTTGCCTTTTGGCGCATTTTATCGATGATATGAGATAAACTTTTGTTTACTGTTTTGAGTGTGGAGTTGGTAGAAGGTAAGTAAACCGATTAGGACAAACCAGTGGTATGGGACATTGCGTTAACCCTTTTCGGGTTCCTTTCTAGATGTTTCCGACACATTTGCCTGTTGGCGGCTAGTACTGGACCTCTGGGTAATTTTCCTTTTGGTGGTCTCTGGACATTCTGCTCATGTGAGCAGTATTATTGGTGCGTACCTTTGGGCATTTACCCCCTGGGGTTTCACCAATCACGCGTTTTGCCCCTAGACGTGTGGTACCACAAAACTACAGTACTTGGCGATAACGAATCTGGTCGTGCACGTGCATTTTTCTGATGATTTCTTTGTCACTTTTGGAGTTGGTCCTTCGTCACCACTCGAGTGATATGTGATTTACTATGTTGTATTGTCTTTTAGGGTATGTTCCCTTTGGCTTTGGCGATATATCTTTGCTTTGGTATTGATTGATGGTTAGATTCCATATTATGTGTTATCGCTTATGGGCAACCATTTATAGCTTTTGTTACGCCGATGATATGAGGCATTATTGTTTACTCAACACTTGAGTGTTGATTATCTCTTTGGAGAGTTTATTATTGGTTGATGATTATGTGATCGTCTATTATATTATGTGGTTTACATCGCTCTTCTCTATGGAGAAGTACATTATCCTCTATGTTACCGCATTATTGTATCTTATCTAACTGATTATTTAGCTAACCTGACCCGAGTGTTTTATGCTCGGGTCAGACCGAGTTGTTTCAGGTTAGGCCTGTGGACTTAGCTTGCTCTGTTCTTCCGCTCAGGACTTATCTGCTATGCTGTTAGATAGCTTTCTTATTGTCCACTTGATGCTACTTTGTTATTCAGACTTATCTGTACATATTTTTGACTCACATGTGTGAGCAGAGGCTTGTACCCACTTATGATATATTTGGATCTGTATTGACTATGTATTGCTCTGAGACTCCGTGTCTGTTATGTCATTCTGTTCTGTGATGATTTTATCATTTAGTTATTATGTTTGTTCTGATAGATCTTTAGCCATTGTAATTTCGTTATAAATAGTTATTGGATATGTCGAACCACTTGAGAAAAAAAATAGATACCACATTTCGACGTATTCAGTAGATAGTTATAGCTTGATTACACATGGTCGCTTCCATTATACTCCATTCTCCACTTTAGCAGACGGTATTACCCCGTAATACTCTATGCTAGAGTGGGTCTAGGAGTGGGGCGTTACAGCTGGTATCAGAACAAGGTTCATGTAACAACCCTGTATTTTTTGATTGTTTTAATTGTATATTTTAATTATTATAATTGAATTCTTGATTTAAAAACTTTATTTTTATCTATTAAAATGAATAGTTTTGTTATTTTAAATATAAATTTTGATTTTAATGTAAATTATAATTTCAAACATGTATAAATTGAATATTTTCCAAAAAAGTGAATTTTGGTCAAAATGGTCAAACTTTGACTTTTAAATTTAAAATTTGAAAGTTTGAAAATATTAAATTTTATCTTTTATTATGAAAGTAAATAAAATTTTAAGAACATTTCTTTTCGTTTCGTTGAAATCTGATTTATAATGTGAAAGTTATGCCTTTTTAACTATTGTGTGAAATTTGTTGTATTTAACAAAATTGTTTATTTTAAATTATATAAATAATATTTTATTTGGTCATGTAATGTTCTAATTCATGTTTATATGGGTAAATAACATGTATTGTATATATTTCGGTTTTAAAACGTTTTTGGAAGTGTAATTGACATTTTCCAATGTCAGTTGTATTCTGTTTAAAATTTTTAATTTCTAGTTTCAATTAATTAAAGAAATTCTTTATTTATTTTTCTATTTTCTTAAGATTTTCATTTTTATTTCATTTCTACTTTATTTTTTCCTCATTTATTTTATTTATTTGACATTTATTTGTTTCAAAGTGAAATAGAAATTTGTCTAGAGCCAATGGTATTTTTTTTGTAATTTTCATGTCCTGTTTCCAATTTTTAAACAATTTCTTTAATTATTTTTCTATTTTCTATAAATTTAATTATTTATTTCACTTTTAATATGTTTAGGAAATTATTTTATTTCAAAATTTTGCTTTAGAATATTTTTAAAATGAAGTAGATATTTTTCCAAAGCAAATGATGATTTAATTGTAATTTTTGAACCCTGTTTTGAAATTTTAAGCAATTTCTTTAATTCTTTTTTCATTTTATTTAAAAATTATTATTTATTTTTATTTTATATTACTTTATTTCGGTTTTAAAGTCAAATTACTGAAATTTTAATTAGTTTATTTGAATAAAGGAAAATAGAAAACAAAGAGTCAGAAACTTTTTCATTTTCTAGTCTTTTCATCTCCTTGTCTTTTCATTTGCCTTGCCTTTTCATTATTCCTTGTAGCCGTTCATTCTCCTAAGCATTGCCATGACTTTCCTCTTCATTTGATGTCAAATATTCTTCTCACATCATAAAACTCACGGCTAGGAAGAAGAGGAAAAAAAATGGCTTCTTCTTTAATCTTTTTCTCCTCTTTTCACATGATTTTTTTCATTGATTTTTGCCTCCCTCTCTCTTGTGCTTTGCTAGGCACCTACCACCCACCATCACCACCATCCTCTCCACCATCTACAGCAGCACCAACCCCCTCTCCTCTGACCACAACCTCTAGCCATGACCATTAGATGAAGCCACCACCTCAAATTTGCAAAGCACTTCACCAAAACAATGCTAGCCAAGCCTATACTACACTATTGCCTTCATAGTTGCCTTTGGCCACCCCTTAGCCACCACTACCATCATCTACTTCACCTCTGGCTACCCCTTTCACTACTTTCCAGATCTGACCTGACATGAAGACCCCATGGCCGAGCCTATATGTGGTCATAGCCGAGTCAAAATGCACCAAAAACTTCACCTATTTGCCTTAAACCCATGTATGCTTCATGTTGTAACTCTTCCACCACCTTCATCCACTTTTAACCTGACCTTTATGGTTGCCATACCTGACCCAAACCCGAGCCTAGTGGGGTGAGAACAAGCCCATTTGATCATGTGACAAGCTATGTTGTCGTGGTTAGGCACTTTTGTGTTAAAGCTGGGTAATGTTCTTTGTTGATTCAAAATTTCCATTTCGTTTCAATTCATATTTTTATTTTATATATATTTATATTATCTTGTTTATTTTTTGTATACAAGATCAATATCAAGGCTCTCCACCATTCAAATTAAATCATGCTTTTCGTGCCTTTGGAATCGCTCTTGTGTGTGTTGTTTGTCTCTAGCTTCGTAAAAGGTGAGTCTTTCTCACTCTGACATATTTACTTATGAAATAGTAAACTGATGGCAAGTGTATAGTAATATAAAATATTTATGCAATTTAATGATGATCATATGATATGCTATGCCATGTTATTACCATGTTAAAACTGTTAGTTATCACCTGACATTTGATATATTGCGACATTGACATTGTTTATATTAGTTATGCATATGATCACACTGCAAGTTCCCTGTTAAAATAGAATCACTATGGGTTGAAATGATACATACCCGAACGGACTTTAGAATAGGGAAATATCATTATCGGCTGAAATGATAGGCCTGAGCGATTTTCATTGTATTTTATTTGACTTGGGATTGCGGGTTTGAAATGATAGAACTCGGGTTTTCTTTGTAAACTGCGGATTGAAATGATATATATCTGTATCACTTGACCTAGGTTAGAAAATTATATACAGACCCCATGGTATATTTTAAATGATTTTTATTGAAGTATGTATTTTTAAAAGTATGAAATTTTGGTTTAAAAATATATATTTTATGGTTTTAAGAAAATTAAATATTAAGTCTTTAAATTGTGAATTTGAGTACGTAAATTTGAAGTAATTGGGATTTTTGACTTTAAATTTTATTTTAAAATGTAAATAAATAATGAAAATTAAATTTAAAGTTTTGAAATTATATCTGAAGTAAAATTTTAAGTTTTATTAAATTTATAAGTTAATAAACAGTGAATTTTGACTTAATAAATGAATAGAGTTTTTAAATTGAATATTTCATCTAAAAAATTTTGTTGTGTTAAATCATATGTTAAAATGATTTTAAATGTGAAATTTTGAAGTCTACAAATATGATTTTTAAGTTATAATAAAAATTTGGAGTTTTATTATTATTTTTGAAAAGCTAAAATGAAACCTGGAATTTTATAGCATTTTCAAAATGTTGTAGTCTTTTGACAGCATTTTTAAATGATGTTGTTTTGAATCTAACAATGTTTGAAATAACTAAATATTTATTACGGCATTTTATAAATGTCCTTATTCTTGAACTAAACCATTTTGGAAGCTATAAGCTACGATAGCACTTTATAAATGTTGTCGTTGCTATAATTTGACAATGTTTGAAATATTATAGATTTTAACACTGTTTGAGTCATATTTTAAAGTGTTAAATGATTTAACTTTTGGAAATTGATTAATTGTGAAATTTAAGAAGTTTTGAATATATTTTAATATTTAAATTTGAATTTTTAAGGAATTTGAATTTGAATTTGAATTTAAATAGGGTTTACTTGGTTATGTGTTAAATGGAATGAAATATAATGAGATAAATGAATTTTTGAATGGAATTTTTAATGTATTTTGTAATGATACTTGAAATAACAAATGAATGACTTATTTGATTTAAAAAAATGATATTAAAATTTGAGTATTTGAATTTGAATTCAAATAATGATTTTATAATAAGGTTTTGAAAAGATATGATATTTGATGATTGAAATGGTTTGGAAATGATTTGATCTTTATTTTGATAAAGAATATGAATTGGAATGATATGTACTTTTGATAAATGAATATTTGAAGTTTGTATTGGTATGAAAGGATACTTAGTTTAATTGTAAATTGAGTTTATTTAAATAATATTGGATTTATGAAATGAATATTTCAAAACTTTAATAATGAAACTAGATTTGAGATATATGAAATTATAAAATTTAGTTTTTGAAATGTGGATATTAAAGCTTTGAAATATATTAAAAATTGAATAGTTTAATTTGTGGATCAAATCTATATTTGAAATTGATATGATTTGAAATGGTTATTGGGAAATTTTATTGAAACTGATGGTTTGAATTAAATTAAGTTAGAAATTGAAAATTGGGATTAATTGAATGAATTATAAAATGTAAAGAATTAAATGAATATCCTATGATTTCAAATGTATGATTTTGAAATGTTATGATTTTCAAAGTGTAATTGTTTCAAGTATTTTTGGTTTCGAAAGAGTAATGCTTTGAAAATATTATGATTTGAAATGAATATATGTTTGAAATGTTTTTGGTTTCGAAGTATAAACTATTTTGATTGAATAAATAGTTTTGAAATAAAAATGATTTTGGTTTCGAAGTATAAACTATTTTGATTGAATAAATAGTTTTGAAATAAAAATGGTTTTAGTTTCGAAGTATAAACTATTTTGAAAGAAATATAGTTTGAAATGAAATGATTTGATCTTATTAAAGTATAAACTATTTTGAAATGACCACGGCGTTATAATAATGTTTGGTTGTTAAAGAGACCGGGATCGGAAGTTGTCATACTCTCTGCCAACTCCGAAAACCACTTTAACAACCGTGTACGCGGTGGAGATTCCAGAATGAAGTAGGATGGTGGCGACGTTCTTGAGGTATATTACGTGGACCCAACTCCCGTGAGTTGGCATAGGGTTGCTAAAACAGGAGCGAACTCGGGCCAAGTGAGGTCATTCCTCTGATCGGACACATTCCTTCGATACTATACTCTTACTGGTGATTGATTAGATGGCCATCCTCTGATTTTGATATGGGTGTGTGTTCCGAGGTGGGCGTATGTGGCTGCTGCGTTACCACCAGCCCGTGTGCGTAATCGGTATATCTACCCTGGCATTGCCTTGTGTGTCGTGTCACCTACCATACCGAGCCTTTACTACGAGTTTGTTTTTCTCCCTTAGCCCGTGTGGTTTCCTCTGACAGTCACCCGGAGTGGAGATGGCATGATATTGGATGGACTACTGAGACTATTATTTGTGAAGGGTGACATGGGTAGCCGGAACGCTATTTAAAAGTATGTTTATTTTACTGTAGACATTATTATAATAATGCAATATTACTACATAGTAAATAGTTTAACGGATCCTAAAAGGATGGGCGATCCCAAGCATTCTTTAAGTTACTGATGCATTTTTGTTACTGTTCACTTGAGTTGATTTATAGTTCATAAGTATTTATGTCCTGACTCGAGTGTTTTGTGTTTTGCTTTACGCTCGAGTCAGATGGAGTGAATTAGCATTCAAGATTCACCTTCGGAGTTGGAGCTTTTCTTGAAGATGCAGCCATCTATTTTGCTTTATGTATCCAGTGATTTCAGTGATGTATTCTGATTTTGTACCTGATGTATCTTATTATTCTTCTGTTGTATCTTGTGTAACTCTGATGTATCTTATTTTTATATAGTAGCTTCATGAACTACTATCTCTTTTATTTCCGCTGCATTATTATTTACTCTATGTCTGTGATCTATGATTATGTATTTACAGTATATTCTGAGATTTGCCAAATTTTATTTACAATGCAGTATTTTGAGAAATTCAAGTCTGACATGCGCGGATGGGAATGGTTGAAAATATCGGGTTGTTATATTTGGTATCAGAGCTTTGGTAGCTCTAGGCAAAACTCAGTATATAGGGTAAATGTATTTACAGATTCACTTTCATTCGAGTTTAAATCCCTTCCTTTTTGACTCGATTTTTTTGAATGTTGAAACATTCCCGGTGGTTCCAAAATCCATTCGTGTCCCTCACTACTCATCTTCTTTTGATTCTGGAGTATCCCATAACTCCACTTCGAATGATCTTTATAGCGAGAGGGTGGTTTCGCCAATCTCAAAATGATTAGCAAAGGGGTGAAACTCCTTCACAACAGCATCGATTCACCAAAGATTTTATATCCTTGGTTTAGATGCTGGTATCTCTTATTATCCCAAATTCTATCTCTTGAGATCGAATGTTGATTTACCCATAAATCCACATCGATCTTATTCTTTAAGTCAAGGTTGACCGGTTAAGGTTGCCCGCGATTTATTTAAGCTTATCCATCTTTCTATTCTGTTATTTAATCATCTCATATTTGTTTCCAACTTATCTTCAAGTCATTCTTGAAGTGTAATTTTAAACTAATATTTAAAATGTTTAATATATTGTGTTTTTGAGTTGTTGATGTTGATTTAGGTTTCTGATCGATTCGTCTGATCAACGCTATCGATAAGATTTCCAAAACACTTGACCAGAACAAACAGACACAATATGTTGTTTTTTCAAATTTAGTAATGAAATAAATTTTGTAGCTATATTATAAATCTTTTTCTGGATTTTATTGAATTGGTTGTTAAGAAATAATATTTGATTTTATATACCATATTGAACTATAAACATGGTTATAAATTTATTTGGAAATTTAAAATGAATTTAAAACAAGAATTTGAGAATTTAATTTCCAATGGATTTCAAACCTTGTATTTTAAGTTTTAAAAGGATATATTATTTAAAGTAATTTCTAATAGAAAGTTGTTTCTAAAGAATTTTAAATTTTAAAATTAGTGCTCTTCTCTTGGTCGTTGGAAAATAATTTCGGTGATGACTGCAGCATCATCGACATTCATTTTTGAGTTTCGAAGTGAAGAGTCCGTTCTGTAGCCTTGCTATAGTTTTGTTTTGGGGAATTTAATTGATTTGAATTTCTAAAAATAGGACTGGATTTATAACATATGCTGATATATGATTTAAATTTGAATGGATATATATATATATATATGTGCATTTAGTTATCTCTAAATAGTTTGGAATTTATTGGAAATTTAGTTCCTAAATTTTATCTTGAAGGATAATTTTAAGTATAATTTCAAGATTTGGATAAATATTCAAGTTTGAAATGATTGAAAAGTTTATTTGTATAATACACAATTTCATTCCAATATAACTTACCTTAATTTTCAAAAGTTGAATATGTAATTGGATAATATACAATATAAAAACAAAGATTTTATAAATAAAATTTGAGTGGTTGTAATAAATGTTATACACTTGAATTTTAGTTATAAAAGGATCAACAGAGGTAAATAAAGAAAAAGGGTAATGGAATAATTTACAATATAAAATAATGTTAAAAGAAATAAGGATAAGATAAAACAGTTATAATAAGTATAAATATATTTAACATAGGTGATAAAATATATTAAGAGGAGTAAATTTAATTTTAATTAGGAATTATGAAGAATTAAATTTATTAAATATATTTTGAGTCTAATAAATGATTTTTTTTTCAACTCCATGATTTTAGGGATTTGTCAATTTAATATAATTGGATGATAAGATAATGAAATTAGAGATAGTTTAGATTTATTTAACTTATGTAAGATTTATTATCAATTTAAGTTGAAATTTTCGTGGTTTCAAATTTACTATCTTATTTTGTTTTCAAACTATCTTTTGGTTATCCTTATTTCCCTTATTTTGCAACAGAATGTGAAGGCTATTGCTTATACCAGTCTATTTAAAAAAAATTCTATAATCTTTGATAATCTTTGGTACTCATTTTTGAATATGAGCACTGCTTGCCATCCATAGACCGTCGGTCAAGCGGAAAGGGTGAATCAGATTCTAGAAGATCATTTTCGTGCTTGTGATCTTGATTCTGGAGGATGTTGAGAAGATCATCTCCACCTTGTTAAACTTACCTATAACAACAGTTATCAGGTATAAATTTCAATCTTCTTACCATCTTGTCTTAATCCTATTTCATTCTATTTTTTTGATTTCCCCTACCCCATTCCTTTTCGGGGACGAAAAGTTTTGAGTGGGGGAGAGTGTAACAACCCTGTATTTTCTGATTGTTTTAATTGTTTATTTTAATTATTATAATTAAATTCTTAATTTAAAAACTTTATTTTTATCTATTAAAATGAATAGTTTTGTTATTTTAAATACAAATTTTGATTTTAATGTAAATTATAATTTCAAATATGTATAAATTGAATATTTTCCAAAAAAGTGAATTTTGATCAAAATGGTCAAACTTTGACTTTTAAATTTAAAATTTGAAAGTTTGAAAATTTTGAATTTTATCTTTTATTATGAAAGTAGATAAAATTTTAAGAACACTGCTTTTCGTTTCGTTGAAATCTGATTTATAATGAGAAAGTTATGCCTTTTTAACTATTGTGTGAAATTTTCTGTATTTAACAAAATTGTTTATTTTAAATTATATAAATAATATTTTATTTGGTTATGTAATGTTATAATTCATGTTTATATAGGTAAATAACATGTATTATATATATTTTGGTTTTAAAACTTTTTTGAAAGTGTAATTGACATTTTCCAATGTCAGTTGTATTCTGTTTATAATTTTTAATTTCTAGTTTCAATTAATTAAAGGAATTCTTTATTTATTTTTCTATTTTCTTAAGATTTTCATTTTGTTTCATTTCTACTTTATTTTTTCCACATTTATTCTATTTATTTGACATTTATTTGTTTTAAAGAGAAATAGAAATTTTTCTAGAGCCAATGGTATTTTATTTGTAATTTTCATGTCCTGTTTCCAATTTTTAAACAATTTCTTTAATTATTTTTCTATTTTCTCTAAATTTAGTTATTTATTTCACTTTTAATATGTTTAGGAAATTATTTTATTTCAAAATTTTTCTTTAGAATATTTTAAAATGGATTAGATATTTTTCCAAAGCCAATGATGATTTAATTGTAATTTTTGAACCTTGTTTTGGAATTTTAAGAAATTTCTTTAATTCTTTTTCCATTTTCTTTAAAAATTATTATTTATTTTTATTTTATATTACTTTATTTAATTTTTAAAGTCAAATTACTGAAATTTTAATTAGTTTATTTGAATAAAGGAAAATAGAAAACAATGAGTCAAAAACCTTTTCATTTTCTAGTCTTTTCATATCCTTGTCTTTTCATTTGCCTTGCCTTTTCATTTTTCCTTGTAGCCGTTCATTCTCCTAAGCATTTCCGTGACTTCCCTCTTCATTTGACGTGAAATATTCTTCTCACATCATAAAACTCACGGCTAGGAAGAAGAGAAAAAAAAATGGCTTCTTCTTTAATCTTTTTCTCCTCTTTTCACATGACTTTTTTCATTGATTTTTGCCTCACTCTCTCTTGTGCTTTGCTAGGCACCTACCACCCACCATCACCACCATCCTCTCCACCATCTACAGCAGCACCAACCCCCTCTCCTCTGACCACCATCTCTATCCATGACCATTAGATGAAGCCACCACCTCAAATTTGCAAAGCACTTCACCAAAACAATGTTAGCCAAGCCTATACCCCACTATTGCCTTCATAGTTGCCTTTGGCCACCCCTTAGCCACCACCACCATCATCTACTTCACCTCTGGCTGCCCCTTTCACTACCGTCCATATCTGACCTGACATGAAGACCCCATGGACGAGCCTATATGTGGTCATAGCCGACTCAAAATGCACCAAAAACTTCACCTATTTGCCTTGAAACCATGTATGCTTCATGTTGTAACTCTTCCACCACATTCATCCACTTGTAACCTGACCTTTATGGTTGCCATACCTGACCCAAACCTGAGCCTAGTGGGGTGAGAACAAGCCCATTTGATCATGTGACAAGCTATGTTGTCGTGGTTAGGCACTTTTGTGTTAAAGCTGGGTAATGTTCTTTGTTGATTCAAAATTTCCATTTCGTTTCAATTCATATTTTTATTGTATATATATTTATATTATCTTGATTATTTGTTGTATACAAGATCAATATCAAGGCTCTCCGCCATTCAAATTAAATCGTGCTTTTCGTGCCTTTGGAATCGCTATTGTGTGTGTTATTTGTCTCTAGCTTCGTAAAAGGTGAGTCTTTCTCACTCTGACATATTTACTTATGAAATAGTAAATTGATGGCAAGTGTATAGTAATATAAAATGTTTATGCAAGTTAATGATGATCATATTATATGCTATGCCATGTTATTACCATGTTAAAATTGTGAGTTATCACCTGACATTTGATATATTGCGACGTTGACATTGTTTATATTGTTTATGCATATGATCACACAGCAAGTTCCCTGTTAGAATAGAATCTCTATGGGTTGAAATGATACATACCCGAACAGACTTTAGAATAGGGAAAAATCGTTATGGGCTGAAATGATAGGCCTGAGCGATTTTTATTGTATTTTATTTGACTTGGGATTGCGGGTTTGAAATGATAGAACCCGGGTTTTCTTTGTAAACTGCGGATTGAAATGATATATATCTGTATCACTTGACCTAGGTTAGAAAATTATATACAAACCCCGTGGTATATTTTTAAATAATTTTTATTAAAATATGTATTTTTAAACGTATGAAATTTTGATTTAAAAATATATATTTTATGGTTTTAAGAAATTAAATATTAAGTCTTGAAATTGTGAATTTGAGTACGTAAATTTGAAGTAATTGAGATTTTTGACTTTAAATTTTATTTTAAAATATGAATAAATAATGAAAATTAAATTTAAAGTTTCGAAATTGTATTTGAAGTAAAATTTTAAGTTTTATTAAATTTATAAGTTAATAAACAGTGAATTTTGACTTAATAAATGAATGGAGTTTTTAAATTGAATATTTGATCTAAAATTTTTTGTTGTATTAAATCATATGTTAAAATGATTTCAAATGTGAAATTTTGAAGTCTAGAAATATGATTTTTAAGTTATAATAAAAATTTGGAGTTTTATTATTATTTTTGAAAAGCTAAAATGAAATCTGGAATTTTATAGCATTTTCAAAATGTTGTAGTCTTTTGACAGCATTTTTAAATGCTGTTGTTTTGAATCTAACAATGTTTGAAATAACTAAATATCTATTACGACATTTTATAAATGCCGTTATTCTTGAACTAAACCATTTTGGAAGCTATAAGCTACTATAGCACTTTTCAAATGCTGTCGTTGCTATAATTTGACAATGTTTGAAATGTTATAAATTTTAACACTGTTTGACTTATATTTTAAAGTGTTAAATGATTTAACTTTTGGAAATTGATTAATTGTGAAATTTAAGAAGTTTTGAATATATTTTAATATTTAAATTTGAATTTTTAAGGAATTTAAATTTGAATTTGAATTTAAATAGGGTTTACTTGGTTATGTGTTAAATGGAATGAAATGTAATGAGATAAATGAATTTTTGAATGGAATTTTTAATGTATTTTGTAATGATACTTGAAATAACAAATGAATGACTTATTTGATTTAAAAAAATGATATTTTAAATTTGAGTATTTGAATTTTTGAATTTAAACAATGATTTGATAATAAGGTTTTGAAAAGATATGATATTTGATGATTGAAATGGTTTGGAAATGATTTGATCTTTATTTTGATAAAGAATATGAATTGGAATGATATGCACTTTTGGTAAATGAATATTTGAAGTTTGTATTGGTATGAAAGGATATTTAGTTTAAGTGTAAATTGAGTTTATTTAAATAATATTGGATTTATGAAATGAATATTTCAAAACTAAGTAATAATGAAACTAGATTTGAGATATATGAAATTATAAAATTTAGCTTTTGAAATGCAGGATATTAAAGTTTTGAAATATATTAAAAATTGAATAGTTTAATTTGTGGATCAAATCTATATTTGAAATTGATATGATTTGAAATGGTTATTGGGAAATTTAATTGAAACTGATGGTTTGAATTGAATTAAGTTGGAAATTGAAAATTGGGATTAATTGAATGAATTGTAAAATGTAAAGAATTAAATGAATATCCCATGATTTCAAATGTATGATTTTGAAATGTTATGATTTTCAAAGTGTAATTGTTTCAAGTATTTTTGGTTTCGAAAGAGTAATACTTTGAAAATATTATGATTTTGAAATGAATATATGTTTGAAATGTGTTTGGTTTCGAAGTATAAACTATTTTGATTGAATAAATAGTTTTGAAATAAAAATGATTTTGGTTTCGAAGTATAAACTATTTTGATTGAATAAATAGTTTTGAAATAAAAATGGTTTTGGTTTCGAAGTATAAACTATTTTGAAAGAAATATAGTTTGAAATGAAATGATTTGATCTTATTAAAGTATAAAATATTTTGAAATGGCCACGGCGTTATAATAACGTTTGGTTGTTAAAGAGACCGGGATCGGAAGTTGTCATACTCTCTGCCAACTCCGAAAACCACTTTAACAACCGTGTGCGCGGTGGAGATTCCAGAATTAAGTAGGATGGTGGCGACGTTCTTGAGGTATATTACGTGGACCCAACTCCCGTGAGTTGGCATAAGGTGGCTAAAGCAGGAGCGATCTAGGGCCAAGTGAGGTCGTTCCTCCGATCGGACACATTCCTTCGATACTATATTCTTACTGGTAATTGATTAGATGGCCATCCTCCGATTTTGATATGGGAGTGTGTTCCGAGGTGGGCGTATGTGGCTGCTGCGTTACCACCAGCCCGTTTGTGTAATTGGTATATCTACCCTGGCATTGTCTTGTGTGCCGTGTCACCTACCATACCGAGCCTTTACTACGAGTTTGTTTTTCTCCCGTAGCCCGTGTGGTATCCTCTGACAGTCACCCGGAGTGGAGATGGCATGATATTGGATGGACTACTGGGACTATTATGTGTGAAGGGCAATATGGGTAGCCCGGAACGCTATTTAAAAGTATGTTTATTTTACTGTAGACATTATTATAATAGTGCAATATTACTACATTGTAAATAGTTTAACGGATCCTTAAAGGATAGGCGATCCCAAGGATTCTTTAAGTTACTGATGCATTTTTGTTGCTGTTCACTTTACAGTTCATAAGTATTTATGTCCTGACTCGAGTGTTTTGTGTTTTGCTTTACGCTCGAGTCAGATTGAGTGAGTTTGCATTCAAGATTCACCTTCGGAGTTGGAGCTTTTCTTGAAGATGCAACCATCTATTTTGCTTTCTGTATCCAGTGATTTCAGTGATGTATTCTGATTTGTACCTGATGTATCTTATTACTCTTCTGTTGTATCTTGTGTAACTCTGATGTATCTTATTTTTATATAGTAGCTTCATGAACTACTATCTCTTTTATTTCCGCTGCATTATTTATTCTGTGTCTGTGATCTGTGATCTGTGATTATGTATTTACTGTATATTATGAGATTTGCCAAATTTTATTTACAATGCGGTATTTTGAGCAATTCAAGTCCGACATGTGCGGATGCGAATGATTGAAAATATCGGGTTGTTACAGTTCAGGACTAAGCATAATAAACACAGGACAGACACGTAGTACAATACATATTGATATGGTCCAAATTAGACAAATCTCTTCCTTGTGTCTTTTGATAGATAAGTCAGGAATATATGTAGGGATTCATTTATGTTCCTTAGTATTCCTTAATGAATTATCTATCATTGAATCGTGCATAACTCTATCTTCTTTTAACTTTCAGTATGTCTGGAAGGGGAAGAACCACACGTCAGACCGGTACAGCTGGGCGGCTCGGCAACTCTCAGCCGAAGGGCATGTATATGACCACCGACCAGATCATGGAGCTAGATCGGAATTCTCGGTCTCATACTCAGTCACCAGCTCCAGTTACTGAGGTTCCGCATAAGTCAGCCTTTGCGCATCTCTGCAGTGATTTTACTCATCTCGGAGGGAAGCCGTTCAGTGGCTCCGAGACTATTCTTGAGGTCCAGGCTTGGATTCGTGTATGCGAGCATGCTTTTACTCGCACGGCTATCCCAGACCATGACCCCTTTCTTGTTGCTTCCAGTCAGCTTCAGAGCCGTGCCTTGGATTGGTATGAGCTCCTTATCTCTGAGACTGATGAGACTGCACTAACTTGGGATCATTTGCGTGAGCGTTTTTTGCTCAAGTTCGTCCCAGAGTTTGAGAAGAACTCCCTTGCTCGCCGCTTTATTGATCTTAAGCAAGGGAAATCCTCTGTTTCAGACTATGTTTCTTCTTTTGAGGCCCTGTCCAAGTATGGCCTCGAGTTCATCAGCACACCACACAAGAAGAACCTCAAGTTTGTGGAAGGTCTGAAGAAGCAGCTCATGCTTCAGCTCAAGCTTCCATTTGACGAGCTTGTAAATGCGACACTTCATCTTGAGTCAGTCGAGATGGAGAAGGATAGTGATGATGGTGGAGGCTCCAAGAACTCCAACCAGAAGCGTGGCCCTTTTCATAAGTCCAAGTTCTTTAGGAAGAATAATAAGAATACTGGCAACACTACCACTCAGCTTCAGGCTCACACTCAGCCTCAAGCTCAATCTCAGACCAGTGGAACACGTCCCATGAGGAAGTGTTTCAACTGCAATTCTCCGGATCACATGATTAGGGAGTGTCCCAAACTCCTCTTTTTCCACTATTGCAAAACGGAGGGTCACCGCATTACTACTTGTCCAGTTGCTCCTGCTAGTGCTAAGCCCGACAAGCTTAATGCTGCCAAGGCTTCTACCGATTCTGCTCAGCCTCGAGGTACGCATCCTTCCGTTCTTAAAGGCTCTATTCTGTTTCATGGTAGATCAATTAGAGTTCTCTTTGATACCGGTACTTCTCACTCATTCGTATCAAAGGAATTAGTTGATATTCTGTCTTTGGATGTTTCTTGTATGATTACCTCTCTGAGGATTATGAATCTGATTGGTGGATCCACGACCCTCAGCCTTTTATGTGAAAATGTTAACATCGATCTATGTGGTTTTTCTTTTCGTGAGAATCTGCATGTTATGGCTCATTTGGGTTTTGATATGATTCTCGGTATGGATTGGCTAGTTCAGTACGACGACAAGATTATTTGTTCAGAGCGGGTATTATTCCTTCGTTATCCTGACTCGTCCGCTCCATTAGCCCTTGTTCTTCGGGATGTTGAAATTTCCGAAGCTACTCTATTTGCTATTGATTCACGAGATTATGATATGGACATATCTCGTATTCCAGTTGTTCGGGATTTCCCCGATATCTTCGAACCGGTATCGAGCCTACCGCCGAAGCGGGCTATTGAGTTCCGCATTGATCTCATTCCAGGAACTCATCCAGTTAGTCGTCCTCCCACGAGGATGTCTACTAAAGAGAATGAGGAACTCAAGAAGCAGTTGATTGAGCTCAAGGCAAAGCAGTTTATTCGGTCCACTTCTTCGCCATGGGGTGCAGCAGTGGTCTTCGTTAAGAAGCCCGATGGCTCACTTAGGCTTTGCATCGACTATCGCAAGCTTAATGAGGTGACCATCATAAATCGTTATCCATTGCCACAGATTGACGTTATGTTCGATCATTTAAACGGTGTGAAGGTCTTTTCCCAGCTCGACCACGCCACCGGATTTCATCAGCTCCGAGTCGCGGAAGATAGCGTTCCGCTTACTGCTTTCCGGACTCGTTATGGTTCCTTTGAGTGGTTGGTCATGCCATTCGGCTTGACGAACGCACCAGCATTCTTCGTCGATTTGATGACTCGAGTATTCCGAGAATATCTCGATAAGTTCGTTCTGGTTTTCATCGACGATATTCTGATTTGTTCTAAATCCGAGGCAGAGCATACTCATCATTTGAGGATCATCATGGATACACTTCGTCAGCATCAGCTTAAGGCCAAGTTCTCCAAGTGTCATTTTTGGGAGAGCAAGGTCAAGTTCTTAGGCCATGTGGTATCTTCTGAGGGCATATCTGTCGATCCTTCCAAGATCGAAGCCATTCAGAACTGGAAGCATCCTAAGAATGTGCATGAGATTCACAGCTTCCTTGGTCTCGCAGGTTATTACCGTCGTTTCATCAAGAATTTCTCTCATGTTGTTCTTCCGCTTACGAGCCTGACTCGTAAGGGTGTTCGCTTTATCTGGTCGGATAAGTGTCAAGCTTCCTTTCAGCGACTAAAGAAACTTCTCTCATGCTCCTATTCTAGTGGTTCCAGAGGGAAACCATGATCTTGTTGTCTACACCGATGCTTGTGGAAGCGGGATCGGTGCTGTGCTTATGCAGAAGGATCAGGTAGTTTCTTACGCTTCTAGGCAACTGCGTCCGAATGAGGCTCGCTATCCTACTCATGATCTTGAGTTAGCAGCCATCATCTTTGCCTTGAAGACGTGGCGTCATTATCTATTGGGCGAACGTTTCATTCTGTACACCGATCACAAGTCACTGAAGTATCTATTCAGCTAGAAGGATCTCAATATGAGGCAGCAGCGATGGCTTGAGTTTCTCGCCTCATATGACTTAGACATTCAGTATAACCCTGGCAAGAGTAATCGTGTGGCTGATGCTCAGTCGCAAACACTCGGCAGTAGTTTCTATGATGATAGCCAAGTGGGATATTCTTAAGACTGTTTCTGTGTGCGATATTCGAGATCGAGCTCCATCTTCTGATTCTCTGGTCTTATTGTCCAGTTTGGAAGCTCGACCTATTTTACTGGATCGCACTGCCCATGCTCAGCGGCAGGATCCAGACTTGTTGCATCTTATCCATCTTCTTGAGTCAGGATCCAATGATGAGGCTTTGCTGAACTATTCTATTGATTCTCATCGGTGTCTTTGCAGGAAGAACCGTATATTGGTACCATCTGATTTATCGCTTAGGCGTGACATTCTGGACGAGTGTCATCGCCTAAGTACATCATTCATCCCGGTTCAAGTAAGATGTATGACGATATGTGTCGGTTATATTATTGGGAAGGTTTGAAGAGAGATGTTGCAAGTTATGTGAGCAGTTGCATGACTTGTCAATAGATCAAGGCCGAGCATCAGCGTCCATCCGGTCTTCTTAACCCTCTTGAGATTCCATTGTGGAAATGGGATCATATATCTATGGATTTCATCGACGGTCTACTCGATCGAGGTCAGGCCATACTTCTATCTGGGTTATTGTTGATCGCTTGACCAAATCGGCTCATTTTATTCCGATTAAGTCCACTCGGACTGCACCTCAGTTGGCCAAGCTCTGTGTGAAAGAAGTCGTCCGACTTCATGGCATTCCTAGCTCTATCGTTTGTGATCGAGACGCTTTGTTCACTAGCCACTTCTGGAAGTGTCTACAGTCAGCTCTGGGTACAAAGCTGAACTTTTCTGCTGCTTATCACCCTCAGACGGGCGGTCAGACTGAGAGGGTGAATCGTGTATTGGAGGATCTTCTTCGCTGTTGTATTCTTGATTTCGGGGATAGTTGGGAGGCCACTTACCACTTGTGGAGTTCTCCTACAACAACATCTATCAGTCCAGTATTGGCATGGCTCCTTTCGAAGCTCTTTATGGAAGGCCATGTCGCTCTCCTTCGTGTTGGTTAGAATCTGGAGAGAAACTCATTCTTGGTCCAGATTCAGTTCGGGAATCTTCTGAGATGATTACTCTTATCCGTCAGAGAATGCAAGAGGCGCAGGACCGTTGGAAATCCTACGCAGACAACCGTAGGAAGCCTCTTGAGTTCTCCATTGGTGATCTTGTCTATATTCGGATATCTCCCATGAAGGGGGTTATGCGTTTCAGTTCTACAGGGAAATTGGCTCCTCGCTATGTCGGACCATTTCCTATCACGGAACGCATTGGCCCTGTTGCTTATCATGTGGCTCTACCAGCTCATTTCTCTGGAATACATGATGTGTTCCATGTCTCTCAGCTTCGCAAGTGTGTGCGCGATCCTGATTCTATTATCGAGCCGCAGATCGTGCCAGATTTGGAGATCTCACCCAATCTATCTTGGGAGCAGCAACCACTCCGTGTGCTTAATTCGAAGGTCAGACGCCTTCGAAACAAAGAGGTTCCGCTTGTGAAAATTCAATGGTCACCCAATCCTAGGGACTGCACTTGAGAGACCAGAGAATTTATCGAGCGTACTTATCCTGGTTTTCTTTCATCTTCGGGCACGGGTGAGCATCTATATTTATCTTATGTTGTTTCTTCGATGGATTAGATGTTATAGACGACTTCCATATTTAAGGAATTGCGGGGACACAGTTTTCTTAAGGGGGAGTCTGTAACAACCCAGGATTGCAATTACCGAATAATAAATTAAAATTATGATTTTAATTTAAATGGAGCTAAAAAATGGATTTTTTTTGGATAGGCTAATTTCTTTAAAATAAATTTATTTGAAAAAAAAGGGTGGGTTTATATTGGTGGGTTTTAGTTGGCTAATGAAGCATTAAATAGTTTTAGTGAACATTAGGATGCCACTTCTCTTATTGGGTCAATTAGTGAAACCAAACCCATTACCCACCTTTATATATTATCTTAAACCCACCCTAACCCTCATCTTCATAATTTCCTCAAACCCTAAACACCTCCTAAAAACCTAACTAATGGCCTCCATTTGGTAGAAGATCCAATTTCTTCTCCACATAGCTAATCTAGGTTAATACAAGCTAAAAGGTAAAGCAATCCTTCTCTAATCATTCTCTAATCTTCATTCTAATTTCTGAAATTAATTTTTAACACGTGGTTTTTGGTTTATTTTTTTTATGAAGCCTTTTGATCTCCTCTCTCTAGCTTTTGAAGCGCACACCAAGTGTTTGTGCATGTTTTTCTTGCATTGGTTGACGTAAAATTGCTAGCTAAATCCCTTTTTACTTGATGCTAATGAGAGGTTTGCTAAAAAAAAAAATTAAAAATCATTTCTCTAATTATCGTTTTGGAATTGTAGCTGAAACGAAATCAGGCATAACTTCTTCATTTCTCAGCCGAATTCAATAATTTTGAATGTTCTGGAAAGTTTAGACATAAGGATATAAGTTTCATATATAGATTTTTCCGAAATTTTGCCATTTATTAGATCAAAATCGTGCTTGTTTGTTGCTATCCCGAGAGTAAATTGACAGCAACAACAATCTCAGGACTGCGAATTGTAGTGGCCATAAGTTACAATTTCTCATCCGTTTTTGGTCAGGTTTTCTATGCTGCAAACTAGATTCAATAAGGAACACTTTCTCTTCAGGTTATATTTTGATATTTTGCCATTTAGATGACCTGAAATGCGTTCGAAGACAGAAGACCAATTCTGTCTTTAACAAGTTATCCTGAGTTTCAATCTGATATTGTTTTGCCTGTATCTCTCTCGTTTTTGATCCGAATTAGATAATTTCAGATGTTCCCGAAAGCTTAAAACATATGCTACAATTTTTATTAAGTAATTTTTCTGTAATTTTGAGGCTAACTATGTCAAAAATTGATTTTTCTACTATCTTCCCGAGTGCGATACACATATTAGCTCTGTGGATGAAACTATTTTGGTTATAACTTTTGAGCCGCTAGTCAATATTAAATGATTTTAAACTTTCTAAAAAGCTTAGAAACTAATTTACAACTTACATGTTTTCTGGTTTGCAAAATTCTGAGGTTAAGAGAGTCGAAACCTCATTTATTTGTCGCTATCTTGAGAATAAACGACAACGACAGTGAATTTACAAATCTGAGAATTGTAATCGTCATATCTCATTCATACTAAGTCCAATTTTGATGAACTTCATATTGTTGAAAATCTTACACTTAGTAGAACAACTTTCCTTCAATAAATATTTTTTTGATTTTGAAGTTTGTTATATTAAAATATGAATTCTTTACAGCAGAGGTGAAATTAGTATAATGTGTAATCTCCGGATTTTTGATGATATTTTGACGATTTCGATAATTCCATTTGCATTCTTTTTAATGAAACAGAATTTAATTACCTAGCCCGAATGGGCTGGGGCTGCTGTTCCAGGCTTAAAGCCCGTTTGGGCCTGAGCAAATATTCCTTCAGCTGTGTTTTATTAACCTATTTCTGTTCAGGGTTGCAACTTCGTGACTCTGCCACGGCTACGTCCTTTATCGGAATTCAACATTTTTGGTCTCGTTGGAAAGATGGAGTTACGAACTCCATATCTAGAAAGTTTGTTCATCAACCGAGTTCATTAGACCCTTCGAATTTCCTGTCAAAGTTCAACCAAGATCGCTGTGCAAAACAGTGCATTTCATGTTTCTGAGTCTGGCTTTGGAACGTCGCTGCGCCTTCGTTTCAAGTCAGAATCGAGCAATTCTTTTTGCAACTTGAAGTAGGAATATCGGACTACATTCCTGGAAATTTTCATGACATTTGGATTCTGTTTGCTAGTACGAATATTTTTCCGAACATGGGTTCGCAGCAATATTTGGCCTATTTTTCCAACACTTAGAATATTTTTCTTTTGAGGTTTTTCTGGATTTACCGATTTCTTGAGATTTGTTTCAGGATTTCACGCACGGACTTCATAAAAATGTCTTAAAAGGATTTTTCACTCGAAATGGCTTTCAAAACTATTATTTAGTGTTACTTTAATTATTAAATTAATTACTCCATAATAGGAGAATTTTTAAAAGGACGTTTTAAAACGCGATTTCAATCCAAATAAAAATCCGTTTTCCGCTACTATTTTTTAGAATAAAATTCCACATTCACTTTTGTGCACTTCAAGTGAAGTGGAGAAACGGTTGGGAAAAACTCCAGCCTATGGAACTGAGCGTATTTCCTTTCCGGTTAATCCTCGACCATTTCGATTGATCGTTTTGCCTTTTGGCGCAGTTTATCGATGATATGAGATAAACTTTTTTTCACTGTTTTGAGTGTGGATTGGTAGAAGGTAAGTAAACCGATTAGGGCGAACCAGTGGTATGGGACATTGCGTTAACCCTTTTCGGGTTCCTTTCTAGATGTTTCCGACACATTTGCCTGTTGGTGGCCTGTAGCGGACCTCTAGGTCATTTGCCTTTTGACGGTCTCTGAAAATTCTGCTCATGTGAGCAGTATTATTAGTGCTTGCCTTTGGGAATTTACCCCCTGGGGAGTCACCAATCGCGCGTTTTGCCCCTAGGCGTGTGGTACCACAAAACTGCAGTACTTGGCGATAACGACTCTGGTCGTGCACGTGCATTTTTCTGATGATTTCTATGTCACTTTTGGAGTTGGTCCTTCGTCACCGCTTGAGTGATATGTGATTTACTATGTTGTATTTTCTTTTGGGGTATGTTCCCTTTGCCCTTGGCGATATATCTTTGCTTTGGCATTGATTTATGGTTAGATTCCATATTATGTGTTATCGCTTATGGGCAACTATTTATAGCTTTTGTTACGCCGATGATATGAGGCATTATTGTTTACTCAACACTTGAGTGTTGATTGTCTCTTTGGAGAGTTTATTATTGGTTGATGATTATGTGATCGTCTATTATATTATGTGGTTTACATCGCTCTTCTCTATGGAGAAGTACCTTGTCCTCTATGTTACCGCATTATTATATCTCAGTTTATCTAATTGATTATTTAGCTAGCCTGACCCAAGTGTTTTATGCTTGGGTCAAACCGAGTTGTTTCAGGTTAGGCCTCTGGACTTAGCTTGCTCTGTGCTTCCGCTCAGAACTTATCTGCTATGCTATTAGATAGCTTTCTTATTGTCCGCTTTATGCTACTTTGTTATTCAGACTTATCTGTACATATTTTTGACTCACATGTGTGAGCAGAGGCCTGTACCCACTTATGATATATTTGGATCTGTATTGGCTATGTATTATTCTGAGACCCCGTGTCTGTTATGTTATTCTGTTCTGTGATGATTTTATCATTTAGTTATTATGTTTGTTCTGATAGATCTTTAGCCATTGTAATTTCGTTATAAATATTTATTGGATATGTAGAACCACTTGAGAAAAAAATTAGATACCACATTTCGACGTGTTCAGTAGATAGTTATAGCTTGATTACACATGGTCGCTTCCATTATACTCCATTCTCTGCTTTAGCAGACGGTATTACCCCGTAATACTCTTTGCTAGAGTGGGTCTAGGAGTGGGGCGTTACAATTTCTTTGCCTGATTTAGTTTTATACCCTATGTGCATAATATATAGTTGTTATAGTTATTAGTATAGGTTTAACTTATGTTGTATACACACAAATAAACCACTATATACTTTTATTTCTATTATTTCACACATATATTTTGAGTTTAAGTTATCAATACTTAATCTATATCATTATATATTTATTTATACTTATATTTAATATGAATAAGATAGATTATATGTTAAATATTTTTGAGAGACTTTATTTTGAAATTCCAAACCATAGTTTCTTTCCCAAATATACATATAGATAAATAAATAGTCAATAGCCAAAAGATATTATTTATTTCCTATAAGATTTATCATATCCAATATTTAATATATCTTTTAAATCAATTTACATATATCCTGATATTTTAATTATTAGAATTTTTATTTGTCCGACTTATAAAAATTGACATTTCAATAATTTAAAATCAGTTAATTTCCCAATTAACACATGTCAAAAATCCGGGTCGTCACATTCCTCCCCCCTTTGAATCTTTTCAACCTCGAAAAGGAACGAAGCCAGAATTATTAAAATGTTTAAAATCAGATAAATTTTCTTTGATCATTTTTAAAATACTTTAAAAATCTATATAATATTACTAAAATAGTCTTTATAAAAAAACTTTTATAACTCGATGTTTCGACAAGTCCATCCTTGTTGTCACAGAAATTCGATCATACGTTGATCAGACGTAGGACTGAAAATCTATAAGTACTTAGCAGACCCATTTTCAACATCCAGTGAAATACTTAGAAAATAATTTTTATTGAAAATATAAAAAAAGTTTTTGAAAATAGAGGAAATATCTTTGGTGAGAATGCTCTGGAAATCATCACCCCCATCCATGGTCGCAGTTACATCCTGTGTTATGTTGCCATCGCAGCAAAAGTCCATGTAACTGTAGACACTCTGCGCCCCTCGAATACGCCATGGAACCCACAACAGATCGGAGTTACATTCCAGGGTAACGTTGCCATCATAGCAAAAGTCCACGTAACTGTAGGTATCAGCGTCCTCGATTTTCACTACCAAAATGAAACTTCTCCACTCCTATGTAGGTCGTAGTCTACCGATGTAAAATCAAATGCAGACTGTTCGCTCTCAGCAGCACACACACTTCCGCTATGTTACCATAGGTCGCAGTGTACCGATATAAAATCAAACGCAGACTGTTGGCACTTAGCAGCACATACGACTTTCGCTATATTACCGTAGGTCGCAGTCTACCGATATAAAATCAAACGCAGACTGTTGGCTCTCAACAGCACACACGACTTTCGCTATGATCTGCAGTAGATCGCTGTGACATCGAGTTACACTGTCGTCACAACATAACCCAAATGCCTCTGTAGGCATCAACACCCTCGACTTGCGCTACACACTACTCATAATCCTTAGGAACTAGTTTTGTCCGGACTCCTCATAGGATCAATTTTAGAACCCCCCTTAGGGTTCAAGGCAGTACCACCTTGTGGCACTCTTGAGAAGTTCATTTCAAGGGAACGCCTTTTCCCCCAGAGTCATCATCAAAACACTTTAACTATACACATATATATCTTATAAATCATACACCTAGTACGAATCTCATATAAATCTCCTTTTTTCAAAATCGATTATCCCAAAATCGATAATTCTCAAACTTGGCTTTCCAAATTCCAATATTGATTTTACCTAAAAATCAAAAGCCTTTCCAGATCTAAAGATTCCCAAAACATTTTTCCAAAATCCTCATAAGATCCTTTATATATATATATATATAAATTTTTTTAAAAAACTTTGGATCATTTCAAACTTGTTTAAACCCCTTTTTATACTTCACATATTTTCAAAACCCTTTTCTTCTGGCTATAGATTCACAAAGGGAGATTTATCTTATATAACCAAAATATATAACTTTGTCTATTCAAAATCAAATATTCAAATTTGATTTTTCTATAAAGTTACTTTTATCATAGAAATTTCCAATATCAGTTTCATTCAAACCCGTACGATATATATATATATATATATATATATATATATATATATATCATCCATACGCTATATTAATCTGATCGCTCACTCGATCACACAATTTCACTTCTGAACTAGTATCGTCCACCCGCCTTCCTAGTGCGGACTTAGATCTGGTTTCTTGATCAGAAACCGTCATTCTCCTTGCATATCCATAACTATGATAGAGAATATCCAGAACCAATCAACAATCCATATCCAGGTTCGCCGTCAAAAATCGAGTGAAAAATCCCAACTCGGATCGATATAACTATCTCAAAATTCAGTGCTCGAATCTGGATCAAATCACTATGCGGATAGAATAATATACGTACATCCTATATATTTAACTTCATTGATTATTAGCCAAATCAATTTCCTTTCTATTCATCCCCACTTTGATTTTATTCACTTATTCACATTTGCCTTAATCCCCATTCGGATTACCACTTCAATTCTTATCTCAGTTGGGTATTTAATCAATAACAGTTTGAACTCCGACCAGTTTATATTTAGAAAATAGTTTGAATTTTTAAAAAAAAAATAGATAAGTGGTGGAAAAATAATTATTAATTTGTAAAATAGCTGTAAAATAGTCAAATAACGATAAAATAGTTGGAAAATAGTCCAATAGTTATAAAATAGTTAGATAATTGCAAAATAGTTGTAAAATAGTAATTAATTTGTAAAATAGTTGAAAAATAGTAATTGGTTTATAAAAGAGTTGTAAAAGAGTTAAATAGTTCCAAAGGTAGCTGCAAAACAAGTATAAGATAGTTTGGGTTTTTAAAAAAAAAGTTGTATAGTAAATAGATAGGAAAATAGATTTAAAACTGTTTATATTAAAATATTTTATTTGGAAAAATAGTTCAGAGCCAATCTGTTCAATTCCCAATCTCCATTTCCAATTAATTCAATTTAAATTTCCACTTCCATTTAAATTGACTCAATTCTAATTTGAATAATTTCAATTTCCATTGAAATTGATTTAACCCCAATTCAAGTTGAATTAACCTCAATTCATATCCACAATCAAATCAAATTCCATTTGAATTTGAAACTATTCAACTTTAATCACAATTTCAATGAATTCAAGTAAATTTCAAATTGAACCAATTTTAATTCATATCAATTTAAATTTTGAATTAATCCCAATTCCCATTTGGATTTGAACTAATTCAATTCAAATTTCAACTTTAAACCATCTCGAACTATATAAATTCGAGTTAAATTTCCAAATGTTGATTTAACCCCTTAAATCAAATTAACCTTTATATTTTTTTTTAAATCAACCATCCAAATCTTTAAACAATGTAATTCTGAGTCCAATTTTCAAAATTCCATTGTAAATTATCTTTACTTAACCTTTTTCAAAGTTCAAATAAGAGTTTAAAAACAAATTTTATCTTAAAAATTTAATTTATTACTCGATTTTATCTTCCAGTTTTGAAACCAGTTCTCAAACAAATTTTAATTTACAAATTCAATTATTCTTTTATAAAATTATTAACCATATTCCCTTTCTACCATAGAAATCCTTATTTCAAATTTAAGTTTAATTTTCCTTTTATCTCAATAATGGATATATTAATACACTTCATTTCTCATTCGTTTAAACAAATCCAATTCACAATTTAAAGATTTTTAATAACGATAGGATGATATCATCCAATTTATTTTTAAACATCCATCCATTTTCAATTTCCAGATCTCAAACCCATTTTGAGATCACACAGACTCCCCATTCAAATCAACCATTTAACTTTCCAAGTTAAATCCCAATTTTATCTTAAAATTTCCAATTCAGTTTACTTGTTAACTTATTTAACTTTCTCCAAAGTCAAATTCCATTTGCTTAATCCAGCCAACCTTACCCAATTTGAATTCCCATTTCATATTTTAAACTTCACATTGATAATCTTATAAGTCCAAAACTTATCACCCTTGGTACCATATCTCATGTCAAAATTTAAACTCAACATTTGGTGTTTATTTCAAACTATTTTTGATATTATGTATATTCCTCATATATACATATTATTTCCTTTACACACGAGGTCATCCTTAAATTTTAAACCACTTTTGGTTTTTAATTCGAAACAAAATTTCAAACAACCCTTGTTTGCAACAAGTCCCTTTTATTCAAATAATACTTATTTATTATTTCTTTTAGCACTTTGAATTAAATTCCAAATTTACCGGCTTAGATTTAAAACTTCACAATCTAGATCATTTTCAGTTCCAATTTATAAGTCACACTTATCTAAAAAAATTCATTTTGCATACTCATTAATACACATTTTATTATCTTATTCTGAAACCCTTCCTAATTTCAAGATTTTAATTTCTTTTTGAATCCATTTCAAACTTATCTTTATTTAATTCTAATTTGTTGTATTGCTGTTACCACTTAATTTAATTCCAATAATTTAACATCCCATTACCTTAATATTTATTAGAAAGAAATATTGCCTTATATGTCAAAATATATTCTTATATAAAATCATTTAAAATCCTTATATAAGAAAATAATAAGTACTCTCTCATATATATATACACACACTTAACTCATTATAGGGTACTATTGACCCTATCCTTAATGAGTATCCCCCACCAGAGCTAAGGTTTTCGCTTAACCTTCGCTCTGATATCAACTGTAACGACATGAAATTTTCGATCCCGAAAATTCTAGATAGTTAGGAAAATAAGAAAGAGATAGAAGAAGAAGAAAACAGATACAACACAGGTTCTCACATTCGCAGCGGATTAAAATATAATATCAATAATATCAGTTTACAATAGAATAATGTTTTTGTCAATTACATTTAAGTACTTCAGAGTTACAACATTTACACAAGCACTGGACAGTTAAATATAAGTGGAAATTAGCCATAAGGGCCACTTTAGCATGTGCAATTAGTTTCTAGGACACATAAATGAAATAATTACTTTTAAGGACAAAATGCAAAATAATTAGTTTCTAAGGCCTAAAAACCTATGAAATTATGTCCTTGAAAGTAATTGGACTGTTTACTTTGTCCTTAAAAGTAATTATTCTTTTGACTTTGGCCTTAAAATTAATTCCTGTGGATGTGTGTCCTAGAAAATAATTGGACTGCAAAGTTTGTCCTTCTAGCGAAATGCCCCTAAATATAACTTGTCCCAGATAAATGAAAATATAACACAGCGAAAACACTCCAAACGATCCAGCCATCTAGCTCGTCTCCTGAGCTCCAGAACATCCTTACCTGAAAATCTGTAATACTGGATCTGACCCGAGCATTACATTAAAGTAACACCCGAGTCAGGCTGGAAACCAACGTGAGTAAATCCATATAATTTGAAGTGTTAAGTTCAAATCATAAAAGAAAACCCGGGTAACTCATACTTCACTACAAGTTCATTACTTGATATGCTCAACTTTTATTTCACAAATCAGAATCTAAGTATTCTAACTTAGTTCAAAAGTCCATATTTCCCATTTCAATCTATTGACTTCACACATCAAATCTATAAAGAATTATTGTAAATTCCAAATCGAAGTGGTTTCGGATATTTACAAATATCTGACCCAGGTCTCTTCGAATCCAATATCCTCTTAATCCGAGCTTTTAGGAGAATACAATTAAATTTTAAAATACCGGATGCCACCTATACATAGCAATTTATCATATATAGATAACCATATTATCGCTGTCCAAACATATCATATCACAAAACATTTCATATCAGAGATATCAACCAATTTAAGGCATTTAACATCATTCAATCATTCATAAGCAAGATTGATTACTTCCATAAATTAATTTAATTTCCTTTAATTACCTTTCTTAATTAATCACCCTTGACTAATTATTCTTTAATTACAATAAGTAATTAAATCTTATTTAATTACACAAATTAATCATCCTAAAATCACTTACATTGATTAATTATCCTATAATTAATCACATTCATTAATTAGCTAATTCTTTGTTAGTTTTCTTAATCAATCAAATCCTAAATTAATTACACTAAGTAATTAATCCTTAATTAATCCACTAAATAATTATTCTAATCCAATTCCACAAATGATTATCCTTAATTAATCTAATTAATTATCTTAAATTAATCATATTAATTAGCCATTTCATAATTCCTAGTTCATGACCTTCATTAACTATTAACAATTTTCCAATTACTACTTTAAGTAATTAAAGTTTAAATTAACCATTATTAATTACAAGGTAATTAATTCTTAATTACCAATCAATTCATCTAATTACTTAATTACTTCATTAAGTAATAACTCTTAAAATCCTTTTAATATACAGTAATTAATCTCTAATTACATCCATTAATTAATTATTGCTTAATTAATTAACCTTTGATTACTTAGATTAATCAAACCAAATTTAAGCAATCAACTACCCTAAATCAATTACAAGTTATTTTATCTTAATTTGATTACCTAAATTAAACATCTTAATTAACTTAAGTAATTATACCTTAATTTCCTTTGTTAATAAGACAAGATTATATTAAGATAACCCAAACATTACATTAAACTCTTATCTCCATTTGAATTTAAATTAAATTAAAGCTTAAATTTAATAAGTTTAAAATCATTTATTCGAAAACTTAACAAATCTCCTGGTTAAAAAATAAAACCCGGACCAAAACTTGTTGTTCTCGTGTCCACCCGAGGAAAAAAAATCGCAAACTCAAATACTTCGAGCAATTCACGAAACAACCTCGCGTTGAACTCGAGTGACTTTATCTTCTTCTTCGAGTTCTTCCATCCACTTGCACACCATATCACGGTGTACATGCACACCATTCCCTGGACGGCGACCATGCCTCCGACCATCCATATTCATCCACTCCAAGCCCAGCAAGTCCCTTGACCACCCAAAACCCTGATCGAAACAACCTGTCAACAAATTGATTATCCAGGAAAAACTAGAAACCCAACACTCCGATGAAACAATCATCCACCGATGATTTCGTCTTCGAGTACCATCGCCGATCGTACCAGAAAATCGCCTTGTCATGATAAATCGATCGCTTAGGTCGCGATTGCTTCCAGCATTCTCACGGCATCGTGAATACCGTAAATATCTCGATCACTCAGACCACCTTCGAAACCCTACTACGTCCCTTACCAAACACCACACCCACCAGAAAAACCATTCTCCATTTTTCTCGAATACGTCTACCTTTCAGCTAGCTTCGACCCCAACCCCCACACATCTAAGCATCGCGATCGTCAGAATTTGGTGATAATCCATATATCGTTCATCACCGAAATTATCCACACATCTCAACTTATGAAATGATTCTTAAAAATCATTATTTTACTAATTCAAATCTGATTATGAAACTCAAACATGAAATTATGAACCTCGGTTGTTGACTATTTTTTTGATTTTTCAATGTAATTCCATTTGTCTAAATACTTACTCAAAATTTTCGTTTGCAAATTTTTTTTTAATTTGTATTACATCATTTCAAACAAGTTTCTTTTAAACATCAAGTTTCAGCAATGATCAGGGAAGAAGAATTTGATTTTTGGATCAAAGTTTAAAACTGTTGAACTGGAAACAGAGCTCTGCATATCTATTTACAGACATGCACTCCAACTCAAATACATGTATACATTAAACCATCCCTAAACAAACATGCAAATCTACTACCAAATCAATTTTTTTAAAGATTATCTCATACAACCACATATATAAACAGATTAAATTCAAATATTAGTTTACTCACCTGTAAACAAATGATGAAGAACAGAGCACCTTTGTAAAAGCTTTTGAAAACTTTAAAACCTGAATTACTTTTGCTTCTTTGATTTGAAATCTTTTGTTGTTAAGATGATCTTGTATTCAAAACAGAATTGAAGTTGCTGGAATTTGTTTTGATTTTAAAACTACAATCGCCTTTTGGTTTTGTTTTGATGATTTCATCTCAGGTTTAAAGAATGCAGGCTTTTGAATTTTGATCTTCGGTTGAGTTGCTTTGATTTTTCTTATGTTTTTAAATGGCGACTCTTATTTTTACTTACTATTTAAATTTATTGGAACAAGTGAAAAAAGAAGACAAGGTAGAGGTATTTGTAAGAAAAGGTAGGCTGCAGTTCTTTATTGTACATAGCAAGCTTCCGCTCTTTTTTTCCTTTTGTTTTTATATTTTTTCAACACTGATCTGATGTGATTTCCTGATTTTTCTTTTTGACCTTAATTATATGTTTTGTGTGCTTGCATTAAATGCTTTCCCCCCTTTGTCTACAAATGTTTTCATATGAGTTGATATATGTATATTCTTTGTTTGTAGGTATGCCTATATATATGTATATAGTTATGTATTTTTCTTTTTCTTTTCATGCTTATCTAAATTCACATACATATATTTCTTTGCCTGATTTTGTTTCATACCCTATGTGCATAATATAAAGTTGTTATAGTTATTGGTATAGGTTTAACTTATGTTGTATACACGCAAATAAACCACTATGTACTTTTATTTCTATTCTTTCACACATATATTTTGAGTTTAAGTTATCAATACTTAATTTATATCCTTATATATATATTTATACTTATATTTAATATGAATAAGATAGATTTTATGTTAAATATTTATGAGAGACTTTATTTTGAAATTCCAAGCCATAGTTTCTTTCCGAAATATATATATAGATAAATAAATAGTCAATAGCCAAAAGATATTATTTATTTCCTATAAGATTTACCATATCCAATATTTAATATATCTTTTAAATCAATTTACATATGTCCCGATATTTTAATTATCAGAAATTTTATTTATTCGACTTATAAAAATCGACATTTCAATAATTTAAAATCAGTTAATTTCCCGATTAACACATGTCAAAAATCCGGGTCGTCACATTTAAAAAATAAGATTTCATAAAAGTTTTATTTTGCTTTCTTTTTAAAATGACTTAAACTGAAATGGTTTTTATATATATATATATATAGGTTTAAAATATTCTTTCTTTTTAAATATCTCATTAACTAAAATAGTTTGTAAATATATAAATAAATATGAACATATTACATAACTAATATAAAGACATAAGTAATATACAAATAAATATATACATAAATTCATATTGCATAATTTTAAAGGCATAATAACTTTTAAGACAAGGGCTTAAACAGAAAATATCTTGTTTTTAACATTTGTAAAAATGTAAACTCATGCAAATACATTTGTAACTAATATGGCACGCAATAAAACAAGTGGCAACAATCTTCTTTTAAAAACTAAATTACATTAATAAAGTGTTTAGAGAATAACCTGGTTATTGATTTTTCAATTCAAATTCTTCTCTTCCTCTTTCAAAATTAAAAGAAAAACTGGAAATAATATCAAACATCAAAGTTCCAGATCAACCCAACTTAGATTGAACTCGACAACAAGCTTTGCAATGATTCAGATTCAAATCAAATTAAAACTCAAGTTCTAGACCAAATTCAAAACTATAGATCAAATACAAGATCTCAGATTTTAAAGCCTGGAAGCATGTCTTCTGTCCTTTGTTTTTAGGTGGGTAAACTTTTTCTCTTAAAAACAGTTTTAAAACTATTTCTATGTTTGTTATGTGAGATTAATGTTGTGGTAATATGGTATGCATTGTTTTCATGAATGATTGAGATGAATGCATGTGCATATAATGGTATACCGGTGAAATGTTTGAAGATATGTTCATATATTCTCCTCTGTTCTTCTCCCAGGTTCCAATTTCATAAGAGAATTTCATATCTAAATAATCATATTCAAGCTATGATTCCTGAAGAGGAAATAATTAGAACAATGTAATATAGATTTTAAAAATGGTTACAAGTATTTAAACTTAGCAACTAATTCAGAAATAGGAAATTACAGCGGGAAATCAATTTTGGTCAAAAATCAAACATTTTAATTCTCTGTTTTAATTATCTTATCTGGTTTGTGTTAGTGAATGGTGAATTTTAACGGTAATTTCATGATTTTTAGTATAGGAATTGTTGAGATTTTCTGAGTTGATCAGATTTGATGTTCTCATCGATTGTCGATGATCGGCGACGAGATTTTCATCGGGGTTTGGTCTGGAGATGGCCATAGTGTAGTTGATCTAAGGAAAAATGATTCGAGATTTTTCTGATGACCGGAATTGCTTGGCGAAGCCAAACTAGGGTTGGAAGACCAGATTGAGACGACGAGGTAAATGAGGTTCGTACATGGTCGATAGATCATCGGAGGCAATCGTATGTATTGGGATCAAAGCAAGGCGACGTGAGGAATCTGCAGTGAGGACGGAGGGGTTCAACAAGGTCGGGATCGACGATCAAGGGTAGTTTTTCGATCGACGTTGTTCTAGGTTTGGTCGATTTTGTGGCTCGATTTTGATTCGCTAACGAAATAATCATCCTGGGTGGATGCATGGGTAGGCGAGGTCGGCATTGGTCTGTCGATGGTTGGGAAGTTGGCCAGGGATGGTCGGAATGGTGTGCATCGTGCACATGTGTACATGGATTCTGATATGGCTGGAGGCTTCGGGAAAGAGCGAGATTTTCTCGAGTCGTTTGCATGTAGGGCTCGGAGTAGAAGAGTGCGTGTGTGTTTCATGTTAGGCTCGGGAGAATGGCCGAGAATTTGTTCTTTTGGCTCGGGTTTGTTTATTGGTTGTAACCTGGTTTTGAAATTTGAAGGGAATCATGGATAGATTTTAAAAATTAGCAATTTAAATTAATTCACGATTTCAAAATGTATTAACTAAGTTTTTAGTAAAAATAAATGTCAAACAAAGTTTTAAAGTCAAATGGAAATAAATAAATTTTCGAAGATAAGTATTTGACAAGTTTTTAAGTTATTAAAATGATTAAGTTTTAATCAATTTATTTAATCAAGTTTTCAAAACGGATAAGTTTTTCGAAAGATTTTAAACCTAGTTCCAATGATTTTTAGAAATAAAGTTAATAATGTAATTAATTCCTTAATGCTTTTCAAGTGGAACCTTTAAATGTATTCAAGAAATAATTAAGGTAAATGAATTAAACCTTTATTAATGGAAAGGGTTTCAAATGGTTTTGTATGATAATAACAAATTGATTTCAAGCATTTAAATTAATAAGATTTAGGTGAGTAATTAATTTAGATAAAAAATTTATCTCTAATTAATTAAGATGGGGGTTAATTAGGGACAATTATTTTTTGAATTAATTGGAAGTTAATCAATTAACATAATTAATGAGGGGTTAATAATTAATAATTTAAGGATAATTACCAAGTGAAATGATTAATGGATAGTCAATTAATGTAATTAATTTAAGGTTCATTAACTAGTAATTAATTAAGGATATTTAGTTACTTGATTAATTAAGAGTTAATTAATATAAATAATTAAAGGTAATTAATTAAAGAGTAATTACTTAATGAAAGTAATTAAAGGGATTAATTACTCAATGTAATTAATTAAATGAATGTGATTAATTTAAGTTAGTTAACTAGTTTAATTAATTAAAGATAATCACTTGATGATTAATTAAGTAGAATTACTTAATGTAATTAATGAAGTGTAATTACTTGGTGTAAGTAATTAATGGATAATTACTAGATGTAATTAATGAAAGGATAATTACTTAATAACATTAAGGTTTAATTACTTTGTGTAATTAATAAGAAGGATAATTACTTAGTGGAAGTAATTAAGGATTAATTACTTTGTGTAATTAATTAAGGATTAATTAATATAATTAATTAAGGTAAGTAATTACAGGATATATATAAAGGTTAATTTGATTCAACAAGGGGAGATTTATCTTATATAACAAAGATATATAACTTTGTTTATTCAAAATCAAATATTCAATTTTGATTACTTTTTCCAATACCAATTTCATTCAAAACTGTACGATGTACACTTATCATTCGTATGCTATACCAATCTGATCGCTCACCCGTTCACACAATTTCACTTTCTAACTAGTATCGTCCACCCGACTTTCTAATGCGGACTCAAATCTGGTTTCCTGATCAGAAACCGTCATTCTCCTTTCATAGCTATAACTATGATAGAGAATATCCAGAACCAATCAACAACCCGTATCCAGGTTCACCGTCGAAAATCGAGTGAAAAATCCCAACTTGGATCGATATAACCATCTCGAAATTCTATGCTCGAATCTGGATCAAATCACTATGCGAATAGAATAATATACGTACATTCTACGTATTTAACTTCATTGATTATTAACTAAATCAATTTCCTTTCTATTTATCCTCACATTGAACTTTATTCACTTAATCACATTTTCCTTAATTCCCATTTGGATCATCACTTCAATTCTTATCTCAGTTTGGTATTTAATCAATAACAGTTTGAACTCCGACCAGTTTATATTTAGAAAATAGCTTCAAAATTTTAAAAATAGATAAGTAGTTAAATGCAATTAATAGTTTGTAAAATAGCTATAAAATAGTTAAATAATTATAAAATAGTTGGAAAATAATTAAATAATTATATAAATTTTAGATAATTGCAAAATAGTTGTACAATAGTAATTAATTTGTGAAATAGTTGAAAAATAGTAATTAGTTTATAAAACAATTGAAAATTTTGTTAAATAGTTCCAAAAATAATTGTAAACAAATATAAATAATTTGGCTTTAAAAAGAAAGGTTGTATATATATTAAATAGCTTGGAAAAATAAGTTTATATTAAAACAATTTATATTAAAAATAGCCCAGAGTCAAAACTGTTCACTTCCCCATCCACTCAAATTAAATTCCCATTTCCATTTAAATTGACTCAATTCCAATTTTAAATAACTTCAGTTTCCACTAAAATTGGTTTAACCCCAATTCAAGTTGAATTAACCTCAATTTCTTTCCAAATTCAAATCAAATTCCACTTAATTTTAAACATTTTCATTTTAACTACAATTCCAAATTATCCAATTTAATTTAGACTAATTTCAATTTCAATCCACTTCAATTTCAAATTATTTCAATTTCTACAAATTATGCCCAATTCCCATTTGAATTTGAACTCATTAAATCTTTGATTTTATTTCAAATTAATCCAATTCAAATTTTCCATTTGAATTTTATACTTGTCCATCTTTAATTCAAATTAATTTTGATTAAATTCATTTTGAACTAAGGCAATTTAGATCTCAACTTTAAACCATCTCGAATTATAAATTCGAGTTAAATTTTAAGGGTTGATTTAATCCTTTAAATCAAATTAACTTATATCTTTAAACCGTTTAATCCTGAATCCAAAATCCATTTTAAACTTATTTCAAAATTCAAACAATATTTCAAATCCCTTTTAAACAACTAAATCTTTGAAATTCAATTTATCACCAAACTTAAATTTAAAACCCAACATTTGAAGTTTTCTCTTAAGCATTTAAGTCTTAAGTCCAAAATGATTCCATACATTAATTCACTACATACTAGTAGTTCATACATTACATACATTTATCCAAAATAAGAGTCTTACAGAAGTCATAAATCTAGATGCCTTCCTATTACCTAGAGGTTTGGAAAGAACAGATCCCTAATACTCCTACAAGAATCCTTCCTATAGACTTCCTTCCAAAAGGCAAAGCCCAAACATACACTTCTCAACAGGGTGTCCCCACTTATAACATTTACCACAAAATGTTTCTACCATGTCAACAATCTGGATAACCTTCACGCCTCCAACAGTACGTTCCACAGCCTTACTCCTCTTCTGCCTCTCGGAACAATTCCTAGCAATGTGTCATGTCTTCTTACAATGATAGCAGATAGTCGACTCATAGACCGGTTCAACTGGTTTACGCTTTGCCTTTCTCACTTCAGGGCAATGATTTAGAAATGTCCTTTCCTATGACACTTAAAACAAAAGATCTCAGAGCCTTCAATTCCTCCCTTGTTTTACTACACTTCGCTGCTAATGTCCCTTATTGAAACATCTATAGCAGGTGACACTATCATAAGGTCCTAGTTCAGCCTTTCCTTAACCCGTTTCTCATACTCTTGAATTTCCTCTTCTCGATTCTTACGTGCAGCTGTTCTTTGCTCTCTGCGTCGACCCTTCCACTCTTCCCTCTTAGTCATTTCTCTCAAAGACCGAATTCTAGAGGGGCTTCCTAACCCTTAAATTAGACTTAATTAGAAGAATTCAACTTTTACTCTTATATTATTTTGCTTACCAAGTTATACTTTATGTAAAAGTTTACTTCCTTAAAACATTTCAATTTCCTTTATCATTATTAGGAAACAAATATCCCAGTATTTTTATTACCACTTAATTTGATTTGAAACCAAATTTAAGTCAAATGTTCCTTATAAGAAAGGTACATTCTATTCAATTCCTACTTGGATATATATATTTACAACTTAAATTCCTATTCAATTCCAATAATTTAACATACCATTGCTTTAATATTTATTCGAAAGAAATATTGCCTTATATATAAAAATATATTCTTATATTTAACATCCCGTTGCTTCAATATTTATTAGAAAGAAATATTGCCTTATATATCAAAATATATTCTTATATAAAATCATTTAAATTTTTTATATAAGCAAATAACAAGTACGCTCTCATACACACACACACACACACACACTCAACTCATTCTAAGGTACCATTGACCCTATCCTTAATGAGTAATCCCAACAGAGTCAAGGTTCTCGCTTAACCTTTCAGCTCCGATACCAACTGTAACGAACCAAAATTTCCGAACCTGAAAATTCCAGATAGTTAGGAAAAAGAAGAAAGAGATAGAAGAAGAAGAAGATTAGAAAAACATCAACACCTCACATTCGCAGCGGGTAAAATATAATATAAACAATAACAGTTTACAAAAGAATACTATATCTATCGATTACATTTAATACATTAGAGTTACATATATATACAGACACTAGATATACACAATTATCATGTCTCAGATTTACAATAATATAAATACAGCGGAAATAATCTATACGTTCTTGCCATCCAACTCGTCTCCTAAGCTCTAGAACGTCCTTACTTGAAAATCTGTAATACTCGGTCTGACCCGAGCATTACACCAAAGTAACACTCGGGTCAGGCTGGAAACCAGCGTGAGTAAACCCATCTAACAAAAATACCAATGCATACAACTATTTAAAAGCCCGGGTAACTCGTATCTTATTACGAGCCCTTACTTGCCATAAGCAAACTTATTTCACTCACAAACCTCCAAGTATCACTACATAAGTTAAATGGTCCAACTTACTTGAATTATTCCATTCCAGCCTATTAATTTCACAAATTGATCTATAAAGAATTATTGTAAATTCCAAATCGAAGTGGTTTCGGGTATTTACTGATACCCGACCCTGGTCTCTTCGTATTCGATACCATCTTAACCCAAATTATTCTAGTGAATGCAATTCAATTTTAAACTACAGGATGTTACTTTAACACAGCAATTCATCATTGATAGATAACCACATTATCACTGTACAACCCAAACATATCATATTACAAACATCATCTGCATTCCGTAATTTTTCATTTATCACTATGTATTTATACTTTATTAATGACCTTAAGTGATGAAATTTCATTAAGTGATTACCTTAATTAATTAATCTAATTAATTCATTTAAAAAAATTCATTAATTGATTATCTTTAATAAATTAAGTATAATTAAGTAATTATACTTTAATTACTTTTACTAATAAGATTAAGATAAACCATTTAACTTAATTCAATTCTTAACATATATATATTCTAAAAGTAGATGTTTGAAAACACCATCATCTGAGAACACTTTTATTTATTTTAAAGTTCAATTACTCTTCCTTTATCACCACTTATTTCAAATATCATCTTTTCATTTTGAAATCACATAGTAATTTAATTTCAAAATTTACCTAATATATACAATTATTTTAAAATCCAACTATTTATAATCATTTAAACTTTACATTTAAACTTGAAACTTGTTTAACAATGCCTTTACTCAAAATTTTGTTAATACTCTTTTGACCAAAAATAATTAATTAAAATTACCCTGCTATATCACGTTACCAAATAAAACTAGACCGAGCCTATGATAAAACCTTTTGTCAACACTCACGTTTCCCTCCCAAAATCTCGAGATTGAACCCCGGCCAACAAACGGATTACTCAAACAATCACCGAATACCCCATCCTCTCTCCTTCATCCTCTTCTAGGTCTTAATTTCCAACGAACCCAGACACACGATGATACGTGTGCACATGCACATCCACTCGCCATCGCTCCGACCAAAGTTTCTTCCTCCAGCAAAACGGCGTTGCCCCTCCAAGACGCTTCCAGTACCCAAAACCCGATGCCTCCAACGGCAATCGAAAACGACATATATCCACCATTCCTGAAAACAGTATCGTACCACAAAAGCTTCACGCTCTGACCATCCACGTCGACTGCAAACCTTGCCACCATGAGCAGAACTTCGCCAAGAATCCACGGTGCCATTCCCTTATTCCCGATCGAGTTCGACTCAATGACGAAGCCATACTAACTTCGAATTCAACAACATCTCAGACAGCGTGTTAAGCCCTAAAATCCAATCGACCACCAACCACGATCATCTAGAAATTCCAGCATTATTTTTCTCGTGTTCTCCATGCTCTATTCCTTCTCTATGCCAAATGTCAGGCCTCCAAATTAACCCAACCACCTGAATTTGCCAACTCACCCAATTTCGATCATCCCTCAAATCCCCACTAAACACTAACTTAAAAATTGAAATATGATTGTTAAAATTCATGAAATTTCAATACCAATCAGATTACATATTGAATATGAGAAATTTAGACATTTAAATCTTTTGGTTTAAAAGAATTTCACTGTTATTTCTAGATTTTGAGTTAACTACTAAACTAAATTTTTTGGAAACCATTTTCGACTTGATAATATACTGATGAATTTTTTTTAGAAATCGAAGCCAAAAACACTTGCATAAAGAGGATTTGAATTTGGAAATCAGGTTTAAACCTGTAATATTCAACAGAGGCCAATTAAACCTGTTCTAGACAAGTACACAGTTACTATCACACAGATATATATATATATATAAATCATTTTCCTATCAACATGCATAGCGTAATTCATATCATGTTACAATGATCATCACATGAAATTTCAAATATATATCAGAAATTTCAGAGTTTACTCACCTTTTGAAAAAAACAGAGAAGATTGTAGCTTGAATCTAGAATTTTTGTTTTAGTCTGGAACTTGTTATTTGATTTCAAAGTGGCAGCTTAATATTTTTTTTCATTCCAATCAGAGACTGAAGCAAAGCAAGGTATATGTATATATGTAGAGAAGGAAGTGTACAGGGTAGGTATTTACTGGTGGAAGCAAAATTTCTTTGGTCAGAGATATTTCCTTTTCTTTTCTCAAAACTGAAATGATTTGTAGCATTTCGAAATGACTTTTGTTTATGCTGAGTTGATAGTATTAAATGTACATGTCTCCCTACAAGTTTACATGCATATCCATTTGAATCTTATATGTATACATGTATATTTTTTATTTTTTTCATTTTACTTTAGCTTTGCATTTCTACATTCACAGCAACATATATTTCCTTGCCTGACTTTATTTATACACTTGTGCTTAACTTAAAATTGTTAAGTTTATCTTATGTTGCATGCACACAAACCCACTTATATACTTATTTTTAACATAATTCCTTAATTTTTTTATTTCTCTTTTTATTTTTAAACTTAAACTATCAAACACTTAATTTATATCCATATATTTCTTATACTTATGTTTTTGTATTGATAAGGTTGATTTTATTTTAAACTTTATTATCTAGCTTACATCATAAATATATATATTCAGATCAAATGTTAACAAGTAGAGCTTTACTTTAACTTAATGTAAATAAGATAGATTTTATTTTAAATATTTTTGAAAAACTGTATTTTAAATTTTCAAATCAGAATCTCCTTCCAAAATATACATATATTTAATAAATTGAAAATGTGCAAAAGTTTTATTCATTTTTAACATGATAAGTTTGTATTTTATTTAATTAGATTAAATGCTTATTAAAATAATATTGCCAAAATCCCGGGTCGTCGCAGTTATAAATTTCTCTGTAATCAAAAATGATAAAATTATTAACTTTTAAATTTGAATTAAAAGTGATTAAATCAGCTTAATAATAATTTATTTAATTAACGTAAAAATTATCCATTTGTCCATTGTCTCAGATTTTGACGCAAGCAGTTTCATCAGATACGTAATAGTGAATTATTGTAGGATTTCAAGTTTCGTAGCGATAGAACTTATCGTTTGATCGTGCGGGCTCGAAACGCGTAGAAATCAATTAAATGGATTCAATAAAAATAATTTGATCTTAAAATCTAACTTCTGTGTACAATGGAATATGGGTTTGAAACTAATACCATTGAGTTTAAAAATATCGAAAACGTATATTTTGATATTTTGGATGACCTGCCTTCGTTTCGAAAATGAAACGGGTTTTTCGGGTCGTTGTTATCGTTTCAGCCCAATTCGATCTGTCCATTCATTCTTATATATATATATATATATATATATATATATATATCTTTTTCAAAACCCTAGTAGTCTTTCTTATTTCTGTACATAGTATTTTTCCATCCGCTCCATCCTTCTTCCCAATTGCAGCTCAAACCCTAAAATTCCAATCTATTGGTTTCAAAATCAGTTTCAAAAATTTAAACTCTTCAAACTATATAATATTATATAACATTTGATGCTCACAATAATATGAATCAACAGTAAGTACTCTTTTTTCGAAAAAAATGCATGAATTGATCAGAAATCACAGTCAAAGTGCTAAATCGCAAAATCCTAAGCACCATTTGGGGCTTTCCGATCCGGGCCTTAATCGGAGAAATCGGAATATGTGTTTTGTAGAGCTCGTTGTCTAGAGTCTATTGCTAGTGGTCGCATCATCTATGGTTGTCGGAGGCAGATGAAATTTTCCATCTAGGGTTCGAAACCCCTAATGTTGGATGGGCGGCCGGCGGCATTGGAGTTAGCTGGACTAGGTCGTTGACGTGGGTGCGGTCGCAGCAAGGCAAGCTGAGGGTTCGGCGAAGTGCACTGGCGGCCGGAGATGGTGATAGAGCCCGATCAAAGTCATCGTTATGGGTTCATCGTGATATGCTAAAGCGAGTTTAGGGTTACAAGTAATAGTAATTACAATAATGCCCTTCGTTTTATTTTATTAAAATTTAAATTTTCAATCTTCTAACATCCATAACTTTTGCGTATGAACTCGGATTTAGGCATGATTTCTTCATTGCAATCGTATCAAAATTTTGAACGACATCGAACATGTTTGGCCAAATTCTAAGCTACTAGATTCTTGGGCAACACTTGGATTTTAAATCGTCGATAAATCAAAGGTGAGTATTTTAACCCGCTCACAAATACTAAGTCATCTTATATTGGTTAAATTAGATTTATGATGTGATTAGAAATTTATTGATGGTTGCTTGGTATAATTAAATTGTCATTAAAATTTATTTTGAATTTAATTGCCATTGGGATTAATATTGGAATTTAATTGCCAGTTAAATACTTGATAATGATAACCAACTTATTTGTAGTGATTTATTGGTTGATTTGAATGTTGATCGCGATGGATGCTTATTTGTTGATGTTTTTGGTTGATTGGATGCATGTTTATTTATACGATATTATCACACTGCAAGTTCCCTTAGGTTGCTGTTAGGAGAAACAAGTCACTATGGGTTGAATTGATACATACCCGAATGATTTGGTAGATTAGAAAAAATCGTTATGGGTTAAAATGGTAAATCCGAGCGATTTTATGGATATTCAGTTTTCTTAGGAATGCGGATCGAAATGATATATACCCGTAAATTTAAATTTATTGCAAGTTGAAATGATATATATCCATATCATTTGACTATAGGGTAAAAAATTATATACAGACACCAGATTGGTTAAATTAAATGATTTTAAATCTATAATTTTTGAATCCAATTAAATAATATTATTTTAAATGAAATAAAATTAGATTTATATAAACTGGTTTATTTTCAAAATCCAAGCTTCTATAATGTTGAAATTGAAATTGGTTTAAACTAATTATTTAATGAATTTAAATTGGAATATTAAAGTTAAATTTTGAAATATAAATGAAATTTAACAAAATTGTTTTATTGTAAATGTTTAAATATTTAACTTTGAAACCTATTGAATTTGAAATGGTTTAATTTGCAGTTCAACCATGGATTTGAAATAGATATAAAATTGAAATATTTTTTAATGAGAATTTGAATTGAAATCGTTGAACCAAAGTTGATTTAAATTGAATTTTTGGAACTAAACTTGATTTGAATTGAATTGTGAAATTGGAAGAAACAATTCTAATTTGAAACTGTTTTCGATATAAACTCTTTTAATATGCAAACTCTTTTAACAGATAAACTATTTTTCTTATATAAACAATTTTAATATATAATAATCTCAAATATATAAACAATTTTTAATATATAATCTATTTTAATATATAAACTATTTTAATCTATAACCTATTTTTAAACTATAAACTATTTCTGATAAATAAATTACAAACAACTTCTAATATATAAACTATTTTAATATACAACTTATTTTAATATATAAACTATTTCTAATATATAAACAATTTTAATCTATAACCTATTTTTAAAATACAAACTATTTTTAATGTATAACTATTCTACCATATAAACTACTTGCAATATTAAAACTGTTTAAAGTTGGAACTGTTATGATTTAGATTTAATTGATTTAAATGCGAATATTTTGATATAATGGTTTGACCAATTTTGTTGTTTTGATTTTCAACATGAATATGATTTCGAAAGTGAATAAAGATTTCGAAAGTGAATATGATTTCGAAAGGGGTATAATTTTAAAGTGATTATGATATTTTGATGTGAATTGTGAATCGGGTTTGGAAATGTAAAAGAACCAGCCGGTGGGGTTTGACTCGTTAGAGATATGGTAGTAATACCCTAAAATGAGTTTTTCTGAGTGTGTATATAAAAAAGAGTGTATTTGTTAGTGTTATAAAATGTTTTTATGTTGTGTTAATTTGTTTTGTTTGGTATTTACAAATTCTGGTCGGTACATGGGACGTTATGGCATCGATAGAGAATTTTAAACATTTAATAGGGCAAATCAATACAATATTGTTTTGAAATATAGGTAAATGAAATAATTTTAACTAGTATTATAATTTTTATATAAAAGAATAATTTTTTTATAAACGGATATAGTTGCATGTGATATGTTAGTTTGCTAGGAAGTGAAATTTTATAAACATTGGATGCAAAATATGATTTATAAATAAAACAAATATAAATTGGAAATTTGAGAACTTAAGTTCTGGTGTTTTGAAATTGGTTTTCAAAGATTTTGGAATATAATTTTAGTATTATTAGGAAGTATTTTTGGATATAAATATTCCAAATGTGATTTGAAAGGAATGTTTTAAAGGAATTTTAAAAGGAAATAAGTTACGTACTCCCATCTTCTATCGTTGGAAAATAATTTCGGTGATGACGGCCACATCATCGACATTCATTTTTGAGTCTTAAAGTGGCGGAGGCCACTGGGCAGCTTTGCTATGCATTTGGTTCGATAAGCAGATTTTGATTTAAAATTTCTATGTATGATTTGATATATTAAAGATATGAATATATACATATATATTATTTTTAAATGATTTGAAATGAGCCCGACATTTAGTTCTTAAGTTTCTACAAATTAGGGATTACAGTTATTGTAATGAAATGAAACCTTAACAATTTTAATAGTTGGATACTTTTAAAATGAAAAATAAGAAATTTGATGCTAAGTGTTTAATGAAATATATAAGAAATTGGAACTTTGTAACTTGTAAATCAAAAGATATGAAAATTTAGAAGATGTAAATATTGAATATTTTTGTTAACTAAAATGAATAAGATAAACTTGTGTATCATTCAATTATATTCTTAAAACGTATATATAACTTACCAGAATGTTTAAAAAGTTGTGATGTTAAATAGGAATATGTAATAGAATATTATACAAGTAAAACTTAAGTAATGAAAGTGTTCAAATGGAATTATTTCTATAGATAAGAATTTTGATGTACAAGAAATGTTATAAGCATAAACTAATGTTTTGAAATGCTAATAATTAGATTGAATACTAAAAGAGAATATTATATATGAAAATGTTTTTAAACTTAAGAAATGAATTAAATGATTCATAAATAAGTTTATTATTAATTGACACTATAAAATGGAAGATAAATGTGAATTAAAGAGGTAGAAACACTTAAGTATGAATTGTTTTATTCATGAATATTCTTATTAAATGGAAATCAAATTATATAAGCAAATGAATGTGAATGAAATTTACCAGGAAACTTATATAATATTTCAAGAATTGATTTATTGATGACTTCAGATATTGATTGTGAGATAATTTACGTAAGTAAATGAATATAAACTAATAAAAGATGACATTATATGAATAAATAAGAATTTAAAATAAATCTGAGGTTAATAATGCGAAAAGGAACCGGTAGAATAAACATAAATTATATTTGAAATTCTTGGTTGTTTTGGCTTACGGGATGTTTGGAAGGGACACTTCTAATTATTTAAGGTTATTTGAATAATCTATTAAGTAATTATCTAAGGCTGTTGAATGTAGGGTACACCTTATAGTTTATTTATCACCTTGTATGATTAAAAGTTTCTAAACTTGAATGAACCATTAGTTTTGGTTGCTATGGATGTGTGATGGATTTATTTGTTGCATATGATGGTCGTGTTGTTTTATTTGCGTATGTTTTGTGTTGATTTGCTTTTGTTACTAATTGAAACAGCTAAATATATTTCTTTTACACAATTCTCACTACTTTGGATTATATAAGTGAAATGCAGGTTTATGGAAGCAATAGCTACTGCTTTTGGTTTCATAAACAAAGTTTGTTTGCCCGACAAGTTGGTATGTTTTCGGATTACGGTTTTATAGCGATATTTTATTGTTTTTCAAGTAGTTTGGGATATTTTATTATTGAAATATGATATATATATATATATATATATATTAATTATTGATATTATTTTTTTTCAGACCTAACCGCGCAAAGGAGACTCTGTCGATTATTTTGTGAATTTAAGAGTAGAAAATTTTGTGGAAGCGAATATATTTTTTCAAACTTTTATTAGTCTTGAATATGAAAGATTTAATTGTTTATAAATTGATATATTTTATTTAAATACTTAACTACATAAATTTAAAGTGTTTATAAATTGATTATTTTGAATAAAATTATATTAACTTCCTAATTCCTTCTTGTTCCTTTTCGAGGATGAAAAGTTTTGAGTGGGGGAGAGTGTAACGACTCGTAAATTTTGATAATTAAAACTATTAAATTTAATAGGATTTTTTTGAGTTTAAAATTACGTGAAATTAAAAGTTTTGATTTATTAATGAGGAAAATAATTATAACATGATTTAATAATGATTATTTGAATGTTATTGACAACTATTTTAATGTTTCAATCAATTGAAATAATTGTAAAGTTAATTTGATTATAATTGTAAGTTAATAAGGAATAAAATAACTATTGGAATTAGTGTAGTTAAATATAGATATTGCAGTTAATATGGTAAAACATGATAGGTGTAAAATAATGAATGTAATAAAATGTAACCTTATGTTAATAAAATTAATAGGGTATTGTTGATTGAATGATAAAAATGTCGACCCGACTTTTTGACCCTCGAAAATCGACATCAATATGTTCACTATATAGCATGCTAAACAATCAAGTGCCGGAAATACAAATTATTGGGGGAGACAAGAGAAGGTAGAAGAAAGAAGAAACTAAACAAATAAATAATTTCATACTAATATATTATACTAACAGCTCTTTATACAAATCAAAACTATAACACACATAATGCAAAAAAAGTACACAAATCAATAATTACCTCCCAGGATAATTATAACGGTATGTCCTCATAATTGCTAATAATTTCAAACAATCACTGCAGCGGAATAAAACAAGCATGAGAATACGTCTCAGTCTCCAGCTTATCTCCTAAGCTCTAATGCAATCCAAATCTATATCTGTAATATACTCAGTCTATAATGACCCATCGTTTTGGACTGTTTAAATCGACGATAAACCACATAGTCAGACTCAAAGCCATTCAAAAGGGAGGATTGTTATGTGGTAAATAAGAGAAAACAAAAAGAAACAAAGCAAACACAGAATCTCATTGTAGGATGACGAAATATAATAATCAAATAACAGTTCATGAAGCTATTTAAAAATCCATTTGATTACACCTTTACAATATAGATTAGAGTTACATACAACAGAAACAAATAAATAAATGCAGCGGAACAACATGATGCAATGGAATAAATAAAATATATAATAATATTATACAAATCTCTGTCTTCGTCCTCCAGAAAAGTAGTCTTCGATATACTGAAAAGCTCAGACTGGCCCAAGCGAATTGTAAAGACAAAACACTCGAGTCAGAACTAAAAGATCTTATGTAAGTTAAATCAACAGTAAATAAATATGAGTGTAATGGCGTTAAAGATGTTTACGGGGTCCGACATCGCATATCTAGTGTTTAAAGTGAGTGCAATAACTTAAGAGATGTTCGGGATTCCATCTCCTAAGGATCCGTTAAACTATCAACATACATAGTACAATACGCTATTATAATAATGTCTATAATAAAGTAAAATAGTAAAATAACGTTAAAGCGTTACCCATATCTCCCTTAACACATTTATAAGGTTGTAGTCCATACAGTGCTGAAAAATCCACCAAACTGGTGGGCTATAAAAGAGCACTCTATAGGTACGACACAAAACAAACTTGTAGAAGGCACGATAAGGCATGCGACAAGGCATGCGAGGAAATGCCTCCAGGGTAGGATACTATCGTTTTGTGGATCCGGACTGGTGGTAATGCATAGCAGCTACTACCGCCCCCTCGGAACACACTCTCATAATCAAAATCGAGTGGTGGCTACCAAATCAATCACAAAGTCATAATATGGTATCACAGGGATGTGCCTGATAGGAGGAGCGACCTCACTTGTCCCGGTATGGCTCCTGTTTTAGCCATTTAATGCTGACTCACTGGAGTTAGTGCTACGTAAATACCTCATACATAATCGTTCGCCAAACCATCCTACTTCATTATGGAATCTCCACCACGTACACAGTTGTAAAGTGGTTTTTGGTATAGGTAGAGAGTATGACAATACCCAATCCCGGCCTCTTTAACAACCAAACATTTATTTCACATCGAATGGTTCCTTTTACATTTCCAAAACCGTTTCATAATTGATATCAAAATATCATATTCAATCCAAACCATATCGCTTTTCGAAATCATATTTTCCTTCAAAATCATATTTCTAAAATAGGTTAAAACCTCATTTCAAAATCATCATATTCAATCAAATATACCATTTAAATCCCAACTTAGTTTATAACATCATTTAACCGTATTTGCTTTTAAATCAAGGATATGAATATAAACACTTCCACTTTACTTAGTCTGAAATTTAGAAAATAGCTTAGATAGTTATAAGTAGTATTAATAGTTTAGCATAGTTAAAATAAATTTTTAAATAGTTGAATGCTCTAAAATAGTTTAAAAATACATTAAAACGGTTTAAATGGATTTAAGATAGATTAAATAAATTTAAAATAGATTAAATTGATTTAAAATATATTTAAAAGATTTAAAATAGATTAAATAAATTTAAAATAGATTAAAATAAGTTAATTTGTTTAAAATAGGTTAAAGTAGATTAAATTGGATTAAATGGATTAAAATAGATTTAAAATAAATTAAAATAGTTTAAATTGATTAAAATGGTTTAAAATAGATTAAATTAATTTAATAGTTTGAAAATCTTAATAATCGGGATTTAGAAATAATATATTGTTTGACAGTTTATAATAAGTGATAAATTTGAAATTAATAACAAAGTAAACTATTTCTTTCACTTCAACACATCTGGACCATGTCTAGCTTTCAAATCACTAAACTAAATTTTATCTTTCAATTCAAATTTTCATTTAGAACATTTAATCCATATCGATTTCAAATCCAAGTTCGAATAATAAATCCTAACTATTTCAAATTTAGTAGATTTCAAAGTTGCATTTTCAAACGTTTTCAATTACTAAATTTGAATAAATTTCATTTATACTTCAAATTCAACCTTAAAATTTCAATTTAATTTCTCTAAACAATTCCTTTAAACCAATACCAATTTCAACATTTAAAGCTTCGATTTTCGAAAATAATTCAGTTTTTATAAATCCAATTTCATTTCGAAATATCATTTAACCGAACTCAAAGTTTAAGGTTTTAAAACCATTTAATTTAACCAATCCAGTGTCCATATATAATTTTCTACCTTATGGTCAAGTGATATGGATATTTATCATTTCAATCCGCAAAATTTTAATTTACGAGTACATATCATTTCAACCTGCAATCCTGAATTAACATTCAAAATCCATAAAATTGCTTGGGTTTATCATTTCAACCCATAACGATTTTCCTCTCATCTATAGACCATTCGAATATGTATCATTTCAACCCATAGGGATTTCTAGCAAATTGTAGTGATGTCAATATATATAAAATAACATAACAACCAATCATTCAATATCAACAATTAAATATCCATCACAATCATCATTTAAATCAACCATTAAACATCACTAATTAATTGATTATCATAGATAGGTATAAACTGGCAAATAAAAAATTAATATTAAATTAAATGATAATTTTATTCAATAAATGTCAGATTTAACTGAAATGACAATTTAAATATACCAAACATCAACCAATTAATTTCTAATCACATCATAAATTCAATTTAGCTAAATAAGATAAATTAGTAGTTGTGAGTGGGTTAAAATACTCACTTTTAATTTCAAATCGATTTGAAATCCACAATAAGGCGTAAAATCTAACAGTCTTTGTATTTATCCAAACTATTTCCTAATGTCTGAAATTCCGATATGAACCCAATGAAACAAACCGTGCGCAAATCCGAGCATGTATGTAAAAGTTATGATAGTTAGAGCATTTGAATTTTAATATGAAAAATAAAAATGAAATGAAATAAATAAGTCACGTTATCAAACTAACACGTCGGCATCTTATCGTTTGCAAAGAAACCCTAGGTGAACTATCACGATCGAGCACAAATCGAACTAGCAACCACTACTACTACTCTGCCGCCGACCACTACGCCTCATATCGCCTCGATTAGACTCCACAACCCTGCTCCCACCTCAACGTGACCCCACGACCAAGGCGTGGCCCACTCCAGTGCCCCAACCACGTCTGCGCTGCCGCTGCAGTTCATCGCAGTTCTAGGCGATTTCTGACCCCTCCAGCATGAAGCGACCATATAGATCGAACCCTCTCATCACTCTCTACACGCCCATACAACCCGATCGAACCCTCATCGACGATCCATTGTTAAAATCCCAAAACCTAATTTCAACGGTCGATGTTCATCCTCATTTTTAGCCAAATGATGATTTGGTTTAAGAGAGAATTGTTGCAGTGAGTTATGCTTATCAAGAACTTCGAAACGGTATATAATTCGATATTGTTTGAGGAGTTTTAATTTTGAAATTGATTTGGAAATTGAAATTAGTGTTTGGATGTGCAGCCATTAGAAAGAAGAAGCAACAAACAAATGGAATAGACATGTACGTATAATAATAAGAAATAAAAAAAAGACTGCTAGGGTTAAGAGAGATCTATTTACACGAACAAAGCCCGTTAAGAAAGAATGAACATATGAAATCGGTTTGAAATGACAATAACGACCCAAAAAGACTGTTTCGCTTCCGAAACGAAAGTGGGTCATTCTATATATCAAAATAGATGTTTTTAATATTTTTAAACTCAATGGAATAGGTTTGAAGTCCTAATTCCATTATATGAAGAAGTTAGATTTTAAAATTAGCTTATATCAAATTGATTTTATTAAATTGATTTCTACGCGTTTCAAGCCCGTACGATCAAATGGCAAGTCTGATCGCTACGAAACTTAAAATCCTACAGTAATTCACCGTTATGGATCCTATGAAACTAGTTTCATTGAAATCCAAGACAGTGGCCAAAATAGCTATTTTCATGTTAATGAAATAAATTGTTATTATATTAATTTAATCACTTTTCAATTTCAAATTTTATAACTAACAATTTTTTATCCATCCTAATTATACAAAAATTAATAGCCTTTTTAAAAATTCCATGTCAAATTCAATAATTAATATTGCGCTAATTACAACGTTCCAATTTCAATTGAAATAAATTCATTGATTATGATTTAAATTCCAATACATTCTTTTATTTGATTTTTCATCTTATTCTTCAATCTCTTAATGCTCTATGGGTATAATTAACAATGGTTTATATCTTATTATATTGATATTCACAATTATCATCTTAATTCATATTAACTGCAATAATTGATTACATTAATTGCAATTGATTTTCAACGGAATAAATAGTGAATTGATAATTAACCATTGTTTTAACTTATCAATTCAAACACATTTCTATGTTTTGCTAACAAACAAAACTAATAAATCCATATATTGATTAATTATTCCATATTAACCAATTTCAATTAATTACATACAATTTCACCATTTACTACAACAATTTGGTTTATTTCCTTATTTACTGTTTATAACCAATTTCTACACTTACAATCATTTCAATTAATTAAAATTGCATTAAAGTAGTTATCCATTACCTTACATTAACATTATTACACTTTATTCTAGTAATTTTTCACCTTAATAAATCATGAATTTTTATTTCTTCCAATATTAAAATACAAAATCTTATTAACTTCAATATTTTAATATCAGAAAATCATGGTTCGTTACACGGTCTGACTCGAGCATTATAATAAAATAACACCTAAGTCAGCTTGTAAACCAGCGTGAGAAAACCACTCAATTTGAATCATTACTATTGTCAAAATCCTTTGTAAAACAAAGGTATCTTATAAGACCACACTACACATAAATATGATGGTTTTTACCTTACGATAACTGCATCATAATTTATAGGAATCTAATGATACTATAATAATATCTAAGGGTCAAAATAATAACAATCAAGTAGTTGTGATGCTCATTCTGTGTACATCACAACAATACTAGTATAAAATCAAAACTCGATAAGGCTCGTTCACTAATTGTGAAAGGTTTCCACGGAGGTGCCCTTAGTACTTCGAGAATGGTCCTCCTGCACAAGGATCGAAGTTATCCTTCTGAAGAATCATACCAGTCTAGCTGGGATATTATAGAAAAAACATAATTGGTTTTTCTAAGACCGAGTGCACCGCTCCAGCATGCCAAAAACAAATGAAAGTATCAGTATTGCTAAAAAAGGAGTCGATTACGCCTTGTGTGTTTGCCATCCCTACTGGTCATGCCTCCTATCTCTGGTTTTAGTCATTTCTATTGATGAGGCTATGCCCGGCGTTCTAGCTTACACATTGCTCCAAAATAGATCACAAAATCCTACATGGATTCCCTCACCACAATGGCCTTGGAATTGCATACAGATTCTCACATCTCAAATAGAGCTTGGAACCACACACGGATTTCCATACCCAATGGTCTCGGAACTACACATGGATTTCAACATCTCAATATAACATGAAACTCCTCCATAGAACCGTATATGGTTTTAAAGTGGTAACGGTTCGAGTCATCTCTTACGAGTACACTCTCCTACCTCTCGGGCACTCCATAAACCAATCGTCAATATTCTGGAATGCTCAATACCTGTTCTTTAGGAAATAATCAAACAATACATAAGAGCAGGGATCAGTCCTAACCGTTTAAGTGGACGGATCTCCTTATCATTTATCCTAGAAGAACAACGAGTTTATACATATAGTATAACACCACCTATGGTAACTATACCATTTAATTCTCGTGTTTCCCCTAGATGTTTCCAGAGTTAAAATCCCTCGGTGTTAAGTAGGAAATCATTTCCTACTACCAAAATTAAGAAGGATTACATATTTGGGCCAAGGTTTGATATTAGGTTATTGAACTATCAAATAAACAAACATTTCACCATAGATCACATTTCCCACTGAAATGACTAAGCCTCGTTAAATTCGAATTCCTTATTTAAAACAGGCATATACTTATTTCATCTAAATAAGTATATTCACAAATCCTTCCTTTCAAAAGTACTTGAAAAACTCATAAAAATAGATATGGAAGTGTCATTCGGTATTGACCATGGCTCGTAGCTCAATGGTTGCGTGTCTATCCCAGAAAAACCAAACTTAACTTAGGCAATCTTTGCCTCTCGATTTCCGCCATACAATTAATCATAGATCATAGTTTGCACAATGGTTACGTCGCTATCACAGCGAAAACATCACAAACTGTAGGCAATCTCCGCCCCTCGAATTATGCAATGAATATATACCATTACTTCCCAAAATCTTTTCTTTGAAAATAAATTTCTAAAATTCATTTGCAACTACAAATCTTTGCATGATATCAATTTCTAGACTATCTGACTTTGAACAACATCATTAAATTACAAATGGGCTTTAAACAATAACTAACTTTTAAACAAGAATTTACTTTTAAAATAGATTATTGATAAAGGACTATGGAAATAATTAAGGATGAATTTAAAATATCTTAAATATCAATAATAATATCATTTAAAATCTTTTACAGAATTATTAGATAATATAGTATAATAATTTCTAAAAACAACTTTTAAAATACAGTTAAGTATTTTTTTAAAATAAATATTTCAAATAAAGTGATTGATGCTTAAATACATTTATTAAATAATTATATTACCACAAACAAATAGTTTGACTTTTAAATCTCGAAAAAACTTTAAATCATTTAAGTGAAATAACTAATATCACTATAGGAATCATTACCAACATTTGTAAATGAAAATTTTAAACAAAACCTTTGTATATATTTACAAATAAAACATTTCACTTCAAATTATAAAATCTAAAGTTAAACCAAAAACCTATAACTTCTAAATTTTATACTGAGGCTCGAAAATCCCAATGGTACTTATCAACTAACATTCAATTCAGTTTAACTATCAAAGTTAAATGATAAGCATTTACATAACTGTAACAACCCGAAAATTTTAATGGTTTAAATAACAAAATTAACGGAATTTTTCTGAAATTTAAAACTATAAAATTTTGCGATGAAAATTTGATATTTGGAATACGTCTATTTTAACATAGCAACTGGTAAATTTTTATTGGAAAATATATTAGTAAATTCTATTGTGTAGTTTTTAATTTAAAATCAGTTAATTAGACAAAAATAAAATATTATTGAAACTTGAATATTCTTATATAACGAAAAAAATTATCATTTTCTGAGTGAGACGTCATATTTCGTTTCACCGAATTTGGGCTGCTCTAGCTCCGTATATCTTATTTTCGGCAAATTAGCAGCAGTTTGGCAGCAAACATCGACTTTTGATAGGATGATCGTATCGGTTATATCAATGTATCATTATGTTCGTCTCGTCATCCTGATCTCTGCAGCATATTCATACGTGCATTCCGATGTCTGGTACGTGACGAAATCGACAAAACGATTGATGTATCGGGCTCGTATTAGATCTTTTTGTTTCATTCGTCCTTTCAATTGCCAACCGTATAATACAAACAGTCATTTACCTTTTATTATTCATAGAAATCCAATATTGGTCTGTCGATATCCCCATCACTTCATTTTGGTTTGGTTTGTTCAGTTTTTTCCCTTTCTCTTCTGTTCTAGCTATAGAAAGAAAATAGTATAATATAAGTTATATATATATATATATATATGTATGTATGTATGTATGAAGTTGTCCTCTCTTCACTTTCATTCAGCCAATATCCACCATCTACCTTTTTCCTTCACCATGGAAAACACAAGTCCTTCCCCTCCTCGACAATAAAGCTTGCCGCCTTCTCTAATTTTTTTTTATATGTATGTGATTGCTTATCTCCTAAAGAGCTGCTCGTCTACCCTTGCTTTCATGCCACCATCCCACATCTCCAGCTCTTGCCTTGCTTCTCTTCGACACCACCACTGTAACAACCATAGATTTTTGAATTATTTTTTAATTTGATTTTATTTCATTATGGAAATATTTTAAAATTTATTTTATTTCAAGATTGTATTTTTAAAACATTTTTAAAGTGTTGTAGTTAATTTTCCAAAAACTAGTTATATTTTGTTTTCAATTTTCAATACTAGTTTACATATAATAACTATTTTCTTATATTTTTCTATATTTTCCTAAAACATTTTATTTATTCAATTTTCACTTTATTTTCTATTCATTTTTATTTTATTTACGTGGTTTTTATTTTAATTTATTTGCAAAAGAAATAGGAAATTTAAAGAGACTTTGGCCTTTTAACTTTTGACCTTCCATCTACTCACCACTTCATATTTTTAACCAACTTTTACTAGGCTAATAGCCATGACTTTTTTTCATTTCACATAAAAAACATCTCTTCTTACTTCACTACACACGCAAGTTCAGATGTGAGAAAAAAGTGGCAATGTCTCCTTTTTTCACATTTTCTTTTCATTTTTATTGAATTTTTCCTTGATTTTGCCTTGGATCCTTCATGCTTTTGCTCGGACATTGCCCTCCACCACCTCCTCCGACCAACTCCACTACCATCCACGGCCACTTCACCCTCCTCCCCCTCTGTGTTGACCAGGCCATGACATGCCTAAGAGGATTGCACCACAAAACTCCTCAAACCCTTCAATTATTGCTTAGCCGACCTACGTGTGCACCACCCCTTCATTTTCTACCTTAGCCACCTCCTTAGTCACCACCACCTGCTCCTCCACTAGCCCTGGTCGCAAGTCCAGACCCTATCTGACCATCCCCTTACATGGCCGAGCCCATATCAACTCAGACCAAGCCATGTGGTTGCACCAATATCCACTAATTGCCTTAAACCCTTTGTATTCCTACATGTTGTAACTCAAGCCACTCCACTACTTGCTAGCCTTGCACATGCATGCATATCCTAGCCCAAATCACCACTATGGCTGAACATACATGAGCACTAGGCCGAGCATGTGAAGATTGAGGCAATGTTCAAATCAATTTGTTCATTGTTGCTTTTATTTTTAATTGTTTCAATATGTATATTAGGGTTGATATTAGATTTATATTTGTCTTGTCTATGTGTTGTGCATAAGATCACTAGCTTGGTTCTCTTCCCACTCAAGTCAAAAGTCGTGCTATCGTGCTTTCGGGATTCATTTGTGTGCAGACTCTTGCTATCTCCAGCTTGAAACAAGTGAGTAATCACACTTGACATATTTACTTATATAAACTGTGAAGTGACACCAAGTGAATATGTAAACTGCTATATCATGTTATACCTGCCTGTGATATGATTTATATGATGTTCACCCTATTAATAAACCTGTCATATCATTTGCTACTACCATATGTTGCTATGCTATTATTTATATCTGTTTATCACACTACAGGTTCCCTATAGAATAGAATCACTATGGGATGAAATGATACATACCTGAACGGTCTTTAGAATATGGAAAAATCATTATGGGCTGAAATAATAGGCATGAGCGATTTTTATTTATTTCATTTTACTTGGGACTGCAGGTTTGAAATGATAGAACCCAGGTTTTCTTTGTAAATTACAGATTGAAATGATATATTATCCGTATCACTTTACCTAGGATAGAAATTTATATACAGACCCGTGGTTAATATATTTTTTTTCTAGAATTTCTACAGTATTTGAAAAATGTAAATGTTATGATATTTTGAGTTAATTTAATTAAAAATGATTTTTATAAAATATTAGTGATTTTCTACAAGTTAAATAAGTGAAATAAATAAATGGCAAAGTAGAATTTGAAATATAAGTTAATTTTGGAATTTATGATTTTGTTTATAAATGGAATTTAAAATAAGTAAGAAAATATGATAATTTGATTTAAATATGAATTCAAAATGATTTTTATAAAGTGTTATTGATTTTTCTGTAAATTAAAAATGGTTAAATGAATGAATTGAAATTTGAAATATAACTTAACTTAGAAAATGTGAAATGTGGTTTAAAAATAAAAGTTAAGTTAAGAGAATAAAATGGAATTTAAATTTAATTTATGAAATGGTAAATTAAATTTAAAGAATAAAGTAAATGAAATGTTATAAAATTGTACATTGATTTAATAAATAAATTATTATTAAAATTTGATTTTGTATGAAAACTTCACTTTATAAAATCATAAATTAAAAGGTATTTAAATGATCATTTTTAAAGTGAGAAAAATATGATTTTTATAAGTTAAAAATGGTTTAAATTAAAGTTCAATTGTTTATGAAATTGTATTGAAAATTTGGAATTTAATTAAGAGTATTTCAGAAATGCTATCATTTCTGAAGTAAAGGATATTACAACATTTCTAAGTGTTGTAGTTGATACAAATGAACTAAGGGCTAAATTTAACTAAGGGCTATTACAGCACTTTGTTAGTGCTGTAGTTGCAAAAACTAAACTAAAACCTATTACAGCATTTTAAATGCTGTCTTTGCTGAAATGAATTGTTTTCAAACATAACTTTCCGTAGCATTTTCTAAGTGCTGCGAAAGTTGAATTTTCACTGTTTTAATAAATTTAAGTGAATAAATGAACTTTGAAAAGGCTAAATTTTAGATATAACGAATTCATTTTTAAATGGTTTAAATGGAGTATTTGATTTGAAATATAAACCATTTTTGGAAATGTGAGTTGGAATGGTATTTAAATTTTAATAAAATGAATGAGGTTTTTGAAAGATATGATTTTTTGATATTTTGAAATGGATTTGAAATGATATTTGATTTTTGAAGTATATAAACTATTTTTAAATTATAACTACGGGTTATAATAATGATTGGTTGTTAAAGAGACCGGGATCGGATATGGACATACTCTCTGTCGATACAGAAAACCACTTTAACAACTGTATACACAGTGGAGATTCCAAAATGAAGTAGGATGGTGGCGACGGTCCTATTGAGGTATGTTACATGGACCTGACTCCCGTTAGTTGGCTTAAGGTGGCTAAAACAGGAGCAATCGACGGGCCTAGTGAGGTAGCTCCTCCGATCGGACACACTTCTTCGATACCATTGTATTACTTTTGTGATTGATTGGGTGCACCCCTTTGATTTTGGGAGTGTGGCTCGAGGTGGGTGGTAGTAGCTGCTATGCATTACCACCAGCCCGGAAGCGTAATTGGTATATCTACCCTGACATTGCCTCGTGTGCCTTGTCACCTACCATAACGACCTTTACTACGAGTTTGTTTTTCTTCCGTAGCCCATGGAGTATTTAGGGTAGTCTCCCGATCTGGAGATATGCTGATACTGAATGGACTAGGGCTATTACGTGTTAAGGGAAATATTGAGTCACTCCTTAACGCTATTTTAAAATAAGTTTATTTTACTGTAGACATTATTATATTAGCGCAATATTACTATATGGTAAATAGTTTAACGGATCCTTAGAGGATGGACGGTCCCAAGCATCCTTTAAGTTACTTGTACTTTATTACAGTTCACTTGAGTTGGTTTACATTATATAAGTATATATGTCCTGACTTGAGTGTTTTGTGTTTTTTCTTTATGCTCGGGTCAGCCTGAGTATTCACAGCTTTGGATTTCTCTTTCTGGAGCTAGTTGGAGATTCTACCTATCTAGTTATTTATCTATTTCAGTTGTTCTATTTCAGCTTGTATTAGTGGACTTCTATGCATTTGGATTTCTATTATGTTGTTTTTAGACTGAAATTATGTATTTGTTTTGAGACTTTGTTATGGTAACTTCATGAACTACTATGGTATTTTATATTCCGCTACGAGTTATTATGATATTTCTGTGTCTGCGATTCTGTGAATGATTTTATTTACTCCAAATTTATTTACAATCTGTTATTTTGCATCATGCGAAGTCTGACATGTATGGATTATTGTTGATTTTAATGGTACAAAATAGGGGTTGTTACAACCACCCAAGCTACCGACCACACTCTGACCACGTCACCACACCTGCCACAGCGACCATCCCTTCCAATCATTTTCTCCACTTCTCCTTTGCCTGCACCTAAACCGAACCTCTCCTCTCTCTTTTCTCTACAGCTAGCCCTCCTCCTTGTCCTCCTTGTCCAAGCACTGACCACTAGACACCGCCGCACGACCATGCCCCTCAACCCATCGTCTAACGTTCATCTCCACCGCAAACTCATGCCTCCATCCTAACCGCCTCCACCCATTCTCCCCGCCTGCAACCTCATCGGCCTCCCCGACCCCGCTACCTGCCATCTTCCCGGCCACTCCCTCCTCCACAAGTACCTCCTTTATCACCAAACCCGTAGCCCTGTGACCATTTTTCCATTTTCATTGTCGTGCTCTACAAAAGTAAGAATATATATGTACATTATAAGCTATATATATGATTTCCTGTAAACCGCCTCGCCTCCTCTTCCTTCAGATCTCTAGCCCCCATCGAATGGTCGCAACCAGCCTTCTCTTTAATTATGTATGTATATTTTTTTATACCCTACTATTAGATACTGCTTTAAATATATACTACGTATATAGACATTTGTGTGTGTGTATATATATATATATAGATTTTGACAAATCCTTGTTTTGTATTTAATTTGATTATTATTTAGTGGAAATTAGGGAGGCGTCCCTATCGTACTTTCATATTGTAAAGCGGGTCCCTGTTAAAGTTTCATTGTAAAGCGGGTCCCTGTTTTATGGTAACGAAGAAAAATTATTATTGAAATGTCAGCAACTTTTATAAATAAGTGCTGATATTTCAGCAACTTTCCCTCTCAAAGTTTCATTGTAAAAACAAAGAAAAATTATTACTGAAATGTCGGCAACTTTTATAAATAAATGTTGATATTTCAGCAACTTTCCCTGTCAAAGTTTCATTGTAAAAAAAAAGAAAATTTATTGCCGACATGTCAGCAACTTTTATAAATAAGTGCTGATATTTCAGCAACTTTCGTAAACTGTGTTCACAGTGTGCATAAATGTTGCTGAAATGTCAGCAACTTTTATAAATAAGTGCTGATATTTAAGCAACTTTCTTACACTATGTTCACGGTGTGCAGAAAAGTTGCGGAAATATCAGCAGCTTTTATGAAATGTTGCATCATGCTCTGCAATAATCGTAAAAAAAACAGGGACCTAATTTACATTGAAATTTAGTGAAGGACTTTTCATGAATTTTGAAACTTAATAAGGGCCTGTGCCAAAAGTACCCTATTATTTATGTGTATACCTATAAATATAATTATAGTATATACGTTTATGGTATTATATAGTTGTCATATAGTATTTTATAACATATTTAATGGTATATAATACAATTTGTTATGAAGTTTTAGTCTGTTGTTCTGTTCAAAGAAGAAAAGGAAAAGTATTATATAAATATAGTTATAAATTATTTTCTGCTCTATTGTTATATATACAGTTACAAGTTGTTTATATATATTAGCTGTTTATGTTGTATAAGTTACACCTGATTTGTTAGGCTGTATATAAATATGTGTGTATATATATATATATGTTTATATAAGTAATACAAATTGGTTTGTTATATATGAATTTGTTGTTAGGAACTGAGTTGATGATGTTTTGATGACAACAACCTTATAGTATATATACTTTACTTCATAAAATATATACTAACATTTTCATATAGATAGATAGATATATATATATAGGAAGTATATGCAGGTATTATCGAAGACTGGTCAGTATAAAGGCTCAAACATCAAGATGAAGATTAGAGATTCAAGATTCAAGACTCTAGAGAATCAAGATTTCAAGATCTCAAGATAAGTGTCTAGTATTTTGTTAAAACTTCATAATAGCACTCTCATCTTTCTTCCAATTTTCTTTTGGGATGGAACCCAATTTCTATCGAAACCGGTGGCTTACAAACCCACGACAAGTAGCTTACAAATCTACGACAAGTGGCTTACAAACCCACGAAAATCAAAATCATTTAAACTACTTTGTACAAGTTCTCGAGTCCTACGGAGGAGCTCTATAGGAAGGCTCTTGCAATTTTAGTTTGAATAGATTTTTCAAAATGTTTTAAATCTGTTTTCAAAATGTTTTAGCTTTCAAAATCATGTTTTCAAAAATGTTTTCAAACTTTGTTTTAGCCTTGAAATATTCCTCCATTCTGATTTTAAAAAACTTCTATTTTTAAAACATCAAAACTTTCTGATTTTAAATATTACTTATATAATTGACGGTCTATATCAATTATATATATATTTAAAATAATGTTTTATATTCATTCTCTATCTCAAAATATTGTTTAAACACTTTATTTTGCTTCAGAGAAGTTTCAACTTGTTTTAAATTCAAATGCTTTTACAAAACAACATCTCTACAATTTTGAACTGAGGGATGTCGACATATGGGGATACCCCATGTCGACATGGTGACAGTTGGGTTCAAAATTCAAAATTCAAAAGAAGTGTCCATTCGTTCAAATAACCTTTCGCCAAAGGTTATGACTGTTGTGCATCTATATAAAGGCTTCCAAAACGAATTTTTTTAACAACTACTTTCTTATTTTCTTCACTCTTTCTTCTCCACCATTCCATATCCATAAAACTTCATATTTTCAAGATCGTGCCATCATTCTGCCAAATTCTCAATAGGAAATCATTTAGATACTCTCTTTATTTGATTCTCCATCATTCTACTATAGATCAAAGTGCTATTCAGAGTTATAGGATCAATTTGTATTCAAAAAGTCCATAGAGTCTATCCATTCAAAAGGATTGTTATTAGAAAGTATTAGGGTGATCTTGTGTCCCGTAAATCAAGAGAGTTTACCCCAGACTCGGAGATAGGAGGGTTCCTCAAGGCCTTAGAAATTGAGGTTTGTAATTTGGATATTGGCTTATAAAAATTTGTACAAGGATATTGCCTTGGTGCAGGACTGGATGTAGGAGGATTCCGAACCAGTATAAAATCCGGTGTGTTCTTTCCTTTTACTTGCTTTACTTTACTATTTGCATTTGTTATATGTTCTGTGATCATTCTGTGTTAGAATTCTGTTTAGATTTGTGTTGAAAGTTTTAATTTAGTCATATAGTTCATATATTCTTTAAAACACTATTCACCCCCCCTCTAGTGTTATTTCTGCCTTAAGATCCTTAATCCGCATCCCCAACAATTGTTATCAGAGCACTGGTTTTCATTGTTTTCATAATCTGAAATTTTGAAAAGTTTTAATGGCACAACACACTAGTAGTGTCACTCCTGTCACTACTACGTCTGTCAACACAAGTACTAACACTAGTTCATTTGTAGAAGGTCAGTCTACTGTCAGACCACCACTTTTTAATGGCAGTAATTATGCATATTGGGCATGATGAAAATTTACAATCCATAAGTTTATATACTTGGAATATGACACAAATTGAATATGTTGAACCAACTACAAATTTTGCCCAGTGGACTACTGTGCAAAAGATAGTTGCGCAAAACAATTCTAAGGCTATGAATATACTATTTTGTTCACTAGATAGGAATGAGTTTAATAGAGTCTCTGTTTGTAAGTCTGCATTTGAAATTTGGAAAACTTTGCAAGTAACTCATGAAGGAACAAGCAAAGTTAAACAGACTAAAATTTCCATATTGACTAACTAGTTTCAATTGTTTAAAATGCATTAAAATGAGTCTATTTCCGACATGTATTGTCGATCTCAAGACATTGTACACTCATTGATTGCTTTAGGAAAGGGTTTCTCAGAAGAAGATCAAGTCAGAAAAATACTTAATTCACTCACTGCAGAATGAGATCAAAAGACACTTACTATTGAAGAGGCAAATGATGTTAGTCAAATGAAGATCGAAGAGTTAATCGGTAATCTAATATCTTATGAAGTTCAACTACAAGGGAGAAAAGAATCTAAGGCAACGGAAAAGAAATCGATCGCATTCAAAGCAACAACTGGAGATTCAGAACAAGAGAGTGATGAAGAAATTGCTTTCATGACCAGAAATTTCAGGAAATTTCTAAAGTATAGAAAGATGAATAACTTTAAAAGAAATGATCAAAGAAATTCCAGAAATACTTCGGAGAACTACAACAACAACAATAATGGTGATAGATGCTATAACTGCAACAAAATAGGGCACTACAAGATGGACAATCCATATCCAGACAAATAGACATTTCAACCAAACAACGAGCAACCAAAGAAAAGAAAGAAGGCATATGCAGCAACTCTTGACGATTCAGATTCATCCAGTGACGACGAGAAGAAAACTGATAATTCAAATCTGTGCTTCACGGCTATTCTCGAATCAGAAGACGATCGGAGTTTGGATCTAAAAAAAAGGTACACATTTATTTTAATTTTATTGGATGCTTGCTTGCTTTGATTTTGTTTGCAATTTCCTGAATTTTTAAATTCAAAATCACCCTTTGAAATTTGAATTTTTAAATTCAAAATAATATTATTTTAATATTATTTTAAATATTAAAATATTTTAATAATTTAATATTTAATATTATTACTGGAATTAAATATAGATATAGAATATAGATTAGTTTTCTTAGGATTTTAGGAATTTATTAGATTTTAGAAATAGACACCTTCTTTCAAATTCAACAGGCACATGTCGACATGCCATGATACCCCATGTCGACATGCCTCTCAGAAATTTGATTTCAAAATTTGAATTCAAACTTTTGAATTTCCCTCCACCTTTTCACTTACTTCAAAATTCTGAAAAGATACCTCTTGACCAGAGAAAATGACTTTAGAGAATCTATTTAATATACTTCTCTTATCATCTCTTTTCACTTTATTCTTGTAACAACCCTGGTTTTGGAGATTACCTGTAAATATTAAATTATAATGGTAGATATGATTTAATATAGTGAAGTAAGATTAAGTTGGATAGTTTAAATTGCTTATTTGGAATAAACAATCGATTTTGGGGAATAAATTATGGAAAATAAAGTTTTTAAACTTTACTTGGTTAATTAAGTTAAAAATGAGCTAATCATGATTTTAATGTAAAGAAATGCAATAATTTTGATAATTATTGTCAAACGTTTCTTTTATATATTTTTAAAAGAAGCATTTCATTTAATAAGTGATATATTATAACTAAAAATGGAAATTTGGTTTAACAATAAATTTTGGTTGTAAAATGTTGAAAAAAATGGTTTGTTATATTTTATTGCATAAGAAAATAATTTTTATGTAATTGTTGGAGTTAAAAATAGAGTTTTATATGAATTATTGTGTAAATTGTGTATTTAAGCAAAATAAGGCTTTCTAATAATGAAAAATATTTTTTTATAGTTAAATTATCTTTTTAATTTTTGTAAAAAAATGTTTGTGAAACATAAAAATATGTTTGTACAATTTGTAGAGATGAAATCATGTAAATACACATATGTTGTATTATGTAAATATGAGAGTGTTAGGGTAAATTTAGTGTTAGTTAGATTATTAGGCTAATTAATTCTTTTGGGTCAAGCCCATTTGTTCACTAACCAGTAGAGTAATGAGAAAGCTTCTTCTTCCTCAAAACAGTATACGTACATTTTTACCAGAAAACAAAAGGAAGAAACTATTACTCTTTCAAACCCTAAGCTTTCAATCTTCAATCTCTTCACAGATTTATTGATTTTAATCAAATTGAAGATAATTGCAACAGGTAATTAACTCCGAAATGGAGATATCTCATCAAATTCTGATTTTTATTTGGCTTTGTCTGTAACTTCATTTTCTTCTTTGCATGTTTCTATTTTCTCCTCTTTTAGGTTTCTAACTCCAAATCAATGCCAAATTTTCCTACTTTGCTTGCTAAATCCGCTAATTGGCTGCAAATAAATCTTAAGGTGAGTTTAAACACTCACTTTTCTAGTTTACTCAAGTTTTCAGGTATGTTTTTGGTTGTATTAGATGAATCTTTGGTTGAATTTGTGAATTAGAAAGATGATTTTTGGGTTTCTATGCTTGCTGAAAATGAATTAGAAAAATACACAGAAGTAAAATAGTGATATCATGCATGTTCCTAATCAGTTTGAGCTCATTCTTTTTGGGTTAGAAACTAGACTCAAGGAGAAACAATTTCTCTTTCGGTTTCATTTCGATTTATGGAAGTTTGATAGACCTGAAATAGAATTGAAAGTAAAAGTGCAACTCTGGCCTAAAAGAAAATTTCCTGAGTTTATACCTGTAATATATTTTGCCATATGTTTTACATTGCTTATCCAAATTAGATAATTTTATATGAGCTGGAAAGCTTAGGAATTATTCTACAAGTTTCATGTTTTGAGTTTTATGAAATTTTAAAGTTAAGTTAGTCAAAATTGCACTTCTTTCTTACTATCCCGAGAGCAAAGTGACAGTTTTGTAATTTTAGACCTGAGAAATAAAATCATCATAACTTTTGACTCGTTAGCCCAAATTAGGTGATTCTTTTTCTGTCTTTTAGATATTGAAATTATCTTCAACTTTTTTGTTTTATGATTTATCAAATTCTGATATCTACAGTGTCAAAATGGCTTATTAAGCCGCAGCCCTGTTGTTATGCACATTGCTCACGGTTTTGTAATATTAGACCTGAGAAATAAAATCATCATAACTTTTGACTCGACTATCCAAATTAGGTGAATCATTTTCTGTCTTTTATAATTTGCAATTATCTTCAACTTTTATGTTTTAGGATTTATCAAATTCAGGGTTCTACAGGGTCAAAATGACTCTTTAAGCCGCAGCCCTGTTGTTATGCACATTGTTCACAGTTTTGTAATTTTATACCTGAGAATTAGAATTGCCATAACTTTTGATTCATGTGTCCGAATTAGTTGAATCTTTTTCTGAATTCAAGATATTGGAATTATCTTCAACTTTTATGCTTCATGTTTTCTCCAATTTTGTGTTTAAAAGGAGCAAACAGTCAAAACAAGACGTAGGCCTAGGTTCTTTTGCAATTTTGAGCATTTCCCGTTGAATTGTTTTTTTTTTAAATTCAATGATTTTGAGCATTTTTTTTCGAGATGGTTCTAAAAGGCTAACTCATACTAATAAAAAAAAAGTCGACATTAACATCAATTTGCACTACGAATTGACGGTTTCATTTGGATTTTATCGTATGTTAATTTTATTGAATTTTCATCGATTTTTGCTATTTCTGTGCATGTGTTTTCTAAACCGTTTACAAAATGATTTTCAAAATGAAAAAGCTTTCAAATTAAATGTCTTACAAAAATTTATAATTATTATATATATATAATACACACTTTTATACTATTCGAACGTATGAGAAAGAGAATTAAACGATTTAGTAAAACAAGTGGTATGGGACATGTGCGTTTTCTATTTCGGTTAATTGCGGACTTGTACGATCGAAGCTATTTGAGTTTAATGATTCTGAGATGTTTTGCCATTTTATTGCGTATTTTGAGTTTTGTAATTCCTATTTATTGGAATTATTTAAGATGACCAATATTTGACAAGCACTATGGTTTGAGATCTCCTATATAGGAGTATTGTCGATGAGATCCATCACGATGTCTTATTTACTTGCCAATGATATAAGGCAAGTCTTGAGTTTATGATTTCATATTTTGAGATTTATGGTTCATGAGAAACCATCATGATGTTTTCACTTGTCGATGAGATGAGACAAGTTACGATGTCATTTAATGCTTGTCGATGAGATGAGACAAGTATGGTGGCTCTTTGTCACTCGTCAATGAGACTAGGCGAGATATAAATTTCTGAGTTTTATGATGTTTCTAGTGTGGCATCGACTAATGGCTAGTAAACCGCTAAGTGATAATGTGTGGTATGGGACACACGTTAACACTTTTCGGGTTCCTATCCGTGAGTTTGTGACACATTCACGATGTTTACCTAACGGAACTGCTTGAAGAGGTGTCAGCGACCTTGTCATGAGGCCGAACTGCTTTGGAAGGTGTTAGCGACCTTGTTAGGGCTGACAAAACGGCTTGAAGAGGTGTCAGCGACCTTGTCATGAGGACGAACTGCTTTGGAAGGTGTTAGCGACCTTGTTAGGGCTGACAAAACGGCTTGAAGAGGTGTCAGCGACCTTGTCATGAGGACGAACTGCTTTGGGAGGTGTTAGCGACCTTGTTAGGGCTGACAAAATGGCTTGAAGAGGTGTCAGCGAGCTTGTCATGAGGACGAACTGCTTTGGGAGGTGTTAGCGACCTTGTCTAAGGCTTCGACCATCTGAGTTTAGCACATGCAGCATTGCTGCGGCATTATAATTGGGATTTGGCCAATCCGGATTTTCTGAGTTTTCTGTTTTATTGTGATTTCACCTTTTTAAGATGTTTTATTACATTGATAGCCTAGTGCTATATGAGATGTTATATATATGGTGATTTCAATTAGGATGTTTTGAACTCTTATCGAGTTCCTTGAGTTATGAGTTTAGATAATTTCATGATTTTATAGGATATTCTGTGTTTTGCCATTTTGGCGAGTTGAGATTGAGATTTATATACATTTATACCGATGTGACGAGGTATAATTGAGTTTGGAGATTCTTTTATATTTGAGTTTTGGATCATCCTACTTGAGAATATCTTATGTTTTCCTTTTTGGCGAGATTTTATATTAATGTTTCACCTTTTGAGGAGATATGGTTCATGGAAACCATGTAGACATTTTGTGATGTCGCCGATGATATGAGGCGAATGTTTATATTATTTGAGTATTATTATTGAACTTACCTCTTTTGAGGTCATTGTCTACTTAAGTGACATTATTTCACTTAAGTCATGAGTTGTATTCTTTCTGTTGCCTCTTCTCATTCGAAAATAATTATCACTTTGTATCTTATGCTTCATATTGTCATCTATCCCCATTAACTGATTATTTTAGCTAAACTGACCCGTGTACTTTGTACTCGGGTCAGACCGAGTTATTTCAGGTTAGCTATCAGTTATGGGACTTTGCTTTGATGCATCTGCTTGGATATCAGCCTAGAACTTTTGTTTAGTTTATATTTCTTTCCACTTGACTCTGATGTATTTATATTTGATTCGATGTATATAGTGTGGTCAAATACCACCTTTATTGTATTCATATTGTATTGTACTAAACATGTATCAGTGTATATGTATATATATGATGTTTATTACTGTTCTGTGATGTGCTTTACATATAGTTATTGTATTTTGTTCTGATAGATCCATTAGCCACCTATAATTTTGGATTAAGCATTTACTATGTATGTCGATCCATTGAGATAGAAAAGAAAAATCATAATGCATTTATCGACGTATTCAGTAGATGTTTAAGGCAAAGTTATAGATGGCCGCCCTTAACCAGCCCTATTCTCCGCTTTAGTAGACGAAATCACTCGTTAATTCTCTTTACTAAGGTGGGTCTTGGGGTGGGGCCTTACAGCTTGGTACCAGAGCTGTGGTCAGAACAAGGTAGAATAAACACAGAACAGTACGTATATCATGATACATCGAAGTACAGTACAAATGAATCATTGTCCTTTATTCGAGCTTGTTTTCGAATCGTGCCTTGATTCATTTTCAAGTTTTGGGATTGTTGAGATGGAATATGTCTAGGAATATAGATATATTGTATTCCGTAGTATTCCATAATATTGTTTGATGTCATCATATCTTATATAAAATCTCGTTTGGGATTATTCTATTCTTATTTTTGTTGATACGAGTGAGTTCGTATCGTTGGAGCTTATTGATTTCTTTAAACATTCTTGTTTCATTCCTTTGAGAGTTGTGAATCCTACTGAAGGGATCCACAATGATTGGTTTGTTGTGAGCATTTTGAGTTCTCTATTTGTTGCTAGTTTAATGAGTATTTGTTTATTACTCACTATCTTGAGATATATCTGATTTGAGATGGATTGGCTTATTTGATGTTAAGTCCGATCCTTTTGTTGTTATAGGATCCTTTATTTATTTAGGCATCCTAATTTGCTTGGTTTATTATTTCTATCACTTTGGAATGTTAATGGTGATTCCGAAGTTTTTTTATTCACTCTTGAGTATCGATATATTGATGATATATCTCGAATTCCAGTTAAGGTGACTTTGTTGAGTTTTGATAAGTCCGTTTGGGTTTGATATCCAATCGGGCAATCGAGTGTTGAATTAACCTTATTCCTGGCTTTTAGCCTTCGGCTATCCTTCCACGAGGATATCCACTAAGGAATGAGGTGAGTTTCTAGATTGTTCTAGTTTGATTTAGTGTCTTTGAGTTATCCTTTTCGGATACTCAATCGGTATTATTCTTTGTAGCATTACTTTGTTTGAAGTAATAATTTGTTGTTTGTATGCTTCTTCTCCTTCAAGAAGAATATCTTGCTTATCCTTTATCTTGATGACTTTTTTGAGTGGTTCGTGACATCGTAAGATTGACGAACACTCAATCTCCTTCTGTTGATTTTGAGAATCGAGTATTCTTGGAATATCTCGATGCATTCTCTTAATGTTCTTTGGTTTGAGTTTTGAAGCTATATAAATATGAGTTTTAAAGAGAAATTGGAGTTTTGAGATATTTTAAAAATCAAAGAATGTTTTGAGAATATATTTATATGAGTAGTATTCTTTCACGGAAATAATTTGAGAGTGTTGGGTTATCCATCGAGTAGTTAAGAGTTCTGGTCGATACGCCTGATCAACGTTATCGATAAGAATCTCCTAAATGCTCTGATGAGGCAATCAAACACGATTGTTTGTATTTTGAAAATTGAGATTTTGAAAATAATATTTCGAGATTATATATTAAATTTATTTTTAAACGGTAATTGCAGCCGTTGATTTTAGAGACGAGTAACAGAGTGGCGAGGCAGTTTTGATCGTTCGATCAACTCTGCAGCCATTGGATATATCTATTTATTAGAGGTTCAATGGCGAGGCAATGCCATTTATTTATATATTTACTTTGAAAATATAAAGATGAGAATATGTGAGAATATCCTTGAGCTATACTTTATTGAAAGTATATTTTGAGATTTTAGAATCTATATTATATACATTGGATGTTTTAAGAGAAGAGTTACAAGAGGATTTGAAGATTGTTTTTAGACGATTTAAGTGGTTTAATAAAAAGAGTAAAGAGAATTTAAACCCTTAATTTATTTTGAGGGATATTATTATGGATTTACAAAATTCTTTGGAAATTAATTTTGAAGCAAAAGAAGAAATTCGAATTTTAATTTTGAGTTTTTATTACTTACTAAGTAATTTAGTAAAGAGTTTGAGAAATTTTCAAATATTGAAAATTGAGATTTAAAATTTTAAAAGATGTTGAGGTTTAAAATTCTAAATATCTTGGATTAAAAGATAATTCGAGCTTATATCCTTGTTCTTGAGTATATTCTATCTTTGAGCTATTATCAACGACGTGCATTTTTTTTGCGGTCGTTCGAGTTTGGTGGCCTTGTAAGAAGCCATCTTGTGATTTATCTATCTTGTCTATTGTGTCTACCTTGTGTGAGAATGTTCTTTCCGTATATTTATACGGAAAATCGTACTGATGATCTTCTTTATTACTTAGAGTTCGGGTTTAAGTGAATTTTATCCCGACTCTATTCGTAGAGTTTTTTTTGGAAATCAATCATTTTCGATTGAATAATTGTTGAGCATCTTATTGAGTTTTGATTCGAAGATGGGATATCTTCGAAATTCTTTCGAGATACTTGGAAAATAATATGGTTTGCTAATCACTATATTAGCATTTGATGGACCATTGGATTAACCAAGTGAGTTTTTCCTTATTTCTCTCTACCATTCTATGTTAAGAGTATGAATGGTTTGAGTTTCGAGCTTGTCTTTATCCTTTGTCGATTGAATTTTTGAGTTGTTTCCGGCTCTTTTTCTAGAAAATTGCAGGGACGCAATTTTCGTAAGGGGGGGAGTCTGTAACAACCCTGGTTTTGGAGATTACATGCAAATATTAAATTATAATGGTAGATATGATTTAATATAGTGAAGTAAGATTAAGTTGGATAGTTTAAATTGCTTATTTGGAATAAACAATGGATTTTGGGGAATAAAATATGGAAAATAAAGTTTGGAAACTTTACTTGGTTAATTAAGTTAAAAATGAGCTGATCATGATTTTAATGTAAAGAAATGCAATAATTTTGATAATTATTGTCAAACGTTTCTTTTATATATTTTTAAAAGAAGCATTTCATTTAATAAGTGATATATTATAACTAAAAATGGAAATTTGGTTTAAAAATAAATTTTGGTTGTAAAATGTTGAAAAAAATGGTTTGTTATATTTTACTGCATAAGAAAATAATTTTTATGTAATTGTTGGAGTTAAAAATAGAGTTTTATATGAATTATTGTGTAAATTGTGTATTTAAGCAAAATAAGGCTTTCTAATAATGAAAAATAATTTTTTATAGTTAAATTATCTTTTTAATTTTTGTAAAAAAAAAAATTGTTTGTGAAACATAAAAATATGTTTGTACAATTTGTAGAGATGAAATCATGTAAATACACATATGTTGTATTATGTAATTATGAGAGTGTTAGGGTAAATTTAGTGTTAATTAGATTATTAGGCTAATTAATTCTTTTGGGTCAAGCCCATTTGTTCACTAACCAGTAGAGTAATGAGAAAGCTTCTTCTTCCTCAAAACAGTATACGTACATTTTTACCAGAAAACAAAAAGAAGAAACTATTCCTCTTTCAAACCCTAAGCTTTCAATCTTCAATCTCTTCACAGATTTATTGATTTTAATCAAATTGAAGATAATTGCAACAGGTAATTAACTCCGAAATGGAGATATCTCATCAAATTCTGATTTTTATTTGGCTTTGTCTATAACTTCATTTTCTTCTTTGCATGTTTCTATTTTCTCCTCTTTTAGGTTTCTAACTCCAAATCAATGCCAAATTTTCCTACTTTGCTTGCTAAATCCGCTAATTGGCTGCAAATAAATCTTAAGGTGAGTTTAAACACTCACTTTTCTAGTTTACTCAAGTTTTCAGGTATGTTTTTGGTTGTATTAGATGAATCTTTGGTTGAATTTGTGAATTAGAAAGATGATTTTTGGGTTTCTATGCTTGCTGAAAATGAATTAGAAAAATACACAGAAGTAAAATAGTGATACCATGCATGTTCCTAATCAGTTTGAGCTTATTCTTTTTGGGTTAGAAACTAGACTCAAGGAGAAACAATTTCTCTTTCGGTTTCATTTCGATTTATGGAAGTTTGATAGACCTGAAATAGAATTGAAAGTAAAAGTGCAACTCTGTCCTAAAAGAAAATTTCCTGAGTTTATACCTGTAATATATTTTGCCATATGTTTTACATTGCTTATCCAAATTAGATAATTTAATATGCGCTGGAAAGCTTAGGAATTATTCTACAAGTTTCATGTTTTGAGTTTTATGAAATTTTAAAGTTAAGTTAGTCAAAATTGCACTTCTTTCTTACTATCCCGAGAGCAAAGTGACAGTTTTGTAATTTTAGACCTGAGAAATAAAATCATCATAACTTTTGACTCGTTAGCCCAAATTAGGTGATTCTTTTTCTGTCTTTTATATATTGAAATTATCTTAAACTTTTGTGTTTTATGATTTATCAAATTCTGAGATCTACAGGGTCAAAATGGCTTATTAAGCCGCAGCCCTGTTGTTATGCACATTGCTCACGGTTTTGTAATATTAGACCTGAGAAATAAAATCATCATAACTTTTGACTCGACTATCCAAATTAGGTGAATCTTTTTCTGTCTTTTATAATTTGCAATTATCTTCAACTTTTATGTTTTAGGATTTATCAAATTCAGGGTTCTACAGGGTCAAAATGACTCTTTAAGCCGCAGCCCTGTTGTTATGCACATTGTTCACAGTTTTGTAATTTTATACCTGAAAATTAGAATTGCCATAACTTTTGACACGTATGTCCGAATTAGTTGAATCTTTTTCTGAATTCAAGATATCGGAATTATCTTCAACTTTTATGTTTTATGTTTTCTCAAATTTTGTGTTTAAAAGGGGAAAATAGGCAAAACAAGACGTAGGCCTGGGTTCTTTTGCAATTTTGAGCATTTTCCGTTGAATTGTTTTTTTTTTGAATTCAATGATTTTGAGCATTTTTTTCGAGATGGTTCTAAAAGGCTAACTCATACTAATAAAAAAAAAAAAGTTGACATCAACATCGATTTGCACTACGAATTGACGGTTTCATTTGGATTTTATCGTATGTTAATTTTATTGAATTTTCATCGATTTTTGCTATTTCTGTGCATGTGTTTTCTAAACCGTTTTCAAAATGATTTTCAAAATGAAAAAGCTTTCAAATTAAATGTCTTACAAAAATTTATAATTATTTTATATATATAATACACACTTTTATACTATTCGAACGTATGAGAAAGAGAATTAAACGATTTAGTAAAACAAGTGGTATGGGACATGTGCGTTTTCTATTTCGGTTAATTCCGGACTTGTACGATCGAAGCTATTTGAGTTTAATGATTCTGAGATGTTTTGCCATTTTATGGCGTATTTTGAGTTTTATAATTCCTATTTATTAGAATTATTTAAGATGACCAATATTTGACAAGCACTATGGTTTGAGATCTCCTATATAGGAGTATTGTCGATGAGATCCATCACGATGTCTTATTTACTTGCCAATGATATATGACAAGTCTTGAGTTTATGATTTCATATTTTGAGATTTATGGTTCATGAGAAGCCATCATGATGTTTTCACTTGTCGATGAGATGAGACAAGTTACGATGTCATTTAATGCTTGTCGATGAGATGAGACAAGTATGGTGGCTCTTTGTCACTCGTCAATGAGACTAGGCGAGATATAAATTTTTGAGTTTTATGATGTTTCTAGTGTGGCATCGACTAATGGCTAGTAAACCGCTAAGTGCTAATGTGTGGTATGGGACACACGTTAACACTTTTCGGGTTCCTATCCGTGAGTTTGTGACACATTCACGATGTTTACCTAACAGAACTGCTTGAAGAGGTGTCAGCGACCTTGTCATGTGGACGAACTGCTTTGGAAGGTGTTAGCGACCTTGTTAGGGCTGACAAAACGGCTTGAAGAGGTGTCAGCGACCTTGTCATGAGGACGAACTGCTTTGAAAGGTGTTAGCGACCTTGTTATGGCTGACAAAACGGCTTGAAGAGGTGTCATCGACCTTGTCATGAGGACGAACTGCTTTGGGAGGTGTTAGCGACCTTGTTAGGGCTGACAAAATGGCTTGAAGAGGTGTCAGCGACCTTGTCATAAGGACGAACTTCTTTGGGAGGTGTTAGCGACCTTGTCTAAGGCTTCGGCCATCTGAGTTTAGCACATGCAACATTGCTGCGGCATTATAATTGGGATTTGGCCAATCCGGATTTTCTGAGTTTTCTGTTTTATTGTGATATCACCTTTTTAGGATGTTTTATTACATTGATAGCCTAGTGCTATATGAGATGTTATATATATGGTGATTTCAATTAGGATGTTTTGAACTCTTATCGAGTTCCTTGAGTTATGAGTTTTGATAATTTCAGGATTTTATAGGATATTCTGTGTTTTGCCATTTTGGTGAGTTGAGATTGAGATTTATATACATTTATACCGATGAGACGAGGTATAATTAAGTTTGGAGATTCTTTTATATTTGAGTTTTGGATCATCCTACTTGAGGATATCTTATGTTTTCCTTTTTGGCGAGATTTTATATTAATGTTTCACCTTTTGAGGAGATATGGTTCATGGAAACCATGTAGACATTTTGTGATGTCGCCGATGATATGAGGCGAATGTTTATATTATTTGAGTATTATTATTGAACTTACCTCTTTTGAGGTCATTGTCTACTTAAGTGACATTATTTCACTTAAGTCATGAGTTGTATTCTTTCTGTTGCCTCTTCTCATTCGAAAATAATTATCACTTTGTATCTTATGCTTCATATTGTCATCTATCCCCATTAACTGATTATTTTAGCTAAACTGACCCGTGTACTTTGTACTCGGGTCAGACCGAGTTATTTCAGGTTAGCTATCAGTTATGGGACTTTGCTTTGATGCATCTGCTTGGATATCAGCCTAGAACTTTTGTTTAGTTTATATTTCTTTCCGCTTGACTCTGATGTATTTATATTTGATTCGATGTATATAGTGTGGTCAAATACCACCTTTATTGTATTCATATTGTATTGTACTAAACATGTATCAGTGTATATGTATATATATGATGTTTATTACTGTTCTGTGATGTGCTTTACATATAGTTATTGTATTTTGTTCTGATAGATCCATTAGCCACCTATAATTTTGGATTAAGCATTTACTATGTATGTCGATCCATTGAGATAGAAAAGAAAAATCATAATGCATTATCGACGTATTCAGTAGATGTTTAAGACAAAGTTATAGATGGCCGCCCTCAACCAGCCCTATTCTCCGCTTTAGTAGACGGAATCACTCGTTAATTCTCTTTACTAAGGTGGGTCTTGCGGTGGGGCGTTACAACTTGGTATCAGAGCTGTGGTTAGAACAAAGTAGAATAAACACAGAACAGTACGTATATCATGATACATCGAAGTACAGTACAAGTGAATCATTGTCCTTTATTCGAGCTTGTTTTCGAATCGTGCCTTGATTCATTTTCAAGTTTTAGGATTGTTGAGATGGAATATGTCTAGGAATATAGATATATTGTATTCCGTAGTATTCCATAATATTGTTTGATGTCATCATATCTTATATAAAATCTCGTTTGGGATTATTCTATTCTTATTTTTGTTGATACGAGTGAGTTCGTATCGTTGAAGCTTATTGATTTCTTTAAACATTCTTGTTTCATTCCTTTGAGAGTTGTGAATCCTACTGAAGGGATCCACAATGATTGGTTTGTTGTGAGCATTTTGAGTTCTCTATTTGTTGCTAGTTTAGTGAGTATTTGTTTATTACTCACTATCTTGAGATATATCTGATTTGAGATGGATTGGCTTATTTGATGTTAAGTCCGATCCTTTTGTTGTTATAGGATCCTTTATTTATTTAGGCATCCTAATTTGCTTGGTTTATTATTTCTATCACTTTGGAATGTTAATGGTGATTCCGAAGTTTTTGTATTCACTCTTGAGTATCGATATATTGATGATATATCTCGAATTCCAGTTAAGGTGACTTTGTTGAGTTTTGATAAGTGCGTTTGGGTTTGATATCCAATCGGGCAATCGAGTGTTGAATTAACCTTATTCATGGCTTTTAGCCTTCGGCTATCCTTCCACGAGGACATCCACTAAGGAATGAGGTGAGTTTCTAGATTGTTCTAGTTTGATTTAGTGTCTTTGAGTTATCCTTTTCGGATACTCAATCGGTATTATTCTTTGTAGCATTACTTTGTTTGAAGTAATAATTTGTTGTTTGTATGCTTCTTCTCCTTCAAGAAGAATATCTTGCTTATCCTGTATCTTGATGACTTTTGTGAGTGGTCCGTGACATCATAAGATTGACGAACACTCAATCTCCTTCTGTTGATTTTGAGAATCGAGTATTCTTGGAATATCTCGATGCATTCTCTTAATGTTCTTTGGTTTGAGTTTTGAAGCTATATAAATATGAGTTTTAAAGAGAAATTGGAGTTTTGAGATATTTTAAAAATCAAAGAATGTTTTGAGAATATATTTATATGAGTAGTATTCTTTCATGGAAATAATTTGAGAGTGTTGGGTTATCCATCGAGTAGTTAAGAGTTCTGGTCGATACGCCTGATCAACGTTATCGATAAGAATCTCCTAAATGCTCTGATGAGGCAATCAAACACAATTGTTTGTATTTTGAAAATTGAGATTTTGAAAATAATATTTCGAGATTATATATTAAATTTATTTTTAAACGGTAATTGCAGTCATTGATTTTAGAGACGAGTAACAGAGTGGCGAGGCAGTTTTGATCGTTCGATCAACTCTGCAGCCAATGGATATATCTATTTATTAGAGGTTCAATGGCGAGGCAATGCCATTTATTTATATATTTACTTTGAAAATATAAAGATGAGAATATGTGAGAATATCCTTGAGCTATACTTTATTGAAAGTATATTTTGAGATTTTAGAATCTATATTATATACATTGGATGTTTTAAGAGAAGTGTTACAAGAGGATTTGAAGATTGTTTTTAAACGATTTAAGTGGTTTAATAAAAAGAGTAAAGAGAATTTAAACCCTTAATTTATTTTGAGGGATATTATTATGGATTTACAAAATTCTTTGGAAATTAATTTTGAAGTAAAAGAAGAAATTCGAATTTTAATTTTGAGTTTTTATTACTTACTAAGTAATTTAGTAAAGAGTTTGAGAAATTTTCAAATATTGAAAATTGAGATTTAAAATTTTAAAAGATGTTGAGGTTTAAAATTCTAAATATCTTGGATTAAAAGATAATTCGAGCTTATATCCTTGTTCTTGAGTATATTCTAACTTTGAGCTATTATCAACGACGTGCATTTTTTTTGCGGTCGTTCGAGTTTGGTGGCCTTGTAAGAAGCCATCTTGTGATTTATCTATCTTGTCTATTGTGTCTACCTTGTGTGAGAATGTTCTTTCCGTATATTTATACGGAAAATCGTACTGATGATCTTCTTTATTACTTAGAGTTCGGGTTTAAGTGAATTTTATCCCGACTCTATTCGTAGAGTTTTTTTTTGGAAATCAATCATTTTCGATTGAATAATTGTTGAGCATCTTATTGAGTTTTGATTCGAAGATGGGATATCTTCGAAATTCTTTCGAGATACTTGGAAAATAATATGGTTTGCTAATCACTATATTAGCATTTGATGGACCATTAGATTAACCAAGTGAGTTTTTCCTTATTTCTCTCTACCATTCTATGTTAAGAGTATGAATGGTTTGAGTTTCGAGCTTGTCTTTATCCTTTGTCGATTGAATTTTTGAGTTTTTTCCGGCTCTTTTTCTAGAAAATTGCAGGGACGCAATTTTCGTAAGGGGGGAGTCTGTAACAACCCTGGTTTTGGAGATTACATGCAAATATTAAATTATAATGGTAGATATGATTTAATATAGTGAAGTAAGATTAAGTTGGATAGTTTAAATTGCTTATTTGGAATAAACAATGGATTTTGGGGAATAAAATATGGAAAATAAAGTTTTGAAACTTTACTTGGTTAATTAAGTTAAAAATGAGCTGATCATGATTTTAATGTAAAGAAATGCAATAATTTTGATAATTATTGTCAAACGTTTCTTTTATATATTTTTAAAAGAAGCATTTCATTTAATAAGTGATGTATTATAACTAAAAATGGAAATTTGGTTTAAAAATAAATTTTGGTTGTAAAATGTTGAAAAAAATGGTTTGTTATATTTTATTGCATAAGAAAATAATTTTTATGTAATTGTTGGAGTTAAAAATAGAGTTTTATATGAATTATTGTGTAAATTGTGTATTTAAGCAAAATAAGGCTTTCTAATAATGAAAAATATTTTTTTATAGTTAAATTATCTTTTTAATTTTTGTAAAAAAAAATGTTTGTGAAACATAAAAATATGTTTGTACAATTTGTAGAGATGAAATCATGTAAATACACATATGTTGTATTATGTAAATATGTGAGTGTTTGGGTAAATTTAGTGTTAATTAGATTATTAGGCTAATTAATTCTTTTGGGTCAAGCCCATTTGTTCACTAACCAGTAGAGTAATGAGAAAGCTTCTTCTTCCTCAAAACAGTATACGTACATTTTTACCAGAAAACAAAAAGAAGAAACTATTCCTCTTTCAAACCCTAAGCTTTCAATCTTCAATCTCTTCACAGATTTATTGATTTTAATCAAATTGAAGATAATTGCAACAGGTAATTAACTCCGAAATGGAGATATCTCATCAAATTCTGATTTTTATTTGGCTTTGTCTATAACTTCATTTTCTTCTTTGCATGTTTCTATTTTCTCCTCTTTTAGGTTTCTAACTCCAAATCAATGCCAAATTTTCCTACTTTGCTTGCTAAATCCGCTAATTGGCTGCAAATAAATCTTAAGGTGAGTTTAAACACTCACTTTTCTAGTTTACTCAAGTTTTTAGGTATGTTTTTGGTTGTATTAGATGAATCTTTGGTTGAATTTGTGAATTAGAAAGATGATTTTTGGGTTTCTATGATTGCTGAAAATGAATTAGAAAAATACACAGAAGTAAAATAGTGATACCATGCATGTTCCTAATCAGTTTGAGCTTATTCCTTTTGGGTTAGAAACTAGACTCAAGGAGAAACAATTTCTCTTTCGGTTTCATTTCGATTTATGGAAGTTTGATAGACCTGAAATAGAATTGAAAGTAAAAGTGCAACTCTGTCCTAAAAGAAAATTTCCTGAGTTTATACCTGTAATATATTTTGCCATATGTTTTACATTGCTTATCCAAATTAGATAATTTAATATGCGCTACAAAGCTTAGGAATTATTCTACAAGTTTCATGTTTTGAGTTTTATGAAATTTTAAAGTTAAGTTAGTCAAAATTGCACTACTTTCTTACTATCCCGAGAGCAAAGTGACAGTTTTGTAATTTTAGACCTGAGAAATAAAATTATCATAACTTTTGACTCGTTAGCCCAAATTAGGTGATTATTTTTCTGTCTTTTAGATATTGAAATTATCTTAAACTTTTGTGTTTTATGATTTATCAAATTCTGAGATCTACAGGGTCAAAATGGCTTATTAAGCCGCAGCCCTGTTGTTATGCACATTGCTCACGGTTTTGTAATATTAGACCTGAGAAATAAAATCATCATAACTTTTGACTCGACTATCCAAATTAGGTGAATCTTTTTCTGTCTTTTAGAATTTGCAATTATCTTCAACTTTTATGTTTTAGGATTTATCAGATTCAGGGTTCTACAGGGTCAAAATGACTCTTTAAGCCGCAGCCCTGTTGTTATGCACATTGTTCACAGTTTTGTAATTTTATACCTGAGAATTAGAATTGCCATAACTTTTGACACGTATGTCCGAATTAGTTGAATCTTTTTCTGAATTCAAGATATTGAAATTATTCAACTTTTATGTTTTCTCAAATTTTGTGTTTAAAAGGGGCAAATAGGCAAAACAAGACGTAGGCCTGGGTTCTTTTGTAATTTTGAGCATTTCCCGTTGAATTGTTTTTTTTTTTTGAATTCAATGATTTTGAGCATTTTTTTCTAGATGGTTCTAAAAGGCAAACTCATACTAATAAAAAAAAAAGTCGACATCAACATTGATTTGCACTACGAATTGACGGTTTCATTTGGATTTTATCGTATGTTAATTTTATTGAATTTTCATCGATTTTTGCTATTTCTGTGCATGTGTTTTCTAAACCGTTTTCAAAATGATTTTCAAAATGAAAAAGCTTTCAAATTAAATGTCTTACAAAAATTTATAATTATTTTATATATATAATACACACTTTTATACTATTCGAACGTATGAGAAAGAGAATTAAACGATTTAGTAAAACAAGTGGTATGGGACATGTGCGTTTTCTATTTCGGTTAATTCCGGACTTGTACGATCGAAGCTATTTGAGTTTAATGATTCTGAGATGTTTCGCCATTTTATGGCGTATTTTGAGTTTTATAATTCCTATTTATTGGAATTATTTAAGATGACCAATATTTGACAAGCACTATAGTTTGAGATCTCCTATATAGGAGTATTGTCGATGAGATCCATCACGATGTCTTATTTACTTGCCAATGATATATGGCAAGTCTTGAGTTTATGATTTCATATTTTGAGATTTATGGTTCATGAGAAATCATCATGATGTTTTCACTTGTCGATGAGATGAGACAAGTTACGATGTCATTTAATGCTTGTCGATGAGATGAGACAAGTATGGTGGCTCTTTGTCACTCGTCAATGAGACCAGGCGAGATATAAATTTCTGAGTTTTATGATGTTTCTAGTGTGGCATCGACTAATGGCTAGTAAACCGCTAAGTGCTAATGTGTGGTATGGGACACACGTTAACACTTTTCGGGTTCCTATCCGTGAGTTTGTGACCATTCACGATGTTTACCTAACGGAACTGCTTGAAGAGGTGTCAGCGACCTTGTCATGAGGACGAACTGCTTTGGAAGGTGTTAGCGATCTTGTTAGGGCTGACAAAACGGCTTGAAGAGGTGTCAGCGACCTTGTCATGAGGACGAACTGCTTTGAAAGGTGTTAGCGACCTTGTTAGGGCTGACAAAACGGCTTGAAGAGGTGTCATCGACCTTGTCATGAGGACGAACTGCTTTGGGAGGTGTTAGCGACCTTGTTAGGGCTGACAAAATGGCTTGAAGAGGTGTCAGCGACCTTGTCATGAGGACGAACTACTTTGGGAGGTGTTAGCGACCTTGTCTAAGGCTTCGGCCATCTGAATTTAACACATGCAGCATTGCTGCGGCATTATAATTGGGATTTGGCCAATCCGGATTTTCTGAGTCTTCTGTTTTATTGTGATTTCACCTTTTTAGGATGTTTTATTACATTGATAGCCTAGTGCTATATGAGATGTTATATATATGGTGATTTCAATTAGGATGTTTTGAACTCTTATCGAGTTCCTTGAGTTATGAGTTTAGATAATTTCAGGATTTTATAGGATATTCTGTGTTTTGCCATTTTGGTGAGTTTCAATTAGGATGTCAGCGACCTTGTCATCTATCCCCATTAACTGATTATTTTAGCTAAACTGACCCGTGTACTTTGTACTCAGGTCAGACCGAGTTGTTTTAGGTTAGCTATCAGTTATGGGACTTTGCTTTGATGCATCTGCTTGGATATCAGCCTAGAACTTTTGTTTAGTTTATATTTCTTTCCGCTTGACTCTGATGTATTTATATTTGATTCGATGTATATAGTGTGGTCAAATACCACCTTTATTGTATTCATAATGTATTGTACTAAACATGTATCGGTGTATATGTATATATATGATGTTTATTACTGTTCTGTGATGTGCTTTACATATAGTTATTGTATTTTGTTCTGATAGATCCATTAGCCACCTATAATTTTGGATTAAGCATTTACTATGTATGTCGATCCATTGAGATAGAAAAGAAAAATCATAATGCATTTATCGACGTATTAAGTAGATGTTTAAGACAAAGTTATAGATGGCCGCCCTTAACCAGCCCTATTCTCCGCTTTAGTAGACGGAATCACTTGTTAATTCTCTTTACTAAGGTGGGTCTTGGGGTGGTGCGTTACAATTCTCATAATTTAAACCTTCTTCATTATCTTCTACTCCTCTCAAACACTCATCAATGGCTTCCTCAAGTAACCCATCAACTATGAGGCTGCCCAAATCCATCAAAAATGATTTTTCAATGACCCGGAGGCTATCAAAGCTTACACAAGCTATGTAAACTATGGTAAAGTCAATACGGGAAAATTTGCCATTTTTGATGATTTTTCTTCTTATGAAATCGATCAACTTTTTGAAGAAAACTCCATTCTTGGCTTGATTGATAACAAGCAAAATGATTTCGTTTGTTATCCAAACCATGTCAAAATGTTTTATGCAAACCTAAATCGTGGATTTTATAATGGAAATGAAGATCAAATTTGGAGTAGTGTTAAAGGAACACTTATTGTTTTGGATTCCGATATTTTGGGTACTATTTTGGGTTGCAAATCTACCGGTATGAATCTCTCGGAATTTCAAATCCTTGAAACCGATCGAGAGACTTTTCATCACATTTTTGAAAGCGATAACCACATGGATTTTAAGAATCGCTTTTTCCGCCCAAATGCAAGAATTGTCAACCTTCTTATTCAACACACAATTATTCCTAGGTCGGGAAACTACAGTAATCCCACCTCAAAAGTGTGTAAAGCTCTTTTTGCTATTTTTGGAAAATATGATATTAATTGGGCACAAACTATTTTGGATGAGTTAAGACCCAAAAATTTTAATATGGAAGAAAACACTCTTTATCATGGAATTTACCATACTCGGATTTTCAATTATTTTGGTGTGGATGTTAAAAAGGAAGAGTTTGTAAGTAGGAAAGTGTTCAATCATGGGAACATTTCTCTTATGAAAATCCCACTTATGTTTCAACCATATGAAACACTTGCCGAAAAGGAAGAGAGACTTGCTCATGAAGAGATGGAAGAAGAGGAAGAAGAAGAGGAAGAAGAAGGGGATGGAATGGAAATTGAAGAAGAAGAGGAAGATGAAGATAACTCTTTGGAAAGTATAGAATATCCACATACACCCGCCAATCCATCCAACAAAACCTTACTCAAGAACCAAAAGATACTTGCTCAAAACCAAAAGGTTCTTAAGAGATCTATTAGCAAGAAAATGGATAAAATCTCCACCAAGATCGACAAGTTCTTTGGGAAGATAGGCAGGAAACTTGGCTTGTCTTCATCATCATCTTCACCAAACTAATCCTAGCCATTATCTCTCTAGCTATCGTTTATCTATCTTTGTATTTTCTAATTTTTTAGTTAAGATTATGTAGTGTTAACTAATATAAGTAATGCTATCTTATTCTCTGTTTTCCAGCTTTATATATCTCTGATAGTTATTTATTTTGAGTTTATATAGGTCCACTAGTATAAAAATAAACTTAAAAATAAAAAATAACTCAACTTGGTCATTCTGTCTAGACCATGTCGACATGCTCCATCCCCCCATGTCGACATATAACAGTCAGAAAGTAGTTACAATTTCTAACTTCAAATTCTTGTAACTACCAAGTGACAATTCATTTTGAACGGCCAATAACTCCTATAAATACTTATTTTTTCCAGAAAAACTTCTCAACCTCCATTTCTATTCATCTCCTTTCATACTTCAACTTATGTCTTAAATTATGGCTTCTCCAATTAAGAATTTAAGTGAAAATCTTGAAGAAACTCTTACTTCTTTCAAGAATATTCTCTCTTTTATGCTTAGAAATCAAAGGCACTTAGAATTAAGCCAAATAAAGATGATCAAAGAGCAAGAGAAACACTTCGACGCGCTTCGTTGGATGATATCAAGGCTTAGCAAAGACGAACCCGAAGCAAATACACCAGTCACTCTCGGCAAAGATAATTGGGACGTTATCAAAACTGATCCTATTTTTGGAGAAGATGGATGAGTGGAAGTCCCAAGGAATGTCTGATCATTATGTATGTTTGTTTGTTTGATTTGATTTGATTTAGATTTGATTAGGATTTGATTGAATTGTTTACTTTAGTTTGATTTGGATTTGGTTTGTATATAACTTCATATACTATACATGATTGGTTTGCTATATTGATTTGATTGTCAAGTTACACTTATATATATGCACACACACTTGATCACTTAACACGTTCACTTTACACTTTTATTCTATATATACTTTAGAACAGGTAAATCTTTTATTCCTTTTTGTTGATGACAAAGGGGGAGAAAGTTATAAAAATATACGTGCTTGGTGTAAGGGGGAGTCATGGAATAAAGGGGAGTTGTAGTTTTAAGAAGAAGTCACGGAGTAAAGGGGAGTTATGGGGAGTTATGGTATGCTAAGAATATTTTATAAATAAAGGTTGTCATCATCAAAAAGGGGGAGATTGTTAGGAACTGAGTTGATGATGTTTTGATGACAACAACCTTATATAGTTATTATACTTTACTTTATAAAATATATACTAACATTTTCATATATATATATATATATAGGAAGTATATGCAGGTATTATCGAAGACTGATCAGTATAAAGACTCAAGCATCAAGATGAAGATTAGAGATTCAAGATTCAAGACTCTAGAGAATCAAGATTTCAAGATCTTAAGATAAGTGTCTAGTATTTTGTTAAAACTTCATAATAGCACTCTCATCTTTCTTCCAATTTTCTTTTGGGATGGAACCCAATTTCTATCGAAACCAGTGGCTTACAAACCCACGACAAGTAGCTTACAAACCTACGACAAGTGGCTTACAAACCCACGAAAATCAAAATCATTTAAACTACTTTGTACAAGTTCTCGAGTCCTATGGAGGAGCTCTGTAGGAAGGTTCTTGCAATTTCAGTTTGAATAGATTTTTCAAAATGTTTTTAAATCTGTTTTCAAAATGTTTTAGCTTTCAAAATCATGTTTTAAAAAATGTTTTCAAACTTTGTTTTAGCCTTGAAATATTCCTCCATTCTGATTTTAAAAAACTTCTATTTTTAAAACATCAAAACTTATTCTGATTTTAAATATTACTTATATAATTGACGGTCTATATCAATTATATATATATATATATATATTTAAAATAATGTTTTATATTCATTCTCTATCTCAAAATATTGTTTAAACACTTTATTTTGCTTCAGAGAAGTTTCAACTTGTTTTAAATTCAAATGCTTTTACAAAACAACATCTCTACAATTTTGAACTGAGGGATGTCGACATATGGGGATACCCCATGTCGACATGGTGACAGTTGGATTCAAAATTCAAATTTCAAAAGAAGTGTCCATTCGTTCAAAAAACCTTTCGCCAAAGGTTATGACTGTTGTGCATCTATATAAAGACTTCCAAAACGAATTTTTTTAACAACTACTTTCTTATTTTCTTCACTCTTTCTTCTCCACCATTCCATATCCATAAAACTTCATATTTTCAAGATCGTGCCATCATTCTGCCAAATTCTCAATAGGAAATCATTTAGATACTCTCTCTATTTGATTCTCCATCATTCTACTATAGATCAAAGTGCTATTCAGAGTTATAGGATCAATTTGTATTCAAAAAGTCCATAGAGTCTATCCATTCAAAAGGATTGTTATTAGAAAGTATTAGGGTGATCTTGTGTCCCGTAAATCAAGAGAGTTTACCCCAGACTCGGAGATAGGAGGGTTCCTCAAGGCGTTAGAAATTGAGGGTTGTAATTTGGATATTGGCTTATAAAAATCTGTACAAGGATATTGCCTTGGTGCAGGACTGGATGTAGGAGGATTCCGAACCAGTATAAAATCCGGTGTGTTCTTTCCTTTTACTTGCTTTACTTTACTATTTGCATTTGTTATATGTTCTGTGATCATTCTGTGTTAGAATTCTGTTTAGATTTGTGTTGAAAGTTTTAATTTAGTCATATAGTTCATATATTCTTTAAAACACTATTCACCCCCCCCCCCTCTAGTGTTATTTCTGCCTTAAGATCCTTAATCCGTATCCCCAACATTTGTATGAGTTATAGATCTATGTATGATCTGTTTGTATATATATTTGGTTACATAAGATAAGTATAATCTGTAAGTTTATGTATATAAGAATAGACATGGGTTTTAATTTTCGAGTATAATGAAACTGTTTTATGTAAAATTTTAATATGGGTTTTAATTTAAATAATGATTTTGAAACGCACACACACACACATATATAATTTAATCTAATATGTGCTTAAATTAAAATATGACATATATATAAAAAGTTTATATATAAAAGTCCACTTATATAATTGATCTTCATCAAATCCAATTCATCGTGCTTTGCTTTTGTTTCACCACTGCCTGGAATTTTTCACAGCAATTCCTAGCTTGTCATTGTCCAGCTAGTTCGTGTTTGTGTCCATATCCACGTGCATGTCCACATCATATCTTATTGTATATATTTTATTTAAATGGTTACTGATGATGTATTCCTGTGTTGATATGTTATACTATTATCATATTTGTTCTCACTCTACAAGTTCCCTATTAGATAGAATTCCCTATGAGTTGAAACGATACATACCTGAATGATATTATAGATTAGGGGAAAATCGTTATGGGTTTAAATGATAAACCCAAGCGATTTTCATTGATTATGTATTTTAGGATCGTAGGTTTTAATGATATATACCCATAGATATTTAAATTGCGGATTGAAATGATAAATATCTGTATCACTTAACCATAGGATAGAAAATTTTATACGGACACCATTGGTCTAATTTTGAAATGATTTTCAAGGTTTGAAAGGAAATATATGGGTTTTAATAAATATTGATTTTTAAATATAATATAAAGGTTTTGATTTTAATACATGTAAAAGTAATATTTTCAAATTATGTATAAAATTAGATTTAAAATAGATTTAATTTAATAAAATTTTAATTTTCTGAATATATATAATATTTAAAATATTTAATTAAATTTATATTAATATTTTTAAAAATAGATTTTGTGATAACTTTAATAAATTAAGGTTGAAAAGATAAATTAAAATTGATTTGTAACTTAATTTGTTTAAGAATTGAATTCAAATAGAACTTAATTTGAAACCTATAAATTTGAGATTTTTAAAGATAAGATTTTATAACTTGATTTTTGATAAAAGGTGAAGAAAGGAATAACATTCAAATTTAAATAATATAAAAATTGAATATTTAGTTTGATTTAAAGGTGTTACTGGAGATTTTATTTAATTGTTATCAAAATGATTAAGTGAATATTTTCCTATTTGAATAAAATTAAAGTCAAATGTTGAAATATAAATGAAACTTATGTTGAAAATATTTGAATATTTAACTTCGAATCTTATTGGACTTGAAATGATGATTCTAACCTGGATTTGAAATGGATTAGAATTTGAAATAGTTTATTGAGAATTTGAATTGAACCTTTAACCTTTTAAATTGAAAGAGTTAAACTAGGATTGATTTAAATTGAATTTTGAAACTTAAGTTGATTTGAATCGATTTGTAGAATTGGATGAAAAAATTCTAATTTGGAAACTATTTTAGCATAATCTCTTTAAATAAATATTATCTATTTTTTAATTTACAACTATTTTAATTTAAAATTATTTTAATATATAAACTATTTTAATTTATAACTATTTAATATGTGTATACTATTTTCAATATCTAAACTGCTTAAGTTGGAACTGTTATGATTTCAAAAGTGTTATGATTTCAAAGTGTTATGATTTCAAAAGTGTTATAATTTTGAAAGTGTTACAATTCTAGAAATGAATATTATTTGAAGTGAATAATGATATCGAATAGATAAGGTTTTGAAATGAATATAATATTTTGATATGAAGTATAAACTATTTGAAATGAAACGACCATAGTGTGAAATAAGCGTTTGGTTGTTAAAGATATCAGGATCGGATATTGTCATACTCTCTACTAATATCGAAAACCACTTTAACAACTATGTACGTGGTGGAGATTCCAGAATGAAGTAGGATGGTTGGGCGATGATTCTATATAAGGTTTAGCGCAACCTTGACTTCCGTGAGTCGGCTTGATGTGGTTAAAACAGGAGCCATTGTGGGCCAGGTGTGGTCATTCCTCTGATCGAGCACATTTCATTGATACCATTCTATTACTTTGTGATTTGATTGGGTGCACCTTTTGATTTGGGAGTGTGTCTCGAGGTAAGCAATAGTAGTTGCTAAGTGTTATCACCAGTTCGGATCCACAAATGATATATCTGCCCTGGCATTGCCTCACGTACCTTGTCATATGCCTATCTCGCCTTCTACGAGTTTGGTTTGTACCATACCTATGGAGTGCCCTCTGATAGTCCTCCGGTTTGCAAAGAAATTATGGTACTTTATACACTATGGGAATATATAAAATGTGTTGAGGGGGAGATGGGTAATGTCTTAACGCTATTTTAATAGTTTACTTTACTATAGACATAGTATAATAGCGTATATTACTACATAGTAGATAGTTCCACGAATCCTTAGAGGATGGAAATCCCAACTATCCTTTAAGTTACTTATATTTCAGTTGACATTTCACTTGAGTTGAATTTATTAATATAAGAATGTTAATCCTAACTCGAGTATATTGTGTTTTGCTTTATGCTCGGGGCGGACTGAGTGTCACGGCATTTGAGGCTCACCTTTGGAGATTGGAGCTTTGCTTGACGATCTGTCTTACCTATTCAGCTTTTCCAATTGTTTTGTTCAGACTTATCATCTATTTGTATTCAATACTACATTGTATTTGAGATATTCTGTTGTATCTTATTTCAAACTTTATTGTTTATATGGTAGCTTCATGAACTACTATTTATCTTTTCAACTGCTTTTGTTTGTATTACTTTGTGTCTGTGATTCTGTGATTTATTTATTTACTGTATATGCCGAGTTTTGCCAAATATAAATTAACAATCTGTTGTTTTGAGCAATTCAAGTCTGACATATGGGGATGCGAATGGTTTGAAATATCGATTCGTTACAATAACAGTCATATATGTAAATCAAATTCACACTTAACAACGATTAGTTAATATATCAATTATCAAATATAAATCCATTTGCATTGAATAGTGCCTAAATTAATCAAATAAGAGAATAAAATTTTGATTCTGCTAACCAATAATCATTCAAAATCAAACTCTTCCATTTACTGCCCAACGATGTTTATTTGGCTAAATAGGTAACACCGATATTTTCTAATTCAATTTATGTTATAATTAACAACGTAATATCAAACACAATCATTATCAATTCCACATATATATGATTCAATACTGGAAATAAACTTAAAAAGAAAGATAAACAGTTTAATAGCAATTCGAGAGGCTATCATGATCCTGGATCCATTTCAACCAATCTAATAGCATTTCAAGATCCTATATCGTCATCGTAATCAATTTCAACAAACACCAATTTCAACAACATAAACAAGCAGAAATAAATTTTATTTGCCACAAAAATATACCGATTAACCAATAAATGAGTTTAACTCACCATGAGTTTTCATTTGCCAAACGTTCCAATTTTAAATTAAATCGAACGACGTTCGACTTAACCTAAAATTTTAACTATTTTCGATCATCTCCAAAATTCCATAATGATGTGCACATTGCCACAATTCCATCGCTGCTTGTTTCATCTCAATCGGACCTCGTATGTGAAAGATGTACAATTTATAAGATTTCACGAATTTAAACGATATAAATTTACAAATCCTTTTTTTATATACCCATATTAAATCATGGTCATTCGTTCGGATCCAACACTCCTTGCCATTTCTCCCTTCTTCCTACGTGTTCGCTGTCGAATGAAGAACCCATCATCATATTATTAAATTGATTGCCGTATCCACATCGACTCACTAGAATGTGATCAGGAACCTCCACCGTGTAGCCCTAGCCACCATGCACCACCACCACCACCTACAATGCTCGACTCGGTGCCAACATCTCCATGAGATCACCCGTGAATGGCAGGATGAACACGGCCAAAACACGGCATCATCGATGAGCTTCAAGCGATCGTAGCCGTTGGATAGAGAGATTTCGACGAACTCTTCACTTTTGTAGTTGAAAGCTTTCCATGAAAGTTTATGGATTTGGAGATAATTGAGGGGAAAAGGATTGGCTATATTCATCCATGGAAACATATGGAGGCGCAATAGGGTTTTCAGTTGAGAACACACGTACATATGTGTGTGTATGTATAATATTATTATTTTTATTGTTCATGCACTTTTACGAACGAACTCAAAACGGGGTATGCAACCTGGCGTTTATAATGTTTTTCTACTATTCCAAAACTCAATGGAATATGTCTCGAAATCCAATTCTAAAGTATACGATAGTTACGGCTTTAAACGACTAATTTAAAATTAAATTCTTTAAATTAATTTTTACATGTTTTCAACTCCCACGAGCAAACGATAAATCCGAATGCTATGAAATTTGAAACCAACAATAATACACCATTACGGATCCAGTGAAACCGGTTTCATCTAATTCTAAAACTGTGCCCCGGGTCGCTATTTTTCACTATTAAATAAAAATAAATAAAATTCCAATTTTCAATTTATCGACTTTTAATTCAATTCAAAAGTCCACTATCATCACAATAATTCAAATAGAGTTTAAATCAACTTTAGAAATCCTTTCCATTCACATTTAACTTCAGATTGACATATTTACCCAATTTCAAATATTAATTTTACTATTTATCTAATCCATTTAATCTCTATATTTGAAATTCTAAACCAGTTCACTAATTCAACCAAAATCTCCATATTCAAAATAAATTGATATTCCAAAATCAACATTCAAAAATAAATTAAATGTTCAAAACCAAATGACCAAAATTCTGGATCGTTACAAAAAATGCAAATCAAAATAAATAAATCTATTGGAATTTAAATTATAAATCAATGAATTTATTGTACTTGTATTTGAATGTTATAATTAATGAATATTTAAATATTGAATTTGACATGGAAATTTTATTTCTGATGGATTATAAATTTCTCTGTACTCAAAAATGATAAAATTGTTAACTTTTAAATTTGAATTTAAATGTGATTAAATCAACTTAATAATAAATTATTTAATTAACATAAAATTAGCCATTTGGCCAGGGTCTCGGATTTTGATGAAACTAGTTTCATCGGATCTGTAACAATGAATTATTGTAGGATTTCAATTTCGTAGCGATCAGACATGTGGTTTGATCGTGCAGGCTCGAAATGCGTAGAAATCAACTAAATGAATTCAATTAAAATAATTTGATTTTAAAATCTAAATTCTGTATATAATGGGATTTGGGTTTGAAACTGGTTCCATTGACTTTAAAAATACTGAAACATATATTTTGATATATTGAATGAACCATTTTCGTTTCGGAAACGAAACGGGTTTTTCGGGTCGTTATCGTTTCGACCCAATTTGATGTGTCCACTCATTCTTATCTACCTCCGTATACATAAATAGATTTATTTTCTGAAACTCTAGCAGCCTTTCTTATTTCTGTACGTACTATTTTTCCATCTGCTCCATTCTTCTTCCCAGTGGCAGCTCAAACCTTGCATTTCCAATCTACTGATTTCAAAATCAATATCAAAATTTCAACTCTCCAAACTATGTCATATTATATACTGTTTCGAAGCTCTCGACAATATGAATCTATGGCAACTGTTCGGCTTTTGAAACAGTGCACAAATCGATTAGAAATCGCGGTAAGAGGTGCTAAATCATGAAACCTAAGCACCAATTTGGGGCTTTTCGATTCGGGCCTTAGTCGAGAAATTGGAATATGGGTTTTGTAGAGCTCATCATCTGAAGTCTATTGCTAGTGGTCGCATCATCTATGTCTTTCGGAGGTGGTCGGAATTTGCTATCTAAGGTTCAAAAACACTAATGTTCGATGGGCAGTCGGTGGCTATGGAGATGGCCGGACCAAGTCGTTGATGTGGAGGCGGTCGCAGCGACGCATGTTGGGGGTTCGACGAAGTGCACAGGCGGCCAAAGGTGGTGATAAAGCTCAGTCAAAGTCATGGTTAAGGGTTCGATCGTGATATGCTGAAGCAAGTTTAGGGTTGCAAGGTGAAAGTAATTACGATAATGTCCTTCGTTTTATTTTATTAAAATTTAAATTTTCAATCTTCTAACATCCATAACTTTTGCATACGTGCTCGGATTCACGCGTGCTTTTCTCCATTGCAATCGTATCGAGATTTCGAACAGCCTATTTATTTATTGTGATTTATTCGCTGATTTGAATAATGATCATGATGGATGCTTATTTGTTGATATTTTTGGTTGATTGGATGCAATTTTATTTATATGATGTTATCACACTGCAAGCTCCCATATTTCTATTAGGAAAAAATTACCATGGGTTGAAACTATACATACCCTAATGCTCTTATAGATTGGGGGAAAATTGTTATGGGTTGAAATGATAAACCCAAGCATTATTATGGATTTTGTGTTTTCTCGAGATTGCGAATTGAAATGATATGTACCCGAAAATTTAAATTTATTGTGAGTTGAAATGAAATATATCTGTATCACTTGGCCATAGGGTAGAAAACTATATACAGACGTCGAATTGGTTAAATTAAATGATTATAAATTCTTAATTTTTGAGTCCAATTCATTGATATTATTTTAATTGAAATAAAATTAGACTTATATGAATTGAATTATTTTCAAAATCCAAGCTTCTAAAATGTTGAAATTGAAATTGGTTTAAATGAATTGTTTAAAAGAATTAAATTGGAATCTTAAAATTAAATTTTGAAATATAAATGAAATTTATCAAAATTGAGTTATTGTAAATGTTTGAGTATTTAAACTTTGAAACATATTGAAATTGAAGTGGTATAAATTTGTAGTTCAAGCAAGGATTTGAATTCGATAATAAATTGAAATGGTTTTAATGAGAATTTGAATTGAAACTTTTAGCCTTTTGGACTGAAATCGTTGATTTGGAATTGATTTAAATTGTACTTTTGGAACTAAAGTTGATTTGAATTGATTTGTGAAATTGGAAGAAAAAGTCTAGTTTGAAACTATTTTTGATATAAACTCTTTTAATATGCAAACTCTTTTAACACGTGAACTATTTTTCCTATATCAACCATTTCAATATATAGTAATTTCAAATATATAAATTATTTTTAATATATAACGTATTTTAATATATAAACTATTTCTAATATATAAACTATCTTAATCTATAACCTAATTTGAAAATATAAACTATTTCTAATATATAAACTATAAACAACTTCTAATATATGAACTATTTTAACATATAACCTATTTTAATATATAAGATATTTCTAATATATAAACTATTTTAATCTGTAACATGTTTTTAAAATATAAATTATTTTTAATGTATAAATATTCCAATATATAAACTGCTTTCAATATTCAAACTGTTTAGAGTTGGAACTGTTATGATTTAGATTTAATCGATTTAAATGCAAATATTTCGGTATAATGGCTTAACCTATTTTGTGGTTATGACTTTGAAAATGAATATGATTTTAAAAGTGAATAATGATTTCGAAGTGAATGTGATTTCGAAAGTGACATGATTTTGAAGTGAAAATGATATTTTGGTATTACATATGAATCGGGTTTGGAAAGGTAAAAGAATCAACCGGTGGGATTTGACTCATTAGTGATAGAGTAGTAATACCCTAGCATGATTTTTTCTGAGTGTATATATATGTGAGGATGTATTTGTTAGTGTTATAAAATGTTTTTAGGGTGTGTTAATTTGTTCTATTTGGTATTTATAAATTCGTTCAGTACATAGGACACTATGGCATCAATAGGAATTTCTAAACACTTAATAAAGAAAAACCAACACAATATTGTTTTGAAATATAGGTAAATGAAATAATTTTACCTAGTATTATATTTTTTATATAAAAGAATATATTTTTTATAAATGGATATAGTTGTACGTGATATGTTGGTTTGCTAGGAAGTGAAATTTTCTAAACATTGAATGCAAAATATGATTTATAAATAAAATGAATATAAATTTGAGAACTTAAGTTCCAAGGTTTTGAAATTGGTTTTCAAAGATTTTGGAATATAATATTATTATTATTTGGAAGTATTTTTGGATATAAATATTCCCAATGTGATTTGAAAGAAATTTTAAAAGGTAATAAGTTTTGTACTACCATCTTCTATCGTTGGAAAATGATTTCGGTGATGACGGCCGCATCATCGACATTCTTTTTCAAGTCTCAAAGTGGGAGAGGCCACTTGGTAGCTTCGCTACGCATTTGGTTCGATAAACATATTTTGATTTGAAATTTCTAAGTACGATTTGATATATAAAAGATATTGATATATATTATTTCAAACTTATTTGAAATGAACCCTGCATTTAGTTCTTAAATTTATATAAAATAGGGATTTCAATTATTGTAATGAAATGAAATCTCAACCATAAAATGAAAAATAAGTAAGTAGATGCTAAGTGTTTAATGAAATATATTAGAAATTGGAACTTTGTAACTAGTAAATCAAAAGATATGAAAATTTAGAAGATGTAATTATTGAATATTTTTGTTAACTAAAATGAATAATATAAACTTGTGTAACATTCAATTACATTCTTCAAACATATATATAACTTACCAGAAATGTAATGACTTGGAGTTCGAACCATTTGCATCCACACATGTCAGACTTGAATTGCTCAAAACATCATATTGTTAATTTATATTTGGAAAAACTCAGCATATGCGGTAAATAAATCAATTATAGACATAGAGTATTAACAGCAGAATAGATAAATAGTGGTTCATGAAGCTGCTACAAACATCTGAGTTTGAAACAAAATACAATAGAGTCTCAGTATAAATGAATCTCAAATACATAAGCAACTAACGAGACTAAACATAAATGATTGGAATAAACTAAAATAAGTGAAAGCTGGACAGATAGATCATCAAACAAAGCTCAAATCTCCAAAGGTGAGTCACAAATGTTGTGACACACAGTCTGACCCGGGCATAAAGCAAAACACAAAACACTCGGGTCAGGATTAACATTCTTATATCAGTAAATTCAACTCAAGTGAAATGTCAACTGAAAATACAAGTAACTTAAAGGATGTTTGGGACTTCCATCCTCTAAGGATCCGTGGAACTATCTACTATGTAGTAATATATGCTATTATAATATGTCTATAGTAAATTAAACTATTAAAGTAGCGTTAAGGCGTTACCCATATCCATCTTAACACATTTTATATATTCCCGTAGTCTATACAATGCCGTATGCTCCACCAAATCGGTGGTTTACCCAGAGGATACCGCATAAGTACAGTACAAAACAAACCCATAGAAGGCGCACTAAGGCATGTGACAAGGCAATGCCAGGGTAGATATACCGTTTGCGGATCCGGACTGGTGGTAATGCTTAGCAGCCACTATCGTCCAACTCGTGACACACTCCTAAATCAAAGATGCACCCAACCAAATCACAAAAGCAATAGAGTGGTATCGAAGAAATGTGTCCGATAGGAGGAATGACATCACTTGGCCCGGCATGACTCCTATTTTAGCCATATCTAGCTGACTCACGGGAGTTAGGGCTACACAAATACCATACAAAATCATCACGAAACATCCTACTTCGTTCTGGAATCTCCACCACATACACAGTTGTTAATGTGGTTTTCGATATTGGCAGAGAGTATGACTGTATCTAGATCCAAGTCTCTTTAACAACCAACCGCTTATTTTACACCGTGGTCGTTTCCTTTCAAATAGTACGTACTTCATATCAAAATATCATATTCATTTCGAAACCACATCAATTCGATATCATTATTACTTTAAATAATATTCATATCCAGAATCGTAACACTTTCAAATTTATAACACTTTCGAAACCATAACACTTTTGAAATCATAACACTTTGGAAATCATAACACTTTTGAAATCATAACACTTTCAATTTGAAAAGTTTAAGGTTAAATTCAAATTCTAAATAAATTATTTCAATCTTTATCAATTTCAAATCCAATTTTGAACCGTCTCTTCAATTCCAATAAGATTCAAAGTTTAAATATTCAAACACTTCAATATAAATTTCATTTATATTTCAACATTTAACTTTACTATTAGTTAGTTTTTAAATATTCACATAATCAATTTAATAAAAATTAAATAAAATCCTAATTTATAAATTTAAATCAATATTAAATATCCAATCTCAGTTTTATTTAAAGTTAATAATATTCATTTAACCACTTTTCATCAAATCAAGCTATAAATCAGACATTTCAAATCTCAAAATTAATAAGTTTAAACAAATTCTTATTTAAATTCAATTATTAACCAATTTAAATTTCAAGTCAATTTTACTTTATTTTCAACCTCTATTTATGTAAAGTCATTACAAAAATCTATTTAAAATTTTAATGTGAAATTTTAAATAAATATTTAAACATATTATATATAAACTAATTAAATTAAATTTTATTTAAACAATTTATATTAAATTAAATCTTCTTAATAAATCTATTTATATCTTATTTTAAAAATAAAAAAATTTATATGTAATTTTTTTAATTTATAATTTCAAACGAACTTGTAAATTTAAAAATTCCAAACATATAATTTAAAAATCTAATTTTACAAAATAAAATATATTTTTATTATATTTAAAAATTAATATTTAATAAAGTCCATATATTTCCTTCCAAAACTACAAAACCATTTTCAAAATAGACCAATGGTGACCTTATATGATTTTCTATACTGTGGTCAAGTGATACAGATATTTATCGTTTCAATCCGTAAATTAATAATTTACGGGTATATATCGTTTCAACCTGCAATCCTAAAATTTCAAAATCAACGAAAATTGCTTGGGTTTATCATTTCAACCTCTAATGATTTTTCTCTATTCTACAAGATCATTCGGGTATATATCATTTCGACCCATAGGGAATTTTAAATTAACAGGGAACTTGCAGAGTGAGAACAATTGTGATAAGAATATAACATGTCAACAACATGCATACATCATCAATAACAAATTGCATAAAATATACACAATAGGATATGGTGTCATATATCACCGCTGAATAATTGTAGATAATGGCATATCATATTTAAAAATTAAATAACTAGCAATTCAAATTTAACAGCATATTTCAGTTGTCGTTTCAGGTGGAACCAAATTTACTAACTATAAAGATGTTTATCGTGAGTGATTGCTTACCCTTCGAGGCTAGAAAAATCAGGACAAGCACACGAATAAAATCACGAATTCGAAAATTGACCAATCGAAACAACAAATCTCAAGCGAAGCAAGCTGAACCCGGATTTGACGAACAAAGCTGATAAATAGGAATCGATGAGGATGAATCAAAATTAGCTTGATATAAACTGAAATGAATATGTATTTATTTCAAACTAATTTTTTTAAAAACATATACTTAACATAAAATCTTTATTTATATTTTCAAATCAATGTTCAATATAACACAAACAAAATATATATATATATATATATATATATATATATATATATATATATATATATATATATTGAAGGCAAACTCATGTACACGTGTATAACTAGTATGTAACCGGTACATTATAAACAACATTATATATCTATATATATATATATACAATTTTAAAATTAATAGTTAATAACAAATATATCATCTTCCAAGATTTCATATAACATACAATTCGTACGAAAACAAATGTCTATAAAATGCAACTAAAATGTGCTGACCACCTACAATTTCTTATTGTATGCCAATATAAAGACTTGATATGTATAAAAGTATATGCAGACATACAAATTTAACCAATATATAAAGAGTTGATGAGTATAAAGTATAAACACATATAATATATTTTTTCCAATGTTCTATACATATCTCTACTATTAATAAAGAGAATTCAATGAATAGAATTTACACGGTGTCTTTCTGAAATTTCAAAAATACCCTCTCATATCAACGGAATCTTAGTGTTGGTTTACAATCTCCAACATCATTTTCTTTTCAATCACCTACCAACGGATTTCACTATCAATTTCCAACCAACACCACCAACGGATTTCACTATCACTATTGAAATAAAAGCGTCATGACCACCAAAGATTTTGTACTTATATTAGATATCCATATATTGATGTTTTATTAAATAAAAATTAAATATCTCTAGGTATTAAATACACGAACGTGTGATTTAGACTAGTATTATATTACAACTATTATAAACTATTTCCAAGTAAATTTAAATATATATACATTAACATTTGCATACATACAACCCTTCAAACCAGTACCCAATATCAACAATATGATATGTATTTGTAATATATATAAAATCAATCATATTTATAATGCCACGTATAAGTTATAATATATAGGCGATGTATATGAGATATAGAAGTTACGTATATATACCTACAACTGATGTATATACTTAATATATATATATATATATATATATGTATATGTATGTATGTATGTATGTATATTGCATGATGATCTAGAACAAGGCAGAAGACAACGAAGTGAAGGGCTAAGGGCTATTGGAGTTCGGGTAAAGTTTGATGTGGAGAGGGTAGCCATGCTAGTCTCGAATTCAAGGTGGAGCAACGGTTGGGTTGTGGGTTCTCAAATCTGCAAATGGTCGAGCAATGCTTCAGGGAGAAAGCGAGCTGGTAAGGGCCTGGATGAGGCACCGCTTGGGTCCGGTGGCACAGTGGAACGAAGGAAGAGGGAAACAAGGATGGTGGATGAGATAAAGTAAGTGGGTGAAGTTTGGAAATGGCTGACCGGTGGGAAGACGAGCGAAAGACGGGACAGGTGCTGTGGTGGGTTGGCTTTGGTGAGCATGGGGTAGTGGCGATCTCAGGTAAAGGAAGTTGGCGGCTGCTACTATATGGAGGCAGAGGAGTTGTGGACCATAGCTGATGTGAGGATTTCGGAGGTGGCAGAGACGAGGGTTTAGCAGTTGGTGATTGGAGGGGTGTCTCGGTGGAGTTTTAGGTGGAGGTGACTAGAAGACGCGGAGGCACAAGGCTGCCGACGTCATGGTGGAAAGGTACAGCTGCTAGCATGTCTCGAAGCCAATGAGTTATGCTGGTACAGGCGTTTATAGGTTCAAGCAAATATAAAATGAAGAGGGAAGGTAATAGATGAAGCAAACTGGAAGGAACGAATAGCTTCAAGTAAGCTTCCTCTGATATGTATATTTGTTTTATAAATGCATATTTTCTTCAAACTAATGAACCGAGCAACAAGAAAGGAAAGAATGTGAGAGCATGAACGAATCAGCGAACAGATTATATTGAGAAGTGGGAATGGTAAAATTTGTGGCTATTTCTTGGAATGTTAAAAGCTATAACCAAACATAATAAACATAATATATATATATATATATATTATTTTCTTTGTTTTTTATGAATCGACAGAATTGAAACAACAATTATATTGAAATGGTTAGAATAGCAATAGTCATGGGAAAAAAAAAGTCAAAAGTTGAAAACATTAACTGCAGATCATAATTGTTTACATGATAGAAATGAAAGGACATTGGAACTTAAAAGGCCAAAATATGGAGCCATACGGAGAATCGTTTTGTCGATTTCGCCGCCTATCGGGTGTCTAAATATATAAATGAATATACTACGGAGATCAGCACGATAAGACGAACAGAATGGCATATAGATATCAATGATACGACCATCCAATCAAAAGTCAATATTCGTTGCCAAACTGCTGCAAATTCGTTGAAAATGAGATAAACGAAGCTAGAGAAGTCCAAATATGGTGAAACGAAAGACGACGTCTCACTCAGAAATGATTTACATTTTTATTATATAAAAATATTGATTTTGGAAACATTTTATTTACATCAGCTTTAACTGATTTAAATTTTCTATATTTGAAAAGACGCATACTAAATATCAAATTTTCATTGCTAAATTTTATTGTTTTATTTTTCATAAAAATTCAGCTAATTACGTTACAAAAATCATTAAAAATTTATGGGTCGTCACACTCTCCTCCTCTCAAAACTTTTCATCCCCGAAAAGGAATGAGATAGGAGAATAAAAATGACCAGAAGAAAAGATAGATTGAAATAAAAAATACAACAATTAATTTAAAACAATTTTATTTTTATTTAATTTAAACTGATTGTTATTCAACCAATTTGGGTTTAATCCATTTTATTCAGTCATAACTATTAGTTATAATCATATTTTGTTGGTTCAAATTTAATGTATTTCAATCAATAGATTTGATTTCAAGTTATTAATACTCATTACAAAATTTTCATTCAAAACAAAATTTATTTGATTTAACTCATGTATTAAATCTATTTATCTTCAATTGAGTTAATTCCACTAAATATTCAATTTCAACTATTCTTAAGTCCATATTTATTTACTTAGATAGTATTTTTTCCTTTTATTATTTAATTTATTTCACACACATTAATTATAATATCAGTTAAATGTATCAAGTCACCATAAAATTCAAATTTTTATTTATGATTTTCCTTAACAAAATTTCATTTTTGGACATTTTATTACTTACCTTTATATTGTATATTCAATTACATTTTTCATTATATTCAAACTTTTCCCAATTAGCTTTTTTTATTAATGTTTCAAAATGCAATTGAGCACTATACAATTTACCCCTTTTTATAATATTTTTTAAGAAAAAATTAAATTGAACAATTTATTACCTAAGTTTTCTCTTGTATAACCTCAATTATATATTCACCCCATTTAACTTTTTGAATATTTTAGGTAAGTTATATGTAATAGAAAGCAATTAAGCATTGTACAAATAAATTTTATCCTATTTCAACTGTTTCAAGGTGTTTTAAATTCCAATTCAAATTTTTAACACTTCAAATATTTCAAAATTTTTGATTTATTTCAAATATTGAAAACCTTAACTTAATGCAGAATTTAAGAATTGAATTTCCGGTTTCACTTCTCACCATTCTAAAATAAATATATACATATATTTTATAAATCAAATCATACTCAAGAAATTCAAATCAAATCCATCTTCAAAACAAAAGTGCCTATGAGCTACTAAGCGGTCTCTCCATTTTAAGACTCGAAAATGAATGTCGATGATGCTGCGGTCATCACCGAAATTATTTTTCAGTAACAAGAGAGGATAGTACTGACTTACCTCTTTTAAGATTCTTTGAAAACAATTTCCATTTAAAAATACTTTCAAATAAGTAATATATTTTATATTTTTCTAAAACTTTTAAACCCAAATTTGAAAAGCACCGGACTTAATTCTCAAATCCCTAACTTAAATTTATTTCATTTTCAAATCTAATTTATAACCCATGTTTATAAAATTTTATCTCCCTATAACATACAACAATAAATAATGGTTTAGGACTGCTAACAAAATAATAAATGATAATCTAGTATTATCATTTCTAACAACCAATTCATTTTACTATCTAGTTTCAGAAAAATTACACTTATATAAAATATAATCATACATAAAATCATTTCATTTACCAATTTCAAAAACAATATTGTATCAGTTTGCTCTGTTCAAGTGTTTTGGAATTCCTATCGATAGCGTTAGTTAGACGAATCGATCAAAACCCAAAATTCAAACTTAACAACTCAAAAAACACAATATAAAACATTTTATATTAATAACAAATACACTCACTCACATGATGATTCAAGGATAGATTTCAAAACAAGGATAGAGATTCAAATTTATAAGTATCTAATCAAAGAGAATTCGAACTAAGATTGGTAGGCTCAAAAATGAGATAAGATAGATAGATTACAAAAGAGGAAAGACGGATAGACTTATATAAATCGTGGACGACCTTAACCGGTTAACCGAGATTTCAGGAATAAAATTGACGCAGAAATTCAATTTCCAGTTTGCGGGATAGAGAAGTGACTTCACCAATCATCAGGATATTCCCTGACTATTGGGTGGAGTCAAGATCACCAGGCAGAGAATCAAACAAAAAGATGAAACTGCCTACAAAATCCCGAGGCAATTGACATTCAATAAGAAAAGAATTACCAGAATTGTCCACTAGGAGACGATTCGGGCTTTCAAGAAATAACAGCATCGAAACCGAGGATATTGAAGTCTCTAGTGAATCAATGCTTGCTGGAAAGGATTTCTCCCCTTTACAAATCATACGAGGTTGGTAGCACCGTCGATGTTATTAGTCGCAAATAAGGACGAAATCGCCCATTTAGGTGGCAAGATTTTCTCAAATTCATTATAGAGATCACCGGAGTGGAGCTATGGGATGCTCTAGAATCAAGAAGAACACGAGCAGGAAGAGACCAGAATGGATTTCAGAACAAAAAGGAAAGTTCCAAAATTCAAAGGAAACCCGAGTCAAAGAGGAAGAAACTCAAGCTCGAACAAAGGTAATTCTGTAATTAAATTTACTCTAGATGCTAAGTTTTTCCTAAACCTCGCTCTAATACCAACTGTGACGACCTGGAGTTTCGAACCATTCGCATCCACACATGTCAGATTTGAATTGCTCAAAACGTCATATTGTTAATTTATATTTGGCAAAAATCAGCATACACGGTAAATAAATCAATCATAGAATCATAGAAAGAGTATTACAACAACAAGCAGCGGAATAGATAAATAGTAGTTCATGAAGCTACTATAAACATCAAAGTCTGAAACAAAATACAACAGAGTCTCAATACAAATGAATCTTAATACATAAGCAACGGATGAGTCTGAACATAAATGACTGGAATAAACTGAAATAACTGAAAGCTGGATAGATAGATCTTCAAACAAATCTCCAATCTCCAAATGTGAGTCTCAAATACTGTGACACTCAGTCTGACCCGAGCATAAAGCAAAACACAGAACGCTCGAGTCAGGATTAACATTCTTATATCATTAAATTCAACTCAAGTGAAATGTCAGCTGAAATACAAGTAACATAAAGGATGTTTGGGATTTCCATCCTCTAAGGATCCGTGGAACTATCTACTATGCAGTATTATACGCTATTATAATATGTCTATAGTAAATTAAACTATTAAAGTAGCACTAAGGTGTTACCAATATCCCCCTTAACACATTTTATATATTCCCATAGTCTATACAATATTGTACGCTCCACCAAACCAATGGTTTGCCTAGAGGATACCACATAGATATGGTACAAAACAAACTCGTAGAAGGCGCGATAGGGCATGTGACAAGGCACGCGAGGCAATGCCAGGGTAGATATACCGTTTGTAGACTCGGACTTGTGGTAACACATAGCAGCTACTACCGCCTACCTTGTCATACACTCCCAAATCAAAGGTGCACCCAATCAAATCACAAAAGCAATAGAATGGTATCGAAGAAATGGGTCTGATAGAGGAATGTTGTAACGACCCGTAATTTTCGATAATTAGATTTTGTTAATTCGATAACTTTTAGTAATTTAATTCAGAAAGAAAATTAAAAAAATATGTAATTTAATAATGAAATCACTAAAATAAAGGTAATAATGTTAATCCAGGTTAATAAATAACTAATTTAGTGCAAACCCAATTAATTGAAACAATTGCAAGGTCATAATTGATTATAAATAGTAAATTGGGAAATAAAATTCAAAGTTATATTAATTGATGAAATAATACGTAATAAGCTGTAATTTGGAAAAATCAATATTAGTTAATTAATTGAAATAATTGTTGGTTGATAATAAAGTATGAATAGGATCATGATTGATTGAATAAAAAGAATGGGAATCAAGATTTATTAATTTAAATTTAATAATTGGATTAGCTGGAGTTAAATGAAAATTAATATTTAAATATTACGTAAATAGAGGTTAAGATGAAATTGGGAAAAATAAATGTACCATGTTATAAACCAATGTTAATCATATCCTTATTGTAATAAAAGACTTGAATAACAAGGTTTAAATGTTAATAAATGGATTTTCGAATTTTAAATGTATATATTTCTGAATTGAAATTAAACACTGAAATTGAAGAATTAATCAATTTTAAATTGACGTCTAAATTTATTTAAATTAGTGTGAATGATTAAGAAACTTAAAAATGATGAAAATTTTCAATTTGTAACGACCCGCTATTTTGGACTATTCGCACTCGCACATGTCGGATTTGAATAATTCAAAATACCGAATTGTTAATTTAAATTTGACAAAATTGAACATATATAGTAAACAAATAATCACAGAATCACAGACACGGAGTAGTAATATGGAGTGGAACAAGAGATAGTAGTTCATGAAGCTACTATATATATAACAGAGTCAAATAAGTTACAACAGAAATCTCGAATATAATAGTCAAATACAATATCAGAATGCCACACTGGAATCAATGGAATATCTGAAAGCTGGATAGATAGCTGGATCTCCAGGCGAAGCTCCAACTCCAAAGGTGAGTTTCAAAAGCTGAACCACTCAGTCTGACTCGAGCGTAAAGAAAAACACAAAACACTCGAGTCAGGTTTAACGTTCTTATATCAATAAATCCAACTCAAGTTAAATAATAATTGAAATAAAAATAACTCAAAGGACGTTGGAATAACCGTCCTCTAAGGATCCGTTAAACTATTTACTATGTAGTAGTGTACGCTAAATAGATAATGTCTATCAGTAATATAAATATCAAAATAGTGCTAAGGCGTTACCATTATCCTCCTTGACACATTTTATATAAGCGTTATAGTCTATACAGCACTGTAAACTCCACCGTAAACTGGTGGGATATCAGGGAGTACTCCATAGGTATAACACAAAACAAATTCGTAATGGTCGCGTATATAAGGACACAAGTATGACAAGGCACATGCGGCAATACCCAAGGTAGTGAAACTACCATTTGCCTGATCCGTACTGGTGAAAACTCATTGCCGCAACGATCGCAACACCGCGAAACAACACTCCCAAAATTACGAGGGTGCACCAATCAATAACAAGTAATGAGTAGTCTACGAAGAAGTGTGTTCGCTCGAGGTGGCTAACCCCATTTGGCCCGGCACGGCTCCTGTTTTAGTCATTTCCAATTTTGACACAAGTGTCAAGGCTATCCATTATTGTTCTCTTTCTTTAGACATCACGTACATCATTCCAACCACTTCATTCGGGATCATACTCCGCGAATAGTTATTAAAGTGGTTTTCGGTTTAGACAGCGAGTATGTCCATAACCGATTCCGGTTTCTTTAATAACCTTCGTAATTATTTCATCGATTGGTCGTTTATATATTTCAAAACCAAATCAATTTCAGTTAAAATTTTAAATCCACATTTCATTTGTCTTTCTAAATCAATTTCCATTTACGTTTCAAAATTTCCAAATTACTATTTCAAAATCTTAATTCAATTTCAATTTTTATTTAAACAATTCAAATATTTATTCAAATTCATCTATAAGTTTCATTCCGTAATCATTTAAATAAATTCAATTTAACATTTAAATCAATTTAAATTCATTTATCGATTTCATCCAATCTTCGTTAGGTTAATTTATCATTCAAAATAATTCCTATTTAATTTCCAATTCATTAAATCAATTACTTAAGTTCAACTTCATTATATCAAACTTATATATCGAATTAAATTAAATTTTTAAATCAAATTGTTTAAATTTCAAATCTTTCGTTAATTTCAATAAATCACATTTATTCCTTGTTAAGAAATTCAATTCCACTTATTTACTTACTTGAAAATTTTCCAAAACTTAATTAATAAAGAAACTCAATTTCATTTACTAAAGAAGTTCAATTTCACTTATTACGAAGTTCAATTTCTCTATCAAGAATTCCATTTCATTTAAATATTAAATAATTCAATCTTATTTAATTATTAAATAATTTCAAAACTTAATTATTAAATAATTTCAAAACTTAATTATTTAATAATTTCAAACTTAATTAAACGAATAATTCCAAATTTTAATGTCAAGTAATTTATTTTTAAACCACGTTCTTTTAATAACTACTATGTTAAAATTTTATTTCAGATTATTAAATATTAACATTTTCCTTTCATTAATTTAAATTCCAATTTCATTTCAAAACCATATTATTTATTCAAATAAAATCTTTATTTTATTTTTAAATCAAATTATTGACCAATCGGGTTTTTATTTAATTCTCTATCCTAGGTCAAATTCATTTGGGTATTTATCATTTCAACCCGATTCCATTTCAATCCAAAATCTATGCATAACAAAGGGAACTTGCAGTATGATAACTAGGATGGTGTCAAAGTAAATAAACAAGCAATAACAACCATACATAATCATTCAACAATTTTTTTAAATAATCCCGAAATAATCGTATTAATTTACATTTGTTATTTATGCAAATTAATATAATTAATTCTAGAATCTACATTATCATTTCATGCAGATTAAAGATTATTCCACTAACTACTTATACGGTTTTCACTTGTCATTCAATTTCAATTTTAAACTACAACAATTAATCAAATATAAGTTCAACGGTTCAAAGTGTAATTATCACTATTCTATAAATCAGTTAATTTAACAATTAAAAGGGGTCATATTTAACTAATCAAATTTAACATATAAATCGGTTTTAAAATTGTTAACTGTCCTATATCAATTCAATTGCATATTTATATCACTATAACATTAACAATTTAACATCCAATATAAACAACAACAAAAAATCAATCATCAACCAGCGGGATTATCATCGTGTAAATAACAGATAATGGTGTTAGATGTAAAAGGTGAACTGATACATAAATAAAAGTGCAATAAATAGCAGCAACATATTTCAATTGTCGTTTCAATTTAAGTCAAATTTAATAAATAAAAGAACACTAATCATGAGTGATTGCTCACCTTTCGAGGATGGAAAAGATAGATGACGAATTTGAGCTACGAAATGAAGCACGACTTCCAGGAAAAGGTAGATTGGCATGAATATGACCGACAAAGCTGGTATATGGAAATTTACGGAATAAATCAGAATCTGCTCAATATGGACCGAAACGACTAAGCAATATATATATATATATATATTTCTATATATATATATATATATTTCTTCTTAAAACAAAAGAAATCAATCAAAAATACATAAAAAAATCTATATAATATACGTGTATTTCAAAACCAATTATACAAATAGAATCACTGTACGCATTAAAACTTAACAGATATATATAAAAACATATATATATATATATACACACACATATAGAAAATCACTAAACAAATTCATTTTATACACACTTATATAACTTTGATATACAACAAGGATATTTTAATAACTAAAAAAAATATGAACAGGACTAACAAATGGTGCACAGGCTGTCACAAGTACAGACCTACAACTTAACTATATAAATATTTTTTCATAAACATAACTGAATAGTATGTAAACAAATAGATTTATATAGAAAATATAAAGCGGCAGACTGTTCAATTCAAACTCATCTAAATAACTTTTCTATATCATTTATATATATATAAGTAAATCCATTTTTTTTCTTTTTTTTTCCGTGCATATAAACAGTAAAATATGCTTCTATATGTAACTGCCACTTCCATATACATTACCACTTACAAAAATATAAAAATCAGGACTCAAATTGAATTTAGAATTGACTACAAATCCTAAATGCTACGCCCCCTATAACCATGAGTTCACAAAAATCAACTCACGAATAAATATAAACTATTGTAGTAAACATACTTTATATCTAGCATATGCACACCTACCCTATTATAAATTATACACAATATATTATACAATATGTATACTGGTAGGTATAATACTGCCGGTGACAAAAATTTATAAATCTTTATATAGACTAAAGTATAAAATTAAACACGTATATATAAACGAATAAAATAGAAGTATATTTATATATAAGCATCTTTCCGAACAATACATATTCAACAATGTATATTATATAAAATATCAAAATATGTTTCAAACAAAGTAAATATTCTTCAATCTTTAACAGGCTTCGGAATTATATATATTCTAATACAAACATATATGCAGACCCACTGACCATATATATATAAAAGCTAGTTCACACTTTATATATAAGAATAGATGGAAACAACTTGATATATGTATATATAACAGATCTTAAGATGTATATGCCTTTACATACGTAACACAGAACTCATATATGAATAAGTATCAATATATACCAACCGAGTGTATAGTATGGACATGTATATATATACATAGTTGCTATAATTAACGTACTATTATAAGCTAATATGTATAAAACTTTGTAATATAAAAATATAATGACAAAGCTATAAACAGTTTTTTTATAATAACACGTTTAAACTTTTTTTTTTGCTTGAGAACACAAACTGAACTATATATATATATATATTACTAGCATAATATACATAATATATGTATATAACGCACCTTATATACATACGCGGCAGAGAGGAAAAAGAGAAGAAGCGGCTGATGACTATAGGGCTCGACACTTGGATTTGCATCAGAAACTGAGTAGCTTGGAGGAAGAGTGGAAGCTCGGTGGGAGGTTGGAATGGTGAGCATGCGGTTATGGTGCTGGCCGTCGTTTGACTGGTAGGGAAAAGTTGCGGTCAGGTTGAAGGTTAGGCAACGGTGAAGGAGGGAAGCACAAGATGTGGGTGGGCTCGTTGTCGGGAAAGAGGAGGCGAGTGCGGTCACGCCCGAGACTACGGTGGCGCTGGAGGGAGATGAGGCAGAGCTTCGGTGGAGGTTTGGAAGAACTTGAGGCCGCGTGTATTTCCTCGCGTGTGCGAGTAGAAGAAATGGAGGGAAGAGGAGAGGTCGGTCCCCCTGGAAGGCGGATCTGGTCACAGTGGGGTGGGGAGGGTAATGGAGATCGGTGAAGGCCTAAGGCGGCGGTGGTCAATGCTGTCATGCTGCCGGGTGGGTGCTTGGGGTCGGTGGGGCAGCGGTGAGAGCTGTCAGGTGGAGGGAGGGTAGATGCGTATGGGAAGGAGAGGGAAAACGAAAAAGGAAAGAAGAATGGAAGAGGAGATTTGAGATGCCTGGGAGAAATGCAGTACGTTTTTTTTATCATCAATATTATGTGTAAACACTTAAATTTGCAAACAAAGGAATAGCAAGCACCAGAAACGTGCATTAATTTGAGAAGAGCAACAGCCAAAGATTTGAATTGTTAATAGCTAATGCCTATTCATATGCACAATGAAAATGGAAAGTCACAAAGAAACCGAAAGGCTCAAATACGATACCGGTATAGAAAATTGTTCTGTAGATTTCGCCATTCTCCAGACTCCGATACACACAAACAAATATACCGTTGAGATCAGTACGATGAGATGATCAAAATGTTATACAGATATTAGTGGTACGATTGAATTATAAAATTTCGAATTTTCTACTAGTGGGAAAATGCAAGAAAAACGTAGAAAAATAAGATCGACGGAGCTAAAGAAGTCCGAATTTGGAAAAACGAAAAATGCCGCCTTGCTCAGAAGATGATATAGAATTTTTCTATGTAAAAATATTTGAGTTTCGAAAACATTTTATTTTCATCGCTTTTTAACTGATTAAATTGAAGTAAATTTACGCACAAAATAAACTTTTATATTTTCAGACGAAAATTTACCAGTTGCTATATTTAACTAGACGCATTCCAAATATCAAATTTATATTTCAAAATTTTATTTCTTTTATTTTTGTTAAATTTCACACAAATTCAGTTAATTAATTTAATTTAAAACCGTTAAAATATCCGGATTGTTACACTCTTCCCCACTCAAAACTTTTCGTCCTTGAAAAGGAAAGAGGTAGGAGAATAGAATCAACCAGAAAGGAAAATAGATTGGAAAACAAAATAAACAATTAATCTAAACCATATAAATTCCGATTTAAACAGATTAATATTCACTAATTGTTTAAATTCGTTCAAATTAAATCAACAATATTCATTAAATTTAAATTTGTTAGTTTAAACTATAAATTTCGTAAATCAAATTAATATTCAATAATTGAATTTAGATTTAAAGTATTTCATTAATTGATTAAATTGTTAATTCATTAATTCTTTCAAAGCAAATTTTTTATTTTATCGCATTTATTCATTATCTTATTATCAATTATACCCTATTACTAATTAATAATCCTATTTTATTCAACAAATTAATTCTTCTTTATTCTAAATTATTATTAAATTTATTCCACTTAATATATCATATCACATATATTAATTATATTTATACTTATTATAACTATTTAAATTTATTTTTAAAAAAAATTCCCTTGATATCATTTTATATTGTACAATATTCAATTACATCGTTAACTTTTGAAATTTTAGGTAAGTTATATATAATGCAATTGAGTATTATTCAAATAAAATTTTACAATTCACTTATTTCAATTTAAGTATTTAGTCAAAAAATTTGGCTTCATTAAAATCATCCTTAAATCAAAGTTATAAGAATTAATTTTCGATTAACTTCAAACCATTTATAGATAAAATATATATATCAAATCAAATTTAAAATCTTCAATATATACTATAAATCAAGTCATGTTTAGAAATTTAAACCAATTCTTCCTTTCAAACAAAAGTGTAGCAGGGCTACAGAATAGTCTCTTCACTTCAAAACTCGAAAATGAATGTCGATGATGCGGCCGTCATCATCGAAATTATTTCCCAGCGACAAAGAGAAGAGCACTGAATTAAACATTTAAAATTCTTTGAAATGGGTTTCTATTTGAAAATATTTTAAATCCTATACACTTTTAAACTTTTAAAATCAAAGTTTGAAATCACCGGAAATCAAATTCTCAAATTTATGATTTAAATTCATTTAAATTTCCAAGTCAATTTATAAACTAAGTTTTATAATTCCGTTTATTTATATGTTGGCAAATCAGTGGTTTACAAAACAGTAAATGAAAATCAAATAACATCATTTAGTTAACCCATTCATTTATCAATTATCAGAAAATTTACTTATAATCATGCCAAATTTTATTTTATTTACCAAATTTTGAAAACAATATTGAGTCAGTTTGTTCTGTTCAGGCGTTGTGGAAATTCTATTGATAGCGTTGATCAGACGAACCGGTCGAAAACCCAAATCAACATCAACAACTCAAACAACACAATATATGTAAAACATTTTTAATATTAATTTTCAAATACACTTCATCGCTCGACGATACAAGGATGGATTTCAAAATAAGTATAGAGATTCAAATTGATGGAAATCAAATCATAGAGAAATTTGATTCGATAATAAGTTCGAAATAGAAGATAAGATAATTTAATTAACAGAATCGGGAGATGGATAAGCTTATTTAATTCACGGGCAACCTTAACCCGGTCGACCGTAATTCAAGAATAAGTCGATGCTGAATTCCGAGGTAAATCAACATTCGATCTGAAGAGATAGAATTCGGAATAACAAGAGGTAGATAGCATCGTAAACCGAGGATACAGGAATCTCCGGTAAATCAATGCCTATTATAAAGGAATTTCACCCATTTACAAATAATTCGAAGATTGGCGAGACCGCCGATTCCTTATAAATATCATTCGAAGTGGAGTTATGGGATGCTCCAGAATTGAAAGAAGATGAATAGTGAGGGACACGAATGAATTTTGGAACCATATGGAACGTACCAAATTCAAAGAAATTGAGTCAAAAGGAAGAGACTGAAACTCGAATGAGTGTGATTCTGTAAATACATTTACCCTATATGCTAATTTTACCTAGAGCTACCAAAGCCTGATACCAACTGTGACGACCCGCTATTTTGGACTATTCATGCCAGCACATGTCGGATTTGAATAATTCAAAATACCGAATTGTTAATTTAAATTTGGCAAAACTGAACATATACAGTAAATAAATAATCACTGAATCACAGACACAAAGTAGTAATATATAGCGGAAGCAAGAGATAGTAGTTCATGAAGCTACTATATATATAATAGAGTCAAATAAGTTACAACAGAAATTTCGAATATAATAGTCAAATACAGTATCAGAATACCACGCTGGAATCAACGGAATATCTGAAAGCTGGATAGATAGCTGGATCTCCAGGCGAAGCTCCAACTCCAAAGGTGAGTCTCAAAAGCTGAACCACTCAGTCTGACCCGAGCGTAAAGCAAAACACAAAACACTCGAGTCAGGATTAACATTCTTATATTAATAAATCCAACTCAAGTGAAATAACAATTGAAATGCAAATAACTCAAATGACGTTGGAATAACCGTCTTCTAAGGATCCGTTAAACTATCTACTATGTAGTAGTGTACGCTAAATAGATAATGTCTATCAGTAATATAAATATCAAAATAGTGTTAAGGCGTTACCATTATCCCCCTTAACACATTTTATTATAGTCTATACAGCACTGTAAACTCCACCGCAAACTGGTGGGATATCAGGGAGTACTCCATAGGTATAACACAAAAAAAATTTGTAATGGTCGCGTATATAGGGATACAAGTATGACAAGGCACATGAGGCAATACCCAAGGTAGTGAAACTACCATTTGCCTGATCCGGACTGGTGAAAACGCATCGCCGCAACGATCGCAACGCCGCGAAACAACACTTCCAAAATTATGAGGGTGCGCCAATCAATAACAAGTAATGAGTAGTTTACGAAGAAGTGTGTTCGCTCGAGGTGGCTAACCCCATTTGGCCTGGCACGGCTCCTGTTTTAGTCATTTCCAATTTTGACACAAGTGTCAAGGCTAACCACTATCGTTCTCTTTCTCCAGTCATCACGTACATCATTCCAACCACTTCATTCTGGATAACACTCCGCGTATAGTTATTGAAGTGGTTTTCGGTTTAAAAAGAGAGTATGTCCATAACCGATTCCGGTTTCTTTAATAACTTTCGTAATTATTTCACCGATTTGTTGTTTTTATATTTCAAAACCAAATCAATTTCAATTAAAATTTTAAATCCACATTTCATTTGTCTTTCTAAATCAATTTCCATAATTTACGTTTCAAAACTTCCAAATTACTATTTCAAAATCTTATAATTCAATTTCAATTTTTATTTAAACAATTCAAATATTTATTCAAGTTCGTCTATAAGTTTCATTCCGCAATCATTTAAATAAATTCAATTTAACATTCAAATCAATTTAAATTCATTTGTCGATTTCATTTAATCTTCGTTAGGTTAATTTATCATTCAAAATAATTCTTATTTAATTTCCAATTCATTAAATCAATTACTTAAGTTCAACTTCATTATATCAAACTTGTATATCGAATTAAATTAAATTTTTAAATCAAATTCTTTAAATTTCAACTCTTCCATTAATTTCAATAAATCACATTTATTCCTTGTTAAGAAATTCAATTCCACTTATTTACTTACCTAAAAATTTTCAAAATTTTAATTAATAAAGAAACTCGATTTCATTTACTAAAGAAGTTCAATTTCACTTATTACGAAGTTCAATTTCTCTTATCAAGAATTCCATTTCATTTAAATATTAAATAATAATCTTATTTAATTATTAAATAATTTCAAAACTTAATTATTAAATAATTTCAAAACTTAATTATTTAATAATCTCAAACTTAATTAAATGAATAATTCTAAATTTTATTGTCAAGTAATTTATTTTTAAACCACGTTCTTTTAATAACTACTATGTTAATATTCTATTTCAGATTATTAAATATTAACATTTTCCTTTCATTAATTTAAATTCCAATTTCATTTCAAAACCATATTATTTATTCAAATAAAATCTTCATTTTATTTTTAAATAAAATTATTGACCAACCGTGTTTTTAACTAATTCTCTATCCTAGTTCAAATTCATTTGGGTATTTATCATTTCAATCCGGTTCCATTTCAATTCAAAATCTATGCATAACAAGGGGAACTTACAGTGTGAAAACTGGGATGGTGTCAAAGTAAATAAACAAGCAATAACGACCATACATAATCATTCAACAATTTATTTAAATAATCCCGAAATAATCGTATTAATTTACATTTGTTATTTATGCAAATTAATATAATTAATTCTAGAATCTACACTATCATTTCATGTAGATTAAAGATTATTCCACTAATTACTTATACGGTTTTCACTTGTCATTCAATTTCAATTTTAAACTACAACAATTAACCCAATATACGTTCAATGGCTCAAAGTCTAATTATCACTATTCTATATATCAATTAATTTAACAATTAAAAGGGGTCATATTTAACTAATCAAATTTAACATATAAATCGGTTTTAAAATTGTTAACTGTCCTATATCAATTCAATTGCATATTTATATCACTATAACATTAACAATTTAACATCCAATATGAACAACAAACAATAAATCAATCATCAACCAACGGGATTATCATCGTGTAAATAACAGATAATGGTGTCAGATGTAAAAGGTGAACTGATACATAAATAATAGTGCAATAAGTAACAGCAGCATATTTCAATTGTCGTTTCAATTTAAGTCAAATTTAATAAATAAAAGAACACTAATCGTGAGTGATTGCTCACCTTTCAAGGATGGAAAAGATAGACGACGAATTTGAGCTACGAAACGAAGCACGACGTCCAGGTCAAAGGTAGATTGGCATGAATATGACCGACAAAGCTGGTATATGGAAATTTATGGAATAAATCAGAATCTGCTCAATATGGACCGAAACGACTAAGCAATATATATATATATATATATATATATATATATTTCTTCTTAAAACAAAAGAAATCAATCAAAAATACATAAAAAAATCTATATAATATATGTGTATTTCAAAACCAATTATACAAATAGAATCACTGTACGCATTAAAACTTAACAGATATATATAAACTGATATATATATATATATATAGGGAAAATCACTAAACAAATTCATTTTATACACACCTATATAACTTTGATATACAACAAGGTTTTTTCTTTCTTTTATAATTAAAAAAATGAATAGGACTAACAAATGGTGCACAGGCTGTCACAAGTACAGACCTACAACTTAACTATATAAATATTTTTTTATAAACATAGCTGAATAGTATTTAAACAAGTAGATTTATATAGAAAATATAAAGCGGTGGACTATTCAATTCAAACTCATCTAAATAACATTTCTATACCATTTATATATATATATATAAGTAAATCCATTTTTTTTCTTTTTTTTCCGTTACATATGAAAAGTAAAATATGCTTCTATATGTAACTTATTATAACTGCCACTTCCATATACATTACCACTTATAAAAATATAAAAATCAGGACTCAAATTGAATTTAGAATTGACTACAAATCTTAAATCTTATGCCCCTGTATAACCATGCAGTTCACAAAACTCAACTCACGAATAAATATAAACTGTTGTAGTAAACATACTTTATATCTAGCATATGCACACTTACCCTATTATAAATTATACACACTATTTATACAATATGTATACTACTAGGTATAATAATGCCGGTGACAAATATTTATAAATCTTTATATAGACTAAAGTATAAAATTAAACATGTATATATAAACGAATAAAATAGAAGTATATTTATATATAAGCATCTTTCCGAACAACACATATGCAACAATGTATATTATATAAAATATCAAAATATGTTTCTAACAAAGTAATTATTCTTCAATCTTTAACAGGCTTCGGCAATTATATATATGCTAATACAACATATATGCAGACCCACTGACCATATATATATATAAAAGCTAGTTCACACTTTATATACAAGAATAGATGGAAACAACTTGATATATGTATATATAACAAATCTTAAGATGTATATGCCTTTACATATATAACACAGAACTCATATATGAATAAGTATCAATATATACCAACCGAGTGTATAGTATGGACATGTATATATATACATAGTTGCTATAATTAACGTACTATTATAAGCTAATATGTATAAAACTTTGTAATATAAAACTATAATGACAAAGCTGTAGACAGTTTTTTTTTATAATAACACGTTTACACATTTTTTATGCTTGAAAATACAAACTGAACTATATATATATTACTAGCATAATATACATAATATATGTATATACCGCACCTTATATACATACGCAGCAGAGAGGAAAAAGAGAAGAAGCGGCCGATGACTATAGGTCTCGACACTTGGATTTGCATCAGAAACTGAGTAGTTTGGAAGAAGAGTGGAAGCTCGGTGGGAGGTTGGAATGGTGAGCATGCGGTTATGGTGCTGAACGTCGTTTGACTGGCAGGGAAAGGTAGCGGTCAGGTTGAAGGTTAGGCAAGGGTGAAGGAGGGCAGCACAAGATATGGGTGGGCTCGTTGTCGGGAAAGAGGAGGCGAGTGCGGTCACGGCCGAGACTACGGTGGCGCTGGAGGGAGATGAGGCGGAGCTTCGGTGGAGGTGCGGAAGAACTTGAGGCCGTGTGTATTTCCTCGCGTGCGCGAGTAGAAGAAATGGAGGGAAGAGGAGAGGTCGATCACTCTGGAAGGCGGATCTGGTCACAGTGGGGTGGGAAAGGTAATGGAGATCGGTGAAGGCCTAAGGCGGCGGTGGTCAATGCTGTCATGCTGTCGGGTGGGTGCTTGGGGTCGGTGGGGGAGCGGTGAGAGCTGTCAAGTGGAGGGAGGGTAGATGCGTATGGGAAGGAGAGGGAAAACGAAAAAGGAAAGAAGAATGGAAGAGGAGATTTGAGATGCCTGGGGAGAAATGCAGTACGTTTTTTTTATTATCAATATTACGTGTAAACACTTAAATTGCAAACAAAGGAATAGCAAGCACCATAAACGTGCATTAATTTGAGAAGAGCAACAGCCAAAGATTTGAATTGTTAATAGCTAATGCCTATTCATATGCACAATGAAAGTGGAAAGTCACAAAGAAACCGAAAGGCTCAAATACGGTACCGGTATAGAAAATCATTCTGTAGATTTCGCCATTCTCCGGACGCCGATACAGACAAACAAATATACCATTGAGATCAGTACGACGAGACGATCATAACGGTATACAGATATCAGTGGTACGATTGAATTATAAAATTTTGAATTTTTTACTAGCGGGAAAATGCAAGAAAAATGCAGAAAAATAAGATCAACGTAGTTAAAGAAGTCCGAATTTGGAAAAACGAAAAATGGCGTCTTGCTCAGAAGACGATTTAGAATTTTTCTATGTAAAAATATTTGGGTTTCAAAAACATTTTATTTTCATCGCTTTTTAACTAATTAAATTGAAGTAAATTTACGCACGAAATAAACTTTCATATTTTCAGACGAAAATTTACCAGTTGCTATATTTAACTAGACGCATTCCAAATATCAAATTTATATTTCAAAATTTTATTTTTTTTATTTTTATTAAATTTCACACAAATTCAGTTAATTAATTTAATTTAAAACCATTAAAATATCCGGGTTGTTACACAATTATAGAATTGAAATTAAAAAATGTGATTTAATTGATTAATTATTAATTTATTTGATTAATGTAAAAATAGCCATTTTGGCCACTGACTCGGATTTCGACGAAACTAGTTTCATCGGATTCGTAACAGTAAATTATTGTAGGATTTTAAGTTTCGTAGCAATCGGACTTTTTGTTTGATCGCAAGGACTCGAAACGCCTGTAAATCAATTTAATTGAATTCAATTGAAATCAATTTGAAATAACTTGATTTTAGAGTAACTTCTTCATATGATGGAATTTGGAACCTAAACATGTTCCATTGATTTTAAAGTATTTTAAAACATCGATTTTGATATATGGATTGACCCAATTTCGTTCCGGAGTCAAAATAGGCTTTTCGAGCCATTTATCCTTCAACCGTCCAAACCAATCGTATCTGTTCCTCTATTTCTCAGCTCTACCTATATATATCCTGCTATAAACCTTAGCAACCTTTTTATTTCTTATTTTTGTATGTATAGAATCTTTTATTGCTCCCTTCCTCAATGGATGAAAACCCAAAATATTCTAATTCAATTTCAATTCAAAATCCGAATCAAAATTTCAAACTCCTAGGAAAAATTGGAAAAAAAAATTATATCAAAGATATCATCAATGCGAATCTGGATCGGGTGTTCATTTTTGCAAATGATTCGAAAATCTCGGTCAAAGTAACTAAATCGCGAAACCTAAGTGCTGATTTGGGCGTTTTCGATTTGGGCAACAATCGAACTGCTTTCTGGGTATTGGAGAGTTGGGATGGGGAGTCGTTTGATGGCGGTCGGAGGTTGCGTAGAGGGCTGTGGCGTCGGAAATTTGCGAATTAGAGTTTCGGCAAACCCTAACCGTGGTGGCGGCAGCGTGCACCGGAGGGGGCCGGAGTTAGGCCGCTTGTAGAGGGTAATGTGACGTGGAGTTTGGTGGCGGCGGCATGATGTATCGAGGCTTCTGATGGCATGCGTAGGTGGTCAAAGGTGGGGCTGATAGGTTCGGCCGTTGCCGTGCACAATCTTGCTTGGAGAGAGAGTATGTGTTAGATGACGTGTTAATATTATTAATATTTTATTTATTTTCTAAATTAAACCGTGAAATCTTAACCTTAATAACTTTTGCATATAAGGTCTGTTTCACACGCGGTTTGTTCTGCTGGAATCGCAACGAAATTCCGGAGATTTTGACGTTGGTTTGAATAAATTCTGAGACTGTTCAAATTTTGGATTTAAAATAGATTTAAATTCAATTTAAATTCGAAAGGTGAGTGTTTTAACCCACTCACAACTTCTAAAATTTCTTATGTATGTTAAATTGATTTATGATGCGATTAGAAATTTATTTATGACTGTTTGGCATATTTTGAATTGTTATCTCCGTTTATTTGAACTTATTTGGATAAAATAGTTATTTAATTTATTTTTGAATATAACTGCCAGTAAATACCTGCTGTTTATCATCTGTTCTATGTTGATGTTATCGATTGAATTGGATGATGATTGTGATAAATGTTTGATGATTGATATTGGATGAACGGGTGTTGCATTTTTATTGTTATTAACTGCAAGTTGTTATGAATTTTTATTTCATTCGGGATTGCGGTTTGAAATGATATATAACCGTATTTATTTTTTAAATTTCGAATTGAAATGATATATATCTGTATCGCTTGACCATAGGATAGAAAATTTTATACAGACACCGTCGGTCTACATATAAATATTTTGAAAATGATTTCTATGGTTTTGGAAAGAAATATATGGTTTAATAAATATTGATTTTGATATTATACAAATATTATTTTTATATATAGTTAAATTCTTGAATTTAAGCGATATATAAGTTCGTTAAATAAAAATTAAGTTCAATAATAGAGTTTGATTTTATTAAAATATAATGTGAGTAAGTATTTAAATTATAATTTAATATAGAGTGTATAATGATTTAAATAAATTAAGGTTGGGAGATAAATTGGAGATTTATATGAAATTGAATTTATTTAAAAATTAAACTCAAATAAATTGATGTGAAATTTATAAAATTTGAAATTTTAGAAGGTATGATTCTTATAACTTTATTTTTATTTAAGGTGAATTAAATGAATATGTCAAGTAAATAGATTGAAGGAAATATGTAGTTATTGGTAATTTGAGTTTTATTTAGATGATAATGGATTTATTATGCAAAATATTTCTAAACTAAATAATAGAAAATTTAATTGCTGAATCGAAATTATCAAATTTAGTTTTGAAATTTTGGAATATTTAAAGCCTTCAAATATATCGAAACTGAAATGTTTTATCGAAATTGAAGTGTTTCGAAGTTATGAATTTCAAAGTATTATTTCTTAAAAGTGTTATAATTTCAAATGTTTGGTTTTGAAGTGTACAAATCTGAAAGTGCTATGATTTTGGAAAAGGGATATATTTGAAATAAAAATGATATTATATTGATTTGGTTTTTATAACAATGATATCATATTGATTTGGGTTTTTGAAATGGAAATGATATCGTATTTATATGGTTTTGAAATGGATATTATATTCTGGTTTTGAAGTATAATTATTTTGAAATGACAGCGGTGTTATAATAACGTTTGGTTGTTAAAGAGACTGGGATCGAAAGTTGTCATACTCTCTGCCAACTTCGAAAACCAATTTAACAACAATGTACGCGGTGGAGATGCCAGAATGAAGTAGGATGGCGGCGGCGTTTCCTTTAAGGTATATACGTGGACCCGACTCCCGTGAGTTGGCATAAGATGGCTAAAATAGGAGCGATTGACGGGCTAAGAAGGTAGTATATTTTATTGGGCATGCTCCTTCGATACCATTCTATTACTTTGCGATTGATTTGGGCCCTTTTGATTTTGGGGTGTGGCTCGAGGTGGACGGCAGTAGCTGCTACGCTTTACCACCGGTCCGGAAGCGTAATTGGTATATCTACCCTAGCATTTCCTAGTTCTGCCGTGTCACCTACCCTAGCGAGCCTTGTACGAGTTTGATTTGTGTCATACCTATGGAGCATCTTCTCGTAGCCTCTCGATCAGGAGGTACGTAAATGTTGTATAGACTATTGGCACTACTACATGTTAAGGTGGAAAATGTAAAGCCTTAACGCTATTTAAAAGTAAGTTTATTTTAATATAGACATTATTATAACAAAGAAATATTACTACATAGTAAACAGTTTAACGGATCCTTAGGAGATGTGAAACCCAAGCATCTCTTAAGTTACTGCACTCACGTTTGACACTGGATAGGAGATGTCAAATCCCGTAAACTTCTCTGACGCCTTCCACTCATATTTATTTACTGTCGATTTAACTTACATAAGATCTTTTAGTTCTGGCTCGAATGTTTTGTCTTTTCAATTCGCTCGGGTCAGCCTGAGTATTTCAGGATTCGAAGACTTTATTCTGGAGGACGAAAATGAAGATTTTATTACTATAATTTATTATATTATTCCACTGCATTCATACTGTTCCGCTGCATTATTAATTTTTCTCTAGTATGTGTAACTCTGATATGTGTTCTATAAGTATAATCAAATGTTTTGTAAAACAGCTTCATGAACTGTTATTTGATTATTATATTTTGTCATTCTGCTGTGAGATTCTGTTTTTGTTTTATTTCTTTCTCTGCTTTTCTTGTTCACCCCAATAACAATCCACCTTTCTGTATGGTTTGAGTCTGACGTCGGTTATCGTCGATTTAAAGCATACAAAAAGGCGGATGTTACAAATGACCTCACTTGCCCGGCACGGCTCTTGTTTAAGCCACATCTAGCTGACTCACGGGAGTCAGGGCTACATAAATTCCATACGGAATCATCACCAAACCATTCTACTTCATTCTGAAATCTCCACTATGTACACAGTTGTTAAAGTGGTTTTTGGTATTGGTAGAGAGTATGAAAATATCTGATTCCGGTCTCTTTATCAACCAACCGCTTATTTCACACCGTGGCCATTTCCTTTCAAATAGTTCATACTTCATATCAAAATATCATATTCGTTTCGAAACCATATCAATTCGATATCATTATTACTTAAACTAATATTCATTTCCAAAATCGTAACAGTTTTAAATTTATAACACTTTCGAAATCATAACAAATTTGAAATCATAACACTTGGGAAATCATAACACTTGGGAAATCATAACACTTTTGAAATCATAACACTTTTGAAATCATAACACTTTCAATGTTTAAAGGTTAAGGTTCAATTCAAATTATAAATAAGCTATTTTAATCTTTATCAATTTCAAATCCAGTTTTGAGCTATCCCTTCAATTCCAATAAGATTCAAAGTTTAAATATTCAAACATTTCAATATAAGTTTCATTTATATTTCAACATTTAACTTCAATATTATTTAGTTTTGGAATATTCACTTAATCAATTTAAAAACAATTAAATAAAATCTCAATTTATAAATTTAAATCAATATTAAATATTTAGTCCCAATTTTATTTAAAGTTGAAGATATTCATTTAATCACTTTTCATCAAATCAAGTTATAAATCATACCTTTCAAATCTCAATATTAATAAGTTCAAACAAATTCTAATTTGAATTCAATTATTAACCAATTTAAATTTCAAGTTAATTTTACTTTATTTTCCAACCTCTATTTATTTAAAGTCATTACAAAAATCTATTTAAAACACTAATGTGAAATTTTAAATAAATATTTAAAAATTTACATATATACTAATTAAACTAAATTTTATTAAATAATTTATATTAAATTAAATCTTATTAATAAATCTATTTTAAATCTTATTTTATATATTTTAAAATAATAAATTCTTATAAGTAATTTTTTTTTAAAAATTTTATTTTCAAACTAACTTGTAAATTTAAACTTTCCAAACGTATAATTTAACAATCTAATTTAACAAATTAAAATATCTTTTTATTATATTTAAAAATCAATATTTATTAAAGTCCGTATATTTCCCTCCAAAGCTATAATATCATTTTCAAAATAGACCAACGGTGTCCATATATAATTTTCTATCCTATGGTCAAGTGATACATATATTTATCATTTTAATCCGTAATATAAAAATTTACCAGTATATATCATTTCAGCCCGCAATCCCAAAATTTCAAAATCAATAAAAATCACTTAAGTTTATCATTTCAACCCATAATGATTTTCCCCTATTCCACAAGATCGTTCGGGTATGTATCATTTCAACCCATAGGGAGTTCTAAATTAACGGGGAACTTGAAGAGTGAGAACAATTATGATAAGAATATAACATATCAACAACATGCATATATCAACAGTAACAAATTACATAAAATAGACACAACAAGATATGGTGTCATATATCATAGGTGAACAATTGCAGGTAATGGCATATTATATTTAAAAATTAAATAACTAGCAATTCAAATTTAACAGCATATTTCAATTGTCATTTCAAGTGGAATTAAATTTACTAACTATAAGAATGTTAATCGTGAGTTATTGCTCACCTTCCGAGGATAGAGAAATTAGGACGAACACATGGATAAAATCATGAATTCGAAAATTGACCAATCTAAACAACAAATCTCAAGTGAGGCAAGCTGAACCCGGACTTGACGAACAAAGCCGATAAATAGGAATCGATGAGGACGAATCAATATCACCTTGATATAAACTGAAACGAATATATATTTATTTCAAAATAATTTTATTTAAACATACACTTAACATAAAATCTTTATTGATATTTTCAAATTAATGTTTAATTTAACACAAACAAAATCTCTACATACATACATACATACATACCTACGTACGAACGTGTATATATATATATATATATATATCTATATATATATATATACACAGTTTTAAAATCAATAGTTAATAACAAATATATCATCTTCCAAGATTTCATACAATATATGCAAACAATTCGTATGCAGACAAATGTCTATACAAGCTACTAAAATGTGCTGACCACCTACAATTTCTGAATGTATGCTAATATACAAACTTGATATATATAAAAGTATATGTAGACATACAAATTTAACCAATATATAAAGGGTCGGTGAGTATAAAGTACAAAAACATATTATTTTTTTCCAAAGTTTTGTATATGTATTGTATTATAGCTATTACAAACTATTACCAACTAAATTTAAATATATACTTTAACATTTGTATACATACAATCCTTCAAACAGTACTCAATGTCAACAACATGATATGTATATGTAATATATGTATAAATCATACTTATAGTGCCATGTATAAGTTATAATACATAAGCAATGTGTATGAGATATAGAAGTTAAGTATATATACCTACAACCAATGTACATACTTAATATATATATATATATATATATATATATATATATATTGCACGATGATCAAGAACAAGGAGGAAGACAGTGAAGCGAAAGGCTAAGGGATGCTGGAGTTCGGGTAAAGTTTGACGTGGAGAGGGTGGTCATGCTAGTCTCGGCTTCAAGGTGGAGCAACAGTCAGTTGTGATTTCTCGATTCTGCAATTGGCCGAGCAATGCTTCAGGGAGAAAGCGGGCTAGTATGGGCCTGGACGACGCACGACATGGGTTCGATGGCACAGTCGAACGGATGAAGAGGGGAACAAGGCTGATGGATGAGATAAAGGAAGTGGGCGAAGTTTGGAAATGGCTGACCGGGGGATAGACGAGCGGAAAAGGGGACATGTGCTGTGGTGGGTTGGCTTTAGTGGACATAGGGTGGTGGCGATCTGAGGTAGAGGAAGTTGGTGGCTGCTACTATATGGAGGTGGAGGAGTTGTGGACCATAACTAATGTGAGGCATGTCAAAGATGACAGAGACGAGGGGTAATTAGCAGTTGGTGATAGGAGGGTGTCTCGGTAGAGTTTCAGACGGAGGTGACTAGAAGACGCGGAGGCACAAGGCTGTTGACGCCATGGTGGAAACGTGGGGCTGCTAGCATGTCTCGGAGCTAATGGGGTATGCTGGCACAAGCGGTTATGGGTTCAATAAAATATTAAATGGAAGAGGGAAGGTAACAGATGAAGCAAACTAGAAGGAACGAATAGCTTCAAGTAAGCTTCCTCTGATATGTATATTTGCTTTATAAACGTATATTTTCTTCAAGCAAATGAACTGAGCAATAGGAAAGGAAAGATTGTGAGAGCATGAACGAATCATCAAACAGATTATATTGAAAAGTGGGAATGGTAAAAGTCATGGCTATTTCTTGGAATGTTAAAAGCTAGGGCATCTCCAAACGATTACGGGCTGAATATTCAGTGGGCTGAATATTCAACCCGTAATTGGGTGGGATTGCCCAGTGGCCAGGCGCCCATTTAATGGGAGCCTGGCCTCAAGCGCCCATAAAATGGACGCCTGGGCGCCTGACCCTTAGGCGCCCATTTTATGGGCGCCTGAGGCAAGGCGCCCATAAAATAGGCACCGCCCCCCTCCCCCTCATTTCTCTTCACTTTTCGTTTTGAAATTTTTTTGAAAAATAGAAAATTTATCCAAAATGCCGTCGCGTCCAACCAAAATCGCCCGAAGAACGGTTCAGAGACATCCAGAGGAGCAAGCAGGACCACTACACGTTCCGCCACCATCTGGAGTTTCACCAGACGATCTACGTGTTCTACATGAGCTGCCAGATGGTTATCGGCATAGAGCCGAAACCGCTTTGACGACCATACAGGTATTAATCAACCCTTACTATAACTTGTTATTTTAATTTGTACATTACATACTCATATTAAATAACCCTTACGCTATCAAAAATTGTTGTTTCATTAACTATCTATAGGACCATTACATTCACTGTCAGGGTAGTTGGGCTAAGTGCATTACCCAGTTTTATGACTATCTTCCCGGTCCTATTATTGAGAGGCTACAGGCTAGCCCTTTTGGTCTATTTTTGTCGATTAGGCCTGTTCAGTCCTTTGATCGACCTCTCATCCGGCATTAGCTGAGAGGTGGTGGCCCACCACGCATACGTTTCATTTTTCAGATTTTGAGCTTGGTATCACCCCAGTTGATTTCTACATGTTCACTGGGATTGAGATTGGACGACAGGGTCTTCGACCTTTTCCATTCGATGATTTATACAAGTCGCCCAATTTGTATACTGTTTTTTTACCACTGATAGATGTTACCTGCGTCTCTAGTGGTTCTGTTAAGTTGACGTACTTGCAGCATTACATCACCAGTTATATAGCTAGAGCCGATATGATGGATGCAGTTACTAGAGCATTTTTGTTGTACCTTTTTGGTTCGACCTTTTTTTCGAACCAAAAAGGTACGGTTAGACTTGGCTATTTAGCTTCCCTTGTCCGATTAGACCAGCTACAAACTATCGACTGGGGCACGGCGATATTAGGCACCCTATATACCGCTCTAGATTCATTTGCGCTTGGCGATGTCAGGCAGATGTATGATTTTTGGTATATTTTGCCGTTATGGTACTACGAGTACACGGAAAACATGCATCCCCGCATGCAGGACACGGCTAGTCAGGCTGCTGAGCATTACTTCCCTAGGATGAGACGATGGGAGACCATGCAGTACGTACATCATGTCCCCTTAGGTGTACGGCATGACTTGATGGAGGCTAGGTCACAGCTGGATATGCGTAGTCGTGGTAACATCATTCGGACTCCTTGGGCCTCACATTGGACTCATCTAGCAGATGCAGGTCTTCTAGTGGACGACCATCCCTTGATGGTTGTGTATTCAGTATCTAGACGTAGGGTTGCTTTGCATACACCTGCATTTATGCCTATGTGGTATTTGGGAGAGAGGTGTGCTTATCAGATTACGGGTGATCGTGTATACCATACGATCCTTTATCCTGCGAGGACATGTTTGGTAGACATAGGGTGATCGGTGATCAGTACTTACATGCTCTACGACAGGCTGGATGGGTGGATAGTAGTACTATTTTCATCGATGGGGATTACGACGCTTATTGGGCTAGAGTAGCACCCCGTAGATTCATCGTACCAGATTATGTTCGTGGGGTCAACTCTGATCATATAGGACCTCATCTGGCAGCCGGTAGAGTTTAGGTACCGCAGGTTTCATTTGACCCGATTCTGTCACAGTTCTCCCAGGCTCCCATGCAGTTGGAGTCTGATACCACTTTTAGAGCGTATGACTTGGCAGGTACTTTGATTGAGCAACCTTTAGTCTTTCCAGATCACCCCGACTATCCTGGTGTGCCTTCAGTCGGGTTATATCCTCCGTATGAGGTACGTTTGTTGTTTACTGTCATTTTTCCTTTATTTTATGCTTGTTTTTTTATTATGGCTTTTGTCATCTTTATGTAGTATGCTGCTAGATTGGATCAGGCCAGAGTAGGGTTTGGTGTGTTTCGCGATATGACTCTTGCACATACACACGCCATGCATGATATGTACATGCAGCATACACAGATGCTAGAGGCTCAGATTGATCAGCTATCAGCTAGACTTGCTGTATATGAGCCTTTCGGATCACAAGGCGGAGGTGATGCTGGTCCCAGTGGGTATGGTGCTGGTGGTTTAGATGAGGATGATGGGGATGATGAGGACGAGGGGGATGATGGTGATGGGGATGACGAGGATGACGATGTAGACGATGATGATGATGATGATGATGGAGATGATGATGATGACGGTGACGGAGATGAGGATGATGACAGTGACGGAGATGGTGATGACGGTGATGATGCTGACGATGACGACGCTGCCTCCTTTAGTTGTATACTTTTTAGTTTATGCGTATGAGTATATGTACTTAGGTCATTGTTTCGGTATATTGTGTATTATTTATATGCTGTCACTTTCTTGGATTTTGGATTATAATGCTCGTGGTTACTGTGAATTCTATATGTCTGTGAGTACTGTGACTTATACATGTTGGTGTATATTATTATTTGTAGGTGTCCGTTTAAATACGAACTATATATGTTGGTGTACAATGTGAATACTTTATGTTCGTTTAACTAGTGAATGATTCAAACATAGAACACTTATAAGAAACGACACAGTAATAATAGACTGCACATATGAAGAAACTAGACGTGACGATTAAACTGCAACTCCTGTACAGACAGTCTAAGACGTCTTATCTCATGTTCTAGTTCATTTGCGTAGGTTATGCCCCTTGGACATAATGGATCATCCAACCATTCCGCGTAATTGCAACCATTCGGCCAGAATTGACATAGTTGGATTCGACGACCAATATTTTCTCCATCCGCACGCACTACAACTTCAACTTCAAACCCGCACAGACAACAAACTAGCTGCGATTCAACTTCTTGCTCAGTGGGAGGTTGAACTACTTAATCCAGGTTCTCATGTTGTTCATATGCCATACGTACAACATTTTGTTCGTATCGCGGTTCGACCACTTCCTGAAGTCTCAGCTGCTCAAGGTTTGGAAACTGACTACGGACATCTTCATAGTGTTGTTCTTGATAATCGATAAGCCAATCCTCATCAGTATGTGGACTTTCCGTAGGCACGTAACCTGCATCTGAATCAATAGAAGAAGGCCAAGAAGGCATTGCGATGAAGAATTTATTGTTGTGAGTGTGGAAGAAGATGATTATGAATGATGAATAAGTAAGCCAGAAAGAGAATATATAAACAATACACTTTTGGTCGCAGTACTTTTTGATCTGACAACATACATTACACTAGGGCATATTCAAAAACAAACATTAGACATAGGCATTAGCTTTGACAAAAAAAGCAGACATTATCATTTGAAAAGACAATTCAAAAAGCTCATGATACATTAACGAACGTTACATAACCAACTATCAATACTGTTATCTTAAGGCCATCCAAATCTTTCTAGCCAGTTTTGACATATGAAGTACGCATCATGGGCAATGAAGGGCGTGCCATATTTTAAATTGTATCGACCGTCATAAGTTGAACGTGTTGTCTCAAACACATTTTCCAATATTACCTCGTTAATAATCTTCGTGTAACGCGTGCATGCCCTAGTAAAGTTTTTGTGTGCAGTCCTGACCTCTTGAGCCATACGTCTGACTTGAGAGCCCACATCGTTGTTGTACAGGTCAGCCAGAGTGTCCCAAAAATTAATTGCCATTGACTCCTGATTATCGCACTTCTCATCGGTTTGAATGTAGTACTGCATAAGCAACTTCAATTCATAAGACGTAAATGTCATGTTGGACATTGTAATTTGAATAATGTTAGGTTTGTAAATGATTTAAACGTATAACGATTTGTGAATTTATATAATGGATAATGAGCAGAGAATCTTGACCGGCAAACGAACGTGGCTACAGTACATGATTAGACCGCACACTAACACACCCTCTATCCACTAAACATAGCAGAGAATCTTGACCGGCAAACGAATGTGGCTACAGTATGTGATTAGACCGCACACTGACACACCCTCTATCCACTAAACATAGCAGAGAATCTTGACCGGCAAACGAACGTGGCTACAGTACGTGATTAGACCGCACACTAACACACCCTCTATCCACTAAACATAGCAGAGAATCTTGACCGGCAAACGAACGTGGCTACAGTACATGATTAGACCACACACTAACACACCCTCTATCCACTAAACATAGCAGAGAATCTTGACCGGCAAACGAATGTGGCTACAGTACGTGATTAGACCGCACACTGACACACCCTCTATCCACTAAACATAGCAGAGAATCTTGACCGACAAACGAACGTGGCTACAGTACGTGATTAGACCGCACACTAGCACACCCTCTATCCACTAAACATAGCAGAGAATCTTGACCGGCAAACGAACGTGGCTACAGTACGTGATTAGACCGCACACTGACACACCCTCTATCCATTAAACATAGCAGAGAATCTTGACCGGCAAACGAACGTGGCTACAGTACGTGATTTGACCGCACACTGACACACCCTCTATCCACTAAACATAGCAGAGAATCTTGACCGGCAAACGAACGTGGCTACAGTACGTGATTTGACCGCACAATGACACCCTCTCTCCACTCAAGATTTGGTCATATGTATATATGTGTGTGTGTATATATATATATATATATCCATATAGATGTCATACTTGTTCACCACAATTTACTCTAACAAAACATTCAAATATCAGACAACTATCCTCAAATATCAAACAATGTCTGGAAATTTACTAAAAGCTGTATTGTTTTGCGACAGTGACTCTGAAGAAGAAGCGTATGCGTTAGCGCATCAACAGGAGGAGGAGGAATTGATGGAGATATATCGTGAAGCATACAGATCAACTTCTGGAAAACATGGTGGTTCTGTAGTGGGTAGGAAATATATCAACCGTAACCAGCAAGCATTTCACAAAACACTACTGCAAGATTACTTTGCCCATGATCCAACTTACGGTCCAGAGACATTCAGACGACGATTCAGAATGAGTCGACCATTATTCATAAGAATTCTCAAAAGTATTCAGCAGAATAATAATTATTTTGTTTTCAAGCAGGACGCCGCAAAAAAACATGGTTTGAGTGGGCATCAAAAGATGAGTGCAGCTTTGAGAATGTTAGCATACGGTACACCCGCCGATGCCCTTGACGTATTGCAGAGAGTACGGCATTGAAAAACCTAGATCACTTCTGCCAGTCAGTTGTGGACATTTATGGGACGGAATATCTTCGATCTCCAAACGAGGCAGATGTAACTCGCTTGCGTGAAATGCATGAAAGCAAGGGCTGGCCTGGAATGCTTGGAAGTCTAGATTGTATGCATTAGGAGTGGAAGAACTGTCCAAAATCTTTTCACGGAGCATATAACGGCAAGGAAAAAAAACCAACAATCATCTTAGAAGCAGTTGACTCTCATGATTTGTGGATCTGGCATGCTTTCTTTGGAATGCCAGGTTCTCTTAATGACTTAAACGTTGTCGAACGATCTCATTTGTTCAATGATTTGGCGCAAGGTAGGTCAACTCCCATATCATTTACTCTTAGTCAGAACACATATGACCATGGATACTATTTAGGAGATGGAATTTATCCCAAATGGAGTACGATTGTGAAGACATTTGCAAACCCAATGACGGCAAAACAGAAACAATTTGCTGCGATGCAGGAAGGACAAAGGAAGGACGTAGAAAGGGCGTTTGGGGTCCTTCAAGAAAGATTTGCAATGGTAAGCAATCCATGTAGATTATGGAAGAGATCAAAAATGGCTACAATTATGTTCTGTTGTATAATTCTTCATAACATGATCATTGAAGATGAACGCGGTATGGATTATCTGGATTTCGAGTATGAGGGGGCAAGACAACCACCCGAATTGTTTCGCACAACCACGTTACGAAATGAAGAACAGTACGCAATTCATAACGATCATCATGAGGTATATCATAATGCAGCTATTCATAATAGACTCCAAAGGGATTTAATGGAGCATATTTGGAATTCTCATGGAAATCAGTAGTTGAAGATGGTGGATCTTTGTTTAATTACATATGTTTGCCTTTTTTATTTTTATAACGAAGTGTGTAATGCTTCAATTATTATGTTTGTAATGTCATTTATGTTTGATGAAGTAAACCTATATTGATATATACACAATGCATCGAAAAAATGATATACCATTAAATATTGTTAAACCGAAAATAACACTTGATTACCTAAATGAACTGAAGGTACATGGAAATGTAAACTGCAATAACTAGAAATATCAAATTAATACGTCAACTACATATGTTTTGTTCCAGATCTACTCTCAACAATGCGCTGTTTGTACTCCATCCAATATTGCAATGTAATTGGATACATTCCGGTGACATCCTTTTCCATTACTATGGTCTCTTGGCGTTGCCGCTCTAGCTCAAAATGACCCTTCTCAATCTCAGTCAATTCTTTTAACACGGCAAGCTTTTCTGCGCTTCCTTTTTGACGTTCTGCATTTTCTCTCGCATGTTTTTCATGCATTAGGTCTAAACGAGAATCGGTTTGAGATTGAACAGCAATTTTCTTCTTAGCTGCTCGTTGCCCCATCGGTCTAGCATCCTCATCAAATGCGGGAAATACTTCTTCGTCTTCGATATCTTGGCATTCATTTGAGGCCATATGAGAAGAATTGCCTAGGCTAGAATTGTAAGTAGATCTACTTGCTTTTTTCTTCCCCTTTGACTTCATCTGCACATCTCTTAAGCCTTTTGCGGTGTTTGAGTTTCATTTTTGTTGACTAACAAGCAAGTCATAGCAGTTTGCAAACTGATAGTAGTGGGGTTTCTTTGTACCATTTTCTCTTGGAAATAATTTCAAGAACTGATCGTTCGCCATTCTCTTCTACAAAAACAGAAAAACAAAATCAAATATTAACAAAGTGATTAGAAATGAATGTAAATTAAAAATGTGATTTTACAAAGCGCTACCAATTCAGCTTCGCCACCCATTCCACTTGGATTTGCTGTTCTTATTTTGTGGATCTGCGACTCGTAGAATTGTGTTTGTCGATTAATCTTCCCAAAACGACCCGTGATTGTAGACATTGATCTCGTCTTTTCAACATGTTTTTTATTGTACGCACTCATGACTTTTGCCCAAAACGCCTCTCCACTTTGGTCGTTTCCCTTTACCGAGTCGTTAGAAAAATGACAATAAATATAACACAAATCCTTATCTTCATCGCCAGACCATGGAGCAGAAGAATGGAACGATAGAGGGGGGGCGGTTTGGGGAATTCCATTTTGAAAGGGTTGAGAATATAAATCCCAGCTATCCATATTCATCGCTTCGATATATGATTGAAACGGATGAGACATACTTTCAATATTAAGGAATTGAGAATAAAATTGTAATAGAAGAAGAGATGTGTGTATTACAATCTGGATAACATTCTGATATATGTAGTGAAATCATAAATATGACCGTTTATAGCCGTTGTAATTGAAATATGACCGTTTATAGCCGTTGTAATTTGAAATATGACCGTTTATAGCCGTTAGGGGTGAAAAGGGGGGGAAATATGGCTGGTAGGGATGGAAATAGGGGAGGGGGGTTGGGCGCCCATTTAATGGGCGCCCAAGCTCTGGCGCCCATAAAATGGGCGCCAGGGCTTGGCATTCATTTGAGGCCATATGAGAAGAATTGCCTAGGCTAGAATTGTAAGTAGATCTACTTGCTTTTTTCTTCCCTTTTGACTTCGTCTGCACATCTCTTAAGCCTTTTGCGGTGTTTGAGTTCCATTTTTGTTGACTATCAAGCAAGTCATAGCAGTTTACAAACTAATAGTAGTGGGGTTTCTTTGTACCATTTTCTCTTGGAAATAATTTCAAGAACTGATCGTTCGTCATTCTCTTCTACAGAAACAGAAAAACAAAATCAAATATTAACAAAGTGATTAGAAATGAATGTAAATTAAAAATGTGATTTTACAAAACGCTACCAATTCAGCTTCACCACCCATTCCACTTGGATTTGCTGTTCTTATTTTGTGGATCTGCGACTCGTAGAATTGTGTTTGTCGATTAATCTTCCCAAAACGACCCGTGATTGCAGACATTGATCTCGTCTTTTCAACATGTTTTTTATTGTACGCACTCATGACTTTTGCCCAAAACGCCTCTCCACTTTGGTCGTTCCCCTTTACCGAGTCGTTAGAAAAATGACAATAAATATAACACAAATCCTTATCTTCATCGCCAGACCATGGAGCAGAAGAATGGAACGATAGAGGGGGGGCGGTTTGGGGAATTCCATTTTGAAAGGGTTGAGAATCTAAATCCCAGCTATCCATATTCATCGCTTCGGTATATGATTGAAACGGATGAGACATACTTTCAATATTAAGGAATTGAGAATAAAATTGTAATAGAAGAAGAGATGTGTGTATTACAATCTGGATAACATTCTGATATATGTAGTGAAATCATAAATATGACCGTTTATAGCCGTTGTAATTGAAATATGACCGTTTATAGCCGTTGTAATTTGAAATATGACCGTTTATAGCCGTTAGGGGTGAAAAGGGAGGGGGGACATATGGCTGGTAGGGATGGAAATAGGGGGGTTGGGCGCCCATAAAATGGGCGCCAGGGCTTGGGCGCCCATTAAATGGGCGCCCAAACCCAGTTCAGGATCCTGAACGTTAACCTTAATATTAAGGTTGAATTGAACGACTGGATATATTTTTTGCGCAAATTCAGCAAGTAATTTGACGTGGCGTGCACAGGAGGGGGCCGGAGTTAGGCCGCTTGTAGAGGGTGATGTGACGTGGAGTTTGGTGGCGGCGGCATGATGTATCGAGGCTTCTGGTGGCGTGCGTAGGTGGTCAAAGGTGGGGCTGATAGGTTCGGCCGTTGCCGTGCACAATCTTGTTTGGAGAGAGAGAGTGTGTTAGATGACGTGTTAATATTATTAATATTTTATTTTTTTTTGTAAATTAAACCGTGAAATCTTAACCTTAATAACTTTTGCATATAAGGTCCGTTTCACACGCGGTTTGTTCTGCTAGAATCGCAACGAAATTCCCGAGATTTTGACGCTGGTTTGAATAAATTCTGAGACTGTTCAAATTTTGGATTTAAAATAGATTCAAATTCAATTTAAATTCGAAAGGTGAGTGTTTTAACCCACTCACAACTTCTAAAATTTCTTATGTATGTTAAATTGATTTATGATGCGATTAGAAATTTATTTATGACTGTTTGGCATATTTTGAATTGTTATCTCGGTTTATTTGAACTTATTTGGATAAAATAGTTATTTAATTTATTTTTGAATATAACTGCCAGTAAATACCTGTTGTTTATCATTTGTTCTATGTTGATGTTATCGATTGAATTGGATGATGATTGTGATAAATGTTTGATGATTGATATTGGATGAATGGGTGTTGCATTTTTATTGTTATTAACTGCAAGTTGTTATGAATTTTTATTTCATTCGGGATTGCAGTTTGAAATGATATATAACCGTATTTACATTTTAAATTTCGGATTGAAATGATATATATCCGTATCGCTTGACCATAGGATAGAAAATTTTATACAGACACCGTCGGTCTACATATAAATATTTTGAAAATGATTTCTATGGTTTTGGAAAGAAATATATGGCTTAATAAATATTGATTTTGATATTATATAAATATTATTTTTATATATAGTTAAATTCTTGAATTTAAGCTATATATAAGTTTGTTAAATAAAAATGAAGTTCAATAATAGAGTTTGATTTTATTAAAATATAATGTGAGTAAGTATTTAAATTATAATTTAATATAGAGTGTATAATGATTTAAATAAATTAAGGTTGGGAGATAAATTGGAGATTTATTTGAAATTGAATTTATTTAAAAATTAAACTCAAATAAGTTGATGTGAAATTCATAAAATTTGAAATTTTAGAAGGTATGATTCTTATAACTTTATTTTTATTTAAGGTGAATTAAATGAATATGTCAAGTAAATAGATTGAAGGAAATATGTAGTTATTTATAATTTGAGTTTTATTTAGATGATAATGGATTTATTATGCAAAATATTTCTAAACTAAATAATAGAAAATTTAATTGCTGAATCGAAATTATCAAATTTAGTTTTGAAATTTTGGAATATTTAAAGCCTTGAAATATATCGAAACTGAAATGTTTTATCGAAATTGAAGTGTTTCGAAGTTATGAATTTCAAAGTATTATGTCTTAAAAGTGTTATAATTTCAAATGTTTGGTTTTGAAGTGTACAAATCTGAAAGTGCTATGATTTTGGAAAAGGGATATATTTGAAATAAAAATGATATTATATTGATTTGGTTTTTATAACAATGATATCATATTGATTTGGGTTTTTGAAATTGAAATGATATCGTATTTATATGGTTTTGAAATGGATATTATATTCTGGTTTTGAAGTATAATTATTTTGAAATGACCGTGGTGTTATAATAACGTTTGGTTGTTAAAGAGACTGGGATCGAAAGTTGGCATACTCTCTGCCAACTTCGAAAACCAATTTAACAACTATGCACGCGGTGGAGATGCCAGAATGAAGTAGGATGGTGGCGGCGTTTCCTTTAAGGTATATACGTGGACCCGACTCTCGTGAGTTGGCATAAGATGGCTAAAACAGGAGCGATTGACGGGCTAAGAAGGTAGCATATTTTATTGGGCATGCTCCTTCGATACCATTCTATTACTTTGCGATTGATTTGGGCCCTTTTGATTTTGGGGTGTGGCTCGAGGTGGACGGTAGTAGCTGCTACGCTTTACCACCGGTCCGGAAGCGTAATTGGTATATCTACCCTAGCATTTCCTAGTTCTGCCGTGTCACCTACCCTAGCGAGCCTTGTACGAGTTTGATTTGTGTCATACCTATGGAGCATCTTCTCGTAGCCTCTCGATCAGGAGGTACGTAGATGTTGTATAGACTATTGGCACTATTACATGTTAAGGTGGAAAATGTAAAGCCTTAACGCTATTTAAAAGTAAGTTTATTTTAATATAGACATTATTATAACAAAGAAATATTACTACATAGTAAACAATTTAACGGATCCTTAGGAGATGTGAATCCCAAGCATCTCTTAAGTTACTGCACTCACGTTTGCCACTGGATAGGAGATGTCAAATCCCGTAAACTTCTCTGACGCCGTTCCACTCATATTTATTTACTGTCGATTTAACTTACATAAGATCTTTTAGTTCTGGCTCGAGTGTTTTGTCTTTTCAATTCGCTCGGGTCAGCCTGAGCATTTCAGGATTCGAAGATTTTATTCTGGAGGACGAAAATGAAGATTTTATTACTATAATTTATTATATTATTCCACTGCATTCATACTGTTCCGCTGCATTATTAATTTTTCTCTAGTATGTGTAACTCTGATATGTGTTCTATAAGTATAATCAAATGTTTTGTAAAACAGCTTCATGAACTGTTATTTGATTATTATATTTTGTCATTCTGCTGTGAGATTCTGTTTTTGTTTTATTTCTTTCTCTGCTTTTCTTGTTCACCCCAATAACAATCCGCCTTTCTGTATTGTTTGAGTCTGACGTATGCGGTTATCGTCGATTTAAAGCGTACAAAAAGGCGGATGTTAAAAATGACCTCACTTGCCCTGCACGGCTCTTGTTTAGGCACATCTAGCTGACTCACGGGAGTCAGGGGTACATAAATTCCATACGGAATCATCACCAAACCATCCTACATCATTCTGAAATCTCCACTATGTACACATTTGTTAAAGTGGTTTTTGGTATTGGTAGAGAGTATGAAAATATCTGATTCCGGTCTCTTTATCAGCCAACCGCTTATTTCACACCGTGGCCATTTCCTTTCAAATAGTTCATACTTCATATCAAAATATCATATTCGTTTCGAAACCATATCAATTCGATATCATTATTACATACACTAATATTCATTTCCAAAATCGTAACAGTTTTAAATTTATAACACTTTCGAAATCATAACAAATTTGAAATCATAACACTTGGGAAATCATAACACTTTTGAAATCATAACACTTTCAATGTTTAAAGGTTAAGGTTCAATTCAAATTATAAATAAACTATTTTAATCTTTATCAATTTCAAATCCAGTTTTGAACTATCCCTTCAATTCCAATAAGATTCAAAGTTTAAATATTCAAACATTTCAATATAAGTTTCATTCATATTTCAACATTTAACTTCAATATTATTTAGTTTTGGAATATTCACTTAATCAATTTAATTACAATTAAATAAAATCTCAATTTATAAATTTAAATCAATATTAAATATTTAGTCCCAATTTTATTTAAAGTTGAAGATATTCATTTAATCACTTTTCATCAAATCAAGTTATAAATCATACCTTTCAAATCTCAATATTAATAAGTTCAAACAAATTCTAATTTAAATTCAATTATTAAACAATTTAAATTTCAAGTTAATTTTACTTTATTTTCCAACCTCTATTTATTTAAAGTCATTACAAAAATCTATTTAAAATATTAATGTGAAATTTTAAATAAATATTTAAACATTTATATATATACTAATTAAATTAAATTTTATTAAATAATTTATATTAAATTAAATCTTATTAATAAATCTATTTTAAATCTTATTTTATATATTTTAAAACAATAAATTCTTATAAGTAATTTTTTTAAAATTTTTTATTTTCAAACTAACTTGTAAATTTAAACTTTCCAAACGTATAATTTAACAATCAAATTTAACAAAATAAAATATCTTTTTATTATATTTAAAAATCAATATTTATTAAAGTCCGTATATTTCCCTCCAAAGCTATAAAATCATTTTCAAAATAGACCAACGGTGTCCATATATAATTTTCTATCCTATGGTCAAGTGATACATATATTTATCATTTTAATCCGTAATATAAAAATTTACCAGTATATATCATTTCAGCCCGCAATCCCAAAATTTCAAAATCAATGAAAATCACTTAAGTTTATCATTTCAACCCATAATGATTTTCCCCTATTCCACAAGATCGTTCGGGTATGTATCATTTCAACCCATAGGGAGTTCTAAATTAACGGGGAACTTGAAGAGTGAGAACAATTATGATAAGAATATAACATATCAACAACATGCATATATCAACAGTAACAAATTACATAAAATAGACACAACAAGATATGGTGTCATATATCATAGGTGAACAATTGCAGGTAATGGCATATTATATTTAAGAATTAAATAACTAGCAATTCAAATTTAACAGCATATTTCAATTGTCATTTCAAGTGGAATTAAATTTACTAACTATAGGAATGTTAATCGTGAGTTATTACTCACCTTCCGAGGATAGAGAAATCAGGACGAACACATGGATAAAATCATGAATTCGAAAATTGACCAATCTAAACAACAAATCTCAAGTGAGGCAAGCTGAACCCGGACTTGACGAACAAAGCCGATAAATAGGAATCGATGAGGATGAATCAATACCAGCTTGATATAAACTGAAACGAATATATATTTATTTCAAAATAATTTTATTTAAACATACACTTAACATAAAATCTTTATTGATATTTTCAAATTAATGTTTAATTTAACACAAACAAAATCTCTACATACATACATACAAACATACATACATACATACATACGTACGTGTATATATATATATATATATATACAGTTTTAAAATCAATAGTTAATAACAAATATATCATCTTCCAAGATTTCATACAACATATGCAAACAATTCGTGTGCAAACAAATGTCTATACAAGCTACTAAAATGTGCTGACCACCTACAATTTCTGAATGTATGCTAATATACAAACTTGATATGTATAAAAGTATATGTAGACATACAAACTTAACCAATATATAAAGGGTCGGTGAGTATAAAGTACAAAAACATATTTTTTTTTCCAAAGTTCTGTATATGTATTGTATTATAGCTATTACAAACTATTTCCAACTAAATTTAAATATATACTTTAACATTTATATACATACAATCCTTCAAACAGTACTCAATGTCAACAACATGATATGTATATGTAATATATGTATAAATCATACTTATAATGCCATGTATAAGTTATAATACATAAGCAATGTGTATGAGATATAGAAGTTAAGTATATATACCTACAACCAATGTACATACTTAATATATATATATATATATATATATATATATATATATATATATATATATATATATATATATATATATATATATATATATATATATATATATATATTGCACGATGATCAAGAACAAGGAGGAAGACAGTGAAGCGAAAGGCTAAGGGATGCTGGAGTTGGGGTAAAGTTTGACGTGGAGAGGGTGGTCATGCTAGTCTCGGCTTCAAGGTGGAGCAACAGTCAGTTGTGATTTCTCGATTCTGCAATTGGCCGAGCAATGCTTCAGGGAGAAAGCGGGCTACTATGGGCCTGGACGACGCACGACATGGGTTCGGTGGCACAGTCGAACGGATGAAGAGGGGAACAAGGTTGATGGATGAGATAAAGGAAGTGGGCGAAGTTTGGAAATGGCTGGCCGGGGGATAGACGAGCGGAAGAGGGGACATGTGCTGTGGTGGGTTGGCTTTAGTGGACATAGGGTGGTGGCGATCTGAGGTAGAGGAAGTTGGTGGCTGCTACTATATGGAGGTGGAGGAGTTGTGGACCATAGCTTATGTGAGGCATGTCGTAGATGACAAAGACGAGGGGTAATTAGTAGTTGGTGATAGGAGGGTGTCTCGGTAGAGTTTCAGACAGAGGTGACTAGAAGACGCGGAGGCACAAGGCTGTTGACGCCACGGTGGAAACGTGGGGCTGCTAGCATGTCTCGGAGCTAATGGGGTATGCTGGCACAAGCGGTTATGGGTTCAAGAAAATATTAAATGGAAGAGGGAAGGTAACAGATGAAGCAAACTAGAAGGAACGAATAGCTTCACGTAAGCTTCCTCTGATATGTATATTTGCTTTATAAACGTATATTTTCTTCAAGCAAATGAACTGAGCAACAGGAAAGGAAAGATTGTGAGAGCATGAACGAATCATCAAACAGATTATATTGAAAAGTGGGAATGGTAAAAGTCATGGCTATTTCTTGGAATGTTAAATGCTAGTAACCAAACATAATAAATATAATAATATATATTATTTTCTTTGTTTTTTTTATGAACTGACGGAACTGAAACAGCAGTTATATTGAAACGGTGAGAATGGGATAACAAAAGTCAAAAGCTGAAAATATTAACTGTAGCTCATAATTGTTACACGAAAGAAATGAACGGACATTGGAACTTAAAAGGTCCAAATATGGACAGATACAGAGAATCTTTTTGTTGCCTTCGCCGCGTACCCGATGCCGAAATATACAGATGAAAATACAGTGGAGATCGGCATGATAAGACGAACAAAATGGTACACATATATCAACGATACGACAATCCAATCAAAAGTCGATATTCGCTGCCAAACTACTGCAAATCCACTGAAAATAAAATCAACGAAGCAAGAGAAGTCCAAATTTGATGAAATGAAAGATGACGTCTCAATCAGAAATGATTTACATTTTTATTATATAAAATATTCAAATTTTGAAAACATTTTATTTACATTAGTTTTGACTGATTTAAATTGAAATAAAATTACACATCAAAACCGATTTTCATATTTACCAATGAAAATTTTCCATTTGCTATATTTGAAAAGACGCACACCAAATATTAAATTTTCACCGCTAAATTTTATTGTTTTATTTTTCACAAAAATTCAGTTAATTGCTCTATATAAAAATTGTTAAAAATTTACAGGTCGTTACAAGAAATGTTTAAAAAGTTGTAATGTTAAATAGGAATATGAAGTAGAATATATAAAAGTAAAGCTTAAGTAATGAAAGTGTTTAAATGGAATTATTTCTATGAATAAGAATTTTGATGTGCAAGATAAGCATAAGTTAATGTTTTGAAATGCTAATTATTAGGTTGAATAGTAAAACGTGAATATTATCTCAGAAACTGTTTATAAACTTAGGAAATGACTAAAATGATTCATAAATAAGTTTATTATTAATTGACATTATAAAAGGAAAGATAAATGTGAATTAAAGAGGTAGAAACACTTAAGTATGAAATGTTTTATTCATGAATATTCATATTAAATGGAAAACAAGTTATGTAAGTAAATGAATGTGAATTAAATTACAAGAAAACTTATATAATATTTCAAGAATTGATTTATTGATGACTTCAGATATTGAATGTGAAATAATTGATATAAGTAAATGAATGTAAACTAAAAAAAAGACATTGTATGAATGAATGAAATAAATAAAAAGTAAATAATGATGTGAAAAGAAACCAATCGAATAAACTTAAATAATTTTTAAATTATGAATTGTTTGGCTAATGGGAAGTTTAGGAAAGGATACTTCAAATTGTTTAAGGTTGTATGCATAGTCTATTAAGTTATTATCTAAGGCTGTTAAGCGTATGGTACACTTAGTAGCTTATTTATCATCCTTGTATGATTAAAAGTTTCTGAACCTGAAAAAACCATTATGTCGATTGCTATAGATGTATGATTGATATCTTTATTGCATATGATGGTTGTTCTGCTTTTTTGCATGTGTTTTTTGTTGATTTTCTTTTGTTACTAGTTGAAACAACTAAATATTTCTCTTTACGTAATTCTCACACTTTGTATTATATAAGTGGAATACAGGTTTATGGAAGTAATAGCTATTGCTTTTGGTTTCATAAATAAAGTTGTTTGCCCGACAAATAAATACGTTTTCAGATTACAGTTTTGGAATGATATTTATTCGTTTTCCTATGGTTTGGGATATTTTATTATTGAAATGTGATATATATGTTGTAATTATTGATATTATTATTTTCTTGGACCTTGCTGCGTAAAGGAGACACTGTCGAAAATAAACCACACATGTCTGACTCAAACTATTCAAAATGGAGGATTGTCAATGGGGTAAATAAGAAAATAAGAGAAAAGAAGAAAAAACAAACATAGAATCTCGCAGCGGAACGACAAAATATATTAATCGAATGAACAATTCATGAAGTTGTTTTATAATATACATTTGATTATATAACTTTTACAAACCAAATTGGTGGGCTATCAAGGAGAACTCCATAGGCACGACACAAATCAAAATCGTAGTGGGCTCGATAAGGCATATGACAAGGCACACAAGGCAATGCCAGGGTAGGATTCTACATTTTGTGGAGCCAGGCTGGAGGTAACGCATAGTCGTAGCTACCGCCCACATTGAAACAACACTCCTATAATCAAATCGAAGGTGGCCACCAATCAATTACAAAGTAACAGATATATTATCGAAGAAGCATGTCAGATAGGAGGAATGACCTCACTTGCCTAATTATGGCTCCTGTTCTAGTCATTTCAAGCTGATCTGATGGTCAGGGATGCATTCTTACCTTTTACCAGTAGCGTTCGTCAAACCATCCTACTTCGTTCTGGATTCTCCACCACGTGCAAAGTTGTTGAAGTGGTTTTGGAATTGGCAGAGAGTATGACAATATAAGATCCCAGTCTCTTTAACAACCAAATGCTTATTTCACACCATGGTCATTTTATAAAACATTTTTAATAATAAATTCAGAAAACAGTTTATACCTTCATATCAAGATATCCATATGCTAATTCCAAAAGTATAAATATATTCATAAATGCTAAGGAAGATTTGTTTCAATCAATTTCGCAAATGATTTATAGATCTCTCTTAAACTATTTATAAACTATTTAAATGCTTTAGAATCATTTATAAAGCTATTTATGAATTCCAAAACAGTTTACAACTCTTCTCCTTTTCAAAAATCTCTATGCAAATTCCTTTAAAATGCTTCTATGTCCCTTTATACAAGTTCTTTTATAAAACTCTTTAGAAAATCCTTTAAAACTGTGATAATTCCTTTATAAAACCATTATAAAATCCTTTGTAAAAATCTTTTGTAAAAATCCTTTTATAAAATCATTATAAAAGCTAGGCGGCTGAACGTTTGAGATGGTTCAAAGTCGCATATGGTTCTGTGAAGGCAAGGTGACGTGTCTTTTTTTCTTTATTATTAAATTTATAATTTTTAATCATTCTAACATGCATAACTTTTTCATACGAGCTTGGACTCATGCATGTTGCGACGGTATCAAAATTCTAGATATTATGGAACTAGTTTGGTTGGATTTTGAGACTGTTAAATTTTTAGGCCTGATTTGGATTTTTCAATTGACGACAAATCAAAGGTGAGTGATTTAACCCACTCACGAACAATAAACCATCTTATGTTAGTTAAATTAAATTTTTGATGTGCTTGGAAATTTATTGATTGATGTTTAATATTTTAAATTATCATTTAAATATAATTTGAGTTTATTGAATTGAATTTCCATTTAAATTAATATTTAATTTAATTGCGAGTTAATTACCTAATAATGATAACCAATTTATTTGTTGTGATTTATCGATTGATTTAAATGATGTTTGTGATGAATATTTAATTTTTGATATTTGGATGATTGGATATTATATTTATTTTATAGATTGTCATCACACTACAAGTTCCCTTAGTTATTGTTAGGAAAATCACTATGGATTGAAATGATTCATACCCGAACGATCATATAGATTAGGAAAAAATCACTATAGGTTGAAATGATAAGCCCTAGCGATTTTATGGACTTGGAAATTGGGATTCGGGATACAGATTGAAATGATATATATCCAAAATTTAAATTATTGTGGGTTGAAATGGTATATATCTGTATCACTTGATCATAGAGTAGAAAATTTTATACGAATGCCATATTGGTTAAATTGAATGATTTCAAATCCTTAATTTTGTATTCAGTTAAAAGGTATTATTTTAAATAAAATAAAATTAGATTTATATGAACTGAATTATTTTCAAAATCCAATCTTTAAAATGTTGAAAGTTGAAATAGGTTTAAATGAATTGTTTAAAATATTAAAATTAAATCTTAAAGCTGAATTTTGAAATATAAATGAAATTTATCAAAATTGAGTTATTGCAAACATTTGAATATTTAAACTTTGAAAGCTATTGAATTTAAATGGTCTAAATTTGTAGTTCAAACATGGATTTGAAATCGATATAAATTGAAATGGTTTGTTAATGAGAATTTGAATTGAAACCTTTTGCCTTTTTGAATTGAAATCATTGAATTGAGACTGATTTAAATTGAATTTTAGGAACTAAAGTTGATTTGAATTTATTTGTGGAATTGGTAGAAACAATTCTAATTTGAAACTATTTTCGATGTAAATTCTTTTAATATATAAAATCTTTCAACATACAAACTATTTTTCTCATATAAACCATTTTACTACATTAATAAGTTTTAATACATTAACTATTTTTAATATATAATTTTAATATATAACTATTTTTAATATATAAACTATTTTCATTTATAACCTATTTTGAAATATAAACTACTTAATAAATATTATTTTAAATTTATAAACAACATTTAATATATATTATAATATATAAAATATTTCTAATGCAGAAACTATTTTAGTCTATAACTTATTTTTAAATATAAACTATTTTAATATATATTGCTTTAAATTTATAAACAACTTTTGATATGTATATAGTTTAATGTATAAACTATTTCTAATATATAAACTATTTTATTCTATAACCTATTTTAAAAATATAAACTATTTTTAGGGTATAACTATTCTAATATATAAACTACTTTCAATATTCAAACTGTTTAAAGTTGGAACTGTTATGATTTTGATTTAATTGATTTAAATGCAAATATTTTGATATGAGGGTTTAACCTATTTTGTGGTTATGATTTTTAAATGAATATAATTTAAAGTGAATATGATTTCGAAAGTGATATGATTTCGAACTGAGTACGATTTCAAAAGTGATATGATTTTGAAGTGAATATGATATTTTGATATAATTATAAATCGTTTTTGGAAATGTAAAAGAACCAACCGGTGTGATATAAGCATTTTGTTGTTAAAGTGACCGGGATCGAATATTGTCATACTCTCTGCCAGTATCGAAAATCACTTTAATTATTGTGCATATAGTGGAAAATCCAGTATAAAGTAGGATGGTTTGGGGAATGCTACTGCATGAGGTATGAACGCAGCCTCGACCCCTCGAGTCAGCTTGATATGAATAAAGAAGGAGCTATACTGGGCCGAGTGCGGTCAATCCTTCGATCGAGCACATTTCTTCGATACCATATTTTGATTTTATTATGGGAGTGTCTTCCGAGGCCGGCGGTAGTAGCTGCTATGCTTTACCACCAGTCCGGGAGTGCAAACAGAAGTATCCTACCCTGGGCATTGCCTTGTGTGCCTTATCATATGCCTTATCGAGCCTACTACGAGTTTGGTTTGTGTCACATCTATGTTGTGCTTCCTGATAGCCCACCGGTTTGGTGGAGTTTACAATACTGTATAGACAACGGCATTTATAAAAAAGTGTTAAGGGGGATTTGGGTAATGCCTTAACGCTATTATAGTACTTTACTGTAGACATATTATAATAGCATATTGTATTATATATGTAGATAGTTTAATGGATTCTTAGGAGATGGAACCTTGAACATCTCTTAAGTTATTGCACACACGTTAGACACTGAATAGGGGGTGTAAAATCTCGTAAACATCTCTGGAGCCATTACACGCATATTTACTTATTTTGATTTAACTTACATTAGATCTTTTAGTTATGACTAGAGTGTTTTATTTGTTTTCATTACGCTCAGGTCCGCCTGAGTATTTCAGTACATTGAAGACTATCTTTCTGGAGGACGAAAATGAAGATTTAGTATATTATTACTATTTATTATATTTATTTCACTGCATCATGTTGTTACGTGACATTATTTATTTATTCTTACTGTATGTATAATTCTAATCTGTATTGTAAAAGTGTAATCAAATGTTATTTGTGAAACAGCTTCATGAACCATTTATTTGATTATTATATTTTGTCATTCCCTTATGAGATTATGTGTTTTATTTCATTCTTTTCTCTTCTTGTTCTTATTTACCCCATCAAAAATCCTCCCTTCTGAATGGTTTGAGTTGACATATGTGTCTGTTTATTATCAATTTAAACCGTCCAAAAAGGTGTATCATGTAAAATAGTTTATATCGAATATAGTTTCAAATTTGAATTGTTTCTTCCAATTTCACAAATCAAATCAACTTTAGTTCCAAAAATTCAATTTAAATCAAATTCAGTTCAACGATTTCAATTCAAAAGGCTAAAGGTTTCAATTCAAATTCTCATTAAAAACCATTTCAATTTTATATCGATTTCAAATCCATTTTCAAACTACAAATTTAAACCACTTCAAATTCAACAGGTTTCAAAGTTTAAATATTCAAACATTTACAATAGCTCAATTTTGATAAATTTCATTTATATTTCAAAATTTAACTTCAAGATTCCAATTTAAATTCTTTAAACAATTCATTTAAACAAATTTCAATTTCAGCATTTTAGAAGTTGGGATTTGAAAATAATTATGTTCATATAAATCTAATTTTATTTCATTTAAAATAATATCATTTAATTGGATTCAAAAATCAAGGATTTAAAAACATTTAATTTAACCAATCTGATGTCGTATATAATTTTTTACCCTATGATCAAGTGATACAGATATATATATATATCATTTCAACCCATAATAAATTTAAATTTACGGGTATATGTCATTTCAACCAGTAATCCAAAGAAAATTCAAAATCCATAAAATCGCTTGAGTTAATCATTTCAACCCATAACGATTTTCCCTAATCTATAAGACCATTTGGGTATGTATCATTTCAAACTATGGTGATTTTTTTTCTAATAGCAAACTAAGGCAACTTGCGGTGTGAAAACATCATATAAATAAACATGCATCCAATCAACCAAAAATATCAACAAATAAGCATCCATCATGATCATCATTCAAATCAACCAATAATTCACAACAGATAAACTAGTTATCATTATCAGGTATTTAACTGGCAATTAAATGCCAATATTAATCCAACTGGAAATTAAATTCAATATAAATTCAAATTAAATTTGAATGATAATTTAAATACACCAAACAGCCATCAATAAATTTCTTATCATATCATAATTTTAATTTTACAAACATAATATGATTCAGTATTTGTAAGTGGGTTAAAACACCCAACTTTAATTTATCGACGTTTTAAAATCCAAATATCCCAAAAACCAAACAGTCTCAGAATTTAGCCAAACTAGTTTCATATCGTCCAAAATTTTGATATGATCGCAAGGGAGAAAACAGCACGTCAATTCGAGCTCTTATGCGAAGTTATTGATGTTAGAAGATTGAAAATTTAAATTTTAATAAAATAAAATGAAGGGCATTACCGTAATTATTATTGCCTTCCAACCCTAACTCGCTTCAGCACATCATGATCGATCCCATAACCGTGACTTTGACCGAGCATTATCACCATCATTGGCCACCTGTGCACTTCACTGAATCCCCAGCATGCCTCACCACGACCGCCCCTACGTCAACTACCTGGTCTGGCCACCTTCAACGCCACCGGCCGCCCATCCAACGTTAGGGTTTTTGATCCCTAGATCACAAATTCTGGCCACCTATGACAACCATAGACGATGCGACCACTAGCAATAGACTTCAGGCTATAAGCTCTACAAAACCCATATTCCAATTTCTTCGATTAAGGCCTGAATCGAAAAGCCCCAAATTGGTGCTTAGGGCGTCATGATTTAGCACCTTTGATCGTGATTTTTGATGATCATGCACTGTTTCGAAAAATGAACTCTTTTCTTAGATTCTATTGTTGAGAGCTTCGAAATGGCATATAGTATGACATAGTTAGGAGAGTTTGAAATTTTGAAATTGATTTTGAAATCAGTAGACTAGAATTTTAGGGTTTGAGCTGCCACTGGGAAGAAGGATGGAGCAGATGGAAAAATAGTACGTACAAAAATAAGAAAGGGCATCAGGGTTTCAAAAAATAAATACACACACGAAGGTAGATAAAAATGAATAAACAGATCGAGTTGGCTCGAAAAAATAACGACGACCCAAAAAGTTTGTTTCCTTTCCAAAACAAAATGGGTCATCTAATATATTAAAATAAATATTTCCAATATTTTTAAACTCAATTGAACTAGTTTCAAACCCGAATTCCATTCTAAGTTAGCTTTTAAAATCAAATTATTTTAATTGAATTCATTTAATTGATTTCTACGCATTTCGAGTCCGCACGATCAAATGACAAGTCCGATCGCTACAAAACTTAGAAATAATAATTCATTGTTATGGATCCGATGAAACTGGTTTCATCAAAATCTGAAACTATGGCCAAAATGGCTAATTTTCACTTTAATCAAATAAATTATAATTAAGTTGATTGAATCATTTTTAAATTTAAATTTAAAAGTTAACGATTTTAACATTTTTTATTACTTTAGAAATTTATAGTCAAAAATAAAATTTCCATGTCATATTTAATTACAGCATTCAATTACAACTGTAATAAATTCATTAATTATAATTTAAATTCCAATAGATTCATTTATTTTGATTTAAATTTTTATTATTCAATCAACAATACCCTATGAATTTTATTAACATAAGCTTACATTTTAATATATTAATTATTTTACAGTTATCATCTTTTGCTATATTAACTGTAATATTTATATTTAATTACACTAATTCCAACCATTGATTCCAACAATTATTTTATTTCTTGTGACGACCCTGACTCGACCTTTAAAAATCGACACCAAATACACCGCCTGTTTTCGAATGCCGCAGATTCAAATGTCGAATCTGGTTCGCCAGAGCTTATAACACATTAAATAAACAACACAATGGTAGAAATATGAATAACTTTTATTGATATGCAACATTTGTAACAAATGATTATCAACATTATCAGAGATACACAACAGCGGAAAGAATATCTTGGACAGAGGAACACTAACATTAACTTCAATAGAAAGAGAGAGAGCTTGAGAATCCAATATTGCATCTCCATTGCCAATGCTCAAAGACTCCAAACCAAAAAGCTTGAACCACCATCACGTTGTATTAAGCAAGGTTGGTGCAGAATGAAACACAATGCGATCGCCAAATCCAAACGGCTTCAAAGACCAAAGACTTCAAAGATTTTCCAAAAAAAAGGCCGAAGGCTACCGAATCTATATCTACTAGCTGATTATCTGAAAATATGACTCTAGGCTACCCGTGTGGAAAATTATGGGCACCCAGAGTTTAGAAAAGGAACAATAAACTCTAGGTCAGTCATGGAACTCGTGTGAGCAAACAAAAAAAGTTTATTTTTGAAACAAAACAAATGACAAAAGAAGTAAATAGAAATTCGCTATGCTTTTTGAAAAATGAAACTACCATAAGACCTTCCGCCACACACACAATGCAAACGCACAATTGGAGGAAATTCTCCTTATGATAGTCAAACATGCTTGATACCGAAAACCTTTTGATATTACTATTAGTGCATAGTTCAGAAAACAATTTTGAAATTATAATATTGATCTTAGCCAGCGTACACATTTTGTAGTATGCCTATTATAGCTACCATGTTCAATAGCAGGTTACCACCAGATTCCATGGTAGGTTATACAACTAAAACCGTACAGGGCACGTATTGTTTCTTTGGATTTCCAACAAATGGTCAGGCTAAGGAACTTCATATGCCACATGGGTACGCCACTGGAGGGATGCCCCGAGACCCTAACCGGATCTCTGCCAACACAAGGCCGGATTACCTCTGTAATAGGTAAGTACTACATGAGCATGCCATCCCCCGGTCGTTACCGACCTTTATCCATGAGCTCTCAACACCAACAACCACAAAGCACAAATTTGCAGTAACCACATAAGTTAAGTATCCGGGCTCCATACCATGATACCACTTTTATCCAGAAGAAAATGGACATAATCTAAAGGGCGCGACCCTCATAACCTTGCTGCATTCTTCTTGTTTCAACCATTTCTGGGGTGTGAGATCCGATGAGGTCTTGTTCACAAAGCTACACTTTTCAAAAAAGCCATGCTTTGATCAACAAATGATCAACAACACTTAGCATGCCACATTACCAAAATGGGAATGTATCACTAGTAACCATCAACTACATAACCTCTAAGCTCGTACGTCTCAAAGAAGGGTGTTAAGCTAAGAGAATAAATTCTCCGCCACCGAACAGAAATGAATTTGACAGAAACCAGCTTTACATCTCAAAGTGTAATGTCAGACATACATCCATACAAGTCTGTTCCGGGTTCGAACAGAACCGAAGACACTTCAAAGAAGCCCTTGCAATCCGGGTATTCACAATCTCGATCAGACTTCCCATCACATATGGAGATCTCTATACAAGCGCGACTCGGTGCAGATACATTCGAGGGTAATCCTTTCGTTCTCGAAAATACCCGGTCTTCACCACGGGTCTTCAAATGCTATCCATTTTGTCTTATCGTTATTCGGAATGGGTTTTATGACATAAAGTCCTTTCCTGGCTAAACCGAATAATGAGCGGTAAATTTTAAAACCATATGGATATAGTGGGATCTTAGTTAAGTCACAACTTAAAGCCCAAAACCTTTCAAATGGTCCAAACAAATTTTCATTTCAAACCTTTTAAACAAAAGATTCACCCTTTTAAAATCACTTTCAAATTGATACAAAGTTTCACCTATCTTTCACAAAGATTCATTCACAGCTTTCAAAACTATTTGAAATTTGATTCACTACTAACTTGAAATCCTTTCAACAAAAATTGGAAATCCTTTCTTATATGAAAGCCATAATTATTTGAAAACAAAGAGTTTTCGTTTGGGAAAACCCGATTACGTTTGATCAAGTTATAGCCCTTAAAGTATAAACTTGGGTTAAATTCAAATTACCAAAATAATACATTTAAAGATAGTTAAAAATGGTTTAAAATCCATATATACACATTATATAACTTGTATAACCTTTTTAAACCATAGTTTCCTAAATTGTAACATATATTCATAGAACTCGACTTCAAATCTTGAATTCAAATTCAAATCAAACTATTTAAATTTCAAAACTTTAACAAGTTATTCAAAATAATTTTATCTTCAAAACTCCTTTTCAAAAGCTTTCCATATTTAGCCCAACTATATTTCCAAACCATTTTGGATTCAAAATTTAACTTTTAAAATCATTTCACAATTTGAATAAAATAATATTAAATTCCATATATCCGTGACTTAACCAATTTCCTCGTTCAACCCATATTTGTGTATATGTATGGTGTAGTCTAGGGTTTTACACAATAGTGCAATATCATCAATCATTACATATTCAAGCACAGCAATATCGCTAAGCGATATAATGCTATAACGCTTATCTTCATTCAAAGATTCACAAATAAATACGTAAATTCAACATAGATAAATATTTACACACACAGCTCAATTCAAAACAATTCACATCATAGAAATAATACATATCAGAGATATCAACCAATTCAAAGAATTCAATACAATCCAAACATCCATAAGTAAGATTAGTTAATCATCTGATTAATTTAAATCAGATTAATTAATTATAAATAAATTACTAACCCTGATTAATTAGTAATTAATTAATTACAAATTTTTTTCATTAATTATCCTTTACTAATAAATAAATTAACCTTTAAATTATTAGTTAATCAATCTTAATTAATAAATAAATTAACATTTAATCATTTGATTACCCTTTAATTAATTATCCTCAATTAATTGTATTGATTAATTAACCCTTAATTAATTACCATTTAATTAAATATCCTTAATTAATTACAATAAGTGATTATCTATAATCACTTATATTAATAAATCACAAATTAATCACATTGAGTAATTTTCCCTTAATCACTAGATTAATCAATTTTAATCATTAATTAATTACTTTTAATTAAGTAATTATCTTTAAGTAATTAATTACCTTTAATTGGTTCATCACATAAATCAATTATCCTTTAATGTAATTACATAAAGTAATTACCCCTTAATTATATTAAGTAATTAATTTCATTAAGTAATCATCCAATAATTACTTACATTAATTAAATCAACCCTAAATTAATACATTAAGTAATTGCCATTGACAAGTCCATAATGATCATTTAATTAAGACCTTAAGTAATCAAGATAAATTCTTTGTCTTAATTGATTACTTAATTACAACATTTAAATCCCATTAAATAAAATAAATTATCATTAACAAATAAATAAATTCTAAATCCTTTAAGTTAATTAATAATCAAAACATTTATTAAAGATAAGCCATTTATCTTTTTAAAATCTTATTAAAATAATTATTGCAAATTAAATTAACATAGGAATTAACTTAAAATTCTTAAGTTAATTACAAATAACATCTTTTAATTAATTAAATATAACATTTAAATTTATTTTAAATAAACTTAAGAATTCATTTTAAAAACAATGAATTAAAACTCTTTAACTTAATTATTTTAAAATAATTATTTTTAAAACTTAAACTAATTAACAAAACTAGTATAAAATATTTATTATCAATTAAGAAAGTGTTTTAAACTTGAATAAATTTTAACATTTGAAAATTTTATTTTTATTTTCGAAATCAAAATCTATTCCAACACATACTCGAGACACTCTCGAGTACCAACCCGAGACAAAACCAAAAATTCTCGAGCCTATCCCCGAGTCTTTTCCTTCTTCTTCTTTTTACTCAATTTTTTTAAGATTTTAAATTTCTGTATAGATCAAAAGCTTGCAATTGACTCGATAGTAAACTCGAGCAATACCTCGACTTCCCGCGTTCATCATCGAGCCAGACCATTCTTCCCCAAACATCCAATAACCCAGTCACCACTGACTTCTCGTGCACATACACAAACGACCGGACCCCTTCTGACATTAGCTCTGACCATCTACAAGTCGAAAACAACCACCCCTAAACCTCTGACCACCCAGATCCCCTTAACAATGTCGAACTCGAAATCGAGCTGCCTGATTTTTTTTGGACCCAAACTCCAGTCGACAAATTATCCTTGCGCCGCCGTGTTAGATCATCAAAGAGCTCGTGGTTATGTCCTGAGCTCCATCATAGACCCATGCTTTGATTTCAGCCTTTGCGATCAATCCCGATCCATCCTCGATAATACACTAGCACGAGAATCATCGACAACCAAACCCAGCCATTAATGTGACGACCCGGAATTTCTAACAACTTAAATTAAAATTTGTTAATTGATTTTAAATATTTAAAAGTTAATTTTAACTTGAATTCAAGATATCAATATTTACTTGACAATTAAATCATTGAATTATATAGTTTAAATATTGAATTTAATAATTGAAATTGGGTAAATTGTTGAATCTGAAATCTCTAAGCCTGTTTAAAATAATTTGAAGGCTTATAAAATTTATAATGATGATAGTGAAGATAATAGGATGGTTGAAATTTAATTTAAGGGTGGTTTTTTCAATTTTGATAATATATCGTTTAAATCGATATTAAAATATAATCTTCCAAGGCATAGTCTCGGAATTCGACGAAACCAGTTCCATTGGATCCGTAATGGTAGTTATTATCGGATTTCAATTTTCGTAGCGTTTGAATTTACCGTTTGATCGTACGGGTGAGAAACGCATTGAAATTAAAACCGATAATACAATAAAACTAAAATAAACAATCATACTCAAGAAGCCATTCTAAATTTTTAATACGTTTCCTTAGCTTCCCTCATACACATCTTCATTGATGAAATAAATAAACAAAAGTAGATTTTTTTTCTCTTTTGGGTCCAAATCTATAAAGAACCGTGCCTTTCCTTTATGGTCGAAATCAAAAAAAAATCATTCATAGTTTTAAAAAAATAAAATAACTGAAACCCAAAATAAAATAACCGAAACCCTTTTCCTCTCTCTTTAATCAAATTAAACATGGCGACGCATTGATTTCTGGAGCAAGGATCGGCCACGCGCGTAGATTAAGGGAAGGAGGGAAAGATGCGGCAACTCGTCGCGGTCAAATTAGGGTTCACGCTACGGTGATAGACGAGTATGGGGGAAACTCGAGCTTCGAGCTCGTGCGCCAGCGCAGTGGAATTGGGGTTCGCGTTCGATTTCTCTGCTTGGAACCGCGATGAAAAGGGGGTAACGGCAGTCGTTCTTGTGGGTTCGACGAGGTCGTGAGGCGATTTTAGGCTTCGATTTGGGTATTTTCTCGTGCATGCAGCCACGTGGGAAGCAGATTCGCCTGTATGATGGAGGCGCGTTGGGGGTTTTTGGTGTTGCGCATGTGTGAGGGTCTGAGCTTTGGCAAAGGTGAGCTCTTCAAAGTTCGAGCAGATAAAGTGGCTTCTACGGCAATTTCGGTGAGTAATTTATTTGCAGCTCTGTTTGTTTTAAGCTTAAACTTGCAAAAGAAAAAAATGATGATGAAATGAATTGTTGTAATCATTTAATAATTCTTTAAATTAAATGTTTTTCAAACTTTAATTAAGAACAGATTGGTTGACTGTTAAATAAGTATGTTAAATACTTTAAAGGATATTTAAAACTTAATAGTTTTACAAATAACGTTAAATGTTATTTAAAGGTAAATGTTCTAGTATGTGTTTTAGTATTTAACCAAGAGAATGTTTACCTTAAGTATAACTAAGATTAAGATCTGATAATTTATAAAATAAGTTAAAGAATAATTAAGTAATTGGGATTGTAATTAGTGATTGAGTAATTTGTAATTAGTGATTTACAAATGGGTAATTAGGTTTTATAAATTAACAATGAAGGTTAATAATTAATGGTTAGGGAGTAATGAATAAATAAATTACTTAGGAAAGTAATAAATTAATAATCACTGGATATAATTAATTGGATGAAGTGGATTACAAATTTTAGGGGGCTAAGGTGAGTAAATCTCACTCTGTTGGATTTTTATTTATTTAGATTTAAGTGGTTAAATTTACATAATTGTTTGATTGATTGAGTTGATTGAATGTGTGCTGATGATCTGGTGATTTTGGTTTTGATTGGTTCTCGAGTTAATCGTTGTTTGACTCGAATCATTTGGGTTTTCAGTGGTTTTAAACTTAAATCATAAATAAGAGAATGGTTTATTTTAAAGTTAATAAGGGTTTAATGATTGGTGATTTATTAAATAGGTAGGATAATTTAAATGGATAATTAACTAATTAAATTAATTAATGATTTGGATAAATTAATCAAGTTTAAATTAATTTAGAATGATCATTGGGTGGTTTAATAAATAATTACTTAATGAAATGAACAAAATAAAATTACTTTGTGAAATTAATCAAGAGAATAATTAAGATAGTTAATTAAGGAATAATTAATCTATTTATTGAGCAAATAAAAAGGGTAGTTAATTATAGGTTGAGATAAATCAAGAGTGATAAGATTTGTGATTTAATTACTGATAAATTATTTAATGTAATCAAATTAGAACGGGATAAATTGAAATTACAAATGAGAAATCATTAAATTGTAAATCAATGATGTAATTAAAGATTGATAAATTAAAAATTTGATTAATCCATAAATAGTGACTTACGCGAAATTAATTAATATAAATAATTAAGGATTAATGTAATTTATATAGTTAATTAATTTATGAAGCAATTAAGATTACTTATTGATTTGGCTAAGAATAATTAACATGGTGAAGTTAATTAAAGATAGTTACTTGAATGTAGTTGAAAGATAATTAATCCAGGGTGATTAATTAAGATGAATAAGGAAGGGTTGATTAATTAATTTGATTTGGAATTAATTAATGAAGAAATCTAAGTGATTGAGGTTCGAAATTCAATTAAAATCAATTGAGTTGATTTGTATGTGGTTAAGCTTTGCTTATGGATGATTGAATGGTATTTGATGTTTTGAATGAGTTGATATTCCTGATATGCAATGTTGTGTATTTCATTTGGATAACTTGGGTTAGGATGACATAAGACTCGAAGAGGCCGGGATTGGGAAATACCCGAAACCACTTCGAATTCTTATAAATTGATATGTGAGATTTATAGGTTGGAATGAAACAATTTAAGTGAATCGTACTATTTGATCTAAATTTTGGTCCTTAGAAACTTATGTGTGAAATAAGTTATGTCTATAACATATCGAAAACTTGTAAAATTGGGTTGAGTTATGTAACATCCCGCGCTTTGGACCGCCCCCAGTCGGTAATTAAACCAACTTGAAACGTTCAAAATGACGGATTGTTATTTAGTTTATAGAGTTTAAACAGAATCAGCCACAGAATCACAGAATAATAATATTTCGAAAAAAAATGAATCTTTCTATTTTCTTACTAATATCAGAGTTTATACGATGTATTGAATTTATACAACGGAATATTTCTTTAAGTACAAAATCCTCGAACTAAAGTGAGCGTTTTCCCCCTCTCTCTAACTTCGCTGCCCGGAAACCTTCAAGCTGTAAAACACTCGTTCCGACCCGAGTATTACATTCAAAAGAAAATAATACACAGGTCGTTCTAATTCAAACTCATTTATTAGTGCATAGAGGCAATAATAATCAAATAGACGACAGTCATATAATTACCGTCTACCCGACCCTTTTAATAAAGAAATCGGATAACGGTAAATATAACACTTAATAGTGTTAAACAATAAATCAGCAGAATCAAATCATCAACAAGATAAATGAAAAGATCATCAATGAAGATAATTTAGAAAACAACATAATTGCCTAAACGGTAATTAATAACAAAATCATCAAATTAAAACAAATCAAATTTCAATTTCAAAACATATTGAATTGAATAAACGAACCGTTCTAACAATTGAAATACCAATTAAAATGCCAATTCAAGCAGGGCTGCAGTACACGCACGCGTGTACTGCCTCGCCACTACAGCGATGATGTACACAAAAGTTCAATGGAAGTTCACAAACGAGCACAAGCGCAAACCTGAGCGCTCAAGATGGATTCAACTCAATGTACAAATCAATGTATAAGTCACAATACAACAATGTCTAGACCAAATACTATTAATATGGTCGAACAGGGACTCCAAGTATATAAGAAGATATGCACAGACCTGACCAAATAACGCAATGCAAATGAAATCATCAAAGACCAAGTCACAGCCGAGATGATCCATCATAGAGCAACGAAAAAATGCATCAGTGCGCATGAGAATTGACTCAGTGAATATGGAAAACAAAATGCATCAGTACACGTATCAGTACCCGTGAGGATTAACTCAGTGCAATACAATCCAACAAGGGCACAATTGCAACAAAAGAAACTGCAACCACCGCAAGTATTCAAGGGCAAGACTGCACCAAAACTGCAGCCACCACATGAATACAAGGGCACAACAAATATACAACTACCATACTGGGTCAAGCAAGTGCAACACAGTGACAAGCTACCCAGATTCAAAGATGTAATCATGTACAACAAGTCTGCAAAATTCAAGAAGGCAACAAACCATAACAAAATGCAAGGAACGGCTGTGGATACAAATGCATCACCGAGACACGAGAAGACCAACAATGCAACTGAATGCAACTGTCTCGAAGCAAGTAGCATGTTTAGAAGTATGCAATTTCACTACTGGAAACATGAATAAAGATATAACATGTATGCACTGTGAAACTGGTTAGTATAAATATCATACTGAAGACCAAAGGCCAGAGGAGCAAATGAAGTTCACATGTGTATCCAGGCCTCAAACTTAAACAACAATAAAGTATGCATCAAAAGAAAGTACACAAGTGCACACAGGCTAGCTTGAACATCAATTGTTCAAAAGAAACCCAAACAGTGACATTGTAAAAATAGGTGCAACATAAGGCACTAGTACAAATAAAGTATACCACTGTCAAACCCAAAGAGGCAAATCCAAACCAAGCAAGAATAAAACTTCAAACAAAGCCAACACTACTACAAAAACTCCGAAGATCAAGTACAAAGACCAGAATGCATGTAGTATCACTGCCACTGGAACCAGACAGCAAGCATACATGTAAAGTGCAAATGTCATCGAATGGATGATCATAACTCAATACAACACTAAAGTTCTGAAGTCAACCACAAGGGTTGTGCCAAAAGATTAGTGATAATGTAAGTGCAAACGACTACAAAAATCAAGTCAGGATGCAAGTTCGAACAAATAAATAACAAAGCCAGCAGGTGAAATCGACAAGTGATGCCAGAGACAGTATACTGTATGGCCAAGATCAAACACAAATCATTTTCGAACAAAGCAACGAGCTACACAGCACAAGAAAATGAACCCAGAACTCAAAGGCATCCAATTCGAAGTCGAGCAAGTGTAACAATAGAATACATTGTTTTTTTTTCAAAACAAATTATTAGAATTCAAACAACTGCAGTTCAAAGAAAAATGTCACCTGCAGTTCGAAAAACGACCCAATAATACCATCGCATAAACAAAGTCGTGGTGGTCACAAGATAAACCGGTAAGTAAAATCGAATAAGGTTAAAAATCGAGCAAATTCAATCATCATAGAATCAAGTGAAAGCCGAGGCCAACATGAAATCTGACCAAGACAAAATTCATCAATTATCGAAACAAAGTAGAATGGCCAACGCACATAGTTAACAACTTCAATCAAATACACGAATGCAAATATAGGAGGTCGAACAAACCCAAAAATCATCAAGCTATGGTTAACAGAAATCGAACCGTGCCAGAAAACATCAATCATCAAAACAAAAATCGAACGACTTAAGCACAGTAAGATGTGAGTGATAGTTCACTCACCTGAATCGAAGCAACGGCAGCAACAAGGAGCTACTCGCAATTGTCTACGCGATCGATCAACTTAAAGTCGACGCTTCCAAAAAGCCCTAATTTATAACCAGAGTGAAAAAAGGGAACGAAGCCCTAGCAACCGCAAGTATCTCAGAGACGAGCAAGGAAGTCGAGTTCGATCGAACGTATGAAGTCGGCAACCACGCATTTCTGAAACCCTAATTTTTGAAAAGAGGAACGAACGAGAATGAAGCCGCCATTGTTTATTTTCTTTGCTTTCTTACTGAACAAATGAAATAGGATGAATTATTTACATATCTATATAAAAAGACAGTTTGTACAGATGTATATTTTTTTCTCTGGTTTGACTAAAGTTGTTTTTATAAACTAAATCTCGGCTGAGAGGATCTTGGACATGCTGAGAGGATGTGGCATTAAATGCCTAAGTCCTTTCTTCTCTTTTGTTCTATTATTTTGTACATAAACAACTTGTTTCTTGCCTTGAATTTTGGCTGAGATGTATTATGTTGTGTACTTTGTCTATGTTCCTTTGAAATCTTGACTTCCCTTTGCTTTGTTTTATTTTATTATTATTATTTTTTTGTATTGATAAAATTTATTCCTTTTTAAACATCATTATCTATATTACATTCATTTGCATATATCATATCAAATGTCAAAAATGTAGAGTCTTAAATTTAGTTGAATAAGATAAATTTGATTTTTAAAATCCAAAGATTCTATATTTTAAAATTTAATTGCCAATTTCATTCTGATAATTTGAAATTCAAGTCAAACCATCATTAAAATATTTAAAATTAATTAAATATTTTCAATTAAATTGTTCAAAATTTTGGGTCCTTACAACCTTCCCCCCTTAAAAGAATTTCGTCCTGAAATTACAAGTTAGGAAAAATGGCCCTTAACCCGTCTACTATTTTTCACAATCCAAATAGTTTTATCAACTTACTAACCTAAATCCTTTTATTAAAGATCCATTATCATTTTAATATACTTTCCAACTTCAATTATAAGTTTCAAACAACATTTTTTCCTTTTCAATTCAAATTGAAATTCAAATTTTAAACTTTCAAAATTTTCTCAAAATTTTTCTAACACTTAAATTTTCGAAAAATTTCGCCAGCGTCTCCTTTGCGCGGCTAACTCGGTACGACTACAAAATGCCACATCGGGCCCCCAATTTCAAAAAGAAAAAAAAAAACCAAGCGGCTAGACAAGAAAATCATCAAATCTCATATTGAAACTGAAATATGTACCTTTTTGTCTAGCAATTTAATTCTTATCTTCGAATCAAAATTTCCAATTCCTTTTATACACCTGTATATCCTGCTAGTAGTAGTATCCAATTCCAACATTCAAATCATTTTGCCAATTCCATTACAAAAAATTTCAATATATGCTTCTTATACACTTTTACTCCCCTATTGAAGTTATATGTTCATTTCCATTCAATTTTACATTTCAAATTTCTTTTGAATTCAATTCACAATTTCATTCTATTTGATTTCAGTTTATCTTTCGAATATTGAATTTTATCGATTAATTTTCATTTACTACTGCTCTATTTTAAATTAGTTCCAATTACTAATTCATTACAATTTCCAATTCATTTTATTCAAATTTGTTTCCAATTTACTATTTTGGTTTATTATAACCACTCATATTTAAACTTGAAATTCTTCATGTTAGAGATTTGCATATTACATCTTTTCCAAAGCTGTGGACTTTCAAGACATTTTAAAGATCTTCTTCCTTAGTTTATTAGGTTGGAATTATGTAATTTTAATTTCAGACTATTGATTTGCTATTTAAAGTTTTGAAAATACTTACTAACTCGAAGTTTAACAAGTCTATCGTCGTTCTTACAGACATTAGGCATACACTGGCCAGGCGCAGGACTAAAAATCTCCGAGTACTAAATATACATGCTTCAACTCCCAGTGAAAATACATAAAAATCCTTTTAAAATGGATATGGAAAGCACGTTCCCCCATGGATCAGAGTTACCCGGCGGTTACGCTACTATCCCAGTAGAATCGCTTGTAATCTGTAGATTTCACATCTCTTGAATTTCGCCATGGTTGTTGCCATTGATCGCAGTTCACACGGCGGTTACACCACTATCCCAATGGAATCGCTTGTAACCATAGGCATCTCGCCCCTCGAATTTCGCTATGGCATCTAGATCGCAGTTTACACGGCGGTTGCCCCCACTATCCCAGTGGAATCGCTTGTAACTGTAGGCATCACATCCCTCGAATTACGCTAGTATACATCATCATCAATCAACATAATCCCATCAACATGATCCCATCACGACGGATTCCAATTTAAATGGACACTCCAACTTATGGAAATTCTACGTAGCTACGAATTTCAAATGGACACTCATACCGAGTTCCAACACCTTCACAAATTTTCAATGGAAGGTACTTTTCCATATCCTCAGTTTAGAAAACATAATGTCATATATATAGTACTTCATTTCACATTTCGTACATATCATACCTATGTAAACTTACATAAGATTTCCATAACAATTACTTTCCAAACTGATGGTTTTTGAATTTACTACATTCTCATATATAAGTTCCGAAAACATCCATATCCCATACCCATAACAAATAGAGGATTCCTGAATTTTCCATCTCGTTACCAATTTAAAATTTTCCTCTAAGTCGATCTGGAAGTTTAAGGTTATCTCAAACCCAATTCATATTCATAATTCAATTTATTATCGACTTCACACTCGATTTGGATTTTACGTTACATCGTCAATTGCTCAACACATAATTGATGTCTACCGATATATAACCTCTGAGCTCGTACGTCTCAGAGAAGGGTGTATATAGCTAAGAGAATAAATTCTCCGCCACCAAACCGATATATATTTCATAGAGATCAATTGCTATGTCATCAATTCACAATGTTAGACATACAATCCAAACCGACCATCCAAAATTCAAAGCTCAACTTATATTGTTTTTGGTGTTGAAGTTAAACTCAATTTAACTCAAGATTCAATCTTTTTGAAAAATTTCAAGTTAAACTAATTGTTCAAATTTCCCATTTAACTTTTTCAACTTCGACTTAATTCATAGTTTGAATTCCGCATACTTTTCACAATATTAGTTTTAAACCGACTTCAAACTTTCCAATATTATGTTTTCCACTTAACTTAATTCTCTACACTTTTAAATTTAAATTCATCACTGAATCTATTAAACCTATTATGGATCATCATGTTGACAAACTTCAAATTTGAAATCTAAATCTCATTTGAACCTTGCGTTTGCTTTCTATTTCCAAAATAATCAACTAGTTCTTTAGTAAGCCATTCATCGACTTGGTTCCATTAGATTCATATCTCCACATTAACTATTTTAGGCAGTAGTCTAAACTTGAAATATAAGCTTTACATCGAAACTAGCTTGATTCATAGAGTTAAGTCGACAAATAGATTTCCTTCCCAAGACGCTATTTTATTAAAATATTTCCTTCCGTACAAAACTATACATTGCTTAATACTTTTATAATACGTACATAGAAGGTTTTAGATTACAAAAGATAGTATTACAAAATATACTGATTGCTTCAAATATACTGATTGGTTTAAGATTCAGAATTATTGAGGACTATCGACTTCCTGTCTGGTAGTACGCATCTTTGCCAAACTTCCCTCTTTGGTTTGCACTATTTCAGGTTGCATTAAAGGAGGATTAACACATTCAAAGTCAACATGTCCCCAATTCCTATAGTTCCCGCAAAAATATGAGATGTTTCCATCCTTATCTATCGTCCTTACACTTTTCGCTCTAGCTGATCGGGCTATAGCTTGCTTTCCATGCCGCCTTTCGGTGCAGTTTCTGGCTATATGTCCAGTCTGGCGACAATGGTAGCAGATTGTCAATCTGTCGACTGGTAAATCGAGTGCGCGCTTCTTCCTTTTCACTTCAGGGCAATGACTAAGAAAATGCCCTTTCCCCTGACATTTAAAACACACAATCTCAAGACGAGCGAACCGGTCATCCACATTCCTTTTCTTTCTCTTATCTCGGCACATAACGGCATAATGTCCCTTTTTTATGACATCAATAATAGAAAACATCATCATATGGACCAGGTCCTTGCCTTTCATTGATTTTCCTTTCTATTTCCGCATGTGCCACTTCTGCTTCTCTACGGGCAATTGCTCTTTGTTCACGGCGTGCTGCTTTTTGTGCTTCGGTTTTCGCCATTATAATTAACAAGATGTTTTCGAAGTTTCCTATTAAAATTTACAATCCTTATTAGCAAAGGTTGGATTATTCAATCATTTCCCCAAGTCAATTTGCAAATTTACATTATCCTGATATATAGGATTATTATTCAACCAAACTTAAGATTCAACTCCGGATTTTATTTCAAACATTTGAAATATACATATATATACATACTTGCGTATCAAACCTTGCTTGAAACATAAAAACAAAAATTATTTACTTTTATTATTTTCGAAAATATTTTGAAAAATTACTTGAATTTTTTTTTTCCTGTATATACTACTAGTATTGTTCTTCAAAACATTTGAAACTAATTTTCAAAAGAATTCAGAATCAAATTCCCAAGTTATAGTTTAATGCTCCCCTTGGCTATAACTAAATTGACATGCCATTTTATCTCCCATTATTACTTTGGAGATATTCAAAATATTTGATTTAAACCAATTCATTAATTCACTTAACTTATATTTTATTTTTCATAAATCACAGCAATTCGATAATGGGTTTTCGAATGGTCGGAACTCAAATCTAAGGAGACCTTACCGAAGAGAAACTATCGTAAACCTAAATTTAGAGAGGGGGATTTTCGAAAAGGATTTGAATTTTCAAAATACCTTTTATTTTTCAATTTTTTTTTTGTACTTCTTTAGATTTGAAAAATGCTTTCTTTAAAGTGATCCTAGTGACTATTCATATTAAACATCGTAAACTAAGCTTTGTATAAACCAAAGCTCTGATACCACTTTGTAACATCCCGCCCTTTTGACAGCCCCCAGTCGGTAATTAAACCAACTTGAAATGTTCAAAATGACGGATTGTTATTTAGTTTATAGAGTTTAAACAGAATCAGCTACAGAATCACAGAATAATAATATTTCGAAAAAAATGAATCTTTCTATTTTCTTACTAATATCAGAGTTTATACAATGTATTGAATTTATACAACGGAATATTTCTTTAAGTACAAAATCCCCGAACAAAGGTGAGCGTTTTCCCCCTCTATCTAACTTCGCTGCCCGGAAACCTTCAAGCTGTAAAACACTCGGTCTGACCCGAGTATTACATTAAAAAGAAAATAATACACGGGTCAGTCTAATTCAAACTCAGTTATTAGTGCATAGAGGCAATAATAATCAAATAGACGACAGTCACAATAATTCTCATCTACCCGACCCTTTTAATAAAGAAATCGGATAACGGTAAATATAACACTTAATAGTGTTAAACAACAAATCAGTAGAATCAAATCATCAACAAGATAAATGAAAAGATCATCACTGAAGATAATTTAGAAAACAACATAATTGCCTAAACGGCAATTAACAACAAAATCATCAAATTAAAACAAATCAAATTTCAATTTCAAAACATATTGAATTGAATAAACGAACGGTTCTAACAATTAAAATATCAATTAAAATGCCAATTCAAGCAGGGCTGCAGTACACCCATGCGTGTACTGCCTCACCACTACAGTGATGATGTACACAAAAGTTCAATGGAAGTTCACAAACGAGCACAAGCTCAAACCCGAGCGTTTAAGCTGGATTCAACTCAATGTAAAAATCAATGTATAAGTCACAATACAACAATGTCTAGACGAAATACTATTAATATGGTCGAACAGAGACTCCAAGTATATAAGAAGATATGCACAGACCTGACCAAATAACACAATGCAAATGAAATCATCAAAGACCTAGTCACAGCCGAGATGATCCATCACAGTGTAACGAAATAAATGCATCAGTGCGCATGAGAATTGACTCAGTGCATATGGAAAACAAAATGCATCAGTACACGTATCAGTACCCGTGAGGATTAACTCAGTGCAATACAATCCAACAAGGGCACAATTGCAACAAAAGAAACTGCAACCACCACAAGTATTCAAAGGCAAGACTGCAACAAAACTGCAGCCACTACATGAATACAATGGCATAGCAAATATACAACTACCATACTGGGTCAAGCAAGTGAAACACAATGACAAGCTACCCAGATTCAAAGATGTAATCATGTACAACAAGTCTGCAAAATTCAAGAAGGCACCAAACCATAACAAAATGCAAGGAACGGCTGGGGATACAAATGCATCACTGAGACACGAGAAGACCAACAATGCAACTGAATGCAACTGTCTCGAAGCAAGTAGCATGTTTAGAAGTATGCAATTTCACTACTGGAAACATGAATAAAGATATAACATGTATGCACTGTGAAATTGGTTAGTATAAATATCATACTGAAGACCAAAGGCCAGAGGGGAAAATGAAGTTCACATGTGTATCCAGGCCTCAAACTTAAACAACAATAAAGTATGCATCAAAAGAAAGTACACAAGTGCACACAGGCTAGCTTGAACATCAATTGTTCAAAAAAACCCAAACAGTGACATTGTAAAAACAGGTGCAACATAAGGCACTAGTACAAATAAAGTATACCACTGTCAAACCCAAAGTGGCAAAACCAAACCAAGCAAGAATAAAACTTCAACCAAAGCCAACACTACTACAAAAACTCCGAAGATCAAGTACAGAGACCAGAATGCATGTAGTATCACTGCCACTGGAACCAGACAACAAGCATACATGTAAAGTGCCAATGTCATCGAATGGATGATCATAACTCAATACAACACTAAAGTTCTGAAGTCAACCACAAGGGTTGTGCCAAAAGATTAGTGATAATGTAAGTGCAAACGACAACAAAAATCAAGTCAGGATGCAAGTTCGAACAAATAAATAACAAAGCTAGTAGGTGAAATCGACAAGTGATGCCAGAGACAGTGTACTGTATGGCCAAGATCAAACACAAATCATTTTCAAACAAAGCAACGAGCTACACAGCACAAGAAAATGAACCCAGAGCTCAAAGGCATCCAGTTCGAAGTCGAGCAAGTGTAACAATAGAATACATTGTTTTTTTTTTCAAAACAAATTATTAGAATTCAAACAACTGCAGTTCAAAGAAAAATGTCACCTGCAGTTCGAAAAACGACCCAATAATACCATCGCATAAACAAAGTCATGGTGGTCACAAGATAAACCGGTAAGTAAAATCGAACAAGGTTAAAAATCGAGCAAATTCAGTCATCATAGAATCAAGTGAAAGCCGAGGCCAACATGAAATCTGACCAAGTCAAAATTCATCAATTATTGAAACAAAGTAGAATGGCCAACGCACATAGTTAACAACTTCAATCAAATACACGAGCGCAAATATAGGAGGTCAAACAAACCCAAAAATCATCAAGCTATGGTTAACAGAAATCGAACCGTGCCAGAAAACATCAATCATCAAAACAAAAATCGAACGACTTAAGCACAGTAAGATGTGAGTGATAGTTCACTCACCTGAATCGAAGCAACGGCAGCAACAAGGAGCTACTCGCAATTGTCTACGCGATCGATCAACTTAAAGTCGACGCTTCCAAAAAGCCCTAATTTATAACAAGAGTGAAAAAAGGGAACGAAGCCCTAGCAACCGCAAGTATCTCAGAGACGAGCAAGGAAGTCGAGTTCGATCGAACGTATGAAGTCGGCAACCACGCATTTCTGAAACCCTAATTTTTGAAAAGAGGAACGAACGAGAATGAAGCCGCCATTGTTTATTTTCTTTGCTTTCTTACTGAACAAATGCTATAGGATGAATTGCTTACATATCTATATAAAAAGACAGTTTGTACAAATTTTTTCTTCTTCTCTGGTTTGACTAAAGATGTTTTTATAAACTAAATCTCGGCTGAGAGGATCTTGGACATGCTGAGAGGATGTGGCATTAAATGCCTAAGTCCTTTCTTCTCTTTTGTTCTATTATTTTGTACATAAACAACTTGTTTCTTGCCTTGAATTTCGGCTGAGATGTATTATGTTGTGTACTTTGTCTATGTTCCTTTGAAATCTTTACTTCCCTTTGCTCTGTTTTTTTTTTTTTTTGTATTGATAAAATTTATTCCTTTTTAAACATCATTATCTATATTACATTCATTTACATATATCATATCAAATGTCAAAAATGTAGAGTCTTAAATTTAATTGAATAAGATAAATTTGATTTTTAAAATCCAAAGATTCTATATTTTAAAATTTAATTGCCAATTTCATTCTGATAATTTGAAATTCAAGTCAAACCATCATTCAAATATTTAAAATTAATTAAATATTTTTGATTAAATTGTTCAAAATTCTGGGTCGTTACAAGTTTCCCCGGGTTTTATTCAAGTTGTTTGCTGTGGTATTCCATGTTAGTTGAGTTTAGTCATGCTGGTTTCCAGCCTGACTCGGGTGTTACTTTGGTGTAATGCTCGGGTCGGACCGAGTATTATAGGTAGTTCTAGAGCTCAGGAGGCGAGCTGGATGACAGGAACGTGTAGAGTATTTCCGCTGTATTATAATGTTGTAAACCTGAGACATGCTGATTTGTATATGTCCAGTGTTGAGTATTTGTGTAACTCTGATGTATTTAAATGTAATCGACTGATATAGTATTTTTCTGTAAACTGATATTATTTATTATTATATTTTATCCGCTGCGAATGTGAGATGTTGATGATTATGTTCTTCTTCTTCTTCTATCTCTTTTTCTTTTTCATAACTATATGGAATTTTCGGGTTTCGGAAATTTCGGGTCGTTACAATTAAACTCTATTCCACCATTTACTGGCCATTCCGACCGTCTAAAAAATCCTTCTCCATTTTTCCATCGATCTATATCACATCATCTTCCTTCAAACTCAATCTCGAAGCTCGATTCCCCGTTGATCATCGGGAATTGATGATTTTAACAATTCCATTCAACTTTGAATTACTCACTTGATCCCAATCAAAAAATCATGTTTTAACCTTCAAAAATCATGATTTCTAATAGGGATTCAGAACATATAAATGAATTAAAGGATTGTGATGAATGAAATTTACATATTCTTATTATTCCACTGTTCTTTCTTAATTTCCAAAAAATTTACCAACTTATTTTACTTAAATATATTTCTAAAACTTAGATCTTGTTAAACTAAATGCTTTTTGTTTAAACATTAACAGGAATAGGGGATTTGGAGAAAAGATTTTTCATTTATACTTTGTTTTAAATCCATGTAGAACAGAGCAGAGCATACAGACATGCATACATAGCATATACATGCAAGCATATTTTATATCACACATTTACAGATCATCACATGCAAACTAATATATGTGTGTATATATATATATATATATATAGGTTAAAGAGTTTGCTCACCTGAAAGAAGGAAGCAGAGAAAAAAGACCTTGGAATTTTTGTTTGAACTTGTAATTTGATTTGCTTCAGAATTTTTTTATCTGAAACTGATCTGGAACTGATTGTTTACGAGCTGAAGCTTTTGATCTTTGATTGTTGAATTTTCTTAATTTGAATCTGATTTGTTTTTTTTCTGATGTTTGAATCATTGCTTTATCTTTGAGTTGCTTACGTTTGCTTGATAATGTTGTTTTAATTCCTTGGTTTGATTATGTTTTTAAGATGATCTACAGCTTCAGGTTTGAAGCCTTTGTTTGAATTCTTTTGATCTCCGGGCTTTAATTTCTAGATTTTGATTTGAGGTTGAAACAGATTTTTGTTTTTGTTTTTTATTTCTTTTTCTTTTTTTCTCTGTTTTGTTTCTAGATTTGAAAATGAAGGTGAAAGAAAGAGATGAGAAAATTTGAGAGAAATGTGTATAGCCTGGTTACTCTTTGATATTAACATTATAATTTTATATATTTTAAATTCTTTTTAAAAGAAATTAAGCCACTTGTTTTACTAGCTAACCCATGTAATGATCTTTTATCATTATCTTAAACTTGTTATTCACTTGTATAATCATTTTACAAATGTTTTAAACTATGTATTTTATGTTGAAACCCTTAACTTAATTCTTATCACATAAATTATGTTTTAAACCTTTCCATTTCATAAATTACTTAATTTTCTACATCTACATATGTTTACATGTATATATGTGTTATGTATTTTAAATTTTATATTTATACTTTCAAAAGATATAAACATATCAAAGCTTTTATATTTATTTACATATATACTAATTATATTTAATCCTAAGATATGTATGTTAAATTTTTTATTTATTCTTATCTTTACATTTTAATTATTTATATTTATACAACTTAATAAGGAAATGATTTGAAATCTAATTATAAATAATCACATTTATACATAATATATATAAGTTTTTAAAATTTAGAATTTAACTTCTAGATATATATATATATATATATATATATATATATATATTACATATATATTATAATTAGAAAACAAATTTTATACCTTTTAAAATTATAGAGTTTTCAAATTCAAATTATTTTCTAAAATATTTATTTTAAGTTTAAAATTCAAAATTCAATTTAAAATCAATTTATACACATATATATAAATAAACAACATATATTATTTATTTTAGAAAATCCCAAAATCATATTTTAAAATTACAATCTATTTATATAAATAAGGGACACATATCTTATTTAATTTGAAAATTTCAAATTATTCCACAATTTAATCCAGAATTTAATATTAATTATTGAATTAGATTTGACTCAAAACCAGGATCGCTATAGATTCCCCTTTAAGAAAATTTTGTGACGACCACCCATGACTCCCGCACAAAACAAGGGAATGGTGCGCTGAAAGGTGTGCCAGGCAACCATGGACGATAGTCAGGGTAAGATAAAACAGAAACTCTATCGTACAACTCACAGCGCATGGACAAAATACAATAGAGAAATATATGTATATAGTGAAGCTCATAACAGAATATCATCATATAGACTTCATAAAGGTTTGATACAAGCATCTGAACAATCAATACATCAAGCCTCACTACATAACACTCAAAACATATACAAGCAGCGGAACATCCAGTACATATAGTAAGAAAACTAATATGCTAGCCTCCAGCTCGTCTTCGTCATCAACAGCGTTGGTAGCCAAGAACAGCACCTGTCACCTACTACCAGTCTGCCCATCCCAACATGGATGAACAGCCCAAGGTAATAAGAGTTGAACATAAAACCTTGAGTCAGACAACAGTCTTAGTGAGCAGTAAATTAACTATCAAACATACCAAAAGAGCATAAAGGGTAAAAGGAATAGGAACTCAACCATCCCACTCCACCTCATCCTACAGTGATAGCCCCCAGACCCACTAAGCATAAACAAGCATAGCAAAGCAGACATTCAAAATAAAGTAATTATCACTCGAGTCAAGGTCGATGTTTTCCAAATACAAACCCCCAAGGCCTAAACCAAGATCAGATAAGCACCCAGAAAACACCGCTCTTGAGACCGAATGATGATACAACCAAACATCCATGACTCTGGCTATCACTGTTATCATTGCCTCGATATCACCGTTAGTTGAATGAACGCCTGTCAAGGGCTAATGGTAACCCCGGTTCTAGACATAACTCCGCACGTCGTCGCAGCCTGTGCCTAGGAATTTTCGCAACTACCCAGAGTACTAGCACGTCGTCGCAGCCCGTGCTTGGAACGTCGTCGCAGCCCGTTCAAACGTACTCTTGCTTTGAGCATGCTAGAACCTTCAATAACGATAAAATCTCAGCCTTCTAGTCATCCTCCTCGACGACTATTTCCATACTAGCTCAAGCGCCTCTCAAGCTAACCATTATCAACCAACTCGAATCGCATCACCGAGTTATCAACATGCTTGGGATGATCCCGTTTGGATTAAACTAAGGCTTTCTCACATCATACTTTGCTTCATAGAATCATAGCAAAGTCCCATCTCAACATCATGGTTTGCCTCATCACATCATGGTAAAGTCCCATCTCAACATCATCATCAAATCTATCCATATGAGCTTCAACATCCGCTTCATATGCCACAAGCAGCTTTCCTTATTCAAGAGCCTTTCCACTTAGCTTTTGAATCTACCAACTTTCCCAAATCAAGTTATTGATCAACTAATCAATCAAATCAAACATTAATCCAAGCAATCAATCATTCAAACAAGATCTAAATAAACAACTACAACAATAATGGCAATTTCGTAAATAAAAAGTTCAAGTCTAACATGCATCCTAACAAGCATGAATTATGAACAATATCTCTACAACTTGGTGAATGAACTTGCATAAGTTAACATGTAGTAAAATGGGTGTCAAAACTTCATAGGTGATAGATCTACATGCATACTTAGGGAAAATGTAAGAAATCACTATCTTTAACATATAAACAAGCCACCAATCCAATATACTCCCTTGGGTCCGTGTGAGAGATAACTACCACTCACCAAATCACCTAAACACCTTAAAAACAACCAACTCCAGATCTAGACAGCAAAGAAACAAGCTTGATCCGGCAAAATCTCGCTTCAACGATGAAATCTCTCTTTGTTGGATGAAGATCTTCAACTTTAGCTCTTGGATCTTCGATCTTGGATGGATGTTAGCACTAGATTAGAGTGGAGAAAAAGAAGTGAAGAAGTGTTGTAGTCAAGCTCTCAAAATGGCAGCACTTCGTCGCTTCAAAATCCGGTGGCAAAAAGTGAGCCAAACCCCTCTATTTATAGGCAGATCCATGAGTCGTCCGCCCCTATAAGCCGTTGCCGACCTACCCCATGAGTCGTCCACGACCTAACCTTGCCGACTCAACCAACCTTACGACCTAACTAACACGGAGCCTCACGCGCGACTCAACACAACAACGCTCACGCGACCTAGCAACTCACGACTCATCTATTCTGCCGCATTTCCTAAGTCCTAAGTCGTTTGAACGACTTAACTCCTATGCGACTTAACAAAATCAACGGTCCAGATGTTACGCGACCTAAAAATGAACGCGGATCTACGATGTCGCGACTTAGCTAAGTCATTAACGACCCAAAAACATCCCGGGTTAACAAATACTTTGACTTAACTTCCTAGCGACCTACCTTAAGTCGGTCACGACTTAACTAAGCACCCAGCCTAACTATAACACGGCATGGCCACTAGGTCTCTACCTTCTCTAACTCGCTAACCCGTAAGTCGTAGCCTTCTTAGGTCGTTACCTCGGTCTAACACACTAACTCGGCAACACCTTAAGGCCCTCACACGAGCTAACTCTTAACTCTTTAACTCGACCTAACATTCTTAAGTCGTAACTTCTATAGGTCGCTCCTCTCGACCTAACTCTCATACGACATAAGCACTACCCGAGCTAGTTATTACACGACCTAACCCCTTAAGCCGTAAACCCTACAACTTAGGTTCAAAACGCCTCAAGCAATACTAACGACCTAATGCAACTATTTTACGATTTATCGACACATAAAATACGGGTCGTTACATTCTCTCCCCCTTAGGAATTTCGCCCCCGAAATTCCAAACAAACAAGAGCAATCAAAATTATTCCGCATGCCTACCATTCACAGCAATCAACAAACCATGCATCCAACTACTAGCCTAGCATGCAGAATTCTAAGACTTAGAACAAGCTACAAATTCGTGAGATGTCACGACACCTTAGGGTCATATCTTGAAGAGTTCAGGATGAGCTGCCTTCATCCTCTCTTCCTCCTCCCATGTACAGTCGTCAACATCATCACTCCATTGCATCTTGAGCAACGTAATCGTCTTCCTCCTAAGCTGTTTTGTGTCAGTTTCAACAACACGAAGCGGCTTACGATGTCTTGTAACAACTGGATCAACCTCTTAATCTTCACAGCTATCAGCAGAAACTACCGTATTCGAGTCGTGCACATACTTCCGTAGATAAGATACATGAAAAACATTGTGCACACCCGCCATCTTTTCTGGTAACTCCAATCTATAAGCGAGCTTTCCAATTCGCTCGATAATCGGGAATGGTCCAACAAATCTCGGAGTCAATTTTCCTTTCTTCCCGAATCTAATAACATTCTTCAGAGGAGAAATCTTCACAAAAACCATATCACCTACGTCGAATTCCAAATCCTTACGACGATTATCGGCATAACTTTTCTGACGATCTTGGGCTGCCTTCATTCGTCGTCGAATGATCTCTATACAATCCGAAGTCTGTCGAATCATTTCTGGCCCAAGTATCAACTTTTCTCCAGTTTCCAACCAACATGTCGGAGAGTTACACGGCCTTCCATACAATGCTTCATGCGGTGCCATACCAATGCTTGACTGGTAACTATTATTATATGCAAATTCCACCAAATGAAGATGATCTTCCCATGATCCTCCGAAATCCAAAACACATGCTCTCAGGAGATCTTCCAAAACTCGGTTGACTCTCTCGGTCTGACCATCTGTTTGGGGGTGATAAGCTGTACTCAAACACAACTCGGTTCCCAAAACTTCCTGGAAGCTCTTCCAAAATCCACTAGTGAACAATGGGTCTCGATCGCTCACTATACTCTTCGGAACACCATGGAATCGAACTATCCACTTAACATACAACTCAGCCAACTTCGATGCAGTCCTATTTGATCGAACAGGAATGAATCTTGCACTCTTAGTCAAATGATCTACGATGACCCAAATCCCTTCATTTCCTGCCCTGGTTCTAGGTAGACCATCGATAAAATCCATCGATACTTGCTCCCACTTCCATGTAGGAACTTCCGATGGCTGAAGCAATCCACTAGGCTTCTTCTGCTCAGCTTTTACCAACTGGCAATTCATACATTTGGAAATGAAATTTCCAACATCCTTCTTCATACCTTCCCAGTAATAGGTTCTCTTCATGTCCCAATACATCTTATTTCCTCCTGGATGAATCGTCAACTTCGAGTGATGACTTTCCCTAAGAGCTTCATCTCTCAATCCATCTATATCGGGAACAACTAGTCGTCCTTGCTTTCAAAGCCAACCCTCTTTATCGACTTCAAATCCTTTATCCTTTTCTGGATTTAATCCAGATTCCAAATCGCGGATAATCTTGACAAGCTTATCATCTCGCTTTTGGCTCTCGCCAATCCTTTCCACAAGAGTAGGTCTTATCGATAAGTTTGCCAACATCTCAGGTTCCAATTCACATCTAGGCCTGAAATCAAATCCAGCCAAATACTCGAGACTCTTCCATTCCGAAAACATGGCTCCCAATCCTGCATGTCTTCGACTTAACGCATCTGCCACTGCGTTACCTTTTCCCGGAGTATAGACTATATCAAAATCATACGATGCTAAAAACTCTAGCCATCGTTGATGCCGAAGATTCAAATCCTTTTGGGAGAACAGATACTTCAACGACTTATGATCCGTAAACAACTCAAATCGAACTCCCAATAGATAATGTCTCCACATCTTCAGAGCAAAAACAATTGCCGCTAGCTCCAAATCATGAGTCGGGTAATTCCTTTCATGCGGCTTCAGTTGTCGACTTGCATACGCAACAACTTTATCCTTTTGCATTAGCACTGCTCCAATTCCAGTACCACATGCATCGGTGTAAACCACCATCTCATCATTCCCACTTGGAATAGTCAAAACAGGAGCACTTGTCAGTTGCTCTTTCAGGATTACGAAAGCTTGCTCACACTTATCATCCCATTTGAATACCTTATTCTTTTTCGTCAACCCTGTTAACGGTGCAGCTATCTTGGAAAAGTCTTTGATAAACCGATGATAATATCCTGCTAATCCAAGAAAACTTCTCACATCAGATGCATTCTTAGGTCTAACCCAATCCTGGATTGCTGCCACCTTAGCGGGATCAACCGCTATTCCATTTCCAGAGATAACATGGCCTAAGAACCTCACTTCACTCTTCCAGAAGTGACACTTCGAAAACTTAGCCTTCAGCTGATGTTTCCACAAGATTTCCAAAACAATACGCAAGTGTGTCTTGTGCTCTTCCTCAGTTCTGGAATAAATCAGAATATCATCCACGAACACAAGTACAAACTTGTTCAACTGATCTCTGAACACTCTATTCATAAGATCCACAAAATATGCTGGTGCGTTAGTCAATCCAAACGGCATTACCAGCCACTCATAAAAACCAGATGGTGTCCTAAAAGCAGTCTTCGGCACACTATCCTTAGCCACTCTCAACTGGTGAAATCCCGTTGCCAACTCCATCTGAGAAAACACCTTAGCCTCGTGAAGTTGATCAAACAAGTCATCTATTCTCGGCAATGGATACTTGTTCTTCTTAGTCACCTTATTCAGCTCACGATAATCCACACACAACCTTAACGATCCATCCGCTTTGGTTGCGAACACAACTGGTGCACCCCATTCGGACACACTACGCCGAATGAATCCTTTCCGAAAAAGGTCATCAACCTGCACCTTCAGCTCTTGTTGTTCTCTAGGCGCCATCCGTCTAAGAGGCATCACAACTGGTCTGGCTCCCTCAACTAGATCGATACGAAACTCGATCTCCCTATGCGGCGGTAACCCTTTGACCTCGTCAAAGACGTCCTCAAATCCATTCACAACCGGCATCGATGACAGTCCATCCTGTGGAACAACCAGCGAATACATGAAGCCCGTGAAGACGCCTTCTTCATGCTTACATCGTATCACAAACTTTCACCCTTCCACATTCCCGACTGTCACCTCCAGTTTCTCACAATCAACCTTTGCCGCGTACTTCCTAAGCCAGTCCATACCCAAAATTATTCCGAACCACGCAAAGTTCAGAACAAAACAATCACAAACAAAAGAGCAATCATGACTCGACACAACTAGACCACGGCATACCATACACAAACAAGACAAATCCCCAACTGGATTAGTCACAACCAATGGTCTATCAACAATTTCCGGTTCCAAACCCAACCGGCCTACAAGATCATCACAACAAACGAATGCGACGCTCCAGTATCAAACAACACTCTAACTGGAACACCACAAATGGAAAGAGTACCTTGAACCACCACACTCTTCCCCTTCTCCTCCGCAGTAGGAGCTTTCGAAGATGATGGAACAGCCCCCAAAGCATAAGCTTGCACAATCTGCTTATCTTTCCTCGGTTCCGGACAATCCCTCTTGAAATGCCCCGGTTTGTCACAGTTGTGACACTTTGCCGGCACTCTTGGTTTCTTGCAATCCCTGGAGAGATGACCCTTCTGCTGACAGTTGTAGCAGGTCACTTCTCCCTTCGGCTTCTTCTGGCCATCCTTACCCTTCTGCTATTGCTGCTTCCTCTTCTTGTTTCCACCCTGCTGTGGTTTGGACTCTTCCTTGGTCACGGCAACAACAGACCCTTCCTTAGGAAACAAACTCTCATGCCTGAGAGCTTTCTCCACAAGCTTCTCAAACGGATCGTCCAAATGATCCACCAAATGTCTCCCAAGATAACTGTCCAAGCCTGTCACCAACTTCTCATTCTTCTGATAGGGAGATTCAATATACGACCGAGCATACTTGGACAAAGCTTCAGTCTCAGAAACATACTCAAGAACTGGTCTCCTACCTTGCTTGAGCTCCACAAATCTTAAACAGAACAGATTTCTGAGCCGTAGAGATGAACTTAGCTTCAAATCTAACTTGGAATTGCTCCCAAGTAATCTCTTCTTCTGGAGTATCAATAGTGATAGAACGCCACCAATCAGCAGCTCTTCCCTGAAGCTGTCTCGATGCAAGCTTCCTCTTAGTTGCATCCTCGATTCCCAAGTCACCAAAAATCCTTCTACAAGCATCAATCCATCTTTGAACTTCTATGGTTGATTCTGTTCCCAAGAAAACCTTTCCTCCAAGAGCAGTATAGTCCTTACACAACTTAGCAAAGTCCATTGGTCTTGGAGCTTGAACTTGAACTCCAACATCTACTGACGGTCCTGAAGTTGGTATCCTTCTCATGATCGAAGTCATCATAGCTTCGAACATTGCAGCATAGTCAGTAGCTCCCCCAAAAGCACGGCTTTCCCTAGTAGCTTGTCTCTCTCTTCGACTCATCCTTAATATCTACAAAAAGGAATGATTTAGAACACCTTGAGAAACAACTACATAAGGAGTTCAAATTCTTCTAAACTACTATATTATATATATAGTAATCATCCACCAAAATACAATTAAGTCTCTCATACGTAGTTACGTCAGCGAGCGTTGGCTAAAATCGATTAACCAAAGCTTTGATACCAAATGTGACGACCGCCCATGACTCCCGCACAAAACAAGGGAATGGTGCGCTGAAAGGTGTGCCAGGCAACCATGGACGATAGTCAGGGTAAGATAAAACAGAAACTCTATCGTACAACTCACAGCGCATGGACAAAATACAATAGAGAAATATATGTATATAGTGAAGCTCATAACAGAATATCATCATATAGACTTCATAAAGGTTTGATACAAGCATCTGAACAATCAATACATCAAGCCTCACTACATAACACTCAAAACATATACAAGCAGCGGAACATCCAGTACATATAGTAAAAAAAACTAATATGATAGCCTCCAGCTCGTCTTCGTCATCAACAGCGTTGGTAGCCAAGAACAGCACCTATCACCTGCTACCTAGTCTGCCCATCTCAACATGGATGAACAGCCCAAGGTAATAAGAGTTGAACATAAAACCTTGAGTCAGACAACAGTCTTAGTGAGCAGTAAATTAACTATCAAACATACCAAAAGAGCATAAAGGGTAAAAGGAATAGGAACTCAACCATCCCACTCCACCTCATCCTATAGTGATAGCCCCCAGACCCACTAAGCATAAACAAGCATAGCAAAGCAGACATTCAAAATAAAGTAATTATCACTCGAGTCAAGGTCGATGTTTTCCAAATACAAACCCCCAAGGCCTAAACCAAGATCAGATAAGCACCCAGAAAACACCGCTCTTGAGACCGAATGATGATACAACCAAACATCCATGACTCTGGCTATCACTGTTATCATTGCCTCGATATCACCGTTAGTTGAATGACCGCCTGTCAAGGGCTAATGGTAACCCCGGTTCTAGACATAACTCCGCACGTCGTCGCAGCCCGTGCCTAGAAATTTTCGCAACTACCCAGAGTACTAGCACGTCGTCGCAGCCCGTGCTTGGAACGTCGTCGCAGCCCGTTCCAACGTACTCTTGCTTTGAGCATGCTAGAACCTTCAATAACGATAAAATCTCATCCTTCTAGTCATCCTCCTCGACGACTATTTCCATACTAGCTCAAGCGCCTCTCAAGCTAACCATTATCAACCAACTCGAATCGCATCACCGAGTTATCAACATGCTTGGGATGATCCCGTTTGGATTAAACCAAGGCTTTCTCACATCATACTTTGCTTCATCGAATCATAGCAAAGTCCCATCTCAACATCATGGTTTGCCTCATCGCATCATGGCAAAGTCCCATCTCAACATCATCATCAAATCTATCCATATGAGCTTCAACATCCGCTTCATATGCCACAAGTAGCTTTCCTTATTCAAGAGCCTTTCCACTTAGCTTTTGAATCATCTTCTACCAACTTTCCCAAATCAAGTTATCGATCAACTAATCAATCAAATCAAACATTAATCCAAGCAATCAATCATTCAAACAAGATCTAAATAAACAATTACAACAATAATGGCAATTTCGTAAATAAAAAATTCAAGTCTAACATGCATCCTAACAAGCATGAATTATGAACAATATCTCTACAACTTGGTGAATGAACTTGCATAAGTTAACATGTAGTAAAATGGGTGTCAAAACTTCATAGGTGATAGATCTACATGCATACTTAGGGAAAATGTAAGAAATCACTATCTTTAACATATAAACAAGCCACCAATCCAATATACTCCCTTGGGTCCATGTGAGAGATAACTACCACTCACCAAATCACCTAAACACCTTAAAAACAACCAACTCCAGATCTGGACAGCAAAGAAACAAGCTTGATCCGGCAAAATCTCGCTTCAACGATGAAATCTCTCTTTGTTGGATGAAGATCTTCAACTTTAGCTCTTGGATCTTCGATCTTGGATGGATGTTAGCACTAGATTAGAGTGCAGAAAAAGAAGTGAAGAAGTGTTGTAGTCAAGCTCTCAAAATGGCAGCACTTCATCGCTTCAAAATCCGGTGCCAAAAAGTGAGCCAAACCCCTCTATTTATAGGAAGATCCATGAGTCGTCCGCCCCTATAAGCCGTTGCTGACCTACCCCATGAGTCGTCCACGACCTAACCTTGCCGACTCAACCAGCCTTACGACCTAACTAACACGGAGCCTCACGCGTGACTCAACACAACAACGCTCACGCGACCTAGCAACTCACGACTCATCTATTCTGCCGCATTTCCTAAGTCCTAAGTCGTTTGAACGACTTAACTCCTATGCGACTTAACAAAATCAACGGTCCAGATGTTACGCGACCTAAAAATGAACGCGGATCTACGATGTCGCGACTTAGCTAAGTCATTAACGACCCAAAAACATCCCGGGTTAACAAATACTTTGACTTAACTTCCTAGCGACCTACCTTAAGTCGGTCACGACTTAACTAAGCACCCAGCCTAACTATAACACGGCATAGCCACTAGGTCGCTACCTTCTTTAACTCGCTAACCCGTAAGTCGTAGCCTTCTTAGGTCGTTACCTCGGTCTAACACACTAACTCGGCAACACCTTAAGTCCCTCACACGAGCTAACTCTTAACTCGTTAACTCGACCTAACATTCTTAAATCGTAACTTCTATAGGTCGCTCCTCTTGACCTAACTCTCATACGACATAAGCACTACCCGAGCTAGTTATTACACGGCCTAACCCCTTAAGCCGTAAACCCTGCAACTTAGGTTCAAAACGCCTCAAGCAATACTAACGACCTAATGCAACTATTTTACGATTTATCGACACATAAAATACGGGTCGTTACAAATTTCGTCCACGTAATTTGATATATAGGGAGACAACAAAGAATTGATAGAGAATGTTTTACCAGATCAAACTGAATATTTATTTTTCATTTTTCTTACCAGATCATAATATCATCAATAAATACGAGATCAACTCTATTCAACACTTCATGAATTACTCGGGTCGTTTGCTCTGCGAAATATGCAGGAGCATTGGTTAGTCCGAAGGGATAACTAACCATTCGTAGAATATATCTGGACCCCAAAGAATAGATAAATGGATACAGTTCAATTTAACTTCTTATTTTATTAACCAATTTATTTCAATTTAAATTTTTAATTCATTAAGGTTAAAAACGGAAAGCTGATAAAATATGATGAAAAGAATACGAATTAGGAATCTACAATGATTTGCAGGACCACCACCATACCAAAGCCTCTTCCCGGAGCTGCCACAAAGCCATCAAAGAATTGAGACTGAATGATGATCAAAAGAGTTTGATAGAGAAAAAGTTGTTTCTTGTAGTTATAGGGTATTGACCATTTATAGTGGTATTCCCCTCATCGTCCTCTTCTTGCACTTATACTCACTATCAGTGGATAATAAGAGAATTTACTGAGACATACAGACAAGATATCGTAGGGATATACTCATTCTAGGGTATTTGTAACCCTATCACTAATGAGTCACCTAATGTGTTATACTCCTAGGCTAAAGTTCTTACTCAACCTTCAGCTCTGATGCCAATTCTAACGACCCTAACTCGACCTTCGAAAATCAGCACCAAATACATCACCCGTATTGGAATGCTGTAGATTCAAACGTCAAATCTGGTTTGCCGGAGCTTATAACACATTAAGTAAATAACATAGTGGAAGAAAAATGAATACTCAATTGATACACAACATTTGATACAAATGATTATCAACATTATCAAAGATACACAATAAAGGAAAGAAAATCTTCGACAGAGGAACACCAACATTAACTTCAATAGAAAGAGAGAGAGCTTGAAAATCCAATATTGCATCTCCATTGCCAAAGCTCAAAAGACTCCAAACCAAAAAGCTTGAACCACCATCACGTTGTATTAAGCAAGGTCGGTGCAGAATGAAACATAATGTGATCGCCAAATCCAAACGGCTTTAAAACCAAAGACTTCAAAGATTATCCAAACAGAAGGCTGAAGGCTACCGAATTTACATCTACTAGCTGATTATCTGAAAATATGACTCTAGGCTGCCCGTGTGGAAAATTGTGGGCACCCAGAGTTTAGAAAGAGAACAATAAACTCCAGGTCAGTCATGGGACTGGTGTGAGCAAATGAAAACAGTATATTTTTGAAAAAAAAACAAACAATAAAAGAACTAAAAAAAATTGCTATGCTTTTTGGAAAATAAAACTACCATAAGGCCTTCCGCCGCACATAATGCAAACGCACAATTGGAGGAGATTTCTCCTTATGATAGTCAAACATGCCTGATGCACGAAACCTTTTGATATTATTATTAGTGCATAGTGCAGAAATCAATTTCGAAATTATAATATTAATCTTAGCTAGCATACACATTTCATAGTATGCCCACAATAGCTACCATGTTCGATAGCAGGTTACCACCACATTCCATGATAGGATATACAACTAAAACCGTACAGGGCGCATATTGTTTCTTTAGATTTCCAACAAATGGTCGGGCTAAGGAATTTCCTATGCCACATGAGTACGCCTCTAGAGGGACGCCCCGAGAACCAAACCGGATCTATGCCAACACAAGACCAGGTTACCTATATAACCAGGTGACTACTACATGAGCATGCGATCCCCTGGTCATTACCGACCTTTATCCAAGATCTCTCAACACCAACAACCACAAAGCACAAATTTGCAATAACCACATAAGTTTAGTATCTGGGCTCCATACCATGATACCACTTTTATCCAGAAGGAAATGGACATACCCTAAAGGGCGCGACCCTCATAACCTTACTGCATTCTTCTTGTCCCGACCATTTCAGGGGTGCAAGGTCCAACGAGGTCTCGTTCACAAAGCTACGCTTTTCAAAAAGCCATGCTTTGATCAACAAATGATCAGCAGCACTTAGCGTGCCACATTACCAAATTGGAAATGTATCACTAGTAACCATCAACTACATAACCTCTAAGCTCATACGTCTCAGAGAAGGGTGTTAAGCTAAGAGAATAAATTCTCCGCCACTAAACAGAAATGTATTTGATAAAAACCAGCTTTACATCTCAAATTGTAATGTCAGACATACATCCATACAAGTCTGTTCCGGGTTCGAACAGAACCAAAGGCACTTCAAAGAAGCCCTTGCAATCCGGGTATTCATAATCCTGATTGGACTCCCCATCACATATGGAGATCTCTATACTGGTGCGACTCAGTGCAGAGACATTCGATGGGTAATCCTTTCATTCTTGAAAATACCGGGTCTTCCCCACCGGTCTTCAAATGCTATCCATTTCGTCGTATCATTATTTGAAATGGGTTTTATGACATAAAAGTCCTCTCCCGGCTAAACCGAATAATGAGCACTAAATTTTAAAACCATATGGATATAGTGGGTTCTTAGTTTAGTCACAACTTAAAGCCCAAAACCTTTCTTCCAAATGGTTTAATTAAATTTTCATTTCAAATCTTTTAAACAAAATATTCACCCTTTTAAAAATCAATTTCAAATTGAAACAAAGTTTCTCCAATCTTTCACAAAGATTCATTCATAGCTTTCAAAACTTTTGCAATTTGATAAGTTTTCGTTTTGGGAAGATCCGATTACATTTGCTCAAGTTATAGCCCTTAAAGTATAAACTTGGGTTAAATTCAAATTCCCAAAATAATACATTTAAAGATACTTAAAAAGGGTTTAAAATCCATGTATATACATTATATAACTTGTATAACCTTTTTAAACCATAGTTTCCTAAATTACAACATATATTCATAGAACTCAACTTGAAATCTTGAATTCAAATTCAAATCAAACTATTTAAATTTCAAAACTTTAATAAGTTATTCAAAATAATTTTACCTCCAAAACTCCTTTTCAAAAGCTTTCCATATTTAACCCAATTATATTTCCAAACCATTTTGGATTTAAAATTTAACTACTAAAATCATTTCACCATTAGAATAAAATAATATTAAATTCAAAATATCCGTGACTTACCAATTTCCTCATGCAAACCATATTGGTGAGTGTGGTGTAGTCCAGGGGTTTTACACAATAGTGCAATATAATCAATCATTACAGATTCAAGCACAACAATGTCGATAAGCGGTATAATCCTATAGCGCCTATCTTCATTCACAGATTCACAAATAAATTTATGAATTCAATATAGATAAATAATTTACACACACAACTCAATTCAAAACAATTCACATCACAAAAACAATATACATCAGAGATATCAATAAATTCAAAGCGTTCAATACAATCCAAGCATCCATAAGTAAGATTAATTAATCATCTGATTAATTTAAATCAGATTAATTACTTATAAATAAATTACTAACCCTGGTTAGTTAATCGTTAATTAATTAAAAATCATTTTAATTAGTTATACTTTAATAATAAATTAATTAACCTTTAAATTATTAATTAATCAATCTTAATTAATAAATAAATTAACCTTTAATCATTTGGTTACCCTTTAATTAATTATCCTCAATTAATTATATTAATTAATTAACCCTTAATTACCATTTAATTAATTATCCTTAATTAATTACAATAAGTGATTATCCCTAATCACTTATATTGATAAATCACAAATTAATTACATTGAGTAATTTTCCTTAGTCACTTGATTAATCAATTTTAATCATTAATTAATTACTTTTAATTAAGTAATTATCTTTAAGTAATTAATTATCTTTAATTAATTCATCACATAAATCAATTATCCTTTGATGTAATTACACAAAGTAATTACCCCTTAATTATATTAAGTAATTAATTTCATTAAGCAATCATCCATTAATTACTTACATTAATTAAATCAACCTTAAATTAATTACATTAAGTAATTGTCATTGATAAGTCAATAATGATCCTTTAATTAAGACCTTAATTAATCAAGATAAATTATTTGTCTTAATTGATCATTTAACTACGACATTTAAATCCCATTAATTAAAATAAATTATCATTAACAAATAAATAAATTCTAAAACCTTTAACCAAATTAATAATCAAAACAATTATTTAAGATAAACCATTTATCTTTTTAAAATCTTATTAAAATAATTCTTGAAAATTAAAGTAACATAGGAATTAACTTAAAATTCTTAAGTTAATTAAAACTATCACATTTTAATTACTTAAATATAACATTTAAATTTATTTTAAATAAACTTAAGGATTCATTTTAAAAACAAAGAATTAAAACTCTTTAACTTAATTATTTTAAAATAATTATTTTTAAAACTTAAACTAATTAACAAAACTAGTATAAAATATTTATTATCAATTAAGAAAATGTTTTAAACTTGAATAAATTTTAAAATTGAAAAAACTTATTTTTATTTTCAATGTCAAAATCTGTCCCAACACATACTCGAGACACTCTCGAGTACCAACCCGAGACAAAACCAAGAATTCTCGAGCCTATCCCCGAGTCTTTTCCTTCTTCTTTTTACACTGTTTTAATTTTTTTAAAATTTAATATTACTTTATAGATTAAACGCTTACAAATGACCCGATAGTAAACTCGAGCAATACCCCGACCTTCCTGAGTTCATCTTCGAGCCAGACCATTCTTCCCTAAACATCCAACAACCCAGTCACCATTGACATCTCGTGCACATGCACGGGCGATCAGATCTCTTCTGACATAAGCTCCGACCATCCACAAGTCGGAAACAACCTCCCCTAAACCTCCGACCATCCAGATCCCCTTAACAATGTCGAACTCGAAATCGAGCTGCCTGATTTTTTCTGGAACCCAAACTCCAGTCGATAAATTCTCCTTGCGCCGTCGTTTCAGATCACCAGAGAGCTCGCGGTTACATCCTGAACTACAACATAGACCCGTGCTTTGATTCCACCCCTTATGATCAATCCTGATCCATCCTCGACAATACACTAGCACAAGAATCATCGAAAACCAAACCCGGCCATTAAACCCTACTCCACCACTTCCTGGCCATTCCGACCATCTAAAAAGTACTTTACCATTTTTCCATCGATCCATATTACATCATCTTCCTACAGACTCAAGCTCGAAGCTCGATACCCCATTGATCATCGGGTATTGATGATTTTAACAGTTCTATTCAACTTTGAATTACTCACTTGATCCCAATCTAAAAATCCTATTTTAACCTTCAAAAATCATGATTTCTAATGGGGATTCATATGATATAAATGAATCAAAGGGTTGTGATGATTGAAATTTACATATTTTTATTATTCCACTATTCTTTCTTAATTTCCTGAAAATTTACCAAATTATTTTACTTAAATATATTTCTAAAACTTAGATCTTATTAAATTAAATGCTTTTTGTTTAAACATTAATAGGAATAAGGGATTTGGAGAAAAGATATTTCATTTATACTTTGTTTGAAATCCTTATAGACTAGAGCAGAGCATACAGACATGCATACATATCATATACATATATACAGGAATTCATATACATGCAAGAATATTTTATATCACACATTTATAGATCATCACATGCAAACCAATATACATACATACATACATATATATATATATATATATATATATATATATATAGGTTAAAGAGTTTGCTCGCCTGAATGAAGGAAGCAAAGAACAGAGACCCTGGAATTTTTCTTTCAACTTGAACTTGTAATTTGATTTTCTTAAGAATTTTTTATCGAGAACTGATTGTTTATGAGCTGAAGCTTTTGATCTTTGATTGTTGAATTTGCTTAAGTTGAATCTGATTTGGTTTTTTTTACGTTTGAATAATTGCTTTATCTTTGAGTTGCTCAGGTTTGCTTGATAATGTTGTTTTAATTCCCATGTTTGATTCTATTTTTGAGATGATATACAGATTCAGGTTTGAAGCCTTTGTTTGAATTCTTTTGATCTCCAGGCTTTAATTTCCAGGTTTTGATTTGAGGTTGAAACAGATTTTTTTTTTCTTTTTCTTTTTTTCTCTGTTTTGTTTCGAGATATGAAAATGAAGGTGAAAGAAAGAGATGAGAAAATTTGAGAGAAATGTGTATAGCCTGGTTACTCTTTGATATTAACATTATAATTTTATATATTTTAATTTTTTTTAAAGAAATTAAGCCACTTGTTTTACTTGCTAACACTTGTAATGATCTTTTATCATTATCTTACACTTGCTATTTACTTGTATAATCATTTACAAATGTCTTAAACTATGTATTTTATGTTGAAACCCTTAACTTAGTTCTTATTCATAAATTATGTTTTAAACCTTTTCATTTCATAAATTAATTAATTTTTAATATCTACATATGTTTACATGTACATATATGTTATGTATTTTAAATTTTATATTTGTACTTTCAAAAGATATATACATATCAAAGCTTTTATATTTATTTACATGTATACTAATTATATTTATTCCAAAGATATGTATATTAAACTTTTTATTATTCTTGTCTTTACATTTTAATTATTTATATTTATATAACTTAATAAGAAAATGATTTAAAATCTAATTATAAATAATTATATATATACATAATATATATAAGTTTTTAAAATATAGAATGTAACTTCTAGATATATATATTACGTATATATTATAATTAGAAAACAAATTTTTTACCTTTTAAAATTATAGAGTTTTCAAATTCAAATTATTTTCTAAAATATTTATTTTGAGTTTCAAATTCAAAATTCAATTTAAAATCAATTTATACACATATATATAAATAAACAACATATATCATTTATTTTAGAAAATCCCAATTCAAATTTCAAATTACAATCTATTTATATAAATAACAGATACATATCTTATTTAATTTTAAAAAAACAAATTAATCTATAATTTAATCCAAAATTTGATATTAATTATCAAATTAGATTTGACTCAAAACCGGAATCGTTACATTCCTTATCAACATACAATTATAATCAAATTAACTTTATAATTATTTCAATTGATTGAAATTTACATTAAAATAGTTGTCAATAACATTCAAACAATCATTATTAAATCATATTATAATTTTCCTCATCAATAAATCAAAACTTTTAATTTCACACAATTTTAAATTCAAAAAATCTTATTAAATTTAATAGTTTAATCATCAAAATTTACGGGTCGTTCTAATTTAAAGGTAATTAATTTATTTAATAAAGGGAGATATTAAATGATAAATTGTTTATGTAAAAGAAGATTATATTACATAAATGGTTTTATTTAACAGTGATTTACAACTGATATTTTGTAAAGGGGATTTAAAAGAAATATTTTAATAAAATAATACTATAAAGAATTTTTATAATAGAGTTTATAAAGGGAGATTTACAATGAATTTTAAATACAAATTGGCCGTATAAATAGAAAAGAGTTATATAAATAGAAAGGAATTTCATAAATCATTCTTAGAGATTAAAGAAAGGAGTCTTATAAATAAATTTAGAGATTCATAAAAATATTTGTAAATATGAAGTAGGCTTATAAAAAGGGAATTTTATAAAAGAATGAGATCTGTTTTGACTATTAATCCTTCTTAATTATGGTGGCATGAAACATTCTTTCCATACTTAACACCGAAGGATAGGTTTGGTTTATAGTAAGAAATATTTTGAATAATATTTGTTTTGGCCCATTTAAATATGTTTTTTGAAAATAAGAAATCTTCATCAAGTTTTGTTAATATACTTATACTGTTTAGATAAGTATATGAATGTTTCCTAGGTGTTGAAAAGAGTATAAGGGGTTTGTGAATATATCTTTTATGAAGATATTCTGAATCAAATAATTGAAAGAGATCTTAAGAATTGAAAGATATATTTATAGAGGCTAAGTGGATCCCATATGCAATCAATTTTGATTGATTATTGTTTGATAGTTAGATAATCGACTATCAAATCATGGTCCCAAATCTCACTCTGGTAATAATCTAGGAGAAGCACAGGGGTTATGTGGCATAGTCATCTTCGATGATGTTGTACTATACTTATAAATCTCGTTTTGTTCTACTATGACAAGTGATAAGGAAATCTGTCCACTTGAACGATTAGGATGTGATCTATGATCTTACGATTTGTTAAATAATTTTCAAAAGGACCGAGCTTGAATTACTGAAAAGTATCGAATGTTGGTTCGATGAGACCGGGCGTTATTTTCTTATAATGTTCGGGTCAACCTGAGCATATTTTCTTGATTTAGCTGGACACTTGGGAGCTATAGGAGACAAGCTGGATGCCTCCAAGACGTATTCTCGTATGTTCTTTGTCTTTCGCTTTTTGTTTCTTGTCTGTATTTATCAACAATTGTAAGGAAGGATTGTTATAACTGTCCAGGTTGATAATCGGTTAGTTTCTCTTGTTCTATATATGTATATTAAAGTTTACTTTTCTTTTTTGCGAAGAACATTGGAATATTATATATTACTCATTATGTTGTGGGATTCTGTTATGCCTTTTCTTTTTCACCCTAATAACCTATCTTTATGGTACTTGGATGTTGAGTACATGAATACCGTGGATGTATTTGCATCAAATTTTATGGATCAAAAAGGCAAGTTATTATGCTTGGCAACTCTTTGGTCTGGGATATGTTGGGTTTCTTATAAACCTTATCTTATACAATTTTGTAAACTATTATTTAGATGAAATTAATGTTAAACTTGTGTACTAATCTAGAAAACACAACGTATAGAAAGAAGTTAATTCAACTTCACTCACCATTAATCATGTTTGTTCAAACAAGTTTGAATACTCCTTATCCATACATCATTATATATCATAGGAAGGTGTGATTTTTTTAGATTGGCACTTTATTCTTATTTTATGTACACTCTGAACACTTTCCAATATACTTACATATTCCATCAAGTTGAACCATTTTTATTTTCTATTGCACATTATTTTATTTATTTTCATTTTATATTCTATGAGCTTATAAAAGAGATACTACATGTGTATCAAATACACTTTTTATGTCTGTGATAACTCATCGATGAATACAACGATATATACGTAAATGTTTTAGTAATATTAGACTTATGATTACATACATTTATATGTATCAATCCGAAGAGTTCATCAACACTTATGATGCTCCCATTTAATAGGTGTTTTGCCCTTTGTTGTTTGAGATATAATTCACTAGTATCGTATGATTCATAATCATGTAATCGTATATTATTGATCCAAAACATGGCTTAGTCTACAATTCCAAAATAATTGCAAATAAAGTTAGATACTCCAGTATTTTCCAATGCATCACAAATACCCCTAATATAGTTTTATTTTGTAAGAATTTCATAATATTCATATTGAAATAAAACTTTGTCTATTTTTCAGTCAACACCGTAAAACAGTTATTATTTCATAAATAATATTTGGTATGTTTTACGAAAATAATTTTTCATAAATTGATATCATTAATAAGTATTATATGTCATGCTTCTACTATATTCTCCATTACTACATAACATATGAAATACAAGGCTCCATTCATTCACTTAATATAGACTATTTATTTCATTTAATGTAATTGGTTTATGGTTGAGGATTTTCAGATCAGATATCTTCAATTCAAAGATATAAATTGTAGAAAACAATTTTCTATTAAAAGTAAATTTTGGAACATAAATCATATTTCTCATTCCAATGTTAAGTATTTTTTATTGTTTTACAATTCTTACTTTTGATGTTGCTTTATGAAGCAGAAGCGACCGTTCAATCTCTTCATCCCAACCCTGCCTTAGGTTATTACCACCCTTATACATTTGATTTTCTTTTAAATAGGAAAACCATATAAAGGAAATCCTTACTACAATGTCGTAATGAAATCTTTACAAAAGTTCATTTTATCGTCCTTAACTTTAAAGGGTATTAAATAATTTGCACTTTACGTAAATTGATTTGATATTTTAGTGATTGAATTCTTAGATCTATCTTGTAGACTTTGGTCTAGTGTTATATTTAACACAATATGATCATGATTGTAATTAATCTTATTGAATATATGATCTCACATTATAGTTTATTTGCTTATTTCGTGTGAACTAAATTCGTCGATGTTCCGTACATTACGAGCGATGACCATTCACCATATAACATTTACATGTGGTTGTGAATGAATCAAATATTCATATCGTTGTATTTATTTTAAAGTTCGAAACTCATTGAAGACGATACACATTCTGGGAAAGTAAACATGTAAGCTACCAAGTTATGAACGTATTTAGTAGTTGTATAATTAGGTGCTTGCATGTGTCAACATGCAAAAATATTTATTAGTAAGTATATTTTATATTTTTATTTGTGATCATCAATTCAGTTCATTTGTATATTGTAACTGATAAAAAATTTATCTATTATTTGTACAAATTTATCGATATAGATTATTTTAACTTTACATATAACATATGTTCTTTCAATATTCGAAAGGTTAAATGTTGCATTTTAATTTTTATAATAAGGCTCCCGTTAGATTTTTATGTTTCTCAAAACCCTGAGACAAAACATAAAAGTATTTTGACTCTATAGTAGATATTAGAATATGTTTATCTTCGGATTCTGACTTTGAGTTTGGTTAAAATGTCATCACCCGACAAACAATGGATAACTCCTTATTAGTTGTATTATATACAACTCCTAACCCGTGATTCCTTATTGTAATTGTGACGTCCTACCCTTCTACTCCTACAAAGACGTATCATCATTTAAGAAAGAAAGGGATAGAAATAGAAAAGAATAGAAAGAAAGACCAACAATATCAGAATCTCACAGCGGAATGGAACAAAATATAATATATCACATAACTATTACATAATTTACATATATCAGAGTTATACGATATCATACGCATGATAATCATACATACATCTGTCACTATATACTTCAGAGATACAACATACATTAACTACATAGCGGAACTAGATAGATATATACATACGTCTGGAACTCCTGCTCCAAGCTCCTCCAGAAATCAACAATCCAAAACCTGTCACTTGGCTACTCATAAAAATTTGAATACCCAAGAGATTATGGAAAAAAATATAAACTCCGGGTCAGACATGGGTCTGGTATGAGTAAACGGTTTAAAGTTATTTAACTTTGAAAACATTTGAAATAAAGGTATCACGTAAGACTCCCCACACATAAATACGGGTAAGTTTTACCTTACGCTAACCAAAACATTTCATAGCAAATCCACTGATATTATAATAGTGTCTAGGGTTTTCAAGTAATAAGAAATAGCCGAAATTGTTATATTATTAAATTCCAGCTACTAGCCACAAAAGTGGGTAATGCAAATCAAAACTGTAGGGTCTCGTAGGGAAAATGGGTTTCCATCAATGGCAGGGCTACTAGGGTACCGCCCGTTACAGTACGGGGCCTAGATCACCGTACCGAGGAGCCACCTTAACTCCCCTGCAACACAAGGCCGGAACCATTCCTTACTGTACGATCCCAAACAAAATAACCCCGCGGTTGTAGCTAGCAACCGCCCACACAGCCGAAATAAAAAGGGACATCTAGATAGGGGTATATCTCGTCCTGCTTGGGCATGACCCACCTAACCTTGCTACACATCCCTTGTTTCAACCATTCCTGGTTGATGAGGCTTGAGGCTGCGATTTCCTTTATAGAACATATCTCTTAGAATGCTCATCGTCCGCCTGACGATGTGCTGAAAGCATTCAATCCATACAAGTTCGTTCTGGGTTCGAATGAAACCGAAGGCATTATCTCGTTACACTCATTTTGGAATCACCCTCAAAGTCAACGACAATAACCCTTGCATTCTGAAAACACTAACTCGATCTCCACTTGAGAATGCACGACCTCACGTTTAATTTGGATCGATGTGGTTTTCGAAAAATCATAAATGTCCCCTGATCCCGGTCTCATCGAAATCCAAACGCCAATTTAGAGGCCAAGTTGTCTAATTAACTTAAACAGTTTAATTCAACGCTTGAATTCACATAGCATTTATCACAGATAAATCATTCACAATCATCATAGATATATCAAGGCACATCACAGAATATCACCAAATAAATATCACAAATCAGATATACTACATACACAACATTCATAAGCACGCATCTTAAATTCTCATTTATAATTAATTCAATTTAAATTAATTACAAGAGAATTAATCACTTAACCATGTTTAATTGATCATTAATTATCAATTAATCACTTATTCCATTTCAAATTGTTTAATAAATAAATTATTTCTTAATCAATTATTAAGTCTTAATTACTTAATTACTTTATTCACACTATTTAATTAATTACTTCTTAATCAAGTTATTTACTTTAATTAACTATTACTTAATCATTAATTGATAACCTTAATTATTAATAAATAAAACTTAATTACCCATTTATTAACTGCTAATTGCTTAATAAATCAATTCTTAATTCTTAATTAAATTACTTGATTAATTAACTATTAATCATTCATAAATTAACTAAAGTAATTAATTACAAATTCATGTATTACTTATAATCCATCACTAATTACACTTAAAAAGTAATTATTCTTAATTACTTTCTGAAAATAATCAATTAATATTAATTATTCAACTTAATGAACATTTTATAAGTCTTCTTTAACTTGTTGAAAATCAATGTATTACTAACTACAAACTTAAATATTAACAAATTACATACTTAACTTGAAGTAATTACTTAATTTAGAGTAATAATAATTAAGTGTTAAAAAACATTGTTATGTAGTAACTAAGATGATTAAACTTGTATTAGGTTTTTAACTTCAAAAAGTTAAACACTGCTAAGTTTTACAGTGTTTAAAGTTTGATGAAACTGTTACTTAACTTTACTTTTAAATACAATAATGCAGTTAGGAAACAAACCCGAGAACTACCCTGTTAAACCCAAGTATCACTTCGAGTTAAACACCATGTTCCCCAATCACCCTCCCTGTACACAACTTTATCTCTTTTCTCTTTTTTTTCCAGTAAACTTAAGTTTTAACTAAATATAAATCCACGCATCAGGCTACTCACTCTCGAACTCAACAAAAACCCGAAGCAACCACCAGTTTAACTCGAGAATGACTCGGGATGCCAAGCATCAATGACACTGACACGAAATCCACCGCTGTACACATGCACGGCAGCGTCACCCAGTTCCGGTGAACAACAACGCTGCAGGCGAATCACAAAACACCCACTCACTCGAAATCCAAACCCAATTCGTCATCAAATGTTCGAAATCAAAAATTTGCCATCTGCTTGAAAAACTGTAACTCGACCATCCACTAAATCGTCTCGCCACCGCCGCATAAGCCATCGGAGGCGCTCGCACTTCGACCATACCACGACCACACGTCAATCTCCCATTCCCCAATTTCTCGTGACACTCGATCGCGTGAAGAAAATGAAATTCGTCACACTTCAGTTAAGACTAAAAACATGAACACAAGCCCTAAATCAATCTCGTTAGATCAATTCTTGTGTTTGAAAAATTATTCAACATTTTCCCCAACATCATGCATGTTCATACTAGCTCCAAAACAAATTTCAACAATTTAAATTGAATCGATAACCAAAAATTTGCAAAAATGTAATTTTCATTTATATACAAACTGCATCTTAAATACAAATCTAAAAATCTTCATTTTCATTTTAAAAATCATAAATTTCACTAAGCATTCAAGTTATAAACTTGAATTAGATTTTTAAAATAATTGAATTTATCAATTTATTGTTTGATTTCCTGTAGAACAGTGTTATAGTTGTTATTCTTTTCAAAGGTGGTTTAAACATCTTCTAAAAATCTTTATTTGGGTTTACCATCTTGTTTCAGTTGAAAACTTTGAGCTTAATAATGATTTGATGAGAATATATTGAATTTGGAAGAAACTATACATCATGTATAAATCATCAGAGGAGTACAGAGCATCACAAACAAATATTCAAACTGAAGCACATATAACCCAAATTATCAATAAATCTTGAATTATTTAAATAAACTTAAAGCTTTTAAAAATCTTGTTTACTCACCTGCATAATTCCTAAACAAAGAACACTCTGATGTATTTTTTTTAAATCTGCAGTTGAAACTGTCTTGATCTCTTCCCTGTTTTTATTTGAATTTAAATTTTGAGTTTACTTTCCTTTTTTCTTATTTTTCTCAGGTATTATAGAACGAACTAAAGCAGATGTACGTATATATATAAAAGATAACAGGTGTAATATGGGAAGGTAGTAACTGGACAAACATTTTCTTTTCTTTGTTCTGTTTTGAACAGATTTTTCATGTCTAAAATATAAAGATTTGAGATGACAAAAAATTTGTCTTAAATGATAGAAATTAAATGCTTTGGTTCCTAACTTAGTTTACATATTATAATTATGTTGTACTATGTATAAAGATGTTTTGTATGAAGACATTTGTAGAAAAATATATTCTACAGGTAGACTTGGCTTGCATATGAAGATATCTTGATAAAATCATTTGTTTTTGTTAACCTCTAGTTTGAATAGTCTATATACATATGGTCAGGTTTTACTTTTCATACTTATTTGTCTAGTATAAAAATATTTGTGTATTGGCTTCTAACTTAAATAATTTATACACATATGTTTGTGTTTTGTTTTACATTGCATTTGGTTTTATTTTACTTATATTTTATACTTATATTATTTGTATTTGTATTTTATTTAAATTACATACATAAGTTTGACTTATATTTTACATTTATATTTTGTATTGCTAGAATTTGATTTTATTTTAAACATTATTATCTATAGATATTTTTATCAAATGTTAACAAAAGAAAGTATTTTAATTTAATTTTATAAGATAAATTTTATTATAAATATTATTGAGATATTTTATTTTAAATTTCCAGAGTCCAATTTCCTTTTTAAAATACAAATCCATATAAACAAATGGCAATAATTTCACAAGTCATAATCATTTTAAAATGATAAATTTACTTTTTATTTAGTTAGATTAAATATTTATTAAAAAAAGGGCCAAAATCCAGGGTCGTTACATTCCTCCCCCTTTAAAATAATTTCGTCCCCGAAATTTTAAAACAAAGATAATTTAAAAGCCTTTATGCCAACCATTCAAACATAGATATCGTTCATACATTAGCAAACAACCAAACAGTCTATCCTAACAAACATCACTAGCTATCTGGACACAAACCCGGATAAGCTTTCTAAAACTATCCAGAGTTTCCCAGGTGCAATCTCTGGGATCCTCGCTCCACTGCACTTTGACAAGCTTCACTACCTTACTCCTGAGTTGTCTCTCGTCTTGATCAACAAATCCGAACTGGATTCCTGATCACAGTCAAATCCGGCTCAACTTCCAAATCCTCCTGAATTACTGGTTCTACAACTAAAGATGGATCATGAACAAATTTCCTTAGATGGGATACATGTAATACATCATGAATTCCAAACATCCGTTCTGCTAATTCAATCCTATAAGCACGACACCAACTCTTTCCAATATCCGAAATGGTCCAATATATCCCGGGGAAAGTTTTCTCGTCTTTCCGAATCTTATAGTTCCTTTAATCGAGAAATTTTTGACCAAAAACAAAATCACCAATCTCAAATTCCAATTGTCTCCTTGTCTTATCTGCGTACTTCTTCTGACGGTCCCAAACAGCTCTCATTCTTCCTTGATAAGCTCAACTTTAGCAGAAACTTCGCGAATCAAATCTGACCCGAACACAAGACAATCTTTCGATTCTATTCAACAGGATGGGGATCTACACGGTCTTCCATAAAGAGTTCCGTAAGAAGCCATCTTGATACTTGCTTGGTAACTGTTATTATAGGAGAATTCTACCAAAGGAAGATGGTCTTTTCAAAATTCACCAAAATCAAAAACACAAGCTCACAACATATCCTCTAGAATATGATTCAGTCTCTCCATCTGCCCATCTGTCTGAGGATGTTAGGCTGTACTCAATCTCAAACTCGTTCCCATAGCTGATTGCAGAGCCTTCCAGAATTAGCTGGTAATGATAGAATCACAATCACTTACTATGCTAACAGGAACACCATGCAAATCTGACTATCTCCCTCAAGAAAATCTCTGCTAAAGAAACTGTAGTACGAGTTGCCTTAACTGGTATACAATAGGCATTCTTAGTTAACCGATCCACAATAACCCATATTCCATCATTTCCTTTCTTGGTTCTAGGCAAATCGTCGATAAAATCCATCGAAATCATCTCCCGTTTCCATTCTGGGATTTCCAAAGGTTGCAACAAACCGGTTGACTTCTTTTGACCACCTTTAACTTGCTGACAGATAGCACAACTATTAACGAAAGCAGCTACATCCCTTTTCATGCTCGGTCACCAAAAAATTCTTCTCATATCTTTATACATCTTAGAGATTCCTGAATGAATATTTAGTCTGGAGCGATGACAACCAGCTAAGACTTCTTGCCTCCATCCATCTATATTAGGCACACACAAACGACCATCAATCCTCAAAAGATCTATCCTCCATTTGCTTGCTAATGATTCTGACCAGGAGAGATGGAACAACTTACAAAAGAAACAAAACTGCATTCCTGCTAAGAGCATCGGCCACAACATTCGCCTTTCCCGGGGTATTCAGAATATCCAAATCATACGATGCCAAAAACTCGACCCATCGATGCTGCCTCAAATTAAGATCCTTTTGAGAGGAAAGATATTTCAAGTTTGTGATCCGTGAATAACTCAAACTTCTCTCCCAAGAGATAATGTCTCCAAATCTTCTAAGCAAAAACAATGGCTAACAACTCAAGATCGTGCGTAGCGTAGTTCCTTTCGTGTGGCTTCAATTGCCGACTTGCATACGCAATCACTCTTCCAATCTGCATCAACATTGCTCCCAGACCAACTATAAAAGCATATGTATAAACCTCAAATTTGCTCTTCCCATCCGGAATAGCTAGTACCGGTGCACTGGTTAGCCTCGACTTCAACTCCTGAAAATTTTCTTCACACAGGGATGTCCGTTTGAATTTAGCTTCTTTCCTTGTCAACTTAGCCAGGTGTGAAGAAATCTTAGAATAGTCCTTAATAAACTTCCTGTAATAGCCAGCTAATCCCATAAAAATGCGAACTTCCGACGGTGACTTCGGTTTCTTCCATTTCAGAATAGTCTCCACCTTCATTGGATATACAGAGATACGTTCACCAGAAACAATGTGCCCTAAAAATTTGTCTTCTGATTTCCAAAAATGGCACCCAGAGAATTCGCCTTCAAAACATGTCTCCTTAGTGTCTCCAACACTATCCTCAAATTCTACTTGTGCTCTTCTTCAGACTTGGAATAGACCAGGTTATCATCAATGAACACCAGAACAAACTTATTCAAAACATCCCTAAAGACTCGGTTCATCAGATCAACAAAGAACCTTAATGATCCATCTGATTTAGTGATAACACTGCCGCAGAACCCCAACAAGAAAAAAAAACAAGGCATGATCAATCCCTACACTAAAAGATCCTGAGACTGCTTAACTAACTCTTCTCTCTCTCTCTTAAGGAACCATCCTCCTACTAGGCTGAATCACCGGCACTGCTCCTGGAATCAAATCAATGCGAAACTCTATCTCTCGATGCGGAGGCAGACACTTAACTTCCTTGAAGACATCAGGGAAATCTTGGACCACATCGATATCTTCAACCTTCTCTTGAGAAGTCTCAACTCCATGTAAAAGACTGCTCAAGTGAACTCCAGAATTAATCACACAACACTCTGGCAATCCTACCTAAATCAGTTTCCAAAGAAACGGTCCTCTCATCACAATTCTAAACAACTTTATACTCATCGAGCCAGTTCATCGAAGAAATGGATCCACTCTGCTACTCTTGAGATTACCTCAAGAAAAACTACTAACCAGAAAATCTTCTCGACGGCACACAGAACACTTCGGGCTGCACTGCTGACCCAGATGCTAAAAGACTTCTGATCCAAGCACTTCAAGAAACTCGGACCTCGAACTAAACAGAAACATCCTACTGAGCTTAGCCACAACATCGAAGCTGACATACTTCTTTAGCTTGTTCCAAAGAAACATCTTCGGAGACATCCATAGCCACTGTGTCTCATCACACAGCTACTACATCCTGAGATATCAAGATGTCATGACTTGCTTTTGTCTAACCGATAGATCCAACTCTAGCACATCCAAACTTACACTTCAAAAATGAACTCCGAACCATAACAGGTTTCCTTCAGAGATCGATGAAATCCTTACACCATCCGAAGCTCACTCGAGACGGTAATAGGTCTGTAGTCTCGGCAGATACACTTCCAACCTCAAACATTCAAACTCCAACCTTTGGTAGTCGTGCTACTCACACCACTACCCTATCTACCTTTATAACTTATATTGGAAAACCCGAACAGGTAACCCAACAAGTAGGTAGAAATAAATAAATATATATGTAAATATATATATATATATATATCAAAATTACAAATATGCTCTCTCACAAAAGAAATCACTCAAGATCCTAGGTATTCGCTCAACCTAGCGCTCTGATACCAACTGTGACGACCTGCCCTTCTACTCCCAGAAAGACGTATCATTATTTAAGAAAGAAAGGGACAGAAAAAGAAAAGAATAGAAAGAAAGAACAACTACATCAGAATCTCACAGCGGAACGGAACAAAATATAATATGTCACATAACTATTACATAGTTTACATATATCAGAGTTATACAATATCATACACATGACAGTCATATATACATCTGTCACTATATACATCAGAGATACAGCATACATTAACTACACAGCAGAACTAGATAGATATATGTATACATACGTCTGGAAATCCTGCTCCAAGCTCCTCCAGACATCAACAATCCAAAACCTATCACTTGGCTACCCATAAAAATTTGAGTGCCCAAGAGTTTATGAAAAACAAAAATATAAACTCCGGGTCAGACATGGGTCTGGTATGCGTAAACGGTTTAAAGTTGTTTAACTTTGAAAACATTTGAAATAAAGGTATCACGTAAGACTCCCCACACATAAATATGGGTAAGTTTTTACCTTACGCTAACCAAAACATTTCATAGCAAATCCAGTGATATTATAATAGTGTCTAGGGTTTTCAAGTAAATAGAAAATAGCCGAAATTGTTACATTATTAAATTCCAGCTACTAGCCATAAAAGTGGGTAATACAAATCAAAATCGTAGGGTCTCGTAGGGAAAATGGGTTTCCATCAATGGCAGGGCTACTGGGGTACCACCTGTCACAGTATGGGGCCTAGATCACCGTACGAAGGAGCTACCCTAACTCCCTTGCCACACAAGGTCGGAACCATTCCTTACTGAACAGTCCCGAACAAGATAACCCTGTGGTTGTAGCTAGAAACCGCCCACACGGTCGAAATAAAAAGGGACATCTAGACAGGGGTATATATCGTCCTGCTTAGGCATGACCCACCTAACCTTGCTGCACATCCCCTGTTTTAACCATTCCCAGTTGATGAGGCTTGAGGCAGTGATTACCTTTATATAACATATCTCTTAGAATGCTCATCGTCCGCCGGACGATGTGTTGAAAGCATTCAATCCATACAAGTTCGTTTTGGGTTCGAACGAAACCGAAGGCATTATCTCGTTACACTCATTTTGGAAACACCCTTAGAGTCAACGACAATAACCCATGCATTTTGAAAACACCATCTCGATCTCTACTTGAGAATGCATGACCTAACGTTTAATTTGGATCAATGTGGTTTTTGAAAAATTATAAATGACCCACGATCCCGGTCTCATCGAAATCCAAACGCCATTTTAGAAGCCAAGTTGTCTAATTAACTTAAACAGTTTAATTCAACACATGAATTCACATAGCATTTATCACAGATAAATCATTCACAATCATCATAGATATATCAAGGCATATCACAAAACATCACGGAATATCACCAAATAAATATCACAAATCAGATATACTACATACACAACATTGATAAGCAAGCATCTTAAATTCTCATTTGTAATTAATTCAATTTAATTTAATTATTAATTCAAATTTAATTTAATTACATGAGATTAATCACTTAACCCTATTTAATTGATCATTAATTATCAATTAATTACTTATTCCATTTCAAATTGTTTAATAAATAAATTATTTCTTAATCAATCATTATGTCTTAATTACTTAATTACTTTATTCACACTATTTAATTAATTACTTCTTAATCAAGTTATTTACTTTAATTAACTATTACTTAATCACTAATTAATAACCTTAATTATTAATAAATAAAACTTAAGTACCCATTTATTAACTGCTAATTGCTTAATAAATCAATTATTAATTCTTAATTAAATTACTTGATCAATTAACTATTAATCATTCATAAATTAACTTAAGTAATTAATTACAAATTCATTTATTACTTACAATCCATCACTAATTACAATTAAAAAGTAATTATTCTTAATTACTTTCTGAAAATAATCAATTAATATTAATTATTAAACTTAATTAACATTTTAGAAGTCTTCTTTAAATTGTTGAAAATCAATGTATTACTAACCACAAACTTAAACATTAACAAATTACATACTTAACTTGAAGTAATTACTTAATTTAGAGTAATAATAATTAAGTGTTAAAAAACATTGTTATATATTAACTAAGATGATTAAACTTGTATTAGGTTTTTAACTTCAAACAGTTAAACACTGCTAAGTTTTACAGTGTTTAAAGTTTGATGAAACTATTACTTAACTTTACTTTTAAATAAAATAATGCAGGAAACAAACCCGAGAACTACCCTATTAAACCCGAGTATCACTTCGAGTTAAACACCCTATTCCCCGAGTCACCCTCCCTGTACACAACTTCTTCTCCTTTCTCATTTTTTCCAGTAAACTTAAGTTTTAACTAAGTATAAATCCACGCATCAGGCTACTCACTCTCAAACTCAACAAAAACCCGAAGCAACCACCAGTTTAACTCGAGCATGACTCGAGATGCCAAGCATCAATGACACTGACATGAAATCCACCGCCGTACACATGCACGGCGGCGTCACCCAGTTCCGGCGAACACCAACGCCGCAGGCGAATCAGTAAACACCCACTCACTCGAAATCCAAACCTAATTCGTCATCAAATGTTCGAAATCAAAAATTTGCCATCTGCTTAAAAAATTGTAATCCGACCATCCATTAAATCGTCTCGCGACCGCCGCATAAGCCACCGGAGGCGCACGCACCACGACCACACGTCACTCTCCCATTTCGAATTTCTCGTGACACTCGATCGCGTAAAGAAAATGAAATTCGTCACACTTCAGTTAAGACTAAAAACATGAACACAAGCCCTAAATAAATCTCGTTCGATCAATTTTTGTGTTTGAAAAATTATTCAACATTTTTCCCAACATCATGCATGTTCATACTAGCTCCAAAACAAATTTGAACAATTTAAATTGAATCGATAACCGAAAATTTGCAAAAATGTAATTATTTTATATACAAACTACACCTTAAATACAAATCTAAAAATCTTCATTTTCATTTTAAAAATCATAAATTTCACTAAGCATTCAAGTTATAAACTTGAATTGGATTTTTAAAATAATTGAATTTATCAATTTATTGTTTGATTTCCTATAGAACAGTATTATAGTTGTTATTCTTTTCAAAGGTGGTTTAAACATCTTCTAAATATCTTTATTTGGGTTTACCATCTTGTTTCAGTTGAAAACTTTGAGCTTAATAATGATTTGATGAGAATATACTGAATTTGGAAGAAACTATACATCCTGTATAAATCATCAGAGGAGTACAGAGCATCACAAACATATGTTCAAACTGAAGCACATATAACCCAAATTATTAATAAATCTTGAATTATTTAAATAAACTTAAAGCTTTTAAAAATCATGTTTACTCACCTGCATAATTCCTGAACAAAGAACACTCTGATGTATTTTTTTTGAATCTGCAGTTGAAACTGTCTTGAGCTCTTCCCTGTTTTTGTTTGAATTTAAATTTTGATTTTACTTTCCTTTTTTCTTCTTTTTCTCAGGTATTACAGAACGAAATAAAGCAGATGTACACACACACACACACACACACACACACACACACACACACATATATATATATAAAAGATAACCGTGTAATACGGGAAGGTAGTAACTGGACAAACATTTTCTTATCTTTGTTCTGTTTTGAACAGATTTTTTTTTGTCTGAAATATAAAGATTTGAGAAGACAAAAAATTTGGCTTAAATGATAGAAATTAAATGCTTTGGTTCCTAACTTAGTTTACATATTATAATTATGTTGTACTATGTATAAAGATGTTTTGTATGAATACATTTGTATAAAATTATATTCTGCAGGTAGACTTGGCTTGCATATGAAGATATCTTGATAAAATCATTTGTTTTTGTTAACCTCTAGTTTGAATAGTCTATATACATATGGTAGGTTTTACTTTTCATACTTATTTGTCTGGTATAAAAATATTTGTTTATTGGCTTCTAACTTAAATAATTTATACACATATGTTTGTGTTTGGTTTTACATTACATTTGGTTTTATTTTACTTATATTTTATACTTATATTTATTTGTATTTTTTTTGTTTAAATTATATACGTATGTTAGACTTATATTTTACATTTATATTTTATATTGCTAGAATTTGATTTTATTTTAAACATTATTATCTATAGATATTTTTATCAATTGTTAACAAAAGAAATTATTTTAATTTCATTTTATAAGATAAATTTTATTATAAATATTATTGAGATATTTTATTTAAATTTCCAGAGTCCAATTTCCTTTTTAAAATACAAATCCATATAAACAGATGGCAATAATTTCACAAGTCATAATCATTTTAAAATGATAGATTTACTTTTTATTTAATTATATCAAATATTTATTAAAATAAATAGGGCCAAAATCCAGGGTCGTTACAGTAATCTCATTTCAATTTTGAGTTTGCTCAAAAAATCAAAAGAGATTATTCACTTGTACCTATCATTTTCTGACGGCTTCGAGTTTCCTCAATAAATATGTATAATTATCTTACCTTGTCTATTTATTAATAATACTACACATAACATCTCTAGCTTGAGTTTGCTCAACAGCTAAAGAGTATGCAAGTAATTCAATAATATATAAATGGTAAAGGGCAACATTTATAGTAAAAAATCATAGTCTTTAATATATTTAATTGAGTGACATTGACTTATGGAATAATGTGTTTCTAATGAAATACCCTCGTGATTCTAGTGTCAGACACATTAGAAATCATGGTATATGTACTTTACATATGTATTTATTTCTTAAGTCTAATTAGGTTGCTTACTCTTCCACCTTTAATTTATACATCTATGTTATATAAATTTTAATTATTATATAACTTTTATAATTTAATTGACTTGTATAACAGTTGTTAACGAAAAAATATGTTAACCCCAAAGTGTGTGCATAAAAAAGAGAAGCTTTATAAGTGAGGTATTGTCGAGGCTAATTAAAGTCTTCAAATCAATGTGTTCACCCATATCAACCCTAATTTTGGCCATCATCGCCATTAATAGCTCGAGGCAATATGCGAAGTATAAGTCAATATGAAGGTCAACATTCAAGTTAATATGCACGATAAAATTTAAATCACAAGATCAAGGAAGCTCAGTATGCTATGCAAGTCATAAGTCCAAGCTAATCAATATACAAAGTCAGTCAAATGTACAAGTCATAGTTCAAATCAAGTTAAAGTGGCTGTCCTTGTTTGATTTCCAAGTCCTTATGTGTATAATTTTTCAAGTGCTACAAAAGGAAAATTCCATAATTCAATCTAGGATTTACAAAGTTTAAAATATAAGAAATGAAAAAATAGAATTTGGCCCTTTCCATGAAGCACCTAGGTCCATTTTTAAAGGGTTCGACAAATGACAGGCTTCGACATTAGCAGTGTCGTCGATCATCAAGGTCGATACTCTATCGGCTTCAACATTAGTAGTATCATCGAACATCGAGGCCAACATTCTTATATTCACACAGCTGAACTTTAGTATTGATTCAATAGGGTCGATACTCGGCATTTCTAAACTCAATGTTGATAGTTTCTTCTTCACCGATCAACTTTCATTACTACCGTACATAATATTGATGAAAGACAACATTAGTAAAAGTGTCTTCGACAACCCTTTTGGGTGTATTGACGGTTCTCGGTATGAGTATCGACAAGGACTCCATATCTTGAGACCTTCTTTGATTTATAGTTGGTGGCATTGAATAATGGTGACATTGATGACCATCAATGTCGATATTTAGTAGCTTACTAGATGCGGCATTAACTACACTTGTGGATATTGACGATGATAGTCATCAACATCACATAGGTAGATGTATGGTGTCTCTTAGCCCTATTCATAAGAGTCCTTGTTGTAATAGTATTGAACCTTGGCAACATTTGCAAATTGTGTTTCCCTTTATAAGGTAGTTTTGATGAGCAACGACGTTGGGATGAAGAACATCATCAATATTTAATAACTTTGATCACAAGCGGAATTAAGGATGTTGACTTTGACAATGTTGACATTGATAGGACATGACTTCATTGCATCAGAAATCATGGGTCTCGACATCAATCATAGTACTATTCGACATTTGCCGTGACTCATGGAAGACGATGTTTACCTTTCATAGTTATGGGCTTTATCGAGACTAATTGATTTTATGCGACGTCACTATTCTTTGACACTATTTCTTTAAACATCTTCGACATGGTCATAGTAGTAACAGCAGTCTTATGTATAATATTATATCAGCTAAATCTTCTTTAATTAATTTAATAATTATCATTTTAATTAAATTTATTTTATGCATTTTAAATTGGATATGGGCAGTACAATAGTTATAGTAATACACTTATATCTTATATACATGTATTATATTACCTATTAATTAACATTTAATTAATATATCTAATTAAAAATAATTTAAATTAATTATAGTTAATTTATAAAATTATATGTACACACTACCTTAACATCTTAAGATAATGTTACATATATCAATATATATATATGTTATTTAATTTAATTAATTAACTTTTAATTAATTATTAATTTACTTAATCTCATTAAATAATGCTAATTTTTGTAAATAATTATTTTTAATTTTAAAATAATTTTGAAAATTATTTTATAAAACTATTACTTTTTAAAATTTTAAATTTTAGTTTAATTTCAAAATAGATTTTGAAATTAACCAAAGGCCCAAATCAATTTAAGCCTTTAGACTAGGGATAACTTTTGAGCTTATCTCATCATTTTGGACCGAGCTAGTAGTTAGGTAGGGTAGATTACTTGGTCACCCAAACCCAACCTTAGACACCCTACTATATAGGTGGGCTTTAATAAGTTAGCATTAATACTGCTAGTTTAGACCAAACAGGCTATTTGTCTCTGATATCATTGTTGAAACTAGGCTAGCACGCAGCATGTTAAATGGATGAATTTCAATTTTTTATCATTTTAAATCTTATTGGGCCTATGAAGTCTAAATTGATTTAGATCTAATCTAAATAAATTTTAATGAAATATTTATTTTATTTAATTAATTTATATAAGGATTTGATTTTGTATAGATATGTAATATATAAAGTGTATATGTGTATCAATTACATACATACGTGTAAGTGTGCGTGCAACATACAAATGTATACATGGTATAATATGCCCATTATAAGTGTTGGGATTTACATCGTAATAGACACATTGGCTCTTTTATGCGCACTGCTATCCAAAGCAAATTTAAAATAAAAACACACACACATATACAATATTTAAAATTTTGAATATTTATTTTGTAATAAAATAAGTTATTTTGAATAAATCCATAATTTTGAAATTCAAAATTCATTTTAAATATCTAGTTTGTTTAATTAGGAAAACAGTTTTAAAACAAATATGGATTTATAGATTTGAATTATATATATATATATATATGTATGTATGTATGTATGTATGTATGTATGTATGTATGTATGTATGTATGTATGTATGTATATGTATGTATGTATATTACAAAATTAAAAAAAGGCCATATATATAAATGAAATAATTTATTTTAATCAAGTTAATGATTTTAAAATTAAAAATTCATTTTCAAAATATCTAATCTGTCTAATTAGGTAAACAGTTTAAAAACAGATGTGGATATATATATATATATATATATATATATATATATATATATATATATATATATATATATTGATACATATATATATACTATATAAAATTAAAAAAATATCATAAAAATATTTATATCTTATAATTTCCAAAAATTATTTTTTATGTACATATTTTTAATAATAATACATTAAATTAATTAACAAGATAATTAAAATCTACGTTTAAATAAAATGCCTTATGGCCAAAATTAAAATGTGTGTGTATACACACACACATACATACAGAGCACAGGAATATCCTGATTCCTCTACGCCAGTTTGGCGTTGGAATGGCATAGGAAAACCGAGTTATCGACGCCTTCCCTACGTTGAATGAAATGTCGTAAAATTAAACGTGGCAAAAAAATTTATCTATGACCTTCCTACACCACGCAAAGTATAGTTACCTATGACTTTCCTATAACAGAAATTTCCTATGCCCTTCCTATGCCATTTGTTTTCCTACGTTCTTCCTAACCCATAGACTAGCTACATCATTTATTTTCCTATGCCCTTCCTACGCCTTGAGTTTACCTACAGTCTTCCTATGCCAGCTATTTTCCCACACTCTTCCTACGACAAGGATATTACTACGCCCTACCTTCGCTATAATTTCCCTACGCAGTTTTGAGTTTTTATACACCCATCTTATGCCTTTCCTACATCGTTTTAATTTATTTTTGCTATATTATCGCTGCTTTTGTTTTCCACCACCACAAGCATGATGATAAAATCATATACAACCGAACCTGTAACACAAATACACACACTTATCAATAAAGACATTCATAATCATTACATATGGTCAATAATAATACTCTATAATTTCTATTTAATTAAATCCAAATAATGCATCAAATTTAAGTCCTACATCCATAAGTTTAAATATGAAATCAATATGTTCCAACACTAAGTAACATGCTTAAACCAAATACTAAAAAACATAAATATAAGTATAAAGGAATGCCTTTAAGACTGTCAAGGTTGGCTTTGGCTTGGATCTCCATCAAACTGCTGGTTCACCGGATTTTTAAACTCTAAAAAGGAATTCTTAAGTTCTTGAAGCTCGTCTTTAGTGTGCTTTAGTTCCTCCTCCAACTTAGTACTCTTGCTTATGCTATAAGTAGCATCTCTATATCTCTGCATTTTATTAAACTTTGCATTAAGTAAAAACCTTTTACATAACTAAACATTTACTAAAATGTAGTGCACATAACATTTGTTGATGCATTATTATAAATGTTGGAATAATTTTTCTTTTCGTTCTTTGCTTTGTTACTAGGTACTTTGGGTGCAGTGCAAGATGTTAACAAGATGCATTATGAGCACAGGACTGCAATAGAGCACATGTTTACCCCAGCGCCTACATATATATGTATGTGAAAACAAACATAAATTTAAGCATATATATGCACACAAGCACAGGCTGCAAAAAATAAAGAAGTTTGCAAAAACATTTATTTGAACCATATGTAAAAAATGCACCCGTCTTCATAGAATAAAATTTATGTAGATGTATATAAAAGCAGTATCCTTGATATTGTATACAAAATGATGTTTATAGCAGTTTGCATAATTAGTTAGTAGATGATAAAACTAATAAAATGACAAAGTTAGCCAATGCTACGTTGATAAGTAGAATACATATGGTTCAACATTACCATTAAGCTCCTCAAAAAGGAAATTAATATAGTCCCAATCAATGATTGGTGTATTAATAAATGAAGGTGGATATAGATTCTATGTCAGATGCATGTGCTACGTTGATTAATCATTAGATTATCTCTATTCTATATCGTTTGCAAGTCCCTTGGGCTACATTAGTTAGTATCACTATCGGGCGAGGTAGCAGTATATAATTTTTTCTAATTATGTAAATGGTAAAGTATAATTTTATAATATATATAATACTAGTTAACTTTTATATACACACATATGTTACATTACCATTAATACATGTGTGTGTGTGTGTATGTATAAACTTTATATTTAATAAAACAAAAATAAATTTCAATCTTTTTTGCTGTAACATTAATTTTTGATATTTAATAAAATAATTTTGGACACATAATTACATATATTTATTAGTTCATTTTTATTTGTACTTAAGACACTATTAAATCAATTTGCAACTGATTTAGTGTTTTAAAAATTATGTTTAAAAATTTGCTACTGTGATACACACACACACACACACACACACACACACATATATATATAATTATCATTATTATTTTTAAAATTTATTAGTTCAAACAAATAGAACTACTTGAGAGAGAAATTTGTAGATTTATACCTACATATGCATAATATGACAATACAATTAAACATGACAGCGATTGTGCATATAAATATGTTCAAATATTATAGGATGTTACCTAAAAACGTTGCTTTAGATTTGCACCTTGATAAGCAGACTTTCCTAGATTCGATCTCGATTTGAGCTCATCACTTTGTAACTTCTTGGAGAACCACTTTTAATTTTTTTATTTGATGTTTGGATCTGATATCTTTGGTCTAAGGAGGTTGGAAATGGAAACTATCACAAAGGAGAGGGAAAGCTGAAGTAACTTGCAACAAGGGTTAGTGCGGACTTTTATAGAGAGAGTAAAATAGATATTCTCTCTTTGATCTATCCGTCTCTATTACCAAATCTAGATCCAACTTTTTTTAATCTTTAGCCCTTCTCTTGCTCCCTTATAGTTGCTAGAGAAGGCTATTGTTTGAACTAAAAATGGAACAAGCACCTAGAAGATTAAGTAGAGAATGAAAACAAGTAGAAAAGAACACATAGCAATTTATAGTGGTTCAACTAATCTTAGCCTAAGTCCAGTTAGTGATTTTATTGACTAACTTGCTGATTACAAGCAGAAGTTCTTACGGATCGGTATAAATCTGATAGTGATTACAAGAAATTAGAGTTAGGGAAAACAAGAGCCAAAAGATTCTTAGAAATGAGCTCTGCCACTCTATTTATTGATGTATGAAGCCTAAATTCTTTCCCAGAAGACCACCATATTGTTTTCCACACCATAGACTATTTCTCCAAAAAGTAGGTCGTCGCATCAGGAATTAACTTGGATCGGTACTAATCCATAGGATTGGATCAGTACCGATCCATAAGATAGCCAAATTGGTTGTCTTGAGCTCTTCATGTTGGATCGTCTGATGGTCAACTTCATGATTCTAAGTTTGTTTGCATCTATATGTGGTTGTCTCTGAGTCCAAATGATGGATCCGTAGAAGAACAAATTTGCTGATTCAAGTGCTCGTAGAGATTGATAGAGAATTGCATTGGAACAACAGAATAACACTTGGAATAGGCTTTTGCATCGATTGGAGCATGTAAGCAAAAGTTTGGAAAGATTGGAGAAGAAAAGTTCAATGGTACCGATCCAGGGAGTTCGATCAGTACCGACCCACCACTTAGGTGGATCCTTCCCTTCTTATCTTGGGTTAGTTTATATTTTTTCTATGACTTTGTTTGTGTTTAGTTTTCTAAACTCTGGGGCTATCTCTCTGCACTTCCTACCTTGATAGTTTCAAGTTCGACTTGTCCAGTCTGTCGAAATATGGCATGGTCAAAAGGCCGGATAACAATTGCCTCCCAAAGTATATCTCATTTCAAATGTGATGTTCTTTGAATTAAGTCAAGTCAGGATTGTGATGGATTCCACTCTTGGCTTCGAATGGTCGTTATCCTTTCCGTGGATCGATTCCATGAAAGTTATATCCATAGCCATTCATTGTGACATTTGCCAGCATTTGATATTATAAATCTGGAATATGCTCTCACAATCTGTTATTGCAAACTCTATAATTTTGAACTGGCTCCCTTCATGGATTTTCCTGGTTCGAAACTGATTTCCTTTCACTCTAGTCATCTTGGTTCTGGATATGTGTACATACACATGCATATGTTCATGGTCTTGAACATTTTTTAATTTTATTTTTTGTTCAAGACTCGGTATTGATCCAGCTCTTTAGATCGGTACCGATCTAAAAGTTGGAGAAGGTTTCCAACTTTATAGCTTATAATTTCGGGACTAAAGAGTTATATAACCAATCTCTTTCCATTCTCCTCTTTACTTCAATTACTTTGCTTACCGATCCAAGCCTTTGAGTTCGACATTAAAATCTTTAGCACCCAAATCTCCTCCCACTTTTGTTATTCATAGCTCTGCCTGATCTGACTATCTTTGCCCTAGTCTCTATTTCACCACCTTGGGGCACCCAAAGCACACCTACTGGGTCATCACGGAGCACTCCTCCCAAGGAACAAGGAAAGGCCAGGAAAACAAAGAAGGGGATGAACCTTCCTCAGGAGAGAAGAAATCCAAAAGGTAGAAGCATAAGAAGTGAATGCCTGTTTGATTTGTGTAGATAGACTTGATTTTAGTGTGTAATCATAGTAGTCTATTTTGGTTTTCTATCGGCTTTTTGCATATTCAGACTCCCCTTTTACTTTCGGTTTAGGCATAAATAAAACTTGTATTTATCTTTTCAAGTTCTACGTGAATAACAAAGGTTTTTTTGTTAAATCTTTGTGCGAATTTGCCTAAATTATTTAAGAGATGCACTTTCCATTCAATGTACTTATGATCCATTTCTCTTCCTTATTGTAGTCGGACTAAATCACTAGCCCATCTCCCAATTTGTCAATCTTTTGTCGTTGTAGAAAACACTAAATAATCATAGAAATGCCAACTCTGGGAACTAGTAGAGGTAGAACACTTACACTAGCAGTTCTGATATCCTTTACTAGGATAGTGATTTTCAATCGTGCCAAAAACTCCAAGCATGGACCAAAGTTCTTAAGTAAGATCCTATCTTACGTCGGGCATGGTCTTCGGCCTTATACTCTAAGCAAGAAATCGGTGATTGGATGGTCATAACATCCAATTCAAGTCAAACTCTTGCCCTCATATTAAGAGCTAGAGTTTGTGGATGCACATCATGTCACATTCATATTGATTTATACCACTTTCTCCACATTAAGGGCCAGAGTTAGTCAATGGATGGACGGTCATGTCTCGTCAATTTGGGTCTATACTCTTGTTTTTATTCCAAGGATAAGAGTTGAGAGAGTGAATGATCATATCATCCTCATTTTGGTTTATACTCTTGCCTCCACACCAAGGGTAAAAGTTAGTCGATGGACAGCCAAGTCACGTTCTTTTAGGTTTATACTCCTATCCTCAATTAGGTTAAAAGTTAAAAAATGAACGTTCATATCATGTTCTTTCAATTTATACTCCCACCTCTACATCAAGAACAAGATTTAGCATATCACGTCCATTTTGAGTTTATACTTTTGCCTCCGTGTCAGGGGCAAGAGTTAGCTGGTACCAATCTCTGGACACCGAGGGCGATTGAACTTCAAAGGTTTGATCATGGCCTATGGAAGTTTCGTTGGAATCCATCTTCGGGTACCTGCATTACACATATGAAAATTCATTCGAGTAGGTTGCATTTTATAACTCTTAAGCAATGTAAAGATAGATCTGCCAAGCCATTTTTTGAAAATGGGAAATGACAGATTTTGTCTTATTATATGGCTTCATTCAATTATGTACAAATTTATTTCTAAGAGAAATAGCGTCATAAATGCTCATTATTCCATGCCCTCAAGAGTGAGATCCCATCAACGGTTGCAAGTCTAAAAGTGCAATCTCTAAGCTTTTGTTCAATTGCAAACGAACCCTCCCAAGTCGGACCCAAATTTCTAGGGCACGGGAAAATTCGTTTAATAAATACTCCGATTTCAAAGGTCTGATTCCTAACTTTAGCGTTGTAATATCAAGTGACTCGGTTGCAGTGCACAACTGCTCTCAAGTCAACTTCGTCTCATTTCTCATCCATCATGTCAAGTGATTTCAGAAGGAATTGCTCATTCGTATGTGGATTGTAATGAATTACCCAACAGAAGGTACTTCCAATTTAACTAAAATCATAGCCTTCGATCCGTAGGCTAGGGCGAATGGAGAATGGCCAATTGCTGACTTATGGGTCGTTCAATAAGCCTAAAGTACTAATGGAAGTTCATCGACCCACTTTCCCTTAGCCTTTTCCAATTGCTTCTTGATAATGTACTTGATAATCTTATTTATAGCATCAACCTGTCCATGCGCCAGGGGGTGTGCCACCGAAACAAATCTCTTCTCCATGCATTGTCGAAGGTGAATATCCTTAGCTGTTGAATTGGGTTCCCTTTACTATCAAACTTCCTTTCAACCTTGTTGAAATCACTTTGAATGGAAGACAATGCAAAATAATAAGAAGAATCTTCAACAAGTCCTTTCAAAGTAGTCGAAGGGATGCTATAACAAAATTATAGAAGTTTCACAACCTATCAAAGGAGTCGAAATGATGCTACGGCTAAAATTCAGAAGGTTCTCAACCTTTCAAAGGGGTCAAAAAGGTCAAAAGCACCCTTCCACTTCAATAACCACCTTTTGAAGCAAATAATTCCACATACATGAAGATCTTTCGAATGAGTTAAAGCAATAGCTTTTGAAGACAAAGGACAACTTTTTATATATGCACCAAACCTTTCGAAACCAAAAGTTTCACCTTCAATCAAACCACTCAGAAGCATGTATTAACTTAAGCAACCCGTTCAAAAGCCAAACCAAGCTTTTCAAACTGGTCAAAGCCATTATTATCAGGAAGGTTCCACATCAAGTCACAAACAGAAGTTTAGAAGCAACTAACAAAGTCAAAACCATCAGTATTGCAACACTTTCGAAACCATTGGATAAATCCTATCGACAGAGTCAAAAGCTCCTACAAAGCAAGAAAGGTGTAACATCCCATTCAACAAAAGCTGAAGTATTCTAAAGACAACATGGCAGCCACCTTTCATCCAGATCTAAAGCATTGGGTAGAAAGGTGCTGACCCGCATCTATAAATAAGACCCAAGGGGTCTGGTTTTGGGAATCCAAACTGAGTTATGGAAGGGAAGTCTTCAATATTTTTGATTACTTAGCTGTTTCCCTAGATTTTGTTAGATCTAATTGTGTCTTTCAGGTGTCGATCACGTTGAAAGAACTCTTTCACTAAGAGAGAAACCCCTGCATATTCAAGTAATTCCAGTGATAGCTACCAGGCCACCTTCTATTGGATCCTACTATCGACAAAGTCGAAAACTTATTTCAATCCACTTTAACCTATGATTCCTAATCCAAACCCAAGACACTTAAGAGTTCAGCTTTCGACAGGGTCAAAACCTCAATTTCAGCATAATTAGCCTTGGATCCCGAAAGCCTTAACAACTAAGTAACTTAGCCTTCGACTGGGTCGAAACCTACTAAGTCAAACCTTACTCTAAGATTCATAAAGCTATCCATTTGTGTTTCGCAACAGCTTCAAAAGGAAGGCTTTTGAAAGGTAAGAAATACTATCTCAGCAAGCACGAAAGGATGATATGAAAGGAAATTAATCGTTTCGACTGGGTCGAAAGGTGGATACAAGAAAGTCTTCACTAAATCCTTATATTCGAAAGGGTAATCAAAGAGAATACACATTCATCAATCTTTTAAACTTAATTAAAGGCGACCAAAAGAGACAAATCTCTTTCCTCACCTTTATTTTGGAGTGCTAACAAGATTTCCTGTTAACATTTTGGCGCTAGAAGGAGGGCCTGACCCGCCGACTTGGTTGAATGCTCAACACTACTTGTCTCTAATCTAACTCAATTTCCAACTTATCTACTTTGGTTTGACATCACCGTGGCTAGCAAAATCAAAAGATTTGAGCAAGGAACTTCCGAACCATATTTGATAGGGTTCCCTCCAAGAACAATCAAAGATTCTAAACAATATAAGAGCAAAGGCTAAGATTAGAACCCTTAAGAATTATGAATAAGTAAAGAGGAATCATATGATCCAAAGAAAAGGAGTTTGAACCCCTTTCATATTAGTTCCACCTCTATTTTTTCCTTAGGAAAAAGAAAAATGGAAGTGACAATTTGTTCAGACAATTGAGGGAAACTATTCAACATTATTCCAAAGGCACAATCTTTGAAAAAGAGATAATGGTTGACTATAATGCCTTTGCACATAAATGGCAACGAACTGCAATAGAAACACTTCCAATACGAGAACTCCAAAGGGTGTTAAAAAGAAAACAGCTGAACAATGTGAATCAACAAGGCCAAGGAATAAGAAACGGAAAAGCCATATTCAAGAAACAAGTTTCAAGTCTAGACTTCCTAAAGAATGCAACTTAACAACATCCATGGAGAATGCTTACTAGTTAACTCACTATCAACTTTCTCTAGAGGATGGTTCTCTAAAGACATTTACACCACTGGTTGAGGATAAGATTTCCTACTAGCAGATTTCAGATATTCCAGTAGTATGGGTTAAGTTAAAGTCTTTATTATTTTTTATTATGACCAAAAAGGGGTTTCAACACATTTAGTCAAATATAAATACTGTTTATTTTTTACCATGTGATTGACATAATAGTTTGCCAATCCTCATGAATGATATAGATAGACTTTTATATCAATTTTAAGGAAACAATTGGAAATATTATTTGTTTATACTTTAAGGGAAATTAGAACAATACCGAAAATTGAAGGATTCGGCAAATACAGACATTGTGATATAGCTATCAAACAAATGATTCAGAGATAACATTACTGGGAAGAATCAAAAATCATGTTTTATTTACAAAATTTACATGCTTTACACAAATAATGAAATTATTTACAAGTATATAGAAAAAATATATACATTTCTCAAAGTATGAATTCTTTATAAGTCTTCAGTAGCCTTGTTCAGGTTCTCAACAATCAAAGGGTCTATGATGTGATGGATAGCAATATAAAGAACTTCTTTAAGTTTCTTCTCTTTCTTCATTATCATATCCACATCATCAATTGCATCGATATTAGTCTTCAAAGCACGATTGAAAGCTCTATTTGCACCTTTAAGGGTCTTGTTTTCCCTTTCTAATTCAACAATGTGCTTCAAAAAAGATAATTCTCGCGTTTGAGATTTTAAATTTTAGCAGGATATTCATTTATGCACTATGAATATTTTGCTTTCTGCTACTCATTAAAGCATTTCATCATTTCAAACTTAAATTTCCTACACCATTCACCCACTACCTTCTTATCTAAAAATGGAGGAGGATTTGTTGTAGTGGGAAATCTCTGAGCAGCAAGGAAAGTGGATCCTGTAAGCTTAGCAGCGGATGGTATAGCATGAGGAATGGGAAAATCAATAATAAAAATATTATCTCCCATAATAAGTTCTAACAACTCGCATTGAGCCTGACTATCCTTCAAGATCATCTCTAAATCACTTATCTGTTAGAGAAGTTCGGTCATTTTGAGATCGAAGTCAATTGAAGGATTCGATTTAACATGGCGTTTCAGAGCGGAAATCATTTCATTCTTATTATTAACATCAGCCTCTAAAATGGCCATTTGATCCCTAAGATTTCTTACAATCATTTTCTGAAGTAAGAATCTTTTGTGCCATTTTATAGCTTCCGTATTGCCATGAAAGCGAGAAAATAAGGTATCTTCAAGGACTTCGCTCTTTTCAAGTTCTGTTAACAACTTAACTCTAAGAGTAATAAAGCGTAATGCTGAATCGAGTAAGTGAGGTGATGTCGATAACTGTAATTCCTATTTAAACAAAAAAGAAACAGAATGAAGACAAAACCAAAATGATGAATCTTTTTATTATTACTATAAAAGATTACAACTTCAATGACAATGAAACTGAAAGAGTACAATTGAATATTTACTCTACAACTAAGCTGATTAACTACATTTCTAATTTTATTTAATGAGTTAGCAAAAAGGATAACGGTCGATTCAAAAAGAATATTGACTCCTTCAGGAGTAACGGCCAGTGGATATTTACTGTAATCCCACTCTTTGATGGGAGGACTATCGCATCCATATATTAGTTTGGTGTGTAATGTCCAAATCTCCTTGAGTATTTTCTCCTTTTCTTCACATGAAGTCAAAGTGGAGACGGGGTGTTCCATGTAAAGTCTTTATAAATCTCTAAGAAAACAATATCTTTTCAATTTTGAAGACTTTAAGATTGGTGCTTTTTCGAGATAAAATCTCCTCAATTTAACATATTGACTTAGGTATTCTCTGAAGATAAGATGGCTTAAGGAATAGTCACTTTGTTATAACATAATAAATGTGGTAAGCATAAAAAGCAAGACTAATACAAATATTTACACATCAATATATTATTACATGTTTATGATCATTCATATGGTTCATACAAGATTGACTTATTAAATAACTGATGAAAAATTTGTCCTTATAAAACTTGAGTTCTTCAGGAGGAAGATCTTAGGGAATGGATCTGACTCATGGTAAGTTCCAACAGGCTCCAGGATGTGGGTCAGATCTGAGTTCGTCCAAGTATCATTTGTGTAAGCGCCTAAGTAGACCTCCTACTAAATTCACCTAAACATGAAAAGTCAATAATGGGGTGTCTATAATAGGATTTATATAGGAAATTAACTAGAATGTCCCTCTCCTCAATCGACATCCTGAGTAAGGTAATTAACTCCCAGTTCTCTTTCAAGAGAGCGTCATAGCGAAGGCGCGCTCTCCTCAGTCGTGGGGCAGCTTCTTGATGCTTAAAAGATGCTAACACTACTGCACTTCTATTAAGTTTGTGATATTTATCAGAAACTTGATCTTATAAGGGTGGACAGTTTCTTTCTTATCTAAAATAGACGAGTTATACTATTATTATCTTCAAAGTGAAAGGTGTTTAAACCGATAATTTCATACCTAAGATACTGGGATTGAAGCTCGAGAAGCTTGATCCTTTTCGTTATGCACTTCAACATTAATAGAAGCGGGCTCCTCTTAAGGGCCAAAAGGTGCAAGAGATGTAGGCGGAATCGCTTCATGAGGATATAAATCTTTTTCAGAGGACTTTGTATTATCATCCCCATCTTTCTCAGAAGCTTCAGTATGGCCACCTCCGCTACCACCTGACATTACATCAAACATGCCATTTTGTCACACTTTTTTCATTTCATTTGTCACGGTTATTATTGTTGGAAATTTATAATGGTTATTACTGTTACATCATATTATCACGGTTAGACAAAATTTGGGCTTTTTATAAATAACTCAAAGATATTGGACAGAGTCATCATTTATGTTTCAATTGTAACTTCAGTTGTTTGTCACGCTTCTGGCTTCTTAGCTCATTCTTTCCTAAATCAAATTAGGTTTAAGACGTCTCTACTAACCTTCCTTCGATCCATCCTGTCACCTGCCTACCTTCGTTCTATTTCAAAGCATCGTCCATTTTTTTGGCAAATCCGTCCATCTCTTTCATCGCCTTCGCCCTTCTTCAAAGTCAGGTAATATTTTCGTTTTACTTTACGATGAAGAAGACTATTGGAAAACTGTGGCTATTTTTTTCATGGTAAAACGAGGAGTGTGTGAAAAGAAATAAACCATTGTTTAATTATTAATTTATGATATTTATATATGGAATGAATTTTTGGTTGCTTTAATTTTGATGGTTGGTTTTTTTAGAAGATATGTTTGGTTGGTGGCGTGTCTTTATCTAATTTTTAACAAAACGACATCCTATTTCATTGTTTTATATGTATAAAGTTTAAACAATGGGTAGTTAATCTGTCTTCGTCGTTCATATAGTATACAAATGATTTTGAACATATATCAGTTTTGCATATGCATAAATATGGTTTCATGAGCATAAAGCTTTAAAAATATATGACAAGTTTTAAAAGTATTAAACATCAAATATGTGCTAGTGTCGAGTTTTAAAATATAAAAATTTTGTGTATATGTACATTCGTGGATTCAAAGCTTCAAATATATATGTCAGATTTTAGTAAGCATAAAAGTTCTGAATAAATCATATTTTTGGAAATGTGCAAGTTTTGAGCGCACGTGGCTCTATGATAGTTAGCTTTGTAATATTTATGATTTCAAGTCATGATAATATACTGATTTCATATGAAAGTTCCAATTTTTAGTATATGTTTGCAAATAAGTGTATTATTGAGATTCAACTTCATTAAGTTTCATAATACATTTAGCATTCAATACATGTTAATATACCATATAAATAGAGTTTATTATATATATTTCTTTTAAGGTCTAATTATATAAAATTTCAGATTTGAATGAATTTCATAAACATAATATGTTGAGAAATAAAGATTTTAGAGACATATAGTCTTATATATGGATTTTCAAGTATGTACTAATTTTATATGGAGCTTTTAAGTATAACATATTCCAATAAGTCAAGACTTCAAAAAAGCTATAGGTAAGTATAAGATTTACGAGCATGTTAGTTCCAAATATGTGTAGGCTTTAAAACATATTTAGTTTTGACTTTAAGTGAATAGATTTTGAATATATATGACTGCAAATATAGCAGTATTTCTGAATATGCATAAGATACACCGCAAAATCATCTCAAAGAGTTTTACTATGTTGAAATGAATGTGCATAAGTAAGTGACTTCGAATGCATAAATTTTAGGATTTCGATTTCAAATAGGAACATTATTTTATATCTTTATATACATAAATATCCAAGAAATTGCAGTACCCTACATATAAATTTTTAAATATATTCCACTTTTGTGCAAGTTAGGTTTTAGAATATATGTAGGCTTTAGTGGTTCATACCCTTATATACCAGTAATCCTTTAATAACGACGGCATAGAGTATGGCATATGTACAAGATTTCAGATATGGAATAGTATTGAAGGGATACAGGGGTCTTATGTACAAATATGATTTTCACGAGAGAAAGCTTTAACCACGTGACTTTTGGGGTATAAATTTAAAATGAAAGCACAATTCAAGAACCAAACACTGGATTTAGCATTCACTTAGGAAGCGAGAGGTTGTTTCCATTAATTGCATTAGTATGCTATGATATCATGTTGACATTTTGGTTTTTGATATGTACTCTAAATGACTTAGTAGACCAATATATACACACACACACATACTATTTCTCATATTTTATAACGTTGACTATACATATCTTAAACCCATTCAAATTCAAACCGTGATATATTTGTATTTGGTGACATGATCTTCCTTGAGACACAATCATATATATTTTTCTACATGATATGCATATTGGAATATAATTTTCTTACTTCATGATGAAATGTTTCATGACCATGAATGAATATAGAGAGAACGAATATAGAGAGAATTTTTAAAGTAAACCCAAATTTTGAAATCTTTCAAGTTACCGAGAATCCAAGATTCAACATCATATTGTAAATTTGATTTACTAAACTTCGCATGTCAATCCTTATGGAGTAATCATATGTACAAACAGCAACAACCATAATTACAGGCTTATTGTCTATATCAAAGTGGTAGAGTGTACAATTAAACGATTGACAATTTTAAAGAAAATACTACATTGCTTGTGTTAAATGTTTTGTGTATGAGTTTCTTATGTGATTAGTATATATGAAGAAAACAAATATTTTAATAAAAATTACTCTGGAAATCTTAACAAATGAACTTGGTTTATATAATTTAATTTAATGGAGGTTATGCATAAATATTTAGAAAACCTTATGAGAATTAGCAGCAAGTTGAAATTCGTGGTGGAAACGATTGTGAAAATTGGGTGACTCGTCAAGAAAGTATTACAATGTTCACATGCCACTTACTTTTTTCCTTTTACGTTATGTTTTTTGTTTTGTTTCACCTTTATATTTGTTGCAAAATTAGCTTGATGTTGAGTTGACCATATATTTTTACATCTTTTCATAATTCTTAAAGAAATATAAAATTATTCGGTATTATGTATGGACTTACGGGGATATGTATTGTTAAAGTGCCCTACTTTCTATGCTTTTCATATTTCAAGCTTTTATTATCTCGATCCTATTGTTATATGCAAGATTGTTGTAGCATTGAGTTAAATAACGGAATTTTTCATAAGAATTTGAGGCATCTGAATTATGACGTCGACTTCTTCAAATGATGTAAGCTAATTGGTGGTGCAAATTAATATGCTGTAAATTGCGATAAAATTGGATCACGGTTGTGTAATATTTAACATAAGTTGGATAATATGGTATCTTAATGGATTATAAACGAGAGTAGAGAAGGAACTGTTGCAATCTTTGTAGGCAAATAAACTGAATAGAGTCATCATTCAATGCTTACAACTGGCTAATAACTACAGCACGTGAAGTGACTGGTATATCTAAAATATTCAACAAATATCATCCCATTTCCTTCTTTTAAATCGTGCTTCATTCATTAAGAATTATATCAATGAGCATTAGAAAGAAAATGCAGCTTCCTAAGTGAATGTTAAATCCAATGCATAAAATAGTTTTTGTAGTTGTTAAAATAGTAATTGTAAAATGTGTTTTATTTTTTTTAATCCCTTGGAGAGTATTTGGCCCGTCTGATAAGTGGTATATATGATCATTATATGGATACTTGTTTTTTAACAGAACAAACATCTACATTCATCTGATCCAATATTTGTTGGATTTGTCCCTGTATTGGACAAGTTATAAACACAATAAAGTAATTACATTTTATAAATCATTTCATTTTAAATGGTTTATAAAATTTCGACAGCACGTCCTTCTCGTTTCCTGTGTACACGCATTTATGTACGATATAGGGAACAAAAGGGAAGTGCTGCCGAAATTTTATTGAACTGTTTAATCTGAAATGATTTATAAAATGCAATTACATTATTTTATTTTGTAATGGGAAGTAGGATGATCGACCGTCAAAGTAAAAACCAGTAAACTAAGAATTTAAAAATAAAATGAAGTGCTTATTTGAATTTTCTACGATGGTGAAGTGTTTACAATGATGAACTGTTGAAAATTATTCCTACTAGACTTTAAAAGTAAACGGATTTTGACTAGGAGAACTAACTCATTCATCATTGCTCGTAAATCAATTTTCACTCACACGGTTGAATGGCAGTAATCGAGATCTATTCCAAGCGTTCAGCTCGTCGAATGCTCTTTGCTATACTCTCGATACTTGGGATCTCTAGATTCGAGAGATTCGTTCATCCAGCAGTCCCCCATGTTTGATTCCTGTGTGTAGCCTCATCAACAGTTGTACGGTATTCATCATTCTGATCATCCATGGCACGTTTAGAAGTCACGTCCATGCCATCATCCAGAAGAAGAGCATTGGGCCCACCATTGGTTTGATCGTTACTGATCCACAAACTTGAGCCTTGAGTTTGTCTTCCTCCTTGATATGATGTCACAGTAGTGTTTTGAGTCTTCTTCTGAATCCCTCATGTTCCTCCTTCAGCCGTTATGCATTAGCTTAGTCAATAGCCACAAGCTCTGCTGCATCTGCCGGTTCATCTGGTTATGACTCTTTTGGAATATATTCTTCATCTACTTTGTCATCCGATCCATTTCCACCCTGATTACGACATCAATTGGATTCTAAATCTCTGGTTGTTTTGTTTGGGCAGCTCCATCCACATGGTGAATGTCTTTATTCTTAGCATCATTAGTTGCTTTAGAAGTTGCAGCACATTCTCTTCTTCATGGGGCCACGGCAAATAGCTTCTCTTAGATTATTGAAAGTATGAATAGTAGAACTGTAAGGTTGAAAAATTGGATTTATTTCTTAGATCTACGAAACCCAATAGTAGACGATGTATCCAAGCAGACCGAGTTCAACTCTCAATGAAAGCACCAAAATATTTGAACCAAAAATGGTACGAACACCTAGAAGATTAAGTAGAGAATAAAAAGTGAATAAGTTTAAATGAAAATGAGTGCAAAAGAACACATAACAGTTTGCACTGGTTTGGTTAATCTTGGCCTATGTCCACTTAGTGATTTTATTAACTATCTTACTGATTATAAGCAGGAGTTCTTATGGATCGGTATATATCCGACAGTGATTACAAGAAATTAGAGTTAGGGGAAGCAAGTGCCAAAAGATCCTTAGAAATGAGCCGTGTCTCTCTATTTATAGATGTAGGAAGCCGAAAATCTAGCCTAAAAGACCTTTGCATCGTTTTCCACCCCATGGACTATTTCTCCAAAAGTAGGTCGCCACATCAGCAATTGTTTTGGATTGGAACCGATCCATAGGCTTGGATTAGTATCGATCCACAAGATAGCCAAGTTGACTATCTTGAGCTCTTCACGTTGGATCGCCTAATGGTTAGCTTTGTGATTCCAAATTTGGTTGCATCAATATTTAGTTGTCTCTGAGTTTAAAAAATGGATCATGGAAGAACAAAGTTGTTGATTCAAATGCTCATGGCGATCTATAAAGAATTGCATTGGAACAACAAAATAACACTTAGAGTAGGCTTCTAGAATTGTGTGAGCATGTAGGCAAAAGTTTAGATAAGATTGGAGAAGAAAAGTTGGAACGTATTGATCCACCACTTAGGTGGAACCTTCTCTTCTTATCTTGGGTTGGTTTATGTTTTTCGTCCGTGGCCCTGTTTTCTTTTGATTTTTAGAGCTCTAGGACTATCTCTTTATTAGTACTTGAAATACTAGTTTTGATGACAACAACTTTAGGAAATCATATAAAATATAAATACTAATGTTTTATCAAGGTATATAATATAGAGTGCGGGATATTAGACAGGTAACGGTTTAAGAAGACTGTATAGTATAAAGTAAAGACTGAAGAGAATTAAAATGTTGATATAAAGACTCAAGAGCTAGAGAATGAAGACTCATGAGTATTGAAGAGTTCAAGATTTTAATGTATCCTAGATAAGTTATAGAGTCACAGATTTATGTTAAAGTTCTAATAGCACTTGACCTCTCTCATCTCTCTCTCTCTATTTTTAAAATATTAAATATTCTTTTCAAAACAACTTTTAAATAGTTTTCAATTTCTTGTACTTATAAATAATGTTTTAAGTTTCTGATATTTTACAAAGTTATTTTTTATTGAATTTTGATTTATATTGGTTTATTTTACAAAAAATAATTTCATATAATTTTACTCAAATCTTATTATGATTTAAAAGTGTATAAATTATATTTAAGCATGTTTACAAAGTATCAAATTATTTTACAAAGCAATACATTTTCAAAATAATATTTTAAAGTGTTTTTCAAAATGACAAAGTGTATGTCAACACAATCGATCTCTATATTTCGACATACTAGCCGTGATTTTCAAAAATCAAATTTTAAAAGAAGTGTTTAATTTTTCGTATCTCTTCACGAACAGACATAACCGTTATTCCTCTATAAATACCGGTCTTCCCCAACGAATTTTATAATTATTTTTCATTTTTCTTCTCTCCTCCTTATCCTCTTCATTTTTTAAATAAAAATATAACCATGCTCTATCGAATTTCAACTAAAATCAAACTCAATCACCATTAGTTTGATTCTCTATCATTTTCTCTTTGATTTTTATCATCTCTCTTACTCCAATGAAGATCAAAGTGCTATTCAAGAGTTATAAGATCGTTTATAATCAAGGTTGAAGATCTGGGTCTGTAAAATTCTATTAAATAAAACTGCTATACTTGTGGGTGAGATTTTAGCCCACAAATCAATTTGGTGAGATTGTAGCCCGTAAATTAATTGGGTGTGCTTAGTAGCCTGTAAATCTAGTGGGTATGCTTGTGGCTCGAAAATCAAGTGGCTCTACCTAGAGGCCGGAATTTTGGAGGGTGTATCTCGCAGTCTTGAAATCCATATTGTACTTTCATTTACTAGTTAATAAGAAGTCCATACAAGGAATTATGGGATTGGATGTAGGATAACTCTAAACCAGTATAAAATCTTGGTATATTATTTCCTTTTACTTTTACTACATTTACTTTTATCTGTGTTTTGATTCTATGATTAATAGTTACGTAATTCTAAGTACAATTTCAGAAGATTGCAAAAGGATTCATATAAATTAGAAAACACTATTCACCACCTCCCCTCTAGTGTTAATTTAGCCTTATGATCCCTATTCTGCAATCTTACACTCTTTGGGCTTCCTGCCTTGATCGCTTCAAGTTTGACTCGTTGGGTCTGTCCGCATATATTGCCTAGTCAAAAGTCCGAATAACAGCTATAAATGCCTTAAACCATTCCAAACCCGTTAGCAATTAATCATATTTAAATCCAATTTGAATGCACGTCGATATCGACTATCGATTTGTACATATATAACATTTATATACGCATCTAACTAATTACTATTAGCACCCAAAAAATACTAATGGAGCTCAACACATTATATGAAATAATAATTAAAATTTCATAAATATTAATTAATTTTATAAATTTATAACAATTATAAATCAATTAAATCATGTCGTATTCCAAAGAATCTACCAACGCGGTTGTGTGACTCGTAGATGTAAACTCAGTTAGCGATTAATATTGAAAATTTTGAATATTAACGTTCATACGTATGCATATCTAGTGGTTTGGCAGTTTGGCCGAATTTATCATTTATACTTTTTTTGGTAAATAATCAATTTTACTATTTTAAGCAATATCCGTTAGTGATAATTATTTACATAAGTTCTCTTCGTCAAAACTATATCACACTAGGACTTATGAAGTTTGGTAATGGTCAAAATTCCAATATCATCCATATTTAACAATATAGTCCAAACACAAAGTCCTTGATTCAATAATAATAGTTATCATAAATCGAACTGCTCTCACCAGAGACTTTGACTTTTGTTGACTTCGGTTGAACATTGTACTAACCTCACATAAGTAAGAAGATGCAATCTCTCTTGAATAGTGTCCTATTTTCAATGTTTCCACTCGACCTAACTACAGTCATTCGATGAATGTCATGCCACAATTTAACTACAATCAAAGCCGAGTTTCCACATTAAAGCTCAATGGTATTCTCAAGTCAAGGGAATTATGTAATATTATCATATTGATATTTTTGTTTGACCTTGGTTATATTAACTTATAGAAAACTATCGAGAGGATTATTCCATAGTTATCTAATAACCATTGGTACATAACCCTTTGGTGCCCCCAATAACCATCAACAATAAATTTTCCAACATTTGTTGAGCATTGTGTACTCTAATCTCGATGGATGTATCAATATCCAGTCTTGATGCATCTTGATTGGGAATAATTAAAACGATATGTTTATTTTAGTGTGACAAATCATTCATAATTAAATACATTATAACTACTACCATAAAGCATACCATTTATGGATTTTCTATTAAATATACTTTTAATTAAATTAATTAATTAATTAATATAACACATTATATCAAGCATATAATAGAAAGAAACACATTTTATTTCAAATAAGATTGGTTATTGAGTTAGATACATGTAACAATTATATAGTTCCCCTTAGGGCATACTCTAACTCTATCAGTTTGGACCGAGTAAAAATATTATGACCAAAATAGATAGATTTTAGCCAACATTGGGGGACTCCATCACTTCTCGAACGTGAATATTTTTATCCACTAACGAGCTCCTATGATCATAGTCCCATTCTGGTTTAGCCAATGGTTTTGTTCAATTAATGCGGCTGCTTGTGATATTGATCGATTGAAGTATGCCATTGCATTGATTTGCTTCGTCAATCATCTCCCTAGATTTGATTGCTTATGGTCGCTTCAGCTGTGTCAAGCTCGAATGGATGTTGCTTATATTTGGTATGTGAATTTCACCTTTACAAATTATAATTATGCTCGAATTCGATGATTTGAGTTTTGGATTTTTTTCTATGATTGTTCTAAGTACCCTCTCCGAATTTTGTCTTAAACTCATGTTCGATTATTTTTCCGATGATGATTAGGGGAATTTATAGGGAATGAAACATTATAATCTTGTTCATATATTTTGGTTTGACTTCTTCAGTTATTTCGCTTGACTATTAGATTCTTGATTGAACGTTCGTGATGATTATGACTTGTTCATCTTATCATCGGTTGAATATGATTTGAATTTTGTTCCGTTCCGTTTTGCTAAGACTTTGGCATTTGAATTTGACCCTCTCTTTACCGCTATGACTTGTTCATCATGCTTCATTCCATTCTTTGCCGGCAATTTTTAATTTTTTGAATAATTCAATGGTATTTCTTTTTGAAACATGACCTGTTCATATTCCCATGGCTTCATGTAAATTTCTAATGACTTATTTTTTAAACTGCTACAGATACTATGCTTTGATCATGTCATGTGCACTTGTATGTGAGTCACCATGTATATACATACATATGTATGTGTGTGTATGTGTTGTGATGCCTATGCTCTGTCCCCTATGATGCATATGTATATGCATGTGTGATTGTTGTGCCTATTGCACTATCCACTTCGAGTACCGACTTTGTTGTGTCGGGCCTGGTTCCAAATGTTAATTTAAGTCTTCATGTTGAAGTGCTGTTGCATTTTGGAGTGGTCTAGTGGTCGTATTGTTTGAGTTATAATATCTTCACTCCATGGGCTTGTTTTCATGTTGCATGCTTGACTTGCTATGTCGAAACTAAAATGTTGCATGTCTTGATTCCTTGCATTCATCCATGTTGAACTGCATTATGAAGTCAGGTTGCATTTGAAACTGAACTTCATTTGCTTTGTCATTTTTGCTGGGTTAAATGAAACTGCATTGATTTGCTTTGAGTTAAATTGCTTTGTGTCTTTGGTTATTGAATCTAGTGTGTTTCCTTGCTGTCATGTTGTTTTCCTTTTGCCTTTGTGCCATTTGAGGTCTGATGCACTTTGTATATTTGGTGATCTGCACTTAGTTCTCGAGACTCATGTATACATGTGTACATGTCTGGTTCTTTCTTCTTGGTTAATTTTGCACTACATCCACACTTGTCTTTTGAACTCCTGGTTGCATTTGTAACTGAATTTCATATGCATGTTGAAACTGATTGTGTTGATGCCTTGCACTCATGTTAATGATGACTGGTCTATGGTACCTTGTATGCACATATGCACTGTTCTGTTTGGCTGAACTGTAGACTGGTGACAATGATTTTGAAGTATGTTTTTCCTTTTGCACTTGAATTGAATCTATTCTAGGCTTGGGTTTGACCTTGTGCTCACCTATCTCTGCTATTTTAACAAGAAAGTGTATATCGGTATGCACGACTTTATGGCTTATACAGTGATACACCATGCATGTCACAAGTTGTTCTTGTAAGATGGATTAAAAGAAATAATGACGAACAATCCAAATAACAGAGGCTAATAATATTTTCAAACACACATTTCATTGTGCACTGTAAATTTTTTATAAATTTTACCACGTCAGTGTTTATTTTGCAGATAGTTCAGATGTTGGATACAGGTTGGAACAAAGTTAAAGATTAAATTACGAGTGAAGAGTGAATATGTAGTGAGGTCAAACGTGTATGAAAAAAAATTGTATAGTGAAAATTGTGTTGTAATTGAAACTTGTATTCGAAATATAGTGAGAGTTTAAATTTGTACTATCTAAATTTGTAATAAAATATTTATTTGAATAAAATATTTGTATGAATATGAATTCTGAGTTATTTATTTTATTTATCAAATATTTGTTTAATTATGTGGAAAAATAAAATAGTACAATAGAAAATACATTCAAATGAATATATATATATATATATATATATATATATATATATAATTTTGAAGTCTGTTTTTGCGTTTGCACTTGAGTTGAATCCAGTCTAGGCATGGATTTGACCTTGTGCTCACCTGTCCCTGCTATTTTAACAAACAAGTGTATATCAGTGTGCACGACCTTGTGGCATGTATAGTGATATATTGTGCATGTCACAAGTTGTTCGTATAAGATGAATTAAAAGAAATGATGGTGAACAACCCAAATAACTGAGGAAAATAATATTTTCAAACATACACTTCATTGTGCACTGCAAAATATTTTTTTTCCAATTTTACTGCATCGGTGTTTATTTTGCAGATAGTTCAGATGCTGGATATAGGCTGGAATAAAGTTGAAGATCAAAATATTGGTGAAGAGTGAATATGTAGTGAGGTGAAATATGCATGAAAATAATTGCATAGTGAAAATTGTGTTGTAATCGAAACTTGTATTTGAAATATAGTGAGAGATTAGATTTATACTATTTGAATTTGTAATAAATTATTTGTTTGAATAAAATATTTGTTTGAATATGAATTCTAAGTTATTTATTTTATTCAACAAATATTATTTAATTATAGTCTGCGTGCATGACTCAGTTGGTCAGGGCCACTTAACGACTATGGAACAAAGTTTCTTGAGGTCGCGGGTTCGAGTCCTCGTAGATTGAGTTGTGTTTTCCATTCAAGACGCAGGGATGGGCTCCCAGAAAACCTACAAAAATGGTAGAGGGCATCAAACCTCTAAGCTGGGCTGAGATTAAATCCCTCGTGTCTATGGTTGGACCAGGCGGGTTGCGGGCTCATTCCATCCCTTTGATTTCATCAGGGCTCTGGTTGAGTTTCCTTTTAAAAAAAATATTTAATTATATGGAAAAATAAAATAGTACAATAAAAAATACATTTAAACAAATATATATATATATATATATATATATATATCTGTGTGTGTGTGTGTGTATGTTTATTATCATCAAACAAAAATCATACACTTGCATATTCTACTTTATTTATAGTAGGATAAAGTTGTTTCTGAACCATTTAGTAGTAGATATTCGGTGTGCATTCATACTGGGAAGGAACACTGGGGAAGGCATCTTGACAGCCCGTGAAGCTATTAGGGGGATGAAAAATATAAGTAATAATAATATATGCATTAAAGTTGATTTAAGAAAGGCTTATGACACCATGAGTTGAGATTTCATCATGCACATCAAGAGGGAATTGAATTTCACAAGTAAACGACAAACTTGATTCAAGAAATGATCAACACACCATGTTTCTGGTGATTTATCAAGGTTGCTCTCATGGGTATTTTGGCTGTCCTATTAGGGAATCCACTATCGTTTGCTTTGTTCACTTTAGTGATGGAGTATTTCTCTATATTGATGGAGGATAAGCTCGGGGAGAGTAGGTTTAACGCGACAATGAAGTTGTTAACAAAAAATCTTTTCAACTCCTCAATACTTTTGATAAGATAATTTTATTTGAACATAATCTTATAGTTGAGATGATTCTCGCTTTTGAAAATGTATCTTTTGAATAAAATGGTTCAATCAAATGGATTCAAGGAGAAAACTCCAGCTTTCGATAAAGTTGATCTGGGTGAAAGGTATAGTGAAATGATGTACCTTTCGACGTTGTTGAGAGGAATAATGAAGCGGTTTCAACTTTTCGACCAGGTTAGTGAAATATCAAATTGTGAAACCATTCGACCTTGTCGAAAGGTTGTTAAACGGATCACTTCAACCTTTTGACTAGGTTGGAATTGAAGTAAATTGTTAAATTATCAAACCTTTCAACCTTGTTAAAAGGTTATTAATGACATCACTTCAACCTTTTGACCAGGTTGGAATAGAAATAAATTGAAAAACCTTTCATCCTTATCAAAAGGTGTGACAAGGCCATTCCAACCTTTCAATTAGAATGAAGTTTTTCACAATCATTTTGCCTTTAGAATTAACACTATGTCCTAAACACAGCTGACACCTCATCATCATCGCTTTTATTTTTCGTATGAAAGATTGGTTTTGATGATGATAGGTTTCGATTGGAAATCTTTAATTTGGTCTTATATATATAGCATAGATCAAAATTGATCATGAGAAAAGATTAAAATCATGTGCAATTGATCATTAGTCTAGCTAATGACTTTAATGATCTTCCTCATCGTTAAAATTCATCATGAACAAGCCACTCCAATTTTATTTATCATTCATTGCTTGTTCATCTGTGTCGAAAGGTTGGTTGTAGTGGAATGTTCTATCTATATTCATCTGGATTGAAGGCCTTTGTACTGTATGGGTAGTTGGTGCTTTTAGCTCCTCCAATATCTGCTCAATGCCATTGAAACATCCTTTTTATGATTTTTATGATGACTTGATCTGCTTCTCCATTTAAACCTTAAAATTTTATTAGCCTTCTTTCATACTTCTTCTACCAAGTAATTTTTATGGTTAATATTTTTCACACCCCTATATGAAAGAAGCTTTTGTTCTTTGGGTCAAAATTTTCATAGCTTTTTTATCTTCATAATTTTGTCTTCCCTGCAAAACTCAAAGTTAAAATCACCATTGTTACTATCATACTTACATGTTTGTTTAGTAGTTGATCGACATATTAGTGCTATTATTTGCTTGATAAGCATCATCTAGAACATCAACTTTTGATTTTGGCATTAAGAAGACTAGCTTGAAATTTTTGGCTGCCTAAAATAGACTCAATTACATCGACCAGGAAATCTAACCCAGATTAGGGCATTAACCTATGAAGTTTAGAAATTGATAACGTGACATCCAGAGTACATATAACAATGACCTAAAAATCGTTTTATATATGGCATTTCTAAACCCAAATTCAGTTTTTCATGGCCAACTAAATGGGACTTAGTAGCATGATTTCCATATTAAGCTTCAAGCCCTGATCAGGACATATATTAGTCAATCCTCTTTGCAAAAAGAATCTATGGCCCCGATAAGGGCATGTATTTTATGTAAGCAAATAGCTGTTAAAAATAGAAATTCCTTGCACATGTCGGGACATACTTTGAATAACCAGAAATTTGTGAAAATTGACTTCATATTAGATTCCATGGACCCAAGTTAGGGTATTTAGAAAATTAGATAATAATCCTGAAGCCCAAGTTTGAGTATTAAGAATTGTAATGATCAACAACGTTCTCACACCTCGACTTGGACTTAATAAAGATGGCGTTTGATAGAATGACGAAACCCAGATTCAGATATTAGATGTTGAAATTCATATATGAGAATCCTGAATCCTAGATTCGAGCATTAATGGATGATAATAAGAAAGTCCTGAAACCCAGATTCGGGTAATAATTAATGGAGTTCCATTTCACTTTTTTGCTTTCGTCCTTTTTGACATATATAATCCCTTCAAGACTTGCATAGAAATAATTTGATTAGCTACCTCTTAAGCTTGGACATTTTAGTCTGTGATCACATATGCCACTTTTTAGGCTTGGATATTTCAGTCTTTGACTTGGCGAGCCTCCTTTGGGCCTTAGACATCTTAATCCACAATTTGATAAGCCTTTACTTGGGCTAGGATATCTTAGCCCCTTGTTGATTGCACCTCCACTCAGATTTGGACATCTAAGTCCATTGTAGGTAGAGCCTCTTCTTAGGCTTAGACGTCTTAGTCCATTATTGGTTAAGCCTCTTCTTAGGCTTGGACGCCTTAGTCCATTTTTTTGTTGAGCCTCTTCTTGGGTTTGGACGTCTTAGTTTATTTTTTTTGTGCTCTTGGCTAGCTCATCTTCGAGGCTGAAACCAAAGACTTACCCGACCTCCCTCCAGAAGGCGCCCTGCCCTGGCCTTTTTGCGGCGCATATAGGGGCTTGTTTGATGCTTTACCCTGGTCATCTTATGGCGTGGATAAAGACTTACTTCATCCTCCCTCCAGGAGGTGCCTTATGCTGGCCATAGCATGGCATGGATAAGGGCTTGTTCGATGCTTTAACCTGACCATCTTATGGCGTGGCTAATGGCTTACTTGATCCTCCCTCCAGAAAGTGCCTTGACCTGACCAAAGGCGCGGCCAAGGGCTTGTTTGGTGCTTTAACCTGGCCATCTCATGGCATGGCTAAAGACTTACCCGCCCTCCCTTCAAGAGGTGCTCTGTCCTAGCCACCTCGGCACGGACAGAGGCTTTTCTACCATCTTAAGTAGGCTACCATCTATCCAAATAAAAAGAGTATTTTTCTCCCAGTTGTGTATTTTCTCTTTATAAAAAGAAGCTCTTTTATTAATCCATCATTGGAAAATATGGCCTTAAGTGCTCAGCATTCCATGTTTAAGGTACCATACTACCATCTGTAAGGCACAATTTGTAGGCTCTAGGGGGTTACTTTACATTATAGGTCGCTCCCAGTTTGGTCCTAGGGGTCCATCTGTAGGATTCCTAGTACTTGCCGTTACCCTACGTAGTACAAAATCCCCCTCTTGAAATGATTGAGCTCTTACTCTTGAGTTGTAATATTTCGAGATTCTTCTCTGATATTCGATGGTACTTACCGTTGCTTCATCTCTTAGCTCATGTATCAAGTCTAGTGGATCTCTTTTCAATTTTTGATTCTTATCAAATGCGTAGGCAATCCTTCGATGTGAAGGTATTTCAATTTCGATTGGTATCATCGCCTCACACCCATATGTCAAAGTGTATGGGGTATGTCCCATTGATGTCTTAGCAGATGTTTGGTAGGCCCATAGCACTAATGGCATCCCTTCTACCCAACTTCCCTTTGCCTTATTTAGTCGCTTTTTTTAAATTGTTTTTATAGTTTTGTTCGCAGCTTCAACTGCACCATTAGCTTTTGGATGTGTGAAAGATGGAAAACTTTTAATAATTCCATTTTTGTGATAGAACCGGGAAATTCTTCGCTCTCAAATCGCGTTCCATTGTTATAAATTATTCTCTGGGGAATTCTGAACCTGGTTGTGATGTTCCTGACAACAAATCTCAATACTTTCCCAGAAGTGATTTTCGACAGTGGTTTAGCTTTAACCCACTTGGTAAATAGTCAATGGCCACGACTACATATTTCGCTCCTCTCTTTGAAATTGGTAATGGTCCAATCAAATTTATTCCCCACACATCGAAGGGCCATGGACTTATGATTGGAGTTGATTAACTTGAGGGAAACCTGGGTATCTTTGAATATTTCTGACATTTCTCACATCTTTTCACATAATCTATGGCTTGGCTTACCATCAGGGGCCAGTAAAATCTTTGCCTCATTATTTCCTTTGCAAGCTTTGTTCTGTTTGAATGGTCGCCACAAAATCCTTCATGTGCTTCAGCCATTAGTTTTATTCTATCATTCCTACTTACATACCTAAGATAGGGAAGAGCATATCCCTTTTTATAAAGGATTACGTCCATCATAACAAAAGTCGGAGCTTGTCTCTTGATTTTTCTCGCTTCTCCTTTATTGGATGATAGTGTCCCTTTAACCAAATACTCAATAATAGTTGACATCCATGTATTATCATATGTGATATTTGGCTTTGATTGGCCCATCCTATGATGAATCGGATTTTCGCGTTCAAAAATCGACATCCATACTTCACCCGTATTCGAATGCTGCAGATTCAAACATTTGAATCCGATTCGCCAGAGCTTATAACACATTAAGTACAAAAAAAAAGCGGAAGAAAACAAATATATCATTGATATAACAATGAATATAATATCTGATATAGTATGAATTCCAACAATATCACAGATAAATATACAACGGTGGAAAGATAAGCATCAGTAGAGAAACTCCAAAGAGAACTCTAACATCAAACTGCATCTGCAACTCTATAGCTAAAGCTCCAAAAACTCCAAAGACTATATCCACCAACATGCTTTCCAAACGCGAAGCGAGAAACCCCCATCACGTTGAATTAAACAAGTCCGGTCCAGAATGAAGCAAATGTGATCGCCAAGATCCAACGGCTGGATCGCCAAAATCCAAAGGCTGAAAGCTACCGAATCTACACCTACTATTTGATTATCTGAAAAACCCAACTCTAGACTACCCGTGTGGAAAATTGTGGGCATCTAGAGTTTAGGAAGGGAACAATAAACTCCGGGCCAGTCATGGGACTGGTATGAGCAAACAAAAACAGATTATCTTTAAAACAAACAACAAAAGATTTTAAAAATTGAAATCCGCAATGCTTTTTGAAAAATGAAACTACTATAAGGCCTCCCGCGGCACACACCATGCAAACGCAAAATTGGAGGAGATTGCTCCTTATGATAGTCAAAGATGCTTGATACGCGAAAACCATTTTGATATTATTATTAGTGCATAGTGAAAACATTTTGAAAGTATAATATTAATCTTAGCCAGCATACAACCATTATTTTATGCCTACTATAGCTATCATGTTCAATAGCAGGTTATCGCCGCATTCCATGGTAGGTTATACAACTGAAATCGTACAGGACGCGTACTGTTTCTTTGGATTTCCAACAAATGGTCAGGCTAAGAAACTTCCTATTGCCATATGGGAACGCCTTTGGAGGAACTCCCCGAGAACCTACCCGGCTCTCTGCCAACACAAGGCCGGTTTACCCCCTTCCCAGGAGTAACACCTAAATATATGTCATCCCCGGTCGTTTGCGACCTTCATCCGAGAGCTCTCAACACCAACAACCATAAAGAAATGTATTTTTAGTAAGCACATAGGTTAAATATCTGAGCTCCATACCATGATACCACCCTTTTCTAAAAGGAATGACATACCCCAGGGGCGCGACCCCTGAAACCTTACCGCATCTTTCCTGTTTCGACCATTTTCGGAGAGTGAGGTCCAATGAGGTCTCGTCCACAAAGCTACGCTTTTCACAAAAGTCATGCTTTGATCAACAAATGATCAGCAACATTCAGAAGCACTCAGCATGCCACAATACCAAATTGGGAATGTATCACTAGTAACCATCAACTACATAACCTCTGATCTCGTACGTCTCAGAGAAGGGTGTTAAGCTAAGAGAATAAATCTCCACCACCAAACAAAAATGTATTTGATAGAAACCATCTTTACATCTCAAAGTGTAATGTCAGACATACATCCTTACAAGTCTGTTTCGAGTTCGAACAGAACCGAAGGCACTTCCAAAGAAGCTCTTGAAAATTTGGAAAATCCCTAATCATGTTCGGACTTCCCATCACAAAGGGTGATCAAATCTCTATACCGGGGATCAGCCGGTGCAGAGATGTTCGACGAGTTATCCTTTTGCTTTTGGAAATATCCGGTCTTCACTACCGGTCTTCAAATGTTATCCATAACGTCGTATCATTATTCGGAATGGGTTATATGCCACAATGTCCTCTTCCGGCTAAACCGAATAATAAGCGCTTATATTTAAAAAGCATGTGGATATTGGGATCTTAGTTAAGTCACAACTTATTACCCAAAACCTTTCTTTCAAAGGGTTTAAACAAATTACCATTTTCAAATCTTTAAAAAAAAGATTCACTTCACAAAGTTCACCTATATTTCACAAAAATTCATTCACAGCTTTTCAAAACAATTTACATTTCAAACTTGAAATCTTTTCAACACAAATTGGAATTTCTTTCTTTATTTGAAGGCTATTATTATTTGAAAGCAAATAGTTTTTGGTTCGGAAAAATCCGATTACATTTGCACGAGTTAAAGCCCTTTAAGTATAAAACTTGGGTTAAATTCAAATTTCCAAAACAATATTTTTAAAAATGGTTTAAAAACCATATAAACACATTTATAAATTGTATAACCTTTTTAAACCATGCTTTCCAAATGTAGAATTCAATTCTAAATCTTGAATTAAAATTCAAAACAAATTAATTAATTTTTCAAAGCTTTATCAAGTTATTCAAAATAACTTTTATTTTTAAAATCCCTTTCCAAAACTTTTTATAATTAAATTTCCAAAAACCATTTGAATTCAAAATTCAACTTTAAAACTATTTCAAAAATATGTGACTTAACCAATTGGCTCGTGCAGTCCATATTTATATGTGTATAGTGTAGTCATGGGTTTAACACAATAGTGCAACATCATCAATTATCACATCACAGATTCAGGCACATCAATATTGATAAGCGGTATAATACTATAACGCTTATCTTCATTCATAGATTCATGGATAGATAATGTAAATTTATCACAGATAAATAAATTACATTCATAACAGCTCAAATCAAAACAAAGCATCATACATCAGAGATATCACAACAATTCACAGCATTCAATATAATACAATCATCCATAAGTGAGATTAATTAATCATCTGATTAATTAAATCAAATAATTAGTTAAGAATAAACTACTAATCTTGGTTAATTAACATTAACTGATTACAAATCATTTTGATTAATTTTTCTTTAAATCATTTATTAATTAACCATTAATTATAAATTAATTAACCTTTAATTATTAATTAATTATCCTTAATTAATCACATTAATTAATTAGTCCTTAACTACTTATCATTCCTTAATCACCTTCATTAATTAATTAACCTTTAATTAATTATTCCTTAATTAATTTACCATATTATTTTAATTACCCTTAAATTAATTATTGTTCAATCACTTGATTTATCAACCTTTAATCAAAAATCAATTACTTTAAATTAAGTAACTATCTTTGAGTAATTAATTACCCTTCAATTATTTATCATTAATTAACTTCATTAATTAATTATTCTTAACGAATTTACCCAAAACAATTATTCCTTGACTGATCAAAATAATTAATTAGTCTTAAATTAATTACCCAAAGTAATTAGCTTTAAATTTAATTACATAAAGTAATTATTCTTACTTAATCACCTAATCACATTCTTTAATTTATCGAAAACTTAATTAATTTTAAAGATAAACCCTTTTATCTTTCATTAACTACTTAATTACAACATTTAAGTCTTACTTTAATGAAGCTTTGAAATATATTTGTTTATTATCCCATAAATTAAATAAAGACTTAATTAACAATTAAACATTTTCTCTTTCTAAATCAATTAATTATTTACTCAAGTTAAAACAATTTTACAGCTCTCGCTTATTCAAAAACAAGTCAAAATTGGATTTATTTAAATATTAAAACCTGATTTATTTTAAAAATTAAAAACTTTCATATACATAATCACCAAGACCCAAGATAGCTTGAGTATTTACCCGAGCCAAATACCATTTTTCCTGAGCGAATCTTCGGGTCACTCACGACCATACCTACTTCGAGTCAAACCTAATAAATCTAGAACAAAACCCTGAGAGAAACTTTCTTCCCAAATCATCATCATTCCCAGATACACAGCCCTTATGCGTGCACGTGCACGGCCGTACTGGCCATCTCCGGCTAAGTCTCAGATCGTTGACAAGTGGACGTTGGCCCCCTACCTAATAGCGACCATCAAAATCTCGAATCGAACACGAGAATGAAAAGAAGCCGGTGAACCCAAAACTGGAACCCACCGCCGTCGACAAACCTCCTTCTTCCCGATGATCCCAACCACCTGACGCCATGCAACCATGACTGGAGCTTCGTCTTGACCTCCGGCCTCTATCCTACCTGCACTGGTCTACCCACAGTGATGAAAAAAATCAAGAATCATCACTGGCCAAAACGAGCTTTTAAACCCTAAATCGTCACCAATCGACCGCCATGGCAACCTATAATTGCTTCAACTATTTTTCCTATGATCCACAGACCCCCAGCCTCCTTCACCATTAACTTCGTCATTCAATTCATCGTCATTTGTCAGATATTGATGAGAACATATTTTCTATTCAACTCGAAAAATCTCGGCCATTCAAATCTTAAAAATTATGATTTTTCTTTCTAAATTTATTCTTTTGAAATACGAATAAGTTCATATGATCAAAGCTTGAAATTTTCAAAATCCAAACTTCGACTTGAATTCATTTATTACTGATACTCCTGGTTTCCAGCAATCCTACTCATTTATTTTACTTAATAATATTTCTGAAAATGATGTTATATTGATACAAACATATCTTCCTTAAATGGAATAGCTTGAATTCAATTGAATATGAGGATTTTGAAATAGATTGATTTCCAGGTTGCATTTTAAATCCAGACTTTGATTTCCAGTTTGACAATTTTGAAATAGATTGATACTTCCAGGTTGTAGACTATGAACAGATTTTTGATTTTGAACTGCTTTGTTTGATTTTCCCAGGCTCTGAAGCTGAAGCAAATTTTTATTCTCATTTCTAGGTTTGAAATGATCAACAGCTTCAGGTTCGAAGTTGCTTTGATATGTCTCTAGTTTGCTTCAGATCTTTGATTAGTTGAGTTTCCAGGCTTTTAAATTAAATGCGGTTTGAATATTTGAATTGCTTTTGTTTTGAGAAGAATTGATCTTTACTTTGATTACTGGATTTGTTTCCAGGTTGAAGATTTGAGGCTGCCTTATGCTTCAGATTTCTGAAATGAATCCAAGCTTTATTTTTTGGTTTCAATTTTCTTCTCTGATTTCTTTTGTTTCAGATTTTAAGTTTAACGAAAATGAAGTGTATTGCCTTGTTTTCCTTTTAGATATTTTTTATTTAAAATGAAGATAATAAACAAGTTTCCACTTGTTAAATTGCATGGCAATTTGCTTACAAATGTTTTTAATACATTTTAAATTATTTACACTTGTCAATGCAAATTTATCATTAAACAACAAATGTCAATATATAAAATCTTAACCTTAGATTTGTCAAAAACAAGCAAATTAATGTTTAAACCTTTTCTTGAATTTATTTACAAATTATGTTTTTAAACCTTATTTTATTATAATTTACTCATTATGTTTAAACCCCTAATCTTTAATTAGTTTATAAATTTTGTTTTAATCCTTGATTTATCAATTTGTATAAACTATATAATACATTTTCTATTTATTTTAAATGTATACAAAACTAAATTTTATTTCAAGTATAAAGAAAATGTTTTAAAGATCAACTAACTTAATTACATATACTTATATATTTTCATTTTATATAAAAGAAAGTACTTTAATTTTTTTTATTAATTCTTGTTTTACATTTTAAATCCAAGTTATTATGAATATTTATATTTATACATTTTCTATCATTAACACTTATACAACTTTTTAAGGAAAATATTTTAAAACTTAATTTCTATAATAAATCCAATTTATTTATAATTATTTACATTTTGAATTTTTCCAAAATCAAAATTTTATTTACAATTTAACTTTCAATCTATATATATTCATAAATATATTTATTCAAATTTCAAATTAATTCACAACCCAATTTAAAATTAATATATATTATTCAAAATATTTTTCTAGATTTCCAATACGAAATTCTATTTAAATTAAAACTCCATTTATACACATATATAAATAAAACATATCTTTATTTAATTAATCTTTAATCTTTTATTGATTGAAAATATAATGTATTCAAATCCAATATTTTGAATTTCAATTCCTAGATTGAATTTTAAAATAAATTTATTAATATAAATAAATAACGAAACATATCCTTATTAATTTGGAAAAATCTGAATTAATTCATCATTAAATTCCCAGTTTAACATAAATTACCAAATTAAATTTAACTAAAAATGGGGATCATTACACATCCTTTCTTCTGCTAAGTCTAGACCACTTTCATTATCTTATCCCTTTTGAGACTTGGTCTGAGATTAGCAACTCTTTCCCTTGTTCGGATGTTTCTTTTCCAATACTTGGCTTTTCTTGATATCCGACGGGGACATCTCGTGTTTCTGGGGATCCCCTTGAGCTGGCCAACTTTGCTAAAGAGTCTACCTGTGCATTCTCTGCTCTTGGAACTTGGTTTATCGAAAAATCTTCAAACAAAGCAAGCATTTTTAAAATCTTCATCACATATAAAGATAGATTAGGGTCTTTTGTTTGATATGTCTGCTTTACTTGATTTACCATCAATTGAGAGTCGCTAAAAATCTGTATTCGTGGGATTTTCAATTCTACTGCTAAAGTTAATCCTACTACAATTGATTCATATTCTACCACATTATTGTTTATAGAATATCCCAATTTCATGGCATAATGCTACCGTTGTCCATCTGGGGTTATGATTATATATCATGAGCCGGAATCCTATTCATTCGATGCCCCATCCAGAAATAATTGCCACATGGGCTTCTGAACCTCTTCTTTTTTCGATTGATCCTTTATAAACCTGGTGCATTCATTCACAAAGTCTGCCATTGCCTGCCCTTTGATTGTAGCCCATGGTTGAAACTCTATTTCGTATTGACTGAGCTCAATCCCTTATTTTACCAACCTTCCTGAGTCTTGGGTTTACTAAAAACTTGCTTGAGAGGAAAATTAGTCAATACTTTGATCGAATGTGCATGGAAGTATGCTCTGAGCTTTCGAGCTCTAAGAATCAAGCAATAGGCTAATTTCTCTACAACTGGGTATCGAACCTCTGCATTTTTTAACTGCCTGCTCACATAGTATACCGGGAGCTATAACCCATTATCCTCTCAAATGAGTGTCAAGCTGATTGCATGTTCTGATACTACCATGTACAGATATAATATTTCTCTGTTCTCGGGACTTGAGAGTATAAGTGGTTTTTCCAAATGGCTTTTCAATTCCGAGAAAGCTTTTCTACAATCCTCTCCACATTCAAAGTTCTTTTTCTTAATTACATCGAAGAAAGCTATGCATTTATCAGTAGCTTTTGACACAAACCTGCTTAGGGTAGCTACCCATCCATTTAAACTCATTACCTCCTTACTAGTTTTTGGTTTAGCCATATTTTTTACAACTTGAATTTGATCGGGACTTGCCTCTATTGCTTGAGCACTTACTAAATAGCCAATGCTTTCCAGAATGGACTCCAAAAGAGAATTTTTGCGAATTGAACTTCATTTGATACCTCCGTAATATCTCAAACATTTAATCCAGATCCTTGAGATGGTTTTCAGGTTCGCTAGATTTTACTAGCACGTCATCCACATAAACTTACATATTTCTGCCAATATGTTCCTTGATCATTCGATTAATCAATCTCTAATAATTGGCCCTTGCATCCTTTAGTCTAAATGGCATGGCTTTATAATAATAAATTCCTCACTCTATTGTAAAGTTGGTATGATCTTCATCTGGCTTGAACATCGAAATCTGATTATACCCTGAATAAGCATCAATAAGAGATAAAAACTTGTGCTCACTCATTGCATCCACTAACTGATATCTTCATGGCAGCGAGAAAAATTCCTTTGGGCATTCTTTGTTTAGATCTACGTAATCGATGAATGCCCTCCATTTCCCATATGGCTTTTTCACCAGAACAGGGTTGGCTAACCATTTGGGGTAATATATTTCCCGTATTAGTCCATTTTCAAAGTGCCTATCAACTTCTTCCTTTAGAGCATATGTTCAAACTTTATACAATTGTCTCTTTTTCTGACTTATGGGGATTGCTCATGGGTTGATGTTAAGGGCATGACACATGACATTCGGGTCAATCCCCACCATATGGAAATGTGACCAGGCAAACACATCTTTGTTGTCTTTGAGGAACTAAATCAGACCTTTTTTTAACTCGCCATCAAGATCTTTTCCCACTTTTACCACTTTAAAAGCATCTTTAGAATTTATATTGGTTTCTTCAAGGTCCTCTATGGGCCTTATTCTCTCTATCTCGCCTCGGCAATCAAACTCTATGACTATTGGACCTTCTTCTGTCGATTTAATGTCAACCTTGTTTCTCTTGTTTCCCGTAGAAATGTACTTTTGATACACGCTTATCATACCTCTTGTTATCAATATTTGCTTCAAATGTTGGATTAGAAAATTCATCATCCGAAGGTTGTAAAATTGTAGAAAAATCAAATTAAGCAGAATACTCCCTTTGCATTGATCGAGCGTGGCAAAATGCATTTCACGGAAGCTAAATTGTTCTTCCCGCATAGTCCCCTAGCCTCGTTTTGTCAAGAATGTTACCATAAGGTGCTTTGGCAAGACGAAAGCATCAATCTCATCTAGGGTTGGTCTGCCGAAGAAGGCATTGTAGTAGGAGGGTTGGTCAATTATCCCAAAGATAGTTTCAAATGTTGCGCAAGTCGAAGGAACTCCCACTCGCACAAGTAGCTTTATTTGCCTCGTTAGAGTCGATCCCTTATTGTTGAGCCCAAATATCGACTCAGTGCTCGGCTTTAATTTATTCTTTGGGATATTCATCTGGTCGAAAGCATTTTTGAAGATGACATTAACAACGCTGCCTGTATCGACCAGAATCTTGGAGACAATAGACAGCCCAATTTGTGCAGCAATCGTTAGAGGGTCATTATGAGGATGATGGACTCCTTTGTGTAGCTCTTGAAAGGTGACCACTAGACTAGGCTTTGTGGAAGTTAAGTCGTGGGCTCTTCATTGGAGGCTCCTCTTGAACCGAATAAATTCCTTCATTGGCTTTCTTGATGTATCTGCTTCGAGCTCCTTTACTATTCCCCGCTGGATTGGCACACCGTGGATCATATCAATCTTGTTGATTGGCGGGCTTAAGCTGAGGAGGTCTTCATATTCTAGAACATTTACAGCATTGCCCAAACACTTCTAGGAATCATTTTCAGCTCGTTGGGCTTTGTGCCGATCTTGGATAAATTCTTTGATGTCCTTATTGGATCAGCTTTTGAATTATGCCAGCCAGCACTCTGCATTCATCTGTTTTATGGCTGTTAGCTTTATGATAGGCGTAGTAGTCTCCTCCCTTCTTCTACTCTAGATTATTTTTAGTCTTGTAGGAGGTCGGAATGTTGACTCTTTCCTTTATTGTAGCGTATATGTAAGGCAGTGGCTTGTTTAAGGCGACTGTATTAGCAACTGGCTCTTTCCATCGTACCTTTTATTGTGATCCAAGCCAAATTTTCCTCCCTCCTTCCTGGGAAGTGTCTTTTTCTTGGAATAATAAAGCTCATCCATTCAGATAAATTTATCTACCTGAAAGTGAAAGTCTTAGAGACCTTTGCAGCCATTGACAAGCAGTTGCTTCCAGAATTGAGTGTTTTCGATTAAACTAGAGTAGACGGCTAAGATTTTGTCTCGATCGTTCATATCCTTAGCCTTCAAACCTTCTGTGATGAATCTTCTCAATAGTCCCCCAAAGATTCACCCTGCCTTTGCTTTATATTTTCCAAGACAGTATAATCAATAGTTGGGTCCTTGCAAATGTATAACTATGCTTAGAATTCATAAGAGAACTACTTCCAAGAGTAGATAGTTTTTTCTCTATACTTTCTACATCACTTGGTTGCCGCTCCTTAAAGAGTAATGGGGAACAGTCAGCACCTGATTGCTCTAGAAGTATATCTGGCTGTCAAAAGCCATAAGGTGATCATCAGGATCCATATTCCCATGATATTTCATAAGTGGGATCTTGATATAAGGAGGAATTGTAGCCATGATCACATAAGTGAATGGTGGCACCCTTTATTATCACTTACATTCACGTCTATGGTTCTTTTTCCTTTTGAATTCATGGCGTCCTTCATAGCCTTCTCGGCAGCATCTTTAAGGTAAGCTTCAACATTTTCATAATTATTCTGGCTCGCGAAAGACTCTTTAGAAGTTGAGCTACCAGACTGTTCTAATGACTTGTCGAGAATTCTCCCTTGATGATTAGCTCTTGATTAAGTGTGATGTCCCGGAAATTTGGGCAATATTTATTTAATAATTTCATTAATAATTATTTTAAAATGTGAAATGTTGATTTAATAATTTAATTCAAAAAGGAATTTTCTTTTTGAAGATTTATAATTGTTTAATTTGTCAAATGATATTCTTTTCAAAAAAATTAATAATTATAGTTTAATTTGAAAATCTTATTGTTTTCAAATATTAAAAATATTTAAGCAATAAATTTATCTTTCTAAGCTGAGTTAAAGATATTTATTTATAATGTATATATGTGTATACATTGTAAATAGAGGAATTGATTTTAATTCAAAATTTAAATTTAATAAAGAATATTTTCTAATTATTATATATGATGTATAATATATGAATCGATTAAATTGATTTAAATTAGTATTGAAAACTTTTCAAAAGTTTGTTTTAAAAATCTATCTTATATTTTCATAGAAATGTAAGTAAGTATTTATTTTGTTTATAAAAATAAATATAGTTTAAATTTTGTTTTATAATAAAAGTTTATTTTGTTTATTTTAAAGAAAATAGTTTTTCTTTGAAATAAGGTTTAATTCATTCATGTTAAATTATAACATTTGGTTTGAAAACTCTTGAATAAAATGAATTCAACATTATTTTTCTTTTTAAAACTTTTCTCTTTTGAAAATTTGATTTAAATATTATTTTAAAAATAATTAAACAAACATTAAAATGTAAATGTTATAAGGAAGTTTATAAGTAAACATGTAATCATTTTAAAGGCTAATGTTAATAAACATTTAAAACATGCTAAAATAAATTAGAAATGGTTTTAGGATAAATTTAAATACAATTATAAATTAAGAATTCTCTTTTTATATTAAAATGCATATGTGTTAAGATCTTAACACTAGAGAAGACACTTGTAAATTTATCTACATCCTAACATAACAAGTGGCATGTTGTTTATTTTTTTGAAATTTAATTTATTAGATAAGAAATTGTAACAATGTATTTTGTTAAAACATTGTTTTCATTTGAATCTGAAAATCAGATTTAAGCAAAACCAAAACCCAAACATAATGCATGTTAAAAATCGGTAAAATCAAAATTCAAATCAAAATCTGCAAAGCCAATCTGCAATCTGTATGATCAACTTCAAATCTGAGCATATGGAGATGGATCTGCATGCAATAATTTTGAAATCAAATTGGAGGCAATTGCAGTTTTATTAATCAACAACAACAGGCAAGCAACTTCAGTGATCAACTAGCAAATGCAAGCCATATTTCTGCATGCATTTCATAACAGGGTCTTGGAATGTGTGATGCATCTCTGGGATTATTTTCTGCATCTTCAATAAAGAGGTGAGTAAGCTTCTTTATTTTAAAAACAGATTTTCCTTTTAAAAATCAGAGCCAACCATAATTTATAGAACTTAAGTTTTTATCTTCACAGAAATCAAAAACCTGTTTAGGCAAAATTTGTTCTGTTTTCTGTTTAAAAATAAAATGAAATGAGAACTTCACATGCACAAAAGCTTGAGATATCTGAGCATATGAATTGGAAGAAACAAGTATGTGTGATGATTTAATATTAATGACTGTCCTGTGAGTGTGTGTGTGTCTATATATATATATATATGAATATGTTTATATGTTTCATGTATCTGCATACCTAATTAGTTTGTAAATTAAGATATCTTTTATTAGGAAATCTTTATCATTTGAATTATTTCAGTTAGAAAGTTATGGGTAAACAAAATATGTTGTTTAGTATAAATGTAGGTTTTATAAAATTATGATTTAGTTAAAATAAGTTAGAATTGAAGTCTGTTACCCTTTGAAACAACTCTACTGTAAACATTTTGCAATAAAACAAAAATATCAACATCATTAACTATTTAAAACAAGATTATAACATGAATGTATGTTAGAAATCAGAAATTTTAAAACAAGTTTCACCTTTTTAAATTGACTGTGGAATTAGCAATTCTGTTTTGAACAGAATTAGGAATTTAGGAATTATCTGAGGAGCTAGTGAATTTTGGGAATTAGGATGCTTCCTGTAGGTGGAGTATTGATTGGGAAATGGAGGAAATTTTGGCAATAGATGATCAGAGAGAGGAGGAGATGGGGATTGGGATTTCCAGGTTTCAAACCCTAATCTTTGAGTGTTGCAGTTCTTAGTTTCTTCACATGCTCTCTGTTGTATCGAGTAAGATTGGGTTTTGGAAGATTGCGGAGGGGATGTAGATGGATCATTAGCCGGAGTTGCAGTGATGATGATGATCAGAGAATGGATCATGGGCTGTTGATAGGTTTGGATTTAGGGTGTAGATGAGTTTCCAGGTTTACAGTTGGTTTCTCAAAACTTGAATTCGAATTACAGTAGGTTTCTGATGATCGTAAGCTTGTGAGGAGATGGTCGGCGACTTGTAGTAGTAGGTTGGAGTGGATGGAAGCCGCCGGAGCGCCAGTGCATGTGCACCATACATGTTGAGTTCTGGTGAACACTGTTGGGTTGTTCTGTGTTTTTTGTCTCGTGTAATTCTCGGGTAAAACTTGCAGTGACTCGGAGTAGATGGTTTGGAAACTCGAAGTAGTGAAGGGGGTTTCTCGGGTAAATGTGATTACAGGTTTAAAAACCTGAAAGTGTGCAGTTTTTTTTGAAATTGAATGAAATTCATATTTTTAAAGTTGAAATTTGATTCAAATGTAAGTTGAATCTGAATTCAAATGAAATTTTGAATTCAAGGTTTTTAAAAATGAAAATTTTAAAATTTAAACAAGATTTAAATTTAGTTTTAAATCAAGATTAAAAACAGTTTTCAGGTTTACTCTTAAAAACAGATTTTGATTCAAAACAGTGTTGTAAATTTTTAAATAATAGGCAGATTCAAATGTTTTAAAAGTAAATTTGAAAATGAAATTTGATTTCAAATAAGGTTTAAACTTGAAAAAATTTATTTCCTTTAATATTTGAATTTAAGATATGAAATGTTAATTTAAATTTGAAAGTTAAAATAATCAATTTATTTTCAAAGCTTGATTTATTTTAATTTAGGTTTTAAACCTTTCTTATATATTAAAGTAATGAATGTTCTTTAACATTCATTTTATTTTAAGGTTTATAATTATTTAAATTTGGATTAATGTTTAAATAGTCAAAGGTTTTAGATATTAAAATTTTAAATGGAATTTGAATTTAATTTTAAAATTGTATTGTTTAGATATATTTTGAATCTAAATGAAGTCATTTGATAAGTAAATAAATTACTTTGAGAATAATTAAGAATTTACTTAATTATTTGGTTTTAAATAATGGTTTAGATTAATTTTTAATTAGAGATGATTTTGTTGATAATTAATCTAAGATAATTTTTCTTAAGTAAGTAATTATTGCAAATGTTGTTAATTAATATAAATAATTATCTAAGGATAATTAAGTAATTAATTAATGAAACTAATTTTGATAATTAACTAGATTAATTAATTGAATATAATCAATTATAATGTGTTAAATATAATTACTTAATAAAAGTAATTAAGGAATTAATGACTTATTGTAATTAATTTTGATATTGTGTTTTGTTTAAGTTAATCAATTTAGTTTAATTTAAGTAAGTCATTTAATGATTTAATGGAAATAATTACTAAATGTAATTAATAGAGCAGGATTTCTTAGAAAGGTAATAATGATAATTACTGGAATGTAATTAAGTAATTTGGATAATTACTTTTGTAATTAATCAAGGATTAATTAATAAAGATAATTAATTATTGGAAATTAATTTATTAATAAGTAATTAAGGGAGTTAATTACTGAATTTAATATTATTCAAGGTGATTAATAATTAATAAAAGTAATTAATTTTTAAATTAAGTAATTAATTTGAATATTAATTAGAGATCATTAATTATTATAATTAATGATGTAATTAAAGATTGTTTGATTAAGTAATAATTAAGTAAGTGATTAGTTAATTGTAATTAATTAGGGACAAATATAATTAATTATAATTAATTAATAAATGAGTAATTAAATGTTAATTACTTATGAATAAGGTTAATTAATTTGTGAAAATTAATTAAAGAATAGTTACTTATTGTAATTAGTAAATGATTAATGAAGGTGTTTAGTCAAGTTAAATATTTAGTGAATGATTAATTAACCGGGTTAATTAATTAATGGATATTAAGCAAGATTTAAATGTGGTAATTAATTTAATTTAATTTAATTTAAGATAGAAGTAATTAATTTAATTCGTTTTAAATTAATTATAATTGATGGTTAATAAAACATTGCTTATGGATATTATTGATTGAATGGTTGTGATCTCAGTAATGAGATGAGTTGTATTAGTATGATGTGGATGTTTGGTTAAGGTATGATGATGTGTGATGGATTATCTGGTTGTGATGATTATCTGTTTGTGATGATGATACAGATTATCTGTTTATGATAAGGATGTGATTATTGTGATATCTAGTTTATCTATCTGTGTGAAATAGATAATAATGAAATGAGTTAATTGTTTAAAACCCTTAAGTACAACTTGGACATTAAGATGGCGTTTGGTTTCGGTGAGACCGGGATCGGGTTTCCATATTTGGAATCCAAAAACCACATCGATTCCAATTAAACGTTAGATCGTTAATCCAAGTGGAGCAAGTGAAGACTCGAGGTGTAAGAACTATACGTCAGTATAACTCTGTGGGTGATTCCGTAATGAGTTTGACGGAATAGTACTTATAGGTTCGAGATGGTGATTTAGAGTGCAAGGGCTATGGTCGTTGACTCTGAGGGTGATTCCAAAATGAGTGCAACGAGATAATGCCATCAGTTTCGTTCGAACCCGGAACGAACTTGTATGGATTGAATGCTTTCAGAACATCGTCAGGTGGACAATGAGCATTCTAAGATTTATGTGTCCTATAAAGGTAATCGTAGCCTCAAGCCTCATCAACCGAGAATGGCTAAAACATGGGAGGTGCAGCAAGGTTTCGTGGGTAGCTCCCACTGGAGAGCAAGATTTACCCCTGTCTAGAGGTCCCTTTATATTCGGCTGTGTGGCAGTTGGCGACGGCCAATCTGCGGGGTGGTCTTGTTCGGGACTGTTCAGTAAGGAATGGTCCCGAATTTGTGTTGCAGGGGAGCGGACGTACTCCTCGGTACGGTGATCTAGGCCACGTACTGTGACGGACGGTACCCCAGTAGCCCTTCCATTGATGGAAACTCATTCTTCCTACGAGACCCTACGGTTTTGATTGTATTACCCACCTTTGTGGCTAGTAGCTGGAATTTAATCATGTAATTTCGGCTATTTTTATTTATTTGAAAACCCTAGACACTATTATAATATCACTGGATTTCCTATCAATGTTTTGGTTAGCGTAAGGTAAAAACTTTTCCATGTTTATGCGTGGGAAGTCTTACGTGATACCTTTTGTTTCAAAAGATTTTCTAAAGTTAAGCAACTTTTATCCCCGTTTACTCACACCAGACCTTGTCTGACCCGAGTGTTTATTTTCTGTTTTATTAAACTCTTGGGTACTCATATTACGTATGAGTAGTCAAGTGTTTTAGGATTGCTTTGACAAGTTCTAGAGGAGATAATAGAACAGAAGGCTTCAACGTGTAGATATATGTAGTGGTTCCGTTGTGTTTGAGTTGTATCTGTTTTCTCTGATGTACATGAATTGTAATTGCTAGACAGATGTTTATAACTGTCTAGTTTGTGTTGTATTAGCTGTTTAACTCTGATGTATATGATACTATGTAAAGTTTTATGTGATATAATATAATTTATTCGTTCCTCTGTGAGATTCTGATGTTTTCCGTTTCTTTCTTTCCTTTCTTTTCTCTTTTTTATCCATTTCTTTCTTCTTAATGATGCGTCTTTCTATGGAATGAAAGGCGAGTCGTTACATTAAGGAAGCTCTTTCTTCTTTGAGGAGATTAAGTTTACCTTATCTTTGCATTCCTTAGAACTGGCCATCAGATTTCTTCTAGGAGAAACTATTTCCTCTCCTTGAGTCTACCTTGGATTTTTGGATGATCTTTAAGATAAAGCCATCTTCTACAAATTCTACATTTCTTGTAATTGTTGGTCCAAGTGCTTGAATTTTTTCTATATTTTCATCTCGCTATGCCGATGATGATGTTTGCTCTAAAATGACCCACCCAAGTTGAAAGTTGGCGCTATATTTTCCTCCATTCAAGTGCATTCAAACATTTTGATCTCATTTTCCCTAGATAAGAGAAACGAACCATAATTAGTCTATATATAGTGATAAAGTCGGAGGTTCGAGCCCTCCATCCAGTGCCAAAAATGTTAAAAAATATCTTTTCAACATCCTCAATTCTTTTTATAAGATAATTTTATTTGAACATAACTATGTGGTTGAGATGATTCTCGCTTTTGAAAATGTCCATTTTGAATAAAATGATTCAATCGAATGGATTCAAGGAGAAAACTCCAACTTTCGATAAAGTTGATCTGGGTGAAAGGTATAGTGAATTGTTGTACCTTTCAACCTTGTCAAGAGGAATAATGAGGCACTTTCAACTTTTCGACCAAGTTAAATATCGAATTGTCAAACCTTTCGACCTTGTTGAAAGGTTGTTAATATGATCAATTTGACCTTTTGACTCAGTTGGAATAGAAGTAAATTATTAAATTTTCAAACCTTTCGACCTTGTAGAAAGGTTGTTAATAAGATCACTTCAACCTTTCACCAGGTTGGAATAGAAATAAATTGCAGAACCTTTTGACCTTGTTGAATGGTGTGACAAGGCCATTCCAACCTTTCGATTAGGATGAAGTTTTTCACAATCATTTTGCCGTCAGAATTAACTATTTTTTGAGTTCCATCTCCCTCTGGGGTTGAAGGCAGTTATCGTTGATGGCACCTAATTCCTTTTTAATCACGTCGAAAGGTGGCATGTGAGACCTTTCGACTTTACGAAAGGAAATGTATGTTCCACCTGTAAGTCCTAATTGCTTTCAACTCCTTAGTGTCAACATTATTTCCATAGAATCCCTTCGAAGGGTTTACTGATGCCTTAAGGAGTAGATTCCTCTTCGAATGAATTCCATCACAAATGGTTGTTAGATATATAACATAGGATTTTTTAGGAAGTAAACCTTTTGGCTAAGTTGAAATATATTCCTCCTTTCGAAGCAACCCTAATTTAATAATCTTCAACACATTTTGTTTTCTTTATATAAGATCAATTCAGAAATTCCCATAGCTTATGTCTTTAACATAGCTGACGCCTCATTATCATTACTTTTATTTTTCATATGACAGATTGGTTTTGATGATGATGGGTTTCGATTGGAAATATCTAAGTTAGTCTTATATATATATAAATAACATAGATCAAAAGAGATAATGAGAAATAAAAGTTGAAATCATATGAAATTGATCATTAGTCTAGCTAATGATCTTCCTCATCGTCAAAATCCATCATGCATAAGCCATCTCCATTTTATTTATCATTCAAAATGAGTTACAAGAGATTGAGATTTCTCCCCCAACTTGATTTAAGGTTTCTTCTAAGTACAATTATCGCTATGAAAGTAGAGAAAAGAAAATGAATTCGGTATTCCTTGGGTCTTATTTATAGATGCAGGTTGGCCATTTACCACGTCTTTGCTTTCAACTGGGTGGAAAGGTCTACTTTATATATGCTGCCTTTAACCTTTCGACTTGATCGAATGGTTATGAATCTTTCGACGTCGTCGAAAGGTATTCTCTTATACTTCTTGGTTTATCCATTCGCCTCCTTGCCTTTGACCTTGTTCAAAGGTTCCCTCTTCATATGCTGCTATGAATCGCCTCTCATATGCTAATATGGACCATTCGACTTTGTCGAAATTTCTGCTTCCCTTTTGCATTTACGAACCTTTCAACTTTGTCGAAAGGTTTGCTTTTCTTGTGCCTTCATGAACCTTTCGACTTTGTTGAAAGGTTACTTTTCTTATGCTTTCATGAACCTTTCAACTTCGTTGAAAGGTTTACTTTTCTTATGCCTTTATAAACTTTTCGACTTTGTCAAAAGGATTGCCTTCTATATACTGCTGTGAACCCTTCAATCTAGACGAAAGGTTTGTACTTCACTTGAATGTTGTCAAAAGCTATGTTCCCTTTGTTGTCGAGCGGTGTGCTTTCCCTTTCGACATTGTCAAAAGGTGTCCATGTTCTTCCTATTAGACTCTAGCAGCTTATTCTCTCTTAACCTTTCGACTTGGTCGAAAGCCATGACTCTTTTCAATGTTGTCGAAAGGTTCTCAATTATTCTTTTGCCTTTGTTGACATCTGAGTATCATTTTCTTCATAGCACCTTTCAACTCTGTCGAAAGATGTCCTGGGTTGATTTTAACCGGTTCGAAAGGCTTGCTTATGCTTTCAAAAAGGTTATTATATGACGGAAAATTTAATTTCGAAAGGTTTGGCATATAGTTGGGAGAGTACCACTAATTGCTTTCAGAAAGAGTTCTGAAATCATCATTGCTTGTTCATCTGTGTCAAAAGGTTGGTTGCAGTGAAAGGTCATATCTATTTCATCTAGATTGAAGGCCTTTGTACTATATGGGTAGTTGGTGCTTTTGGCTCCTCTAATACATGCTCAATGCCATTGAAACATCCTTTTTATGCTTTTCATGATGACTTGGTCTGCCATTGAAACCTTGATTTTATTAGTCTTCTTTCATACTTCTGCTACCAAGTAGTTTTATGGTTAATAGAAGTCAAAAACAAAAATAATGCATATGGTTTATGCATATGATGTTCTCATATTCGTAAAAGCGAAAAATGAGCGAGCCTTAGCAATCGAGGAAGTGTTTGAGGAACTCAAGAGAACCACTAGTCTGCAAGTCAATATTTTTAAAATCTAAAGTGTTTTTGGAGGTGGATGCTTCAACCACGAGGAGATTTATATATCTTAGACATGAAAAAGGGTGATCTTATCAATTGCTTAAGCATTGCGCTATTTAATGTATACTTGAAGAACAGAGATTTTGGAGGATAAACAAAAAGAAAATTAAGCACAAAATCGAGAGATTGGAAAGCAGGATGTTAAGATTGGATGCAAGAATAGAACTAACTAAACCGTTAATTTACCTGTCAGTGCCTTAATGGATGCAAATTTTCAAAATTCCTAAGGCTACATTACACGCCGTTGTTCAGTTATATTCCAACTTATGGAAAGGTGGATTCAATACAATCTTGTGGTCGACTATTTATAAGAGTAAATGTAAAAGAGGTTTGGGAATAAGAATCTTTGATAAAATATTATAACAATAGGCATCAGACTTGTATGAAGGGTATTCAACAAAGAAGGAATTTAATATATAGCACCAATGTCCCAGTGGCTAGACGCTCTAATTGTGATCTATGAGGTAACATGTTCGAGTCCTGCAGAGTGCATGCTTCGAACCACTAGACATATATTGACTCGTAACATGTAATATGTTATATAAGATTTCTAGTACAAGTATGTACTACCATCTAAATACTCACTTTCCAAAAAAAGAGGGTTTTGGGCATCATGGGTTGAGGAGAAATATTTGAAATCGAGGTAGTTGTGAATTATCATGGATGGCAATTCAATATCTTTATGGTTTTACCCATGGCTACAAGGAAGTATCCGATAAGCAGGATTGGATCTTCCACCATGTATTGGGTTAAGGAAGATAAAATGGTAGTGGAAGATATAATTGTTGATAGATGTTGGAAACAAGACATACTGAGTTTTTTGGGTGGTATGAGGGATGTAATTGTGGAAATTGACATCCATGGTGATAGAGAAAGGGATTTTTGGGTATACATGGTTGATAGTAAGGGTAATTTCAACTTTAAAGCTATTGTCGAAGAAATCAGATCAAGATTCCCTCTGGTCGGTCGGCATAAGTGGATTTGGAACATAATTATCTATCCCAAAACCAGTATTTGTTCATTTAAGGCCATTAATAATTTATTACTAACCAATGAAAGGCTCGTTCAGAGGCATTTAATCATAAACTCTCATGTGTGTGCTTTATTACAACCATGATGAAAACATTACCCATTTTTTTTACCAATGCAAATTTATTTCCTATGTCCAGAAATGGTGTAGAGCCAAATTAGCTTGGCCGGTAAGGTACATAGAAATTCTTAATATCAAGGCGATAGACAAAATTAATGAATAAATTCAGGTCCAAATCTAGGATTAGAGATATCGTAAAAATATCATTCTCAGTTTGTGTATGGAGTATTTGGAGAGTAGGGAATTGTAAGGTTTTTGGGATGCTACACTAAAAACAAAGAAGGTCATTTATGCAAACATAGCGTGCTGAAAATCAGACTACTAAGTGAAATCATACTAATAAGATACCGATATCGCAACCACATACACATAATAGATGAATACATTTGCGATAATTGGGAATTTTAAGATTGCTTACCCCCCGTGTTTAAACAGGGTTTATTCGAGGATGTGCATATAGACTTTGCAGCTGCTGATTGCTAAATGGAAAATATCTGCATCATGTACTTTATGCTTTTCGAGCATATTTACTTTATTTTTCATTATTATATTCCAATTATTAACCTGGAATTAACATGCATGATTAGTATTTTGGCAAGTCTTGTTGCATATGTTATTAGGTTGTTTCGGAGTTATAATTTACCTCAAGAAAGATTGCTTTTGCCCTCATCTCGACTGCACGCTTGGGTCATAGAACCACAACTTTGTCAGAAGTACACCATCCTATTACCACTTAAAAATTTGGAAAATCTTATTACATTCAGATCTAGAAAAATAAGTTATAATTATCTTAATTTCAACTACAAAAGGAAGTAGTGTGCTTCATCTTCCTATTACGGCCATAAAGTTAAATTTGATGTTTTGAATGAAATTTGAATTAAAATTGCTGACTTGATCAAATTGATTTTAATTATCAATTACTTATTTTAAAACAATTTCTAAATTAATTTATTTATGTATGAAAATTATAAATATAATTCTGCATGACCAATACGTATATAGAGGGCGAACGTATCCGTTATATATGTAAATCCCAGCACCTATATGTCTACATATTAACTTTGTCATGATATATTATGTTACACATGCGCAAAACCAATTCATCTGTTGAGTTATTATATTAAATAAAAGTTTGTTTTATTTAATTAATTAAATTGGATCTAATGCAACCCTTAAGACTTCATAAGTCCAATATGATCGAAAATATGATTTTGTTTTTTTCTTTTAAATCTACCTATTTCATCCGTTTTCGACCGGACCGAATCCATCACTTGTGTCCCTCTTTTCTTTCTAAGGTGCCAAAGCAATATGTTATCTCTGCTTGATGGAAGGAAGCGTTCTTCACCTCTAACCGGTCAGCATCATATATACCTTCCCTAGACTCCCCCGCTTTAATGGATATTATTGTTTCCACTCTTGTCTTATACGAGAAACCTCCCACTAAAACGTTCCCAACAATCCTGATACCTCCCAAACCTTAGAAAATACATTCCCTTTCCCTCCTCTGACCCAAATTACCCATCTCCAGTACTAAATAATGCTTTATATAACGGCTTTAATTAAAAATGATCACAAGGAAGTTAAAAGATTGTCCGAAGAGTTTGTTGTAAAAGTACCACAGGATATTCCTCTTAGCCGGTGTCCAAAGTAGGGGCTTGGAACCATTTGGGAAGTGGACAATGCTACCATATCATGGAATATTTTCACCAAGTGGTTCTTCATTAATGAAAAATGATGAGAGAGAACTCTTCTACAAATTATGGACGATGGGCTAGTTTTATATACTAATGGAGAGTTTGGAGCCAATAATGAGGAAATACTTGCAGCCATAGATTGTGGTAGAAAATTTATCTTCTCGTCCGACACTCCTAGCTACTTACCTAAGCTCGTTGGTCGGTTTAGCATATGTATTAGTTTGTAGTTTCTGCAAGACTTGTTCGTCATTGTTATGTTTTACTTCATCCCCTATGCTATGTTTTTTTGAAAAATTGGTAAATGAGCCAAGCCCAAAATGTTTGCAGAAGAAAAGAAGAGGTCGGGTAAAGTGTTAATACCCACATCCTCAAAACAAATACTCAACCCTAATAATACTAGGGCTAATAGCGCCTCCGTCATCAGACATCGAGAATTAACAAAAGATGGCGAACCACCGAGAGCGAACACAGTTAAAATCACTAAATCGACTCTCTTAAGCCTATATTAATAGCCTAAGGAGGCTTCCAACTCTTCATAGTTGATCTCTGCATCACGCGAAACTCTGGAGTGTAGCAAAAATCCTTCTCCTGACTGGTTTTTGCTTTTGCTTCGACATGCAAAGACAGTCCTTTGCTAGAAGCTTTATCATGACGGCTGCTAAGTGTGCTTAGTTTCGGAATAAGCTTGGCGCAACTTGATGAATTGTTGAAATCTTTGGGTGCTTTAGCAGAACAAGTTTCGAACTTGTTGTTGTTATGATCCAAATTGACTGAAAAAGCTGGCTCGGACATCCAGCTACTTTCCCCTCTCACCCAATTAGATAAGTGAAAGATTTTCTTGTTAATAATACTTATGTAGTGGTTATAGCCTAATCTTTTATTATTAACTGCCCACTGAAGCTTAATATCATGCTCTTGAAGACTGCAATTCATGTAGTAACCTCCAGAACTGTCAGGTAAAAATAAATTAGTTTTAGATTTTAAGATATTGAAATTAATGCCTTTATTATTAATATATGTGCCTTGTTACTTCCCTTGCAGTTATCAGTGTTCATTTTATTATTCTGGAGGAAACTGTTTAAGCAGTTGCTTGTTTGGTCTCTATATCTCTTTTCAGATAAGTATCCGTTGATATACGCATTATTATCTCCTGGGTATGGAGCATTAAAATCATATTTGATACTAACTGTCGGTTGCCAATCTTTATCCATGCTCAAGTAATTGTCCATTTGATCGTGAATACAGTTTGCGCGTTAGCTTCCACCCCTATCAAGTATGAGATAACAATTATTAGAGCTCAAATAATGCTTATTATTACAAAATAATAAATTATTTTTTAACACTCTTCCCTGATTATTACAGGATCCTTTCCTATTGTGATGGTAGAAGTGGCCGCCACCAGTATTCACTGATTTGGGAGAGGAATTAACAACATACAAAGGCTTTTCTATCCAATGGCTGCCATTGTGATGTAGATGCCTCACATTGGAAGAATCAGAAGTGATTTTCCCACTCTGTAAGAAAGATTCTAAACTCTCTTCATATTTATCCATGCGCCAGTTTTATGATTTGTATTGTCTGAATAGTTGATTTGATACCTATGTTTACTAAGAAAAATATGGCAATCTAATTCAAATTTTTTTCCAAAGTTAAATGCTTTTTATTTCTGATTGAGAGTGAAGTTTTTGATTTCTTTCTTTCCAAATATGAAATATTGTTGCAGTAAGCATAACACTATCTTATTTGAATTCCTTGGATTTTTCTTTGATGTTTTATTGGACATAGTTGATGCTTTCTCTGATGTTTTAAACTACCTGATTTTGGTTAATTTTGAGCTTTGTTTTGCAATAAGCCATATATGTTTTGAATAAGTACAGTCAAAAAACAAGTGATTGATACACTCAGTTTCATTTCGACAAAATAGGCATATTGTATCCCTTTTTTATTCCATTTTAGGCATCTATCCCTAGCGAGGAGCCTGTTAATAGTAGCAAAATAGGCATAATGGGACATTTTTGGACAATTTGATTTATTCCATACAACAATGTGCCAATCCACTTCAGTATCATGACCTTTTATGAATTCCAAAGTTTTTTTTAAAGGAGAAAGAACCTTTTGTAGATGGTTTTCATTCCCATTTATCTTTTGAAAGATTAAGATCAATTGTGATTTGATTAATGGCTATATTGAAAATAGAAGTAGTTGGATGCCAAAATGTATTCCACCTACTATTTTGGATGATGTAAATCAGCAATTCTTGAACTGTCTAATTTATGTTCAAGCAATCCAACAATACTGGGTTTAAAAGACATAAGGAGATTACATAAGTCTAGTTTCCTTTTTGGAAAGTTTAACCCTCTGACATTTCAAGAGATAATCGACATAATGATAATAATATTATTAATAAGGATACATAAAGGATACAAAGGAAGAGCAGCTATGCACCGTGGCTGCTCCCCTCCACTAGAGTCTCCATCTTCTTTCCTTTTTCTTATATGTTATTTTGCTAATTGATTTGAGCTGCTCTTCCCATTTTGAATTTTTTGAGATGTAATTTCTTTTGAATTCGATGTCATCGGTATCATCTGTGCTATCTTCAAAGACTATGTCGTTAATGCTTTTCATTTTTCTCTTCTTTTTTCCTTTTTATCTTTCTTGTTTTTCCTTGATATTGAAAAGGGGTTTGCCACTAAATTGATTGCCTTTTGCAAATTGATTTTTAAACTTTGATTTGTGGTATGATAAGAAAGGTGAGTTGCAACATGACTAATGTTGGGGTTTTTAGGTGGTTCTTTACTAAGAATAACATTAATATATGAACCATCATCTATGTTCATGATTGTTGAATCAGACTTATTTTCCCTGATTTGGGTTACTGCACTCTTCCTGTTTGCATTTATTTCAAGAAGATTTTCTGAAATACTATATGCATGTGACAACCCGCCTTTAATTCCACAGAAAGACGTATCATCATTTAGAAAGAAAAAGGTAGAAAAGAATAGATAGAAAGAAAGAAACAATGTCAGAACCTCATGATGGAAACGGAAAAATATATTACATTACATAGCTATTACATAGTATTCATCATACATTAGAGTCATATAGTTAAACAAAATCACATTAGACATCGCAAAGACCTGTCTGTCCATTACATCCTAAATACAAATAGATGATACCAACACAGCAGAATAGATATATATAGATACGCCAAGTCTCTTGCTCCAAACCTTTCTAAAATTCGTCAAGCCAACCTGATCACTTGGCTACTCATAAAAATTTGAGTACCCAAGAGTTTAAGAAAAAACAAAAATAAACTTCGGGTCATACATGGGTCTGGTGTGAGTAAACGGTTAAGTTGTTTAACTTGAAAAATCATTTTAAAATAAAAGGTACGTCGTAAGCCTCTTCGCAAATAAACACAGACAAGTTTTTCCCTTACGATAACCAAAACATTTGATAGGAAATCCAATTATATTATAATAGTGTCTAGGCTTTTCAAATAAATATTCCCATAGCCGAAATTGTTACATTCATTAAATTCTAGCATACATAGGTATACAATCAAGTCCGAGATCACTTATTGGAGATTGGGTTCCATACAATGGCAGGGCAGCTGGGGTACCGCCCGTCACAGTACTTGATCTAGATTACAGTACCGAAGATCCACCCTGATCCCCTGCAACACAAGACCGGAGCTACCCCTTACTGGACAGTACGAATAAGACAACCTCGCGGTTGCGGCCAACAACCACCCACACAACCGAATAAAGGGACCTCTAGACAGGGGAAAATCTTATCCTACTTAGGTGCTACCCACTTAGCCTAGCGTGCACCTCCCATGTTTTAGCCATTCCCGGTTGATGAGGCTTGGGTCGACGATTACCTTTTTAGAAAACATATCTTGGAATGCTCATCGTCCTCAATTGATGATGGTCTGATAGCATTCATCCATACAAGTCCGTTTCGGGTTCGAACGAAACTGAACGCACTATCTCCGTTACACTCATTTTGCAATCACCCTCAGAGTTAATGACAAATAGCTCTTGCACTCTGAAACTTCATCTCGATCTTCACTTGATATTTCACGACCTATCGTTTAATTTGGATCGATGTGGTTTTCAGATAACAAATTTGATACTCGATCCCGGTCTCATCGAAATCCAAACGTTTCTTTTAAAGCCAAGTTGTTTAAGTAAAACAATTTAATTCAATTCATAACATTATATTCACATAGCAATTCATCGCAGATAAATAATTTACATTTATCACAGCTATATCCAAAGTAATGCACATCACAGAACATCACAGATTAACATTCTATAAATATTAATCAATCCAAACATTATATACAATTAATCATCCATAAGCAAGTTTAATTAATCACATAATTATATTTAATTTAATTTAAACCAAATAAATTATTTATTTATGAATTAATTACCTAACCTTCTTAATTAACAATAATTAATTACAAACCACTTGTTATTATTCTAATTAATTAATGAAATTAATTAATCATCCTTAATTACTTACATTAATTAATTAACCTATAATTACTGATTAATTACCCTTTAATTATTAATTAGTTAACTTTAAATTATTAACCTTTAATTAATTACATTAATTAATGTCCTTTAATTACTTACATTAATTAATTATCCTTTAATTAATCACATTAAGTAATTAGCCTTTAATTAATTAAGACCTTAGTTAATTTAATATAAACCATTTATCTTAATTAATTACTCTATTATCATTTATGATTACTTAAGACCTCAAAAGTTAAACCATTTATCTTAAACATCTACTTAATTACATCACTAAATCACATTTGAAAACACTTAGAGATTTAATTAAATAATTGATCTAATATAATTATTCAGTTCAATTCAACTTAAATTTAAAACACATTTGACTTTAATATTTTAAGTTTGAAACTTGTTTGAAAAAAAAACTTAATAACACTTATATTTTGAAACCTTATTTAACAATTTGCATTCAAACTGCATTTGTTTAATGCTTTAAAACTTGTTACTTTCTTTTATTTTTAAACTTTGTTATCCTTAAAAAAAAGAAACCCAAGCCCAACCTATTATTTTCCCGAGCCAACACCGACTAAAACTCTCCTCTCTACTCTTCGATACCACTCGTGTGAAAACCCGATGCAATCTCCTTTCTTCTCGAGCTCAACACAACACGGAGACAAATAGATACTAGAGAAACTCGTGCACGTGCACACGAGTTCGCCACCACTCTGACCATCTTCGCCGTCGCCTACAGGTCGCCGACCTCCTCTCCAGTCGTCCCGACCACCCATAACTTCAACGACTTCGCCTATCGAAACCGAGATAGACGAGCACCTTTCTGGAACAAAACCCATCGGAAAAAACACCATGAGTCACCACCTACGACCATCTGAAACTACGCCATCACCCCCGAACCTCCACCGCAATCCCATGCTTCGATCCTCCTTGCTCCGATCAAGTCCAATTCACCCTCGACGACGAAATCACCTCGTCGTCATCATCGACCAAAACAAGCCATAAAAACCCTAGTTCGCCGTCGATAAGCCACCATGGCAAACTAAACATTCTCCAAACATTTTCCTCATGATCCCCTGACATCCAGCTTCCTCCAGCAACGATCACGACGATCATCTCTTCCCCGATCGCAAGAAATCGACGAAAATGCAATCTCTGTTCAACTCGAGAAATCACAATAGATACAATCTAAAAATCATGATATGATTATCAAAATTCATCACTTTCTAGTACGAATCTAATTATGAATTCAAAACATGAAATTAAGATCACTGATTTTTTCGATTTAAAAGGATTTCACTGTAATCTCACATTCTCGAAATATTTACAAATATTTCCACTTGAAACCATTTTTAAAAATGATTTTACATTCTTACAAACATTTTCCTTTTAATAATAATAACCTAAAAGGGATTGGAGCAAGAGAATTTGATTTTTTTGAACTAGGTTGGTCTGTAATCATCAAACAGAGACAAGCACATTCATATACTTAGACATGCACATATATATATACATATTTATATACATGCAACACATTTTCATCCATGCAAATACGTCTACAACATTACGTCACAAATTCTTCACATGCATCAAAGTATATACAAAGATATAGTTTTTTTAAAAAGTGTTTACTCACTGTTTGATGAAGAACAGAGAAGCTTGAAATTTGGAAATTGTTTTGATCTTTGAAAATTGGAACTTAGTTTTGATCTTTATCTACTCGATGTTTGAGATGATCTTTTCTTTGATTTTGTTGAATCTATATTTCAGGTTTGAAAATTGTAAAAGATTGTTTTGTTTTTGATTTTATTCTTCTTTGGTTTGTTTCAGGTTTTAATTTTGATAAAATTTGAAAAAGTGAAGATAGAAGAAAATGGAGAGTAGGAGTATAAATGTATATATATAGCCTTGATTTTATTATTTTTTAAAAATAAAAGAAAATTAATAATTGACACTTGTTAAATTGCATATTACTAAATTTACACTTGTTAATTTACATGTATTAATATTTTTATATAATTTTATATTATATTTTCGATTTTTATCAATACATTTCCTTTTATTAATATTTATATAATCTTTAAAGAAAATGATTTAAAACTAATTATGCACTAATAAGTAATCATGTAAATATATAGACGCACTAGTCTTTAAAATATAGAGTTTTTAAATTCAATTTATTTTTAAGATATTTATTTTTGAATTTCAAATCAAAATTCTATTTAAAATCTACTTATACATGTATATATAAACAAACACATATTTTATTTGTTTTAAAAGAATAAATTTTGCACATTTAAAATAATTTATAAAAGAAGATTACCAAATTATTGTTTGCACCAAAATTGGTCACAAACCCCGATGAATGTGAAAGCACCAGTGTTGGAATATAAATCAGCAATATCCAAACACAAATCACAGATCTAAGTAGCAAAATAGTAAATGTAAACAAGAACACACGATTTATAGTGGTTCGGCTATCTCCGGCCTACGTCCACTTCAAAGGTTTTTCCTTTTATTGATCTTCTTCGCTGATTACAATCGATTACAGCGGATTACAATGAATTATAGTTCTGGAATTCGAGTACAACGGTGGTTGTTGAGTGCCAAGTAGAGCCTTGGTGGAGTCTTGGAGCTTCAGAGTCTTGATCTTGCCAAAGAGAATCCGGTCCCCTTTCTGAATGACCTGGGAGTCTATTTATAGGCGTAGGCTGCTGGTATCTCGCTGAAAACTCGGGAGACCACTTCTGGCATGTGAGGGGGCCCACACGTACGATCTCAGGAAGTTTGGGCCCACTTTGGCATCGGTTCGAACTCCATTCGAACCGATCAAGAATTCATCCAATCGAGGTGAAATTTGGCGTGGACATTCTTCAATATGTATGCAAGCATCTGTGAAAGTTTCATTGCATTTGGGTCAGTGGGTTAGGAGATATGTTGGGTTCGAAATAGACTTCACGGCAAGGCTGCTTGGTTCGAACCCCTGTTACTCGAAACGATGGTTTCGAACCCAGTGTGGCACGCGACTTTGTGGTGACGTGGAGCGCAAGTTTCGAATCGATCCGGACTTCTCTCCGTGTTGACCGCTTCGACTCCGTGTATCTTGGCGCATTCGAACCGATGGAAGACACGTCATCGTGATTGGTTGACTCAGTGGGTTCGAATGGAGCTACACAGGATGGGTTCGAAGATGGATGGGTTCGAGGCATGGCTCACGGAAGGGTTCGAAGCAGGGCTCTGTGATGGGTTCGAAGTAGTTGGGTTCGAAGTGGAGTCGAGGCCGAGGGTTTCGGGTGTGGCGTGGCAGTGCTTATTGGTTCGAAAGCAGGTGGTTTCGAACTAGATGGGTTCGAAATGATGGGTTCGAACACCATCGATTCGAACTGGGGCATAGGCTTATGGATTCGAGGCGCGGCCTCATTTCTTGGTTTCGAGCTTGGTCAAGGGGGATGGGTTCGAACATAGGAAAGGTAATGGGTTCGAACCTGACAATGCCCATTCCTCTTAACTTGAATCCACCATAATTTGAGCATACCACCTCGGATTGACTTGAAATTTGGAATGCAGACTTCTATGGTCTTTCTTGTCGTGCCCTATCAACTGTGGCCCGTTCCGGACTCGGACAAAATTCATTGATATCCATGGTTATCCTGCAATGCATGGTTGATATTCATGAATAGTAATCATTGATTTTCAGTAAATTTTGGATATCTCAACTTTGCCAAAAGTTGGGATAACATTTTGCCCCCCAAAACATGCCTTTTTGTAAAAGGCATGTTTTGAACGGTCTTAAATCAAGTGCAACAAATTCATGTTCCACTCATAGCTGTGGCATTATCAATCAAGTTTGTGGCTGTTTGAAGCCAAATCAATGTTCGTTCTTCCCGTAGGAGTTGAGAATGAAGTTTCGTAGTCTCTCTGGACTATTATTGGCTGCTCTGAACCCTTACTAAGTCCATTCCAGACTTAGTGATTGAACAGAAAGATCCTATTGCTCTCTGGTGTTGCCTTCTATCCCTTGCACTCCGGTCCCGGTTAGGACATATAGCGATATCATGGTCGTTCGGGACCGATCATAGCCTCTCCGGGCTCTTGCTGGATCCCATTCTGTCACTCTCCGGTGAAGGGGAAACAGCGCTTAAGTGAGTCGATCCTGTCGCTCTTCGGCGAAGCAACTCACTTCTTGCACTCCGGTTCAGTGTATCTGAACATTAAGCGATGTCTTGGTCGTTTGAGGCCGATCATAGCCTCTCCGGGCTCTTGCTGGATCCCATCCTGTCACTCTCCGGTGAAGGGGAAACAGCGCTCAAGTGAGTTGATCCTGTCGCTCTCCGGCGAAGCAACTCACTTCTTGCACTCCGGACCCCGTCTCTCCGGGTAGGGTCATAAAGCGATCATGTTTATATGTAATGTTCATCCTTTGACTCTCCGGTCAAAAGGTTTATTGCAAGAGATTCTAATTTATTTATTAAAATTCGAGTTCTAGATGTTCAATCTCAAACATCAGAAAAAAGCTAAACATTGCCTCTCCGGGCATATCGGTTTATTTCCATCTCAGAGCATGCCTAGGGATCTCTCCGGTTCCCGTACATGTGTAAGTGGAGTAACCGTTTATTCTGAAAATAAATTTAAATAAAATTACTCGACCGAAGTCCAAATCCTGGACTTGGCCCTTGCCATCTTTGATCAGTTGATGACGAGTCGTGATCCCGATCCAGGATCGTTCCTGCAAGGTGGAGGCGGTAGTTGTTCATGTCTCGTTGCCGCTGTCCGTTCTCTGACATATTGTGGCAATCTACCACCTCTGGCATGCTCTTCCACCTCATCCTTCAGGTGACGGCATTCATCTGTGGTGTGCCCATCCAGCTCATGGAACAGGCAATATTTTCCAGTCCTGCGCTCCCGCTCGGTGGGATCCCTTATAGGTGGCTTTCGATAGGGGAGTTGCCCCCTAGTTTCAGTGTAGATTCTTTCTAGGCCTGCAGTCAGATCGGTGTACTGCCTGAATCTTGGTTCTCGGAATTTCTTCCGTTTATCAGGACCATCGTGTCTGTCATCCTGTTTCCTCTTTCCCTTGTCCGCTCCGGACTGCTCTCCGGAGGTTCCTATGCTTTTTGTGGCATTTATTTCACGATTCTCGACTCGTGATTCTTCTAACCGAATGAACTTTTCAGCTTTATGAAAGAATTCTCCAAGATCCTGCGGTGGATCTTTAGTTAGAGAATCTTTAAACTTGGTGCCTTCCGCGACTCCTGCCACCGCCGCCATCAAAATCATTGATGGATCCGGGCGATCCACAGAAGTCACTGTCACATTGAATCTGAGTAGAAAATCTTTTATGGACTCTCCGGTCCTCTGCTTGATTGTTGCTAAAGTCATCACACTCTTGGGTCGCGTCACGTGGACCCTGAACTGCTCATGAAGCAATCAACGAGCTCGCTCCATGTTCCAATTGATCCAGTCTCTAGCTGTCTGAACCATAGTGAAGCTAAATCTGTCAAATATAGAGGGAAGCATCGTGCCATCACTTCCTCGGATGCCCCCAGCACCTCCATGTGCCTGATATACCTTGTGATGTGCATGGTCGGGTCTGACCTTCCGTCATAGGGATCTAGCGCTGGTAATTTGAACTTTGGAGGGTTCCTTGCGTTTCGGATGTTTGGGGTGAATGGACTCCGACTAACTTCTTCTAGCCCTCCGCTAGGCAATCCTCCTCTCATGATTCGTCGCATTAGGCCTATCATTCTCTCATCTCCGTCTAGGGGTTGCCCCCTTGTCAAGTTTCTGTCCTGCCCCCCGAGCCTTGAAGGGAATTCCGGTACGTACTCTTCTGGTGGCTCGTTGGCGTATGCATTGGCTCCTGTCTGTTGTGCTCCGTCTGTTGGTCTTCCAGTATCGGACCCTGAGGGTCTGCCCCCAAGGCCTTGTTGACCACCTTCAATCCCTGTATTCTGGCCGTGAGCCTGTCCTTCATTTGCATCTGCAATCCTGATTCCTTGTCCCGTACTCGTAGCTGTTGTAGTTGGTCCAAGGTTTTGCATATTTGCCGCCCTCATCTGCTCGAGGAAATTCTGCAGCATCTCCTGTTGACTCTTCATTATGCTTTCGCGCAATGAATTAGCCATAGCCTCCATCTCGTCTCTGGTGATGTAGACGGAAGCCTGTCCTTCTCCTGATCCGGAGGATACCTCTTGGCTTCCTCCTTGTTGGCTTCTATCAATTCTCTGTCTTGTTTGTCGAGTCATTGTCTCTGAATTGGAGTTTCTTCAAACTTTTGAATCCGAATTCTGAATCTGATGTAGCGGGTGCTGGTTCTTCTCAGTGAAAGCACCAAAGTGTTTGCACCAAAATTGGTCACAAACCCCGATGAATGTGAAAGCACCAGTGTTGGAATATAAATCAGCAATATCCAAACACAAATCACAGATCTAAGTAGCAAAATAGTAAATGTAAACAAGAACACACGATTTATAGTGGTTCGGCTATCTCCGGCCTACGTCCACTTCAAAGGTTTTTCCTTTTATTGATCTTCTTCGCTGATTACAATCGATTACAGCGGATTACAATGAATTATAGTTCTGGAATTCGAGTACAACGGTGGTTGTTGAGTGCCAAGTAGAGCCTTGGTGGAGTCTTGGAGCTTCAGAGTCTTGATCTTGCCAAAGAGAATCCGGTCCCCTTTCTGAATGACCTGGGAGTCTATTTATAGGCGTAGGCTGCTGGTATCTCGCTGAAAACTCGGGAGACCACTTCTGGCATGTGAGGGGGCCCACACGTACGATCTCAGGAAGTTTGGGCCCACTTTGGCATCGGTTCGAACTCCATTCGAACCGATCAAGAATTCATCCAATCGAGGTGAAATTTGGCGTGGACATTCTTCAATATGTATGCAAGCATCTGTGAAAGTTTCATTGCATTTGGGTCAGTGGGTTAGGAGATATGTTGGGTTCGAAATAGACTTCACGGCAAGGCTGCTTGGTTCGAACCCCTGTTACTCGAAACGATGGTTTCGAACCCAGTGTGGCACGCGACTTTGTGGTGACGTGGAGCGCAAGTTTCGAATCGATCCGGACTTCTCTCCGTGTTGACCGCTTCGACTCCGTGTATCTTGGCGCATTCGAACCGATGGAAGACACGTCATCGTGATTGGTTGACTCAGTGGGTTCGAATGGAGCTACACAGGATGGGTTCGAAGATGGATGGGTTCGAGGCATGGCTCACGGAAGGGTTCGAAGCAGGGCTCTGTGATGGGTTCGAAGTAGTTGGGTTCGAAGTGGAGTCGAGGCCGAGGGTTTCGGGTGTGGCGTGGCAGTGCTTATTGGTTCGAAAGCAGGTGGTTTCGAACTAGATGGGTTCGAAATGATGGGTTCGAACACCATCGATTCGAACTGGGGCATAGGCTTATGGATTCGAGGCGCGGCCTCATTTCTTGGTTTCGAGCTTGGTCAAGGGGGATGGGTTCGAACATAGGAAAGGTAATGGGTTCGAACCTGACAATGCCCATTCCTCTTAACTTGAATCCACCATAACTTGAGCATACCACCTCGGATTGACTTGAAATTTGGAATGCAGACTTCTATGGTCTTTCTTGTCGTGCCCTATCAACTGTGGCCCGTTCCGGACTCGGACAAAATTCATTGATATCCATGGTTATCCTGCAATGCATGGTTGATATTCATGAATAGTAATCATTGATTTTCAGTAAATTTTGGATATCTCAACTTTGCCAAAAGTTGGGATAACAATTATTATTGCCCAAAATTATGGGTCATCACTTTCCTCCCCCTTTAAAAGAATTTCATCCCCGAAATTTAAAAGCAAAAGATATTCCAAAAGTTTTATTTAAAACAATCAAAGCATACATATCGGCCATATACTAACAACCAAAGCAAACAATTCATTCAAACAAACCATCCTAACTATCCTGGCACAAATCTGGGTAGGCTTTCCTAATACTTTCTCGAGTTTTTCAGGTACAATCACTAAGATCCTCACTCCACTGAATCTTGACCAGCTTCACCACTTTGTACCTGAGCTGCTTCTCATCTCGATCAACTATCTAGACTGGATGCCTAACCACAGTTAAGTCCGTTCGACCTCTAAATCTTCCTGCATTTCCGGTTCTATAACTAGAGATGGGTCGTACACGTACTTCCTCAGATGAGATATGTGAAAAACATTGTGAATTCCAGCCATCCGGACTGGCACTTCAATCCTATATGCCAAAGCACCAATCCTCTCGAGCACATGGAACGGTCCAATATATCTCGGGGCATGCTTTCCCGTCTTACCAAATCTGATCGCTCCTTTTATCGGGGAAACCTTGACGAAAACCAAATCTTCGACTTCGAATTCCAATTGTCTTCGTCTCTTGTCCACATAACTCTTCTGACGATCCTAGGCTACCTTCATTCTCTTCTTAATTAGCATCACCTTTGCACATGCCTCTCGAATCAAATTAGGACCAAGAACAAGACAAACTTCGGATTCTACCTAACAAGACGGTGATCTACAAGGTCTTCCATACAAAGCTTCGTAAGGTGTCATCTTGATACTTGCCTGATAACAATTGTTGTAGGAGAATTCCACTAAATGTAGATGGTCCTCCCAAGATCCTCCCATATCCAGAACACAATCCCTCAACATATCCTCAATAATACGATTCAGCCTTTCTGTTTGACCATCGATTTGGGGATGATAGGCTGTACTTAAAATCAATCTTGTACCCAGAGCTGTCTATAGAGCTTCCCAAATTTTACTAGTAAAGATTGGATCACGGTCACTTACTATGCTGACGGGAACTCTGTGCAACCTGACGATCTCTTCCAAGAAAATCTCCACTAAAGATGTTGCAGTTTTGGTTGCCTTAACTGGGATAAAGTGGGCGCTCTTGATCAAGCAGTCTACGATTACCCATACTCCCTCATTTCCTTTCCTAGACCTTGGCAATCAATCAAAAAAATCCATTGATATCATTTCCCATTTCCATTTAGGGACAACCAGAGGAAGCAACAATCCCACAGACTTCTGTTGATCACCCTTCACCTGTTGACAGATCGCACACCCTTTCACGAAGGTAGCAATATCCTTCTTCATCCCTTTCTACCAGAAGACTCTCTTTATATCCTTATACATCTTTGAGATCCCTTGATAGATACTCATCCTAGGGCGATGATTCTCCGATAAACTTCTTGCCTCAAATCCTTGATATTCAGAACACAAATTCTCCCATTAATCCTCAAAGTTCCCTGGTCATCAATCTTAAAACTGGAGCACTGACGATTCTTAACTTTCCTAAAGATTGCTCTCAAACTTCTATCTGATCCTTGCTTACTCGCAATCCTTTCAAGTAGAGATGGAATAACTTCCAAAATGGCCAGAAATGCATTCCTACTCAAAGCATCTACCACTACGTTCGCTTTCCCTGGTGTATAAAGAATATCCAAATCATATAATGCCAAAAATTCCACCCATCTCTGCTGCCTCAAATTCAGATCCATATGGGAGAAAAAGATATTTTAAAGGTTTATGATCAGTGAAAATCTCGAACTTCTCTTCCAATAGATAATGCCTCCAAATCTTCAAAGTAAAGACAATGGCCAATAATTCCAAATCATGCTTAGTGTAGTTCTTCTCATATGGCTTCAACTGCCTACTCGCGTACGCAATTTCTTTCCCATTCTTCATCAGCACAGCACCTAGACCTACTCCACAAGCATTAGTGTAGACTTCGAACTTACTCTTACCATTAGGAATAGCCAGTATAGGTGCACTGGTCAACCTTGCCTTCGAATCCAGAAATGCTTCTTCACACTTGGGGGTCCACTTAAATTTCGCTCCCTTTTTGGTCAGTTTGGTCAAGTGCGAAGAAATCTTGGAGTAGTCCCAGATAAATTTCCTATAGTACCCTGCCAAACCAAGAAGACTACGAACTTCTGTAGGGGTCTGCGGTTGCTTCCACTCTTGAATAGCTGCTACCTTTGCCGAATCCACAGAAATACCTTCTTCAGGTACGATATGTCCCAAAAGTATCACTTTCGATTCCAGAAATGGCACTTCGAAAACTTAGCCTTTAGTACATGCCTCCTCAATGTCTCCAACACTATCTCCAAATGGCGCTTATGCTCTTCCTCAAATTTGGAGTATATGAGAATGTTGTCTATGAACACGAGCACAAACTTGTTAAGAACATCCTGGAAAACACGGCTCATCAGATCCACAAAATAAGCAAGAGCGCTGGTTAGCCCAAAAAGCATAACCAACTACTCATAAAAGCAGTTGGGTCCTCTGAACGCAGTCAAGGGTATACTGTCTTCAGCTACCCTTAGCTGGTGAAAACCCGAAGTTAGATCCAATTGAGAGAAAACAGAAGCTCCATGAAGTTGATCAAAAAGATCGTCTATACAGGGCAAGGGGTACTTGTTCGTAATAATCACCTTATTCAACTCCCGAAAATCTACACAGAATCTTAAAGATTCGTCTGACTTGGTCACAAAAACTACAGCAGAACCCCAACCAGAATAACTAGGCCGGATCAAACCTCTCTCCAAGAAATCTTGAGTCTGCGTCATCAATTCTTCTCTCTCTCGACGCCATCCTTCTACTGGGTTGAACAACTGGTATCGCTTCTGGAACTAAGTCAATATGGAACTCTATTTCCTGATGCGGGGGTAAACCTTTGACTTCTTCGGTGACGTCTGGAAAATCTCTGACCATCTCGATGGATCCTACGTCTTCTAGAGATGCCTCGATTCCATGCAAAAGACTACTCAGGTGAACCCCTGAACTATCGCAAGTCACTTTTGCAATTCTTCCCAGCTCAGTTTCCAATGACACAATTATGTCTTCACAAACCAGAATAGCCTTATGCTTGTCCAACCAATCCATTCCCAAAATAAGGTCAGACCCTTTAAAATCCAATATAAATAGGTCGCAAGAGAAACTATGGGATAGATAAGAAATTCTAAGACCTCTACAGATCATATCGAACTGGTCACTCCCCTTATGGGATTAGATATAAAAATAGGGCGGTCCACAACACTAGGGGTAAGATGAAATTTCTCTACCGATTCCAAAGAAATAAAACTAAGAGATGCACCAGAATCAAACAAACTCTAACGAAAATGCCATCTAAAAGCAAAGCACCTTCAAGAACGCCTTTGCCTTTTCCATCCGTAGAAGTTGATGGTCCACCCTGAATAGCAAACACCTTAGTCGGCTGAGCTTTCTAAAGAAGTGGACAAGCCCTCACCATATGCCCTGGCTGTTGACAGTTGAAACACAAAGACTTCTGAACCATTTCGGAACTGGGTCTACTCTGACGCTGCTGCTACTAAGCTCTACCTCTGAGACACTGCTTAGCTAAATGACCTTCTTGCAGGCACACATAACACTTCTGAGATCCATCATTGCATCCTGGTTCTTTTTACCTTGCTTCTTCCAATTTGGGTTGAATTTCCTTTTGTTTGGATTGGAAGTAGTTCCACTCGGTGCTGCCACAGATGCCAAGGGTTTCTTATCCTTAAGCTCCTCATACCTCAATGCCATGTCAATCAATTTGAGAATGATCCCTTGATATGTGCTGTCATCTTCTCGTGAAATTCGGGCCTCATTCCAAGCACAAACATCTCGTTCTTCTTGAGGGATGTATCAATAAGACCTGGTCCATGGTGAGATAGTTCGTTGAACTTAGTCTCATATTCGGATACAGACATACTTCCTTGCTTAAGATCCAGAAAATTCCTATACATATGAGTCTTCCCAGCAGTAGGCATAAATTGCTCCTCAAATAATTCCTTAAATTTGCTCCAAGAAATATCATCCTCAGAAATATTCATGGTAACTGCATCCCACCATGTAGCTGCTCCTTCTTGAAGTTGCCACGATGCCATAACTCTCTTTTTCTCATCTGACAGATCCAAACTCTTAAAAATCCGCTCATACGAGCGCAACTAAGCTTGAACGTAAATGATGGACTTTGTTCCTTTAAAGGGCTTTCCTCCGAGATTGGTGAAATCCTTATACAATGCAGCAAAGCTTACTCGAGGCGGTGCTGGGTTTACAGCCTCGCCAGTTACCCTTCCTCCATCAGCAATCGGACCTCTTCCATTAGTAGTCGTCGTGCCGCTCACACCTCTGCCTCTTCTTACTCTAGAACTCATGTTGGCAACCTGGACAGGTAACCCAACAATCAGATAGGTATATAGATATATAAAAATTACAAATACGCTCTCTCAAAATAGATATTACTCCAAAGCCTAGGTATTATCTCAACCTAGCTCTCTGATACCAGCTGTGACGACCCGCATTCCATTGAAAGACGTATCATCATTAAGAAAGAAAAAGATAGAAAAGAATAGATAGAAAGAAATAAAAAATATCAGAACCTCATAGCGAAAACGGAAAAATATATTACATCGCATAGCTATTACATAGTATTCATCATACATCAGAGTCATATAGTTACACAACATCACATTAAACAGTCGTGAAGACATGTATATCCATTACATCCCAAATATAAACAGATGGTACCAACACAACGGAATAGATATATATAGATACGCCAAGTCTCCTGCTCCAATCCTTTCCGAAATTCGTCGAGCCAACCTGATCACTTGGTTACTCATAAAAATTTGAGGACCCAAGAGTTTAGGGAAAAAACACAAATAAACTTCGGTTCAGACATGGATCTGGTGTAAGTAAACGGTTAAGTTGTTCAACTTGGAAAATCATTTTGAAATAAAAGGATTCTCGTAAGACTCTTCGCAAATAAATAAGGACAAGTTTTTCCTTTACGATAACCAAAACATGTGATAGGAAATCTAGTTAATAATAGTGCCTTGGGTTTTCAAATAAATATTCACATAGCCGAAATTGTTACATTCATTAAATTCCAGCATACATAGGTATACAATCAAGTTTGAGATCACTTATTAGAGATTGGATTCCATACAATGGCATGGCTATTGGGTTACCACCCATCACAGTACGTGGTCTAGATCACAGTACTGAAGATCCACCCTGATCCCTTGCAACACAAGACCGGAGCTACCCCTTATTGGATAGTCTGAATAAGACAACCTTGCAGTTGCGACCAACAACCGCCCATACAGCCGAATAAAGGGAACTCTAGACGGGGGGAAATTTTATCCTACTTAGGTGCTACCCACTTAGCCTTGCATGCACCTCCTCTGTTTTAGCCATTCCCGGTTGATGAGGCTTGAGGCTACGATTACCTTTTTAGAACACATATCTTGGAATGCTCTTCATCCTCCATTGATGATGGTCTAATAGCATTCATCTATACATGTCTGTTCTGGGTTCGAACGAAACCGAAGGCACTATCTCCATTACACTCATTTCGGAATCACCCTCAGAGTTAACGACAAATAGCCTTTGCACTCTGAATCTTCATCTCGATCTTCACTTGAGATTTCATGACTTATCGTTTAATTTGAATCGATGTGGTTTTCGGATAACAAATTTGATATCTGATCCCGGTCTCATCGAAATCCAAACGTTTCATTTAAGGCCAAGTTGTTTAAGTAAAACAATTTAATTCAATTTGGAACATTATATTCACAGAGAAATTCATCACATATAAGTAACTTATATTTATCATGGCTATATCCAAAGTAATGCACATCATAGAACATTACAGATTAACATTCCATAAATATTAATCAATCCAAACATTCTATACAATTAATCATCCATAAGCAAGATTACTTAATCACATAATTATAATTAATTTAATTTAAACCAAATAAATTAATTATTCATGAATTAAGTACCTAACCCTGCTTAATTAACAATAACTAATTACAAACCACTTGTTATTATTCTAATTAATTAATGAAATTAACCAATCAACATTAATTACTTACATTAATTAATTATCCTATAATTATTGATTAATTACCCTTTAATTATTAATTAATTAACCTTTAGTTATTAACTTTATATTAATTACATTAATTAATGTCTTTTAATTACTTACATTAATTAATTATCCTTTAATTAATCACATTAAGTAATTATCCTTTAATTAATTAAGACCTTGGTTAATTTAAGACAAACTATTTATCTTAATTAATTAGTTTATTATCATTTACGATTACTTAACACCTTAAAAGTTAAACCATTTATCTTAAACACCTACTTAATTACATCATTAAATTACATTTGAAAACACTTAGAGATTTAGTTAAATAATTGACCTATTATAATTATTTAATTCAAATCAACTTAAATTTAAAACACATTTGACTTTAAAATTTTAAGTTTGACACTTGTTTGAAAAAAAACTTGATAACACTTACATTTTGAAACCTTGTTTAACAACTTTCATTTAAACTTGCATTTGCTTAATGCTTTAAAACTTGTTATTTTCTTTTATTTTTAAACTTTGTTGTCTTTAGTGAAAGAAACCCGAGCCCAGCCTATAATTTTCCCAAGCCAACATCGAGTCAAACTCTCCTCTCTGCTCTTCGACACCACTCGTTTGAAAACCCGATGCGATCTCCTTTCTTCCTCAAGCTCAGCTCAACACAGCGACAAATAGATACTAGAGAAACTCATGCATGTGCAAACGAGTTCGCCGCCGCTCTGACCATCTTCGCCGTCGCCTACAGGCCGTCGACCTCCTCTCCAGTTGTCCCGACCACCCAGAAACTTCAACGAATTCGCCTATCGAAATCGAGATAGACGAGCATCTTTCTGGAACAAAACCCATCAGCGAAAATGCCACACGCTGCCTCCTATGACCATCTGAAACCACGCCATCACACCCGAACCTTCGCTGCAATCCCATGCTTTGATCCCCCCTTGCTCCGATCAAGTCCGATTCACCGTCGACAACGAAATCACCTTGTCATCATCATCGACCAAAACAAGCTATAAAACCCTAGTTCGCCATCGATAAGCCACCATGGCAACCTAAAAATTCTCTGAACATTTTTCTCATGATCGCCAGACATCCAGCTTCCTCCAGCAACGATCACAATGACCATCTCTTCCCCGATCACAAGAAATTGATGAAAATGCAATCCCATTCAACTCGAAAATTACAATAAATACAAATCTAAAAATCATGATATGATTATCAAAATTCATCACTTTCTACTAAGAATCTAACTATGAATTCTAACATGAAATTAAGATCATTGATTTTTCCGATTTGAAAGGATTTCACTGTAATTTCACATTTTCAAAATACTTACCAAATACTTCCATTTGAAACCATTTTTAAAAATGATTTTACATTCTTACAAACATTTTCCTTTTAATAATCATAACCTGAAAGGGATTGGAGCAAGCGAATTTGATTTTTTTTGACCTGGGTTGTCTGTAATCATCAAACAGTTACAAGTACATTCATATACTTAGACATGCACAAATATATGTACATATTTATATACATGCAACACATTTTCATCCATGCAAACACATCTACGACATTACTTCACAAATTCTTCACATGCATCAAAGTATATACAAAGATTTAGTTTTATAAAAAAAGTGTTTACTCATTGTTTGATAAAGAACAGAGGAGCTTGAAAACTGGAAATTGTTTTGATCTTTAAAACCTTGAACTTAGTTTTGATCTTGATCTGCTTGATGTTTGAGATGATCTTTGCTTTGACTTTTTTGAATTTATGCTTCGGGTTAAAACTGTAAAATATTGTTTTGTTTTTGATTTTATTCTTCTCTGGTTTGTTTCAAGTTTTAATTTTGATAAAATTTGAAAAAGTGAAGATAAAAGAAAATGAAGAGTGGGAGTATAGATGTGTGTATATATAGCCTTGATTTTATTATTTTTAAAAGATAAAAGAAAACTAATAATTGATACTTGTTAAATTGCATGATACTAAATTTACACATGTTAATTTGCATGTATTAATATTTTTATATTATTTTATATTATATTTTCAATTTTCATTAATACACTTCCTTTTACTAATATTTATATAATCTTTAAAGAAAATGATTTAAACCTAATTATACACCAATAAATAATAATATATATATGTATACACGCACTAGTCGTTAAAATATAGAGTTTTTAAATCCAATTTATTTTTATGATATTTCTTTTTGAATTTCAAATCAAAATTCTATTTAAAATCTACTTATATATGTATATATAAACAAATACATATTTTATTTGTTGTAAAAGAATAAATTTTGCATATTTAAAATAATTTATAAAAGAATATTATAAAATTATTATTGCCCAAAATTCCGGGTCATCACATTGCAGTTTCTATATTTTTTCACCCGAACTCTATGACTTACTGCCCTCTTGAATTTCCATTTCTTGAGTTGATTCTTGAACAGTAATTTATTAATTGATACTGTTATTCTTTTCATTCAAAGATAAACAGATGGATCCATTATTTGCTTCAAATGTTTGTTTGGCAATGTATCTCCTTTTTCCTTTGTGAAAGTGCTATCAACATCAAATTTTTCTTGATTGTTTTATTTCTCTTTCCAAACCATTTTGGTGACACAATTATCTGTGGTATGTCCAAAACAGCAACATGACTTGCATCTAGGGGGAATCCATTCATGTTCATCATGCATTGAAATAAAAGCTTCATTTGGTAAATTAGTATTTGCTTTAATTTCCACTAATATTCTAGCAAAAGAAAGTCTTGATTCCTTGGCTATATGATCACCTAATTTAATAGGTATACCCATAATGTTAGTTATAGCACTTAATATTTCTTTATCCCATAATCTAAGATTCAACTCGGGAAGTCTAATCCATATTGGCATAGTAGAGAGCAAATCTCTATCAAGATTGATTTTATTATTCCATTTTTTCATAATAATAAGTCTTCAATTTATCAAAATGAGGACCTCCATTAACAGCTTTTTCACTATCGGTTGCATTTGTAAATCTGATTATGAAAAAACCTATTATTACAAGTAAAGGTATCAAAATTACCAGTGGGAGAGAACTATTTGGCTATAACAGCCTTGAAATAATGATAAGAGGGTCTATTGCCAAAAACATGGGCAATAACTGGATGACACCATTTGTTTTCTGCCCTTCTGCTGACTTCTATGTTCATAACTACGATTTTCTTATCATTGATTGAGAGAGGAGCAACATATTTGAGATCAGCTTTAGAGTTTGATCCCGTTTTCTTTATCAAATCAGCGCATGAAGAAGTTTTATTCAGGTTAGTATTGAACTGAGAATCAAATTTGTTTGAATCTGACTATTTCTTGGATGATTTCTTGAAATTCTAATTTGTGAATCTGCATTCAAACCAGGCTGAGAGGGGTTTTCAACATATTTTGCTGAGTTTCTTGAATTCTCTACGAATCTTGAATTAAGAAAATCTCGATTAGTATTTCTAGAAAATTGTTTTGAATGATTTGAGTTTCCATTATTCAAGCTCAGTTGGTTGACTATTTTTTTTAATCTATTATGTATACGATGTTGCAATTTCTAATTCTTGTCTTCTCAAAAATTTCATATTCTTTTTCTATATATCTATGTTTGTTAAGACTTTAAAGTTGAAATTGAACAGTTTCAATTCATTTTTTTAACCATGTTTTTATGAAAAGATTGATAATTAAATAAATGAACCAATACGAAAACAAAAAAGTGTAGATCTTTACGTTCGTTTAAAGAGATGACGCTCCACATCTTAAAATTTAGAAATCTGGGTGGTGCTAAATGCATCTCAATTTTTACTCTTATTTCTCAGCCTTTATTTTATCACCGCTTATTCTAGTATGTACTTATATTATCCAATTTAGAAGAAGAAAAAAATCTTACCCAACTAAATTAGTGTTGTATCATAATTTAACACAATATACACGGCAAGAATGCATCGATTTTGGTATTATGAACATTTTTCATATGTAATATATTAACAATTGTTGTCGACTGATCAGTTAAAATTGAGTAGTATGCTATTTTTTACTTTTCTTTTTTTAAGGGTTAACATAACATATACGAATGTGCATTTAATACGATTCAATGATTAACGTGCATGCGTTGAGAAAAATATCCCTATCTCCAAGAACTTTAAATATTTATAAGAGTACGTAAATACCACTGGATTCTATGGAAATAACCTTTGAGCGTCTCAAATAGACGGTTGATTTTAAGCATGAGGAGATGAGAATAAATCTTTCATAATTCCAGCTCGTCTAAAGGTGTAAATGAGTTTTCAAAAAAAAATTCCTAATTTTCTCCTACCGATTAAGAAAACAAAAATATGTAAAATGAGTTTCTCAAAGATGAAAAATGGATTTTAAGAAACCATTTAGCAAAAATATTTTCTTTTATTATTATTATTATTATTATTATTATTATTATTATTATTGCGTTAAAACACCAATTAATAATAAATGGAATTATTAAAATCATTTATTCCTAAGCATTTTGAAATCCCATTTATAAATACACGGCAAAAAAGAAATAAATAAAATAAAACCAAAAATTTTTGGGAAATTCGAACTTTCTTTGCTTCAAAATGCACTTCAACTTTATTGAGCTGGCCGAAGGTGACTCACTTTGGCACCTCTCCAACCGTTGGCCCTTAATCACAATGAAATAGCTCTTTCCAATTTTTTAATATTTCTGGTTGATATCTCTTTTAGCAGTTAGATTAAAACATTTTGTACATATACATCATCAGGATTACAGTTAATTTGTAAATCTATTTTGATTATTGGGATGGATCTAGGGATTTAGGAATAGTACTAGTATGGATTAGGTGAAAATCTTAGCGAGTATTGAAACCGAGGAACCTAAGACACCATTAAAAAGGAGGAGAGAAGCCCTTTTATTTTTACAACCTACGGTTCCTAGCAAATTATTTTCATTTCTTTATTATTTTAATTTTTTTGATATTTGGATGTATGAGAGTAAGAGAATATTATTATGGACATCGCATAAATTTGATAAGGAAAAGAAATTTTACTTCATTCGATAATATGACTTCGAGCTACTTGAGAGCCATTTCACTACAAGAAAAATAGTGAATTAAAGACCGAAAATTTTGGTCTTTAATGTAATTATTTAGTCTCTAGGTTATATCCAGAGACTGAACAAACACCGAAATTTCAGTCTTTAAACCTCTAGTCTTAAACAAAAATTAAGACCAAAAGTTCAGTCCAAAAACATAGGGACCGATATTTCAGTCTTAAAGATATTTAAAACTGAACTTTAAAGACCAAATTGTAGTCTTTGAGCGGTCCTAAATTTGAAAACTTTAAGACCGATATTTTGGTTACGAATATATTTGAAACTGAATGTTAAAGACTGAATTACAATCTTTAATTGGTCTTAAATTGTGACTCTAACTACCCAATTGTGGTTTTAAACGGTCTATATTTAGTCTTTAAATCATTAATAATTAAAAGGTATATTTATACTTAATTGCATGCAAATTTCATATACATACATACACACATTTAATAGAAACATATACATATACATTTGTATGATTATCCACATTATTGCACCGTTTATTATTATATATACATATATTTCATAAACAATCAACATACAATATGTAGAAGAATAAACAGTGCAATATTAATGGTAATCAAACAAGACAAAAGAAATTTATCCAATATCATGTGAAAAACACACTATTAACTACGTAACACCATACATTCAACTGAACATCTCGGCTAACATATTTACATATAAGAAAAATAACAGAGCATGCATATCTACTATATATGTACATATATTACTTCAATAGGGAAAAAAACAAAGCAAACAAGTAAAGGTAGAATGCCAATCACTATATACCTTCACCATGTCGATTTTCTTCCAAATTGTGCGGCGTTTGACAAGAAGTAGAAGGTTGCAAAAATTCTTGCATAAATGGATATTTTTGTTGCATTAGATCAAAAAATGTCATATTTTGTTCTACGGTCCCAAATGCATTTGTAGGCATAGGTGAATGTTGTGATGGTTGTGCTCCAAATGATATAGTGGTCCCAAATGTATTTGAAGGCATAAGTGAATGTTGCGATGGTTGTGCTCCAAATGTATTTGAAGGCATTGGGGAATGTTGTGATGGTTGGGCTCTAAATGTATTTGAAGGCATTGGTGAATGTTGTGATGGTTGTGCTCTAAATGTATTTGAAGGCATAGGTGAACATTGCGGCTGTTGTGCTCCAAATGGTAAAGACATATAACCTGTTACATGAATGAGATTAAAAACAACTGTAAAAAAAATCAAACTCAGGACATTTATATTCACAGGGCTGTATCATTCAATTGCCATTTTGATAATTTAAACTCAAAATCTTGAAAAAATCAAAACATGAAAGTTGAAGATGGTAATCTTACCTTGATTTCAAAAAAAGAACCACCTGATTCCATTGTACCTATCAGAAGATATGGCAATTTTATTTTCAAGCAAAAATATCAAACTCGGGAAATTGATATTCAAAGGGCAGAGGTATTCAATTGCATTTCGACAGTCTAAAACTCAAAATCTTGTAAAAATCAAAACATGGAAGTTGAAGAAGACAACTTTATCTTTAATTCAAAAAAGAATCGCCTAATTCCGATTTATGGATCAAAATACATTCCCATTTTATTTTTAGGTAAAAATATCAAACAGCTAAGATCATTTTATGGACAGGGAAACACAACATGTGAAATAAGATAGATGCTAGGTGGAAGTTGATATAGATTCTTCAAGAATCATGTTGCTTGTATATACTTGAGTATACTTTAATTTTTGCAACCTAGCATCATAAACTTTAAGAATCATGTTACTTATTTATTTGAATACTTGCGCCTAACATTCTAAAAAAATATACCTTTACTATACAACTTATTCAAATATGGTAGGTGTATGTGTTATACCATTAATTGAAATTGAGAATAAATTCTAATTCATGACTCAATAGTTAGATAGTCAAATATATCATTATTCAATGTATGTTTGCTGCTAGGTGCAATCAAATTTCAAATATTCAAAAATGCTAGGGTCTAGAGTAGATTTTTAACCATATGTCAAATCACAATGGAACATAAGTCATTATTTAAGGAAGCATTACATATATTATATTATCATTTAAAATTTAGAATAATTTCTCATTCATGTATTGTAACATTTGTTTACAATTGTATGTAAATATGATAGTACTAAGCAAAAATTCAAAGCTGCAAATTTAGCACATATTATGTCATTAATTAAAGTTGAGAATAATTTCCAATTCATGACTTAATTGTCATGTAATTACAGGTGCCAAATATAACATTAAACTTCAAGTTTAAGATTCAAGGCTTAAAAGATTAATTCGTCAATAAATGAAATGAATGTCATCGTTATGGTAAATGGAAATTAATTAATCTTTTTACTATGATTTATAAGACATTGCAAATTTAAAGAAATAGTGAGTGCCTAACTTTCAGTTAACAAGTAAATTGAAAATGAATGACCATATTTGTTTGTGCTAAAAAATATAAAGAGACGATCAATCAATGGGAAGATAAAATCCAAACTTAGAAAATTATAATTAGAATTGATTATGTGAATGCATTTCTTTTTGTAAAATATAAATTATTATTTAGGTGGTGGCCACCTTCTCTTTCATGAATTTTACATCACTTTGAATTTTTCTAATAAACATTGGTATTCCAACAGAATGTTCAATTTGTTTTGAATAGAAACTCTAACTGAGAGTGTATTCTTAGCAAGATTTTACAGTTAGTTGGAAATTTTTAAAGTTTATACTTGCTTACAATTTATTTGACTTTGAAGTAAATTTCTTTTTTGAAACTGACATAATTTATGATGTAAAACTTATGGTTATTAATAGTTGTATTCTATCGTAATAGTACCAATTATAGATTTAGACTACAGGTTATCCATTTAAAGTATGTATGATTTAATTTAGCAGTAAATGAATTAATATCATCAGTACATTAAAATTTAAGATGATGGATAAAAAAATTAACATGAGATACTACAAGTTTGATGGATAGAAGTGAATTTTTAAAATTCAATTAATGAGTGTTGAAAAATAATCAAATGACAAAAGAAAAATGAGAGTGGTTATCTTTTATACCATAAAAAGGTTAGTAAATTTTTAAATTTCAACTATGGAGTGTTGGAAAATAATCAAAAGACAAGAACAAAATGAGCAGTTACAGCTATTACTATTAATAGGTTAGTCCTATACTTATTCCATTTTGGGAGTTAAATAAGGATTTATTATTTTATTCTTTTAATAATATACATACATATACATACATATATGTATATGATCTAAATAATTGGCGAATTAGGCTACAATGATGTGTAATTTGTATAAAAAGGGATATATTAAAGGGATGCTCACAATTGCTTTGGAGAAGCAAATTTTAGTTAAAGCAAAATATACTAAAGGAAGGTAAACTATAAAAGGTTTCTACTTAGTAAGTCATCATTTCCCAAAACCATCCCTCTATTATTAATTTATCTTCTAATGATATTACTTTATCTTCTAATTATAACTTTCCCTGTCAAAATTTTCTCCCATGTGTGCGATAAAGAAATGAACTATATAAGAGTTTATTTGTTTGTTTTGAAATCAAATATAGAAAGGTGGAAGTGAAAATTTTATCACATGTTATATGAGGAAATGTACCACTAAATCCAGTAAAACCCATTTGTTGTGATTGTGTAAGTATAATGCTTCGTGTAAACATGCTGGACTGAGTAGGAATAGAATGTGATGCTAGCACAGTAGGTTGCGAAGACACGGAGACATCCGAAGGATTAGTGGTCTATGTGGGTATAGTGGACTGCATCGGCGTAGTTGATTGTCTAAACTTTTCGAGCACCCTAATTTGACATAATACATACATCAACGATTATATAACACATTTATTTTAGTGATTTATTGTTCTCACCATTTACGAATTTTGCATATGAAAACTGAGTATGCATTTGCTGGGTAGACGGACGTTGAGTCGGAGTAGATCTTTGATGAGATTCGGCTGAAGAAGATTGAGAACCACCATGTAAACTATTAACATCCACATGAGGTGCTCCATATATCTTGCCTTTCGTAAGTCTCCCTAATGAATCCACCTCATAATTTAGATTAAAATTATCCATTGCTTCTTCTGACATGGCCTTTTTTTGAGATAGTTCTCCTTTTAGAAAATTATAATGTTTTAGTTTATTGAAACAACATTATTTCAATTACAAAATGATTACCATGGTCTTTGCAGATTTATTATCCACATCTGCACTACTTTTTGATATCTTTTTGGTATTTTTAAAAGTGTTCGATGGATCTCCGGAAACAAGCTAATATTGAAATGTCTTTTGAAATGTCGGTTCCTTTCTAGTTACGGTTTTCTGCATTCATTTACATGAATACGTGATAAATGCTATCATGGATGATATTAGTAGTAATGATGAAATGAGTATATTAGATCGTATTACGTTTACTTAAATTATTGATTGCATAATAATAAGGTGGTCTATATAAGTGTACAATTTAACTAGAATAATTAATCGTTTATGAATAAATATTATCAAAACAAAATTGACATACAGTTTGTTCATTATGTGAGGCAATTGAAACGGAGCCTGCACAATGATGAGTGCAAGTCCCCTCTTTTAGTGTAAGATGATTATTTTTCATTATTTTCCTTTTTTCTTCATGTCCCTCTTTTCTCCAATGAATATCATTCATCTCATTCCACATATTTGACTGAATCCAAACAGGTAGATGATCCTTGCATTCTAGTATACTTGTGGTCTTCTTAGCCTTTTTTGCTTCTTCTCGTGTACGATTTAGTTTTTTCTTTAAGATATCTTTCGCTTTAGCCTCCCATAATCTACGCATTGTTGACTTATGAAATTCATCATATGTGAAATGTCGTTGCATAAATGGATTCATCAAATTAATAAGTTAATATGGTTCATGTTAAGCACTAACCTGTGAAGCAAACCAAATACCAGGTATCAAAATAAAAAACTTTACATATTGCATGACAAACCAGAAATTGTTGACGTATAAAAATGTTTGTACTAAGAAAGCTTACGCATCGACGATATGTGTTTACTTCAAAGTAGAAAAAATTTCTACAAACTGATGATAATCCAGAAAACTTATCTCTAAATTGAAAAAATGATACAAATTATTGTTGAACTAAGAAACCAAACAAAACTGCAATGTGAATCACTTATGCAAAAAAGGAAAACCTATTGGTTATCAGAAGGTGGCACATATTCAAAAAAATTCTTCACTAATATGTCTATGAGGAGAACTAGGAATATATTCAAGCTCTTCTAAATGCAGATAGTGAATATGCTTATAACAAAGATGTGATAGTCCAAAAGTCTATAGACTATCACCGTAGTTTATTAAATTGAGAGAATTTCCTTATTTTCCCTCAGATTAAGCCCAAAATTGTTATTAATCAGCATGAAAACACTTATATGTCGTCCCCAATTCAAATGTCAGAAATCAAGGAAGCTTTTGGCTTTATTAATGGTGTAAAAAGTCCAGGACCTAGTGGCTATACTTTTAAATTCTACAAGCTAAATTGGGAGGAAATAAATGGTGACCATTTTGCAGCTATGATGGAAAATTTTCAAACTAGACAATTGGCTAAGAGGCTCAATCACAGTTTCCTCACTATTATCCTAAATAAAGATAAGCCGCAAATTTTAGTTTATTATAGGCCAATTACATGTGCTAATGTTCTGTATAAAATTATTTCAAAAAATATATGCAACAGGCTTAAATTTTTAGCATCAATTTGTAATAAATGGACCTGATATATACATATACATACATACATACATACATACATATATATATATATATATATGAAAAGCTTCATAGCATCAGTTTGTTGCATTTAAAAGAAAGAACTGGAATTGAATAAAAAAGGTTTTTAGCCTGGATGAGTTTATGCAGCCATTGGTTTCTTATTTAGTAAAAATAACTAAAGATACAATGATTCATTAAAAATTGACAATAACATAACCGACTGTCAACTTTCCTGAAAAATAACAATAGCTATTTAGGGAGTAGATACCTTGAATTCGTCAAATAGTATATTTTTAATTTTTGAAGGAACCTATTTGAATTCGAACCACGATCCCGTAAAACGTCTAGACCATATTTTCCCAATTATACATGAGGCCTTTTGATTGAGAAAACAAATAAAAAAACCAATGTTATCTTCAAATGTATATATTAATAGAAAAATGTATTCAACCTTCGTAAAATGAAATACTTACCAATTTCCTTTCCATTCCATTGGAGGTTTTTTTGTTATAGGGTCAATTCCTGGATTGTAACCTTGAGTAGGAATGGTTATAGAATCGTCTTCTACAACTTGTTTGTCTTGCTCGTTATCTTCGTTATCTCTTTTTAACTCTTCTCCATTTGGCAGAATATCACTATGCTGAGAAGTAGATGTGTCAACATTTCTGGATCGGCCCAAATTTGTTCCTCTTTGAAGTAGGCATCGTTTTATGGATCCACGTGGCATTGTACCTAAAAACAACCTACAATGTACGAACGAGAACACAAAAGAAAATGACAAATTACTTTGAAGCTGAACCATTATATTATATAAAACTCTGACATGTTGAAAATTAATCATCAGGCCTTCTTGGTATTTTTTGTTTACAAAAATTTGGTAATATATTTAATTAAGAACACACATGTAGAAAAAGAAACAAAGTTTGCTATAAAATTAACATTTTATACCTCTGCGCAAGTGCTGAAACTTAACACATTGTACAAGACAAACTTCAGCAAATGTAACATCCCGGAATTTTTAAGACGGGATTTGTGAACATTTAATTCATTTTAAATGTTTATTATGAGTTTAAGATTTATTTTGAACTAAAAAGAATTGGTTTAAACTGAAATAACAAGTTAAAATTTCTAATGTGGACATTTAATTTGAAATTGAATAATTGGGAATCTGGATGTAAATAGTGATAAAAATGGTTTTAAAAATTTATTTTGAGTTATGTGAGTGTAAATAGCGTGGTGGAAATTTAGAAGAATTTTAGAGTCGATAAATTAATAATTGGGATTTTATATCAAATTAAAAATGAATTTAATATTATTAAAATGCAATTTAATCAGATTTTGGTTTGAAATAAGTCAAAATGATTTTCTAATGTGTATATAAATTTTATATGATTTATCGATAAGTTATTAAAAATTTTAAAAAACGAAATTTTAAGCGTTTTCGTAAATTTCGGAAATCGCTCGATTTAATAGACGAGTTAAAATAGCCTTCCGGGGCACAATCTCGGAATTCGACGAAACTAGTTTCATTGGATTCGTAATAGTTAGTTATTATCGAATTTCAATTTTCGTAGCAATCGGAGTTGTCTTTTGACCGTGGCAGCTCGAAACGCATCGAAATCGTTCTAATCGATTTAATTTAAAATTGATCGTTTAATTCCGTAACTCGTGTATACAACCGAATTAGCTTACGAAACCTGTTCCATTGTGTTCAAAACGCGGAAAAACCCTAGAATCGCCTATCGGAACGTGAGAATTGGAGTTCGTTTGCATAGGGTATTAAAATGTGAAGAACGAGATTAAAATATTATTAAATAATTATATATATATATAAACTTTTTCGTTCTAAACCCTAGCAAAAACTTCAGGCCGCCGCTTATCACCACTTCAATGGCCGAAACTCATCGATTTTCATCTTCAATTTTCAATCAATCTACGCATTTATTCGCGATTCTTCCAACTAGAGAATCAAAGTACTCGACGAGGGCTTCACATCCGTACGGTGGAGTGGCTCGAAACTCGCCGTGGAGGTCAGGATCGGCTCGAGTAGGTCATACGATTAGGCGTGCTTTTCGAGATCTATGGGAATCCGAGCTTGAGAAGGCTTGGGCCGTGGATAGAGCATGCTTGGGCGCTCGATTAGGCGGTGTCTGATCGTCGTCTCGACCATCAAGGAGAAAGCGGCAATTAGGGTTTTGAGTTTTGGGTGGGTTCGGCTTTGCCTGGTAGTTGCGTGAAGATGAGGGAGAAAGGGAGCGGGTTTGGGCCGTGTTTTGCTTGGAGTAAAGTAAACTAAAATTTAAAAAAAGAAATTTATTTCAAATTTGATTCAAACCTTTAAATTTTAATAACTCTTGCATACGTTATCAGAATTCGACAAATTCGGTAGCGCCGGAATCGCAGAGGAGAGTACTATGCAGTGGAACAGTTCCGGATTCATTCCCGGCAAGTAGAAATTTGAGTTAAATCGAACGTTGTTTGATTTAATTTAAATTTCGAACGCTCGCCGAAACTCAAGGTGAGTTATCTCACTCACATCTGCAATGTTAGCTGATTTAAGTAGTTCATATTTAAATAACTGTGTGATTGGTTGAAATATTATTTATATCAGCCTGGATTGATATTTATATATGTGATGTGCTAATATTTGTGGATGCAGGGAAAACAGGTTGGAGGGATCCAACTGGATTCCTCACCATGTAGCAATATTTTTATAGTTGATGATGATACCTGTTATATTTTGTGATTGATAAATTTGGAATTAAATTGTATTGTGATATTGTGGTATAAATTTTAAACCCAGAATGTTACTTATAAAGAAAATTGGAGTTTTGATTATAAGAAATTAAATTGGGATTTCAAAAGAAATTAATAAATAAGAATTTAAAGGAATACAAACATTGGGATCTGTTTGGATGGGAAACTGAAATAAAATTGTATTGGAATATTGTTGGATAAATTATAAATCCATAATTTAATTATAAATGGATAAATTGAATTTTTGAGAAATAAAAGATATTGTTGATTAATGAATTTAAAAGAATTAAAACTTGAAATCTATTTGGAATAAAAATTGAAAATTGATAAAATCTGGAATGATAAATAAGAGAAACGTTATCAGTTGATAAATGTGAAAGTAAATTTATGTTATTAAAATATAAACCTGAATTGGAATAAATTGACAGAATCATAAGAAGGATTATGGGAATGTTTAAGTGGGAATGAGAGATTCCCTGGGGAAAACCAAGTTCGAGTTTAAACTGATTTTTTATAAAAAGAAAGTTTTAAAACTTAAACTTGTTTAAAGAGTGTTTTTGGAAATTATTATTTTAACATAATTCTTATTAAATTAGCAATAGTAAACTTTTAAAATGCCTTAATAATTATTTTTACAAATGGATTTCCTTAAAGGCTAGTTTTTGAATAAGGTTGTTTGAAATTATTAATTTTTGTTAAAACTTTATTTTAAAATATAGTATAACTAAAACCTTATTTTAAATCAAGTTATATCTTATAAAGTAGTTTTACTTTAAATATTTTGAAATTATATTTTGAGTAAAAATTAGTAGTAAATTTACCTATTTTAGAGTATATCTTAGAATAAAATGTTTTAATTATTTTAAATCAAAAATGTTTTAGCTTGGTTATTTCCAATGGAAATATATGGTAAAGGATTTACCCTGTAAAGGAAGAGTTTGGGAAATTGTTTTCAAATGAGTTTTGAAACTTTGGAAATATATCTTGTAAAGATATTTGGGTAAATAAATAATATGGGAGTTATTTATGGCATGATGGATGTTTATGGATGTTTATGAATATAAATTGATAGTTAAATCACCGGCTATCAATATTGGACAATACGTGATCGTTTCGAAGAGACCGGGATCGAGATTTATTTCTCGAAAACCACTTCGATCCGATTTGTACGTTTCGTGCGAAAAACGTGTTCGGAGTCGAAGATGGAGCAGTGAAGTGCAAGGGCTAGTCGCTACTAATCCTGAGGATATTTCCAAAATGGATGTAGTGGGAGTAGTGCCTTCGGTTCCGTTCGAACCCGGGACGGACTTGTATGGACGAATGCTTGCGAAACATCGTCAGGTGGACGATGGGCATTCTAAGTGAAAACGTTCTAAAGGTAACGCTTAGCCTCAAGCCTCATCAACCGGGAATGACTGAAAATCAGGGGATATGCAGCAAGGTTAGGTGGGTCATGCCCAAGCAGGACAATATATTTCCCCTGTCTAGATGTCCCTTATATATATTTCGGCTTAGTGGGTGGTTGGTCGCGCCAATCACGGGGTTTATCTTGTTCGGGACTGTTCAGTAAGGAATGGTTCCGGCCTTGTGTTGCAGCGGATGAAGGGAGTAGTCCTCGGTACGGTGATCTAGGCCCCGTACTGTGATAGGTGGTACCTCAGTGCCTAGTCATTGTTGGAAATCCATTTTTCCCTACGAGCCTTGTACGAGTTTTGTTTGTATTACCCACTTCGGTGGCTAGTAGCTGGAATTTAATGAATGTAACAATTTCGGCTATTTTATAAGTATTTGTAAATAGGCACTATTATAATATCAGAGGATTTCTATAAAAAGTGTTTTAGCTATCGTAAGGTAAAAACCCGACATGTTTATTTGTGGCGTGGTCTTACGAGATGCTTTTGTTTTCAAAGGATTTTTGTAACTTTAATAATAAATTTGGATGCATTATTATCAGCTGGTATTCCAGACTGACTCGGGTGTTATTTCATTATAATGCTCGGGTCAGACCGAGTATTATTTGTTCAGGTCAGGATGCTATGGAGCAGGAGAGGAGCTGGAGTCCGAGACGTATTATATGTGCATATATATATATCCGCTGCAGTGATTGTATGGTAGGTCTGATTTGTGATTGTTGATGTATGAGATACTCTGATGATATGATGTATATAAAGTAATAGATTTCATTTTGTGTAAAGTTCTATATTCACTATTATATTTTATTCCGCTGCGATTGTGAGATTCTGTTATTGTTTAGTTTCTTCTTTTTCTATCTCTTCTTCTTAAACCCTAATGGTTCGTAATTCTGTGCCACTTGAGTTAATAGAGGTAAAATAGTATTGATTCAAGTGGTATGGATTTGCGGGCTGTCACACTTGGTATCAGAGCGTAGGTTGGCGACAACCTAGGCTTTGGTGGGGAAATTACTCATTAAACAGAGTCAATAGTACTCTATAATGAGTTGAGTGTAATAATATATGAGAGCGTACTTGTTAGTGGATATAAAATTGTTTTATACTGTGTTGACTTATCGGTTGAGTGTTTATGAATTCTGGTCGGTGCGGGAAGTACAACCGTATCGATAGGGGTTTCTAAACTCTTGAACAAGATAAACCGACATAGTATTGTTTTTAAAGGGGGTAAATGAAATAATTTTACCCTAAATTATATTTTGATATAAAGAAAATAACTTTCTGAAATTTTATTGAATGTTTAGTTGCTAAATATTTAAAATGAAATAAGAATCTAACAATTGACCTAAAATTTAAAATGATAAGCTAATAAGAATAAAGATATTAAAATGGTCTATAACCAAATAGAATTAATTAAATATGTTGTAAATAAGAAAGTGAAATTAAATCTGAATTAAACCAGAATTTTGAATCCGGAAGTTTTGGAAAGGATTTTAAAGGTAATGGAAAAAAAAAGGGTTTGGGAAATTTAAAATCCTGGGAAGGTTTGAAATGTTTTCCAATGTATTGAAGGCAATGATGAAATATTATTTTGAGTAATATGTTTGAATGGAAAACTGTTTGAAATGAATTTGGGAAAGTAAGAAGCATTGAACTCACTTCAGTCGCTGGAAAATAATCCTGATGATGCTGGCCACATCATTAGAATTCATTTTCGAGTTTCTAAAGTGATGGATTGCTTCCCTAGTATTTGGTTATGGTGTTGTTTGGATTTGTTGGGTATATTCGTTGTTTTGGACATTTCAAAAAGGAGGAAAATTTGTTTTGGTATAAACAAATTGTTTTGGAAATCTGAGATTTGATTGATGTACCGAATAGGTATATAATTGATATATTTCAAAATGGTTTTGAAATAAAATCGGGAAATTGAATTCTGGGAAATTCTAATTCCATAATGTGCAAAGTTGAAATGAATTAACTATTAAACTTATTAAGTGAAGTTAATACCAATAAGAAGAAATGAAAATTGTAATCTTAGAATTAAAATTTAACTTAAGTAAATGGAGGTGGATAAAATATATTGAAGTAAATAGAAATTTGAATTTAACTTGGATAAGATAAATAAATTGGACTTGAAATATAGTTGATTTGAATTAAATTAAATGTAAGATGACCTTGGAATTGAGGGTCATTGTGAAATGAATTGAACTCCTGAGCTATCAGGTGTTATGCTTATAGTTTGAAACTATGGATTTGGAATTAGCAAAGGATTCAGGTGAGAGAAAACTTATATCCTTAATAATTCAGCGATATATATATATATATATATCTGTGTGTGTGTGTGTGTGTGTGTGTGTGTGTGTGTGTGTGAATCTGAAATTGTGATTATAAGATGTAGATGGATTAAAAGAGAGCTATATAAGCTTTTAAAATAAATAAGTTGGTGAACTTATAAATAGAGAAATAGAGTATAATTACAATGAGGAAATAGTGGAATGGTATGGTAAATTGAAATCTAATCTCAAATGAAATGTGAATTGAGATAAGGTAAAGTGGGATATAAAGAAGTGAATGAACTTCACTTAGTAAACAAGTTTTGAACTTGTATATGGAGAATTAAAATTTGAGAATTTGAAAATTTAATTAAATTTAAATGAATTGGAATTAATTTGAATTGGATATAAAGGTGAAATGTGAATTGCTTATTATTACCTAAAGAAATTCACATACTTAAGTTATTAAGTGTTATAATTTAAACTTGTGAATATAAAATGGAAATGAACTTAGATAAGAAATCTAAAATCTTGAATGAAAGTAAAATTTTAATCCATAAATGGAGAGAGTTGAATGGTGTGGCAAATTCAAAATTTGTCCATAAATGAAATGTAAAGTGGGAACATAAATGTGGATGTTCTTGAGTTAGCAAATAAGTCTTGGACTTATGTATGGGGAAAATGGTGATATTATAAATGAATTCAAAATGAATTGAGGAAGTGAATTAAAACCTAATATGGATTAGGTTAGTGGCTAAGTTAAATTACAATTAATTGGGAATTGTATTGAAATGAATAGAATTTTGATAATTGATCAAAATTTGGAAAGCAAATAAAAATCCAATTGTGGCATGGGATTTAAATTTGTGGTAAATAAATTCCAACGAGTGAAATAATTTAAAGTGGTTTCTTTGCCAATAAAATAAATCTAAAAGTGGATTGAATAAATAAACAAAGTGTATTAAACTTTGTAAATGGATTAAAAGTGTATTGGGTGTGAATCAAATGAGAATAAAATTTGCTTTATAAGAAGATAATGGAATTAGCCATAATAATGATGGTTTTGAATTGTAAGTAAATTCGAATGAGAGATATAATTTAAATGGTCTCTTTGTTAACAAGATAAACTTAACATGGATTGGATAATTAAACAAAGAGCTTTATTAAGTAATGTTGAATTAAATTTGTTAGATAATAAAATTTTGAATTGCAAGTGAAATGGTATTAATTAATTTCTGAAATAAATTAAAGATGTATGAGTTGTCAATAATCCAGAATGAAATGATATTCATATAAATCTATTGGATAATGAATTGGAAATATAAGATTTGAGGTATAATTCAATAATTGAGATAAAGCAAGAATGTTGGGCTGTAAATAAAATAGAATGGGTAAATGATGATTTTGAAGTGTGGATAAGAAATTGAATTAAAAATTGAAATGGAATAAAAATACTTGGCTTGTGAAAATATGAATCTAAGTAGAATTAATTTTAATGGTTATAAACTTAAGTGATAAATTATTTTGCCTGAATGGAATGAAGTTGGCTTGTATTCGAAATTGAATTGTGTAACAAACAATTGAAATTGATGTTTAAAATAAATTGAACTGAATTGGAATCTAATTAAAAGAGTTTGTAAAAGAATGCAAGTGATTGATTTAAAATAGCAAATGGAATGGGTTTTTAAATCAATTGGAATGAATTGACTTTTGGATAAGTGATGTTTGCATATGAATGAGAAATGAATCATAAAAGAAATGGAAATGTTTCAACGTTGGAAATAAAATTGGTTTGTAAATCAATTTGGAATTGAATTGAAATAGAAATGAATTTGTAGTAATTATGAATTGGAATGGCCGAACTTGTATGTAAACCCTTTATGTGAAATAAAATGGAGCTTGAAAGTGGAAAAGGGACTTTGTATGTGTTATACAATATGATTTACTTAGGAAATTATGCAAAGTGTCGTTTGGAATGTAAATAGTCATGTTTGGCTTACATTTATATTGGAGATGTTATTAAAATGCTCATATTTTGAAAACTGGTGTGTTTGTTTGAGTTTAGTACAGGTATGCGTGGCGTTCAAGAGAGTTGGAGCGCGTATATGCGTAATATTAGCCGCATGCTTTTAAAATTTGCTAAAAAGGTACGCCTACGCAAATATAATTGGAAAATGATATATATATTGTTATATATTTTGGTTTCCAACCGTGTGGGTCGATGTATATATATTTGTTTGTATCGCGATATCGCGAAAGCTCCTCCGTGCAGGGGAGACTCTGCCGAAATTTTCCGGAAATTTTGGGAGTTAGAAAATTTTTGGAACTTTAAAAATTTGTAATCAACTAAGGAAGTTGTTTTAAGAAAATGTTGAAACAAAAGCTTTTGATTATAAATAAAGCAAATGGGTTAGGGTTTGAGCTAAAGAATTTTGGGGAAGAGTATATAAGCTTTTAACTAAGCAAATGAGTGTAGGAGCATTCTTTTTACCTTAGCAAATTTCGGGGACGAAATATTTATAAGGGGGGAGGAATGTAACATCCCGGAATTTTTAACACGGGATTTGTGAACATTTAATTCATTTTAAATGTTTATTATGAGTTTAAGATTTATTTTGAACTAAAAAGAATTGGTTTAAACTGAAATAACAAGTTAAAATTTCTAATGTGGACATTTAATTTGAAATTGAATAATTGGGAATCTGGATGTAAATAGTGATAAAAATGGTTTTAAAAATTTATTTTGAGTTATGTGAGTGTAAATAGCATGGTGGAAATTTTAGAAGAATTTTAGAGTCGATAAATTAATAATTGGGATTTTATATCAAATTAAAAATGAATTTAATATTATTAAAATGCAATTTAATCAGATTTTGGTTTGAAATAAGTCAAAATGATTTTTTAATGTGTATATAAATTTTATATGATTTATCGATAAGTTATTAAAAATTTTAAAAAACGAAATTTTAAGCGTCTCCGTAAATTTTGGAAATCGCTCGATTTAATAGACGAGTTAAAATAGCCTTCCGGGGCATAGTCTCGGAATTCGACGAAACTAGTTTCATTGGATCCGTAATAGTTAGTTATTACCGGATTTCAATTTTCGTAGCAATCGGAGTTGTCGTTTGACCGTGGCAGCTCGAAACGCATCGAAATCGTTTTAATCGATTTAATTTAAAATTGATCGTTTAATTCCGTAACTCATGTATACGACCGAATTAGCTTACGAAACCTATTCCATTGTGTTCGGAACGCGGAAAAACCCTAGAATCGCCTATCGGAACGTGAGAATTGTAGTTCGTTTGCATAGGGTATTAAAATGTGAAGAACGAGATTAAAATATTATTAGGTAATTATATGTATATAAACTTTTTCGTTCTAAACCCTAGCAAAAACTTCAGGCCGCCGCTTATCACCACTTCAACGGCCGAAACTCATCGATTTTCATCTTCAATTTTCAATCAATCTACGCATTTATTCGCGATTCTTCCAACTAGAGAATCAAAGTACTCGACGAGGGCTTCACATCCGTACGGTGGAGTGGCTCGAAACTCGCCGTGGAGGTCAGGATCGGCTCGAGTAGGTCATACGATTGGGCGCGTTTTTCGAGATCTATGGGAATCCGAGCTTGAGAAGGCTTGGGCCGTGGATAGAGCATGCTTGGTCACTCGATTAGGCGGTGTCTGATCGTCGTCTCGACCATCAAGGAGAAAGCGGCAATTAGGGTTTTGAGTTTTGGGTGGGTTCGGCTTTGCCTAGTAGTTGCGTGAAGATGAGGGAGAAAGGGAGCGGGTTTGGGCCGTGTTTTGCTTGGTGTAAAGTAAATTAAAATTTAAAAAAAGAAATTTATTTCAAATTTGATTCAAACCTTTAAATTTTAATAACTCTTGCATACGTTATCAGAATTCGACAAATTCGGTAGCGCCGGAATCGCAGAGGAGAGTACTACGCAGTGGAACAGTCCGGATTCATTCCCGGCAAGTAGAAATTTGAGTTAAATCGAACGTTGTTTGGTTTAATTTAAATTTCGAACGCTCGCCGAAACTCAAGGTGAGTTATCTCACTCACATCTGCAATGTTAGCTGATTTAAGTAGTTCATATTTAAATAACTGTGTGATTGGTTGAAATATTATTTATATCAGCCTGGATTGATATTTATATATGTGATGTGCTAATATTTGTGGATGCAGGGAAAACAGGTTGGAGGGATCCAACTGGATTCCTCACCATGTAGCAATATTTTTATAGTTGATGATGATACCTGTTATATTTTGTGATTGATAAATTTTGGAATTAAATTGTATTGTGATATTGTGGTATAAACTTTAAACCCAGAATGTTAATTATAAAGAAAATTGGAGTTTTGATTATAAGAAATTAAATTGGGATTTCAAAAGAAATTAATAAATAAGAATTTAAAGGAATACAAACATTGGGATCTGTTTGGATAGGAAACTAAAATAAAATTGTATTGGAATATTGCTGGATAAATTATAAATCCATAATTTAATTATAAATGGAAAAATTAAATTTTTGAGAAATAAAAGATATTGTTGATTAATGAATTTAAAAGAATTAAAATTTGAAATCTATTTGGAATGAAAAATTGAAAATTGATAAAATCTGGAATGATAAATAAGAGAAACGTTATCAGTTGATAAATGTGAAAGTAAATTTATGTTATTAAAATATAAACCTGAATTGGAATAAATTGACAGAATTCATAAGAAGGATTACGGGAATGTTTAAGTGGGAATGAGAGATTCCCTGGGGAAAACCAAGTTTGAGTTTAAACTGATTTTTTATAAAAAGAAAGTTTTAAAACTTAAACTTGTTTAAAGAGTGTTTTTGGAAATTATTATTTTAACATAATTCTTATTAAATTAGCAATAGTAAACTTTTAAAATGCCTTAATAATTATTTTTACAAATGGATTTCCTTAAAGGCTAGTTTTTGAATAAGGTTGTTTGAAATTATTAATTTTTGTTAAAACTTTATTTTAAAATATAGTATAAATAAAACCTTATTTTAAATCAAGTTATATCTTATAAAGTAGTTTTACTTTAAATATTTTGCAATTATATTTTGAGTAAATAATTAGTAGTAAATTTACCTATTTTAGAGTATATCTTAGAATAAAATGTTTTAATTATTTTAAATCTAAAATGTTTTAACTTGGTTATTTCTAATGGAAATATTTGGTAAAGGATTTACCTTGTAAAGGAAGATTTTGGGAAATTGTTTTCAAATGAGTTTTGAAACTTTGGAAATATATCTTGTAAAGATATTTGGGTAAATAAATAATATGGGAGTTATTTATGGCGTGATGGATGTTTATGGATGTTTATGAATATAAATTGATAGTTAAATCACCGACTATCAATATTGGACAATACGTGATCATTTCGAAGAGACCGGGATCGAGATTTATTTCTCGGAAATCACTTCGATCCGATTTGTACGTTTCGTGCGAAAAACGTGTTCGGAGTCGAAGATGGAGCAGTGAAGTGCAAGGGCTAGTCGCTACTAATCCTGAGGATATTTCCAAAATGGATGTAGTGGGAGTAGTGCCTTCGGTTCCGTTCGAACCCGGGACGGACTTGTATGGACGAATGCTTGCGAAACATCGTCAGGTGGACGATGGGCATTCTAAGTGAAAATGTTCTAAAGGTAACGCTTAGCCTCAAACCTCATCAACCGGGAATGACTGCAAATCAGGGGATATGCAGCAAGGTTAGGTGGGTCATGCCCAAGCAGGACAAGATATTTCCCCTGTCTAGATGTCCCTTATATATATTTCGGCTTAGTGGGTGGTTGGTCGCGCCAATCACGGGGTTTATCTTGTTTGGGACTGTTCAGTAAGGAATGGTTCCGGCCTTGTGTTGCAGGGGATGAAGGGAGTAGTCCTCGGTACGGTGATCTAGGCCCCGTACTGTGACAGGTGGTACCCCAGTGCCTAGTCATTGTTGGAAATCCATTTTTCCCTACGAGCCTTGTACGAGTTTTGTTTGTATTACCCACTTCGGTGGCTAGTAGCTGGAATTTAATGAATGTAACAATTTCGGCTATTTTGTAAGTATTTGTAAATAGGCACTATTATAGTATCAGAGGATTTCTATAAAAAGTGTTTTAGCTATCGTAAGGTAAAAACCCGACATGTTTATTTGTGGCGTGGTCTTACGAGATGCTTTTGTTTTCAAAGGATTTTTGTAACTTTAATAATAAATTTGGATGCATTATTATCAGCTGGTATTCCAGACTGACTCGGGTGTTATTTCATTATAATGCTCAGGTCAGACCGAGTATTATTTGTTCAGGTCAGGATGCTATGGAGCAGGAGAGGAGCTGGAGTCCGAGACGTATTATATGTGCATATATATATATATATCCGCTGCAGTGATTGTATGGTAGGTCAGATTTGTGATTGTTGATGTATGAGATACTCTGATGATATGATGTATATAAAGTAATAGATTTCATTTTGTGTAAAGTTCTATATTCACTATTATATTTTATTCCGCTGCGATTGTGAGATTCTGTTATTGTTTAGTTTCTTCTTCTTCTATCTCTTCTTCTTAAACCCTAAGGGTTCGTAATTCTGTGCCACTTGAGTTAATAGAGGTAAAATAGTATTGATTCAAGTGGTATGGATTTGCGGGCTGTCACACTTGGTATCAGAGCGTAGGTTGGCGACAACCTAGGCTTTGGTGGGGAAATTACTCATTAAACAGAGTCAATAGTACTCTATAATGAGTTGAGTGTAATAATATATGAGAGCGTACTTGTTAGTGGATATAAAATTGTTTTATACTGTGTTGACTTATCGGTTGAGTGTTTATGAATTCTGGTCGGTGCGGGAAGTACAACCGTATCGATAGGGGTTTCTAAACTCTTGAACAAGATAAACCGACATAGTATTGTTTTTAAAGGGGGTAAATGAAATAATTTTACCCTAAATTATATTTTGATATAAAGAAAATAACTTTCTGAAATTTTATTGAATGTTTAGTTGCTAAATATTTAAAATGAAATAAGAATCTAACAATTGACCTAAAATTTAAAATGATAAGCTAATAAGAATAAAGATATTAAAATGGTCTATAACCAAATAGAATTAATTAAATATGTTGTAAATAAGAAAGTGAAATTAAATCTGAATTAAACCAGAATTTTGAATCCGGAAGGTTTGGAAAGGATTTTAAAGGTAATGGAAAAAAAAAGGGTTTGGGAAATTTAAAATCCTGGGAAGGTTTGAAATGTTTTCCAATGTATTGAAGGCAATGATGAAATATTATTTTGAGTAATATGTTTGAATGGAAAACTGTTTGAAATGAATTTGGGAAAGTAAGAAGCATTGAACTCACTTCAGTCGCTGGAAAATAATCCTGATGATGCTGGCCACATCATTAGGATTCATTTTCGAGTTTCTAAAGTGATGGATTGCTTCCCTAGTATTTGGTTATGGTGTTGTTTGGATTTGTTGGGTATATTCGTTGTTTTGGACATTTCAAAAAGGAGGAAAATTTGTTTTGGTATAAACAAATTGTTTTGGAAATCTGAGATTTGATTGATGTACCGAATAGGTATATAATTGATATATTTCAAAATGGTTTTGAAATAAAATCGGGAAATTGAATTTTGGGAAATTCTAATCTCATAATGTGTAAAGTTGAAATGAATTAACTATTAAACTTATTAAGTGAAGTTAATACCAATAAGAAGAAATGAAAATTGTAATCTTAGAATTAAAATTTAACTTAAGTAAATGGAGGTGGATAAAATATATTGAAGTAAATAGAAATTTGAATTTAACTTGGATAAGATAAATAAATTGGACTTAAAATATAGTTGATTTGAATTAAATTAAATGTAAGATGACCTTGGAATTGAGGGTCATTGTGAAATGAATTGAACTCCTGAGCTATCAGGTGTTATGCTTATAGTTTGAAACTATGGATTTGGAATTAGCAAAGGATTCAGGTGAGAGAAAACTTATATCCTTAATAATTCAGCGATATATATATATATATATATATATATATATATATATATATGTGTGTGTGTGTGAATCTGAAATTGTGATTATAAGATGTAGATGGATTAAAAGAGGGCTATATAAGCTTTTAAAATAAATAAGTTGGTGAACTTATAAATAAAGAAATAGAGTATAATTACAATGAGGAAATAGTGGAATGGTATGGTAAATTGAAATCTAATCTCAAATGAAATGTGAATTGAGATAAGGTAAAGTGGGATATAAAGAAGTGAATGAACTTCACTTAGTAAACAAGTTTTGAACTTGTATATGGAGAATTAAAATTTGAGAATTTGAAAATTTAATTAAATTTAAATGAATTGGAATTAATTTGAATTGGATATAAAGGTGAAATGTGAATTGCTTATTATTACCTAAAGAAATTCACATACTTAAGTTATTAAGTGTTATAATTTAAACTTGTGAATATAAAATGGAAATGAACTTAGATAAGAAATCTAAAATCTTGAATGAAAGTAAAATTTTAATCCATAAATGGAGAGAGTTGAATGGTGTGGCAAATTCAAAATTTGTCCATAAATGAAATGTAAAGTGGGAACATAAATGTGGATGTTCTTGAGTTAGCAAATAAGTCTTGGACTTATGTATGGGAAAAATGGTGATATTATAAATGAATTCAAAATGAATTGAGGAAGTGAATTAAAACCTAATATGGATTAGGTTAGTGGCTAAGTTAAATTACAATTAATTGGGAATTGTAATGAAATGAATAGAATTTTGATTAATTGATCAAAATTTGGAAAGTAAATAAAAACCCAATTGTGGCATGGGATTTAAATTTGTGGTAAATAAATTCCAACGAGTGAAATAATTTAAAGTGGTTTCTTTGCCAATAAAATAAATCTAAAAATGGATTGAATAAATAAACAAAGTGTATTAAACTTTGTAAATGGATTAAAAGTGTATTGGGTGTGAATCAAATGAGAATAAAATTTGCTTTATAAGAAGATAATGGAATTAGCCATAATAATGATGGTTTTGAATTGTAAGTAAATTCGAATGAGAGATATAATTTAAATGGTCTCTTTGTTAACAAGATAAACTTAACATGGATTGGATAATTAAACAAAGAGCTTTATTAAGTAATGTTGAATTAAATTTGTTAGATAATAAAATTTTGAATTGCAAGTGAAATGGTATTAATTAATTTCTGAAATAAATTAAAGATGTATGAGTTGTCAATAATCCAGAATGAAATGATATTCATATAAATCTATTGGATAATGAATTGGAAATATAAGATTTGAGGTATAATTCAATAATTGAGATAAAGCAAGAATGTTGGGCTGTAAATAAAATAGAATGGGTAAATGATGATTTTGAAGTGTGGATAAGAAATTGAATTAAAAATTGAAATGGAATAAAAATACTTGGCTTGTGAAAATATGAATCTAAGTAGAATTAATTTTAATGGTTATAAACTTAAGTGATAAATTATTTTGCCTGAATGGAATGAAGTTGGCTTGTATTCGAAATTGAATTGTTTAACAAACAATTGAAATTGATGTTTAAAATAAATTGAACTGAATTGGAATCTAATTAAAAGAGTTTGTAAAAGAATGCAAGTGATTGATTTAAAATAGCAAGTGGAATGGGTTTTTAAATCAATTGGAATGAATTGACTTTTGGATAAGTGATGTTTGCATATGAATGAGAAATGAATCATAAAAGAAATGGAAATGTTTCAACATTGGAAATAAAATTGGTTTGTAAATCAATTTGGAATTGAATTGAAATAGAAATGAATTTGTAGTAATTATGAATTGGAATGGCCGAACTTGTATGTAAACCCTTTATGTGAAATAAAATGGAGCTTGAAAGTGGAAAAGGGACTTTGTATATGTTATACAATATGATTTACTTAGGAAATTATGCAAAGTGTCGTTTGGAATGTAAATAGTTATGTTTGGCTTACATTTATGTTGGAGATGTTATTAAAATGCTCATATTTTGAAAACTGGTGTGTTTGTTTGAGTTTAGTACAGGTATGCGTGGCGTTCGAGAGAGTTGGAGCGCGTATATGCGTAATATTAGCCGCATGCTTTTAAAATTTGCTGAAAAGGTACGCCTATGCAAATATAATTGGAAAATGATATATATATTGTTATATATTTTGGTTTCCGACCGTGTGGGTCGATGTATATATATTTGTTTGTATCGCGATATCGCGAAAGCTCCTCCGTGCAGGGGAGACTCTGCCGAAATTTTCCGGAAATTTTGGGAGTTAGAAAATTTTTGGAACTTTAAAAATTTGTAATCAACTAAGGAAGTTGTTTTAAGAAAATGTTGAAACAAAAGCTTTTGATTATAAATAAAGCAAATGGGTTAGGGTTTGAGCTAAAGAATTTTGGGGAAGAGTATATAAGCTTTTAACTAAGCAAATGAGTGTAGGAGCATTCTTTTTACCTTAGCAAATTTCGGGGACGAAATATTTATAAGGGGGGAGGAATGTAACATCCCGGAATTTTTAACACGGGATTTGTGAACATTTAATTCATTTTAAATGTTTATTATGAGTTTAAGATTTATTTTGAACTAAAAAGAATTGGTTTAAACTGAAATAACAAGTTAAAATTTCTAATGTGGACATTTAATTTGAAATTGAATAATTGGGAATCTGGATGTAAATAGTGATAAAAATGGTTTTAAAAATTTATTTTGAGTTATGTGAGTGTAAATAGCATGGTGGAAATTTTAGAAGAATTTTAGAGTCGATAAATTAATAATTGGGATTTTATATCAAATTAAAAATGAATTTAATATTATTAAAATGCAATTTAATCAGATTTTGGTTTGAAATAAGTCAAAATTATTTTTTAATGTGTATATAAATTTTATATGATTTATCGATAAGTTATTAAAAATTTTAAAAAACGAAATTTTAAGCGTTTCCGTAAATTTCGAAAATCGCTCGATTTAATAGACGAGTTAAAATAGCCTTCCGGGGCACAGTCTCAGAATTCGACGAAACTAGTTTCATTGGATCCGTAATAGTTAGTTATTACCAGATTTCAATTTTCGTAGCAATCGGAGTTGTCGTTTGACCGTGGCAGCTCGAAACGCATCGAAATCGTTTTAATCGATTTAATTTAAAATTGATCGTTTAATTCCGTAACTCGTGTATACGACCGAATTAGCTTACGAAACCTGTTCCATTGTGTTCGGAACGCGGAAAAACCCGAGAATCGCCTATCGGAACGTGAGAATTGTAGTTCGTTTGCATAGGGTATTAAAATGTGAAGAACGAGATTAAAATATTATTAAGTAATTATATATATATAAACTTTTTCGTTCTAAACCCTAGCAAAAACTTCAGGCCGCCGCTTACCACCACTTCAATGGCCGAAACTCATCGATTTTCATCTTCAATTTTCAATCAATCTACGCATTTATTCGCGATTCTTCCAACTAGAGAATCAAAGTACTCGACGAGGGCTTCACATTCGTACGGTGGAGTGGCTCGAAACTCGCCGTGGAGGTCAGGATCGGCTCGAGTAGGTCATACGATTGGGCGCGTTTTTCGAGATCTATGGGAATCCGAGCTTGAGAAGGCTTGGGCCGTGGATAGAGCATGCTTGGGCACTCGATTAGGCGGTGTCTGATCGTCGTCTCGACCATCAAGGAGAAAGCGGCAATTAGGGTTTTGAGTTTTGGGTGGGTTCGGCTTTGCCTGGTAGTTGCATGAAGATGAGGGAGAAAGGGAGCGGGTTTGGGCCGTGTTTTGCTTGGAGTAAAGTAAATTAAAATTTAAAATAAGAAATTTATTTCGAATTTGATTCAAACCTTTAAATTTTAATAACTCTTGCATACGTTATCAGAATTCGACAATTTGGTAGCGCCGGAATCGCAGAGGAGAGTACTACGCAGTGGAACAGTTCCGGATTCGTTCCCGGCAAGTAGAAATTTGAGTTAAATCGAACGTTGTTTGGTTTAATTTAAAACAGGTTGGAGGGATCCAACTGGATTCCTCACCATGTAGCAATATTTTTATAGTTGATGATGATACCTGTTTATATTTTGTGATTGATAAATTTTGGAATTAAATTGTATTGTGATATTGTGGTATAAACTTTAAACCCATAATGTTAATTATAAAGAAAATTGGAGTTTTGATTATAAGAAATTAAATTGGGATTTCAAAAGAAATTAAGAAATTAATAAATAAGAATTTAAAGGAATACAAACATTAGGATCTGTTTGGATGGGAAACTGAAATAAAATTGTATTGGAATATTGCTGGATAAATTATAAATCCATAATTTAATTATAAATGGATAAATTGAATTTTTGAGAAATAAAAGATATTGTTGATTAATGAATTTAAAAGAATTAAAATTTGAAATCTATTTGGAATGAAAAATTGATAAAATCTGGAATGATAAATAAGAGAAACGTTATCAGTTGATAAATGTGAAAGTAAATTTATGTTATTAAAATATAAACCTGAATTGGAATAAATTGACAGAATTCATAAGAAGGATTACGGGAATGTTTAAGTGGGAATGAGAGATTCCCTGGGGAAAACCAAGTTTGAGTTTAAACTGATTTTTTATAAAAAGAAAGTTTTAAAACTTAAACTTGTTTAAAGAGTGTTTTTGGAAATTATTATTTTAACATAATTCTTATTAAATTAGCAATAGTAAACTTTTAAAATGCCTTAATAATTATTTTTACAAATGGATTTCCTTAAAGGCTAGTTTTTGAATAAGGTTGTTTGAAATTATTAATTTTTGTTAAAACTTTATTTTAAAATATAGTATAAATAAAACCTTATTTTAAATCAAGTTATATCTTATAAAGTAGTTTTACTTTAAATATTTTGCAATTATATTTTGAGTAAATAATTAGTAGTAAATTTACCTATTTTAGAGTATATCTTAGAATAAAATGTTTTAATTATTTTAAATCTAAAATGTTTTAACTTGGTTATTTCCAATGGAAATATTTGGTAAAGGATTTACCTTGTAAAGGAAGATTTTGGGAAATTGTTTTCAAATGAGTTTTGAAACTTTGGAAATATATCTTGTAAAGATATTTGGGTAAATAAATAATATGGGAGTTATTTATGGCGTGATGGATGTTTATGGATGTTTATGAATATAAATTGATAGTTAAATCACCGACTATCAATATTGGACAATACGTGATCGTTTCGAAGAGACCGGGATCGAGATTTATTTCTCGAAAACCACTTCGATCCGATTTGTACGTTTCGTGCGAAAAACATGTTCGGAGTCGAAGATGGAGCAGTGAAGTGCAAGGGCTAGTCGCTACTAATCCTGAGGATATTTCCAAAATGGATGTAGTGGGAGTAGTGCCTTCGGTTCCGTTCGAACCCGGGACGGACTTGTATGGACGAATGCTTGCGAAACATCGTCAGGTGGACGATGGGCATTCTAAGTGAAAACGTTCTAAAGGTAACGCTTAGCCTCAAGCCTCATCAACCGGGAATGACTGAAAATCACGGGATATGCAGCAAGGTTAGGTGGGTCATGCCCAAGCAGGACAAGATATTTCCCCTGTCTAGATGTCCCTTATATATATTTTGGCTTAGTGGGTGGTTGGTCGCGCCAATCACGGGGTTTATCTTGTTCGGGACTGTTCAGTAAGGAATGGTTCCGGCCTTGTGTTGCAGGGGATGAAGGGAGTAGTCCTCGGTACGGTGATCTAGGCCCCGTACTGTGACAGGTGGTACCTCAGTGCCTAGTCATTGTTGGAAATCCATTTTTCCCTACGAGCCTTGTACGAGTTTTGTTTGTATTACCCACTTCGGTGTCTAGTAGCTGGAATTTAATGAATGTAACAATTTCGGCTATTTTATAAGTATTTGTAAATAGGTAGTATTATAATATCAGAGGATTTCTATAAAAAGTGTTTTAGCTATCGTAAGGTAAAAACCCGACATGTTTATTTGTGGCGTGGTCTTACGAGATGCTTTTGTTTTCAAAGGATTTTTGTAACTTTAATAATAAATTTGGATGCATTATTATCAGCTGGTATTCCAGACTGACTCGGGTGTTATTTCATTATAATGCTCGGGTCAGACCGAGTATTATTTGTTCAGGTCAGGATGCTATGGAGCAGGAGAGGAGCTGGAGTCCGAGACGTATTATATGTGCATATATATATATCCGCTGCAGTGATTGTATGGTAGGTCTGATTTGTGATTGTTGATGTATGAGATACTCTGATGATATGATGTATATAAAGTAATAGATTTCATTTTGTGTAAAGTTCTATATTCACTATTATATTTTATTCCGCTGCGATTGTGAGATTCTGTTATTGTTTAGTTTCTTCTTCTTCTATCTCTTCTTCTTAAACCCTAATGGTTCGTAATTCTGTACCACTTGAGTTAATAGAGGTAAAATAGTATTGATTCAAGGGGTATGGATTTGCATGCTGTCACAGCAAAGACCACTAATTTTTTGCTGATTATTATAAAATTAACAACTACTTACTTATAAAATTATTTATGTACTCTAAATTGGCAAAAACTTAAATGTTCATGCTTCACCCATATTCCAACTTTGAGCCAAAAACTCTTAATTATTTATCTATGTGAGTATGTTGTGCATAGGCACAAACAGACTATGTTTGTGTGTGTGTGTGTGTTTGTGTGTGTGTGTGTGTGTAGCAAGAATGAGAACTGTAGCAGTTGGATTGGCCATGCACTTTTGTAGTCATTTAACACACTTCTTATATTTTAGTTCAACTAGTATTTTACTGAAGTATTGAAGGATTATATGAGTAAGCTGGCCAGACCTAGTGTTAATCTAAAGCTGTAGGATCAAGAGGCAATATGTGTCATAGCTAGAAATGACTGTAGTATTATAAATAAGCCACTAAAACTAGGTGCAACAACTGCTAAGAAATCAAGTATGAATTGCTCAAGTTCTTATTTGAAGTGGCTGCAAATTTAGTTTTGCTGAAAGAAATCAACAAATTCTGTACAAGTTTAATTATTGTCAGAAGCATATTGAGCTGAAATCAACATCCTCTTACTGTTACAGTTAATATATAAAGTTAATTCTGAGTAAACTTCTAGAGAAAAAATCCTGTCAGTATTAATTTGATTACACGTTTTCGTTAAACCGATGAAGACGTCACGACGCTCAAGCAGTTTTCATAAGAATTGTTTTCGGTTATGTTAGGTAGACATTAAGAGTCAGTTATCTGTGACAGTTTTGTTTAATATGTACCCTTGTTATAAATTAAAAAGATTATTTCTTTTCTTCTTCTAGGTGTTGATGATTGTTATATGTGTTGATTCACCAATTGCTTTCAGTCAATTTTTATGGCTACATTGGTCTGATCTCATGACTTTGCTTCTCATTTATCCCAAGATAATATTATATTCAATTATTTTACTCTTTAAGAAATTGTCTAAAGTGCATGATAAATTCATTAGAAGTGGAATTATGGTTTAAGACCGTATCAAAATACATACATATTTGTCTGAATTGAATTAATTAAGTGGACTGGATATTATATTTTTTCTGAAAAAATAATATGCAAATTATGAACTTTCATAGACATTTATTATTTTACTGATTAAGGAAAACATGTAATAAATGTATTACTACATTTTTATACCTAAACATAAAGAGGGATGTATTTGTATTGTTTGGAACAATGACTATTTCATCGTTTTAGTAATTAATCAATCCATCATAGTCAGGTTGCAAATAAGCCAAATTACAAATTTCAACCATCATCGGATACATTAAAATCATTTGTTAATTCCAATTATTTTAGTGTCTTGTTCCAGTTACTTAACATCTTATTACTAGCACTTATCCTATATATATACAAGGAGATACGAGTTATCGAATCACATTCCAATGGAGAAAGTTTATAAGTTCCCTTCAAAATCCATAATAACAAAGACAGAAAAAGATTTCTGCGTGAACACACACCCAAAACAGTACTAAACATGATCAAAGAAGGCACATATGATTCAAAACTCTTGGCATTCTTGAATAAAACCAATCCTCTAAAGGAGCAAGAAAACATTTACATCCATGAACTGTTTAGAAAAGAACTCACGCATAGTGATGTAGGATAGTGTAAAGGACTTGTCAAACCAAAGAAAGATGCAGAAGATTTTTTTTTCCAGAATTAGCATATAAGAATGGTAAAGGCATTTTCATTTGGTTTCTTGACAGGCAAAACTGTGAATGGGTAGATTTCACGTATAATTTTTAAAAGAGCATTCGGATTTATTTGATGACGACGGAGTGGAGTAGGTTTGTGAAGGTAAAAGAGCTTAAGAAGAAGGATGTTGTAAGGTTTTATATGTGTAGGAAGTATCATGAATAGATGTACATTATGATCGACCTAGAGATTTATGAACTTTCATAGACATTTATTATTTTACTGATTAAGGAAAACACAGTGGTGATAGATTTACTTCAAAGATAGTGTAAAATTAACTTTGAAGCAAGTTTCATTTTTATTTAAGAGACCGATTTCATTTCCGTTTACCTTGCAAAATATTGTTTTCAAAAAGTTAATTTTATGTATATTATACCACTTAATTTACAATATAATTGTCAAATATACAGTCCGTCAACCCCAGTGGCCAAGTGCATGGATGTACAAGGGCTTTATAATAATCTCTTTTTCTCTCCAAGATATTTAGTTCAAAATATTATTACATGATTATGAGAATTAAACATAATAATAGTCACGGAAGAAAAATATTATCTATTTAATTAAGATATGATGTTTCAAATATAAGATTCAAGGGCTTTCTAATATTAGACGAGCAATAATTTGTTAGATTGTTACCTTCTACCAATTCATCTCAATTTTGTATTTAAATTTCAATAAAATGGTAGGTGACCATTCGACCATGTTTTTTATGCTAAATATCTCCTTTACCAATGTAGTTTATGTTATATTACTTTCAAGGCTCCAGATCACATGTTGTCAGTCTCCATAATAATTGAGTGGAATACAATCTGCAACTTTGAACATTTAGCAAAATATACTATATAAATAGCAATTCATATGCAAACCTAAAAATCACAAACTTCATAAAATATATATAATATATATTAGCAATTAACAAACAAATTATAAAGGTAAAAAAATAATGACTACATGTAGTTCTCAACTGTAAATGGCTTTAGGCGTGTTGATTGTACTTTAGTGATGAATTGTGCAGCATCACAGCCATGTTATATTAGTGGATACTTGAGAGATAAAAGTAAAGTGAGTTGTGTAGAGTGTAATTTATTCATTAAGACTTAGCATCATGGAATCAAAAGTTAAAAATGCAACAAGCCAATAATACCAACAACTTCCATACATTTACAGTGAAAACGAGAGCATTAATCTTATGTAGGTTCCACGGACTTTATTTAATACATTAATATTTGCTACTTAATTAAAATGCAAACTCATCATTAATAATTTTATCGCCATCAATATCTTTGTTCCCCTCCTCATCGTCATGATCAACATCATCATCATAGTGTACCTCTACATCATCTGCATTTTCATCATCATCCGACCCACTAACATAAATATCATTTGTTCATATTGCACATTCCAACTCTTCGCCATTGACCTCATCAAAATACTCCACCATAACCGTTTGATTGAGACTATTATATATAGTAACAATAGAGGGTTCATATATCTCATCTACTAGATCTACATATGTATCATCCTCCATTTCATTAGGGCTTACCACATCAACTGCATACCTACTTCTAGCTCTAGTTTTAACAGATGTTACCCATTCATTTAAACCACTTCCAAATTTACACAATAAATACATTTGTTGGCATTGTTGAACTAACACAAAGACGTCATCGGTTTGCAGTCTAGCATTTTTGTTCAGTTCTATCAGTCCATTTGTGGGGTTTACCTTCATTCCGTTTTTACCTAATGTGTCGAACCATTCATAGTTAAATATAAATATCTCATTTTTTCGCTGAGATGTCTAACCTTGATAACTTCCTTTAACAATCCATGATAATCATTTTCCAAATCATCGTAGTAACTCCCTCTCACACACACCACTATTCATTGTTGCCTTGTTTTTGCCACAGCTAACGTATGAAGTTTGAAACCGTTAACATAATAACCATTGTAGCAATGTACTACATAGTCTGGTTTTTGTGCAAGCAAATATAATTGATGTCCAACACCATTTGGTTGAAATGGAATCTACCAAATAATATGAGCTAATTAATAATAGTATTCAATTTATTTTTATTAACAAGTACATTGTAATTTAAAAAACTTACATGGTCTTTTAACCTATCAGCAAATATTGACTCAAGCTTCTTAACGATAAAGTTTTCATCTTCCGTGGGGTGATTACATTTTAGTTCATTTCTTCATTGATTGTAGCAAAAAAAGAGTTAAATTAAATGACATATGCTTCAACTACATATTAATAAATTTAAGTACACATACTTCACATAATGTTCCACTTCGGTATAGTTGAAAAGCACATATTTATCTATGGCATGATGTTCAAGTTGAGAGAGTTACCTTACAATGAACGCATTAGATAAGACTTTGCATGGATGACAAAATATGGATAATCTTTCATCGGGCATAACTTCTCCACCATCATCATTTCTTGGAGGTTGGTGCCAAATTGTTTCAACGTTTGGACCAAAATAACATGATGAGAAGTTTGAAATCTCATTAATGACATAAGCTTCCACAATGGATCCCTCAATGTGTGCTTTATTACCTACTTTTCATTTTAAATAAAATAGATATCTGCACCCAATTAAAGTTATTATTTGAACATTAATTGATAAAAGATATCAAGGAAGCTTTAAACATTATAATAATAATGTACCATTCAAATGGATACATCTAATGATGTTTAACTGGACCATCAATCTTAGCCTCGTATGGCAGGTAAACTACTAAATGTTCCATAGAATCAAAAAATCCGGGAGGTAATATTTTCTCAAGTTTACAAATTATCTCAATGATATTTTTTGTAGAAGAATCATTTTGTGAGTATTTATATTCTTTGCACAAAATTCACGGAAAAAATTGCTTAGCTCTACCAATGTGTCCTAGATACTTTTTGTAAACAATTTAAAAGCTGTAGGAAGAAGTCTTTGCATAAACACGTGACAGTCATGGCTCTTGAACCCACTTATTCTGGTTTCTGACCCGTTAACACATCTTTTGATGTTAGAAGCGTACCCATCATGAAATTGTATACATTTAACCCCTTGCAAACTTTTTTTTGGTTGTTTTTCGTAAGACAATAAGGAGCTTTTGGTTTGTAGTAACGACCATTAGGATGGCGAACCAAGCTCATCCATCGTGTTTTGCTACAATACTTTTCAAGTTCAAATCTAGCTTTTAAATTGTCTTTCGTTTTATCGGTGTCCATTAATGTCTCAAATATGTTATCAATTTTTTTTTCTCTACATGCATTACATCAATAGTATGACCAATCAAATTGTTCTCCCGGTATGGAAGATCCTAGAAAATACTTCTACGAATCCAGTTGTGTGCTTCACCAAAGCTTGGTAAAAAAAATTCCAGATTTAAACCCAGGTGCAATATAAGGCAACTGTGATACGATATTTTTCAACTCATTACCGAAACATTGAATATGAGCACCATCTAATTCAATTTTATTCCTCTTGAACTTGTCTTTTTGTTTCCTAAATGGACGATCTAACGGTAGAAAATGTCACGGCCCAAATTTCAGCATTCGAAAATGGACAACCGTACTTCACTTGTACTTGAATGCCGCAGATTCAACTGTTGAAATCTGATTCGCCCCGGAGCTTATAACACATTAAGTAAACAACACAATGGAATAAAATGAATATATCATCGATATACAGCATTCAACACAATATTCTGATACAATGAATATCACATAATCAGAGATACAAGATAACATCGGAAATATAACACAACTGGATGGTCTAGACTTTGCAATCATCGATAGCGGAAAGATAACTCCAATAGAATTTCCAAGTGAGAAAGAGAAGATCCAATAAGTGCATCTCCATTGCCAAAGCTCCAAGGACTCCAATCCAAAAGCTCGAACCACCATCACGATGAACTAAGCAACCTTGATCCAAATGCGATTGCCAAAATCCAAAGACTGGAGGCTTTTTGAATCTACACCTACTATTTGGTTATCTGAAAATCCCAATCCTAGACTACCCGTGTGGAAAGTTGTGGGCACCCAGATTTTAGAAAGGGAAATGTAAACTCTAGGTCTGTCATGAGACCGGTGTGAGCAAACGAAAACAGTTTATTTTTAACAAAAGCAAAACAAGAGAGCTCAAAAGAAATCTGCAACACTTTTTGGAAAATGAAACTACCATAAGGCTTCCCACCGCACACACAATGCGAACGCAGAATTGGAGGAGATTTCTCCATATGATAGTCAAACATGCTTGATATGTAAAATTATTTTGATATTATTATTAGTGCATAGTGCAGAAAACCTTTCAGAAGTATAATATTAATCTTAGCCAGCACAGACATTTCGTGCTATGCCTGCTGTAGCTACCATCTAAATAGTGGGTCACTACCATAAGTAAATGGCATGTTATACAACTAAAATCGTACAGGGTGCGCATTGGTGATTGGATTTCCAACAAATGGTCTGGCAAAGGAACTTCCTGGGCCACATGGGTATGCCTCTGGAGGGACGCCCCGAGAACCTAACCGGATCTCTGCCAAAATAAGGCCGGGATACCTTTGTAACTAGGTAACTACTACACGAGCATGCCATCCCCCGGTGGTTACCGACATTTATCCAAGAGCTCTCAACCACAAAGCAACAAACATAAGGTAATAAATTTGCAGTGACCACATAAGTTAAATATCTGGGCTCCATACCATGATACCACCCTTTTCCAGAAGGGAATGGACATACCCTAAAGGGCGCGACCCTCATAATCTTGCTGCATCTTTCATGTTTCAACCATTTCCGGGTTATGAGGTTCTGATGAGGTCTCGTCTACAAAGCTACGCTTTACAAAAAAGTCATGCTTTGATCAACAAATGATAAGCAGCACTTCGCATGCCACATTACCAAATTAGGAATGTATCACTAGTAACCATCAACTACATAACATGTGAGCTCGTACGTCTCAGAGAAGGGTGTTAAGCTAAGAGAATAAATTCTCTGCCACCAAACAGAAATATATTTGATAAAAACCAGATTTACATCTTAAAGTGTAATGTCAGACACACATCAATACAAGTCTGTTCCAGGTTCGAACAGAACCAAAGGCACTTCACAAAGAAGCCCTTGCAATGCAGGCATTCACAATCCCGATCGAACTCCCCATCACATATGGAGAACTCTATACCGGCGCGACTCAGTACAGAGGCATTCAACGGATAATCCTTTCATTCTTGAAAATACCTGGTCTTCACCACCGGTCTTCAAATGTTATCCATTACGTCGTATCATTATTCGGAATGGGTTATATGACACAAAGTCCTCTCCCGGCTAAATCGAATAATGAGCGCAATATTTAAAAACATATGGATTTATGGGATCTTAGTTAATTCACAACTTAAAGCCCAAAACCTTCCTTCAAATGGTTTAAACAAATTACCATTTTTAAATCTTTAAACAAAAAGATTCACTTCACAAAGTTCACCAATCTTTCACAAATATTAATTCATAGCTTTCAAAACAATTTCATTTCAATTTCAAATATTTTATACAAAAGATACCTTTTAAGATCCTCTTCAATTTGAAAACAAATTCACCAATCTTTAACCAAGATTCATTCACAATATAGAAACAAAAGATCTATCTTCGAGATCCTCTTTAGTTTGAAACAAAGCTCACCAAAATCTTTAACCAAGATTCATTTATAGCCTTTAATCTTTTAAGTAAAAGATCCATTTCAGTTCAACAATAAGATTTACCAAATCTTTAACAAAGGTAGCTTTCAAAACTATTTCCTTTTCAAATTTGATTTATTCATAACTCGGAAATCCTTTCAACAAAACTGGGAATTCTTTATTTTATATGAAAGCTATTATTATTTGAAAACCAATAGTTTCCGTTTTGGAAAAATCTGATCATTACACAAGCTATAGCCTTTAAAGGTATGAACTTGGGTTGAATTTAAATTCCCAAAATAATACTTTTAAAATACTTTAAAGATGGTTTAAAATCCATATATAGTATATAGTTGTATCTCTTTTTTTCAAACCATGGTTTCCAAAATAATTTCAAAACTTTAAACAAGATATATTATATTCAAACCAATCTTCAATTTCAAATTCCCTTTTCCTTTTCATATTCAACCCAATTCCATTTCCAAAATCATTTAGATTCAAAATTCAACTTTAAAACCATTTCCTAATATTAAATTCAAATATCTATGACTTAACCAATTTCCATTGTAATCCATATTTGTGTGTGTATAGTATGGTCTAGGGGTTTTACATAATAGTGCAACATCATCAACCATTACAATCCAAACACAGCAATATCAATAAGCGGTATAATCCTATAACGCTTATCTTCATTTACAAATTCACAGATAAATAATATAAATTCATCACGGATAAATAAATTACATTCATCGCAGCTCAAATCAAAATAATTCATATCCCAAAGCATCACACAGCAGAGATATCAAACAATTCAAACATTCAATAAAATCCAAATATTCATAAGCAAGATCAATAATTTATTTGATTAATTTAAATCTGATTAATTACTTATGAATAAATTACTAATCTTGGTTAATTAATATTAATGAATTACAAACCATTATGATTAATTATCCTTTAGTTATTTAATAATTAACCTTTGTTTATTAATTAATCATCCTTAATTAATTAATAAATCAATTAATAATTAATCTTTAATTATTTAATTATTCTTTAATTAATTATATTAATTAATTAGCCCTTAATTAATTACCATTTAAATAAATTACAATGAGTAATTATTCCTAATCACTCTCATTAATTAATTATCCTCAAATAATTACTTAATCACATAAATTAATTTTTTCTTAATTAATTATTCTTTAATCACTTTATTAGTCGACTTTAATCATTAATTAATTACCTTATTAATTAATTACCTTTAAGTAATTAATTACCTATAAATACTTTCATTAATTAATTACCCTTTAATTAAATCACATTAATTAATTCATCACATTAATCATCGTTTAAATAATTAAGTAAATAAACCTTTAATTAATTGCATTAAGTAATTAATCTTTTAATTATTTTCATTAAGTAATTATAATTTATTAGTCAATAAAGATCCTTTAATTAATTAAGACTCCAATTATCTTAAGATAAACCGTTTATCTTATTTAATTTCATAATCATTATTTAAATCTTATTTTAAATAATTTTTGAAACAAATTAACAAAATTATACAATTTAACTTAAACCCATTTTAATTTAACTGATTATAAATTTATTATTTCAAGATAAACCAATTCATCTTGAAAATTAACCTACTTAATTAAATCATGTAATTTAAGTTTTAAAATAAACATTTAACTTAACAAAATTAGGTTAAACAAGATATAACTTCACTTAATCAAATAATTTAAAAAATTTATCATATACTAATTTAAACTAAATTCACTTTAAATTCAAAACTTGCTTTTATAAACCTTTTAAAAACTGTTTAAAACTGGCATCGGGGAGAACCCGAGATAACCCAGCAATGCTCCCGAGTTTCTTCTCTCGCTTCATCACTTCGAGGCAACCCTTCAATTCCCCCATAACCATATTCAAGAAAAACTCATCTCCCACAAATTATTTCGACCAACCAGGTACGGGCGATACATCGTGCACGGTACGCCTGAGATGACCAACTTCGATCACCCTCGTTGCCACCAGCAAGACACCGATGCTCCACTTAGACTAACTAACCACCCAACATCCATCAATTCATCGTAGTTCAAAATCGAGCATTACGACATTATTGGAACTCGAAGTTTGATCGACCAAAACACCGCGCACGATCACCTCAAGCCACCTGAACCTTAGCCATCACGCTCACCCCTTTGTTAATGATTCATGCTTTGATTTCACCAGACCCTGCCTTGTCCGATTCGCTGTAGGTGACGAAATCGTCTCTGAATCCTTGTCGAGCACAATCGGGTTTTAAACTCTAGATCGGCCTCGTTCATCATCCAAAGTAAACTATAATTCCACCTATTATTTTTCTGATGATCCCCGATCTTCCACCAAGCAACAACCTTGATCTCAAGGTCAACCACTTCCTCGATCGCCGTGGATTGCCCAGAATTCATTTCGCGTTCAACTCGCAATTGCTCATAATTGCTTAACTTAAAAATCCTGAATTTATTACTAAAAATCATATTTTTTAAGACGAATAGGATCATGAAATCAAAACCTAAATTTTAATCAACTAAACTTTACACAAATTTTGATTCTACTGTATTTTTATTTTTCTCCAGTAAAACCATTCATTTTTAATATTTAAAAGTAATTTTAGAATTAAGATCTTGTCAATTCTAACATATTTATTTCATACATCAAGATTAATAGAGGATCAGAAGATGAGATTTTCATTTTCAAACAGTTCTTGAAACCTGTAACTTGAACAGAGTATTAACATATACATACACAAGCATGCACAGGAAAATCCACACACACACACACACACATATATATATACATGCAAACAAACATACAACAACTACTTCACAAAGCATCAAGATGTATCATAGTTTCAAGCTTTAAAGGGGTCAATTTGCTCACCTTTGATTCGAGAAGAACAGAGAAGAATAATTCCTGAAAATTGATTATTTAAAAACTGAAAGCCTGTTTGATTTAAAAACTGGATTTGTTAAATCTCCTTTGGTTTTGATTTGCTTTGATTCAGATTGAAGAATTGGTGTAGTTGAATTTGTGCAAGAATTTTCCTTTGCTTTGACCTAAAAACTTATTGAATTGGATTTTGCTTTATGCTTTGATTTTTCAGGTTCCCAGGCTTTGTTTTTTTTCTTCTGAACTTTGCTGTTTGATTTTGTTTTTGATTGTCTTTGAATATGAAGGATTTGAGAAGTGAAGAGAAAATCAACCTGATTCCGTTCTTTACATATATTTTATATGTTTTAATTTTAAAAGAAATTAAGCCACTTGTTAATTATGTTTACACTTGTAAATTTATGTAGTTACTTTAGTTACAAATGTCCTAATATATTTTTAAAACACATACACTTGTTAAAACAGTCCAATATATGTTTAAACCCTTAACTTAACTTAATCTATAAATTTCATTTTAGACCTTATGTTATTACAAATTATGTAATATTTGTTTCTTATGTATATAAAATCTTAAAGAAAGTATTTAATCCTTTAATTCATTTTTCAACTATTATGCTTAAATAAATAAATTAGTATTATGTGCTTTAAATGTATCTTTATTATATTTTCCAATTTAAACAATTCCATTTTCTTTTATTTAAATCTCATTTTACATTATAAAGTGTTTGCATTTGTAAATTACTTATATTAATAATAATTTTATATAATACATATATTAGTTTATATTTAGCTATATATGTTTATATTATATTTTAAATTTTTAATAAATTCTTTTCCGTTTATAAATAATTATAACTTTAAAGAAATTGATTTTAAAATTTAATTGCACACACACACACACACACACATATATATATATATATTAGAATTTGACCTTTCTAAAGGTTAAAAATTTATTACTTTAAATTCAAAATAAAATCTTTCAAATAAAAATGCATATTTAATATAATTAGAAAACAAAATTTTATTATTTTTAAATTATATAGTTTTCAAATTCGAATTATCTCTCAAAATATTTATTTTTGAATTTCAATTTCAAAATCCAGTTTACAATCAATTCATATACATATATATAAATAAACAACACATATCTTTATTTATTTTGAAAATTTTTCAAAATAATTCACCAATAAATTCACAATTTAATTCTAAATATTAAATAAATACCAAATTAATCTTGGCTTAAGAACGAGAATGTTACAGATTCCCCCATTAAGAAAATTTCGTCCCCAAAATTTGCCAGACAGGGGAGACAATCAAAGAATAGATGAACTCACAGAGAAAGAGCTTTTCAGATCAAGCTAAAATATTTACTCTGGATTTAGCTTACCAAATCAGAATATAATCAATAAATACGAGAACGAACTCATTCAATACTTTACAAAATACTCGGGTCATCAGTTCTACAAAATATGCAGGGGCATTGGTTAGTCTGAAGGGATAACTAACCATTCGTAGAATGTATCTAGACCCCAAAGAATAAACAAATAGATTCAATCTTCCACAATTCTCAAACACTAGGTATGAATTCCAAACTCAGGTTGGAATACCCCAAAGTTTGCACCAGCTTATCCATTTTCGGACTTTGATCCTCACAAGAAATTACAATAGAATTTCAAATTTTGTTTTAATCGAAATTGTTTTATCGATATAAATCTTCATATTTTGTTAACCAATTCGTTTCAACTAAAATTTCAAATTCATTAAATTTAAAACCGAAAAGCTGATAGAAAACCGACGAAGAGAATACGAATTAGGGACTTATCTATAACGATTCACAAGGCAACCATCGCACCAAAGCTACTTCTGTAGCTGCCACGAAGCCATCGAAGAAATGAAATTGAACGATGATCAAAGAGATTGATAGAAAGTTGTTTCCGTTGTTGCAGGGTATTGACCACTTGTAGTGGTACACGCCTATCCCCTATCTCGTCCTCTTCTTGCATTCATACTCACTATCAGTGGATAGTAAGAGAATTTAGTGAGGCATACGGATGGATATCTTAGGGATACTCATTCTAGGGTATGCTTCACCCTATCTCTAATGAGCCACCTAATGTGTTATACTCCTGAGCTAAAGTTCAACCTTCAGCTCTGATACCAAAATGTCATGGTTCCGTACTTCACTTGTACTCGATTGCCGCAGATTCAACCATTGAAATCCGATTCGCGCCAGAGCTTATAACACATTAAGTAAACAACATAGCGAAAGAAAATGAATATATCGTCGATATACAACATTCGATACAATATTCTGATACAATGAATATCACATAATCAGAGACACAAGATAACAGCGGAAATATAACACAACTGGATAGTCTAGACTTTGCAACCATTGACAGCGGCCACACTCGACTGGTAGGCTTTTCAGCCATCCCTACCTCGTCGTGTCAGACATTATTACCCTAAACTTTCTTTTACGGCCAGCCTTTCGACCTCTTCACCTACCCGGTTAACCAATCCCTCCCCAGGGACATGTAGGGGTGAGAGTCTTCCGTTTTCCACCAAACGCGAAGCGAGAACCCCCTATCATGCTGTAATGAAGCAAAGTCAGTCCCAATGAGGTCTCGTCCACAAAGCTACGCTTTACACAAAAGCCATGCTTTGATCAACAAATGATCAGCAACACTTCGCATGCCACATTACCAAATTGGGAATGTATCACTAGTAACCATCAACTACCTAACCTCTGAGCTCGTACGTCTCAGAGAAGGGTGTTAAGCTAAGTGAAAAAATTCTCTGCCACCAAACAGAAATGTATTTGATAGAAACCAGCTTTATATCTCAAAGTGTAATGTCAGACACACATCCATATAAGTCTATTCTGAGTTTGAACAGAACGGAAGGCACTTCACAAAGAATCCCTTGCAATCCGGGTATTTACAATCCCGATCGGACTCCCCACCACATATGGAGATCTCTATACCGGCGCGCCTCAGTGTAGAGACATTCGATGGGTAATACTTTCGTTCTCGAGAATACCCAATCTTCACCACCGGTCTTCAAATGCTATCCATTACATCTTATCATTATTCAGAATGGGTTATACGACACAAAGTCCTCTCCCGGCTAAACCGAATATTGAGTGCAATATTTAAAAACATATGGATTTATAGGATCTTAGTTAAGTCACGACTTAAAGCCCAAAACCTTTCTTCAAATGGTTTAAACAAATTACCATTTTTAAATCTTTAAACAAAAAGATTCACTTCACAAAGTTCACCAATCTTTCACAAAGATTAATTCATAGCTTTCAAAATAATTTCATTTCAATTCCAAATCTTTTATACAAAAGATACCTTTAAGGATCCTCTTCAATTTGAAAACAAATTCACCAATCTTTAACCAAGATTAATTCACAATATATAAACAAAAGATCTATCTTCGAGATCCTCTTTAGTTTGAAACAAAGCTCACCAAAATCTTTAACCATCGTTTATAGCCTTTAATCTTTTAAGTAAAAGATCCATTTCAGTTCAACAACAAGATTTACCAAATCTTTAACAAAGATAGCTTTCAAAACTATTTCCTTTTCAAGTTTGATTTATTCATAACTCGGAAACCCTTTTGACAAAACTAGGAATTCTTTCTTTTATATGAAAGCTATTATTATTTGAAAACAAATACTTTTCGTTTTGAAAAATCCAATCATATATACAAAAGTTATTGCCTTTAAAGGTATAAACTTAGGTTGAATTTAACTTCCCAAAATAATACTTTTAAAATACTCTAAAGATGTCTAGAGTTGATATATAATATATAGTTGTATCACTTCTTTTCAAACTATAGTTTCCAAAATAATTTCAAAACTTTAAACAAGATATATTATATTCAAACCAATCTTCAATTTCAAATTCCCTTTTCCAAAGCTTTTCATATTCAACCCAATTCCATTTCCAAAATCATTTGGATTCAAAATTCAACTTTAAAACCATTTCATAATATTAAATTCATGACTTAACAAATTTCCTCGTGCAATCCATATTTGTGTGTGTATGGTGTGGTCCAGGGGTTCTACACAATTGTGCAACATCATCAATCATCATAATCCAAACACAGCAATATCGATAAAGCGATATAATCCAATAATGCTTATCTTCATTCACAGATTCATAGATAAATAATATAAATTCATCACGGATAAATAAATTACATTCATCGCAGCTCAAATCAAAATAACTCACATCACACAGCAGAGATATCAAACAATTCAAACATTTAATAGAATCCAAACATTCATAAGTAAGATCGATAAATTATTTGATTAATTTAAATTAGATTAATTACTTATGAATAAATTACTAATCTTGTTTAATTAATATTAATTAATTACAAACCATTTTGATTAATTATCCTTTAATTGTTTAATAATTAACCTTTGTTTATTAATTAATCATCCTTAATTAATCAATAAATCAATTAATAATTAGTCTTTAATTATTTAATTATTCTTTAATTAATTAATTATATTAGTTAGCCCTTAATTAGTTACCATTTAAATAAATTATAATGAATGATTATTCCTAATCACTTTCATTAATTAATCTTTAATTAATTATCCTCAAATTAATCAATTAATCACACAAATTAATTTTTCCTTGATTAATTATTCTTTAATCACTTGATTAGTCGACTTTAATCATTAATTAATTACCTTATTAAGTAATTATCTTTAAGTAATTAATTACATATATATACTTTCATTAATTAATTACCCTTTAATTAAATCATATTAATTAATTCATCACATTAATTAATTACCCTTTAAATAATTAAGTAAATAAACCTTTAATTAATTACATTAAGTAATTAATCTTTTAATTACTTTCATTAAGTAATTATCCTTTATTAGTCAATAAAGATCCTTTAATTAATTAAGACTCTGATTATCTTAAGATAAACTATTTATCTTATTTAATTTCATAATCGTTATTTAACTCTTATTTTAAATAATATTTGAAACAAATAATAAAATTATACAATTTAACTTAAACCCTTTTTAAGTTAACTGATCATAAAATTATTATTTCAAGATAAACCATTTTACCTTTAAAATTAACTTACTTAATTAAATCATGTAATTTAAGTTTTAAAATAAACATTTAACTTAACAAAATTAGGTTAAACAAGTTATAGCTTCTTTTAATTAAATAATTCAAAATCATTATCATGTACTTATTTAAACTAAATTCAATTTGAATTCAAAACTTGCTTTTATAAACCTTTTAAAAACTGTTTAAAATTGGCTTCGGGGCCAACCCGAGATAAACCCAGCAATGTGCCTAAGTTTCTTCTCTTGCTTCATCACTTCGAGGCAACCCTTCAATTCCTCGTAACCATCTTCGAGAAAAACTCCTCTCCCTCAAATTATTTTGACCAACCAGGTACAGGCGATACATCATGCGCGTGTATGCCTGAGCCGACCAACTCTGATCACCCTCGTTGCCACCAGCAAGACACCGATGCTCCACTTAGACCAACTGACCACCCAACATCCATCAATTCATCGTAGTTCAAAATCGAACATTATGAAATTACTGGAACTAGAAGTTCAATCGACCAAAACGCCTCGCACGATCACATCAGGCCTCTTGAACCTTCGCCATCACGCTCACCCCTTTGTCAATGATTCATGCTTTGATTTCACCAGACCTGGCCTTGTCCGATTTGCTGTAGGTGACGAAATCGTCTCTTAAACCTTGTCGAGCACAACTGGTTTTTAAACCCAAGATCGGCCACGTTCATGATCCATGATGAACTATAATTCCACCCATTATTTTTTTGATGATCCTCGATCTTCCACCAAGCAAAAACCTTGATCTCGAGGTCAACCTCTTCCTCAATCGTCGTGGATTTCGTAGAATTCATTTCGCGTTCAACTCGCAATTGCTCATAATTGCTTAACTTAAAAATCCTGAATTTATAATTAAAAACCATATTTTTTGAAGACGAATAGGATCATGAAATCAAAACCTAAATTTTAATCAACTAAAATTTACACAAATTTTGATATTATTGTATTTTTGTTTTTGTCTAATAAAACCATTCATTTTTAATACTTAAAAGTATTTTTAGAATTATGATCTTGCCAACTCTAACATGTTTATTTCAGACATCAAGATTAATAAAGGATCAGAAGATGAAATTTTCATTTTCAAACAGTTTTTGAAACCTGTAACTTGAACAGAGTATTAACATATACATACACACAAGCATGCATATGTAAATCCATATATATATATATACACACACTTACAAATAATCATACAACAACTACTTCAGAAAGCATCAAGATGTATCATACATTCAAGCTTTAAAGGGGTCAGTTTGCTTACCTTTGATTTTAGAAGAACAGAGAAGAATAATTCTTAGAAATTGATTATTTGAAAACTGAAAGCCTGTTTGATTTACAAAAATGGAATTGTTAAATCTGCCTTGATGTTGATTTGCTTTGGTTCAGATTGAAGAAATGATGTGGTTGAATTTGTGGAAGAATTTTCCTTTGCTTTGAATTAAAAACTTGTTAAATTGGATTTTACTTTATGCTTTGATTTTTCAGGTTTCCAGGTTTTTTTCCTATACTTTGCTGTTTGATTTTGTTTTTGATTGTCTTTGAATATGAAGGGTTTGAGAAGTGAAGAGAAAACTAGCCTGATTCCCTCCTTTACATATATTTTATATGTTTTAACTTTAAAAGAAATTAAGCCACTTGTTAATTATGTTTACACTTGTAAATTTATGTAGTTACTTTGGTTACAAATGTCTTAATATATTTTTAAAACACTTACACTTGTTAAAAAAGTCCTATTTATGTTTAAACCATTAACTTTACTTAATTTATAAATTTCATTTTAAACCTTATGTTATTACAAATTATGTAATATATTTTTCTTAAATATATAATATCTTAAAGAAAGTATTTAATCTTTTAATTCATTTTTCAACTATTATACTTAAATAAATAAATTTGTATTATGTGTTTTAAATGTATCTTTATTATATTTTTCTATTTAAACAATTCCATTTTCTTTTATTTAAATCTCATTTTACATTATAGAGTGTTTACATTTGTAAATTACTTGTATTAATAAGAATTTTATATAATACATATGTTAGTTTATATTTAGTTATATATATTTATATTATATTTTAAATTTTTAATAAATTCTTTTCCTTTTATAAACAATTATAACTTTAAAGAAATTGATTTCAAGATTTAATTGCACACACACGCGCGCGCGCGCGCACACACACATATATATATTAGAATTTGACCTTTTTAAATAGCCTTTAAAAATTTATTATTTTAAATTCAAAATAAAATATTTCAAATCAAAATGCATATTTAATATAATTAGAAAAAAATTATTAGTTTTAAATTATATAGTTTTCAAATTCAATTATCTCTCAAATTATTTGTTTTTGAATTTCAATTTCAAAATCCAGTTTACAATCAATTCATATATATAAAAACAACACATATCTTTATTTATTTTGAAATTTTTTCAAAGTAATTCACCAATAAAGTCATAATTTAATTCTAAAAATAAAATTAATACCAAATTAATCTTGGCTTAAAAACGGGAATGTTACAAAAAACATCGATGACAATCAAACCACGAAGGCTTTCCACCATGTTCAAGAGTAAAGGACTTTGTTAGCTCCATACAGTAAGACAAGACAATCTACCATGTGTACTCCAACCAGATAACATTCTATATGCTGGAAAGTCACTAATTATCCACATCAGTGATGCCCTTAAAATAAATTTTCCTTTTTTATCCATGTCATAGGCTATTACACTACGCCATAAATCTAATAACTCATGAATCAAAGGTTGTAAGAAAACATCCAAAAAAAATTCCTGGACATTTGGGACCTGGGATAACCAAGTTTAAAAACATGAAAGGTTTTCCCATACAATTCCATGGTGGTAAATTATAAACTGCCAAAATCACAGGTCAACATGAATAAGTAGTGGATCTAGTTCCAAATGGACTAAAACCGTATGTACAAAGTCCAAGTCTAACATTTCGTGGAGAATTAGCAAAGTCAGGATAACAATTATCGAAATGCTTTCATGCATCACCGTCAATTGGGTGCGCCATTCTACCACTTGCAAAATGATTTAAATAATGCCATGTCATGTCTTAGCATGCATTGAAGACATGAATGGTATGATTGGAAAATAACGTAGTTTTACTTCAGACAATTTTTTTTCTACGACAATTGGAATTATCAGACTTATATCTAAGTTTTTTACAAATATCGCAAACCATCTTTTTTTCATTCTCTTTATAATACAACATGAAAAAATTATGAAAAGCATCAATCTTTTCATAACCAAGTCCTAAAGGTTTTAACAATTTTTTTTGCCTCATAAAAATTGTTAACTAGCTTATTATCTTCTGGCAAAAAAATTTTGATCATAGAACTTGCATGGTTAAAACCTACATGTGTCAATCTTGTTTGGGACTTCAAAACCATCATATTCACGCATGCCGATAACACCATTTCAGTTTTGCATCCCTCGTATAAAGGCTTATCAACAGCTTTTAACATATCTAAGAACCTTTTAGCTTCAGAATTAGGCGCTTCATCATTTTCATTATCAAAATTTTCATTTGCGTGGATATAGTTTTGACCAGTTGCATCTATAATCATTTCTCTAAAAGGATCTAGATCATTCACATTACTATTTGATGTTGGAGGCATCAAAGTTTCTTCAAAATCCATCTCCTCATGGTATACCCAACGTGAATAAAGTGGTGTAAATTCTTTTGTTAGAAAATATTCTATGACAACATCTTTATTCTGATATTTTGTATTATCGCATTTCACATAGGGACATCTAACAACATCAACAACCCTTTCTGATACTACTTGGGAAAATGCAAAATGAAAAAATCTTCCAACACCATCAATGAATTCTTGAGTTACAAAACCACTTTCGTTAGTCCTATGATACATCCATGATCGATTATCCATTTATTAAATAACCCTACAGGACATGAAATTTTGAACATAAAAAATGCAAGTCGACGCAAAAAGAAAAGGTTATATGGGATTGTAAAACAAAGTAACACACAAAACTATAAATAACAAAGTTAACTAAATATATCGATACTAAACAACATTTTAACGTTTAAACTACTCTCTAGTAATTTTATTAATGATAGGATGTAAATACATATGTTTAATATTTTAGAAATAATCATATAGGTAGTTTAGTGCAGATTGGACAATGGAAATGCAAATATATTATCCAACCAATAGTGAAGTTCAACACGTCTTATATTAAAATAATTTAAAACATGAAATTTCTCTTATTTTATATATGTAAATCACAATTTTGTCTCGGACAGTTGTGGGAAATAGAAAAGATTATGTTTTTTCTGATAACCAATAGTATGCATTTTCAGATTTTGTATAATATTATCTACAAGTTAATTTTCGTATATAGTTAACATCAATTTTTGTCGTGTTTATGTTTGACAACCATTACAAAAATTAAGAGAAAATAGTTTACATTGATTACCTTCAAAGTTTTGTGCAAGTATTTTTTTCCTCTCTTTTTTATGGATATTACTTTTCTTTCCTTTTTTTTCTTTTTTTCTTTTTAAGAACCAATGTTGAGAATCATATTTGGATGACATCAAACTTTTTTCGTATCATTTAGTATATTAAATTTATTATTCTACGTGACTAAATGGCCTATTTAATTATAAAATAATTTTGATGTAAATAAGTTTGTTTAGAAACTAGTATAAATGAATAAGCATTTTTGTGTGTAAGCTTTGGTTGTAGAAGCTAACTTGTATATCAAATTGTCGGTTAGTCATTTGTCAATTACAAGATGAAGGACATGTACTAGATATACTTTTCGTTTAAAGCAATGGAGTAGATAACAAACTTAAAGGAGGGAAAAAACAATATATTTTAGGAGTGGTTTTCTTTTGCCATATGTGATGTTGATGAAGCATGATTGGTTGTAGATGTAAAATGGTAAAATGTTATACAACATTCAAAGGTGTAACGATATACATACAATCAACTTAGTTCCATCGGTGTTTGACTCATCTCATTGCCAAAGAGAAAATTCTCTGGTAATCTCAATGATTACAAACGAACATTGCCTATTAGCAACAATCAAATTCATTAAGTGAAGAGAGAAAACTCAGTTCATGAACATACCTTGATATAGAAATGCATTGGATTGAAATAAGCAAAATCTAAGGTAATAATAAGAGGCAAAATAATTACCTAAACAATGGCCTTGGTCACTTTCTTCATCAAAATTTCAAAAAGGAAACATCATGTAGCTAATCAATTTTAGCTTCCTTCTACATAGAAAATTAATTATTGAATTAAAAAAATCTTCAAACAACAAATAAAGGTGGAAATTATGAGAAATAATTTCCTATAAACTCTTAATTTGCAGACAGGAGAAGCATAAATCTGAATTTGATGTGAGTGTGAATTAGATGAGCAAGCAAGCGGATGTAGTGTAAAAAGTTTTAGCGGGAGATGAAAAGTTCTACGCGTGAGATATTTGCGTGAGATACTTGCATGAGATACGTATTGTGATGAGATGTGCTGCAAGTGGAAAGTAGGAGGAGAAGTGGTCAATTAAACGTTAACATAACTTAATTTTTAATGTATATTTTTATTAAGTTTCATTGTTTACATTTATAAATCTTCCTAGTTTTAAATACCATTTAAATAATTATTATTCAAATGAAATCCAAACTTCTAATCAGTTTAGCTTTTTAATTTTTAGAAACAATAATCATATAAAACGTAATCTACTTTTGATGGGAATATTATTATAGTATTGGCAAATTCTACTCATCCACTATAAATTGCTATACATATACCGAAAATTTTACTAAAATTAGATACATCATTTTTTACTTAATATTATATCCAATTTCAAAATTGATATGTCATCTACAACTTGTGATTTTCCTGAAGTACATGAAAATTAAGAAATATTATAACTGAGGACACAAATTACATATAATTAGTGTTGTAGTATTGTATAGATAAATCACTTTATGGCATGACTGAATCGCTTTCTTTCAAGAACGTTTTCGTCTTTCTCGGATCACAGAGGCTTTCAGAAAACATTCTATCAGAATACAATAGAATGTGTTTTGCGAAAGTTGTGATTACTTGCACAAATCATAAGAACACTTGACTTTTATCAGATGATGCTAATAGAGTTATGATTCAAAAAACAGAAAAAGTGATTTTCGTAAACGAAGGCTGCCAAGTATAATAGAGTTATGTACCGTTTTAGGACGGGGCGCACCCCCGCACCCCGCCAAGGGACACTGCCACTTGGACACCCGCGATCTAAATGGCCAGGTCGACCGTCGTCAGAAGGGGCGTTTCCTCCGCACCCCCACCTAGGGGGTTGGCACTCCCCCTAGACCCCCCTTCGTAGTGGTAATCAATTTAAACAAATTTATGCAAAAACTTCCAACAATTACTTAATCGTATAATTTGATATTTGTAAATATAATATAATACAATTAATTCTCTGGAAGAATTAATATGTAACTGGTTTTGTAATTAATCAAAATCCAAAATAAAGAACGAATTGTAATTGATTCTCTAATTATGTTATATGTGTGTGGTTCATATATAATTATTTTGGTTAGTATTTAATATTTTGAGATCTTCTTGCCTCTGGCTTGGTATAAACTGGTAGACCCATAAACAAGTTGGGTAAGATCAAAATGGACTAGGTTGATTTTGACCCAACTCATGTATAACCCATTCTTTTTGATACATTTAATACAAAGGTCAGTTTGACCCAACCTATTTTATAAGTTGGTTAATCATTTAACTCATTTAATTATTTTGTTAACCCGTCTATTGGCAAGGCAATATACAGACGGATTTAACCCAATAGATTCCACAATTATCGAAGCTGGAATATTATGGATTTGGTTTAAATGGATGGATCGATAATCAGTTACAGATATGAAGCCAGGGTTAAGCATAGTCGATGGATAAACAACGCAGAATTGGCTTCGCTTCGGGTCGACATTGTTACTACGGATCTACATAGAGTTGCTTCGAGTTTTACTTCGGGTTCAACATAGGGTTCGCTTTGGGTTCTACTTCAGGTCGGCATGGTGTTGCTCTGGGTAGGCATTGTTACCTTGGATCGGCATAGAGTTGCTTCGAGTTCTATTTCGGATCGGCATAGGGTTCGCTTTGGGTTCTATTTTGGGTCAGCATGGTGTTGCTCCTGGTCGGCATTGTTACTTCGGGTCGACATAGAGTTACTTCGAGTTCTACTTCGGGTCGGCATAGGGTTCGCTTTGGATTCTACTTTGGGTCAGCATGGTGTTGCTCCGGGTCGACATTGCTACTCTGAGTCGACATATAGTTGCTTCGTGTTCTACTTCGGGTCGGCATAGGGTTCGCTTCGGGTTCTACTTCATGTCGGCATGGTGTTGCTCTGGGTCGACAAAGAGTTGCTTCGGATTCTACTTCGGGTCGGCATGGGGTTCGCTTTGGGTTCTACTTCAGGTCGGCATAGGGTTCGCTTTGGGTTCTACTTCGGTTCAACATCAGTTCATTTTGGGTTTTACTTCGGATCGGCATAGGACGGAGGAGTTGGGCTCGACGATCATTATGATGGGCCTATGGAGGTGAAAAGGCCATGTAACCGATATTTCACCTATAAATATATTAGGCTTGTCTTCGAAAAAGGATCTTCATTCGGCTTCTCTTCATCTTCTACCTAGAGGATACTCCGCCATTTTATTATGCTTTTCTGGATTGTAACTGTAATCAAATTTCAGTATAATAAAAAGGATTGGTCTAGAGTGGATGTTGGCCGGTGGTGGCCGAACCACTACAAATCTTGAATTTTTTTTACTTGCTTTCATTTTAATTTTGATTATTCTTCATATTATATTCTTTATATTCGTCATTTTGTTAAGACTTTGAAAGAAGTTAAAATTGAACTGTTTCAATTCATTTTTTAACCATATTTTTATGAAAAGATTGATAAGAAAATAAATGAACCAATACAAAAACAGAAAAGGTAGATCTCTACATTCATTTAAAGAGATGACGCTCCACACCTTAAAATCTGGAAATCTGGGTGGTGCTAAATGCATCTCAACTTTTACTCTTATTTCTCGGCCTTTATTTTATCACCGCTTATTCTAGTACTACTTATATTATCCAATTTAGAAAAAAAATGTTACCCGACTAAATTAGTGTTGTATCATCATTTAACACAATATACATGGCAAGAATGCATCGATTTTGGTATCACGTACTTTTTCCATGTGTAATATATTAACAATTGCTGTTGATTGATCAGGTAAAATTAAGTAGTATGCTACTTTTTCCTTTTCTTTTTTTAAGTGTTAACATAACATATACGAATGTGCATTTAATACGATTATATGATTAAAGTGCATGTGTTGCGAAAAATATCCCTATCTTCAAGAACTTTACATATTTATAAGAGTATGTAAATACACTAGATTCTATGGAAATATCCTTAGAGCATCTCAAATAGACGGTTGATTTTAAGCACGAGGAGATGAGAATAAATCTTGCATAATTCCAGCTCGTCCAATGGTGAAAAATGAATTTTCAAAAAAATTCTGATTTTATTCTACCGATTAAGAAAACAAAAGGACGTAAAATGAGTTTCTCAAAGATGAAAAATGAATTTTAAGAGACCATTTAGCAAAAATATTTTCTTGTATTATTATTATTATATTATTATTATTGTGTTAAAACACCAATTAATAATAAATGGAATTATGAAAATCATTTATTCCTAAACATTTTCAGATTCCATTTATAAAAGAAACAAATAAAATAAACCCCAAAAGAATTGGGAAATTCGAACTTCAAAATGCACTTCAACTTTGTTGAGCTGCCCGAAGGTGACTCACTTTGGCACCCCTCCAACCGCTGGCCCTTAATCACAGTGAAATAGCTCTTTCCAATTTTTTAATGTTCCTGGTTGATATCTCTTTTAGCGGTTAGATTAAAACATTTTGTACATATACATCATCAGGATTACAGTTAATTTGTAAATCTATTTTGATTATTGGGATAGATGTAGGGATTTTGGAGTAGCACTAGTATGGATTAGGTGAAGATCTTAGCGAATAATTGAAACCGAGGAGCCTAGAACACCATTAAAAAGGAGGAGAGAAGCCCTTTTATTTTTACAACCTACGGTTCCTAGCTGTTGGGCGAATTCTCACCCAGAAGATCTCGAGACCAGGAAGTCACAGTTTCACCCGGGTTTGCAACCTCCATTCCACCAGCTCCTATGTCCATTCGGCGATTCGAAGGAACAAGCTCATTCAGCAGTGAGGTCCATCCGGAGTACACGTTCATCCGGCTATACAAGCCTATGACCTCATTCGGCACTCTAGCATGAAGGTCCATTCGGCATGAGTTCATTTGGCGTCTCCAATCCATGACCGAGCCAAAGCCATTCGGTCGGCCCTCCATCCGGTCCAACCACAACCGGACCAAAGCCCATGCCACCACCGGACCAAATGACCTGCCGGATCTCCCCCACTACCGAACCACCTCTACAACTCCAATACCGGACCACCTCACTGCCACCGTTCCACATACTCACGCTCCTACTACCGGACCAGGCAAGCACCGAACCAACCCTCTCCTTTCCATCGCCGGTCCACATGCGCAACTACCACCGGTCCAAGCTCATAGCCGAATGTAACTTTGCCGAACCAGAAGATGGCCAATCCAGATTGCTCCAGCCCGGGCCCACCAGCAGCTATATACTTCCAAGACCCCCTGCCCCGTACCTCACTCTATAAATAGAGGGGCAGGGGTACAACAATGGCAGACAAGTTTGAGAGCTCAAGCAAGAAAGGAACTTTCAAACTACTTTCATATACTTATATACGAAGCATTGTACTTGTAATCTGAAAGAAAGAAGATAATAACATATAAAGTGGACGTATGCACGTTCTGGCCGAACCACTATAAATCCGCGTGTCTTTTACATTTCAGCCCCTACTTCTTTTATATTTACATACTCATCTAAAATCATTGAAAATCACATATAATCAACTAAATAATACGACTTGGAGGTGTTTGTCCATTTTTTGTGCAAACATTTTTGGTGCTTTCACTGAGAATAGAACTCAAGCTTCATTTTCTCCCACTCAACCTTCTTCCTAACAGCATCACTCGTTGCTTAGAAATCATGCCTTCCAAACAGAGAAGGGATGTTAATAAAGGAAAGAACATCGCAACTAGCAGCCTTCCAGATCCAGCAATCACATATCAGCCCACTTCAACAGCAGTACCAGATGAAAATCAGGAAAATCCAACTGGTCCCGCAACGGAACAACCAATCACTAGGGCAGATCTGGACAGGGTTGTGGCTGAAGTAACCAACCGCTTCATATCCCAACAAGAAACTTTGGTGGACCAACTCATGTCACGCTTAAGGGATGCTGAAGAGTCCAACCGCAACACTGAATCATGGGGTGAGTCCCAATCCGGAGGGTCCCGGAGGCAACAAAGGTCTTCACTCTTCGAAGAAGCAATCAACAGGAACAACAATGATAGGGGCCGCGCCCGGACTCAGCCCGAATTCCGACTCGAGGAAGCCCTTGGAACCGAACCCAGCGGGGGAGGCACCAGGCGAGGGTCGGATGTAGCTGAGCCAGTCATGCCACCTAATCATAGAAACCCCGCTGAACGGAGCCGAGCCAGAACCCAGCCCGAAGTTGACCCCATGGATGTGCTCGAGACGGAACCCCACAGGGGAAGATCAAGGCAGGGGGCAACTGTAGCTGGTCCTAGCATGCGTCCAGGCAGCCAAAGACAACCACTGGATAATACTAGAAATGATAGACTGTACCATCCCTACAGGTCATCTGGACGCGATAGATCCCGCAGGGAAGAGCCAAGCTCATTTTTGTCCGCTCCAAACTCCGACGAACGAATGGCACAATTATTCAGAGAATGTGTCCAACGGGAGCAAAGGGACCGGGGAATAGGCGCTAGGGTCACCAGCCCCTTTACCCGAAATATCGAAACTGCCATTACTCCCCGGGAATGGAAAATGCCAACCATGGAGCCTTACAAAGGAACTTCCGACCCCATCGTACATTTACAGAGATACACCCAGCATATGCTCATGAGTGGAGCAACAGAAGGAGTATTATGCAAGTGCTTTCCGCTGTTCCTAGCAGATCTAGCTACCTCCTGGTTCTGCCATCTACCTCAGGGATCCATCAGCTCATGGGTGATGTTGAAAGAAAGGTTTATTAGCCAGTTCCGCATCCATGTGGAACAACCCAAGGATGCTTATTCTCTATCCAATGTCAAACAGAAATCCGGAGAGACGCTGCAACAATATCTAACGCGGTTCAACGCCGCAGCGGCAGCAGTTCAAGATGCCGATGAAAAACTCACTCTAATGGCCCTCTGTAGTGGTGTACATCCAGACACCAAGTTCGCCAGAAAGTTAACTAAGGAAAAACCAGCTACCTTGCCTGATTTCTTCCATGAAGCTGGAAAGTATATGAGACTTGAAGACGCTGCTACAGAAAGGCAATCAGGACAACAAGGTAAGACAGTTCAGGACAAGGTTCCCGCTGCAGCTAAGGACGCTCGAAGAAATGAATCTAGGGACAATGCTGGGGGCAGAAAGGTTGAAAAGCGCCAATATCGACCAGGGCCAAGATTTGACTCCTACACTCCTTTGAATGAAACAATCGAAAACATCTACCTAGCCACTCAGGGCGAACTCGGATACAAGCGCCCCCCGCACAAGAAAGAATCAGATAACGCACTCAAGTCCGGAAAGTTCTGTCGCTTCTACGAATCCCACGGACATGACACCAATGAATGCCACCATCTTCGGGACTTGATCGAAGAACACATTAGAAGAAGAAGACTGGAACGTTATGTGAAAGGTCAGAACAGGACTCCAACTCCTGCCAATGAGAACTCAAAGCAACCCCTCCCAGAAGTAGGCGGAGGGAATGGCAACAATCACAACACCAGTGGCTCTAGTCAAGAGAAGATAGTGGTCCTTACCATCTCAGGAGGACCACACATCGCCGACAGAAGTTGGGCAGAGATGGAAAGGTACGGCAAGTCGCTTAGAAATGCCGAAGGATATGTTAACTCCATTACGGAGGAACGCCACCCGAAACGAAAAGAAAACGATGACATTGTATTCAGTAGGCGTGATTTGGAAGGAAGACAGTACCCACATATGGATCCCATGGTCATCTCTGCCTGGTTCGGTCCAGCTAAAGTTTTTCGGATTCTAATAGACACGGGAAGCTCCGTAAATATCCTGTTCAAACATGCTTTCGACAAAATGAAGTTATCAATGGAGGATGTATCCCCCTGTGACAAACCACTGCACGATTTCACTGGAGATGCAAAAATGCCCCTCGGGCAACTTGACCTCTTCGTCGAAATAGGAAGTCATCCCCGCTCCGTTGTGCGAAAACAAACGTTCGTACTAATAGAAAACCACTCGGCTTACAACGCCTTCTTGGGAAGACCAGCCTTGTCTGACTTTCAGATTGTATTAGCCCCCTGGTGCCTGAAAATGAAATTTCCAACAGACAACGGAGTAGGAGAAGTAGAAGGAGATCAAGATGCTGCCCGAGACTGCTACGTAACTGAACTTCGCAATAACCGCAGGAAGAATAAAGGAAAAGATGCAGAGACTACTCTCTGCATGAAAAGCTTGGAGGCATAGCAACTAAAGAAAGCCCCTCCTCTTCGATACACAAGCGATCCCTTCAATGAACTAGACCCCAGGGATAAAGAGGAGGAGGCTACCGCCGAGCCTGCAGAGGCTATGGAATTCGTATCGGTAGATAAGCATGATTCAAGTAGACTATTAAAAATCGGATCTCAGCTGAAAACGGAATTGAAGGATCAACTCATTGACTTTCTCCGCCACAACTTAGATGTATTTGCGGGACCCATGCCGATATGACAGGAATCTCCCCAGACATAGCATGCCACATGTTGAACATCGATCCCACCAAGGTACCAGTAAAGCAGAAAAAGAGGAGCATGGGGGCAGAGCGATCAGCAGCCCTTGATGAGGAAGTAAAGAATCTACTTGCTAATGGCTTCATACGGGAAGCCATCTACCCAGAATGGATCGCTAACCCAGTGCTAGTAAAAAAGGCCAATGGAAAGTGGCGAACATGTATTGACTTCTCCAATCTGAATGACGCTTGCCCGAAAGACTGCTTCCCACTTCCCCGAATTGACCAACTCGTAGACAGCACAGCTGGGCACGAACTCCTATCTTTTATGGATGCATACTCCGGATATAACCAGATCCCCATGCACGCTCCCGATCAGGACCACACTAGCTTCATCACCGACCGCGGATTATATTGTTACAAAGTCATGCCTTTTGGACTCAAAAATGCTGGAGCTACCTATCAACGCCTCGTCAACAAAATGTTCGCAGGACTGATAGGACGAACTATGGAAGTATATGTGGATGACATGTTGGTAAAGTCCAGGAAAGACAACGACCATGTAAGCCATCTGGACGATATGTTTCAGGTACTTCGCCGGTATGGAATGAAGCTGAATCCTCTAAAGTGCTCCTTCGGAGTATCATCGGGAAAATTCTTAGGATTCATCGTCCACGCCAGAGGAATCGAAGCAAACCCTGAACAAATCCGGGCTTTAAAAGAAATAAGGATACCTTCCACTCGAAAAGAAATGCAGAGCCTAAACGGAAAGGTGGCCGCCCTAAGCAGATTCATTTCCAAGGCAACTGACAAGTGTGTCCCTTTCTTCGAAGCACTCAAGAAAGACAAAGGGAGGTTCGAGTGGACCGACGAATGCTTAAAAGCCTTCCTCAACCTAATCGAACACCTTCAGAGACCACCAGTACTCTCAACTCCAAATGAAGGTGAAGTGTTATACATATACCTCGCTGTATCATCTCATGCTCTAAGCGCCGCCTTGGTAAGAGAAGAAGACCGCACACAACGCCCGGTTTACTTTGTAAGTAAGAGACTTACAGGGGCAGAAGCCAGATATCCTAAACTTGAGAAATTAGCATATTGTTTATTGATCGCGTCACGAAAACTGCGACACTACTTCCAGTCTCACTCCATCAGGGTTCTAACCGATCAACCACTAAGACAAGTGCTCCATCGTCCTGACACTTCTGGGCGACTCCTCAAATGGTGCATCGAACTAAGTCAGTATGATATCACCTACCATCCTCGCACCGCTATCAAAGGACAAGCCATGGCTGATTTCATTGCCGAATTCACTACCAACGAAGGCAAGGAACAATCCGAAGTAGCAGAAAACATCAAGTGGAACCTCTTTGTAGACGGAGCATCGAATGAACAAGGCTCGGGGGCAGGTATTGTGATCATCACCTCCAGGGGAAGAAAGTTGTACTATGCATTAAGATTGGAGTTCACGGCCACTAACAACGATGCTGAATATGAAGCAGTAATAGCGGGATTGGAACTGGCCCTAGAAATTGGAGTCAATTCCTTATGTATTCATAGTGATTCTCAGCTTATCGTAAACCAGGTACTAGGAGAATTCCAGACTCGAGGAGAACGACTCACAGCATACCTAAAGAAAACCAGACTGCTGCTCGATCGATTGGACCATTATCTAATCAAACACATTCCTCGAGAAGAAAACCAAGAGGCAGATGAACTTGCAAAGCAAGCTAGTATGAAGAACAGCACCATTTCCGGAGCACTAGCAATCTCAAGGCAGCTAGCCCCAAGTTTCGAACAAGTGAATCTGATAACAGCAATCGAAGAAGGAACCTGGATGACTCCTATCAGGAAATATTTGCAAGATGGCATACTACCCGACAGGCGTGACGAAGCCAAGAAGATCTTGAGGAAAGTTCCCCACTACACAATACAAGAAGGCATCCTCTACCGGCGTGGCTTCTCTAGCCCCTTATTAAGATGCGTCGCCGGAAGGAAACCAAGGAGATATTAACAAACATCCATCAGGGAGGATGCGGAGATCACACTGGAGGACAGACTTTGGCAAGAAAGATACTCCGATATGGATATTACTGGCCCACACTAAACAAAGATGCCCTAGACTTCGTTAAGAAATGCGACAGATGTCAGAAGTTCGCCAAGATTCCTCGACTGCCCACAAACGAAATTACTCAAATGACTAGCCCTTGGCCCTTTGCTGTATGGGGAATTGACTTAATTGGCGAACTGCCAACGGGCCGAGGCGGAGCCAAATATGCTATAGTGGCAGTCGATTATTTCACCAAATGGGTGGAAGCGGAACCTTTAAATAAAATATCTTCAGCAAAAGTTATCAACTTCTTGATCAAAAACATTCTGTGCAGGTATGGAGTCCCACTCAAGATCGTATCCGACAACGGACTCCAGTTTGACAGCGAAGAATTTGCCGACTGGTGCCAAGAGCATGGGATTCATAAAAGCTTCTCATCAGTAGCTTACCCTCAGGCAAACGGACAAGTTGAAGCTGTCAACAAAATTCTCAAAACCCTAATCAAGAAGAAACTTGAAAAGTCAAAAGGCGCTTGGGTGGACGAACTTCCTACGGCACTATGGGCATACCGCACATCTTTCAGAACATCAACGGGACATACTCCTTTCTCTTTGGCATATGGATCGGAGGCAATGCTCCCAGTTGAGACTATTGTGCCTTCCCACCGTAGGATCCACTACAACCCAGAGGAAAACGAAGAACTCCTCCTCATGTCTTTGGATCTGATCGAGGAAAGGAGAAACGATGCAGCACTCAAAGCAGCAGCTCACAAACAAAAAGTGGCAGCACAATACAATTCCAAAGTCAAGCATCGCAACTTACAAGAAGGAGATCTTGTCCTCAGGCGAATCTTTCCGCGCCCCGGGGCACTGGACCCCATCTGGGACGGACCATATGTAATTCATAAAGATCTCCACAACGGAGCTTACATTTTGTCAACAGTGGACGGAGAGGTGTTCCAAAGGGCATGGAACATCCGACACCTCCGTCGTTACTTTTCTTAACTTGTACTGCCCATATGAAGTGAATTAACAAAGAGAATCAGTGGACGTAGGCATTTCCGTGCCGAACCACTTTAAAAAATCTTGTCTCTTTTTAACTTGTTCCTTTATGTCTTGGCTGCTCGTTAAGTTTTATCCCTTTCTGTTGAACAAAATCCTATGGCATCTCCACTCAAGACGCACCACGGCCTCATCTGGACTAGGCCTAACAGGTACGCTACGATTCTATGCACTCGCCAATGAGACACTTTTGCTCCAGCATCCCTCTGCTGCGGGTTAACTCATTGCGCGCCTGCCCTCAAAGCCAACTGTAATGAGCCGATTATAAGTCATCATAAAGGCCGACTATAGCCGATGGCAGCTCATTACGGCGTTCGGCTCGCCGGCAACTGTGAACCTACTTTAAGCCCCAACATAAGGTGTGGCCAGCCAGGGGTAGTTCACGGCCAACGGCACCCACGCTAGCCGGCCACGGTAAATCGAATAATACCCACGATTACGGACCATAATAGTTCGGGTAGTTACCGTGCGCGATCTCGGCTCCGATGTGTCTTAAGTGCGGCTGTGGTAAAAAAGAAAACTCCCCGCAGAGGCGTAAGATGGGTGACAAATGTCTCCAAGACCCACAGCTAGGGAAAGTGACTACAAAACCCGTTTGCCACGAACTTAAGCACATCGACGGCCTTCCGTGACTGGAAGTTTTACTTTTACTATATTTCCATTCCATTTAAATATTTTTCCCCTATCCTGTATAACAAACTCTAAAGTACAGGAAACCGAATAGGAAGCATTCACTCATGAGACTCTAAGCCTGCGTACTGGGTGGCAGGGCGCTCAGCTATACCCGTGAACAGTTACACAAGACACTCAAAGCTACCGCCTGCGAATAAAACATAAAGGGCGGTACTCTCTTCTCTTGTACATAAATGCGTAACTATAGCCTATTCATACACTGACATTGCAGAACGTGAAATTATATTTCAAGCAAAAACTTAACATCAAACACAACTAGAATCACAGGCATATACATAATTATACTTCTCACACGGCACATAAAGATAGCAACAACATTTAAACATGACAAAATCAGCTTATATTATAAGATCACACGAAGTTATTCTTTGCAAATAATTTTATTACAGTTGCATATCAAAGACTAACATAAACTGTGATAAAAAAGAAACAAAAAGATGGCAGATGCATCCACACTCCATCACCAACTCCCCCAGTCTACTTAGCCGCAGGATCAGAGCCCCCAGCATGCGGATCAGAAGTCCCGCCTGTCCAATTCGGAAGAGGAATTCATTAAACGAACAACCAAGTTATGGAAACACGGGAAGAAAAGAAAGGGAAGAAGAATAACTCACCAGCATCCGCCGCTTGATCCTCATCATCCAACTGCACGCCCGCTTCCTCTGCAGCAAGCAGCCGCATCCCCTCTTTCACCGCCGCTTGCTCCTCCTTTGAGAACTGAGCAGTAACCGCATTCAAGTTGAAAGCCTCTCCGCCTTCCTTACCCGCGTTCACCCTGGCCTCCTCTAAAGCCTGGAGATACACCTTGGCCATGACCCGAGGGTAATCGTCCATCCAAGACAAGCCGCCCTCCTTCCAAGTGTGGAAGTACATATCCTGCAGCATCTCATTCATCATCCCCTCGTTTTCCTCAAACTCCCTCACCCGGGCCTCGGAAGCTTGCAACTTGGCGACGGCGACGTCCCTCTCTGATTGGTATCTCAAGCAGTCAGCCTGGAGTGACCTCCTCATTTCCTCTTCCTTCAACTTGAGGGACCTCCTCATCTCCTCCATCTCCTCCTTCAACTCGGCCTGAGCGATCTCCGCAGCCTCGAGCCTCCCTGACAACTCCTCTACCCGCTCGAGATCCGCATTTCGAACCTCATCCACCGTTGCGATAGCTATGTTAATCCGTTCCCTGCAAGCGACCTCCATCTTCCGTAATTCCGCCCTACTGGCCTTCTCCATGGTCTCTTTCAGCCGCTTGGAGGCTTCCTCATGCTGGGAAATCTGGATGGCTTGGTCGGCGAGCTGCTTGGCCTGATCGGCAACCTTTAACCTCAACCGAATGTTAGCACTCCCGATCTCTTCCCCGGCCTTGACCAACTTAGCATGATGCTCCATTAACTTCTTGGTCTCTGCGGCCACCCGGTCGATATTAGCCTTGGCCTCATCCCCCATGGTGACTACCCGTGTAGTAAGTAAATCAAGATCTAAAGATTTGGCCTCGTCCAGCACTCTTACCATGGGGTTGCGGGGAAGGAGGTGCTCGCCCGTGGTCTCATCGAATGAAATGTCCCGAAAGCTTGGGTCTAAATCAGGATGACCGGCAAAAGGGTCACGAGGCACGGGGCGAGGCACATCGGGACGCCTTATATGAATGACAGTAGGACTCTTGGAAGGAGGAGGAGGGGGCCGGGCTCCGTGCTCTCCTCCGTAGTATCACGAGGAGGCTGAGTAGGAGGCTGCGAACCAGGGGACGACTCAAATAAGGAACGGCTCCGCTTCCTTTTCTGAATGCCCTCTTCGATGACCCCAAGAAGAGGGCGGTAACTGACTACGTCCCCAGTGCGATCAGTAGAAGGTTTCGCGGAAGCTCTCCTCGACTTAAATTGTTCAAGGCGATGTCGAACATCCGACGTTTTAACTGCCTGGCCTGCTCCTGGAATAAAGAACAAGTGTTATGAACATACAATAATCCACAGTTCAAAATATGTGCTAAGTTAAAAAGAAAGAAAAGTGGGAAGACACATCTATTATACAAACCCGGCGGAGGAGTGGGATACTGCAATGAGTCCTGGATCTCACCCCAGGACGGAAGTGAACCGTAAAAAATTTCTAAGTCCCTATCGAAAATAGAATCGGCAGAAGACAAAAGTTCACCTTGCATCGCCGGAATCACCCTAGCTGAGGAACCCTTAGAGGATGGGTCAGTACCAGCCACAGCTTTGCCGGTTTCCTTTGCCTTCTCCGTTCCCTTCTCCGTTTCCGACTCTCCCTCCGACTCCCCGAAGGCCCGACGGAGAGCCTCATCCAGTTCGAGGTCTTGTTCAGAGGTTAGAGCAGCAACACCACTACCACCTTGACCGTCGCCATCTCCTCCACCCTCCGACCCTTCTCCAACTTCGCCTCCTTCCTCCTCTTCTACACCTTCCTCCTCCGGGACAGTCGGGCAAGTACTTGGAGAAGGGCCATCGGACTTCTTCAGTTTCTTCCCCCCGACCACGGGACGCTCTGCGAAAGGCTCCCTCTTACCGCTCTTTACCTTATCCCCCTCCTTAGCTTTAGCAGCCTTCTCCTCAGCCGTGTCTCTTTGCTTAACCACGGACTGGTGCAGTAAGATCAAATTATACTCCAAGAGGGTTGCGTTCCTGATCAAGAAAGAGGCCGACCGGTCCCGTGCCGGAATAGCCTTTAGTTCAGCAGCCATTCGCACCAAGGAATCATCCTCCACAACTGCAATACCACCTGTCGCTAGCCAGAAATAGAAGCATGTCAGAAAAAACACTACAGTCAAAACATGGAAAATATAAATGAAATCCATCTTACAGCCGGAAGTGAAAAGGAGGAAAGAAACAGCATCGTCCTTGATGAAGAACCACTCTTTCTTGAACATGGTAAACTTGGAATATAAGTCCAGGACTGGTTTGAAGGGCACGGCCGCTTCCAGACTAATGTACGGAGACCCCTTCTTATAGCCTCTCAGGTTGTACAAGTATCGAATTTCCCGGTTAGAAGGAGGACGCCCGTACCTCCTCTGGAAGATAACAAAGAGGCTCACCAGGATGGCATAAGAATTAGGCTGAAGCTGGAAGGGAGCCACCTTCAAATATGTGGTGAAGCTAATTATCCAAGCGTTGATAGGGGGGATAGCACCGCACATACAATGGTATCTGCTAAAAGCGAAGTAGCCCTCGGGAGGATTATATGGCATCACTCCATCTCCCGGCAGCAGCATAAGGGCCCTATCTATCCCAAAGGAACGGGATATGACGTCAAGTTGCTCCTCCTTTAGGGAGCTAGGAAAGCAATCCGGGGGAGAGATCAAAAGTTCCTGTGGACCATATCCGTCCACTAGAGACCTCGGAATAGGTCGGTGTTGCCCGGATCCTGGTTGGACTGGGGGCAAGGAAGAAGAAGGCTCTCCTGTGCCTCTAGACTTCTTTCTGTCTGATCGTGTTTCCGCTTTGCGAGACATTTTCTGCAGCACAAGAAAGACTTGAGATTAGAATAAGAAGTATAGAAACACAAACAAGCAAGTATATAAGGCAAGCGTGTAAAAAAGTCTAAGATTCCGCTCAAGGTTCAAGTATGAAGTCTCATTCGGCACTAGAGCCATAAGTCTCATTCGGCACTAGAGCCATAAGTCTCATTCGGCACTAGAGTCATGAGTCCATTCGGCACTGAAAGCACATCCGGCATACATATCATTCGGCATTTAGACCCAAGTCTCGTTCGGTACGACAATACCCTTCGTGTGCATTCGGCAATTGAGTTCATCCGGTAATAACAAACCATTCGGCAAAAGGATACATACCTGGTTCGGTATAAGCTTGGTTCGGCAGAAGGTTCGCTCGGCTAAGAATTGATTCGGTTCTCTTTGGTTCGGTAAGGGAAAACCAGGGGGGTACGGCCTCTATATATAGGCGAACTCAGGGCCGCCGAACCAACTGGTTCGGTCTACCGGATAAGAATAAACACGCCGAACCAACAAAATGCCGAATGAAACCAAAAGCCGGATGTGCACGACCGGACCAACACAAAACCGAATGAACTCTCTCTCTACCAACAACAACCAGGGACTAAGGGCATGCCGGGCGCCTCACTCAGATAAGTACCGAACTCTAGAACTAACTAATAAAGTAAGGATTATGGTAGCGATGAATAAGTCGTGAAACTCTCACTAACATGGATTAATCGTTTACACGTGTACGCGACCACGAATGGTCCATAGGCACGCTCTGAATGGTTATTAACCCTATCGTCGTGGGGATTTACACTTTGACACGCCTTTTTAAACTCATAGGTGAAACGGATATTTGATTCTAATAGTTACGATATGGCTAAGCTACTTACACATGTACGGGATCGCGAACGATCTCTAGGCATGCTCTGAGCTGGCGATAAACCGTCTTGACAAACAATCCAGGGACCCACTCTGACATAAACCTGGCATCGATGATACTAAGCCCCCTCGGGGCTCACTCTTTCGTCCCGAACGGCACAGTTCACTTCATCTCAAATATTTCGATCATGAACGATCGTTATTTGAAATCACACTAAAACTGTAAATTCCTTTGCAGGACATCAACAGGATATGAACATCCAGCCCATGGCATTACAAAACAAGCTAGACTTCCTACCACAAAGAAACAAAGCGCGACACATGCAAGCACGTGCCCCACTTTGGGGGGCAAATGTTGGGCGAATTCTCACCCAGAAGATGTCGAGACCAGGAAGTCACAGTTTCACCCGGGTTTGCAACCTCCATTCCACCAGCTCCTATGTCCATTCGGCGATTCGAAGGAACAAGCTCATTCAGCAGTGAGGTCCATCCGGAGTACACGTTCATCCGGCTATACAAGCCTATGACCTCATTCGGCACTCTAGCATGAAGGTCCATTCGGCATGAGTTCATTCGGCGTCTCCAATCCATGACCGAGCCAAAGCCATTCGGTCGGCCCTCCATCCGGTCCAACCACAACCGGACCAAAGCCCATGCCACCACCGGACCAAATGACCTGCCGGATCTCCCCCACTACCGAACCACCTCTACAACTCCAATACCGGACCACCTCACTGCCACCGTTCCACATACTCACGCTCCTACTACCGGACCAGGCAAGCACCGAACCAACCCTCTCCTTTCCATCGCCGGTCCACATGCGCAACTACCACCGGTCCAAGCTCATAGCCGAATGTAACTTTGCCGAACCAGAAGATGGCCAATCCAGATTGCTCCAGCCCGGGCCCACCAGCAGCTATATACTTCCAAGACCCCCTGCCCCGTACCTCACTCTATAAATAGAGGGGCAGGGGTACAACAATGGCAGACAAGTTTGAGAGCTCAAGCAAGAAAGGAACTTTCAAACTACTTTCATATACTTATATACGAAGCATTGTACTTGTAATCTGAAAGAAAGAAGATAATAACATATAAAGTGGACGTAGGCACGTTCTGGCCGAACCACTATAAATCCGCGTGTCTTTTACATTTCAGCCCCTACTTCTTTTATATTTACATACTCATCTAAAATCATTGAAAATCACATATAATCAACTAAATAATACGACTTGGAGGTGTTTGTCCATTTTTTGTGCAAACACTAGCAAATTATTTTCATGTCTTTATCATTTTAATTTTTTGATATTTAGATGTATGAGAGTTGGAGAATATTATTATGGACATCGCATAAATTTGATAAAAGGAAAAGAAATTTTACTTCATTCCACAATATGACTTCGAGCTACTTGAGAGCCATTTGGCGACCCCGAATGAAAGTAAAATAGAGTAATACATTTCATTTTTATCTACTTACAAAATCCATTTGAGTCAATATGATGAACATACTAGCATTAACAAGTGAGAAATTAGAGAAAAAAGTCTTGGATCACACTTACTGAATGAAAATAATAATGTATAATCATGCAACTACATTTAATTTTACAATTATCAACAAATCAATTAAATTTATTAACCTTCATGCTAATCCCCTCTAAAGAATTGAAATTTTCATAACTCATAATCACGCAAAACACAGTAATACAAATTTAAGGCCTACGGCCAACTGCCTTCCCACACATAAGTGCGTTATCAGGCATAGCATACTCATTAGAAAAGCTTTGTTCAGACGTCCAAACCCTCGTATAAAATTGTTGCCCAAGATATTGCCTTGCCCACATTGCTGATCTTACATTCCACATTCCTTGGTTATCTAATGATACCAGTATCGCGGACCATCCATATGGATATACCTATATATACACATACATTTATCATTACACTGTTTGCACTACCTTATATAATTCGTTAAAGATCGATTACATACCTGAATTGTGTGTCTAGTCACTGCATCCACCAAATTGTACCTTCTTCTCATTCCTTCTGACCATTTTCCACCCCCATATCTATGTATAAATTTATTGTAAGCATGGTAATTACAAAATTTCTTATTATTTCTAAATGGGTGAAACTGTAAAAGGCAACTTACCCGACAACCCAAAAGTCATAACCATCAAGATGCCAAGACTGCATGACATTTTCAGTGTTCTGGAACACAATTTCTACGAAGTCATGAAGCCCAAATCTAAGAACAGGAGTTCCCAGAACATTAGCGTTAATCTTCGAATCAGTAGCTGGTAAGCTATCGTAAGTAAAAACTCCATTAATATTCAAACTGTCAGCTAGTTTTAATGGTGTGTCGGGCACAACATAAGATACACCATTAACAGCATAACGCGGTTTGTTATTAATAACTATTGCAGTGTTGGCAAGAACTAGTGATCTGGTTCTTGGAATAGTTCCATAATGGTATGATCCTTGTGGATTTGGCCTTGCTGCACTTGCAGTTAGGTTCCATCTGTATATTGATTAAAGCAGCATAATTTCAATAATAACACATTAATTACTGTTATAATTTGAAGTATTTAAGGTATGAGATTATACCGGATAGTCCTTGCTTGGCGCATGGACCAGTGAAAGCCTGAAAGTGGGAATTTTGGGACCAGGCCAGAAACAGGAGAATTAGCATTACTGTAATGGAGGATAGAGGTTGCAGTTAACTGTTTTCTTTGGAAGCGAGAAGTTGCGATAATGTAGTAATCTTTTGGGGTTTGATCGAAGGTGACCAGTACAGACATGGACTGCCCTACGTGTAGGTCGAGTGAGTCGTAAACATTTTGAATTGTGTGTGAACCCTCGACTTCTACGAGTTTTAGAAGGTGGTTTTCGATTCTGAAGTTGATGGATGTTGTTAGACCCACGTTTGATATGCGAAAAAGGTACGTCTTTCCTGTAAAAATCAAGAATAATATAATCAACATCATATATTATTGGACCATACTTATTTTTATGGAACTGATGCTCTTATCAATAATATTTTCTTTAAAAAAGAAGATAGATATGTGTGATACACAGTACCTATGGTTTCATACGACAATTTTCACTTTTACAAGTAAGATCTGTATATACATTTGCAAGATATTTGTGTATTTTCCAAAAAAAAATTGACTAAAGTGTTCCTGATGGATAAAAAACTATTTTAACTCTAGCATGAAGGAGCATTTATGCATTTTCTTTGCACAAACATTATTTTGCTAACATTACATTAATTCGAATACATACAACCAAACCAAGTTTGTTACCTTGATCTCCTGTAAAAGTAGTATACTGAGGAATTCCATTGATAAGGAGCCCATCAGGAAATCCAAGAGCTTTGCCTGAATCCAAGTTCTGCTTTAATGCCTATGGATTTCAAATGAATTTTTTTTTACTATCTGACATATGAAACAAAATGAAGAAAGAAAAGGTTAAATGAAATGAAAGAAAATATACCTTATGTCCGGATTTAAACCAGTCACCAATTAGGAGACTGAAATCTGAAGCAGGAGGGTTATAAGGAATAGGGATTCTGGGTCTCTGATAAACATGAAGAGCCCCAAAACCACCAGCTGCTCTATGCATTGCAGTTGAGGGAAAGTATGTAAAAGTCCCTATTTGATCCTTGGTTTGAAACTTGTAAGTGTAATTAGAATTAGGGGGTATGGGACAATTTGTCCCAAGAACACCATCTTGCCATGAGTTCTTCCTCTGCTTGATGCCATTCCATGTTATTAGAAACGGTTCATCGAGCTTGTTAATTACATCAATTATGATGTTGTCATTCGTTACTGTATCGAGCCTTGGGCCTGGAAATTGCCCATTGATCAAAATACCCTGTAATTATTTCATATAGGTTAGAATTATCATCATGTAAATATGATCAAAGTATATTGCCAAAAATTCAAAGATTACTTGTTGAGGTTGGCCAAGAGGGAAGATGGTTCCATAAGTGACTGTCCAAGTGAAATATTTGTAAGGATCTTCTGCACCGACAAAAGCAAGGCCTAGAAGTAAAAGGATTACAAATGCAGCCAGTTTCATTTTTATTATGATTTTAGTCGAATTGATTGGAGAAGAAGATAAAGTTGAAAACTCAATGTAGAATGAAAAGGTGAAGTGCATGTATTTATATACATGTGGGAACTCAAAACATTTTGATTTTAATGAGTAGGATGTATCTGAGTAACTTCAAGCCTTTAATCATTGCCAGCTAATTTTACATGTTGGCCCTAACTCCTGTATTTGCTACTTACGCGCTTTCTTTTTTGTATGTATGACACATTTTTTATTTATTGCTTTTTCCTCATGTTTGACTGTTTATTATACAGAAGTATTCATTGTATACTATACAAAGAAAATATTTAATTAGTAGAGATTGTTTTAATAATTTCTACAATGAAAACGATTTATAATCAAATTCTAGAGGGTAACAAATACTATTCACATAGCAACCGCAAATATACATAGGAAACCATAAGGGTAAAATGAATATGCAAATGACATGTTTTAATTTGGTGCTTAAATTAGTGCTTGAACTTGACATTCACACCAAGTCCAATTCAAATACATCCATGTCATAGGTATTTTAATGAGAATCCAATTTTATTATTTGGTAAACGGTATAATACGAAGATATAGTGATAACAATGTATTTAAACATAATTAAATTAAAAGAATAAACTTCACTCAACCATGGTATATGAGCACACAATCATGGAAAATATCGGTGCATATAAAGCAATAATGAAAATTAAATATGTATGTATAATATTCATAGAAATGGAGTGAAGCAACAACCATGTGAATGATATCAATGTCTTGGAATGATACATAAACAGTATTATTGTATATCAACTGACTAAAACCTATAAATAAAAAATACCGCGTTTTCTATATGCAATAGGCATAATCAAAGGCGGAGATGATGAAAATTTAATGATGGAGTCAAATATAACATGGTAATTTACAGCTAAGAGTTAGTGTGCAGTTGGTAATAATAACAATATGGTCCACTGTTAGCTTTGAGTGTTCTCACAGGATAGAGAAGAAGATTGAATCGGTTGCTTGTTGAGTCATGCTTTTTTTTGCCTTTTGCTGTTATGAGATTATATTCTGCTTGGTAGATAGGTCATGTAAAGTTATGCAAAATTCTATTGTACTTGAAAATTTACATTACCACACCATCAAAATATGTTACTAAATTACCCTTTTTCTTAATTGCATTTTACCATATATTCCGTTGATTTAAAACAGTAAAGTTAATGGAATTTGATCAAATTAATGCACCTTGACGAAGAATTTAACGATTTTTTTTTTTTTTCATAAAACCAAAAAGTCGGTTAAGATAACTTTAACCACTAGTTGCTCTAATTTGATGACATGAGTTTTTTTTAATAAAATTAAACTTGATTTTATTTAAATTGATAAAATATAAGTAATGATAAAGAAGTTAGAATATTAATGCTACAAATTAAAGTCCATTTTGTTTAACTTTGACTTAGTTTAATGCTATAATTTTCCACTTTGCTTAGATGAGCTTTAAATTTGAATGAAAGACGATAATGATGACAAGAACAAGGGAATCTTGTAAAATGAATGGTGCATGAAAAGTAATCTTCAATGTATACAATTTTTTTATATTTCCTAATGTATGTTAAGTAATTATTGGTGTATGCGTAGAATTAAGCATTGTTTGTTTGGATAGAAAAAGGACTGAATGCTAGTTAGAATTAACAACAACAGTTTGTAAGTTGTTTGTTTTGAAAAAGTGATTTTCATTAATCAATTCCTTTGACCAAAACGATTCGACCATATATGTATGTATGTATATTGCATTTTTTAAGTGCTTATTGTAGCATTTTTTTCAATAAGACCCTTCTTCAAACAAAATTTACAACTTTTCTACTTGTTGTTTACTCTTCTTGTTTACTAATTTCAACCATATTTGATATTAACCGACAATACTAATTAACTTTAATTTTCTTTTTGTTTCTATCTTTTTTAAATATATGGTAAACTTTTTTCTTTTGATTTTGATTTTAGTGCAATTTTTGCAGTCTGTCATCACTAAAAAACTATAAGAAACATATACAGCCTAAAATATGGTTCCATGACTTATATGAAATACTTTTGAATTTACTTTCATGTAAAAATATGACAACATATCTATATTATTAATGAGAATGAAAAGTGGATGAATAACATAATTTTTGAGTTAAACAAAAATAAACTGTGTTTCAAATGCATAATAAAATATATATCAATAAACAATTTCAACAAGTTAGAAAATAAAATCATGCAATAAGTTAGGTGTGGCTCGCATTGTATTAAAGTGGGTGCGTAGATTGGATTATGATTAGTCTCACATCACAAGATATTCTAAAATAGATAGCATATATATGAAATCGATAGCATATAACAACAAGGGATTCCTTTTGTTACAAATAAATGTTAGCATGAAAATATATGTTCTCTAAAAGGAGGTCTTTGACTTTTCTACACTAAATGAAGTGTGCTTATATATGATATGGTTCGAGGGACTATTATATGATGCGAGAGTGACCGAAGTAAGAACTCATTTAGAGGCTTGAGTAATGAAGCACGCGTTCATGGAATGTGTTGGAGTGTAATTTTGACAAAAACGATCAAAAGTTTCAACTAGTTGTAATTAAATATATTTTTCTCGAACAAAACTTTTATGATATAAATTTAAACGATTATAAAGTGTATTTTCTCTTTGTTATGTGAATTAAGTGGTATTGAAAATAAATGTAAGTGGACATTTGTCACTATAGTTAATTTTATTAAGATAAAATGACCGAGTGCAATTTGTATAACAATTGAATAAATGTTGTAATATATATTAGTCATAGGGGTGAATATGTTAAATGTCAAAGGACATTATTGTAATCCCCACTACATATGGAATCTATATATAGAGAGCCCGATTGTATTGTATGAAAGATCAGATAAATGAATAAAAATGTTTCTCTTTAATAACTTTCGTTTCCTTTATCTCATAACATGTTATCAGTAGGAAATGCTCTTAAAAATATTTAGTGCCTAAAACTTATATTTCAGTTTTCATTTTCAAATTTGTTCATATTCAGGCTATTCCACTTCTCACGTAACTAGCTTTTTCATATTCTATCTGTTAGTTTTTCAAGCCTCTTCCACTTCAAAAGCCTTTTCCACTTCAAAGGTTTTTATATACACACGCACAAACTGATACACAAGAATTCCACACACATAGAAAACAGTAGATCGGGTAATCTATCTCTATTTTATATTATTATTATCACCATCGTTTCAAAGGCTAGAAATTCCTTATATGTTTCGAAAGCTTTTTGATTCATGTACTGCATTTTTTTTCTTTTCCTCTCTCAACTTGAAAGGATTAGATATTGATTTGAGTTCTTATTTTATTCAATGTAATGCATTTTGTGGATGCTTACGATTTTTTTTTTCTTCTCACTTCCAGTAAGCAACATATCAAATATCGCTAAGCTTGAATTCAAACCGACATATCTGGTGACAGTTATTTATCATGGATATTAGATGCTGATATCCATTTGCAATCTCAATGCTTAGAAAATACCATTAAAAATGGTAATACTATGTCCCAGCAGGACAAAGCAAAGGCTCTGATATTTTTAAGACGTCATATTCACGATGATCTAAAAACAGAATATTTAGCTGAAAAAGACCATCTCTGTTTATGGAACTCCCTGAAGGAGCGTTATGACCACCAGCAGACGATCATACTTTCAAACACTAGGCAAGAATGGTTGAACGTGAGGTTTCAAGACTTTAAGTCTGTAAGGGAATACAATTCCGCTATGTTTAGAATAACTTCTAAACTGAAATTATGTGGGGAAAAGGTGGTTGGTGCACAAATACTTGAAAAGACTTTTTCAACATTTCATGCCTTGAATATACTCCAGCAGCAGCAATACTGAAAGCATCATTTTACAAAATATTATGAACTCATAGAATGTGTGACGAACCGCCTTTCTAACCACAGAAAGACTTATCATCAATAAGAAAAGAAAGGGATAGAAATAGAAAAGATAGAAAGAAAGAATAACAACATCAGAATCTCACAGTGGAATAGAATAAAATATAATACATCACATAACTATTACATAGTTTTACATATATCAGAGTTATACAATATCATACACATCACAGTCATATACATATATGTCACTACATACATCCTAAAGTACAACATACATCAACTACACAGCGGAACTAGATAGATAGATACATACGTCTGGGCTTCTGGTCCAAGCTCCTCCATAACTCAATACTCCAAAAACCTATCACCTGGCTATTCATAAAAACTTGAGTACCCAAGAGTTTATGAAAAAAACAAAATATAAACTTCGAGTCAGACATAGGTCTGGTGTGAGTAAACGGGTTAAAGTTGTTTAACTTTGAAAATCATTTGAAAATAAAGGTATCACGTAAGACTCCCCACACATAAACACGGGTAAGTTTTTACCTTACGCTAACCAAACAATTTTATAGGAAATCCAGTGATATTATAGTAGTGTCTAGGGTTTTCAAGTAAAATACAGAAATAGCTGAAATGCTTACATCTCGCATTCCAACATAGTTGGGCACAATCAAAACGTACGGCTCTTATTGGAAATTGGATTCCATACAATGACAGGGCTATTGGGGTACCGCCCATCACAGTACGGGTCCTAGATCACCATACCGAGGATCACTCCCGACCCCCTACAACACAAGGCCAGAATAATTCCTTATTGAACAGTCCCGAACAAGATAACCCCGCAGTTGTGGCTAACAACTGCCCACACAGCCGAAATAAAAAGGGACATCTAGACAGGGTTATATCTCGTCCTGCTTGGGTGCTACCCACCTAACCATGCTGCATCTCTCCTGTTTTAGCCATTCCCGGTTGATGAGGCCTGAGGCTGCGATTACCTTTACAGAACTTATCTCTTAAAATGTTCATCGTCCGCCTGACGATGTGCTGAAAGCATTCAATCCATACAAGTTCGTTCCGGGTTCGAATGAAACCGAAGGAATTATCTCGTTACACTCATTTTGGAATCACCCTCAGAGTTAACGACAATAACCCTTGCATTCTGAAACACCATCTCGACCTTCACTTGAGATGTCATGACCTATCATTTAATTTGGATCGATGTGGTTTTCGGATAATCAAATTGACACCCGATCCCGGTCTCATCGAAATCCAAACGCCATTTTAGAGGCCAAGTTGTTTAATAGTTTAAACAGTTTAATTCAACACTTTGAATTCACATAACAGTTATCACAGATAAATCATACACGGTCATCACAGATAAATCAATGCATATCACTTAGTATCACAGAACATCACCAAATAGATATCAGAGTCAATCAAACAAGAATCATCAATTCATATCAAAATAGTTTGATCTACTTAACTTAATTTATTACTTAAGAATAAACCATTTTATTCTGCTTAGTTAATCACTAATTAATCAACTTATTAAATTTATTAATTATTACTTAATTACTCTCTTGATTAATTAATTCTTAATTATTAATTAATAACCTTAATTATTAATTTATAAAATTTAATTACCCATTTAATTATCACTAATTATTTAATTAACCATTAATTACCAATTAATTTATCATTTAATCCTTAATTGATTACTTAATTAGTTAACTACTATTTATTTATTAATTAACTTTAAGTAGTTAATTAAAATTCTTAATTTCAAATTGATTTAACCCAAAATTATTAATATCAATCCTTAATTATAAATTTATTAAATATTAAATTATTTATTTAATTACAAGTATAAATTAATTTACATTCTTAATTACTTACACTTTAAATTAAATAATCATCTTACCTTTGCAAATCTCTCTTAAATAATTTTTAAATCAATCTTATCCTAAAACTTGTCAACATTGTTAACTTTATTATTACTAAACTATTTAGCAAAATAACTTAAAAGTTTATTAAGTTAATCCACTAGAAATTGAACCCAAGGTAAACATACTGTTTACTCGAGTAAAACTCGTGTTTTCCTTTCTGTTTCCCGAATTCCTTCTTCCCTCTACCTTTCTTCTTCTTTTTTACTCTTTCTTTATTTTCTCTTTTTTTTAGTTAAGCTAAACTTAAAACTGTTGTACTATGCGACTCACTCACGCACCAGGTAATCACTCGAAGCAAACTCCCCAATTTTTCGAGTATCACTCGAGACGACCCAAAACTCGAACCGCTGACACCATACGCCACCGTGCACGTGCACGGTGGTCCGCCATTCCTCCGGCGACCCAAGTTGCCTCCTGCAAATCACAAAGTGACACCACGACCGAAAGCAACACACGATCCATCGCGACTAGCTCGAAATCGAAATATGCCATGTTGCTCGAAACATCAACTCGAACACCCCACGGAAAATTTCCACATCCTACCAACGCCGACCACCAGTGGCGACGTGATTCCGGCTATACCACGACCATAACCTCCTCTACCATTTCCTCGAAACTCGTACGGCTCGGTCATCCCATGGCGACGAAATCAACGAGTTTACAGACCACTGTAAAACTCAATCCAAAACCCTAAACTCGTTGCGCCCCAAAATTTCTTGCATTAGATAATTTTTCTAGCATTTTTCCTGGATTCAAAAATCACCAAGCTAGCTTCACGATAAATTTCAACATCTAATATTTGTTGAATCAACAGAATTTGATAAAAATGCATTTTTGATTCATTTTCAAACTGCACCTTCAATACTTACTTAAAAATCATCATTCTTGTTTTAAAAATCTTAATTTTGTATGTTTAATCAAGATATGAAATCAAATCAACAATTTAAACTATTCGAATTTTAACATTTGATTACTTTTTACTATAAACTTAAATATACAGTATCCATGTTCACTATCAACCTTCAAACCATTTTGAGGCTATGATTCTAAGTTAAACAAACTAATTTAGTCAAATTTCTAAGTTTAAAATGGTTTATATGAAGAAGTATTAGTTTTCTTTACAATTCTTTGCTCAGAAACTTGAAAATATTGAGGATCATCACATAGCAGAGCTTCCAGTATAACAGCAACATCACAGAACCACTTATTTTCACTATATAGCAAACATAAGATTACATGAACTAATTATCAAGTTTTAAACTTCAAAGATAGTATGTTTACTCACTTGAATTACTTTGAACAAAGAGTGATTCTGGTTGAAAAGCTGCAGTTTAAATTTCCTGAAAACCTTCTTTGCTTTGTTGTTGAATGATATTGAGTTTGTAAATAAAGATGATGTTTATTTTATTTTATTTTATCCCAATTTTGCTTCTCGGGTTTACTATGTTTTGAAATGAACTAAAATAAGATGATAAATATATACATACAGCTTTAAACAAAAGGTGTCTTCTGGTACAAGTCTCAACTTATTTTGATTAGACAAGATTTTGTTTAATTACTGTAAATTTAAAATGATACTTGCAAAATTCGGCTGAACATGTTTCGTGGTGCTGAGATGAAAGCATTAAATGCACATGTCTTCAAATATGTTTACACCTAATTATGGTTGCTGATATTTATTTTTGTACAAAGATATTTTGTATATGTAAATGGTTTATCTTCTTTTGCATTGCACTTATATGTTATACAGGTTATATGTGTTATATTTTTTCAAAGATTTTGTTTTTGTCTTGCATGTCATATGTATTTATACAAGAGCTATCTTATGTTTCTATTTCCATATAAGTTGTTGTTACATAACTTCCTAGTTTTATTTTTATTTAGAGTTTAACTTTCAAATATTTGATTTATAACCTATATTTGTATTTATATATTTTATATTTCTACTTATATCTTATATTTTATCATTATGTTGTATACTTATGTTTCATATTTATGTTTAATATTGATAGGATTACTTACTTTAAACATTATTATTTAGATTACATTTTATATGTATTATATTAAATATTAATAATATAGAACCTTTAATTTAATTGAATAAAACAGATTTTATTATAAATAGTTTTGAAAGATTCTATTTTAAATTTTCAAATCAAAATTTTCTTCACAAAACATATATATACATATACAACTGATAAATATCCAAAAATCTTATCAGTTTATAAACTGAAAAGCTTGTATTTTATTTAAATTAGATTAAATACTATTAAAATATATTGCCAAAATTCCGGTTCGTTACAGAATGCTTACTAATTGTTGAGCAAAATGATGAATTGCTTATTAAAAATAATTCCTCAAGGCCAAATGGTTCAGCTGCATTACCTGAAGTTAATGCCAATTTTACCCATTATGGAAGAAGTCGAGGTAGAGGACGTGGTCGTGAACAAAGACATGGATATCACTCTAACAGAGATGTTTATGGTGGTGTTAGAAGTAAAAAAACCACCAAATTTAAAAGACAACAAAAGAAAAATGATCCTATAAAGAACAATGACTCGGCTTCAGAAAATAAAAAGCACTATGAAGAAACTTGTTATAGATGTGGATGTTCTGATCACTGGGCATGAACAATAGATCATTGAAGAAAACGGCTGAATAATATCAACGCTCGAAGAATATTGAGACAAACAATGTTAGTCCCTGGGGAGATGGTTTTGATGATAACAACCTTAGAATAAGATTATAAAATAAATACTAACTTTACAGTTTAGATATATATGTATATGTAAGATTTAACTATGCAGGTATCAAGAATGAAGTCTGTACAGTATAAAGATTCAAGACTGAAGATATCAAGATTGAAGACTCATGAGTATCAAGATTATCAAGAGTTCAAGATTTCAATAATAAGTAATTTAATTAGGAATTTTGTTAAAACTCCTAGAGAAACACTAGCTTCTTAAAATCCAAATTATTCGTGAAATGGAATCCACTTCGAGGCTGTTAAAGGATGAAACCCTAAGTAGGATGGAACCTACAAAAAATCTAATGGAACATTGTTTTGTATCCACTAACTTTTATTCAAATGTTTTTACAAAATTATATCTTGTTTTCAAAATGATTTCAAAACCTTTCTTTTAAAAGAAATCAAAAAACTCTATCCTGGTTTTAAATACTTTTAGCCTCAAAATAATCTTTATCTTTAAAATCAATTGTCCTTGGTTTTAAACTATATTTTAATAATGATATGTTTAACTTTTAATATTTATACTTAGATTTAAATATAAAATTGTAGTAAAATTTTATATATATCAAAATATTATTCTCTATATTTATTTATATATGTTAACTATAGTTAAGTATATTTATAAAGTTTAAAATAGTTTTAATACAAGATGAAAGTTATTTTTAAAAGAAAAACAAGTTATCAAAAATTACAAAGGCCTGTCGACAACCCCAATCTACCCTTATCGACAAGGTGACGGTTGATTTCAAAATTTTGAATTTCAAAAGAAGTGTCTATTTGTCATATCCTTTCATGAATGGACATGGTTGTTGTTCTACTATAAATAGGGGCAGTTTTAAACGAATTGAAATACAATTTTTCTCTGATTTCACTCCTCTTCTTCTTCCACATTTCTTTACATATATTTTTACCATTACTCTGCCGAAATCATCATTGAATCTAACTATATCATCTTTGGTTTGATTCTCTGTAACTATCTCAACAAGATCTCAGTGATATTCAGAATTATAAGCTTCTTTGTAATTAATTGGGTGAGAAAAGGTGTGATTGTAGCCTGTGAAATCAATTGGGTGAACTTGTTGCCCGTAAAATCAAGTATCTCTACCCAGAGGATTGTGAATCTGGAGTGGTGTACCTCGTGGTCTTGAAATCGAAGGTGTAATTGTAAAAATTGCTTTTGAAAGGAAATCCGTACTTGTATGCGGGACTGGATGTAGGGTAACTCCGAACCGGTATAAAATCCAGTGTGTTATTTCCTTTATTGCCTTTACTTTATTTCTGCATCTGTATTTGATTCTATGATCATATATGTGTCTGAATTTGCATACATTTGAGTTCAAATTAATATAAACTCAAAAAGATTTAGTAATTCCTTAAAACACTATTCACCCCCTCCCTTTAGTGTTAATTCTAGCCTTAAGATCCGTAATCCGTATTTCTCGCATTTGGTATAAGAGCAAGGTTTTCATAGTTTCATAATATGATTTTTGAAAAATCTTTTAAAATGACTATGTTTAAAAAACTTGTTAATATTAGTTTAGAAATATTCAGATCATCATTGTCTCTTGAGTCTGCATATAATCAATATTCAAATTCAAGTTGTCTACCAAAATTGTATGATGTGCAGGAAACATGCTTTATGGGTGTTGAGGAATCAATTCACAATGGACAAATTGTGCAGATCAAAAAGAATAAATGGATACTCGATAGTGGATGCTCTAGACACATGAACGGTAGTCCAAATATGGTGAATGATATAATATACAAAGAAGGAGGACTGGTTAACTTTGGAGACAACTCAAAAGGATATGTGATTGGCATCGGCAAAGTCGGTAACTTTGAAACTCCTATTATTACTAATGTTTTGCTAGTTAAAAATCTGAAACATAATCTGCTAAGTATTAATCAACTTTGCAATAAAGGATATAAAATTAAATTTGAAAAAGATAAGTGTCACGTTAAAGATAATACTCAACTATAATATTTGAGGGAATTAGGAAAAAGAATATTTATATTCTTAGTATGAAAATTTCAAATGATAACCTGTGTCTTTTGGCAAATACAGGTGACCCTTGGATTTGGCATAAGAGATTTGGGCATTTGAATTTCAAACTCTTATCTAGACTGTCAAAACATGATCTTGTAAGAGGTCTCCCTAAAATGAATTTTAAAGTGGATAGTTTATGTGATGCATGTCAATTAGAAAAACATAGAAAAAGTTCCTTTAAATTAAAAGATATAATTTCAACCCCTCTTGAATTACTTCATCTAGATTTATTTGGTTCATCTCAAATTCTGTCAATAAATCATAGTAAATATGTTTTTGTAATTGTAGATGATTATTATAGATTTACATGGACAATATTTTTGAAACATATAAGTGATACTTTTGAATGTTTTAAGAACTTTACAAAAAGGATTCAAAATCAACTTTCTCTAAAAATTATAACCATCCGTAGTGATCGGTGGTGAATTTGAAAATGAAAAGTTCGAGAAATTCTGCAATAAAACGGAATAACTCATAATTTTTCATTTTCAAGAACTCCACAACAAAACGGAGTAGTAGAATGTAAAAATAGAACTATTCAAGAGTGTGAGAGAACTATGCTTTCAGATAGTAAATTACCAAAGTATTTTTAGGCAGAAGCAGTTGCTACTGCCTGTTATATTTTAAATAGAATTTTAATTAGACCTTTAACTGATAAGACATCTTATGAACTTCTTCACTCAAAGAAACCTAAGGTATCTTATTTTAGAATTAAGTGATGATTATTTATGATAACACTATCATTATAATCATATGTCATATAGTACTAGATTAAGGGGGAGTTATATAGTTTGAAGTTAGATTTTGTTGATGACAAAGGGGGGGAGAAGTATAAAATAGGATAGTTAGGCATAGATTTAGGGGGAGTTATTAGGATAGAAGTAATATTTTATAAACAAAGGTTGTCATCATCAAAATGGGGGAGCTTGTTAGTCCCTGTGGAGATGGTTTTGATGACAACAACCTTAGAATAAGATTATAAAATAAATACTAACATTATAGTTTAGATATATATATATATATATATATATATATGTATATGTATGTATATGTATATGTAGGATTTAACCATGTAGGTGCCAAGAATGAAGACTGTACAGTATAGAGATTCAAGACTGAAGATATCAAGATTGAAGTCTCATGAGTATCAAGATTATCAAGAGTTCAAGATTTCAATAATAATCAATTTAATTAGGAATTTTATTAAAACTCCTAGAAAAGCACTGGCATCTTAAAATCCGATTTATTCGTGGAATGGAATTCACTTTGAGCCTGTTAAAGGGATGGAACCCTAAGTAGGATGGAAGCTATGAAAAATCTAGTGGAACATTGTTTTGTATCCACTAACTTCTATTCAAATGTTTTCATAAAATTATATCTTGTTTTCAAAATGATTTCAAAAACTTCATTTTAAAAGAATCAAAAACATCTATCCTGGTTTTAAATACTTTTAGCCTCAAAATAATCTTTATCTTTAAAATCAAATTATCCTTGATTTTAAACTATCTTTTAATGATAATATATTTAACTTTTAATATTTATACTTAGATTTAAATATAAAATTATAGTAAAATTTCATATATATCAAAATGTTATTCTCTGTATTTATTTATGTATGTTAACTATAGTTAAGTATATTTATAAAGTTTAAAATAGTTTTAATACAAGATGAAAGTTATTTTTAAAAGAAAAACAAATTATCAAAAATTACAAAGGCATGTCGACAACCCCAATCTACCCTTGTCGACAAGGTGGCAGTTGATTTAGGATAGTTAGGCATAGATTTAGGGGGAGTTATTAGGATAGAAGTAATATTTTATAAACAAAGGTTGTCATCATCAAAAAGGGGGAGATTGTTAGTCCTTAAGGAGATGGTTTTGATGACAACAATCTTAGAATAAGATTATAAAATAAATACTAACATTATAGTTTAGATATATATATGTATATGCACGATTTAACCATGCAGGTACCAAGAATGAAGACCGTACAGTATAGAGATTCAAGACTGAAGATATCAAGATTAAAGACTTATGAGTATCAAGATTATCAAGAGTTCAAGATTTTAATAATAAGTAATTTAATTAGTAATTTTGTTAAAACTCCTAGAAAAGCACTGGCATCTTATGTTTGCGCAAAAAATGGGCAAACACCTCTAAGTCGTACGATTCAATTGATTATATGTTGTTCTTAGCGATTTGGATGATTTATGCAAATATGTAAAAAGCAGGGACTAAACTATAAAAGATACACAGATTTATAGTGGTTCGGCCAGAACGTGCCTACATCCACTTTATATGTTATTCTCCTCTTTCTCTTCAGATTACAAGTACAAAGCTTTGGTTACAAGTATATGAAAGTTGTTTGAAAGTTCCTTCCGTGCTTGAGCTCTCAAACTTGTCCTCCATTGTTGTACCCCTGCCCCTCTATTTATAGAGTGAGGCTGGGGGTAGAGGTCTTGAATGTATATAGCTGCTGGTGGACCTAGGCTGAAGCAATCTGGCCTGGCACATCTGGTTGGGCAGAGCTTGGTTCGGTATTTGTTGGAAGCGTTGACTCGGTGGTGGAAGCGTAGCTTGATTCGGTGGTAGAGGAAAGGAGGTTGGTTCGGCGTGGTCTTGGACCGGTGGTGTGTGAAGGGGATTGGTCCGGTCGCGTCTGGTCCGGTATGGCGTGGTCCGGTGGTGGCTTCGTTGGTTCCTGGTCCGGTAGTGGAGGGTGGAGGTTGGTTTGGCTAGGCATGGGAAGAAGGTTGGATCGGCATGTACATGGAGTAGTTTGGTTCGGCAGGGTGCTTGGAGTAGAGGTTGGCTTGGTAGCGGAGTTGGGAATGCCGAATGGACTTCGGCATTGGGAATGCCGGATGAATCTCGGCATTGGGAATGCCAGACGAGCCATGGTATTTCGAATGCCGAATGAGATCTCGTTTCATACTACCGAATGGGCTTGAGTGTTGAAGTGCCGAATGGACTCTCGTATTGTTTCACCGAATGAACTTTTATATTTGAACCTTGAGTGAAATCCTAGACTTATATACGCTTGCTGGCTGCTTCTTCTTGGTTCAGTCGTGGTGGAAATGCACACAACATTGATATTCCAGTTTTGACCAAAAACGGGATAACACTTTGCCCCCTAAAACATGCCTTGCGATAGGAAGGCGTGTTTTGTAATGCCATGAGCTGGATGTTCATATCCTGTTGATGTCCTTGCGGTAGGAAGGCATGTTTTGTAATGCCATGAGCTGGATGTTCATATCCTGTTGACAACCTGTAAAGAGCTTGATATTTTATATGGCCCCAAATGACGACCGTTCGGGATCGAGCTATTTGGATGAAGCGCGGCCGTTCATGGTCAAGCGCCTAACTTCAAATGACGACCGCTCGCGATCGAGTCATTTGAGGTGAAGTGCGACCGTTCGCGGTCAAGCGTCTAAATCCATGCGACGATCGTTCGAGATCGAGTCATTTGCGGTGGAATGTGATCGTTCACGGTCAAGCGCTTTACTTCAAATGACGACCGTTCGGGATCGAGCTATTTGAGGTAAAGTGCGACCGAGTCCGGTCAGAGGGCGGACCTCAAATGGCGACCGTTCGCGATCAAGCCACTTGGGGTGAAATGTGACCGTTCACGGCCGGTGCCGTTCGCGACAAAAGATGAAATGGGACCGTTCGCGGTCAAGCGCCTTACTTCGGATGACGATCGTTCGAGATCGAGCCATTCGTGGTAAGGTGCGACTGTTGGCGGTCAGGGGGTGGACCTCAAATGGCGACCTTTCGCGATCGAGCCATTTGTGGCGAGATGAGTTGTGCCGTTCGAGGCGAGTTTGTGACTGTTCGAAGTCGGGTGTCGTTCGAGGCGAATTGTGACTGTTCGAAGTCGGGTGTCGTTCGAGGCGAATTGTGACCGTTCGAAGTCGGGTGCCGTTCGAGGCGAATTGTGACCGTTCGAGGTCGGGTGCCGTTCGAGGCGAATGAGTGTGCCCGGGGGGGACTTAATATTATCAGTGCCGGAGTTATTGTTTGGGGGAGTTTCCGAATCAAAGACTTCGGCAGTTCACTGCCATGCAAGAGGTGCTCGTGAACCGCTCGCGATCCACGGGCATACAAGTAATTTTTCCATAGAATTGTAAATGTTAAAGCAATAATCATATGAACCTTACAGCAGACATGTCCAAACAGGAAGAATTTAAATGTTCAAATCAAAATCAAAGCAAAGAGCAGAATGAAGATGTCAAAGCGTAAACTCTTACTATAACGCGGCTGGTAGTCATTCAGAGCATGCCTATGGATCGTGCGCGATCGCTCGCATGTGTAAATGATTTAACCGTGTTAGCGAGAGGTTTACAACTTGTTCATCGTTATTTTAATCAAGCAATCAATGGATAATCAAACGGTGCCCTGATCCAGGGTCACCTCTAGCCGATGTAGACGGTGGTCGCTCTGGCTCCACAGCTGGAGTTCGCCTCCTCACATACTGAAAGAGCATACCGTTCCTGATATGCCTTTCCACCTCGTCCTTCAAATGCCTACAATCATTAGTGTTATGACCGTTTAATTCATGGAATACACAAAACTTATCTAATTTTCTTTCGTCAGAGGTTGGATCCCTTCGTATTGGTCTACGATATGGAACATGCTCCTTGGTATCCTGATAAATTCGTTCTAGACTCACATTCAGCTCAGTGTGAGTGGTGAATCGCGGCTGCCTCCGTTGTCGCTTTGTCCTGTCATCATTATCCTCAGCCTTTCTCTTTCCTTTGCTAGTCTCCGCACCCTTTCCAGGTGGGTTTCCGCTCTTGATTGCGTAAATGTCATCTTCTTCCTCTCTTTCTGCACTAGCATCTTCCAAACGTAGAAACTTTTCAGCCTCATGATAGAACTCTCCCAGATTCATAGGCGGGTCCTTGGTTAATGAATTCTTGAACTCTGTACTATCAGCTATTTTAGATACAGCCGCCATCATGACCATAGATGGATCTGGTCGATCCACTGATGCTGCCGCCGCATTAAATCGCGTTAGAAAGCTCCTCAAAGTCTCTCCAGTTTTCTGCTTCAAGGTTGCCAAAGTCATCACATTCTTGGGTCTCGCGATATGAACCCTGAATTGCCTCATGAATCTCTCAGTTAAATCTGCCCACGTTTCTATGGAGCCGCTCTCCAGTTGCCTAAACCATAACGCTGCAATGTCCGTCAAATACAGTGGAAAGCATCGGGCCATGATCTCCTGTGATGCCCCCAGCACTTCCATGTGCCTCATATACTTAGTAAGATGGACCGCAGGGTCTGTCCTTCCATCGTACATCTCTACTGATGGTAGCTTGAATTCTGGTGGGTTCCTAGCCATCCTAATCGCAGAAGAAAAAAGACTTCTGTTTACATCTTTCAAGTCTCTGTTTACTAAACCGCCTCTCATAGCTCTTCTAACCATCTCTGCTAATCTGTCATTGTCTCTAAGTTGTAGTCCTCGTTCACTGCCTTCGACCTGCCCCCCGAGTCGGCGGGAGTTTTCATGTGTATGCCTCCCTGGCTGAACGTTCATTCCTCTATTGCTACCAGGTGGCTCGGATGCCCCCATCTCTCTTCCCGGGGTCGGATCAACATGCTCTGCGTGAGTGCCTCCTAGCTCTGGTGCTACGCCAGATGGTCCTGCTCCGTTCTGAACTCCAGTTGCTCCTTGGTTTTGTGCTCCAAGTTGCCCAATTTGCTGAAGCAAGTTTTGGATCATCTCTTCTTGTCTTCTCATCATAGCCTCCATCTCATCCCTGGTGATGAAGGCTGAAGCTTGGTTTGCTCCTGAGGAAGCCTCTTGACTCCCTTCCTGTTGACTCTGCTCTGGCCTTGGCCTTCTGCTTGATTGTCTCGCCATGACTCTTCCAATCTGAATCTCTAAACTCTCAAATTCAACTTCCAAGCGGGAGGTCCTGAGTTTAATTCTCAGTGAAAGCACCAAAAATGTTTGCGCAAAAAATGGGCAAACACATCTAAGTCGTACAATTCAATTGATTATATGTTGTTCTTAGCGATTTGGATGATTTATGCAAATATGTAAAAAGCAGGGACTAAACTGTAAAAGACACACAGATTTATAGTGGTTCGGCCACAACGTGCCTACATCCACTTTATATGTTATTCTCCTCTTTCTCTTCAGATTACAAGTACAAAACTTTGGTTACAAGTATATGAAAGTTGTTTGAAAGTTCCTTCCGTGCTTGAGCTCTCAAACTTGTCCTCCATTGTTGTACCCCTGCCCCTCTATTTATAGAGTGAGGCTGGGGGTAGAGGTCTTGGATGTATATAGCTGCTGGTGGACCTGGGCTGAAGCAATCTGGCCTGGCACATCTGGTTCGGCAGAGCTTGGTTCGGTATTTGTTGGAAGCGTTGACTCGGTGGTGGAAGCGTAGCTTGATTCGGTGGTAGAGGAAAGGAGGTTGGTTCGGCGTGATCTTGGACCGGTGGTGTGTGAAGGGGATTGGTCCGGTCGTGTCTGGTCCGGTATGGCGTGGTCCGGTGGTGGCTTCGTTGGTTCCTGGTCCAGTAGTGGAGGGTGGAGGTTGGTTTGGCTAGGCGTGGGGAGAAGGTTGGATCAGCATGTACATGGAGTAGTTTGGTTCGGCAGGGTGCTTGGAGCAGAGGTTGCTTGGTAGCGGAGTTGGGAATGCCGAATGGACTTCGGCATTGGGAATGCCGGATGAATCTCGGCATTGGGAATGCCGGATGAGCCATGGTATTTCGAATGCCGAATGAGATCTCGTTTCATACTGCCGAATGGGCTTGAGTGTTGGAGTGCCGAATGGACTCTCGCATTGTTTCACCGAATGAACTTTTATATTTGAACCTTGAGTGAAATCCTAGACTTATGTACGCTTGCTGGATGCTTCTTCTTGGTTCGGTCGTGGTGGAAATGCACACAACATTGATATTCCAGTTTTGACCAAAAATGGGATAACATCTTAAAATCCAATTTATTCGTGGAATGGAATCCACTTCGAGCCTGTTAAAGGGATGGAACCCTAAGTAGGATGAAACCTACGAAAAATCTAGTTGAACATTGTTTTATATCCACTAAATTTTATTCAAATGTTTTTACAAAATTATATCTTGTTTTCAAAATGATTTCAAAACCATCCTTTTAAAAGAATCAAAAACATATATCCTAGTTTTAAATACTTTTAGCCATAAATTAATCTTTATCTTTAAAATCAAATTATCCTTGGTTTTAAACTATCTTTTAATAATAATATATTTAACTTTTAATATTTATACTTAGATTTAAATATAAAATTATAGTAAAATATTGTTCTCTATATTTATTTATGTATGTTAACTATAGTTAAGTATATTTATAAAGTTTAAAATGGTTTTAATACAAGATGAAAGTTATTTTTAAAAGAAAAACAAATTATCAAAAATTACAAAGGCCAATCGACAACCCCAATCTGCCCTTTTCGACAAGGTGATAGTTGATTTCAAAAATTTGAATTCCAAAAGAAGTGTCTATTCGTCATATCCTCTAACGAATGGACATGTCAGTTGTTCTACTATAAATAGGGGTAGTTTTAAACGAATTGAAATACAATTTTTCTCTGATTTCACTCCTCTTCTTCTTCCACATTTCTTTACATATATTTTTACCATTACTCTGCCGAAATCACCATTGAATCTAACTAGATCATCTCTGGTTTGATTCTCTATCACTATCTCAACAATATCTCAGTGCTATTCAGAGTTATAGGCTTCTTTGTAATTAATTGAGTGAGAAAAGGTGTGATTGTGGCCTGTTAAATCAATTGGGTGAACTTGTTGCATGTAAAATCAAGTATCTCTACCCAGAGGATTGTGAATCTGGAGTGGTGTACCTCGTGGCCTTGAAATCGAGGGTGTAATTGTAAAAATTACTTTTGAAAGGAAATCCGTACTTGTGTGCGGGACTGGATGTAGGGTAACTCCGAACCAGTATAAAATCCGGTGTGTTCTTTCCTTTATTGCTTTTACTTTATTTCTGCATCTGTGTTTGATTCTGTGATCATATCTGTGTCTGAATATTGCATACATTTGTGTTCAAATTAACATAAACTCAAAAAGATTTAGTAATTCCTTAAAACACTATTCACCCCCTTCTAGTGTTAATTCTAGCCTTAAGATTCGTAATCCGCATTTCTCACAAACAATACTAAAGGGTTTTCTGATAATACTAACGTGAAGTTAGATGATTTCTTCGAAGATGATGATGGAAATATCATTAATGATGAAAACCTAAGTGCAATGAACAATGATATGGCCGAGCTGATCAACTAAAAATAGCTTCAAGTTCAATATGTGTCTTCCGTTTTATTTTATTACGTTGCATTAATAAATTAGTTTAAAGTTGGTGTCTGTTTGTTTGTATTTTCCTTTTTAAAACTAGTTGAAAACAATATGAATGTTGTTTTTAATCAGTAGTTTATTTTAATCAGATTATTTTGTTTGTTTGTATTAGCATTTATTTATGCTTACAAATTTTTAATAATCGACCAATTATTGTCTTTAATTCTTAGGGTATGGAACGCCATTTGAGTGATGATATATGTCAACTAGATAGTGCAACTACTCATACGATTTTGAAAAACCAGAAGTTTTTCTCTGAACTATCTGAAAATTTCTTAGCTAAAGTTTCCACTATAGTTGGATCTGCTAATATAATTGAAGGGTCCGAAAGAACTTATATAGTATTACCAAATGATACACAAATCTTCATTCAAAATGCATTATACTCAAGCATCTTTAAAACAAATTTGCTGAGTTTTAAAGATATAAGAATGAATGACTACCATATTGAAACTATAAATGAAAACAACAAAGAATATCTTTGCGTTATTTCTAGAACTGAAAACTAGAAGCTTATTTTAGAAAAATTTAGTACAGTTTCAACTGGATTATATTTTACAAAAATTGGCATAGTTAAATCTCATTCTATAAGCATGAGCCAGAAGCTCACCGATACAAAAACATTGATTCTTTGGCATGATCGCTTGGATCATCCTGGATCAACTATGATGAGTAAAATTGCCAAAAACTCAAATGGGCATGATTTATCAAACTAATTGAATTTCCCAAGTGATTATTTATATGCCCCATGTGCACAAGAAAAATTGATCACTCGACCTTCATTGTGACGACCCGCCTTTCTAACCCCAGAAAGACGTATCATCATTAAGAAAGAAAGGGATAGAAATAGAAAAGAATAGAAAGAAAGAAATAACAACATCAGAATCTCACAGCGGAATAGAACAAAATATAATACATCACATAACTATTACATGGTTATACAAACATCAGAGTTATACAATATCATACAACAGCACTGTCATATACATATCTGTCAATACATACATCCAAAATACGGCATACACTAACTACACAGCGGAACTATAGATAGATATATACGTCTGGTCTTCTTCTCCAAAACCCTATATTCAATTCGACTTTAAAATCCTTGTATTGAATAATTTTTTTTAGCATTTTTCCTAACATCCACAAGTATCAAGTAAGCTCCAATATGAATTACAACATCTAATATTAATTGAATCATCAAATAATCTCAAATAAGCATTTTCGGTTCACTTTAAAACTGCACCTGATTTTCTTGCTGAAAAATCATCACCTTTATGTTAAAAATCTTAACTTTGTGTGTTAAATCAAGATATGTGATCAAATTTACAAATTTAAAACATTTAATTTTTAACAATTGGTTTATTTCTTACTTTAAACCTGTATAAACGGTTTTTTTATAATTTCTGTCATGCTTTAAATTCATTTCAGGTTACAATTTAAGTTTTAAACAACCTACTTATTTATAAATTCTAAGCTTAAGATGTTATATATGAAGATGTATAAGTTTCTTTACATTCTTTGCTCAGGAATTTTTTTTTAAAAAAAACTGAAGAACATCACAGATTTAAGCTTCCAGATAACATCTTAGAACAACATACTTACAATATATAGTAAACACAAGATTTCATGAACTAATTTCCAAACTTAAGCATTAAAAATAGTTTGTTTGCTCACCTAATAATAGTTGAAACAGAAAGCCAAGAGTTGTTGAAGAAAACTGCAGGAGAATTTTCTGAAAGCTTCTCTTTGTTTTGCTGTTGAACTTAATTGAGTTTACAAAGACAAGATGCTGTTTATTTTCCTTCTTTCTTATCTCAGTTAGCTTCTCAAGTTTGCTAAATTTTGTAAACGAATTAGAATAGGATGATATATAAACAGAATATACTTGGACGGTAGGTTATAACTGGTACAAAGCTTACTTGTTTTGGTCAGATTTATATTAAATTACTGCAATGTGAAATGCTTTTATAATTTCGGCTGAAAGATTTTATTTGTAAAACTGAAATGACAATATGTTGTGCTACTCTTAAATGCATGTCTTCAATTGTATTTACATATAATTAATATTGGTTGATATCTGTTTATTTTTGTACTGGACAAAGATATTTTGAATATGAATTTGTCATCTTTGTTGTACAAATGTGTGAATACTTGTCTTCTTTGTATACAAGATTACACAGCAACTTGTTATAGTTTTTGTTAAAAATTATGTATTGTACAAATGTATTTTACAGGTTATTGAAAATGGTTATCTCCTTTTCTAAGCTTATCTTATATGTTCATGTGTGATTATTATAGTTATAGTTTATATAACTTCTTTAGTTTATTTTCTGTTTGTAGTTAAAATTTTCAAACCTTTGATTTATAACATTCTATTTGTATATTTTATATTTCTAGTTACATCTTATGTTTTATATTTATGTTTTATACTTAGGTTTAATATTCATGTTTAATATTGATATGATTGCCTATTTCAAACATTATAATTAAAGACTCCATTTATATTCATATATGCATTATCAGATGTTCATAATACATAATCTTTAAAAAAAATACTGAATAAGACAAATTTTATTTTAGATAGTTTGAAAGATTTCATTTTAGATTTTCAAATCAAAATTTTCTTTACAAAACATATATATGCATTTATAACCGTTAAATATTCAAAAATCTCATCAATTTATAAATTGAAAAGCTTGTATTTCATTTGAATTTGATTAAATATTATTGAAATATATTGCCAAAAATTCCGGGTTGTTACATTCCTCCTCCTTAAAAGCATTTCGTCCCCGAAATTTAAAACAACATTTAATTTTAAAAGCTTTTATATTAACAATCCAAACACACATATCATCCATACAATAGGAAACAATCAAACAGTCTATCCTAACAAACATCACTAGTTATCCGGACACAAATCCAGATAAGCTTTCCTAAAACTATCGAGAGTTTCCCAGGTACAATCTCTAGGATCCTCACTCCACTATACCTTGACGAGCTTCACCACTTTGTTCCTGAGTTGCTTCTCGTCTTGATCCACAATCCGAACTGGATTTCTGACCATAGTCAAGTTGGGTTCCACTTCCAAATCTTCCTGGATTACTGGTTCTACAACCAGTGATGGGTCATGAACAAATTTCCACAAATGCCATACATGAAATACATTATGAATCCCAGACATCCGCTCTGGCAATTCAATTCTGTAAGTTACTGCTCCAATTCTTCCTAGCACTCGGAATGGTCCAATGTATCTCGGAGCAAGTTTTCCCGTCTTTCCGAATCTTATAGCACCTTTGATCGGGGAAACTTTGATAAAAACCAAATCTCCGACCTCGAATTCCAATGGTCTTCGTCTTTTATCTGCATACTTCTTCTGACGATGTTGAGCAGATTTCATCCTTTTCTTGATAAGCTCAACCTTCGCAGAAGCTTCTCGAATAAGATTGGGTTCGAGCACAAGACGATCCTTCGATTCAATCCAATAGGATGGGGATCTGCACGGTCTTCCATAAGAGCTTCATAAGGAGCCATCTTAATACTTGCTTGATAACTATTATTATAAGATAATTCCACTAGATGAAGATGGTCTTCCCACGATCCTCCAAAATCCAAAACACAAGCTTATAACATATCTTCAAGAATATGATTTAGCCTCTCCGTCTGTCCATCTGTTTGAGGATGATAGGCTGTACTCAATCTCAAACTTGTTCCCATTGCTGATTGCAGAGCCTCCCAGAATTTGCTAGTGAAAATAGGATCTCGGTCACCTACTATACTGACTGGAACACCATGCAATCTGACTATCTCCCACAAGAAAATTTCTGCCAGAGAAGCTACAGTACGAGTTGCCTTAACCGGTATAAAATGGGCACTCTTAGTTAAATGACCCACAATAACCCATATACCATCGTTTCCTTTCCTTGTTCTAGGCAAACCGTTGATGAAATCCATCGAAATCATTTCCCACTTCCAATTCGGAATTTCCAAAGGCTGCAATAATCCAGCTGACTTCTGTTGATCACCTTTTACTTGTTGGCAGATGGCACAACTATTCACGAATCTAGCTACATCCTTCTTCATATTCGACCACCAGAAAACTCTCCTCATATCCCTATACATCTTCGAGATTCTCGGATGAATATTCAATTTGGAACGATGACTCTCAGACAAAACTTCCTGCCTCGGATCCCTATCATTCGGAACACAAATTCTCCCGTTAATCCTTAATGTTCCTTGACCATCAATTTCAAAACTGGGACACTCACCCTTTCTAACTCTTTTGATGATCCTTCTCAACATCTTATCAAATTCTTCCTTGCTTGAAACCCTTTCAATAAGAGATGGAACAACTTCCAGAAGAGATAGGACTACGTTCCTGCTAAGAGCATCAGCTACAACATTCGCCTTTCCCGGAGTGTACAAAATATCCAAATCATAGGATGCCAGAATTCGACCCACCGCTGCTGTCTCAGATTAAGATCTTTTTGAGAGAAAAGATATTTCAACGGTTTGTGATCCGTGAACAGTTCGAATTTCTCTCCCAAAAGATAATGTCTCCAAATCTTCAAAGCAAAAACAATTGCTAACAATTCTACATCGTGCGTAGCGTAGTTCTTCTCATGTGGCTTCAATTGTCGACTTGCATATGCAATCACCCTTCCATCTGCATTAGTACTGCTCCCAATTCAATCATACAAGCATCGGTAAAAACCTCAAATTTGCTCTTCCCATTCGGAATAGAAAGCACTGGTGCACTAGTTAGCCTCGTCTTCAATTCTTGAAAAGCTTCTTCATACTGGGGTGTCCACTTGAATTTTGCTCCCTTCCTTATCAGCTTAGTCAGATGTGAAGAAATCTTGGAATAATCCTTGATAAATTTCCTGTGGTAGCCAGCCAATCTTAGAAAACTACGAACTTCCGTCGGTGTCTCCGGCTGTTTCCATTCCAGAATAGTTTCAACCTTCGCTGGGTCTACAGAGATGCCTTCACCAGAAACAATGTGCCCTAAAAATTTGACTTTCGATTTTCAGAAATGGCACTTCGAAAACTTCACCTTCAACACATGCTTCCTCAGAGTCTCCAATACAATTCTCAAATGCTCCCTGTGCTCTTCTTCAAATTTGGAGTATACCAGGATATCATCAATGAATACCAGAGCAAACTTATTCAACACATCACGAAAGACTCGGTTCATCAGGTCAACAAAGTAGGCAGGAGTGTTGGTTAACCCGAAAGGCGTAACCAACCACTCATAGAAACAATTCGGTCTCCTAAATGCAGTCAAGGGAATACTGTCCTCAGCTACCCTCAACTGATGGAAACCTGAAGCTAGATCCAGCTGAGAAAAGATAGAAGCTCCATGCAACTGGTCAAAGAGATCATCGATATGAGGAAGAGGATATTTATTATGGATAGTCACTTTGTTCAATTCTCTATAATCCACACAAAACCTTAGCGATCCATCCGATTTAGTTACAAATATACAGCAGAGCCCAAACAAGAAAAACTGGGCCTTATCAACCCCTTCTCCAAAAGATCCTTAGTCTGCTTAATTAACTCTTCTCTCTACCTAGGAGCCATTCTCCTACTGGGCTGAATCACCGGCACTGTTCCTGGAATCAAATCAATACGGAACTCTATTTCTCGATGTGGAGGCAGACACTTAACTTCCTCAAATACATCAGCAAAATCTTATACCACATCGATATCTACAATCTTCTCTTCAAAAGTCTCAATTCCATGAATAAGACCACTCAAGTGAATTCCTAAATTATCACACGACACTCTGGCAATTCTACCCAAATCAGTTTCTAGCGGAACTGTCCTCTCATCACAATTCAAGTCTGCTTTATACTTATCCAGCCAATCCATTCCTAAAATAAGATCAAATCTCTTAAAATTCAACACATAAGGGTCACTAGAAAAACTGTGGGATAGAAAAGAAATCTTCAAGTCCTTACAGATCGTATCTAATTTGATCCCCCCTCCTATAGGATTAGATACCAAGATAGGACAATCTACAGAACTAGGGGTAAGAAAGAACTTCTCTACAGATTCCAGAGATATAAAACTCAAAGAAGCACCCGAATCAAACAAAACTTTAATATTTTTGTCATCTAAAAGTAAAGTACCTTCCAATACCCCTTTGCCTTGAGAAGAAGAAGAAGGACCGGCTTCCAGAGCAAAGACCTTATTCTGGGGCGCCCTCCGCAAACGTGGACAATTCTTGATTATGTGACCAGGCTGGTGACAATTGAAACACAACAATCTCTGAACCATAGCTGGTCCTGGACCACTATAATGCAGTTGTTGTTGCTGCTGCTGGAATCCTTTTCTAGGACATTTATTTGCCAAATGTCCTTCTTGCTGACAAATGTAGCATTTGCGAGGTTCATTGATACTTACAGGCTTCTTCTTGCTCGACTTCCTCCATTTGGGATCGAACTTCCGCTTATTTGGATTAGTGAAATTCCCTCCTGAAGCTGCAACTGGTGCCACTGATTTCTTACTCATCAAATTCTCATATCTCAAAGCCATATCAATTAAATCGACAAAAGATCCTTTCAAAAGCACCGTCATCTTTTCGTGAAATTCAGGCCTCAATCCTTGCACAAACTTTTCATTCTTTTACAGGGGAGTATCAATGAGACCTTGTCCATAGCAAGAAAGTTCATTGAATTAGGTTTCATACTCACAAATAGACATGCTGCCCTGCTTCAAATTCAGAAAATCCTGATACAATTGTGTTTCCCTGCTGTTGGCATAAACTTCTCTTCAAATAGCTCCTTAAATATGTCCCGCGAAATGTCATCCTCAGAAACATTTTCTACTGTTGCATCCCACCAGGCTGTTGCGCCTCCCTGCAATTGCCACGATGCCATTTTCCTCTTCCGTTCATCCGACAACTTCATGCTCTTAAAGATGCGCTCACAAGAGCGTAGCCAAGCTTGAACTTCAGTTATCGATTTTGACCCTTTAAATAGTTGGCCTCCAAGGTTGATGAAGTCTTTGCATAGAGCGGCAAAACTAACCTGAGGCGGTACTGGATTTACAGCCTCACTGGTATTTGGACTTCGTCCATTATCAGTCGAGGTACTGCCTCTACCTCTGCCTCTCCTTTCAGAACTCAAGTTGGCCACCTAGACAGGCAAATCAACAAATTTAGATAGATATATATAATTATATGAAAATACAAATACGCACTCTCAAGATAAATATTACTCAAGAGCCTAGGTACTCGCTCAACTTAGCGCTCTGATACCAACTGTGACGACCCGCCTTTCTAACCCTAGAAAGACGTATTATCATTAAGAAAGAAAGGGATAGAAATAGAGAGAATAGAAAGAAAGAAATAACAACATTAGAATCTCACAGCGGAATGGAACAAAATATAATACATCACATAACTATTACATAGTTATACAAACATCAGAGTTATACAATATCATACAACAACACTATCATATACATATCTGTCAATACATACATCCAAAATACAGCATACACTAACTACACAGCGGAACTATAGATAGATACATACGTCTGGTATTCTTCTCCAAAGCTCCTCCAGAAAATCAATACTCCAAATACCGATCACTTGGATACTCATAAAAATTTGAGTACCATAGAGTTTATGAAAAAAACAAAATATAAACTCCGGGTCATACATGGGTCTAGTGTGAGTAAACTGGTTAAAGCTGTTTAACTTTGAAAATCATTTGAAAATAAAGGTATCACGTAAGACTCCCCACACATAAATACGGGTAAGATTTTACCTTACGCTAACCAAAACCTTTTATAGGAAATCCAGTGATATTATAATAATGTCTAGGGTTTTCAAGTAAATAGAAAATACCCGAAATTGTTACATCTATTAAATTCCAGCTACTAGCCACGAAAGTGGGTAATACAAATCAAAACCGTAGGGTCTCGTAGGGAAAATGGGTTTCCAACAATAGCAGGGCTACTGGGGTACCGCCCGTCACAGTACGGGGCCTAGATCACGTACCAAGGATCACTCCCGACCCCCTACAACACAAGGCCGGAACCATTCCTTACTGAACAGTCCCGAACAAGATAACCCCGCAGTTGTGGTCAACAACTGCCCACACAGCCGAAATAAAGGGACATCTAGACAGGGGTATACCTCGTCCTGCTTGGGCATGACCCACCTAACCTTGCTGCATCCCCTCTGTTTTAGTCATTCCCGGTCGATGAGGCTTGAGCTGCGATTACCTTTATAGAACATATTTCTTAGAATGCTCATCGTCCGCCTGACGATGTGCTAAAAGCATTCAATCCATACAAGTTCGTTCAGAGTTCGAACGAAACCGAAGGTATTATCTCGTTACACTCATTTTGGAATCAGCCTCAGAGTTAACGACGATAACCCTTGCATATTAAAACACCGTCTCGATCTTCAATTGATATGTCACGAGCTATCGTTTAATTTGGATCGATGTGGTTTTCGGAATATCAAATTGATACTCGATCCCGGTCCCATTGAAATCCAAACGCCATTTTAAGGGCCAAGTTGTCTACTTAATTTAACAGTTGAATTCAATACTTAGAATTCACTTAACAGCTATCATAGATAAATCATACACAGTCATCACAAATATATCCAGAATATCACAACATATCACATAATATCACCAGATAGATATCAGAGTCAATCGAACAAGAATCATCAATACATATCAATATAGTTTGATTTAACTTAACTTAATTTATCATTTTATCCAGCTTGATTAATCACTAATTAATCAACTAATTAAATTATTTGATTATTTCTTAATTACTCACTTAATTAATTGATTTTTAATTATTTATTACTAAAATTAATTTATTAATTATATAAAAGTTAATTGCTTATTTAATTATCACTAATTCCTCAATTAATCATTTATTATCAATTATTTAATCATTTAATCCTTAATTAATCACTTAAGTTAACTACCATTTATTTATTAATTAACTTTTAGTAATTAATTAAATTTCTTAGTTTAAAATTGATTTAAATACGATATCAATTTCTAATTACAAATTTATTTAATCTTAAGTTATTTATTTAATTACAAGTATAAGTTAATTTACATTTTTAATCACTTACACTTTAAATTAATTTAACCATCTTATATTTGTAAACTCTATCAATGATTTTAAATCAAATCTTAGTTTAAATTTGTCAATATTATACTTTTAACAAATTAACTTAAAGGTTAAAGGCTGATTCACAAAGAAGTTGGAACCCGAAGTAAACAAAACGTTTACTCGAGTAAAGCTCGAGACAACCCCTGCTCTTTCTCGTGTCACTCTCCCTCTATTCTTTCTTCTTCTTCTCCTACCTGATCTGTTTCTCTTCTTCTTTTTTAGTTAAGTTATAAAATTTTAAGCTGCTGTAACACAAACACTCACGCGCACCAGGTTTTAACTCGAGAAAACCCCAAGAGTACTCGTGCGTCGCCTCGCGTCAACCCTCGACACCAAAACCAGGCACCGATCGCCACCGTGCACGTGCACGGTGGTTTGTCGCCCCTCCGACAACCCCCATCGCCTCCCACAAACCACAAATCATCCTCTCACTCGAAAACAAAACTCAATATTTCGAAAAAAAGTCGAAATCAAAAAAAAACCTGTAGCTCGAACCAGTAGTTCGAACATCCCACCGAAAATCGCCAAAATCTACAAATACTGATCACCGGAGGCAAAGCCCCTTCGTCCACGCCATGGCCATACTTCCCTCGACAATCTCCTAGAATCATGTGCCACTCGATCACGCGATGGCGACGAAAACCAAAAATTTACAGAGCACGGTAAATTTTAACCCAAAACCCTATATTCAATTCGACTTTAAATCCTTGTATTGAATAATTTTTTTAGCATTTTTCCTGACATCCACAAGTATCAAGTAAGCTCCAACATGAATTACAACATCTAATATTAATTGAATCATCAAATATTCTCAAATAAGCATTTTCGGTTCACTTTAAAACTGCATCTGATTTTCTTACTGAAAAATCATCACCTTTATGTTAAAAATCTTAACTTTGTGTGTTAAATCAAGATATGTGATCGAATTTACAAATTTAAAACATTTAATTTTTAACAATTGGTTTATTTCTTACTTTAAACCTGTATAAAAAGTTTTTTTATAATTTCTGTCATGCTTTAAATTCATTCCAGGTTACGATTTAAGTTTTAAACAACCTACTTATTTATAAATTCTAAGCTTAAGATGTTATATATGAAGATGTATAAGTTTCTTTACATTCTTAGCTCAGGAATTTTTTAAAAAAAACTGAAGAACATCACAGATTTAAGCTTCCATATAACATCTTAGAACAACATACTTACAATATATAGTAAACACAAGATTTCATGAACTAATTTCCAAACTTAAGCTTTAAAAATAGTTTGTTTACTCACCTAATAATAGTTGAAACAGAAAGCCAAGAGTTGTTGAAGAAAACTGCAGGTGAATTTCCTGAAAGCTTCTCTTTGTTTTGCTGTTGAACTTAATTGAGTTTACAAAGACAAGATGTTGTTTATTTTCCTTCTTTCTTATCTCAGATAGCTTCTCAAGTTTGCTAAATTCTGTAAACGAATTAGAATAGGATGATATATAAATAGAATATACTTGGACAGTAGGTTATAACTGGTAGAAACCTTACTTGTATTGGTCAGATTTGTATTAAATTACTTCAATGTGAAATGATTTCTTAATTTCGGCTGAAAGATTTTATTTGTAAAACTGAAATGACAATATGTTGTGCTACTCTTAAATGCATGTCTTCAATTGTGTTTACATTTAATTAATATTGGTTGATATATATTTATTTTTGTACTGGACAAAGATATTTTGAATATTAATTTGTCATCTTTGTTGTACATATGTGTGAATACTTGTCTTCTTTGTATACAAGATTACACAACAACTTGTTATAGTTTTTGTTAAAAATTATGTATTGTACAAATGTATTTTACAGGTTATTGAAAATGGTTATCTCCTTTTCTAACCTTATCTTATATGTTCATGTATGATTATTTTAGTTATAGTTTATATAACTTCTTTTGTTTATTTTCTGTTTGTAGTTAAAATTTTCAAACCTTTGATTTATAACATTCTATTTGTATATTTTATATTTCTAGTTACATCTTATGTTTTATATTTATGTTTTATACTTAGGTTTAATATTCATGTTTAATATTGATATGATTGCCTATTTTAAACATTATAATTAAAGACTCCATTTATATTCATATATGCACTATCAGATGTTCATAATACAGAATCTTTAATTTTTTTATTGAATAAGACAAATTTTATTTTAGATAGTTTGAAAGAATTCATTTTAGATTTTCAAATCAAAATTTTCTTTACAAAACATATATATGCATTTATAACCGTTAAATATTCAAAAATCTCATCAATTTTAAATTGAAAAGCTTGTATTTCATTTGAATTTGATTAAATACTATTGAAATATATTGCCAAAAATTCCGGGTCGTTACATTTCTCCCCCTTAAAAGAATTTCGTCCCCGAAATTTAAAACAACAGTTAATTTCAAAAGCTTTTATATTAACAATCCAAACATACATATCATCCATACAATAGGAAACAATCAAACAGTCTATCCTAACAAACATCACTAGTTATCCGGACACAAATCCAGATAAGCTTTCCTAAAACTATCGAGAGTTTCCCAGGTACAATCTCTGGGATCCTCACTCCACTACACCTTGACGAGCTTCACCACTTTGTTCCTGAGTTGCTTCTCGTCTTGATCCACAATCCGAACTGAATTTCTGACCACAGTCAAGTTGGGTTCCGCTTCCAAATCTTCCTGGATTACTAGTTCTATGACCAGTGATGGGTCATGAACAAATTTCCTCAAATGTCATACATGAAATACATTATGAATCCCAGACATCCGCTCTGGCAATTCAATTCTATAAGTTACTGATCCAATGCTTTCTAGCACTCGGAATGGTCCAATGTATCTCGGAGCAAGTTTTCCCGTCTTTCCGAATCTTATAGCACCTTTGATCGGGGAAACTTTGATAAAACCAAATCTCCGATCTCGAATTCCAATGTTCTTCGTCTTTTATCTGCATACTTCTTCTGACGATCTTGAGCAGCTTTCATCCTTTTCTTGATAAGCTCAACCTTCGCAGAAGCTTCTCGAATAAGATCAGGACCGAGCACAAGACGATCCTTCAATTCAATCCAACAGGATAGGGATCTACATGGTCTTCCATAAGAGCTTCATAAGGAGCCATCTTAATACTTGCATGATAACTATTATTATAAGATAATTCCACTAGATGAAGATGGTCTTCCCACGATCCTCCAAAATCCAAAACACAAGCTTGTAACATATCTTCAGGAATACGATTTAGCCTCTCCGTCTGTCCGTCTGTTTGAGGATGATAGGCTGTACTCAATCTCAAACTTGTTCCCATTGCTGATTGCAGAGCCTCCCAGAATTTGCTAGTGAAAATAGGATCTCGGTCACCTACTATACTGACTGGAACACCATGCAATCTGACTATCTCTCTCAAGAAAATTTCTGCCAGAGAAGCTACAGTACGAGTTGCCTTAACCGGTATAAAATGGGCACTCTTAGTTAAATGATCCACAATAATCCATATACCATCGTTTCCTTTCCTTGTTCTAGGCAAACCGTTGATGAAATCCATCGAAATCATTTCCCATTTCCAATTCGGAATTACCAAAGGCTGCAATAATCCAGTTGACTTATGTTGATCACCTTTTACTTGTTGGCAGATGGCACAACTATTCACGAATCTAGCTACATCCTTCTTCATATTCGGCCACCAGAAAACTCTCCTCATATCCTTATACATCTTCGAGATTCCCGAATGAGTGTTAAATTTGGAACGGTGACTCTCAGACAAAATTTCCTGCCTCGGATCCCTATCATTCGGAACACAAATTCTCCCGTTAATCCTTAATGTTCCTTGACCATCAATTTCAAAACTGGGACACTCACCCTTTCTAACTCTTTTGATGATCCTTCCCAACATCTTATCAAATTCTTGCTTGCTTGAAATCCTTCCAATAAGAGATGGAACAACTTCCAGAAGAGATAGGACTGCGTTCCTGCTAAGAGCATCAGCTACAACATTCGCCTTTCTCGGAGTGTGCAGAATATCCAAATCATAGGATGCCAGAAATTCGACCCACCGCTGCTGTCTCAGATTAAGATCTTCTTGAGAGAAAAGATATTTCAACGGTTTGTGATCCGTGAACAATTCTAATTTCTCTCCCAAAAGATAATGTCTCCAAATCTTCGAAGCAAAAACAATTGCTAACAATTCTAGATCGTGCGTAGCGTAGTTCTTCTCATGTGGCTTCAATTGTCGACTCGCATATGCAATCACCCTTCCATTCTGCATCAGTACTGCTCCCATTTCAATCATACAAGCATCAGTAAAAACCTCAAATTTGCTCTTCCCATCCGGAATAGCAAGCACTGGTGCACTAGTTAGCCTCGTCTTCAATTCTTGAAAAGCTTCTTCACACTGGGGTGTCCACTTGAATTTTGCTCCCTTCCTTATCAGCTTAGTCAGATGTGAAGAAATTTTGGAATACTCCTTGATAAATTTCATGTAGTAGCCAGCCAATCTTAGAAAAACTACGAACTTCCATCGGTGTCTCCGGCTGTTTCCGTTCCAGAATAGTTTCAACCTTCGCTGAGTCTACAGAGATGCCTTCACCAGAAACAATGTGCCCTAAAAATTTGACTTTCGATTTCCAGAAATGGCACTTCGAAAACATGACCTTCAACACATGCTTCCTCAGAGTCTCCAATACAATTCTCAAATGCTCCCTGTGCTCTTCTTCAAATATGGAGTATACCAGGATATCATCAATGAATACCAGAGCAAACTTATTCAACACATCACGAAAGACTCGGTTCATCAGGTGAACAAAGTAGGCAGGAGCATTGGTTAACCCGAAAGGCGTAACCAACCACTCATAGAAACAATTCGGTCTCCTAAATGCAGTCAAGGGAATACTGTCCTCAGCTACCCTCAACTGATGGAAACCTAAAGCTAGATCCAGCTGAGAAAAGATAGAAGCTCCATGCAACTGGTCAAAGAGATCATCGATATGAGGAAGAGGATATTTATTACGGATAGTCACTTTGTTCAATTCTCTATAATCCACACAAAACCTTAGCGATCCATCTGATTTAGTTACAAATATACAGCAGAGCCCAAACAAGAAAAACTGGGCCTTATCAACCCCTTCTCCAAAAGATCCTGAGTCTGCTTAATTAACTCTTCTCTCTCCCTAGTAGCCATTCTCCTACTGGGCTGAATCACCGGCACTGCTCCTGGAATCAAATCAATACGGAACTCTATTTCTCGATGTGGAGGCAGACACTTAACTTCCTCAAATACATCAGCAAAATCTTGTACCACATCGATATCTACAATCTTCTCTTCAGAAGTCTCAATTCCATAATAAGACCACTCAAGTGAATTCCTGAATTATCACACGGCACTCTGGCAATTCTACCCTAATCAGTTTCTAGCGAAACTGTCCTCTCATCACAATTCAAGACTGCTTTATACTTATCCAGCCAATCCATTCCCAAAATAAGATCAAATCTCTTAAAATTCAACACATAATGGTCACAAGAAAAACAGTGGGATAGAAAAGAAATCTTCAAGTCCTTACAGATCGTATCTAATTTGATCGCCCCTCCTATAGGATTAGATGCCAAGATAGGATAGTCTACAGAACTAGGGGTAAGAAAGAACTTCTCTACAGATTCCAGAGATATAAAACTCAAAGAAGCACCCGAATCAAACAAAACTTTAATATATTTGTCATCTAAAAGTAAAGTACCATCCAATACCCCTTTGCCTTGAGAAGAAGAAGATGGACCGGCTTCCAGAGCAAAGACCTTATTCTAGGGAGCCCCCCCAAATGTGGACAATTCTTGATCATGTGACCAGGCTGGTGACAATTGAAACACAACGATCTCTGAACCATAGCTGGTCCTGGACCACTATAATGCGGTTGTTGTTGCTGCTGGAATCCTTTTCTAGGACATTTATTTGCCAAATGTCCTTCTTGCTAACAAATGTAGCATTTGCGAGGTTCGTTGATACTTACAGGCTTCTTCTTACTCGGCTTCCTCCATTTAGGATCGAACTTCCGCTTATTTGGATTAGTGAAATTCCCTCCTGAAGCTGCAACTGGTGCCACTGATTTGTTACTCATCAAATTCTCATATCTCAAATCCATATCAATTAAATCGACAAAAGATCCTTTTAAAAGCACCATCATCTTTTCATGAAATTCAGGCCTCAATCCTTGCACAAACTTTTCATTCTTTTACAGGGGAGTATCAATGAGTCCTGGTCCATAGCAAGAAAGTTCATTGAATTAGGTTTCATACTCACAAATAGACATGCTGCCCTGCTTCAAATTTAGAAAATCCTGATACAATTGAGTTTCCCTGCTGTTGGCACAAACTTCTCTTCAAATAGCTCCTTAAATATGTCCCACGAGATGTCATCCTCAGAAACATTTGCTACTGTTGCATCCCACCAGGCTGTTGCGCCTCCCTGCAATTGCCACGATGCCATTTTCCTCTTCCGTTCATCCGACAACTTCATGCTCTTAAAGATGCGCTCACAAGAGCATAGCCAAGCTTGAACTTCAATTATCGATTCTGACCCTTTAAATGGTTGGCCTCCAAGGTTGATGAAGTCTTCGCATAGAGCGGCAAAACTAACCTGAGGCGGTACTGGATTTACAGCCTCACTAGTTTTTTGACTTCGTCCATTATCAGTCGAGGTACTGCCTCTTCCTCTGCCTCTCCTTTCAGAACTCAAGTTGGCCACCTAGACAGGCAACTCAACAAATTTAGATAGATATATATAATTATATGAAAATACAAATACGCACTCTCAAGATAAATATTACTCAAGAGCCTAGGTACTCGCTCAACCTAGCGCTTTGATAACAACTGTGACGACCCGCCTTTCTAACCCCAGAAAGACATATTATCATTAAGAAAGAAAGGGATAGAAATAGAAAAGAATAGAAAGAAAGAAATACCAACATCAAAATCTCATAGCGGAATGGAACAAAGTATAATACATCACATAACTATTACATTGTTATACAAACATCAGAGTTATACAATATCATACAACAACACTATCATATACATATCTGTCAATACATACATCCAAAATACAACATACACTAACTACACAACGGAACTATAGATAAATACATACGTCTGGTCTTCTTCTCCAAAGCTCCTCCAGAAAATAAATACTCCAAATACCTATCACTTGGATACTCATAAAAATTTGAGTACCCAAGAGTTTATGAAAAAAACAAAATATAAACTCCGGGTCAGACATGGGTCTGGTGTGAGTAAACAGGTTAAAGTTGTTTAACTTTGAAAATCATTTGAAAATAAAGGTATCACGTAAGACTCCCCACACATAAATACGGGTAAGTTTTTACCTTACGCTAACCAAAACCTTTTATAGGAAATCTAGTGATATTATAATAATGTCTAGGGTTTTCAAGTAAATAGAAAATACCCGAAATTGTTACATCTATTAAATTCCAGCTACTAGCCACGAAAGTGGGTAATACAAATCAAAACCGTAGGGTCTCGTAGGGAAAATGGGTTTCCAACAGTGGCAGGGCTACTGGGGTACCGCCCGTCACAGTACGGGGCCTAGATCACGTATCGAGGATCACTCCCGACCCCCTACAACACAAAGCCGGAACCATTCCTTACTGAATAGTCTCGAGCAAGATAACCCCGCAGTTATGGCCAACAACTGCCCACACAGCCGAAATAAAGGGACATCTAGACAGGGGTATACCTTGTCCTGCTTGGGCATGACCCACCTAACCTTGCTGCATCTCCCCTATTTTAGCCATTCCCGATTGATAAAGCTTGAGGCTGCGATTACCTTTATAGATTACATTTCTTAGAATGCTCATCGTCCGCCTGACGATGTGCTGAAAGCATTCAATCCATACAAGTTCGTTCCGGGTTCGAACGAAACCGAAGGTATTATCTCGTTACACTCATTTGTGAATCACCCTCAGAGTTAACGACGATAACCCTTGCATTCTGAAACACCGTCTCGATCTTCAATTGATATGTCACGACCTATCGTTTAATTTGGATCGATGTGGTTTTCGGAATATCAAATTGATACCCGATCTCGGTCTCATCGAAATCCAAACGCCATTTTAAGGGCCAAGTTGTCTACTTAATTTAACAGTATAATTCAATACTTAGAATTCACTTAACAGCTATCACAGATAAATCATACACAGTCATCACATATATATCCAGAATATCACAACATATCACAGAATATCACCAGATAGATATCAGAGTCAATCCAACAAGAATCATCAATACATATCAATATAGTTTGATTTAACTTAACTTAATTTATCATTTTATCCAGCTTGATTAATCACTAACTAATCAATTTATTAAGTTATTTGATAATTTCTTAATTACTCACTTAATTAATTCATTTTTAATTATTTATTACTAACCTTAATTTATTAATTATATAAAAGTTAATTACTTATTTAATTATCACTAATTCCTTAATTAATCATTTATTATCAATTAATTAATCATTTAATCCTTAATTAATCACTTAAGTTGACTACCATTCATTTATTAATTAGCTTTAAGTAATTAATTAAATTTCTTAGTTTATAATTGATTTAAATACAATATCAATTTCTAATTACAAATTTATTTAATCTTAAGTTATTTATTTAATTACAAGTATAAGTTAATTTACATTTTTAATCACTTACACTTTAAATTAATTTAACCATCTTATATTTGTAAACTCTATCAATGATTTTAAATCAAATCTTAGTTTTAAATTTGCCAATATTATACTTTTAACAAAATAACTTAAAAGTTAAAGGCTGATTCACAAAGAAGTTGGAACCCGAAGTAAACAAAACGTTTACTCGAGTAAAGCTCGAGACAACCCCTGCTCTTTCTCATGTCACTCTCCCTCTATTCTTTCTTCTTCTTCTCCTACCTGATCTGTTTCTCTTCTTCTTTTTTAGTTAAGTTATAAAATTTTGAGCTGCTATAACAGAAACACTCACGCGCACCAGGTTTTAACTCGAGACAAACCCTAAGCATACTCGTGCGTCGCCTCGCGTCAACCCTCGACACCAAAAAAGGCACCGATCGCCACCGTGCACATGCACGGTGGTTCGCCGCCCCTCCGACAACCCCCATCGCCTCCCACAAACCACAATCATCTTCTCACTCGAAAACAAAAATCAATATTTCGAAAAAAAGTCGAAATAAAAAAAAAACTGTAGCTCGAACATCCCACCAAAAATCGCCAAAATCTACAAACACTGATCACCGGAGGCAAAGCCCCTTCGTCCACGCCATGGCCATACTTCCCTCGACAATCTCCTAGAATCACGTGCCACTCGATCACGCGATGACGACGAAAACCAAAAATTTACAGAGCACGGTAAATTTTAACCCAAAACCCTATATTCAATTCGACTTTAAAATCCTTGTATTGAATAATTTTTTTAGCATTTTTCCTAACATCCACAAGTATCAAGTAAGCTCCAATATGAATTACAACATCTAATATTAATTGAGTCATCAAATAATCTCAAATAAGCATTTTCGGTTCACTTTAAAACTGCACCTGATTTTCTTGCTGAAAAATCATCACCTTTATGTTAAAAATCTTAACTTTGTGTGTTAAATCAAGAAATGTGATCAAATTTACAAATTTAAAACATTTAATTTTTAACAATTAGTTTATTTCTTACTTTAAACCTGTATAAACAGTTTTTTTATAATTTCTGTCATGCTTTAAATTCATTCCAGGTTACAATTTAAGTTTTAAACAACCTACTTAGTTATAAATTCTAAGCTTAAGATGTTATATATGAAGATGTATAAGTTTCTTTACATTCTTTGCTCAGGAATTTTTAAAAAAAAAAACTGAAGAACATCACAGATTTAAACTTCCAGATAACATCTTAGAACAACATACTTACAATATATAGTAAACACAAGATTTCATGAACTAATTTCCAAACTTAAGCATTAAAAATAGTTTGTTTTCTCACCTAATAATAGTTGAAACAGAAAGCCAAGAGTAATTGAAGAAAACTTCAGGAGAATTTCCTGAAAGCTTCTCTTCGTTTTGCTGTTGAACTTAATTGAGTTTACAAAGACAAGATGCTGTTTATTTTCCTTCTTTCTTATCTCAGTTAGCTTATCAAGTTTGCTAAATTTTGTAAACGAATTAGAATAGGATGATATATAAATAGAATATACTTGGACGGTAGGTTATAACTGGTGCAAACCTTACTTGTTTTGGTCAGATTTGTATTAAATTACTACAATGTGAAATGCTTTTATAATTTCGGCTGAAAGATTTTATTTGTAAAACTGAAATGACAATATGCTGTGCTACTCTTAAATGCATGTCTTCAATTGTATTTACATATAATTAATATTGGTTGATATCTGTTTATTTTTGTACCAGACAAAGATATTTTGAATATGAATTTGTCATCTTTGTTGTACATGTGTGTGAATACTTATCTTCTTTGTATACAAGATTACACATCAACTTGTTATAGTTTTTGTCAAAAATTATGTATTGTACAAATGTACTTTACAGGTTATTGAAAATCGTTATCTCCTTTTCTAAGCTTATCTTATATGTTCATGTATGATTATTATAGTTATAGTTTATATAACTTCTTTAGTTTATTTTCTGTTTGTAGTTAAATTTTTCAAACCTTTGATTTATAACATTCTATTTGTATATTTTATATTTCTAGTTACATGTTATGTTTTATATTTATGTTTTATACTTAGGTTTAATATTCATGTTTAATATTGACATGATTGCCTATTTTTAAACATTATAATTAAAGACTCCATTTATATTCATATGTGCATTATCAGATGTTCATAATGCAGAATCTTTAATTTTTTTTATTGAATAACACAAATTTTATTTTAGATAGTTTGAAAGAATTTATTTTAGATTTTCAAATCAAAATTTTCTTTACAAAACATATATATGCATTTATAACTGTTAAATATTCAAAAATCTCATCAATTTATAAATTGAAAAGCTTGTATTTCATTTGAATTAGATTGAATATTATTAAAATATATTGCCAAAAATTCTGGGTCGTTACATTCATATAGTAAAATCACTTATGAATCTCCAATATTTCTACAAAGAATCCAAGGAGATATATGTCGTCCAATCCATCCTGAATGTGGACCATTCAAATATTTTTTGGTACTAACTGATGCATCAACTTGCTGGTCACATGTATATTTACTTTCTACTAGAAATTTGGCATTTGCCAAACTACTTGCTCAAATAATCAATATGAGAGCACTTTCTTTGATCATCAAATTAAATCAATTCGATTGGGTAATGCAGGAGAATTTACTTCTCAAGTATTTGATGATTATTGTCTCCCGGTAGGAATTGAAGTTGAACATACAGTAGCTCATGTTCATACTCAAAATGGTTTGGTAGAGTCATTAATTAAGCATTTGCAACTTATTGCAAGACCATTGTTTATACAATTAAAGCTACCTGTTTTAGCTCGGGGATATGCAATTCTACATGCATCAAAACGGATTAAAATTAGACCAACGTCTTATCATCAATTTTTGCCATTATAGCTTTTAGCTGGATCCCAAACAAATATTTCACATTTACAAAAAATTGGTTGCATTATGCACGTGCCAATTAGTCCACCTCTTCGTACTAAAATGGGTCCTCAACGTAGATTGAGAATATTTATGGGATTTGATCCACCCTCGATAATTCATTATCTTGAACCTATCACAAGTGATATCTTAACCGAAAGATTTTCAGACTATAAATTTGATGAGACAATCTTCCCGCCGTTAGGGGAAGGAAAGACCGTTCCAATAGAATGGCATGAAATATCATGAAATAATCCATCTATGTCTCATTTGGATCCATGTATCAAATAATGCCAATATGAGGTACAAAGAATTTTGTGTCTTCAGAATATCGCAAATCAAATGCCTGATGCATTTAGTGATGCTGTAAAAATAACTAAATCCCACATTCCAACAGCAAATGCAGCAGCTAGAATTGAAATCCCAGAAGAACCAAAAGCAGCAAATAAATCTAAAGCAAGACAAAAACGTGGAAGACCAATTGGTTCAAAAGACTTGGCGCCTAGAAAAATAAAGTCTAATGAAAAATCATCAATTGATAAATCTTCCAAAGAGGTTATAAGTGATCTAAAAGATAACTTAAATGAAAATCCCAGTTCTCCTAAAAGTGCTGAAGGAACTATTATTCCAGAAGAAATAATAAAAACTTCCAATAATAAAATGGTACCTAACAATAATGAGATCTCAATATTTTATGCAAGCTATGGAGAAATGTGGGATCGAAGTAAAACAATAATTGATGATGTATTCTCATTCGCAGTAGCTACTGAAATAAATGAAAGTCATGACTATAATGAGAATAATGATAATGAACCAACCAGCATAAATGAATGTCGAAAAAGACATGATTGGCCAAAATGGAATGATATTATACAAGTTGAGCTAGATTCACTTCAAAAACATGGTGTGTTGGGCCAATAGAGAAAACATTGGAAAATGTTAAACTGGTTGGTTATAAATGGGTATTCGTTAGGAAACGAAATGATAAAAATGAAATCGTGAGATACAAGGCACAAATTATTGCACAAGGTTTCCTGTAGAGACCAGGTTTTGACTTTAAAGAAACATACTCTTCTGTTATGGATGTCATAACATTTCGGTATTTGATAAGCCTTATAGTTTCTGAAAAGCTTGATATGAGATTAACTGATGTTGTGACAGCTTATCTTTACGGTGAGTTAGATACCTATGTTTAAAATCTCAAATGGATATAAGTTTCCTGAAGCAAAATCAAAATCCATGTACTCACTAAAATTGAGACGTGGTTTAAAACAATTCGGAAGAATATGGTATAATCGTCATCATGAATACTTGGTTAAAGAATGATATAAAAACAATCTCATTTGTCCATATGTCTTTATAAAGAAATCGGTAAAGGGATTTGCTATTTTAGCAGTTTATGTTGATGATATAAATTTGATTGGAACTTCAGAAGAGATTGATGAACCAATAAACTTAAAGAAAGAATTTGAAATGAAAGATCTTGGCAAAACTAAATATTATCTTGGTCTACAAATCGAGCATAGTATTAGTGACATATTGATCCATCTATCAAACTACATTGAGAAAATCCTCAAGTATTTTCAAATGGATAAAGCATATCTACTTAGTACGCCTATGGTTGTCAGATCTTTGGACATTAAAAAGGACCCTTACCATCCGAAAACAGAAGATGAAAATGTGCTTGATCCAGAAGTACCATATCTCAGTGCCATTGGTGCATTATTATATTTAGCCCAATGCACGAGACCAGATATTGCATTCTCAGTAAAACTTCTAGCAAGATACAGTTCAGCACCAACAAAAAGACACTGGAATGATATAAAACATATCATGAGATATCTTCATGGAACGACAAATTTAGGCTTGTTTTATTCTGACATAGGTAATAACCCAAATATAGTTGAATATGCTGATGCAGGTTATCTTTCTGATCCATATAAAGCAAGATCACAAACTGGATATGTGTTAGTAACAGTTACAGCTATTTCATGGCGATCTACAAAGTAAACGTTGGTAGCAACACCATCAATCACTCTAAAATACTAGCATTACATGAAGCAAGTCGAGAATGTATTTGGTTGAGATCACTAATTGAGCATATTTGCAATAGGTGTCAACTCCCTTCAGTTACAGAAGAATTAACTATTATTTATGAAGACAATGCAGCTTGCGTAGCTCAGATTCAGGCGAGCTACATTAAGGGTGGTAGGACGAAATACATTTCTCATAAATTCTTCTTCACACATGAACTACAAAAGGATAATAAGATGGAGGTGAAACAAATCCAATCCAAAAAAAATCCAGCCGATCTATTCACAAAGGAACTTTCAAAACCAACGTTTTAGAAAATGGTGTATAAAATTGGTATGCTCGGATGCATCAACAGACTAATTGAATAATGCGTTATGAATCAGGGAGAGCATATAAAAATATGTTATGTGTACTTTTTTCCTTCACTAATATTTTTTCCACTGGGTTTTTGATTAGTAGGGTTTTAATGAGGCATTATCTTGATCCAGAAGTATCGACCCTCATGGTAACATTTGTTACCTAAAGATGAAATTAAATTGCACTCGTTTCCTTGTTTATGATTTTTCCCATTGGGTTTTTCATAACAAGGTTTTTAATGAGACACTTACTCTTAATATTTTTACATACGCATATTCAGGGGGAATGTTGTAATACATATCAATCATAGGGGTGAATATGCTAAATGTCAAAGGAAATTATTATAATCTCCACTACATATGGAGCATATAAATAGAAAGTCCAATTGTATTGTATGGAAGATCAGATAAATGAATAAAAATGTTTCTCTTTAATAACTTATGTTTCCTTTATCTCATAACAATAGAAAAATACTTAAGATTAACATTAAGGGTAATATTGTCAAAATAATAACATATGTTTACCGATAATTGTACTATCTTTGTTCTCACACTTTTTTGGTGTCAACGTGAACTATCAAAAATGTCACTTTACATATATTATCAAGATATCATTATCATCTAAAAAAAAGGTTTAACAAATAAAATTATTTACCTAATTCAAAACGCCTCTCTACAACTATTACCAAATCGTAAGTTCACTTGAAAATAGATATAATAAATAATGTCCATGGGTGCGGTGCAGTGGAAAGGAGGCTTGGGTTCTGATAAAAGGACTCAGGTTCGAATCTTGCCATGCGCTTCCCTATTCTATATAAATTTAACAAGGGGTATAAGGACTCGAATCAGCGGACGGTTTTATTATACCCTCCTCATGAGTTTACCGACCGTCCGGGTTCTCTTGAGTTTTCAAAAAAAAAATATAATAAATAAACCTTTTTCACCAATTCAAAATGCCTCTCTACAAATACTGTAACATCACGCCTTTTCACACGCTTTAAATCGACACACGTACCAATTCAAACCATACGGAAGGACGGGTTGTTATGGGGTAAATAAGAAAAACAAGAAAGAATTTTAAACAAAATAGAATCTCACAGCGGAAGGATAAAATATAATAATCAAATATACAGTTCATGAAGTTGTTTACAAAATATTTAATTTTACTTATACAATATATATCAAAGTTGCACATACCAACAAATAAAATCAATGCAGCGGAATACAGTGTAGTGGAACAATATAATAAATAATAGTACTACAAATCTTCATCTTCGTCTTCCAGAATAAAATCTTCAAATCCTGAAACGCTCAGGCTGACCCGAGCGAATTGAAAAACAAAACACTCGAGTCAGAACTAAAAGATCTTATGTGAGTTAAATCAACAGAAATAAATATGAGTGCAGTAACTCAAGAGATGCTCGGGATTTACATCTCCTAAGGATCCGTTAAACTATTTACTGTGTAGTATATTTCGCTATTATAATAGTGTCTAATTGTAAAATAAACTTACTTTAAAATAGCGTTAAGGCTTTATATTTTCCACCTTAACACGTAATAATGCCAATAGTCTATATAGTACCGTAATACCTCCTGATCGGGAGGCTACCAGAGGATACTCCATAGGTACGACACAAATAGAAACTCGTACAAGGTGCACTAGGGTAGGTGACACGGCACAACTAGGCAATGCCAGGGTAGATATACCAATTACGCTTCTGGGTCGGCAGTAGCGCGTAGCCGCAGCTACCGTCCACCTCGAGCCACGCCCTCAAATCAAAGAAAAGAATCAAAGTGGCCACCGAATCAATCCAAATGTCAAAGTATAATATCGAAGGGATGTGTCCGATCAAAGGTGCTACCTCAATTAACCCATCGATCGCTCCTGTTTTATCCACCATATGCCAACTCACGGGAGTTGGGTCCACGTATTTACCTCAAAGGAAACGTCGCCACCATCCTACTTCATTCTGGAATCTTCACCGCATACACGGTTGTTAAAGTGGATTTCGGATTTGGCAGAGAATATGACAACTTCCGATCCCGATCTCTTCAACAACCAAACGTTATTATAACACCGCGATCTTTTCAAAATAGTTTATACTTTAAAACCAGAATAAAATATCCATTTCAAAATCATATAAATACGATATCATTTCTATTTTAAAACCCAAATCAATATGAAATCATTTTTATTTCAAATATATCCTTTTTCAAAAATCATAGTACTTTCAAATATATATACCTTAAACCCGTAGCTTCGAAACATAAATTTCAATACTTAAATGGTTTAAAAATAAATTACTTTATAAAGTAAATTAGATTTTTAATTTCTCAAATCAATTCCAAATACAGATTTGAATTTCCAAATAAACCATTTAAATTTCCCTATATTTCAAAGTTTTAAATATTCCACCATTTCAGAACTAAATTTTTAATTCATATATATATGCTAAATTCACTTTACTATTTTACTATTATTTAGTTTTGAAATACTTGCTTAATAAATCCCATATCCTTTAAATAAAACTTTCAAATTCAATAATTGAATATTCCTCAATTTATTTAAACTAGATATATTCACTTACCGAATTAAGTTATAACACCATATTCTTTTTAAATCTAAATTTCTATAAGATCTTAATTAAATAAAATCTCAAATCAATTTCAAAACTATCTTCTCAACTTTGATTTATAAAATCAATATAAACTCTATATTAGAATATAATTTAAGTAAATACTTATCCATAATATATTTTAATAAAATCAACTTTCTTATTAAACTTACTTCATACTTTAACCAATTATACATAGCTTAAAACCAAGAATTTAACTATATATAAAATAGCCTTTATCAAATATCCAAAATCAATATCTCACAAAACCATATATATATATTTCTTTACAAAATCGTAGAAAAATCATTTCAAAATATTTTATATATATACCACGACGCCTGTATAAAATTTTCTATCCTATGGTCAAGTAATACGGATATTTATCATTTCAATCCGAAATTTAAAAATAAAAATGCGGTTATGTATCATTTCAAACCGCAATCCCGAATGAAATGAAAATGCATAATAACTTGCAGTTTATAACCATATAAAGTTCAGCATCCATTCATCCAATATCAACCATCAACCATTTATCCCAATCATCATCCAATTCAAACAATAGCATCAATATAGAACGAATAATACACAACAAGTATTAACTAGCAGTTTATATTCAATGATAAATTAAATAACTATTTAACTGGCAGTTTATATGTAATAATAAATAAATAACAATTTAACTAGCAATTTATATGCAATGGATAATTAAATAACAATCTAATTAAATAAATGCAATTTAACTGAGAGGATGATTAAAATACGCCAAATAATCATAGATAAATTTTAAATCACATCAAAAATTAATTTAACAAACATAAGAAATCTTAGAAGTTGTGAGTGGGTTAAAACACTCACCTTTGATTTTAGCCCATAAAAATCCAAACAGAAGCGCAAAACTCAACAGTCTCCAAATTCAACTAAATCAATTTCATGTTTTCCGGAATATAAATTTGAATCCAACAGAAGAAATCGCACGTGAATCAAAGTTTATATGCAAAAGATATTCATGTTACAAGAAGTATTATTAAAATAAAAATTAGTACAGGTTAAAAATATATATAAATAAACAAATTTTAATACTTACGTTTTCTCAAGATGAGGCTTCAGGAAAAGATTGAAGAACAACTAAGATGAGGACAGAAAGTGTACGAAAAATGAAAAAGAATCATTATTATAAAAGAATGCTTTTGGATTTGCAAGAATAAGAGCTTTTGAATATGAGGTGTTAGGAGAAAGAAGAAATAAGATGTAGGTTATTTATAATTAGAAAACGAATGTGGAGGGACAAAAATAAATGTCACGTTTTATTATTAAAGCTTCAGGTATTAATAATACATAAGGAAATGCAAGTAGGAATGGAAAAGTTTGTAAATGAAAGTAGAATTTTGTATACGTGAAAATGAGGTGGCAAAAATTAAATACAACCTAAAAGTGCTCAGGTATTAAACGGATGGAGAAATAAACGGATCAAGTATTAATAGTAAGGTAACTATTTTAAAACGTCCGTGCAACAATTAATAAAAAAAAAATGAAGGGACCATGTACCTCGCACAACCTTTTGAAATTTAATTTTTTTGTAACGTAACCAAATTAACTTCATTAACTCAAATTACTAAATCTATTAACTGCAATCAAAGTTTCCTTTCCTTTTAATTGAAATATTTGAATTACATTAATTGCAGTTACTTACAGAGTTAAATTTTAAAACAGACAACTAAAATGGATAAAAAATTAGAACAATTGTTTATTTAAACACGTTTATAAATTTGTTGTTTATGCACAAGAGTAATAAATAGATTATTTCCTATTCTTGTAATCAGTCTGTAAGCTAAAACACAATTCAAATAAACATATATTTCTTTCTTTCAAATCAATCTTTCTATTCTTTATTTTAATGAAATTAAACCTACATTCACAGATGAAACCTTCATTTAATTTATGCAAATGTTTTTTTCATTGAATCAAAACTTTCCTTATATTTTCAGAAAACATATGCTGCTTTTATTCTCTCTCCTATTAATTAATTAGAAATTTTCAATTACATTCATTTCAGTTGATTAAGTTTCAAAATGGACTAAATGAATGTAATGAGAAGTCAAACAATTTTTCCTATCTAATAGTAATTTAAACATATTTACATTATTGGATACAAATAGTAATTATACATTTCTCACTAAATAATAGTTACTCATCTCTACAATCAATCTTTCAGCTAACAAACATTTCAAATAAATAAACATATTTTTACTCTTTACAAAACTTATTCATTTATATTCTTTTATTTTGATTTTCACTCCTTACTATTAAAGCAATCATTACATTATGAATACAATTAACATTTCTTTTTATTACATTCACACTACAATTATGGTTTTATTCCACATTAATGTAACATTTTGTTGACATTTATTTGAAATTGATCAGTTAAATTGGTAACAACACCAATTGTCACCATTATACATTTTGTAATATTTGTAAGTTAATTCTTTACAAATAGTTATTACAACAACTCTCATTACACTATACTTATTCCATTTCTATCCATTACACATTGATTTCTTAATAAATCAACCTTTAAATTATTAATTGCCTTTTAAATCCTACTATAAATCAATGCACACATTTATTTAAAATTTATACTCCTAATTTATTCTTGATTTCATTCTTTTTATTAAATCTATTAGCACTCTATGAATAAAATTTACATTATTACCGCATATTACCTAAATTTACATTAACGTAATACCTAAATTTAAATTTACTTTATTACCACATATTACCTAAATTTACATTATTTCCACATATTACCTAAACTTACATTAACGTAATACCTAAATTCAAATTTACATTATTACCACTTATTACCTAAATTTACATTCATATCTTGTAATTATTTTCTTAAACTCATAATTGTAATACCAAGTTTCATTTTAATTTTCAATTGATTCCCACTCACAGCTTAATAGCCTAAGTAAACTGGTAACAAATAATAACGGTCACTATTTGCCCTAAATCACATTTATGGGTTTATAGTTTACAACAAATGTTGCAATGACTCATATGCTATTGATTTTATCCAATTACCATTCAATTTATTCTAATTCATCAATTTGTACAATATATCTCTTATTTTCTTAAAATAAATTTATGTTTCTATTAAGTTTTCATTCACACTTCCGTTATTATATTAATAATCATTGAAGTAACATTTATTATCAATAACAACATTATAATTACTTGCAGAATACTGATTTTTCAATGACCATTTATTGTAATTTAAATTCATTAATTTAATTCAATGCTTACATTTTATTTTCATATATTTAGTTTATTTCCAAATATTCCTATTTACAGTCAATTTTAACCTAAACAGTCGTTTCAATCAATTTGAATTGCATTAAATTGGTTATTCATCACTGCCATTAACATTACTACCTTAATTTACATACAGTTACTATTAATCAACGTATTATTCCATCGGTAAATTAAATGCCTACTTTTATTTACTTGTATTTTAAATTTTATACCCAAGTGCAACCAATTTACACTTTCCATTATTATATAAATTTGGATTCCATTCTAGTTAATATTTTTATTGGTAATTCATAAATCCAACATTCCCCTTTTGTTTCTTATATTAAACTTATAACCAAGTATGACAATTTACACTATTTCAATTAATTGCAATATAAATTTTAAATTGTTGATTTTAATTACAATTGATACATCTAATTTCTACATTCGCTCCCATATAAATTATAAGATTTTTATTTCTTTCTAAATTTAGATTAAAAATCTTATTAATTTAATTCATTTTAAACATCGAATTTTGCGGGTCGTTACAAATACTATCAAATAAAATCATATCACTTAAAAATATGATCTAGCATTTATTCTTTATTAATTGATAATGAAATAAAAATTGAAATAAATTAAAAATAAGATGTTGCAACTTAGAAATAAAAACAACTATCTACATATTATTTCAACTTAAAAATACGATTAAGCATATACAATTTGTATAAAAACAATTCACGTGCGAGATGCGTGCCATAACGTTCGTAATAATAAAATAAATTAACAACGAGAATGCAAAATACAATATTTCAACTATTCAACCATCGGCATTGACGAGTATATTAAACGGAAAAGTCTATTTAAACACAAATTATGGACACAATTGGTGACACAATTGATTTTCATTATTAGATTGCGCCCTGATTTCCACCTTCCATATAAACACAAAAATATTTAACGGCTAAGATACTTTGCGTCCCAATTTATGTCTAATTTTGTGTTTAAATAGCCGCTCCCATTTTAAACATTCAACAGTTTAAACAAACACATACTTGCTCTAAAATTATTCATCTCTTCCTCGATGCATATCTTTGAAATACATATAACGAAAAAATTGATTTTTGGAATCATCTTTATAAACTGTATGTACGTTTATTTTTTTAAAACTGACCTTAGTTCCGTTGGCAGAGCGGAGGACATCAAAGAACAACTATCTACTCAGACGAACTTTGCCCTTACCCTAACAAATCATCTTCTCACTAAATCGACCGATTCTAATCTCGCCACCTCACCCGTCTCTCTCCATGCTATCCTCTCCATGTTAGCCGTTGGATCTAAGGGGTCCACTCAGGATCAGATCCTCTCGTTCGTCGGATCCAAAAACGCGTCCGAAATCAATGTTCTAGCGTCGCAAGTCGTGGGTATAGTGCTTAGCGATGGGTCTGCAAGTGGTGGGCCAATGTTAAGGTTTGGGAATGGAGTTTGGCTCGATTCTTCACTTGCCTTGAAGAATGAGTTGGGGGCAGTTCTTTCTGAGAAGTTCAAAGCTGAGGCCAAAAATGTTGATTTTCAAACCAAGGTCAGGCAGATTTTTAGTACTTTTGTTACAGGTGATTCCTTTTGTGTATCCCTTAAAAAATTAAAATGGTTAGGCGTTCTAGGTTAGATTATTATGTGCTCCAGCTTGGAAAGTGTAGGTTCCATAAGCATGACTTACATTAGCTATATTTGTTGTTTGATGTTATAAGAGCTAGAGCTTCTATAGGAACATCGAATTATGTTCATCCAATCAAGTTCAAACATGTATACGTACAAATTTTGTAGTAAATTTCACAATTTGCAGAAAGAGGGTGAAAGTTTACGAGTCTGAATCATGCAAGTTATATTATTAGGTTACTTGACATAGTTGACAGTACACTGATATAACCTTGGTATGTATGATGTGTTTAATTTCAGTTCCTACAAAGCATATTGTACCTTTACTGAACAAAAGTAAATTAGACGATGGAAGTTCCCAAAGTCTGATGTTAAAGCTGTAGTTACACCAGAAAGCAGCATGCAGAACCTGGATATGAATCACACATCAATGGCAAACATATTGTAGTATATGTTAATATGATAAATATGTTAGCTTAAACGTGAAGGGAGGATCCAAGAGTAATATAGTCTAGGCCATGAATCGTAAAAAAGCTACTTGACCCAAGTTGTAAATTTGCGTGATTGGCAGTTCGTTGCACATTGTTAGCCATCCTCCTCGTTACTGATTTTTAGTTCTAGGAAGTTGTGTTGTCATGATGATCAATGTGTCGGTTGATAACTTAATCTTGCTTCGTATATCATGCTTAATCTTGTCAAACCAGCCATATTTGTGTGAATTTTTCCAATTGCTCGAGTAGGCATATTATGACATAATAGTATGTGCGGTCTCTCAGGAGGAATAACTTTGTTGTAAGAGGTAAGAGTAATGTAAAGGCTAATACAGTCAATGTCATACTATATTTTCACATCTTTGAATTTGAATTGTCAACTAAAAAAACTTAAGGAGAGGCAACATTGAATCGGTCCTTTTTAGAAGCTACAAAAGACAGTCACAAGTTTTAATGCAAACATGTGTTTATTTTGTTTTATAAAGAAGTATATAACACTATATAGAAATATCTGTCTAGTATTAACTGACTTCTAACTGTTATCCTGCTCAATGTTTTAGCATATCGATTTTAATTGCTGTCAAGTATCTTCACCTTTTTGAGCGTTATCTGCATGTATTTTTGGCTTGAAGCAAAACCCTGTTGTTACCTTGAAATTTTGAGATCAGCGTGAATGTGTAATTCTAAATGCTGCAAAATTTCTATGAGTGCTAATAAAGCATCACTCGTATTCTTTTTTTAAAAAAAAGTGCTGCAAAAATTCCGAGACCGCCCATCACATTGAATATTATTAATCCATCAATTAGGGGTGACATCCTAGTTGTTAAGTAATTGTCTGCTCAACTCCTCAAAATTTTCCCTGTTCAAGGATTACATTGGCTGTGGTATTGTGATCAACTCTCATGCCAGTGTAGAACTAATAATGCGTTTACAATATGTTCTGCAGTGGAAGTTGTAGACTATCTGGACAACCCCACCCTCAGACACACCCACCCACCCCCCTCCCCCCCAAAACCCCCCTCACCCCACCCCAGGGTCAACAAACAAACACAAGAATACATGTATGGGTCATTTCAATAAATCAAATTCAATTGTTTTTCAAAGCATATGTCAAAATGGATGAGTGAAAATGAACTATGTTTAAAAGTCATATTCTGACTTATTTTAGAAACATTTTTTTTTTTGGCCTTTTGGACTTTAAAAGTATATTTGATTACTATCAATTTACTTATTTTAGTTTTATATGCAAGTATTTTACCAAATTGACTTAATCTTCTGAATTTTTAAACGTAAAATGTCTTTTAAGCAAAAACAAAAGAAATAATGCTTTTGACTGCCAAAATGGCTTTTAGAGTAAATTGTTATATTTTCAGATGGTTGTTCTATCAAATGTTCTAGACTACTGATATATTAAATGGGATGAATACTGTTCCATGGTGTCTGTGATAAGTCCCATAAATACCCCTAATCAAAAGCAAACTAGAAGCAGGTAATTTTTCGTAACATCTTTTCCTTACAAATGTTTTAGGCCTATCCCATTCATTTGTACTATGCAGAAGCAACCAAATACATCGGAATGAGTGTGATTATGGCGTGGAGAAGAGGATAGTAGCATGAAACTGAATAGCTGCTTTGTCTTCAAACTTATATAAAATAAAATAAAAATAAAAAATCTGTATATAATTAGTTGTAGTTTGGAATGACTGGTTAAGCTGATATTCTTCTTTTTTCAGGTTAAAATAGTAGGATAGTTCTAATATTCAAGTTTCATACTATGTTATATAAATACTCGTAACATTTATTCACACAATGATTCTACTTATTTTATATTTTATAATAATGGAATACATAAACATAACAGCTTCAAAATGTTGACCTATAATAATTGATTATTTACAACCTCTATTTTATTTTCTGGAACTGTAATGTCTGAAACTCGGTAGATAATAGTGTTGGTGCGAGATTCCAACACGAGACCACTCGAATCGAAACCCCACAAGCACAGCGGAAGACGGAATCGTGGTAAGAAGTGTAAAAACAACCAATTAACAACTCAATTCCAATCTCAATCAATCCAAAAGCAATCACAATCCCAAACAAGCAATATATAGAAATCAAAGCAATAATGAAAAATAAATCACACTGCGATTTATAGTGGTTCCACTAACGTTGTGTTAGTGTACATCCACTTTAAGAGAGAGTTTTTATTAATATTGATGAGAAGAGTACAAGAGATTGAATACAATTATCAAATTCTGATTAGAATTGAATGTGTGGAGAAGAGAATTGAAGAAAATTAGGTTTTGATAAACCCTAATTTGATGGAGGCTAATCTCTTGCGGTTGCTTGCACGCATCTCTAGATCTGGAACCTGAGGCTAGCTTATATAGAAGAATAGAAACCCTACGCAATATTTCAAAATTGCTTCTGCAGATATCACAAATTTTCATCCAAGTCCGTACGAGAAAAAACAGACGGAAGACGTTTCAGACGTTTGACCAAAAGGTCAGACCTCTGGTTTAACTCACTTGAGTGACTTCACTTCAGATCAGACGTTTGACCCATTTGGTCAGACGTCTGACAGAATGCTCTGGAAGCAATTCTGTCCAATCAGACGTCTGAACGTTTTGGTCAGACGTCTGAGATAAGTTTATGTCCCAACTCAGCCCATTTCGCTATTTCTCTTATAACTTCCACCTCCGAACTCCGATTTGCGAACCGTTTTCTCCGTTACGAGGCTATTTCAGACATCTACAAATCCGCATATAGTGTCGTCAAAATTCAACACTCCACATCGACACTATATCTATCTTCAATTCCCATGGTACCATACCATCAACGACAACCGATAGCGTCAACTATCACTTCTTCTACCTTCAACCAAACATGAATGATTTCCCAATGAGTTCCGCCAAAGCCACCGCCCATTGCACTCCACCAACGAGCTCAGGTAAGCCCCCGTCCGCTAATGAAATGTTGAAAACATCCAAATTCTAAGTTATCTCACCCAAGACTAGCACTTACCAAGAAGATAGAATCTCAATCTCTCACTGATACTCTTCCTCATCTACCACCAAGCTCCTCCCTTAACTGTGCCACCCCATGGCACTTAGCACTTCTCCAAGCGAATCAAGTTCGAGCAATGCTCGAACTTTCCAACCGGCAATGCCTTAGTGAACATATCCGCCGCGTTATCCTTTGTGTGCACTTTTCGAAGATATACTTGCTTATCTTCATCCATGGCTGCTAGAAATGACTCTCTCACCTCAATATGCTTAGTCCGTGAGCTAAACGTCAAATTCTCTGCCAAGTGAATAGCACTCTGGCTATCACATCGAACATCAATACTATCTTGCCCGAATCCCAAGTCACACAATAATCGCTTCAAATAGAATGCCTCCTTTGTCGCCTCCACTGCGGCTATCAACTCCACCTCCGTAGTGGATAAAGCAACTACGGTCTGCAATCTAGATCTCCAACTTATGGTTGTACCCCAAGTGTGAAGACATCCGGAAGTTGATTTTCTTCGATCCCTATCACCGGCGTAGTCCGAATCACAATAACCAACCAACTTGCAATCCATCGCCTTACTACCGTCAAAAACAAGACCATAAGATGATTTGCATCTAAGATATCTCAATATAAGCTTCACAGCTTCTCAATGTGATTTTCCCAGATTAGCCATGTATCGACTAACCATCCCGACGGCATTTGTAATATCGGGCCTTGTACACACCATAACATACATAGACTTCCAACCGCACTAGCATATGACACCTTTGCCATATATGTCTTGCCTTCCTCCAAGATAGGTGATTTTTTACTCGAAAGCTTCGTGTGCAAAGGTAAAGGTGTATTTGACGCCTTTGCATTTTTCATGCTAAACCGGCAAAGCACTTTCTCAGTGTACTCCTTTTGAGTTAGTTTCAACTCAAAATGCTTTCGATCTCTTACAATTTTCATGTCCAATATCCTTCTTGCTTCTCCAAGATCCTTCATTTCAAACTCCGATTTCAAACTTAGTTTTAGATTGTTGATTTCATTCTTATCCTTAAAAGCAATGAGCATGTCGTCCACATACAAGAGTAAATACACCCAACAATCATTTTTCAACTTCTTGAAATAAACACAAGCATCTTTGATGCTTCTCTCAAAACCATTTTCAAGCATGAAATGATCAAACCTCTTGTACCATTGTCTAGGTGATTGCTTTAAACCATATAGCGATTTCTTCAACTTGCAAACCAAATTTGACTTACCATCCACAACAAAACCTTCCGATTGCTCCATGTAGATGTCTTCATCCAAGTCCCCATGCAAGAATGCGGTCTTCACATCAAGTTGCTCAACTCCAAGTCGTGAATAACAACAATAGCAAGTAACATCCGGATAGAAGTATGGCGCACAACCGGTGCGAATATCTCATCATACTCCTTTCTCTTTCTTTGCGCAAACCCCTTAGCCACTAGCCTAGCTTTGTATTTTCCATCGTCCTTCACCTTGTATATCCATCTGCAACCAATAGCATGATTTCCTTTAGTAAGTGGAACCAAATCCCAACTTTGATTCTTCAACAATGATTGCATCTCTTCCTCCATAGCACAAATCCATTTCGAGCTATCACTCGACTTCACGACATCATCAAGGTCCATCGGCTCATCTTGGACTACATGAAGAGCATAGTCCAAATTATAACAAAAACTAAGATAGTTCCAATCACAATATCTTTCGGATGGTCTTATAGACGACGACCAACCCGAGTAGCAATACCATCACCCAAACTCTCTTCGGCTCCACCTTGAACCGAATCTTCTCTAGAATCATGTACATCACTAACACTACTAGAGGCACCATGTGGACTATGTGATGTAACATCAACCCTACTTCCTCACAAGCATCTCCTACCACTCTACTCTCTCTATTCCTTAATTTTCTTCTCCTTTGATTCATCATGAACCAAATCCGGAATATCCGATGAGCTCACTTTCTCCTTGAACACTGCCGACTCATCAAAAGTAACATGACGAGAATTCACTACTTTCTTCGTTTTCGGATTCCAAATCCGATAGCCCTTTACACCGTCCGTATAGCCAAGCAAAATCCCCTTGAAAGCTCATGGTTCAAGCTTATCATTTCCCGGATCATGCACATAAACCGGACTGCCAAACACACGAAGATAACTCAAGTTAATGCACTTCTCTTCCACACTACTTCAGGAATTTTGTTACCAATAGCTGAGCACGGAATTCGATTAATAATGTGCAATGCGGTTGACAAAGCTTCAGCCCAAAATCCCTTCGACAAACCCGATGTCAATCTCAAGCATCGAGCTTTCTCAAGTAGAATACGATTCATTCTCTCCGCAACACCATTTGATTGTGGATCTCCAGGTGTAGTAAAATGTCTCCGAATACCATGATGCTTGCAATACTCTAGAAATTCTTCAAAAACATACTCTCCGCCATTGTCAGACCTTAGAACCTTCAAAGACGTCCACTTTCATTCTGAACAAGAGCTTTCCACGCTTTGAACTTTACAAATGCCTTCGACTTGGCCTTCATTACATACACCCAAACTTTTCGAGAAAAGTCATCTATAAAAGAAATATAATAGCGAGCTCCACCTAAAGAAGCTACAGGTACCGGTTCCCAAATATTCGTGTGAATATACTCAAGAACCCTTCTTGAATCATGCTTTCCCTCACTGAATGAAACTTTAGTTTGCTTCCCCACGGCACATTCTTCACAAAACTCTAACTTGTTGAAACTTTCTCCATCGATCATCTCCCTCTTTCGAAGAACATCCATACTCCTCTCCGAGACATGACCCAACCTCAAATGCCACAGTCTAGTCGCATCCAAGCCACGAGAACTATCAACGCCTATACAAGTTTCACCTTCTACGGTCACTCCTTGAAGCAAATACCATGAGTCCTTGCACCTTTCATCATCACAAGCGCACCATTCGAAACCCGCAAGCTATCACTCTCAATAGTGATCTTACAACCTAAATAATCCAGCTGTCCCAAAGAGATAAGAGACTTTCTAAGTCCCGGAACATAGCGCACATTAGTGAGAATACGAACCACTCCGTCAAACATCCGAATTTGCATGGAACCAATGCCTTTCGACTTGCAAATAGCACCATTTTCCATAACAATTGAATTTCCTTCTTTGTTGATGTAAGAAGAAAAACAATTTCTATTCGGCGTCATATGATAAGACGCCCTAGAATCGAGCACCCAATCGCTACTCGAAATATCCGATGCCACCGTCGACAAAACATCTAATTCTCCCTCACCAACTGCACTCTCCACCGCTACTGATGAAGATGCTACTTCCTTCTTTGCTTTCTCCTTGTCCGGACACTCATTCTTCCAATGACCGGGCTTCCTACAAATATAGCACTTGCCTTTTCTTTTCTTCGATTTTCCTCTCCAACCGGGGTTCCTAGATTTATAACGCCCCCGGTTCTCCTTCTTCACATACCTCTTCTTCTCTATAAATAAAACATGACCATTACTAGCACCACTCCTTCCATCACCTAACTCCTTCATTTGATCCCGCAACTTCTCGCTAAGAAGACCTGTCTTGACATCATCAAGAGTCAATGTATCCCGGCTATAGATCAAACTATTTGAGAAACTTGTATAGCGATTTGGCAACGAACACAACAATATCATTGCCTTTTGCTCTTCCTCAATCTTCAAATCTACCGCCTTCATCTTCATTAGCAAATCATCAAAAATGTTTAAGTGCGCCTTTAGCGAAGTACCTTCCTTCATCTTGTAGGTGAAGAACGTTCGCAACAAGATCAAACGATTTGTCGGTGACTTCTTCATATATAATTCCTCCAACTTGTCCCAAATACCCTTAGCGGTTGTTTCACCACTAATTTCAGAGATAATATTCTCTCCCATAGCAAGTTGAAGTGTAGTGAATGCCCACTCTTCCATCTCTTCTCTCTCAACATTTGAGATGTCCGCTGGCAACAAATGTGTGTCAAACACTACCCGATGCACCCGATTCCTCCTTAGACCCCGCTTTCATCTTCCATTGCAATTTTTCAAAATCGTTATCGCCATTCCACTTGTCTATTATCAAATGTGATCCTGAAGTTGCGTACGAGCCACATACATAAGGAGCTATATCACTTGGATTACCCAGTGAAGAACTACTAGAGTTACTACTTAATTCAGGCATTTCTACAACCACCTGCCAACATTAATGCTCTGATACCAAATGTTGGTGCGAGATTCCAACACGAGACCACTCAAATCGAAACCCCACAAGCACAGCGGAAGACGGAATCGTGGTAAGAAGTGTAAAAACAACCAATCAACAACTCAATTCCAATCTCAATCAATCCAAAAGCAATCACAATCCCAAACAAGCAATATATAGAAATCAAAGCAATAACGGAAAATAAATCACGCAGCGATTTATAGTGGTTCTACTAACGTTGTGTTAGTGTACATCCGCTTTAAGAGAGAGCCTTTATTAATATTGATGAGAATAGTACAAGAGATTGAATACAATGATCAAATTCTAATTAGAATTGAATTTGTGTAGAAGAGAATTAAAGAAAATTAGGTTTTGATAAACCTTAATTTGATGGAGGCTAATCTCTTGCGGTTGCTTGCACGCATCTCTAGATCTGTAACCTAAGGCTAGCTTATATAGGAGAATAAAAATCCTAGGCAATATTTCAAAATTGCCCCTGCAGATATCACAAATTTTCATCCAAGTCCGTACGAGAAAAAACAGATAGAAGACGTTTCAGACGTCTGACCAAAAGGTCAGACGTCTGGTTTAACTCACTGGAGTGACTTCACTTCAGATCAGACGTCTGACCCATTTGGTCAGACGTCTGACAGAATGCTCTGGAAGCAATTCTGTCCAAATCAGGCGTCTGAACCTTTTGGTCAGACGTCTGAAATAAGTTTCTGTCCCAACTCAGTCCACTTCGCTATTTCTCTTATAACTTCCACCTCCGAACTCCGATTTGCGAACCGTTTTCTCCGTTACGAAGCTACTTCAGACGTCTACAAATCCTCGTATAGTGTCGTCAAAATTCAACAAATAGGCCATATAACAAAAGCAGACCTATACGTTATTTCACAAACTAGAAATTGTTTCTTATGAGTAAAAGGATAAGTTGAAAGAAGCTCAAAACGGTTGTTGAAGAATGACTTATCTATAATACTAATTAAACAACCTTTGTTCTCACATTTTATACCGTGTCACAAAATTTCAAAATGTCATTTCAAAAAAATGTTTAGAACTTAGAAGATGAGCATCACTTTGCTATGAGAAAACTAGGAAATCAGACCTAAGTGCTACCTATCAAGGAGAAATTACAAAATTTAGTCAAAATAGAATGAAATAAATCAATGTTTATACAAAATAAATGGTGAAACAAATGTCATATAAGACTCTTTTTATTTTTTGTGCTGTTGTAGATAGGATGAGAAACAATAGGAGATTTAAAAAACAAAAAAATGTAGAGAAATGGATGAAATATAAACAGGGATGCATAAAAAATGGTAATTGATTTTTTACTAAAAAAAGGGGGAAAAAACTGTTTTAAAATTGGAAGTAGTATATATGTGTATTTCTTTAATCGGGTACTTATAATGACAATTATTAACATACATAAAGCAATCTTTTTTATTACACAATTATATGTACACATCGAATATGAATCTTCTGATCCAAGGTTCGTGATTTAAACCGTCTTCAATTTAAATTTGAACTTTGAAGGATCCCATTTTAAATTTCCCGATTCCATTTCTGTTTGTGGTGTCCATGTATAACCATCCATAATTACTAATAATGGTGATAATTGTCTAGGCCATTGAAGCTGCAATTGAGGTCAATTCATGGGTCGAGAACGTGACCACGGGCCTCATTAAGGAACTTCTTCCTCCTGGATCGGTCGATAGCATGACAAGGCTTATAATAGGTAATGCCTTATATTTCAAAGGCACATGGGAAAATATGTTCAATTCATCCGAAACCAAAGACTCTGACTTCTATCTACTAAACGGGAGCTCTATACAAGTACCATATATGACTACCAAAGAAATGCAGTTCATTAGTTCATACGATGAATTTTCAGTCATCAAACTTCCTTACAAGCAAGGCGGAGACAAAAGAAAGTTCTCTATGTACATATTTCTACCTCATGAAAAAGATGGCTTGCAAAACCTATCTGTTAAATTGAGCTCCGAACCTGGGTTTCTAGACCACCATCTTCCAAAGCAGAAGGTTCTAGTAGAAAACTTCAAGCTTCCAAAGTTCAAAATTTCATCTGGGGTCGAGGCATCGGAAGTATTCAAAAGTTTGGGATTAACATTACCTTTTGATGGAGATGGTGATCTAACTGAAATGGTTGAATCATCTACTTTCAGTGAAAACTTATTCGTGTCTTCAATTTTTCACAAGTCTTTTATTGAGGTTAATGAGGAAGGAACTGAAGCTGCTGCTGCATCTGCAGCAGTTATTGGTGTGGGTTCAAGTGCAGTGCAGCCATTTGATTTCGTAGTTGATCATCCTTTCCTCTACGTGATCAGAGAAGATATGACTGGAGTTTTGCTTTTTACTGGCCATATAATTAATCCCTTGTTATCTGAATGATTATGGTCTTAACTGAGCGTTAATTTATATATAAACTTTGGAACATACATGATATCTTGCTGCGTGCTTGTATAAGATCGTATTTATATGTCCCTATTAGGTACTCTTTGTAGTGCTTCTAAGTTACTTGTAATGACGGTTTTGGTTTATAACATGGGGAGGACGAACCATCCACGACAAACTAGATATTGTTAACACATTTGAGTATATGTAATTAGAGCAATTTAATAAGGCATTTATCGAATATCTAAAGTGGCATATATTGATACGTAGAAAATCTTTTTTAATCCAAGTTTATAAAGATGTCTTCTTTTTATAATTTGTTTTTTATTTTTATTTTTCCCTTCTTTGCCCTTCTTCTTCAATCTTTTCTTCTTCAATGCTTTTTACAGGTTTATTTTGTGTAAATCAATCTCTTTTGATTTATGTATTCTACCGAGCATTAAGCTTTGGATTAAATTTATTATCGAGTTTTATTATTTTGTTCAGGCTTGATTTTCATGTACGCTGGGTTAACGGTGTCTTCTTCTCACATGTTTAATTTTTTATTTTTTTAGAAAAATGTGTGATACTCTAGAATAAATGAGAGCATACATTAGGGCCATCAATGGATCGTGTTGGGTCGAGTTCGGGTCGGGTCAAATCGGGTTCGGGTTATTTTTTAATCGGATCTGGTTAACCCGTTTATTAAACGGGTCATGTTTTTTGAACACGAACCCAACTCGTTTATAAACGGGTTGACCCGACTCGCGTAACCCGTTTAACTAAACGGGTCGTGTGGGGTCGGGTTTAAACAGGTTGACACGTGTACCCAATAACCCGTTTACACAATATTTGCAAAATTAGCAATTCTTTTCAGGTGCAGAAGAGCATACAAAATTGTAACTCATACATGAGCATTTAGCCTAAGTCATCAAATATAAGAAAATAGCATCATACATGAGCATATACGAGTAGAGTAACACAATTTTTAACATGATACAACATTCGGGCAAATATATCTATCTAAATAGTCACTCCAAATTTGCAAATATTCGATAATCAACATGAAAATGATATTCAAATATAATTTGACAACTACAATATGACAACGACAATGCATTACGACAACAATCTTGCAAGCAATTCGACGTATATGATAGAAGCTTTCCAACTTAACCTATATCCTTGCTCTGCCTGCAATAGTTGTAAAAAAAGGTAGAATAATAAATAATTCTATCATTTTAATTTTTAAAGATAAACAATAGGCAGTTAATCATTTAACATCTGTTATGTATAATGAATGGTCATTCGTCAGCCGGCAATTTTAAGTTTTTAACACTACAGAGGTAATGATCAGTGGATGTATGTTTCTGTAAAAGTAAATGGAGAATTTTCACTCACCTGTGCAGGCTATCAAACATACCGTCAAACATACTATCTGTTTAGTATCAAACATACTATCTGTGCATATTAAATTGAGAATAGAAAACAGCTGAGTAATTCACTTAAGAGAGAATAAAAAATAGCAAAGTGGGTTAAATTATATTTTGTTAGACCATTACCTAACATCCAATATATGTTAGAACATATAATGTCAAAAGATTAACTCAGCACGTCAGAGAGAATATGATTATTTTGCTATTACAAGGAAATACCAAATAAATCACTTCAAGTGTTTCATAATTAGTATAGCACCGTAAGGTGTTTCAAATAACTATTACATGCTATGCACTTTTTATCAAAAGTACAAAAACAAATGGTAAAGGTTTGCAAATATTGAACATGTTTACCCACTTGAATGGATTCTTAGGTTTGCAAATATTGAACATATTTCAAATAACTATTATATGCTATGCACTTTTTATCAAAAGTACAAAAACAAATGGTAAAGGTTTGCAAATATTGAACATGTTTACCTTCTATTGAACAAATGGTAAAGGTTTGCAAATATTGAACATGTTCTAAACAGTGAAATAAATCCATACTCATCAGTTTAGTATCATAAAGCGAATCCATTCCATTAAAATTATATTAGGTAAAAGGTTACAGAAAAGATTTCAGTTTTCAGTTTTCGCTTTCTGCGTAAAATTACAAGGGAACAAAAGTTACTTGTTTATTTATAATCCATGCTAAAAGTAACTTGTTTATTTATAATCTAATCTATGCTAAAAGTTACTTGTTTATTTATAATCTAATCTATGCTAAAATTATAAGGGAACAAAGGTTTCAGAAAAAATTACTTGTTATATAAAATGCAATTATAAGAGATTGTTAGAAGAACACTCAGCGGTTTGAGAGAGGGTAGCACTGATTTCTAAATTGCTAATGTCCTCCGTTAACTCTTCAACCACCACCATAAAGCCTCTTATACGAAAACTCCACAAACTGAATCTTATATCTTGGATCTAGAATAACAGCAATCGAGAGAATAAGACTGTATGTCTTCCAATACTTCTCAAATTTTTCAATCATACCACATGCAATCTTACTCATAAAACTATCGCCATCAGCCTTAGCTCTTTGCAAAGTGTCTTGAACAACAAATACTTGAGGAAAATATAGATTTGCAGTAGGATATTTGAAGCCAGAAAAAAGACAAGTCACATCATAAAAAACATTCAAAAACTTACATATTTGTTCCACTTTCACCCATTCAAATTGAGAAAGAGTGTGCTTATAGTTAGAATCACACAATTGTAAATGGCGGAAAGCACGCTGATAATAAAGAGCACTCTCAAGCATGAGAAATGTGGAATTCCATCTAGTAGGAACATCCTGACCTAAACCTTTTTTACACTCCAAAGAAACATGAGATATGCACTCTAAATTTTTTTGTTTCCTCGCTTGCGAACCTCTTACATATTTAATGCTCTCTCTAATTTTAGACACACATATATCAACTTCTTTTAGCCCATCTTGCACTATAGGATTAAGAATATGAGCAAAACATCTAATGTGAAAAAAATCACCATCCATCACTAAAGACTTTCTTAACAAAAGCTGCTCTTTCAGCAAATTAACAAATACATTCATTTGCACTAGCATTTTCTAAGGTAATGGAAAATATTTTTTTGTCAATGCCCCAATTAGTCAACAAATTATAACTTTTTTCAGACAAAGCAACTCCGATATGTGGAGGAGGCATGAAACTAAAATTCAACACTCTTTTTTGAAGTATCCAATTAGAATCGATAAAATGAGCAATCAAACAAATATACCCATCAGTTGCTATAGAAGTCCATAAATCAGAAGTCAAACAAATTCTCCCTGGAATTGAAAACATTTCTTTCAGTTTCAATTTTTCATGTTGGTACATTTTCATCACATCGGCTCTAGCGGTATTTCTAGAAATCAACTTAACATCCAAACAAATATAAGAAAATAATTATCTAATTCCATCATAATCAACAAATTGAAATGGCAAATCATGCATCAATATTGACCGTTACCAATAATTCTCTAAATTTGTCCAGATCAAATTTAGAAGACCTTGTTATAATAGAGCCGTCGGTCTGACTTAGAAGCAATTGACCTAGATCATGATCAGTAGTTTTGGAACAAGTTGTAATATGACGTTTTAGGTTTCCGGTGCCATAACTACTATCACATAAATAAATAGCACCACATTTCATACACTTAGCTCTTTGCTTTCCATCATTTTGCAAGGGAATAATTTCAAACTTAGTCCATACCTCAGAAGGAAGCTTCCTACGTCTCTTACCAACAACTTTTGCAGTTTTTATCTCTATGTCGTCTAATTCCAATGCTTTCATATTGGCATCTCCAATTTGTTCACCACTCTCGCTGCTTGGTGTAAAAGGGTCCATCTCTTTTCTGCAAAATTAAAGAAAAACAAAACCCATCAGTAGTGATTCATTGACGAAGTTTGTGCTATCGAAAAGGAAAAAAACGAGTTAGCAAATTGTAACTTTACCTATAACAATTTATAATAAACGAGTTTGCTGCTATCGAAAAGGAAAAAAATTTGGTGAAAAGTAAACTTTAACTACCACAAAAGCAATTTATGGTTGGAGATAAATTTGCTGCAAAGCCTAGCTATCATTAGTGAATATCAATCTACACCATCAGTTCATAATATGGCATACATAATGAAAGCAGGATTCTTCCTTAAACTCTTACTGCAAAATCCATGTTTCAAATATTGCAAAATCAGATAATTTTCAAGATGAAATAAGGATAAGTAATTATAATTTTAACGGTACTAAGCTGGCGCGCACACACACTATGATGCGCACACCCGCTTATATAAATCATAAGTTATAACCCATCAGTGATTGCAAAATGCAAAGTCTCCTCAAATAAGAAACATAGAGGAATATTAGTTTAGGTTCATGGCCAAAAAAGGTTTCCAGGTACGAGCGATTATTAGTTTACTTACGTACGTCTTGGCTGATTTCTTCTACAAAGCTTTCCAGGTGCTAGCGATTATGGTCGGGGGGACGAAGTGGAGATGCCAGGCGAGGCCGTGCGATCGATTAGGGGGGCGATGTGAAAATGAAAAAGGAGAACGAAGGAGAAATGAAAAGTGAAAACCCTAGCCGCCTGTGAGTTGTGAATGTGAGCTGTGGACTTGTGAAGGAAAAGGAAATGATAATTATTAATTATCAGATAATAAATGGACGAACAGAAACTACTAAAGTCGGCCCAAATTGATAAAAAAAACAGTTTTTAATGAACGGATTTGGCGGGTCAAAATCAGGTTCACGGGTCAACCCGAAACCCACCCGTTTATCAAACGGGTTATGGCGGGTTGACCCAAAATTGACCCTCCCATGTTATAGTGTCACCGAAACCCACTAATTTTCGTGTCATCTTCGAGTCGTGTTTCGGGTCGTGCTGGAAATTAATGGACCTAGTATATATCACAGAAGACAAGGTGCTGCCAACATGTCATTACACCCCAATATCGAGCTCCGGCAAGGCTACCGTCCATTAAACCCAATATTGAACTCTGGCAAGGCCACCGTTCAGGATTGAAGTGTTAAAAGTACCTAAAATTATGAAGCAACTCAACGCCAATGATACTAGTAGCCAGCTCCATCTGAGAAGAAAACACCAGGTTGCGGACTTTGAAGAAATGGAAATGTGAATGACTTGGAATGAAGAATTCCACTCTGTAAACACGGTAGAACTGAAAAGAGCGTCTCTCTGAATGTAGAAGACCTAGGAAGAACTTCAAACAATAATTCTGCCATCGACAATCCTGCAAAAAGAATCTAACACCATTTCTGGCCAAAATCTGTATTTGAAAAGGAGCTAGATAAAATTATAAGAATAATACACATATCTTATATATAATGCAAATAATTGAGACGGTGGAGCCTTTTTTGAATTGCCAAGGATGTCCTTTCCTATGATATTTCATTTGTGGAAAATAATGGTATGTTGGTCTTTGCGTCTAAACCAATTCCTAAATCTATGCGCAGAACCATTTTCTCCTCACGTTCCCATTTCTTCCTCACAAGCCTCGGAAAAAATGAAAACGGTTTAGGTTAAAAATGGAAAATTGAAGCAACTGCTGATTTCAGTTAATGATTGTTCGATCCACTTTCGGATACACTTCGAGAATGAGCTCAGCGCAATTGAGTTCATCTATGGCAGCAGAAGGTCTCCTTCTCTAATTACGTCCCCATTTCTTCCCCAACAAACCAAAAAAAAATAGCTCGAGAAATTGAAAATTTGATGTGGTTGGTAACTTCTAGGCAAGATGAAGAGGCAAAGACCAAACCACAAACATACAACTCAGGTCTTTTTTAATTAGTCACTTTCTTATTGAGATCTGTTCCCTTTCATGGAATGGATTTTTTCTTTGAATAATTATCAAACTTTTATTTCATAGTTTTGTATAATTTCTATACAATTTGGGAATCTATAATCTCGATTTTTCTTATTTTCTTCTTCGGATTATTGGTCTAGCAGTAGTTGAACATGAAGACGGCGGGGAGGTTTCTTCTTCAGATTATTGGTCTAGCAGAAGTTGAATATGAGGATACAAGGGAGGTTTGTTTGCTCTAATCATAGATTACAACTCATTATTCCACTTTTGGATGTTGGTTCTACTACGGTCGGTCATGATGACAAGTGAGATCGAGGGAGGTTATTATTCTCTAACCAATGATTTTGACTTCAAATTTGTATAAAAGTTTGTTCTTTTTTCCTTTGAACTTGATTTTAGTTCTTTTTGGGTCTTTATGATTACATTTTTTGAACAAAAGGACGAAACGCTATGAAGAACAAACCATCTCACAATGCATACAAGTTAGTTGTCCGTCTCGAATTGTACTTTAATGTTTATTGCTGCTTGATTATTTTAAGAACTAGGTGCATTTAATTGTTATTTTATATGGTTATTTGCCTTGCTAGAAACAATTTACTTGGCATTTGCATTGGCGGAAGCTGTCATAGTGGACAGTATTTTTGCACCCTTTGGATTAATATTGGTTATTGATACATAGATTAATATGGACTGTAGAAGTAATAACTCACAAACCAAGGTCAGTAGTTCTATTCACTTTTTTGCAGCATGCTTACGATACATGTAGGTAATAAAATATTGGAAAGATAAACAATGATAAATAAATTTTGATGCATTGTTTGCCTAAAGCGGGAAATATTTAGAGACTATTGGTAATAGTTATTTTTATTATAAAGTGGATTTGATTCTTTTTCGTTCTTTTTTCTTTATGTTATAACATATAAAATATCAATCATTTGCTGGTATATATCCAAACCATGAATGCTTCTAGATAAACTGCATATTATACAACTTATAATCCCATTAGAAGTGGATTATTCAGGGCACATGCAATATAGTTGAGATGTATATATGCAGTGATGGTTTTAATGTTTTTTTCTCTTTATACTTTTGAATTCATCTTGATCAGTTGATACAATGTATAATTTTAATAGGTTTGATCCAAAAAATGATTAAATAACATTTGAATGGATAACGTGTGGGTTATATTTACTTCACTGTTTACACTTTATAGGTACATGAATTTTAGAAATTCTATTTTAATTTATTGAAAGTGCTATGTAAAAATTTGTTACTTAGAGTTGTGGACTTTCGACTACTTATCCTACTTTTTGCTTAGTAATACTAGTGTATAAGCTGTGCGTTGCACACGGTAATATTGTTAAAAAATATTATTTATATTTTAATTATTGCTAAAATATATTTTATTATGTAATATATGGTAAATTTATTGTGATATATTAATTATAAACTAAAATGACTTACCAAGCTCAGATATAAGGTTGAGGTTCAATACTCGCTAGCTATATATATCTGTAAAAATTAATGTCCTAACTCCAAAAAATTATAAATTAAAATTTCTAATACTGAATATTTAAATAATTTATGTTATGTGATATATATATGAGTGAATATGTAATTTCACCATTTTGTTAATATGACTGTTGTATATATATCGAATTATCATCTTTCTTAAAGGATTTATAAATGGATTAATGAAAATTAAATAATTGAATTTATTTGAATAATTTGAATTAAGATCGACATAACTAATTAAATATATATAAGGAGTTAAAATGGAAAAAAGTTAAAATTGAGAAGAGCATGGATCTTATGGTTAGCTTATGTGCATGTGAACTTTTTTTTTGAATCAGACATGAACTTCTATTCAGTTTTATGTTTTCTTTTTTAAACAATTTTATCCTTGTAGTTAATCATATATTTCATGTTCTTGTAAAATGGTCATGCTTACAACTTTGATAGTTGCAAAATAATATTATACAGTATTTAGTTGAGTATGCTTTGGTAACATGTTGAAAGTGAGAATGTTTGTATAATCTAATTTATTTTTACCCGTTTGATCTGTGCGTTCACATCGTAATGTTGTAAAGTATAAATTTATCTTTTAAATGTTGTTAAAAATGAAATTATATTATGTAATGTATGTATGATATTTTTCTGAGGTAAATGAATTAGAAATTGAAAGAGTTATCATTATTTATGTATACATTTTATGTTATGTGATTAAAATATCTTCATATATTAGAATAAAGAAGAAATGATTTTATTATTTTTCTCATATACATGAATATTGTGTATATTAAAATCCTTTTATTTTTTATTAATTATTAGAATGATTAATAAATATTAGTTAACCATAGGTATTTCAATAGTTTAAATTTAGATTACATAATTAGTTATATATATAGACTTGAATGTAAAATATTAAAAGAAAATTAAGTAGGGGTTCTAAATAATTGTAAAAAAAAATCAAAATTTTAGGTATTTGAAGATAATATAATTTTATAGTGCACTGTATGATAGATTAATTTAGTAAGTAAATTATAAATAAATTTATAATTGTTATTAATGTGTATATAATTTATGTTATGTGATTTATATATACATACATACATACATACATACATATATATATATATATGTATGTATGTATCTAAATGAAATTTTTTACCAGTTATTGATGCACTTATAAAATTCATATTAAAAATTTCATCTTTAGGATTTATTAATAAATATTAGTTGATTAAGTTTATCAATTAATTTAAATTTTGGATTATATATTTAATTTAAATGTGTGGACTAAAATGTGAAATTTCAAAAGAGAACGCTAAATATTTGTTAATAATTGTAGATTCTTTTTAAGTAGGTATTCGAATGTAAAATAATGTGAAAGTTTAGTAGAATAATTATAAAGTGGTAAATAATAGAATTTTGAAAATAAAATATCCACTTTGAGAGAGAATTAAGGAGAATATAGATAACTTCTAGAATCAAGGAGAGAGCTTCAAATTCTTCCGTTTTACTATTATTTAATAGATTGTATCTTTATGATTTTTTCAAAGCTACCATAACTATTTTCCAGTTCCACTTAACTTTGTACCAATACTTTTAGAAAGGAATTTCAAATTTCAGCGTCTTGGTTCAGGTTATTGCAAACCATTAAATATAAGGTGGAATTAAGATTAGTTATGTAGATGTTTTGATTGCTAGTTACTAAAATCAAAACAAACAAACTTAGTATGACAATATTGTTAATACAATCATGAATATGTTAAAAGAAAATATGAATCTTCGAACTTTTAGGCTGTGTGATCTACTGAATAAAAGTAATATATGCTTTGTATTTGCCTCTTTTTTGTTTCCATTCTACGACGACCCGATTTTCAACAACTAGAAGTCGTATCATCTTTAAGAAAGAAAGGGATAGAAAAGAGAAAAGAAAGAAGAAACAACATCAGAATCTAAATAGCGAAATGAATAAATTATATTAATAACATAAGTATTACATAGTATACAACAACTATCAGAGTTACACAGACAATACATCACATACTAGACAGTTATAAACACCTGTCTAGTTATTACAACTCAAAACACAATACAGATAAACCACTCAAAGATACCAACACAACGGAACACTATATATGTCTACACGCAAAAGCCTCATGCTCCATTGCTCCTCCACAATTCGTCAAAGCTAACCTGAATTCCTTGGCTACTCGTAAAAATTTGAGTACCCAAGAGTTTAAGAAAAACAGAAATAAACTCCGGGTCAGACATGGGTCTGGTGTGAGTAACAGGTTAAAGTTGCTTAACTTTGAAAAACCTTTTGAAAAGAAAGGTATCACGTAAGACTTCCCACACATAAACATGGAAAAGTTTTTACCTTACGCTAACCAAAACATTTGATAGGAAATCCGGTGATATTATAATAGGTCTAGGGTTTTCAAGTAAAATACAGAAATAGCTGGAATGCTTACATCTCACGTTCCAACATAGTTGGGTACAACTAATACGTACGGCACTTATAGAAGATTAGATTCCATACAATGGCAGGGCTACCGGGGTACCGCCTGTCACGGTACGAGGCCTAGATCACCATACCGAGGATCACTCCCAATCCCCTGCAACACAAAGCCGGAACCATTCCTTACTGAACAGTCCCGAACAAGACCACCCCGCAGTTGTGATCAGCAACCGCACCACACAGCCAAAATAAAAGGGACATCTAGACGGGGGTAATCTCGTCCTACTTGGGCATGACCCACTTAGCCTTGCTGCACCTCCCCTATTTTAGCCATTCCCGGTTGAAGAGGCTTGAGGCTACGATTACCTTTATAGAACACATCACTTAGAATTCTCATCGTCCACCTGACGATGTTATGAAAGCATTCAATCCATACAAGTTCGTTCTGGTTCGAACGAAACCGAAGGCATTATCTCGTTACACTCATTTTGGAATCACCCTCAGAGTTAACGACGATAACCCTTGCACTCTGAATCTTCATCTTCACTTTAGATTCACGACCTATCGTTACACTCATTATCCAAAACGTATCTTTTAAGGCCAAGTTGTTTTAGAGTTTAAAACAATTCAATTCATTATCTATATACACACAGATAGATAATTCACAGATTCACAATAGATAATCAACATTATCATCATAACAGATAATCCACATTATCATCACAAACAGATAATTCATATTATCATCTCAATTCAACCAAAGCATCCATAACACACAACATTACTCATCTCATAGCTGAGATTACAAACCATTCAAGGCAATTAATACCATCCTTCAAACATAAGCAATGATCTAACGATCACACCATTTATAATTAATTTAAAGTGAATTAAATTAATTACTTTATCTCTAATTAATTTAAAATGAATTAAATTAATAACTTCATCATTATAATCCTGCTTAACTTAACCATTGATTAATTACAAATCAATTAATAAATCACCGTCTCATTACTCATTTCAATTAATCATTCCCGATTAACAATTTTCTAATTACAATAAATAATTAGCCTTCAAATTAATTACACAAGTTAATTATACTCAACACTTTACAATAATTAACTTGTAATTACTTAACTAATTAATTAACTAAAATTAATTACATTAATCCTATATTAATTAATTACTTCATTTATTAATTATTCCTTAATTAATCAATTCTAAATTACATCATTAATTTTATTAATTAACGATTTCTAAATTACATTTTTAAATTAATCTCACTATTTAAATTTAGTTACATTAGGTAATTATTCTTCCATTAAACCACATATATACTAATCACCATTGATTAATAACATCCAGTAATTAACTACTCTTAATTACTTTATCAAATAAATTACTCCTTAATTTATTAATCCCTTGATTAACCCCATTCAGTAATTAACTACCCTTAATTACTTCATTTCAAAAATTAATTACCCTTAATTAATTATCTCAATTAATCCCTTGATTAATTACAAAGTAATTTAATCCAATTACTTCCATAAATAAAACATCTTTAATTACATCCAATAACTATCAATTAATTACTTCCCTAAGTAATTACAATCCCATTAATTAAGTAATTATCAAATCATCAAATGTTTAAATTAATTAAACTTAATTAATTAATCTAAACTAATTACATTAAAATCAATTAATTACATTAAGTAATTAATTCCTTAATTACTTCTATTAAGTAATTAAACCTAAACAATTTCAAAATTGATTATTATTAATTAATTAATCTAATTAATTATCAAAATTAATCACATTAATTAATTGTTAAATAATCTTAAGTTAATGACCTTCATTAACAAATCTTTAATTACTTTCTTAAGAAATTAACTTAGATTCACCATTATTAAATAAATTAACATTTAGTTACCAATTAATTAACCTCTAACTATTTAATTAATTAAGTGTTAACTTCAGCTTAATTAATCCTTAATTACTTGATTAATTAATCTTTAATCATTAATTAAAATTTAATTAATAATCCTTAATTACAAATTAATTATCCTTAATTAATTAATCTTAAATCTTAATTAATCAAATAAAAAAACTCTTAATTACTTAATTAATCATCCATATTATTAATTACTTAAATAATTAATTATCGAACTTAATAATTTAATGAATCCAAATCATTAATTTCTAATTTAATTTAAGAAAAACATTTCTTACTTAATCCAAGTATTTAAAACAATTTGTTTTTCAAATATACTTTAAATTTAAATTTCTTTTTAAATTTCATTTTAAATTTAAGATTTTAAAATGAATAGAAATTTATCTAAATAAGGTTTAAAAACAATTCAAAACCTTTGTATCTCGTATGTTAAAGATATATTCATTTTATAAAGAAGTTTAAAAGAGATTTAAAACCCAATTCATTTTTAAAATTCAAATTAATTTAAAAAACACTTAAACAAATAAGATTGTTTAAGTCATTTTTAAATTTTAAAAAATTTCCATTTATTTCAAACTGGAATACAAATTAAATTTGATTCCAAATTACTTTTTCAAAGCTTACTTACATTTTAAACTTCATTTTAAATTCAAATCATTTAACCATTTTTAAAGTAGTTAAAACAATTTAATTTAAACTTTATTTTATTTTAAAAACTGAAACTCAAACCTAAATTCCAGATTTTTAAATCTCAGATTTAAACTTATTATAAATCTTATATTTTACAATTTAAACTTTCAGTTAAAATTCAAAACCCAATATACTTTTACACTTGAAAGTTGTTAAAACCAAAATAAATTTTCAAAATTTAAATCATTTCAAAAACCAAGATTCAAACTATTTGAATTCAGATTCAATTCAGGTTTAAATCCTAGTTTAAAGTTTTGATTTACTAATTTAAACTTTTTTTTTAAATTTACAAACAGGAACAGGTTTCTGTTTTAAAACCTGTAAACAACTTTACTCAAGCTAACCCTATGATGACTTCGGGTCGTAACCAAATCTACTTCGAGTTAAAACTCGAATTCCCCGAGACAAACGCGAGGCAACCAAAACCCAACCCAACATTCACCAGCATATCCACAATTCTCTATGCACATGTACAGTGCCTTCGGCCACCTCTGATCATCATCACGACCTCCCCGTAGTTGACAATCATCGACTTAGATCACCCAAACAACAAGCCAATCATCTCATGCTCAATATCAAAATCGAGACCAAAATTCCCAAACCTGAAATCAGAAACTGTAACTCCATCAAAACCTGTTAACGTCTCCCCATGGAAGCTCCGACCACCGTCGCCCCTGAAACTCCGGCGAAGACCTCGTCAACCCACTAACTTCCAATGCCCAAGAAATTGTTGAACTCGATCAACTAAGGAAGCCGAACCAAAGCAAAATCTCAAACCCATAAAAACTAGGGTTCTAGACTGCAAATCACAACCACCATCCCCACAACCCTCTGATCATCTTCGCACTAATTCCCATCATCCATGATAACTCCTCCACCTCCAGAATCAAACTCGACACCTCCAATCAATTGTGGTAACAAAAATGCCTCAAAATTCATACCACAGTCAAAAGAGAACTGCTCTTTGAATATAGCACTAAAATTTGTAATCTTACTTTTAAAAATCATGATTTTGTATTACGATTAGATTTATAACCCTGAAGCATTGAATCGTAATGTTTGAATTTTCCAATTATACAAAATTTTGCTCTGTTAATTATTCCCAGAGCCAATACAAAAATTTATTTAACTTATATAAATTTTAAAATATTACTTTATCATGTAATAAACAAATTTCATTCAAATACTAAATCATAATAGCAACCAGATCAAAAGAGAAAAAGAAATTTGGATCAACTTGAGCTTGTACTGTAAACGGACAGAACTTGGGTGAAACAGACATGCATCTTATTCCTACATATACACATCAATGTAATATATATACAAGCCTACTTATTTCCAGATTTTTGAAAAATGAATGCAGGTTTTTGTATGCATGCTAGCTACAGATTGAAGAAAGTAAAATGCATAGATTTGCATGATATGTTACAGGGATTTTTGTTTGAAGATGATTTTCAGATTTGCATGTGAACAGGGAATGATTTGCATTTTTGAAGATGGTTATGGGTAGGATTTTATCAGAGATGTTTAATGTGAGGAGTTTGTTTACTGGTTTCATTAGAATGAAGATTACTTTAGAGTGGAGGGTTTCGGCTGAAAGATTTCTTGGTTTGAAAATGAAAATGAGAAAAAGAAAAGAATGGAAGAAAGCAAGTGTTTATATAACAAAATTTTATGATTTATTTAAAATCAAAGAAAAATAAAATTAAAACATGACACATGTCTTTAATATTCACACTTGTAATTTCTTGTTTAATCACTTAACACATGTTATATTAGATCCTAAGATGTTTACACATGTTCTTTTAATTAATTAGTATTTTTAATTAAAGTTTAATATAATATTATGCTTAATTAATTAGTTGACAAATACTTAGTTATATATATAAATAATTTTTAAAGAATAAAACCAAGTATAATTATAAATAAAACAATACACATATCAACTATTTGAAAATAATATTTTTAATCATTTTAAATAAATTTATAAAATAGGTTATAAATTACTTATCATTTAAATGAATTAATGTTTCATTTATTAGATGTATTTTAAACTTCATATCTAATTTACAAATCACATTTATTAATCAATATTTTAAAAAGAATGTTAAAAAATCTTATTATAAATCCTATTTAAACTTTAAGCTAAAATCCTTTTTAAACAATTAAACACATTTATTTTATGTATTTAAAATCATATAGTTATTTTATTAAATAACCTTGAAAAGCTTAATATTAAAAATCATAATTCCCAATTACCAAAATATTGGAATTATAAAATATGCTATATTAATTTAATTTAAAACCGAACTCATCCATTTAAAATATATATAAATATACATATACATTATAAATAGAAAACAATTCATTAGCTTTTTAAAAGATAAATTCACCAATTAAATATTTAATAAAAGAAGATTATTAAATCAATTCAAATTTATTAACAATAATTATCAAATCAATTTAATTTTAAATACAGATTATTAAATTGATATTGCCAAAAATTCCGGGATATCACAATCCTCCCCCCTTAAAAGAATTTCGTCCCCGAAATTTAAAACAAAGGTAATTTAATAATCTCAATAAAGATTTAATTTTAAAACACATCATATATTAATCATATCTAACAACTAAAGCAATCAATTCACAAAATCAAAACAAATCTTACTATCCAGAAAAATTCTGGATAGAATTTCCATGAGTTTCCCCGGCATGGATATCGGGATACTCGCTCTACAGAATCCAAACAATCAATACCACTAAGCTACAGAGCTCTTATCTCATCTAGATCTACACTCTAAATAGGACATCAGACTACAGACGAGTCTGACTCATCAACCAAACCTCCTGAACTGCTGGTTCTACAACCAGAAATATATCAAACACGTACTCCCTCAGAGATACGTGAAATATACTGAATCCCAGTTATCCAAGCTGGCAATTCAACTCTTGAAAACCAAACAGTTATCTTACCAAAACACAGAAGAAGCCCAAAACACTTCGGAGCCAGCTTCCCAGACTTTCCAAAATTTATAGCTCCTTGGATCTGAGAAAAACTTAACCAAAACCCAATCTCCGATTCGGGAATCCAAATCCCTTTGTCTCTTATCCTCAAAAGCTCTTCGGATGATCCTGGGCTGCCTACTTCACTCCTGATCAGCTCAACCCTTGCTGATGCCTTTAGAAACAGACTGGACAATGATCTCCTCAAGATCAATCCAAAACCAAGAACACAAACTCTATTCTTCAAACAACAGAAGACTGAACTCACTTCTCCTTATCCGGAAAAGAAAAACAGATGCACTCCCAAACTGCTTCAGCTGCGCAACTCTGATCCGAAGTATATGAAAATGCTGATGAAGAACACGAGCACAAACTGGACAACACATCTCAGAACTATGATTCAACAAATCCATAAAGAAAACTCAGAAATTCCTCCGAAACCTGAGCTGCTTCACCAAACTCTATTTCAAGGAATCATCCTTCTATTAGCTGAACCACCGGTTCCACTTCTGGAATCCTAGCCGATAAGAAAACTCAATCTCCAGATGCGGACAAACCTCTGACTTCCCTGAAGACATTCGGAAAATCTCCAACAACCCAGAAAACACTCAACTATCGCAAGTCACTTTTGCGATCAACTCAGCCTAATATCCAAAGAAACTGCTCTCTTTACCAATCAGAACAACTTATGTTGGCCTAGCCAATTCACCGAAGAAATGGATCCACACGGCTGTTTCTGAACTCCACCTTCAGAAAACTACTCAGCCAGGAAACTTCCTGCCAACATAGAGCACTCCGAGATGCACTGCTAACACCAATGCCAAAGAATTCCTAATCCAAAGCTCTACGAGAAACTCAGACCTCAAAGCAAACAGAAACTCCCTACTGGACCCAACCACAACACCGAAACAGACACACTCCTTTAAACTTGTTTCAAAGAAACATCTTTAGAAACATCCATAATCACTGCATCTCATCACGTAGCTACTACTTCCTGAGGTATCAAGATACCATCACTTACTTCTATCAGAACGACAGATCCAAACACAACTCACCCAACTCCGCACTTCAAAGATGAACTCCGACCCTTAATAGGTTTCCTTCAGAGATCGATGAAATCCTAACATCACAACAAAGCTCACTCGAGACGGTATTAGGTGTACAGTCTCGACAGATACACTTCCAACCTCAAACATTCAAACTCCAACCAATGGTAGTTGTGTTACACACCCCACTACCTAATCTACCTTTATAACTTATGTTGGAAAACCCGAATAGGTAACCCAACATATAGGTAGAAATAATATATATATATATATATATTAAAAATACAAATACGCTCTCTCAAGGTAACTCCGGAGTCTAGGTATTCGCTCAACCTAACGCTCTGATACCACCTGTGATAGTCTAGGCTTTGCAACCATCGACAGCGGCTCACTCGACCGGTAGGCTTTTCAACCATCCCAGCTCCGTTGTGGCTCATAGTGATACCTCAGGTTTGCTTTTACGGCCAGCCTCTCGACTCGCAACCAATCCCGCAAGGCCTTATACTACCCCCGGGGGCATGTAGGAGTAAGAGTCTCCCGTTCGCCACCTAACGCAAAGCGAGAACCCCCTATCACGCTGTAATGTAGCAAATCCGATCCCGGTCTCACCGAATCCAAAACGTATCTTTTAAGGCCAAGTTGTTTTAGAGTTTCAAACAATTCAATTCATTATCTATATACACACAGATAGATAATTCACAAATTCACAATAGATAATCAACATTATCATCATAACAGATAATCCACATTATCATTACAAACAGATAATTCATATTATCATCTCAATGCAACCAAAGCATCCATAACACACAACATTACTCATCTCATAGCTGAGATTACAAACCATTCAAGGCAATTAATACCATCCTTCAAACATACGCAATGATCTAACGATCACACCATCTATAATTAATTTAAAGTGAATTAAATTAATTACTTTATCTCTAATTAATTTAAAATGAATTAAATTAATAACTTCATCATTATAATCCTGCTTAACTTAACCATTGATTAATTACAAATCAATTAATAAATCACCGTCTCATTACTCATTTCAATTAATCATTCCCGATTAACAATTTTCTAATTACAATACATAATTAGCCTTCAAATTAATTACACAAGTTAATTATACTTAACACTTTACAATAATTAACTTGTAATTACTTAACTAATTAATTAGCTAAAATTAATTACATTAATCCTATATTAATTAATTACTTCATTTATTAATTATTCCTTAATTAATCAATTCTAAATTACATCATTAATTTTATTAATAACGATTTCTAAATTACATTTTTAGATTAATCTCACTATTTAAATTTAATTACATTAGGTAATTATTCTTCCATTAAACCACATATATATTAATCACCATTGATTAATAACATCCAGTAATTAACTACTCTTAATTACTTTATCAAATAAATTACTCCTTAATTTATTAATCCCTTGATTAACCCCATTCAGTAATTAACTACCCTTAATTACTTCATTTCAAAAATTAATTACCCTTAATTAATTATCTCAATTAATCCCTTGATTAATTACAAAGTAATTTAATCCAATTACTTCCATAAATAAAACATCTTTAATTACATCCAGTAACTATCAATTAATTACTTCCCTAAGTAATTACAAACCCATTAATTAAGTAATTATCAAATTATCAAATGTTTAGATTAATTAAACTCAATTAATTAATCTAAACTAATTACATTAAAATCAATTAATTACATTAAGTAATTAATTCCTTAATTACTTCTATTAAGTAATTAAACCTAAACAATTTCACAATTGATTATTATTAATTAATTAATCTAATTAATTATCAAAATTAATCACATTAATTAATTGTTAAATAATCTTAAGTTAATGACCTTAATTAACAAATCTTTAATTACTTTCTTAAGAAATTAACTTAGATTCACCATTATTAAATAAATTAACATTTAATTACCAATTAAGTAACCTCTAATTATTTAATTAATTAAGTGTTAACTTCAGCTTAATTAATCCTTAATTACTTGATTAATAAATCTTTAGTCGTTAATTAAAATTTAATTAATAATCCTTAATTAAAAATTAATTATCCTTAATTAATTAATCTTAAATCTTAATTAATCAAATAAAAAAAGACTCTTAATTAATTAGTTAATCATCCACATTATTAATTAATTAAATAATTAATTATCCAACTTAATAATTTAATGAATCCAAATCATTAATTTCTAATTTAATTTAAGAAAAACATTTCTTACTTAATCCAAGTATTTAAAACAATTTGTTTTCAAATATACTTTAAATTTAAATTTCTTTTTAAATTTCATTTTAAATTTGAGATTTTAAAATGAATACAAATTTATCTAAACAAGGTTTAAAAACAACTCAAAACCTTTGTATCTCATATGTTAAAGATATATTCATTTTATAAAGAAGTTTAAAAGAAATTTAAAACCCAATTCATTTTTAAAATTCAAATTAATTTAAAAAAAAACACTTAAACAAATAAGATTGTTTAAGTCATTTTTAAATTTTAAAAAATTTCCATTTATTTCAAACTGGAATACAAATTAAATTTGATTCCAAATTACTTTTTCAAAGCTTACTTACATTTTAAACTTCATTTTAAATTCAAATCATTTAACCATTTTTAAAGTAGTTAAAACAATTTAATTTAAACTTTATTTTATTTTAAAAACTGAAACTCAAACCTAAATTCCAGATTTTTAAATCTCAGATTTAAACTTATTTTAAATCTTATATTTTTAAATTTAAACTTTCGGTTCAAATTCAAAACCCAATATACTTTTACACTTGAAAGTTGTTAAAACCAAATTAAATTTTCAAAATTTAAATCGTTTCAAAAACCAAGATTCAAACTATTTGAATTCAGATTCAATTCAGGTTTAAATCCTAGTTTAAAGTTTTGATTTACCAATTTAAACTTTTTTTTAATTTACAAACAGGAACAGGTTTCTGTTTTAAAACCTGTAAACAACTTTACTCGAGTTAACCCTAAGATGACTTTGGGTCATAACCAAATCTGCTTCGAGTTAAAACTCGAATTCCCCGAGACAAACGCGAGGCAACCAAAACCCAACCCAACATTCACCAGCATATCCACAATTCTCTGTGCACATGTACAGTGCCTCCGGCCACCTTTGATCATCATCGCGACCTCCCCGCAGTTGACAATCATCAACTCAGATCACCCAACAACAACCCGATCATCTCATGCTCAATATCAAAATCGAGACCGAAATTCCCAAACCCGAAATCATAAACCGTAACTCCATCAAAACCTGTCAACGTCTCCCCATGGAAGCTCCGACCACCGTCGCCCCTGAAACTCCGACGAAGACCTCGCCAGCCCACTAACTTCCAATGCCCAAGAAATTGTTGAACTCGATCAACTAAGGAAGCCGAACCAAAGCAAACTCTCAAACCCATAAAAACTTGGGTTCTAGACTGCAAATCACAACCACCATCGCCACTACCCTCTGATCATCTTCGCACTAATTCCCATCATCCATGATAACTCCTCCACCTCCAGCATCAAACTCGACACCTCCAACCAATTGTGGCAACAGAAATGCCTCAAAATTCATACCACAGTCAAAAGAGAGCCGCTCTTTGAATATAGCACCAAAATTTGTAATCTTACTTTTAAAAATCATGATTTTGTATTATGATTAGATTTATAACCTGAAGCATTGAATCATAATGTTTGAATTTTCCACTTATACAATTTTTGCTCTGTTAATTATTCCCGGAGCCAATACAAAAATTTATTTAACTTATATAAATTTTAAAATTTTACTTTATCATGTAATAAACAAATTTCATTCAAATACTAAATCATAATCGCAACCAGATCAAAAGAGAAAAATAAATTTGAATCAACTTGAGCTTGTACTGTAAACAGACAGAACTTGGGTGAAACAGATATGCATCTTATTCCTATATATACACATCAATGTAATATATATACAAGCCTACTTATTTCCATGGATAAAGTAATCAACCATATTTTTATACTTAAATTTTTAAAATGTGAAGTTACTCACCTGATAAAAAAATGCAGAACAGAGCACCAGTTTTGAAAAGCTTTGTGAATCCTTTGAAAACTTGCTTTTAAAAACTTTAAACTTGTTGCTTTAAAATGCTTCCAGCTTTAAAAGAAAATGCAAGCTTGCATGCTCCAGGGTTGAAAATTCCATGCATGTTGGCTACAGATTTTTAAGAATGCAGGTATGCTTGATTTCCAGATTTTTGAAAATTGAATGCAGGCTTTTGTATGCATGCTGGCTACAGATTGAAGAAAGTAAAATGCATAGATTTGCATGATATGTTACAGGGATTTTTGTTTGAAGATGATTTTCAGATTTGCATGTGAACATGGAATGATTTGCATTTTTGAAGATGGTTATGGGTAGGGATTTTATCAGAGATGTTTGATGTGAGGAGTTTGTTTACTGGTTTCATTAGAATGAAGATTACTTTAGAGTGGAGGGTTTCAGCTGAAAGATTTCTTGGTTTGAAAATGAAAATGAGAAAAAGAAAAGAATGGAAGAAAGCACATATTATATTAGATCCTAAGATGTTTACACATGTTCTTTTAATTAATTAGTATTTTTAATTAAAGTTTAATATAATATTATGCTTAATTAATTAGTTTACAAATACTTAGTTATATATATAAATAATTTTTAAAGAATAAATCCAAGTATAATTATAAATAAAACAATACACATATCAATTATTTGAAAATAATATTTTTAATCATTTTAAATAAATTTATAAAAGAGGTTATAAATTACTTATATTTAAATGAATTAATGTTTCATTTATTAGATGTATTTTAAACTTCATATCTAATTTACAAATCACATTTATTTATCAATATTTTAAAAAGAATGTTAAATAAATCTTATTATAAATCTTATTTAAACTTTAAGCTAAAATCCTTTTTAAACAATTAAAAATTTATTTTATGTATTTAAAATCATATAGTTATTTTATTAAATAACCTTGAAAAGCTTGATATTAAATAATCATAATTTCCCAATTACCAAGGTATTGGAATTAGAAAATATGCTATATTAATTTAATTTAAAACCAAACTCATCCATTTAATATATATATAAATATACATATACATTATAAATAGAAAACAATTCATTAGCTTTTTAAAAGATAAATTCACTAATTAAATATTTAATAAAAGAAGATTATTAAATCAATTCGAATTTATTAACAATAATTATCAAATAAATTTAATTTTAAATACAGATTATTAAATTGATATTGCCAAAAATTCCGAGATATCACACATTCATTTACTCCATGATGTTTTATAAACTATGCTTTTTTATTTATTTAGTTGTGAATTAAAAACGGATGGTTCAAGTCAAATAGTTCATAGCATTGATTTCGTCATAGCAATAATAATTTATATATTTGCTAGATTATTATTTTTTAGTGAATAAAAGGCAATGCTAAGTTAAATAGCTTATCTAGATTATATGTTGTCTGTACTGTAAATATTGCTGAGCTTTTCATTTGTGTTAGATAAAGATGAAGAGAACAAGATTCAATGTTGAAAAGTGGAACTAAATCTTGGACACATGATAAGAGTTTGTTTACTAATTTTGAAATTAACAGGGACAAAGTTAGTCCACATTACAGTTAACGCAACGGAAATGTGTTAGACAAAGTTAATCCTAGCTACTATGGATCTAATTTCATGTTTGTATTATATATGTAGCATGTAGCTCTCATTGTGGGATCGATTTCACCCTAAAGGGGGGGTGAATAAGGTGATACTAATAGTAATAAAAATTAATATGGAAATATATAAAATAATAGCAGTAGGATAATAGCAGAATAATAAAAGCAGAAATAGAACAACACAAATTTACCCAGCTTCGGCAAAACTCTGTCAACGTGCTGCTTCCATGGTTTCTACTAGAAATTAAGTAGACAGACGCTTACACACGTAAACTTGCGACACCCTCTTCGACTAATCTAACTCTACACTCAAAACCCTGCCACAACTCAGTCATTGAGTTGCGAATTCTCAAACTACGCCCTGTAGTTTGTCCCTGGTCACATGACTAGAATTTTACACAATTTAAAATAGAAAAACAAAAAAACAAAATCCCATATAATCACTAAAGGCCAAATACAAATAAAATAGATCGACCCAAAATAAACTATAATTAGTGAAAAACTTATCTCCCTTGTTGTAAACTTCAGCCGCTCTCTTTTGCTTTGCAATGTCTGCTTCTCTTCGTAAAATTAGGGCTTGCATAATTTTAGGGCTTTGCTCAAAATTGAAGTCACCGAATGGAGGTTAGAAACTCGAATCCTCTGATGATATACTCTCAATTCAATTTGAAGCTTCTTCAATCAGTTTATTTCTCTCTTGGCTACTTCAAGTGATGAGTTCGAACGGATAAAACTGATAATTGATTTTTGCCCTTTTTCGATTTTACTTAAGCTTGACTTGATTGCTCTGTTGATTTTCTTAGGCTAGAACTCATAATTTAATTGCCGAAGATGATTGGGGATTTATAGGGATTAAAACTCCTATATTCACTTTCATATAATTTGCTTTGAATTCTTCACTTTATTTGCTTCGCCTTTCGATTTTGATTGAACGATGTGACGAATTATTGACTTGTTCATGTTACTACATATTTCAAATTTACTTTGAATCGGTTCCTATGGCTTTGGTCTTTGAATATTTGAGATGAAATTGAAATTTTGCATCTTGACTTATTCATTTCATACTCGATTGGATATGATTTGAATTTTGGTTCTGTTCATTACTCCTTTGACTTCGGCCCTTTGAATTTTGCGATAATTTTTTTGCCACTTTAATTCATGTTTCTTCTGCAAGTTGAATTCTTTTTTGGCTTTGACTTGATGACTTCATTCAAAATGCAACCTTGTTATTTCGAATTTACCGTCTTCATGAAATTTGTCTTGGCATTGAGTTCGATGATATTTGAAACACCTTTGACTTATTCGAACTACTACTTGCCTTGTTCATCATGTGTATACATACATACATATATATCTGTCCATATGCATATGTATACATATGCCATTTTGTTTGCTGCTTCACTGATCTGGTGGATTGTGTGGCTTTGCATTCATATTGATCTTCCTGTATGTTGATGTCTCCTCTGGTGCCTCGGAGCATCTTTGAAACTATTTGCTCGTACTTGCATTTCATGTTTCCTCAGAGTTGTATTCAATTGTTTATGAACTTGACTTTGCATAAGAGTCATGTTGAGTCTGCTGTGTTTGGTCTTGCATATTTGTAAATATCTTCATACTTGAATTCTCTGGCATCAAATCTATATGTTGTAGTCTTGTTTCATGTGCACTGCCCTGATGCCATCGACATTTGTGTTCATTTTATTTTTTTGCCTGAATGCATTGAATTTGGTTGCATATGTGGATGTTTTGATATTGCATTGTGTTTATGTACATTTGGAGTCTTGTTCATGCCGTCTGAAGCTTTTTGTGAATCCATGTTGTATGTTGTCATTGATCTTATATACACATGTTTGAACTCTTGTTGTTTTTCATTTTGGAGTCTTCTTATCCAGGCTATATTGTATGTGGTTCCATTATGCTTTGTTACTCCATTCGACGTGTGACTATATTTGTGATGGTTTGTTGGGCTAGATATGTTGAGACACTTATGCGCTTATTAGCATAGTCTTTTTATAGTTTCTCATGCAGTCTGGAGCAGTTCTTTATGTATATAGAACTATTCCTCTTTGATCATTTCATTGATATTCTTACAGATACCATGCTTGATCATATCATGCCCATGTACTGCCATTTGCTTGTTGCTCCATTGCTTTGCACCTGACCATTGGTGTAACGACCCGCAAATCCGTACCCCTTGAGTCAACACTATTCTACAACAATCAACTCAAGTTGCACAGAAATACGAACCATTTGGGTTTAAGAAGAAGAGGTGGAAGAAGAAAAAAACAAAATCAACATCAGAATCTAACCATCGCAGCGGAATAAAATATAATAGATAATAAATAATCGTTACTCAAAATCAAATATATCAGTTTATATATATTACATCATCTCAAAGTACATCAGTCACAGCTCACATAAATAACATACAACGGATACACAACAACTCACGGCGGAATATATATAAACAAGTACAAATGTACGTATCGTCAATCCATCTCGTCTCCTGAGCTCCATAGCATCATCATGTATCCTTTAATACTCGGTCTGACCCGAGCATTACAGTTAAATAATACCCGAGTCAGTCTGGAATACTAGCGTGAGAAAATCACACCCAATTGATTATTAAAGTTTCAAAATCCTTTGAAAACAAAAGCATCTCGTAAGACCACGCCACAAATAAACATGTCGGGTTTTTACCTTACGATAGCTAAAACAATTTTTTAGAAATCCTCTGATATTATAATAGGGTCTATATACAAATACTTATAAAATAGACGAAATTGTTACATGATTAAATTCCATCTACTAGCCACAGAGTGGGCAATACAAACAAAAATCGTACAAGGCTCGTAGGAAGAATGGATTTCCAACCAATGACTAGGCACTGGGGTACCACCTGTCACAGTACGGGGCCTAGATCACCGTACCGAGGAGTACGCCCGCTCCCCTGCAACACAAGGCCAGAACCATCTCTTACTGGACAGTCCCGAGTGAGATCACCCCGCGGTTGGGATCAGCAACCGCCCACTAAGCCGAAATAAAAAGGGACATCTAGACTGGAATGACCTCACCCTGCTTGGGTGCTACCCACCTAGCCTTGCTGCATAACCTCTGATTTTCAGTCATTCTCATTTGATGAGGCTTGAGGCTAAGCGTTACCTTTTAGAACAATTTTCCTTAGAATGCCCATCGTCCACTTGACGATGTTTCGCAAGCATTCATCCATACAAGTCCGTCCCGGGTTCGAACGGAACCAAAGGCACTATTCCTACTACATCCATTTTGAAAATATCCTCAGGATTAGTAGCGACTAGCCCTTGCACTTCACTGCTCCATCTTCGAATCCAAAATCGTTTACACGAAACGTACCAACCGGATCGAAGTGGTTTTCGAGAAATAAATCTCGATCCCGGTCTCTTCGAAACGATCAACGTAGTTGGCCAATATTGATAGTCGGTTATTTAACTATCAATTAGTATTCACAACATCCATCACACAATAAATAATTTCCCAAATTATTTATAATCTTCAAAAATATCTTCATAAGATATAATTCTATTTTCAATCCTTTGAAAACAGTTTCAAACCCATCTTTCTTTTCAGAATAAACTTCCCCAAATATTTCTATCTTCTCTGAAATCACCAAGCATAAAACTAGATTTTTAAAAATAATTTTAATCACTTTACTTTGACATATATATTTTTAAAACATTTAAATTAAAACTACTTTAATAATTTGTTAAAAATACATATATGAATATTTGAAAATAAAGTTACTTAATAAATAAATAAAACTAGATTTTCGCTTCTACAAAACAAAACACCAAAACATTTTTGAAATAATTACTGCTATAATAAATCGAAAGGAAATACTCACTTTAAACTTTAAATATTAGAAATAATAAATTTTTCAAAACAAACCTTTAAAAACAATTTCAAAACTATTAACTTATAAAAAAAAATTACTTTGAAAACGTACTTGGTTATCCAAGAAGAATTCCAACTTCAATCACTTAAATCAATTTTCCAAATTGATTCCCAATTTATTCTTTGCAATTAAATTTCTCTACTTATCAGTTTATCTCCAAAATTAATTATGGACTTTATATTTATTATCATTACTTTCCGTTTGATTTTATACCATTTAACTGAAATATACCAATTTCAGCTCCTTCCAAATTTTTCTTTATTCTTTTCAATAAATTGAATCTTAAATTTTAAATAAATGTTTTATTCCTTTAACATAATAACACTAAAATTTAAAATTCATTAATCTTCTGATTATTCAAATTTCCCTTACTAACTTAAGATTTATTATTAGAATTTTAAAAGGGCACTTTATTTCTTTCCCAATTGATTCTTAGATTCATCCAAATTTCTATAATTATTTTACTTATAGTTCACTTCTTTTATTATCTTTCCAAATCCAATTTATATGTTTTGGTAATTCATTTACTCAAATACATCCAATCAACCATAACATTCAATATTCCAATACAACTCATCATAGAATATCAATATTCACAGCATAGAATATTAAATAAATTTAAATAAATGTTGAGGGATCCAGTTGAATCCCTCCAACCTGTTTTCCTGCATCCACAGATGTTAGCACAATAATATATTGATTCCAGAATATTCCATGCCATATCACATCAATCAACTTCAACCATTCAAACAATTATTTAAGTTAGATCATTTAAATTTAAATTTTAAATTAACCGAGTGAGATTAACTCACCTTGAATTTGTTTGCAGTCCAATCCAAACTAGCTTGTTTCCATTATTATCGACCTTGTACAAGCATTATAGGATTTATTAATATTTGAACTACTCGAACAATTTATTATCATTTATTTAGTTAAAATTTTGCCTAATAATTTGATCTAAACAGATTTTTTTAACTATATATATATATACTTATAAAATAGATTATAGATTCTAAGAAACTATTTTATATATACTTCCAATATATTTTATTTTATATATTTTTTTCAAACCCCTATATATGTTTCCTGTCTATTTACCTAGTTATTACTTTTTAAACTAAGACAGACATTTTATAACTTACTATAAATATTAAAACAATAATTCCCTTTACTGTAAAAACTTCCTATCTTTTTATCTGTTTTAAAACCTTTAATCTATTCCTAATCTACAAATATATATATATATATATATATATATATATATATATATATATAAAACAGCTGTACCCACCGCCAATTTAAAATCCTACCAGTATGTAAACTAAACAAAAAGAAAATTTGTGTTATAAATATTTTTGTAAAATAAAATTTCCTTCTCTAACTTCTGTACATATACTAAATTAAATAAATAAAACAAACAAAATCAAAATCCACCAGACAGCTACACCCCGGATAGCTCGACTTCGGTGTCATGCCTCTCTTGAAACCCTAGCTCAAATCTCAGCACCTCGAGTTGCGAGGCCAGTCGCGATTCCAACATCAAACTCGCGGCCCCTCCCCCAGATCGAATCATAGAAATTGCGTCAGCACCTACGCGCTCACGCTTGCAGAGGAGGCGCGTCTCCCACCTAAATCGAAGCCCCAGGCTTGCGCTCGAACGAGGAGGTCGGCACGATGATTGAGGAAGTTTCAAGATTCGGCCATTATTTCTTCTACTTTTTTTTTTCTTTCGATGCAAAAATTATACTTGATTTCAAATTGATTCGTTCTGCCTTTTTTTTTTTAAGGATCTCGATTTTTTTATTTGAGAAGTTTGGCTTCGGCCATTAATTATTGTTTTCTTTTTTTTTCGAATTGTAAAGTGAACTGAAGGAATCAGGGTCTCATGTTCGAAAAGAAACAGGATAGGGTATGGCGTGTTCGAGAAGGCGAAGGAAGCATGTTGAAGACGCCTTGCTACAGTATCCACTTATTTTTACTTCAAATTCGAATCGATTATTATCAATCAAACTCTCAGCGCGTTTATATATCGTATGCTCACATAACAACTCCAATCACTACGAAACTTGAAATCCGATAATAATACAATACTACGGATCCAATGGAACTGGTTTCGTCAAATTCCGAGACTGTGCCTCGGAAGGCTATTTTAAATATTGATTTAAACGATAAAATTTTAAAACTTAACAAAACACTTCCATATTCAATTTCAACACTTTTACCTTCTTCAGTGTTATCAATATAAATTTTATAAGCCTTGAAATTGTTTTTAACTGGCTTAAAACTTTAGATTACATATTTTACCCGATTCCAAATTATTTAATTTAATAATCTAATTGTCAAATAAGTTATGATATTCATAATTTAAGTTAATAATTAACCTGTAAATATTTAAAATCAATTAAATATTCCGGTTACAAATGCTTAAAAATTCCGGGTCGTCACATTCCTCCCCCTTATAAGACTTTCGTCCCCGAAATTACCAATTAGGAAGAATGATCCAATACCCGTTTACTTACATCCAAAACCAAACAATTCAACACCTTACTAACTATCTTTTTTATAAAAGACCCATTATCATTCTTATTAACTTTCCAAACCTTTCCTTAGTTTGCAAACAATCATGTTCTCCCAACCATTCAAGTTTTAATCTTAAAACCAATTTTGAATTATCAAAATTTTCTCAAAATTTTTCTAACTCCCTAAATTCTCGAAAAATTTTGTCAGCGTCTCCTTTGCGCGGCTAGCTCGGTACAACTACAAAATGGCTCTACGGCCTCCCAAATCCAAAAAGAAAACAAAAAGGCAAGTGGCTCGATCCAAATCCCAAATTTCACACCAAATTTAAAATACATACCTTTTGTCGGGCAATTCATATTTATCCTTCTGAAATCAAAATCAAATCTCTTTTCCCTTTATAATACCTGCATAGTACTAATATCCAATCACAATATCCCAAAACAATTCATCGACTTTTTCACAAAATGCCAATATCTATTCATCCAAATATTAACTTGGAATATATTTATATTATCAACTTCCAATTAAGAAATTCACCATTCCTTACTTAAGTTAACATAAGCATTTTATATGTTTCTTGTATTTATTTTTGCTTTACTCCTTTAATTTATATCCATTACTATTCAAATTGGTTCTTTCATTTCCATATGAATTCAATTTATCTTTAATTATGCATAAATAAAAAATATTTGTCATTTTATATGTCATTACTTTAAATTGGGTTCATTTACTAACTTATTTTAGTTTCCAATTTGAATTTGTTTGTCGTTAACAAAATTTTCCAAAAATTTCAAAAAAAATTCTAACTCCCAAAATTTCTGAATTTTTTTGGCAGAGTCCCCTTTGTACGGAGGAGCTTTTGCAATTTGACAAAAGTGATAAATATATATACATCAACCCACACGGTCAGAAAAACCAAAAACAATTCATATTTCCTATTTTTTTGCGTAAACGTACCTTATTTAGCATTTTAAGCAAGCGGCTTATTATTTTTAGCGAATAGCACAACCAATATCCAGCCACACGGCTCTCAGGTACCTGTACTTACTCAATTTAAACATGTAAGTACGTTATAAATGAAGTTTAACTACATTACACTTATTTAAAATAGTTAAAACATATGAATTCTAAAAGAAATTCACAGCAAACATTTTTCCATAAGCAATTTATATAGTTTCCATACTAATTCAACTGTTTCCAATTAATTTACAAACCATTTCATTCAATTTGAATGGTCTCCAACCCATTCGTATACAACTTCATCAATTTGAATGGTTTAATACACAATAACTTATATTTAATTCATTTTAAGCAAACTGAACTCATATTTAATTCAATTGCTTTCAAAATCACTTTATTTTACTTCTATCAATACATAGAATGTTTAATTATTTTCATTTACATCAAATGACAATTTATTCTATGCAATTCGATGCGATTTATGTGAATAAATAAGTATTTATGTTTATAACCAATTTAAATTGATTTCAACTCAATTTGTACTTAATTCTATTCCACTTTTAAATTTATTCACAAATCATATATTCTCAGTTTCATTGCAATTAAATTTTAATCCATTCACAATCATTTATTTAGCTCGACACATTCTATTAAAAATTTCATTTACAATCCATTTATTTACATTTCATTCCATATTTGTTTATCCCAAACTATTTTATTTAGCTCGAAGACAATCCAAACTATTTCATTTAATAACCATTAACAACTTATTTAAACCACATTTCATTTGATACTTATTTATTCCATCATTTATTTATTCAATATAATTAGTTTATCCACATTCACTTAAACCATTCTAATAACATCGAAACGTTCTATTTTCCTTATTGTCTCAAGTTATTTCAATCCCTTAATAATTTAAATGGTTTACAATTATTTATTTAAGCATTTTCATTCCATTAAATATTATCGGCAACTCACCGAATTTTATCTCAATTAAAATTTATTTTTACATGATTTAAATCCAATCCACTATTATTAAACTTAATTTTTAGTTGAATTAAATTCAACTCTTTTCCATCTTTTAGCTTAAGTTTATTCACTCCAATTTTATACTTAAGCTCATTTCGTTTCAAGTAAATCTTTCTCTTCCATCTATTCAGCTTAAATCAATTTATTCAAATTTTACACTTAAGCTCATTCTCATTTTGCAAACAAAGTTCTCTTTCAATTTATCTTGATTCTATTTTAATTCAATCCCATTTCCAACTACAAATTATTTGATCAATTATTATACATTTTATCTTTCTAGATTCAGCTCATTCAATTTATTACATGGCCATTTCCAATTTATTTCCACTTAGTTGGATTTTATTTTCAATCCAAACCATTTATTATTTAAATCCATTTCCATTTTTTTATTCGATACATTTTAATTATATCTAATTTGTTAACACTTCAAGCTAAATTTTCAATTTATAACTCAAGTTTTAAATCCACTATCCATTTTCAATTTACCACCCAATTTATTAACCACAATTTTAATTACATTTACTTCACTATCGATCCAGGTCGAATTTGATTTATAACTTGAGTTTTATTTCCAAACTTCAATATAAACTCACAATTCGATTTCATAAACTGATTTATCATCTAATTAGTTCTTCCCTTATTTATAATCCAACACTTGAATTATTTTTTATTCCAAATATCCCTTCATTTTATTTTCTTAAGTTCAATATATTTTATAATTCAAGTTTGGATTTTCTTTTCATTTTCCAATTCATCAAAATATTAAATTTGGGCTTTGTATTCCATTTTAAATTTTATAAGTCACAACTTATTATTTACACAATTACACCCATTATAGGCTTAAATATATTATTCTTTTATTTTTAACTCAAGCCTTATGCTTATTTATATCCAAGCATATTTTATTTCCAAGGATTTTTTTAATTCTTTTATAAGTTACTCTGATTTATCTATTTCAACCCAATTCTTATCCAACTTATTTTCCATTTATTCAGGTAAGAATCTAATTTCATTCATTAATTCAATTGAATTCTCATCCCAATTCAATTTTACTTAACTCAGTTTTATTTACTCAATTCGATTTCAACATGATTCGAATACAACTGGATATGATTTTCAACTTATTCAATTTATTCCAATCCAGTTAAATTTTATTCTCCAATCCAAGTTAAATTCCATTTTTAACTTTTCTCTTTATATTTACATTCCAACATTCAAAGCTTATATTTCCTTCCTGATTTAAAAATTATCTTAATTTATAAGCTTACAACCCATCCTATCAGGATTTTTAAACTCCCGGCTTTGGTTTCAAATCATTTTGAAATCTCCAACATCTCAAATCATACTTCTCAAACATTTAAACCAATCCTAGTTTTTATTTCCCAATAAATTTCCTTTGAAATTTAAAAAAACAAACAGGTTTTTCTGAACAAATCAATTTTTTTGGCAGCAATCCGTCACTTAGAAATTCGAAAATGAATACCGATGATGCGGCCGTCACCATCCGATTTATTTTCCAATAATCCAAGTGATTTCAATGCTATTTCACCTTCAAAATTCATTTAAACAATTTCCTTTCAGAAATACCTCCAAAACAATAATACTATCATTTATCTTCAAATACTTCCAAATCTCCAGGATTTTAAATTCCCAAATCCTGCTTAAATCAATTTGAACTATAATTCATTTGTACAATTTATGCTCATACAAATTCTTATTTGATTATATTTCAATTTATAAATTTCATTTATAATTCATATTTATGAATTTTATATTTTATAATGTGTTTATTTCCTTAACTTTGGTTATAAGTTCCAATTTCTTATTCAATTTCTTCACAATAGTGTTAATAATTTAATATTATCATTCCTTAACAATCAAGCATCCAAATACTATAATACTTTACAAAAATGATATCTTTCATATACAAAAATAATTTGGGTAAAATTATTTCATTACCCTATTTAAAACAATATCGTGTCGAATAGTTCTATTCAAGTGTTTAGAGATCCCTATCAATAACGTTAATTACTCGTATTGACCAGAATCCATAAACCACTCAATAAACCAATCAACACAATATAAAATCTTTTTATATTCACTAACAAATACGCGTTCATATCTATTAATACGCTCAAACTCATTCTAGAGTACTAATGACTCTATTTGAGTAATTTCCCACCAGAGCCAAGGTTACCACCAACCTAAGCTCTGATACCAAGTGTAACGACCCGCAAATCCGTACCCCTTGAGTCAACACTATTCTACAACAATCAACTCAAGTTGCACAGAAATACGAACCATTTGGGTTGAAGAAGAAGAGGTAGAAGAAGAAAAAAGCAAAATCAACATCAGAATCTAACCATCGCAGCAGAATAAAATATAATAGATAATAAATAATTTTTACTCAAAATCAAATATATCAGTTTACATATATTACATCATCTCAAAGTACATCAGTCACAGCTCACATCAATAACATACAATGGATACACAACAAATCACAGCGGAATATATATAAACAAGTACGAGTGTACGTATCGTCAATCCAGCTCGTCTCCTGAGCTCCATAGCATCATCCTGTATCCTATAATACTCGGTCTGACCCGAGTATTACAGTTAAATAATACCCGAGTCGGTCTGGAATACCAGTGTGAGAAAATCACACCCAATTGATTATTAAAGTTTCAAAATCCTTTGAAAACAAAAGCATCTCGTAAGACCACGCCACAAATAAACATGTCGGGTTTTACCTTACGATAGCTAAAACAATTTTTTAGAAATCCTCTGATATTATAATAGGGGTCTATATACAAATACTTATAAAATAGCCGAAATTGTTACATGATCAAATTCCAGCTACTAGCCACAGAGTGGGTAATACAAGCAAAACTCGTACAAGGCTCATAGGAAGAATGGATTTCCAACCAATGACTAGGCAATGGGGTACCACCTGTCACAGTACGGGGCCTAGATCACCGTACCGAGGAGTACGCCCGCTCCCCGGCAACACAAGGCCGGAACCATCCCTTACTGGACAGTCCCGAGTGAGATCACCCCGCGTTTGGGATCAGCAACCGCCCACTAAGGCGAAATAAAAAGGGACATCTAGACTGGAATGACCTCACCCTTCTTGGGTGCTACCCACCTAGCCTTGCTGCATAACCCCTGATTTTCAGTCATTCCCATTTGATGAGGCTTGAGGCTAAGCGTTACCTTTTAGAACAATTTTCCTTAGAATGCCCATCGTCCACCTGACGAAGTTTCGCAAGCATTCATCCATACAAGTCCGTCCCGGGTTCGAACGGAACCAAAGGCACTATTCCTACTACATCCATTTTGGAAATATCCTCAGGATTAGTAGCGACTAGCCCTTGCACTTCACTGCTCCATCTTCGAATCCAAAATCGTTTACACGAAACGTACCAACCGGATCGAAGTGGTTTTCGAGAAATAAATCTCGATCCCGGTCTCTTCGAAACGATCAACATAGTTGGCCAATATTGATAGTCGGTTATTTAACTATCAATTAGTATTCACAACATCCATCACACAATAAATAATTTCCCAAATTATTTATAATCTTCAAAAATATCTTCATAAGATATAATTCTATTTTCAATCCTTTGAAAACAGTTTCAAACCCATCTTTCTTTTCAGAATAAACTTCCCCAAATATTTCTATCTTCTCTGAAATCACCAAGCATAAAACTACATTTTTTAAAAATAATTTTAATCACTTTACTTTGAAATATATATTTTTAAAACATTTAAATTAAAACTACTTTAATAATTTGTTAAAAATACATATATGAATATTTGAAAATAAAGTTACTTAATAAATAAATAAAACTAGAATTTCGCTTCTACAAAACAAAACACCAAAACACTTTTAAAATAATTACTGCTATAATAAATCAAAAGGAAGTACTCACTTTAGACTTTAAATATTAGAAATAATAAATTTTTCAAAACAAACCTTTAAAAACAATTTCAAAACTATTAACTTATAAAAAAAATTACTTTGAAAACGTACTTGGTTATCCAGGAAGAATTCCAACTTCAATCACTTAAATCAATTTTCCAAATTGATTCCCAATTTATTCTTTGCAATTAAATTTCTCTACTTATCAGTTTATCTCCAAATTTCATTAATTATGGACTTTATATTTCTTATCATTTCTTTCCGTTTGATTTTATACCATTTAACTGAAATATACCAATTTCAGCTCCTTCCAAATTTTTCTTTATTCTTTTCAATAAATTGAATCTTAAATTTTAAATAAATGTTTTATTCCTTTAACATAATAACACTAAAATTTAAAATTCATTAATCTTCTGATTATTCAAATTTCCCTCACTAACTTAAGATTTATTATTAGAATTTTAAAAGGGCACTTTATTTCTTTCCCAATTGATTCTTAGATTCATCCAAATTTCTATAATTATTTTACTTACAGTTCACTTCTTTTATTATCTTTCCAAATCCAATTTATATGTTTTGGTACTTCATTTACTCAAATACATCCAATCAACCATAACATTCAATATTCCAATACAACTCATCATAGAATATCAATATTCACAGCATAGAATATTAAATAAATTTAAATAAATGTTGAGGGATCCAGTTGAATCCCTCCAACCTATTTTCCTGCATCCACAGATGTTAGCACAATAATATATTGATTCCAGAATATTCCATGCCATATCACATCAATCAACTTCAACCATTCAAACAATTATTTAAGTTAGATCATTTAAATTTAAATTTTAAATTAACCGAGTGAGATTAACTCACCTTGAATTTGTTTGCAGTCCAATCCAAACTAGCTTGTTTCCATTATTATCGACCTTGTACAAGCATTATAGGATTTATTAATATTTGAACTACTCGAACAATTTATTATCATTTATTTAGTTAAAATTTTGCCTAATAATTTGATCTAAACAGATTTTTTTAACTATATATATATATATACTTATAAAATAGATTATAGATTCTAAGAAACTATTTTATATATACTTCCAATATATTTTATTTTATATATTTTTTTCAAACCCCTATATATGTTTCCTGTCTATTTACCTAGTTATTACTTTTTAAACTAAGACAGACATTTTATAACTTACTATAAATATTAAAACAATAATTCCCTTTACTGTAAAAACTTCCTATCTTTTTATCTGTTTTAAAACCTTTAATCTATTCCTAATCTAAAAATATATAAAAAAAACAAAAAAAAAAAACAGCTGTACCCGCTGCCAATTTAAAATCCTACCAGTATGTAAACTAAACAAAAAGAAAATTTGTGTTATAAATATTTTTGTAAAATAACATTTCCTTCTCTAACTTCTGTACATATACTAAATTAAATAAATAAAACAAACAAAATCAAAATCCACCTGACAGCTACACCCTGGATAGCTCGACTTCGGTGTCATGCCTCTCTTGAAACCCTAGCTCAAATCTCAGCACCTCGAGTTGCGAGGCCAGTCGCGATTCCAACATCAAACTCGCGGCCCCTCCCCCAGATCGAATCATAGAAATTGCGTCAGCACCTACGCGCTCACGCTTGCAGAGGAGGCGCGTCTCCCACCTAAATCGAAGCCCCAGGCTTGCGCTCGAACGAGGAGGTCGGCACGATGATTGAGGAAGTTCCAAGATTCGGCCATTATTTCTTCTACTATTTTTTTTTCTTTCGATGCAAAAATTATACGAAACGAAAGGGTTTCGGCCTCCATTATACTTGATTTCAAATTGATTCATTCTGCCTTTTTTTTTTTAAGGATCTCGATTTTTTTATTTGAGAAGTTTGGCTTCGGCCATTAATTATTGTTTTCTTTTTTTTTTCGAATTGTAAAGTGAACTGAAGGAATCGGGGTCTCGTGTTCGAAAAGAAACAGGATAGGGTATGGCGTGTTCGAGAAGGCGAAGGAAGCGTGTTGAAGACGCCTTGCTACAGTATCCACTTATTTTTACTTCAAAGTCGAATTGATTATTATCAATCAAACTCTCAGCGCGTTTATATATCGTATGCTCACATAACAATTCCAATCACTACGAAACTAGAAATCCGATAATAATACAATACTACGGATCCAATGGAACTGGTTTCGTCAAATTCCGAGACTGTGCCTCGGAAGGCTATTTTTAAATATTGATTTAAACGATAAAATTTTAAAACTTAACAAAACACTTCCAAATTCAATTTCTACACTTTTACCTTCTTCAGTGTTATCAATATAAATTTTATAAGCCTTGAAATTGTTTTTAACTGGCTTAAAACTTCAGATTACATATTTTACCTGATTCCAAATTATTTAATTTAATAATCTAATTGTCAAATAAGTTATGATATTCATAATTTAAGTTAATAATTAACCTGTAAATATTTAAAATCAATTAAATATTCCGGTTACAAATGCTTAAAAATTCCGGGTCGTCACAATTGGTATCTGGTCTATTGGGTCTGGTTGATTGCTGGTTCAATTTGGTCTATTTTCACCTCACTGTTGTATTGTTCGAGCCATACTTGTTTGCTCTCATGTGTATATTTGAGGTGTTGTATGTTGTATTGCGTGCACCTGAGTTGAGTCCAGCCTGGGCATGGGTTTGATCTTGTGCGCACCTGTTCCTGTAGTTTTATCAAGTGTATATCAATGTGCATGGCCTTATGGCATGTACAGTGATACACTGTGCATGCCACAAGTTGTTCGTGTAAGATGAATACAAGATAAATATGATGACGAACAACCCAAATAACTGAGGCAAATAATATTTTCAAAAACACACATTTTACTTTACAATGCAAAAATATTTCTGTTTCGATTTTACTATGTCAGTGTTTATTTTGTAGATAATTCATATGTTGGATACAAACTGGAATAGAGCTGGAGATAAATACGAGTGATTTGTAGTGAGGTCAACATTGTAAGTTGAAATTTGTGATGCAATCGAAATTGTTATATAATTGAAATTGTGTATATATAGTGAGAGCTCAAATTTGTACTATTCAAATTGTAATAAAATATTTGTTTGAATTTAAATTCTGTGTTTTTTATTTTGTTCAACAAATATTTATTTAATTATGTGAAAAATAAAATAGTACAATAACAAATACATTTAAATGAATATATATATATATATATATATGTTTATTATCATCAAACAAAAATCATATAGTAGCATATTTAATACTCATTTCAGAACACGGAACATTTAATTACTTTCAATGTAAATTTGTACCTTAAACGTGAAATGGAACAAATTGTTCTTCAATTACAGTTTTGTCCTTTTGTTTTCTATTCATCAAATAGTTTGTGAATCACGGTATCATTTTGTTCCCTTTCAATAGCAAAATGCTAACAGTTTATTTCAAATTAACAATAAATTGATGTATATGTACACTAGACGTTATTGCCTCCCATTAAATAACTGCTATTGATTAGGTTATCCATCTTACACAAAATTTAGAATGTCTTTAATGATTGTCTCATATCAAATTGTAAACATTATACTTCATCATGCAAATTCATGTTTATTCCACCCCTATTACATTTCTCCATTTATATAAGGGGTTTTTAATATAAACATAAGTGGGTAAAACCTTGCACTTAACATTGTTTTCTCCATTTCGATGTTTTTTCTTCTTTAAGATTTTCAAGTAGTACATGTATAAATTAAACCATTAAGTTGCTTATATTATAAACATATGGAAAAAAAATTCCAGGTTAACTACTCAAATAAAATTGGTTACATAAAACAATCCCTTATATGATGTTTTTAACTCCATAATCTGCATGTTATTGATACTGGCTTCAAGCCCGGGAAAAAGGAGGAGAGAAAACCAAGCGTAGGACAAGCATGTAAAATTATGGATGGTGCATGTAACATGCAAATTAAGCATGCAAATTTTGTAAAAATAGAAATTATTTACGTGGTATATGATAAGTATGTTGTGTTTTCAATTATAAATCAAATTTTTTATCGTTTTATAATTCAATTGGTAAATTATTTTAAGTTAAATTTATATTTTTGCATTTTATATGTATATACCCAAATCTAGTCGTATGTTTTGTTGTGCATGTGTAACATAACATATCGTGATAAGATTTATGTGTATGTGGATAGGTGATGTACACGTTTGCCCACTGTATAGTACTAGCTTTCCAAAATAAGTATCCGTAATTTTTATATATAAACAAGTCAAATATATAAATTTTGATTTTTTATATATAAATAAATAAATAATAGTTAAGATCAATTTGATCTAGTCGATAATTTTAAATTTTGATTTTATTTAAAATATCTAATTTTGACATCGTAAAACAATTTCAAAATCCAAAACTAGTTCTATAATTTCAAAATTATTATTTTTAAATACTTTGAAATATAAATTATAATATGATAATTTTATGAGTATATATAATTCATCGAAAACAATTTTTTAATTAATTGATATATTAGTTTTTAAAATATAAAAAATGGTTAAAATATAAAAAATATATACCTTGAAATTGAAATATGTTTCTGCTATGAAAAAAAACTAAAAATATAATTTATTTAAAATAAATATTAATTTATATAAATCCATTTATTATAAAACACTTTTACAATTAAAAACATTTGTAATAACAATTTTATGCTATAAAATTAGTTTCAGCTTAAAAAAAATAATTTTTTATTTATTGAGAGTAATTTAGTATAAAATATAATTTTGGTTAATTTATAGGTATATATAAATATATAAATTGATTTAAAATTGAAATATATTTTGAGATAGATGACTCTAATTTTAATATTTTGTTTTTTAGTACTATTACGATTTCACAGAATGAGATAAATATTTACTAAATAAAATAAATGAATCAGAATATCATTTAAACAAATATTTATTCAAACAAATATTTTACTTTAATTTTAAATAGTACACATTAATTGCTTCCACAATATTTACAATTTTCAATTACAATACAATCATCATTATATAAATTTTCTTGCTCTTATATAGACAATTTCTCTACGCACTCATATACAACACTTTGTTTCCTCACTTACACACGCTCGATTTTGATCTCGATTTACTTGCTCCATCTTGTGTCCTATTGTCCACTATGCCTGTCAAATAAACAACGTTGTAATATGGAAAAAGAAACAAACCAAAATTACAAAAATAAAATTGTAATTGTAATTCAATATTGTCATAGTTTATGGGTTTTTTTCTTTTCATATTTAAGACGAGGAAAAATACGGATAACACACAGTCCAGGCTAGAATTCAACACAAGTATACAACATCATAATGCACACAAATAAGTCAAGGCATATAAATGCACGAACAAGTGCATAAAGAAACAACAAGGCCACGAAAATGACCATATTGATATGTATATATGTATACAAATGGGAAGCATGTACATATGCAAATGTAGAGCATGGGCGCAACAAGCTAATGAAACAGTAATGAAGTTCGACATAGCAAGACATGTTCAAGAGCAACCGAGCAGTTCAACTTGAAACAACTGTATTCACACATATCAGCAATCACAATGTAAAGGCTGTGGTGCAGCAAAGTACATGGAACCAAACTCAAGACCAAATCAAGTGACTAGCATGCACTCATAGAACTTAGCAACAAACATACATCATCGTTCAAACACAGTACTAAAATGTGCTAGGAGAAATAATGCTCTGTGGATAGATCCAAGTATAAGTTCAACAAAGAAATGCAGAGTGCACATAAGTTCTTAACCAAGAAAACAACCAATTACATGCATATACATGTACATTAAGTATCAGTTTCCATCAATAGAGTAGTGGACATAGAAAACAACTCAAACCAGAAAAATCAAGCAAGATACAACATTACCTGAACAGAATTCATCATCACTGGAAAACCAACAAACGATAAAGCACACAGTGCCAACTCAGAGACATAAATACTAACAAAATATTTCAACAAGTTAACTTACACACAAGCATCTAGGTCGCAAATGTTCCAAGTAAAGGAAACAAGCATCAGCAATATCAAAGACGAAGTCAACAAGTCAAGGCCAAGATTAACAGTGTCAAAATATATTCAAGGATACAGTAGAGAATTCAAAGATGAACAAGTCAAGTTTTAATGAACCGTTTGATCAGAGGAAATCAAAAAAGGTCAATTCATTTAAAACCTATTTGAATTATATATATATATATATATATATATATATATATATATATATATATATATGCATCTATCAAGGTAATGACCAAGTCAAAAAAGATTAAACCATCGACCAGAAAAATCAACTGTCGAGCTTAAATTGAAATCAAACTTTGAAATTTTCAAAGCCAAAAGCATATACGAAAATATGGGAAATCAATCCCTATATAAGCCCAACATCATCGTCAGCATAATTCATTCGAGTTCGAGCAAAATCAAAGAGCAAGCCTTGAAATAAATCGCGAATCAATTTATAATTCGAATCAAAGTCAAGAAAGCAAAAATTCAAAAAGGGGCAAAAAATCATACTAAATATTAATTCAAATAACACTCAACAAAGAAGCAGAAACAACCATAAACCACCTATCAATTGAACAATGATAGCATCAAAAGGAGAAGTGCGATTCGAAAAAAAGCTCCAATTACAAGCGGCGCCTTCAATTTAGAGAAACCCTAATTGTCAGATCGAAGAAAACAATTGGGTTCGACCATGAAAAGAATACGGACCAAATAGGTAAAAGGGATAACATTATAATTGGATTTGGGTCGAGCTTTGTTAACAATTTGTTTAGACTTTAATTAGTTATAGGGTTTCCTTTTGTTTTCTTCTATTGTAATTTTCCTTTTAAATTGTTAAACTCTAGTGTTAACTAGGTTACGAGATACAGGGCGTAGTTTGAGAATTCGCAACTCTATGGCAGATTTATGCCAGGATTTCGAGCATAGGCTTGAACAAACGTGTAAGCGATCATCACAAGTTTATAGGGTCTATAAGTAGTCGTTTTTTAATTCTAGTAGAAACCTTGGAGGTAGCAGTAGGGTTTTAACGAAGCGCGGTAAATTTGTTTGTCACTTTTAATTTTCCATTTACTCTATTATTTTCTGTGCTATTTTTGTTAATTTATATTTTTTTACAAACCCTATTCACTCCCCCACTAGGATTAATTCGATCTTACAAATGGTATCAGAGCTTGGTTATTAGCATAAATGTGTATCCCTAGATGCAGATCTAACGAGAGTCAGTCCAGTGTTAGTCTTTCTATTTTTAATGAAACAAAATCTTTTTAATTGGAAATTAAAAATGTAGTTTAATTTTGAATCTATTAATTTTAAATTTTGGGATATTATTGGAAATGGGCGTGATATGAAAAATGAGAAAAATATTTCGATTGACGCTCTTGCTATTTATATAATCTATTCTCTAATTAATCAAAATGAATTCAACTATGTATCTCATTGTCTAACTGCACAAGAAATCTAGAAAAATTTCAATGCAATATATGACAGAAAAGTCAATAAAGGCGAGAGACCCTCTAAAATCGATTCAGTTAAAGAAATTTTCTCGATGGGATTCACAAAAGATGGCAGCGATGAATGTTAGAAATGCGGATTACAGATCTTAAGGCTAGGATAAACACTAGAAAGGGGATGAATAGTGTTTCAAGAAATTACTAAATCTTTTATAGTTTTTGTTAATTTAAACACAAATGTATGCAATATTCATACACAGATATGATCATAGAAATAAACACAAATGCAGAAATAAAGTAAAAGCAGTAAAGGAAAGAACACACCAGATTTTATACTGGTTCGGAGTTACCCTACATCTAGTCCCGCACACAAGTACAGATTTCCTTTCAAAAACAATTTTCACAATTACACCCTCGATGTCAAGGCTACGAGGTACACCCTCCAAATTCACAATCTTCTGGGTAGAGATACTTGATTTCACGAGCAATAAGTTCACCCAATTGATTTCCAGGGCTACAATCACACCTTTTCTTATTTGATTGATTTCCTAGGCTACAATCACATCTTTTCTCACTTGATTGATTTTCAAGGCTACAATCACACGTTTTCTCACAGAAATGATTACAAAGAAGCTTATAACTCTGAATAGCACTAAGGATCTTGTTGAGATAATGACAGAGAATCAAACCAGAAATGATCTTGTTAGATTCAATGTTGATTTCGGCAGATTAATGGTAAGAATATGTATAAAGAAATGTGGAAGAAGAAGAGGAGTGAAAACCTGAAAAAAATTATTAGAAATTTGTTGAAAACAGCCCCTATTTATAGAAGAACAACAATCATGTCCATTTGTGAAGGGATATGACGAATAGACACTTCTTTTAAAATTCAAAATTTTGAAATCAACTGACACTATGTCGACATGGGTAACTTGGGTATGTCGACATCCCAAGGAAATTTTGGTTTTTTGTTTTTCTTTGAAAATAACTTTTATCTTATATTAAAACTATTTTAAACTTTTATAAATATACTTAACTATAGTTAAAATGCATAAATAAATTTAGAGAATAATATTTTGGTATATATAAAATTTTACTATAATTTTATATTTAAATCTAAGTATAAACATAAAAAGTTAAATATATTATTATTAAAAGACAGTTTAAAACTAAGGACAATTTGATTTTGAAATTAAAGATTATTTTGAGGCTAAAAGTATTTAAAATCAGGATAGACGTTTTTGATTCTTTTAAAATGAAGGTTTTGAAAACATTTTGAAAACAAGATATAATTTTGTAAAATCATTTTGAATAAAAGGCTAGCGGATACAAAACGATGTTCCACTACGTAGGTTCCATCCTACGTAGGGTTCCATCCCTTTAACAGGCTTGAAGTGGATTCCATTCTACGAATATATTAGATTTTAAGATGTCAGTGCTTTTCTAGGGGTTTTAACAAAATTCCTAATTAAATTACTTATTATTGAAATCTTGAACTCTTGATTTCTTGATACTCCTGATACTCATGAGTCTTTAATGTTGATATCTTGAATCTCTATACTGTATAGTCTTCATTCTTGGTACCTGCATGGTTAAATCCTGCATATACATATATATCTAAACTATAATGTTAGTATTTATATTTTATAATCCTATTCTAAGGTTGTTGTCATCAAAACCATCATCTCAAGGACTAATAATCTTCCCCTTTTTGATGATGATAACCTTTATGTATAAAATATTACTTCTATTCTAATAACTCCCCCTTAATCTTTGCCCAACTATCCTATTTTATATTTCTCCCCCTTTGTCATCAACAAAAACTAACTCCAAACTATATAATCTCCAAACTATATAACTCCCCCTCATTCTTGGACTAAATTACTTGCATTTATAAACTATACAATGGAGTATATGATAGATAGATTAAGAGACAATTACACTGATAGACATGATAATTGATTAAGGATCATATAAATATCAATGCATATTTATACATGTTTTTCACATCAAATATCAATCCAAATCAAATCAAATCAAATCGAACAAACCAATCAAATCAAACAATACGAGGAACTTCCACTCATCCTTCTTCTCCAAATATACGGTCTGCTTTAATGGCATCCAAATTTTCATTATCATTAGCGAGAGAGACTGGAGGATGTGCTTCGTTATCATCGTTGTGCAGGGAGGAAATCATCATTCGTATTGCGTCGAAATGCCTTTCTTGCTCCTTGATCATCTGCATTTGACTCAACTCTAAGTGCCGCTGGTTTCGGAGAATGAACGAAAGAATATTCTTGAAAGAATTAAGAGTCACTTTAAGATTTTCGGATAGATTATGAATTGGATTGGCCATATTTTAGTTTGTGAGAAGAATGAGAGACAAAGTAGATAATAAATAATGTTGAGTGATGAATTCTAGAAATAGGTATTTATAGGTGTAGAAATTCGTTTGAAATGAATAGACATAAGGTAGTTATTCAAATTTCAAATTCAAAATGAAATGTCATTTCTGACCAGTACATGTCGACATGGTCAAAGGGGGGATGTCGACATGGTGTAGTGGATTTTGATGGCTTATTTTGATTTTATGAATAATTGTGTATGTATATATATATATATATATATATATATATATATATATATAATATACTAACATTTATTCTGGAGATAAGATAAGCTAGATAACAGAAAATGAATTCAATTTCATTTCATGATAACACAATACAACGATTAAACACAAAGAACTACATGAACTTTTAAATCAAAACAGACTAAAGCAAACACAACAAGACATGAAAATACAGAACTAGTTAGAGGATGATGAAGATGAAGATAATCCAAGCTTCTTGCTGACTTTGAAAATAAACTTGTTCGTCTTGGATGAAATTTTTTCCAACTACTTACTAACGGATCGTTTAAGAATCCGTTGATTCTCAGCAATGGTCTTTTGGTTTTTGAGAAGGGATTTGTTGATTGGATTAGGAGGGTAATCAATGCTTTCCAAAGATGTTTCACCTTCTTCTTCTTCTTCAATTTCCATTTCATCCCCTTCTTCTTCTTCCTCTTCCTCCTCTTCCATCTCCTCATGAGCCAAAGCTCTTCTTTTTCGGCAAGAGTCTCATAAGGTTGAAAAACAAATGGAATTTTCATAAGAGAAATATTGAAATGATTGAAAACCTTTCTTGAAACAAATTCTTCTCCTTTGAAATCTACTCCAAAATAGTTAAAAATCCAAGTGAGATAGATTCCATGATACAAAGTATTCTCATCCATTTCAAGATTTTTGGGACGAAGTTCATCCAAAATAACTTGCGCCCAATTAATATCATAATTTTCAAAAATAGCAAAAAGTGATTTGCAAACTTTTAAAGTAGGATTGTTAAAATTTTCTGATCTTGGGGTCAAAGTATACTGTAAAAGAAGATTAACAATTCTAGCTTTTGGTCGAAAGTTTCGATTTTTTGAATTCAAAAATATCATTTCCTTCAAAAATGTGATGAAATATCTCACGATCATTTTCATCGATTTTAAAACTAGAAAAATCCGTTCTTGTACTCTTGCAATTGAGAATGGTACCCAAAAGATCATAATTCAAAACAATTCTAGTGCCTTTGACACTACTTCAAATTTCATCATCATTTCCTATATAAAATCCACGATTCAGATTTGCATAGAAAATTTTAACAAGGTTTGGATAGCAAACAAAATCATTTTGAGAAGCATCACTAAGATTAAGAATTTGATTGTTTGCAAAAAGAAAATCAATTTCATAAGAAGAGAAATCTTGAAATAAAACAAACTTTCCGGGATGGACTTTTCCATAGTTAGCATAATTGATGTATGCTTTTATGGCTTCCAGATCATTAAAGAGTTGCTCTTTTATCTTTCTGGAAATTCTCATAGTGGAGGGGTTGCTTAAAGAAGCCATTAAAGTAGAGAGTAGAGAGCTTGAAGTTTTGAAGAGAGAGTTTGAATTTGAAAATTAGAGTGAAAGATGTGATAAAAGATAGTGAATAAATTGATTCTCAAAGGACATGTTCTCTGGTCAAAAGATGCCATTTCAGAGAATTGAATGAAGTGAAAAGGTAGAGGGAAATTCAACCATTTGAATTCAAATTTTGAATTTCAAATTCTGTACCCATGTCGACATCATGATGGGGACCATGTCGACATGTGTCTTTGAATTTCTATGATTTATTTTTTCTATGTATTCTAATATATATATATATATATATATACACACTTATTATTTTTAATGTATATATATTTGGAATAATTCTGAAATTATAGTATATTCTATAAAATATTATAATACTATTAAAATTAAAAATTAAAATAAAAAAATAATAATAAATAGTAAAAAAAATTAAAATTTAAAATTCAAACAACACACCAATTCAAAATCAATCAATCAAGCAACCAATTCTAAGCATATAATTTCAACCAATTGTATTGTAAATGTGTACCTTATTCTGAGTCCGTTTATCTGAATTCGTCGAAGCCTTGAACTGCTGTGAGACACATATTTGAATTATCTATCTTCTGATCATCATCGCTTGAGGACGAGTTTGAGTCATCTAGAGTAGCAGTAAATGCACGTTTTCGTTTCTTTACGGAATCATTGTTTATAGGAAGATTTTGCCTATCTGGATACGGACAGTCACTTTTGACATGGCCCGATTCGTCACAGTTGAAACATTTGATATTGTTTGGCACTACATTCTGATTTTCATAATTCTTATAGTTGTTTCTCTTGAAATTATTCATCTTTCTATATTTCAAGAATTTTTGAAAATTATTGGTCATAAGAGTAATACCTTCATCATTATCGCTCTTTGAGTCTGATGCATCGGTCAATGCATTGAATGCCATTGATTTCTTTTCAGATGTTTTACTTTCTCTTCTCCCAATCATTTGGACTTCAAACGACATTAGATTTTCAATTAATTCTTCTATCTTTAAGATACTGATGTCATTTGCCTCTTCGATCGCAAGTGTCTTTTGATCCCATTCTGGAGTAAGAGAATTTAAGATTTTTCTGACTTGATCTTCTTTCGAAAATTCCTTTTCTAAGGATATTAGAGAATGCACAATATCCTGAAATCTACTATACATGTCTGAAATAGACTCATTAGAATTCATGTTAAATAATTGAAACTGATTTGTGAGCATGGAAATTTTAGACTGTTTAACATTGCTTGTTCCTTCGTGAGTAACTTGCATAGTTTTCCAAATTTCATATGCAGACTTACAAACTGACACTCTATTAAATTCATTCCTATCAAGTGAACGAAATAGAATATTCATTGCTTTAGAGTTATTTTGTGCAACAGTCTTTTGCTCGGAGGTCCACTTTGCAAAATCAGTTGGTGGGTTCAGAATATTCAGTCTGTGTGATATTCCAAGTGTCTAATCCTACAGATTGTGAATATATTTTCAACCCACATGCCCAATATGCATAGTTACTGGCATTAAAGAGTGGTGGTCCGACAGTAGACTGACCTTCTACAAATGAACTAGTGATAGGGATGATAGAACTAGTGTTGGTAGTGTTACCAGTACCAGTGTTGGTAGCCATTTTGAAAAAAATTCAAAATTCAGATTGTGAAAACTTTGAAAACCTTGCTCTGATACCAAATGTTAAAAATGCGGATTACGGATCTTAAGGGTATGATAAACGCTAGAGAGGGGTGAATAGTGCTTTAAGAAATTACTAAATCTTTTAGAGTTTTTGTTAATTTAAACAAAAATGTATGCAATATTCAAACACAGATATGATCACAGAAACAAACATAGATGTAGAAATAAAGTAAAAGCAGTAAAGGAAAGAATACACCGGATTTTATACTGGTTCGGAGTTACCCAAGATCCAGTCCTACACACAAGTACGGATTTGCTTTCAAAAACAATCTTTACAATTACACCCTCGATTTCAAGGCTACGAGGTATACCCTCCAGATTCACAATCCTTTGGGTAGAGATACTTGATTTCACGGGCAACAAGTTCACCCAATTGATTTCCAGGGCTACAATCACACCTTTTCTCACTTGATTGATTTCTAAGGCTACAATCACACCATTTCTCACTTGATTGATTTCCAAGGCTACAATCACACCTTTTCTCATAGAAATGATTACAAAGAAGTCTATAACTCTGAATAGCACTAAGGATCTTGTTGAGATAGTGATAGAGAATCAAAGCAGAAATGATCTAGTTAGATTCAGTGTTGATTTCGACAGAGTAATGGTAATAATATGTATAAAGAAATGTGGAAGAAGAAGAGGAGTGAAAACCAGAAAAAATTATTAGAAATTTGTTGAAAACAGCCCCTATTTATAGAAGAACAACAGATATGTCCATTCGTGAAGGGATATGACGAATAGACACTTCTTTTGAAATTCAAAATTTTGAAATCAATTGACACTATGTCGACATGGGTAACTTGGGTATGTCGACATCCCAAAGGAAATTTTGGTGTTTTGTTTTTCTTTGAAAATAACTTTCATCTTATATTAAAACTATTTTAATCTTTTATAAATATACTTAACTATAGTTAAAATATATAAATAAATATGGAGAATAATATTTTGATATATATAAAATTTTACTATAATTTTATATTTAAATCTAAGTATAAATATTAAAAGTTAAATATATTATTATTAAACGATAGTTTAAAACTAAGGATAATTTGATTTTGAAATTAAAGATTATTTTGAGGTTAAAAGTATTTAAAATCAGGATAGATGTTTTTGATTCTTTTAAAAAGAAGGTTATGAAAACATTTTGAAAACAAGATATAATTTTGTAAAATCATTTTGAATAAAAGGTTAGCGAATACAAAACGATGTCCCACTAGATTTTTCGTAGGTTCCATACTACTTAGGGTCCCATCCCTTTAACAGGCTCGAAGTGGATTCCATTCCACGAATAAATTGGATTTTAAGGTGCCAGTGCTTTTTTAGGAGTTTTAAAAAAATTCCTAATTAAATTACTTATTATCGAAATCTTGAACTCTTGATATTCTTGATACTCTTGATACTCATGAGGCTTCAATGTTGATATCTTGAATCTCTATACTGTATAGTCTTCATTCTTGGTACCTACATGGTTAAATCCTACATATACATATATATCTAAACTATAATATTATTATTTATATTTTATAATCCTATTCTAAGGTTGTTGTCATCAAAACCATCATCTCAAGGACTAACGATGAAGACGTAGTCGATGATGAGATAAGTGATTTTTCACTCAACAATACAGTTCTCTTTTGTCAAAAGTTAATTAAAAGTAATGATGATCTTGAGATGAAAAATAACGAGTTGAAAAGGGAACAATCTAAATTACGTCAGAAAAATAATGATTTGAAAATTGAGTTTAAGAATATTAAAAAGATTAAAAATTGAAATTCCAAAAATTGATTGAATTACGAAAAAGAATTTGCTTTTTGAAAATTTTCAAAAGATAGAAAAGAAAATTCTGATTTTGATGAAAAACGAAACTAAGTTGATTTACAAAAATAACGTGTTACAACAGGAGTTGGATAGTTTGAAGAGGTCAGAAAATTCTAAATGAGTGATTTTTGAAAAGGAATTAAACGAGGTTAAAGGTATTTCAAAACCCTTGAAAATGAAAACGTGATTTTGAAAATTAGAAAAACTAGAATTACTCAGATAAATCATGATTTGGAAAAGGAGACTAAAAATCAAGGTTTTTGGAAAACTTGAATTTGAAAAACGCAAACTTTTTGAAACCATGATGCTTGAAATTAAAACCAAAATAAAAGAGCTCAAAAATTAAATTATGGTCTTAAAGATAAATTATTTTAAAAAGAGTGATAATGCTGTTAGTCGATATTCAAAGCTGGTAAGTGAAAATGAAGTTTTAAAATCCAAAGTCAATGATCTTGAGTTGACTCTTCGAAAATTTTCCAATAGTGAAAAATCTTTTAATATGCTGTTAGGAAATCAACTCTTTGCGAATAACAGAAAAGGGCTTGGATTTGAAAAGGTGTCAATATATAAACAAATGACTAATAACACCGCTTGGGGAAGAAGTATGATACCCAAATGTGTAGATTGTGGAAATATTAGACATAGCAATAATAATTGTCAAAATAAAAACAAAACCGTTATACAAATCTGGATTCCAAAAGGTGTAGAAGTGAATTCTCTTAAATTTAAATAAGTCTAAGTTTCTAAGAATATGATTGTTAAAATTAAGGGTTTTCCATCTAAATAAATATTGATACAAAAGGTTTCGGTTGAAAAAGAAAGTGGTCCTCCATCTTCGATAGGCCGATCACTTCTTCAAAAATTTAGATACAAAAGTTGGCTAAAGAACAACTTCGATAGAGAAATATTTTGAGTTGTTCTATATGGTTGAAAAGCTATAATTTTAATGTTCCTTAGTCTAGAAAGTGAGGTGGAGATCAACACATTTGGGATATTATGACATCGAAGGTAAGTAGAGGTATGATCTCTAAACCTGATTTTCTCTTCTTATTGTTAATTTTGTTTTTGTTAACACTATTGTAGTAAATTTTCCATATCTTGAGCTCCTTAACTCCGATTTATAAAATTCAAGATGTACTGGAAAATAGATATAAAACTATATAAGTTTTATTTTGTGTTTTTCTAGAATCTAAATTTAAACAGGTGAAAAACGCAAATCATTTGGAGTATTGTTTGAAAACGGTTTCTAAACTTCTTGACACAACTGTAGTATTTCGATAATAACTAGACCATTTTACTCCAATTATGGAAATATTTGACGTTCTGTAAAGCTAATTGATAGCACTACAACTTTACTGTTTTGAGTTTTTGCCTATTTGCTTTGGTAAGTCTTGAAAAAATGCAATCATTTCAATATATTACAAGGAAAGAATCCACGTTTTACGCAAACAAGTTGTAGTATTTCAAGTATGATTTTTGATTGAATTGATGGGTTGACTTGAAACCAATTTTGGTAAGTAGCATTTTATAATATCTAGAATTTTCATGTTTTGAGCCGAATCCAATTTAGAATTTTAAGCTTTCAAATAAAGGTTTCAAATGAATTGAATTTTTCAAAACTAGAATTGTCAAATGCTTTTGATCAACGATCAAATTTTATTACCTTTTCACATCTATAAAATCATTGATTGAACAATTTCAAAATGTGTGTTTATTTGCTTGATATGAAGGATTTTGTATTTTCTTAACATAAATGGATTTGCTGAAAATTTTGAAAAATAATTCGATTGCTTTTTAGGGTGATGTACCATTTTAGTCACCTTGGGCAGTTCGAATACAAGTGGTATCAAACATCATGTTGAAGTCATGTTTACATGTGATTGATTATTTTAACTGATTTTAAAGCGGCAGACATTTTCACAAAACACCTTGTTGAAATTGATTTTCAAGTAATTTTAATTTTAAGTAAACTCGTGTTTTTACTTTATGAAAATACTCTTATTTATTTTGGTTTGGGATTTACTTTAGAAAAGATAATCGTTGACTAATTGAACCTTTTTGAAACTTACCAAAATTATTAATAATGTTTAGAAAGTGATTGATAGTGATTAAATTATATTTCATAATAGGAGGAAGTATAATTTAAATTTTCATGAAAATTAAACAGATTATATAATATTTTAAATTAGTACTTATTCCATGATCATTTCTATCACTATTACCTTTCTTTCAATCTACATACCAAAATTTAATATAATGTGCAGAAGTTGATATTTTAAAACATAGAAACATTTGTTTTCATAAAAAATTCCATCGTAAGATATTCGCTCCCATTTAAAAGTCCTCGTAGTTATGTACATGTGAATTACTTGAATTTCTATTTATGTGCTTCCATTCTCGCCTAGGAGTGCTCACGTTATGCATGAGTGGGACTCGTAAAAGAAAAGGATAAATATCCAAGTTGATTCTGATCTCATTTGAAAGTCATCATGGTTATGCATGGCTAGAAAATACTTGAATTTCATTTTTAAGTAACTACTAACGTCATTTTAAAGTCCTAACGGTTATGCATAGTTAGGAAGTGCTTCATTTTTTTTGTATAATATTTGAAAGGAAGATTCACAAATTTCTCCTTTATTGAAAATACCAAACTAATGTCACTATATAAATTTTTTCCTAAACCATAATGTTATCATTTCTCTAAAGTGGAATTTGTTTCTAATAAATAAAATATGATTTTTGTTAGATTAATTGTAATTTACGATATATATTTCCCTCTTGACTTGATTTTATAATTTTAATCAAAATTCATTACTATTTCAATTACTATTATTGTTTTTTATGATTATAAAAGGGGGACAGAGGTTAAGATTTTGATGATTGGGTAATAACCTTATTGATATTTGAGAATGTTTTTCTTATTCAATAGTTGTTTTGAAGTTATTTTTGAAAAATCAATTTTTCATTTACAACAACACGCGTCTGTGTAAGGGAAGTTTAGTTGTAGGGGGAGCACCTAAATAGGGGGAGCTTGAACACATCAAACCAACACATTTATTTAATTCAAAATCTTAATATATGTTTGTTATCATCAAAAAGGGGAAATTATAGAAAATAATGGTTTATGATTTTTGTTTGATGATAATAATATACACACACATATATATATATTCAATAAACGTGTTTGTTATAGTACAATTGCGATTTCACAGAATGAGATAAATTATCACTAAATAAAATAAATGAATCAAAATATTAACTTAAACAAATATTTGTTCAAACGAATATTTTATTTTAATTTTAAACAGTACATATTAATTGCTTCCACTATATTTACAATATTTTCAGTAAAATACAATCTGTCGTTATACAAATTTTCATACTCTCATATACATAATTTCTTTACACACTTATACACAACACTTTGTTTCCTCACTCACTCGCATTTGATTTTGATCTTGATTTGCTTGCTCCAGCTGTGTGAAGTCTTCCACTGTACCTTTCAAATAAACAATGCAGTAAAATGGCAAAAGAAACAAACTAAAAGTGTGAAAATAAAATTATAATTGTGATTCAATATTATCTCAGTTTATGGATTTGTATTCTCTTCATATTTTAGATAGGGACAAATATGGATGACACACAGTCCATGCTAGAATTCAACTCAAGCATACAACATCATAGTGCACACAGATAAGTCAAGGCATGTAAATGCATGAACAAGTGCATAAAGAAACAGAAAGGCCACAAAAATGATCGCATTGATATGTATATACGTATACAAATGGGCAGCATATACATATGAAAATGCAAAGCAAGGGCGCAACAAGTTAATGCAACAACAATGAATTTCGACATAGCAAGACAGGTTCAAGAGCAACCGAGCAATTTAATGTGAAACAATTGCCTGCACACATATCAGCAATCACAATGTAAAGGCTGTGGTGTAGCAAAGCACAAGGAATCAAACTCAAGACCAAATCATGTGACTAGCATGCACTTATCGATCTTAGCAACAAATATACTTCAACGTTCAAACACGCTGGTGAAATATGCAAAGAGAAATACATGCACACTGGATAGATCCAAGTATAAGTTCAACGAAGGAACACATAGTGCATATACGTTCTCAATTAGGCAAACAACCAAGTACGTGAATATATATGTAAATCACGTATTAATTTCAAGAAATAAGCAGTACACACAACAAACAACTCAAACCAGAAACATCAAGCAAGATACAACGTCACCTGAATAGAGTTCATCATCACTGGACAACCAACAAATAGTAAAGCACACAAATGCAACTCATAGATACAAACACTGGCAAAACAGTTCAACGGGTAAACATACACACAAGCACTTAAGTCGTAAATGTTCAGGTAAAGGAAACAAGCATCAACAATACCAAAGACAAAGTAAATAAGCCAAGTCCAAGGATAATAGTGTCAAAATATATTCAAGAATGTAACAGGGGATCCAAAGATGAACAAGTTAAGGTTTAACGAACCATTTGATCAGAGGATATCAATCAAGATCAAATTTATTTAAAACCTATTCGAATATATATGCAAATATTAGAGCAATGACCAAATCAGAAAAGATCAAACCATTAACCAAAAATCAACCATCAATTTTAAATCAAAATCAAACTTTGAAATTTTCAGAGCCAAAAGTATATACGAAAATATAAGAAAATCAATTCCTTTATAAACCCAACATCGTCATCGGCATAATTCATTCGAGTTCGACCAAAATAAGAGAGAGCCTTGAAATAAATCACTAAACAATTTATAACTCGAATTAAAGTCGAGAATGCAGAAAATCGAAAAGGGGCAAAAAATCATGCACTACAACAAACATGACCTTTAACAACGTTTTAAAAACGTCATAAAAGCTTTTAATAGCGTTTTTTGTACGTTGTATATCGACATGCAGTTATATGTCAGGGATATACGATGACAATAAATAAATGCTGTTAAATGTACTTTTTAACAGCGTTTCCCTGGTGTCATGAAATCTTTTAACAGCGTTTGGTTGGATGTAGTTAGAGATCTTTCTTAGCGTTTGTTTCGTGCTAAGATAAGATTTTATAGCGTTTTTTAAATGTTGTGATATTTATTTACAACGTTATGTTGTTGTAATAGACCGTGATTTATGTTTTTAGTTACAATTTAATGGCATTTTTAAAACACTGTTAAAACTTTCAACGGCGTTTTGAAAACGCTATGGAATGTTTTAATTGCATTTAAAAGAAGCTGTGGAATGTTTTAACTGCGTTTTAAAAATGCTATGGAATGTTTTAACAGCATTTTAAAAACGCTATGGAATGTTTTAGTTCCATTTCAGTAAACATCCACCACAATGTGCATACATACCACATTTCAAAATTTGCATATTATATCAATATCATATTTCAAAATCAACATATTATATCAATACCACATTTTGGACATATATTTAATAACCAATGTATGAAATTTCATAATCAAAATACACAATATTCTTACACCAAACATAAATAGTTTGTCATCAATATTTCAAAAACAAAATATAAAACAAGTAACAATAGCAAAAAAAAGCAAGTAGTACATACGTTAAAACCAAAAAGTAGTTCTAGCAGCAAAAATAACTTCGATCCATAACTCGTTACAACCTTTCTTTGCATCACAGTCATCTATCTACCTATAAAGCAAAATTATGCTTGAGAACCAATTCATCAAAAAAATGTACACAAAGTTAAATCGTATTCATAATGCAAACACTAAATATTCATCATACTATTTCATTAGGCGATTGACTAATACAAAGTATATAATATGTCATAAAATCAAGCAGCATTTACAAATTATAATAAACATACAATTGCATAATATTACACAAAATTACCTGAGCCTGAAAGTTTTAACTGAGGCAATTGCCTCAGTTCTATCTCCATTAAAAGTCTACATGTCAAATTTAAACCTCTGTAGAATTTCTTACTAAACCAGAGTGAATACGCTCTAGATTGGTCAATTTTAGATGCAGCTATGATTGCTCATGAGCATGTTAAAATGTTCGACAAATTATATAAAAAAATTATGCACACCATAATATATTTATACAGGGATGTAACACTGTTAACATGACTTCCTCATTCACTCATACGATAAAAGGTATGTTATTCACTAGAAAGGTCAACAACGAGGAATTAGTTGAAAATTTATATTCCGGATGTAACTACAGCAATTATGCATGTACATGGTTTGGATTGTGAGATTAAAACATGGCACGAACTGTAAACTCAACCTCCAAGAAAAAACAGAATTGATCTTAGACAAGTCGAAACATGACAGAGATATCGTTACAACCGAAAACACGATGAACAACTGAAAACGTATGTGGTAGACAAAGAATAAAATCTATAAAGAAGTTTATTTACAAGTTATGAAGAAAGAGTAAAGCCTAATGCAAAGGCTACTGGAAGAACAAGATGAACAACGTAGCTTCCCTTCATTAACATGTTCTATATCAAGTCCAATAAATTGTGACCCAACACAAACATCATCGTGAATATTGCTCAAAACTATATGCATAGACTTACCTATTTATTGATATAAACTGTGCCAGTGCTCAGGATATAAAAAAAAATTCTCTAGATGCATGCCGAAAGTGCCTAAAGAATATTAAATTAGTTTTTGATTTAAAGGGTTGAAAAGACTCTTGAAAATACCTATTATTAATATTTTTTAAAAGACCTGGATGTTGAATTTAAATGGCAGCGTGGTTCTTTAACACAAGTATGTTGTATTTTCTTGTGATAGTCTACAATAACTGCATTTAAATTCTATACAAGAGGGATTATATTATTGAATCAATTTGCTGAGAATACAAAATGGAAATCCATTATCTTTCATCACAAAGTAACATCCTAACATGAATCCAATGCTAAACCATAATGGGTTTGTTATGTAAAGTAAATAAGGATTTTTCTTTAAGAGTTGGGATTCTCTGAACTTTTTAGTTTTAACACATACATCAGCAAGTGTGCAGTCAAAATCCACAGATAACAATAAAAAAACTGTTATATAGGCTATTTTTCAAATGGTTACTGGGTTGTGTTTCATCTGTAATTACAATGCATGTTGATTCTAAATTTGTATAACTGATTAATTTATTAGTAGAAAAAAGATAATATAATATTTTAAATTTTCAACAGCATAAAAATCATCGTTCAATAAAAGAATAGATGTTTGGTAAGAAACTAGAAAATTATAAGCTTGAAAAAATTACTCACTTTGTTGCAGTTTTGTTGGGATGTCATTTCTACTTTTGAGCTATCTTGAGCATTTGATTCTGCACCTAATACTGAAACTTGACCTGTAAAACAATCATTATTAATTTGTCAATTGTTGAAGTTGCAATACGCATCACATGAAACTCATTATATAACATGCTAAATACTAAGTTCTAAGCACAAATACACTGGAAATAGAACATACAAATACTGATCATGATACTATTTTAATACCTAGTGACAGATTAGATTATTTTCTTTAACTAAATAATGCAAACATTGAAATACATTGAAAGACATAACTTTCATCAATGCATAAAAACAACAATGTGATCTAGTTTTGTCATATTTAACTTTAAGGGAAAAAAATGATTGAATGGATCAAGTTAAGAAGATTGATCAATTAAAATTTAAACCAGGAGCAAATAAGAATAAGGTCAAGTTTGCACATCATTTTACATGAAATGGAGAAAAACCACCAAGCTTAATAACATCGGTTTAAAGAAAGGTTGAATGATGGTTACTCGTAAGGGTTTGTATTACTAAGAGACAGTAAGAATTATATACATACAAAATAAAATTTTGAATAAATCATACAAGCTGATGTACTTGTATATGTTCTACTTCATAAAGATGACGATTTCCAAGTATACTAGCAGGCAGTGTCAGAAACCAAACAAGATCAGGGTTGAATCATGGTTAACCTTGAGCCATTTGAGTCTCGAACCCGGAACCATGTTAAACGCTGATCATGCAAGATTCATAGTTGAAACCACATATTTTAAATTCAAAATAGTTAGGTAAGGCATTTAAAATACAAAGTAAATGGGACTGTGGTCTGAACCATATTCGCTGTGATGAAGCATTTAAAATATTAAGTAAACAGCTAAAGCATTTAAATATGAGCCATCCTTTAAAATATGAAGTTAAGCATGATCACAAATTTTAGGTTTTATAAAACTTGGTTAATTTCCATAACCTTAAATATTTTTTGTAAAACTTGGTTAGGTTTGATAAAACTTAGTTAATTTCTATAAAAAAAAATAGTTAATTTAGTTAATTATTATAAAACTTAATTAATTTAGTTTAATTTTTATACCGATCATGTTGTAGTTCGAACTATCACCTCGTGCATTTTTTATCCTTAGCTTACATAATGAAAATAGAAATATTATGTTTATGTGCACGTGCGCACATCTATACTCCCATAAACTCACTCTCTACAATACTTAGAAAAACAAAATGAGAAAAATAATGAGAATTTAAATTCTTTCATAAACTGGTTAAAGAACAAAGGGATGCAATTACCTGAATGAAGGGATTGGAAGAAAGTGCATATTGGAGCTTACTTGGAGATAAATCCATACACTTGTCTGTAGGATATAAGATACGTTAAAAAATTTTATCAATGTAATATTTAAAATCTTCTGTGTTACCAGTATGGCATATAGACTGCCATTAGTGTTCAGCTATGATAATCTAGGCTTATCGATAGAGGGGCTTGTGACCTGCATTTAACAAATAAACATATGTTAACTATGTAACAAGTGTGTTGAATATTGTTGCATGTGTTTAAAACTTTAAACTTTAAATTCTAGCTACTTGGTGATGTATCTTGGCCCAGAAAAGTGCAGGCAATGTATAAGTTGATAAAAACAAAGAATCGGGAAAATCAAGAAGAGCCATTTCAAGAAGCTGATTTAGTCAGCTTTGAAATTTACAAGCCAAGAAGAAATAACAACAACAAATAGTATGCGAAATATACGTAACGAAAGATGAGTAGTTACGAAGTTAACGCTGAAATTATACAATAACGATGTAAATAACATGAACATCGTAGTTATGCTTAAACAAGCACAATGGTCAACGAGTTAGGCACTGTAATAGTTTTTATCCCATTAACGAAATTAACTGTATGGCTCATTGCAAACATATACGCTTCTTGACGACATTTGGGACTACATTCATTCCACGGTAGAACCATATAAGTTCCTAGGTGTTTTATATGTTCCCAAAGATTATTTCTATGAGTTTGAGTATACGGATCATGAAAATTTATTAAAACTGTATTTAGTCCACCATTATTTTGCATGAAACAAGAAATAAACTATACTCCACTACTTATTACACTGGTTTTCCACACCTTTAAGTTCCATATTACTAATATCATGCTTTTATTAGGTATATCATTGTTGCATATGAATTTCCAATATAGTTTAAAGCTTTTCACATAAACTTTTACATTATCACAGTTTAAATTTTTCTCTAAAAGCGCAATCATTGTGGGTTTAATTCTATTTACATGTTCAATAACATCATACATCCTTATTGGAGTTTAATCTCCTTATGTTCCAAACAGGGAATGCCATTAATTAATATTAGATGTATTTCCCCCATTCTCTGAGCCATTAGAGGAGTAAACTTCTATTATGATGTGTTCTATTCTAAATTAGATTTATACGTGTAATGACAAATAAAAGGCAGCATGAATTCCTAGCTGTATCAAGCCTTTGAAGCAGCAACATGATGCAATAAAAAGGCAGGTACAGAGAAAAATACTTGAAGAAGATCTCCAATATTGCATAACAAAGAACCATGAATTGGGGTTACTGAAATCCATTGATTTTGATGAAATACTTGAAGTCCCCCGATTTCATCTTATGCAAGTACAGTTAACAGTGCAAAATCAGCGTAATTTGTTTCTTCCAGGGTAAGTTCTGGTTCAGGACATGGAGCGTAACAATGGCATGCCAAACTTCTTTTTGCAATGGAATTTATGCTTTTTAGGTAGTTCGAGTTAAATCCCAGAGCTTCTAACAGTAGTTCACATATTGTCTCTGCAACACTATCAACGGTATCAGAGTATCATGAGCATTTGATCCATTAAAGTATATAATATCATTAATACATCTCTAATTTTGAACTGCAGATTGCACCCTCCTTTATGAAAAAATACCTACATTGTCCATTTGTGAACAAATACCTACATTATCCATTTCTCTAACATAAGACTTATTATCAGTATCCAATGCAAGAACTTTGAAATGATTATTCCATTCAATATCAAAAACAGTAAACTTAGTTCCCTTAGTTTTATGATAAATATTAGTATTAAAACCCTTATCACCACTAACTAAACCAGTTGAATTATCCTTCAAGACAAGCTCTTCCATCTTTAACTTTTTACATCATTTGAAATCCCATTTAAAATTATCTTTTCACAACTGATATTCTTTAAAGAATTCACATATTTTGAAATTTCAAAGGATAAAATCAATTTATTCATGGTATCAGCAAAATTTATACCTTTTGATAAAGACTCGGAAATTTTCCATAGTACTGCCAACCATTGTCCATTTATCTTGGAGCATAGCCTGATTACAGGAGCCAATTTTGGACTAATATGCTGACATAGCAGTGAAATTGAAAGAGTCAAGTGAGCTACCTCCCGGAGAAAATATATGCCTTCCAATGGATAAAAAAGCAAAATATGATTGCTTTTAAATAAAGAAGAAAATACTTTTAAAACAAGTTAATATTTACTTATCTAAGTTCACTACATTTTTTTCCTAATAAAAAACATATCTTAAGCTGCCATTGTACTCCTAATGGCTTCATAGGGCAGAAACTTTGATCACTTCTCATCTTTACACAAGCTATATTAATATTAGTTTACATAGTGGCTTTAATTGCTATGCTATAACTTAATGAGCAATATTCTATTTCCTAATTGCAATAGATCGGCTTGAAAGAAAGAATTGAAAGCAACATCCAATAAATAATTTGCTAGGTGACATAGTGTAATTTTGTTTATTTCAGTCATCATATGCACATAAGAAATTAGTAGCTATATGAAATATAATATTCATATGAATCTTGAGATCTCAACTTCATATAATAATAATTATTATTTTTTATGTAATTTAGGCAGTTGAATTTCTTGCATTTATCTAGTCCACACCCTGAAGTGGGCTTAAAATAATGAGCAAAATTTGACTGCTATTTAGTACAAAAGAATAAGTTAAGCCACTTCATTTATTCGTCCACCAATTTATACATACATTAAAGTTTCCTGCAATATTAAAATGCTTAATTTAGCAAAACTAACATTAAATGTAATATAATACCAGTGACCGTTCTGTCTTAGACAGAACGTTCAAGACAGAATGGTCAATTAATTTATTTTAGTTTTCAAATCTTCCATGGATCATGGCCATTACACTAATGGCATTTATCTAAAAAAGCATTGTAACAGATTCACTGTAATATCATACATTATTAGTTAAGGTTGTTAGATCTTTGATCTAATGGTTTTGATCTAATAGATGGCGTTGTACTACTCTAGTTGAAAACCAAAAAAGAAGATCCTATTGCTACTAACATAGAGAGGTAACAATGCTCTAACAAGTGAAAAAAGGAAATTTGAAATACAAAGCCAGGCTGACAAGCCTGAAAAACAATGGGTATTGTGTTGATACAAGAGACGCTTTCATAGAACATAAATTTGGATACTATGTAGATTCTACATTTTTAGCAACCATACAGATATCAAATAGGGAAGGTTGAAGCTATTAATCACTATATAATCGTACATAGAAGATAAGCTTTATGATATCATTACCAACATGGCTTCTGGAGAACTAGTGGATTTCAGTTTCTTTGTTATTCAAACTTCATGTCAACCAATACCATGAAGTTACTGATTCCACTACTTATAGATAATACCAATTAGTTTTAATTTTAAATGCAAAAAACAGAGAATATATTCTATGTCATTAATTTTTAGCAGGCCATCTCCCTTATGTATTCGTAGATGACTGAGTAACATGTACTCCTACTCAAATAAAGATAAAAACATAAGCAGAAGAGCAAGAAAAAATGTAACTGTGAGTATATACCTGGCATAACGAAAGCCTTGTCATAAGTCTTTAGAGAAACATCAGCTCGTAGAACAAACTTAATCTACAATTTAGGTGAAGATTAAATTTGAATAAAATTGATCCAAATCATAAAAAAAAATTATACAAACAATTCACTTGTGGAAAGCCATCTGAATACTGTGAGGCAGGATATGTTTCACTATAGCCCTCGATGAACTCAGTCACCATAGCTGCAAAAAATGCAGGACAAATGAAACTTGCTCCTAGCGAACTTCTTAACAAACATGATAGTAAAGCTAAACAAATTAGGTGATCCAACCCGAGCTTCTATTATAAATGCTACATAAAGAACATTTAAAATTGGAAATGACAATCAAGGAACAAACTGAACCTATATATCACTAAGATTAATAATATTCAACATTTCATTGTCTACACATATCAGTGAGATTAACGACATTTAACCATGGAAGATTAAACTAAAACCAATTTAGACTTACTTGGCTAGAATAACTTCATTGACCATTCTTTCTTGAACAAGCCTAAGCATAACTTCAATTTACTCCGATGCACCATCAATATGGACCGTTCTCTCTAGTTCAACATGGACATGCAAAGCTGTGGACTAGAGACACACAAGTAAACCCGTCAAGGTGATCGGCGGAGTTGGAGCAATCACAATCGATGGTCAGGGAGAAATTTGGTTTGGCCGAAGTTTGCAATCGAAGGAGCCGTTCATCGAAGCCAAGGAATTGGAGCTTCACCGGGTTAGGTAAGAGAAGAAAAGTGTCATCGAAGTTCAAGCAAAGTTTACGAATTTTAAGCGAAGACATGCTCGTAAGGTAGGGATTTGAAAGTGAAAAGAGGGAAGTAGATGGGAATAGGATTTTCGAGAGAGAGGGAGATGAAAAAATGGACCGCCAAAATTTTCTTTTCATTAGGGCATCTCCAGTCCATTCAGGGCTGAATATTCAGCCCTGAATGGGGCTGGATATCTCAATGGTCAGGCGCCCATTTAATGGGCGCCTGATGTTAGGCTCCCATTTTATGGGAGCCTGATGCCAGGCTCCCATAAAATGGGAGCCTGATGCCCCCCTAAAATTGGGGGGCTTGGGCGTCCATTTTATGGGCGCCAGAAGCCTGGCGCCCATAAAATAGGCGCCAGGGCTTAGGCGCCCATTAAATGGGCGTCCAAACCCAGTTCAGGATTCTGAATCCAATCCTTAACGTTCAGCTGAATTTGCCCCCTTAATTTGACGACTGGAGATTTAAATTTTGCTTATTCAGTGAATTTCACTACCACTGGAGATGCCCTTATAACAGCATAAATATGGAGTTATAGTTTAACCTAAATGAACATATGCAGATAACAATTGCATGTCATGTTCTGATGCAATTAATCCTTGCTATAAATAAGTCATTTTCTTGTAGTGATACCATATATCAATTTGAAGAATTCTCGACAAAGAAGCGGCAGCAACCATAAATCGCCTTTCAGTTGAACAATACAAGCATCAAAAGGAGAAGGGCGGTTCAAACCAAAAGTTCAAAATACCAGCGACAACTTCAATTTAAAGAAACACTTATTATTAGATCGAAAAAAACAATGGGATTCGGCCGTTAGAAGAATACGGACCAAATAGGAAAAAGGGATAACACTATAATTGGATTTGGGCTGAGCTTTGTTAACAATTTGTTTGGACGTAAATTAGTTGTAAGGTTTCCTTTTGGTTTCTTTTATTGTAATTTTCCTTTATAATTGTTAGACTCTAGTGTTAACTAGGTTACGAGCTACGAGCATAGTTCGAGAATTCGCAACTTTATGACAGAGTTTGGCAGAATTTAGAGCGTAGGGTTAGAACAAACATGTAAGCAATAGTCATAAGTTTATATGGCCTATAAATGGTTGTTTGTTTAATTCTAGCAGAAACCTCAAAGGCAGAAATAGACGAGTTTTCCAAAGCTGGGTAAATTTGTGTGTCACTTTTAATTTCTGCTTTTACTCTGTAATTGTTATGCTGCAATTTTTTATTTATCTATGATTTTTTAATAAACCATATTCACCATCCTTTAGGGTTAATTCGATCCTACAATTTTATATATATATATATATATATATATATATTGGTTAGACATATTAATATTTTAAAGGATTGTTCTAATAATGGCTGCTTCTTCCCCACCTATATTTTCTTATTCCCCACCTATATTTTCTTCTTCCCCATCTTCCCCACCTTCATCCTCTTCAATCTATTCGCTTCTTCTTTCTCAGCCATCCACCTCATCCACTGACTTTGAACCCATGTTACTGGTGGCAACTTCCATGCTGCATGGCTCCTCTCCTTAGAACTCGTGTGGCTTCACTGATCATCGCTCTTTTACTGAAATGGTCAGATCATGCCCTTCTTAACCATCACCGCCTCCATCCTCCTCCACCCGCTCGCTTTCGGTTACACTTTACCGTAGACACATCTGGCCTTTTATTCCATTTTGAAAACTACAAAATATCATATAAAAAATTTCCTTAATCGCGCACTTCTGGGCCATGTGGCAAAAAATTGTAGAAATACTCGACTTTGTTACCTATGTGGGTTCTATATCATTTGGTCCACACCTGTCCTAAGGCAAAAAAGCTTCAATGGAACGGAGCAGACCCAACCTACTCACCTCCTAAGTCTGCACGTTCTCATTCTATATGATTCGAAGATATACTCCATCATTCCACCTGGCCCGCACTCTACTTCAAACAGCATTAAATCCACCTTACTTATTCTCTCTCCAACACTAATTACTCATCTAATTTTTTTGCCTAACAATATGATCTCATATGACATTCCCAACTTAATGGTCATCTTCGCGGTTGTGGCAGGTTATTGGATTGTGATTTTAGTCAAATAATGCCATTTGATTTCCTTCTAATGCCATGGAGGGGAGAATGCTCTGTTTGGAGATCGTAGCTACATTGTCCGCTTCCCTTCCTCCGAAATCCTTAACATTTTCCTCAATCACTGTTTTTCCATCAACCAGACAGGGCTATTTATGTTACTTACTAAATGCCTGATCTAGAGGCTCATAACAGAGAATGCTTCCTCCAAACTTGGGTTTGTATCTGTGGAATCCCCTAAAACCTTCACGATAATCGTAGTTCTCTCTTCTCTATCCTTAAACCCTTCGGTCTCTTCATGGACAGTGGCCTTTATGAGTGGGCTAATGCAGATCATAGATTCGTATTTGCTCAACTTTGCCTTGATAAAGACATCTTCTTGTCTTTCACCATCACTAGCTCTATCGGCAACTTTGATTTCAAACTCTCGATAACCATGGGAACACCATCACCCACCCCTGGACCCTTCTGACCTTAGTTTTGGCGATGGACACATTAAATGTTGGAAAGAGAAATAATCCATCCTACTCAACTCCCCACACCATGACTCTATATACGATGACAGATAGGAACCAGACCCTCGTCGTCAAGTTGCAATGCAGGATGAGGGGGGTCTAGCCGCGAAGAGGGATGATATCTCCAAAGGCAAAAAAAGTGGTTATAGAAGACGCTGAGGTAGCGGCAGGTAATCTTGCTGGTCCTTCCACCTGGGCATCGTGACCGACTGATGAGGAGAATACTCTACAGATTGACAAAGACATTGATCTTAACCTCTTCCACCTGAATTTTGATGATCATTTCTTATAGGGCATGACTTCTTGAGGCAGTAGGAGCATTTCACTTGGCCTTAGGATCCAACTATCATATCTGCTACCTCTGTGCATAGAATTGCTAGATTAATGCTGCACATGTCTTTTCCTCCGTCACAAGCCAATGGCAGTATTTTTCAACCTACTATTTTTACATTTGCTAAAAAAACTATAAATAAAAAAGTTAGCTCCTTGCATGGGAATTATTTAACCCTTAAAAAACTTTTGGTGATGCAACCTTTGAAAAAGGAGCGTATCTCCTTTTCCTTATAAAGATTCTATCCTGGAATGTTCGGCGATTGGTGGAATGTTTGGGGATTAGGGACCCCTGATAAATGCTTCCTAATTATGAACTTTATTGCTCCCCTACCCCTTGATATTCTTTTTATTCAAGAGCCTAAAATCACTGACCCTAACCATATACTATTTTGCAACCTTGGAGGTAATTTATTAACCAGTTGATAATTTACTTAGGCTTCCGGTACCAAAGGTGGTATTCTTACCGCATGGGATGAAAGGAAATGGAAAATTAGTTAAGTAATCAAGCACCCTGATGTGCTCTATGTCATTCTTGAACACTCCTCGTCAAGCTTGTTTTATTCCTTCTCCAATATCTATGGCCCCTACTCTAGTCTGGAAAGATTTACTCTATAATACCCCTAATTTTGTATAACATTGTTCAGGAGATTTAATTAGATAAATTAAATAGAATAATGTAAAGATTAGAGTAATAAGGGGATTGAGATTTGAAAATTTATTAGAGGCCATGCTTAACTAAATAAAAATTTAAAATAACGAGTTATGGAAATGGTTTTTTAAGTTCATTTATAAGAGAATAAACCAAGGGTATTATGTGGAATAGCCGTCCACCATAACCCTTAACCCCTAAAACCCTTGTTCTCATTTTCATTTCACAAGTTCATAATTCTAAAACATAATCCAAAGAGCTCAAGACGGCCGTAACCTAGGGGAAAAAAGAGAAGAAAAATAGATTAAAAGCTAAGGAATCAAGTTAGGAGAATTAAGAAAAAATCAAATCTCAACTTCATTATCCAAAGAAAGGTGAATAATAATCATAACCTTCTCATTTTCGTTTTTAAAGAGCATTTGATTTTGGGTTTTAAGTTTAAAAAATTTATGATGATTTTCATGATGATATGCTCGGATTACATGGTATGTTTGATTCAAACAAGTATGTTCGATAAATGTTTTATTCAATTTTATGGATAAAATCGTATATATTGGGTTTAGAATGCCATAAGGATTAAATATGTTATGAAAAACATTATTTTGGAGATAGGTTTAAATTTTCGTAATTATCCAAGCTATGGATAATTTACTACGAATTTTTGAAGGAAGAAATAAATGATTGGGTTTAAAAATCTATTTCGGCTATTACATAAAGGATTTTGGATCCGAAATTTACATATGTTAGATAACATAGTAAAAGTGAATTTTAATGATTTTTGTGTATTTTTCCTAAGTGATTTAGCATGGAAATTAAATTAATTAAGTTGGAGGACTAAAATGTCTTAATTGTTTTGTTAAAGGGATGAGTTTCTTTGTTAATTATTTTTAATAAATTTTAGATGAATTTGGCAGTCTTTTAGAAAATATTTTTGGTAAAGTTTACGGCAACGAATTATATTTTAACAAATAGGCAAGTTAGTCGAAAAGCATTTACTTAAAAGGCAGCAAAACAGTTTTGCATAGATTTATTATTTCCCCAATTCCACTAGCAGCCTTTCGACCCCATACCTCCGTCCCAAACCAAGTTGAAACCAATACACATGGTATCAATGCTTTGGTACGTAGTGGATTGGGAAAAGGCGGAAGGTATAGAGTCAAAACCATGCTTTTGAAGGGTCAAAGCCATTTTAAATAGCTTTCGAAGGTCTTTGTTTTGCTTTCAAAAGAGATGCTGCTTGCCTAGTTTTTAATGGATGTTTTCGAAATGGTTGAATTACTTTTATATAGAAGGTCTCCGCCTTTTTTTTTAAAGAGTATCTTTCGAATGAGTTACCATATAATATGTTTTAAAGAAAAGCTTTTGAAAGGTAATTTTGAACAAAGTTGAAACCTTGATGCCGTCTTCATAACTTTCGGATAGATTGAAAGTTTTTAATGAGTTCGAAAGACAAGCTTTGTTTTATAAATATAACAAGCCGCTTCCCAATGCTTTCGAAAGGGATTTGGTAGCCATTTAAACTAAAGTTTTCGAAGGCAACGGCTTCGAAAGGTGTTTTGAAGTTATCTTTCCACTTGTTTTACTTAAAAGATTATAACTTTCAAAAGGTAGGTTCTGAAGCCATCTATTTTCCCTAAACTCTTTTACTTAAAGGTTAATGGTTTTGAAAGGGTTACTTTCGCTTATGTCCACTTTGACCCAAAAGTTATATTTATGATCAAACCCAATGGTTTCGAAAGAGGTACTTTCAAATAGTTTTGAAAGAGGTACTTTCAAATAGTTTCGAAGCTAAGCTTCTATAAGTTGGAAAATGATTCTTTAATACTTTACAAAGGAATGTTTTGATGGTTTCAAAAGGAGATGTTTTAAAATGTTTCGAAAGGTATATGTTTAGTGTTTTGAAAAGAATATTTGAATGCTTTTGAAAGGTATACTCTAATGGTTTCAAAAGTAAAGGCCTAAGGTTTTGAAAGCCTTAGTTTTCAAAATAAAGAATCCAATCTCATTTTTGAAGGAAAACCCGTGGTAATATAAAAAAGCTTTGAAATGACTTTTAATTTTGGAGTTTTTGGAGAAGCTTGCCTTGATAAAAATAATGGATTAAAGTGATTAACCACGTTTCATGTAAAAAATATTTCAAGGATATAAAACCACAAATGTTGGTATTATTATGTTATGATCAGTTATTCTATATGCTTCTTCAATAAACATATTCACGGTACAATGGACTCATAACCGTATTTTGGGGAGTAAGAAAAACATAACCAGCTAGGTTGATCCGGTTGTGAATATAAATTGAGTTAACTCCTGAATGAATAGAGTCGCATCTAGGAGGTCAGGTAAACCGAAACATAGGATGCCCAAAGACTGATCAAGAAGTTGTTAGTTTAGACAAGTTCATCGTAAACCCATGAAAACTATGTTTGGAGAGATTTATTGGAGATACCAATAGGTTCGTAGTGATCCCATGAAAACTATATTCAGATAAAATTATCGACAGAGGTCAATAGGTTTATAGTTGGAGATCCCAATAGGTTTATAGTGAACCCGTAAATCCTATAATTGGATGAAGTTATTGGTGATACCAATAAGTATTTAGTGATCCTATAAAAACTATGATACGGGACAGAAAGTCCATAAGCTTTAAACTGGTTATTAGTCAGCCCATGAAAACTCATATGATAATAGTGACCCTAGAAACTACAACTGTGACAAATAGTCAAATGAACGAGGATAGGAAATCCAGGATATTTTGCTTATTTGCATATCATCATAATATTTTAATTTGCTACATTTTCAATCATTGTGGATGCATGAGCATAGTATATGGTTATTATAAATTTTTGGGTAAGATACTAGTGAGTGGAAAACTCGTTTCGCTAAATGGCTTGGTCTCTCACTAGATATCTAAATGGTTTCAAATGGTAGGTTATTATTCATACCAGAATTTATGTTTGACTCGAAGTTTATGTTTTCCCCTTAAACTTTTGGGTGCTTAAATGATTTTGATTAGTTTGAAAGTTGAGGTTTATAGGTTCTCCTTTAGACGAACAAGCTTTCAGAGACGTGTAGGTGGCAAGCTAGCTAATAGGAGTTCTTTTCTAATTGATTCTGCTTTGTTTTGATGTAAAGGAAAAGTCGTTTAATTGCCTATGTTTAGTCTGATCATCCAAGAGGGCATCTTCATATGTCGCTCTTGGCATAGTTTGTAATAATTCTATTTTCTCTGAACGTGGTTCTTGAATTTAGGATTATGTAATGAATTTGAAATGTGATTAAAATGGAATGAAAAAATTATTTTATGGCTTAATTTTTTTTTTCATATCCATGTGTTTCTATTATATTAATGTATCTAACATTACCGCATTTGGTCGCCAAGAATTAGTAACTACGGATGATCGCAGCATCCGTAGCCATTAATTTTAGGCCTCCAAGTCAGGGATGTTACAAGTTGGTATCAGAGAATAGGTTTATGAAAAATTAAAAGAAATTAAACTTAAAATGATCACTACAAGAAAAAGTGGTTTTAACAGCATTAAAAGTCAGCGTTTCTACCATAACCGCTGACAAAAGATTTCTAAAAAATAAAAACTAGAATATTAAACGCTGTTTAAACTCAGCCATTCAATGTTGACATTTTTTCATTTCGCGGTTATTTTAGCCGCCTTCCTTTCTTTCTTTTCCTTTTACTTCTCGTAAAATCCTAATTCCTTCCATAGATTATTTTAAACCAAATCAAAATACCAAATACACACGAAATCTCCACGAAATTTTATTCATCCTCTGATTTTACCTGCAATATCCAATTCAGTCGACCCCTAACGCCTCTTGAATTTTTCCTTGGCAAATAGAAGTAAATGATCTAATTTTGAGTTTACTCAATAGTTAAGAGCACCGGTCTTTAAAGAGTTCTCTGATGATTCTCTTCAATAATCTGATTTGAGGTAATTTATGTTGAATATTGAAAGTTAATTTGTTAATTAGGTTGGAGAAACTGATATCAGAAAGGTGAATTTATCTAACAGCCTTAGTATTTATCAATTTCCTACTCCCATAAACTAAGAGTTTCTTCTTTTTGATTATACTATAGATGGAGAGATTGTTCCATAGGTTTTGGGGATCCCAAACATGTAAGTTTGAGGGATTAACCAATGTTGCAGTGACTTCATCCTTGTTGGAATCGATGTTCCATACTTATTCTTTGGTTTGTAAATCGGTAAATTCATCAATAATATGTAATGTACGTCTTAGTAGTTTTTTATTACCCATATTTCCCTTCTCTAATAATTATGGATTCCTGAATCATATAAACTTTATTGTATACGGCAATTAACTATAGGTTGAGAGTGGAGATCTTTATCATATGTATCATTCTAGAGTTTATTGTAAGATTTCCTATATTGGTTAGCTTATCAGCATTAAAGGAAGACCAACTTGTTCAGATATGGGTTACTTGTAGGATTACATATTTTGTTAAAATGTGTTGGCACCTGAAGAAGTGAATTATGAAATTTAAAAGAAACTTCAATAAACAACTTGATATAAAAAGGCTACAATTGGCTCATGTAATGAGGAGATTGTCCTTTGTATTTATTCATTATTGTATTTGGCATATATTTTCTAGAACAATTTGACTAATGTGTTTGCATATCAGTATAACCTGAGTTTTTTCTGTTACTTCTTGTAATGGTCAGATTTCATGGTAGTTTCTTGCAATACCAACTGATAACTTCAAATAAATTACCCTGCTTTTACTCTAGAATTTTACCCCAAGTGCAATAGTTAAAACAAATTTTCAGAAAGTGATCGAATACGACTGTAGATATGTGATACCATCTTTTTTTATCCTGAATTTTTCCCTTCATTTTTCTTTTTCAAAATTTGCATTATATGAGGTGATAGTTTTTGTATTTTTGGCATTTACTAATTTTTTTCAGATCTCATTGTTGTTGTTCACTCTTGGTATGATTTGGGAAAAGGTTAAATTTTCATTTTAAACAATTTTTCAAAATTTTGTGTACTTTTAGTTCAATTCTAAACTATTTGCAAGTTTAATTTCATGGAATCTATGGTTTTGACTTTTCACAACATCTAATATTATCGCCCACATCCACTAGTCAAACTCAAGATATATTGAAGAAAGCATATTGAAATATAATTCAATTTTATGAAACTAAAATAGGCATGCGTGTGTAACTAAATCTGTTCCAATTTATACTGCATAGATTTTATGTCATATGCATCATGCCATATATCCCTAAAAATCTCATTCTATTATACATATTCTAACTAATTTGTTAAATCAAGAGGATATACATTTATGATTGCTTTAGAACATGGGATACATGTAATTTGAGGATCAATCTCATGTGCATTTTGTACCCTTGCAATTGGGTATATACTATATGAATGCGAGATAAAAGAAATATAGAAGCAAAATTTGGATAACATAAATGTTTGTATAAGGTTCCGATTAGAAAATACCTTTCACATTTCTTAGAAGAAGGAATTCGTTCTCAAAGCCTGCTTTCACTACCTACATATGCCACAAATATATAGACCAAGAATGTGTCTTGACACATGGAGAGTGAAACTTTTGAATATTTACCACGTTAAATTCATTTTTCATATTATCACTAAATTTCCATACAGTGCTCTTTGGGCAATATTCCTATGCTTCACCTAGTCTTATGTGCATATCAACTAATACCATTTCTTCCTTTTTTCATATCATACAAAAGCAACAGTTTTAGAAGTGAATAGTTAAGTATGTAAAAGTTATCATCATGAAAATGTCCAAGAGGAATTACACTAATTCATGCATATCCTGATCAATGGTATGTTTAGGTGACACTACAAGAAAACAAGCCAGTAACATCAATTATTATCAGTGTTTCTAAGCAGAGTGTTGTTTGAAATAAATAAGAAGAGAATAATAATTAAACATTGTTTTATCATTGCCAATATCAGCTAAGGAAGTCAGATTAATTCCGTAGTCTTGCCACTTATTTTCCCTTCGTAGTTATCCTCTTTCTCCAAAATCAAAGAACCCTAAAATTTCTTTTCTTTTTCTCAAACTTGAGTTTTATGATCCAATTAGAGCTCTATCGACAAATCCAAAGGCAGAGCTACTCGCTTAATAAACTTAGGAAAACTAGTATTTTACTTCACATATCTTCCAGATCTAAAAATTAGTTTGACACATCATCATAAATGTAAAATCTACATGGTTTTTAACAATAAATTTATCATTTTTCCAAATAAGAAAATACGTAATTAATGGAAACATGATTCAGTCCCACTGTTTCTAGATAAACAATCTAGAGATATATCATTGTCCCATTTGGGACATCCTTTTTTTTTAATTTTTTAAAGATGGATAAATCGGTTCTTTAATTTGTTCTTCACAATGTTGTATGCATTTGTCATATTTTTAGTTATTGCAATGTTATAATGTTTATCACTTAATAGTATCATACTTAGTACAAATGGCATAAATACACGAACTACTAACTTGTATTTATCATTCTCTTTACAATATTTTATATGCTGCTATATGGATTTATCATTATGTTTTATTCAATGGTAAATGTTTGTCAGTGTTTCAAAATGATGCCTGCCTATAACTGTCAATTTTAATACAATATTTTATGTGTCTTATCATGTATTCATTTGAGTTATTAGTTAAAGTGTATATGAAAATGTACTAGGTCCTAAAAACTAAATTGGAGTCCTTAATTTTTCTTTTTCATTGAAGCATTCCTTTAAAGCTTATTATATGAGATGCTATGCATTCATAGAGTGCCATATGAATCATATGAATGGTTTAATTTTCATGTTATGTGTTTATGTAGATGTTGCTTTAATGACTCAATTTTATGTTGATTTAATGCCCAGGTTTTACTTGGACATATCAATTTCATAACAGATGGATTCATGATGAGATGAACTACTTTTTGGGATATCTATAACAGGTTCTTATCCCTATACCCTTTGGTTGAGTTTGGTGTTTGTTTTTTCCTTCTTTCTCTCTCTTTACTTTGTTCCATAAATATAAAAAGGTAATATTTTTCAGTCAAACTTACATATGGTAAAATATGATCTTATATTTGATTTTTTTTTTTTATAAAACAGAAAATACTCTATGGTATTAACTCTATTTTCCATTTTCTATAGCAGTTATCTTTTCGTTGCACTGGCATAATCTATTTCAGTTTGGTATTGTTTGCTTATTGTTATTTGCATTTGTGACTGAAACAAAAATGGTTAAATGTTTATTTTGTTGGAGTTTGAAAGAAAAAAACTCAACAAAGAATAAAGAACAATTGAGATTAAGTTAGAGTTACCTCCAACAAAGTTAAATAAGTATTGATTGCATATAGGTATTAACATGTAGTTTTTCAGTTATTGAACTAATATTCATTCTAGTTATTGAACCAATAAGTATCTCTACCTAATCACTGTCAGCTTTAGCATTTGGAGCTAACATATTAACCTCACTTGATTTGGTAGTGGTTATAGAAGCCATCGATAAATTTTTGCTCAAATATAATTGGCAGCCACTTCCGTTGTCAATTGATATTGTTGGTGATGAACCCTGACATTGCACTTCCATGCCATTGTAGTTCACAATCTCTCAAGCAACTACAACATCCCAAAAAACAACTTAAATAGTTGGATTTTTCAAACCATGCAAAGGAGGTATTGTTGGATTTCTCAAAAATCCAACAATACAAAAATAGTTGTAAAACATTTATATATAACAAAGTAAATAAGTTTATAAAAACTGTATAAATTTATAATGTTAACTAATTTCACCAAGGTTTATAAACATTATACAAATTAACTATGTTTTGTAAATTAAAATAAGTTGTCTAAGTTTTATTGAATTTAACAAAATTTATAAAGGTAACCAAATTACCTAAATTTTATAAAAGTTAAGCAAGTTTACAAAAAATAACTAAGTTTATAAAGACTTATTAATTTTAAAAAATTAAGTAATTTTATAAAATTAAGTAATTTTATAAAATTAATTAAGTTTATTAAAATTAATTAAATTTTAAAAAAATAAAATAAGTTTATAAAAATTAGTCAGGCTTTAAAATAATTAACTCGGTTCACTAAAAATAACTAATTTAACCAAGTTCTATAGAAAAGTAAATTAATTAACTTAAATAAATAAATATATAAAAATTACCTAAGTTGACTAAGTTTATTAAATTAACTAAATTTATATAATTTAAATAAGTTTTATAAAAAATAATAAGTTTATAAAAATTAATTACGTTTTTTATTAAATTTGCTTAATTTGTAAAAATTAACTAAGTTTTAAAATAATTAAACAGATTATTTAAGTTTTGTAAAAAAAGTAACCAAGTTGATTAAGTTTTAAAAAATTAACTAAATTTTAAAAAGACTAAATAATTTTTAAAAATAACTAAGTTTATAAAAATTAATTATATTTTACATATAACCATATCTATAAATATTAATTATGTTTCAAAAATTTAACTACATTTACATAAATACCAAAGTTTATAAAGTTAAACTAATTTTAAAAAGTTAACTATATTTATACAAACAATACTTGCATGCCCACCACAATGAATAAGTAGAAAGAACCCCTTTGGAAGTTCATTCCTTATTTGAACACGGATAGGAATAAAATATAAAGAAACTAATGCTCCCGACTTTTCCTCTGAAAAGTGTTGAATCCATCATTTTTATTATGTACTCAAGCCCTTATAAGAGGAGCGACATGAAACCTCGAAAGCCTTGAAATAATAGGTGATACTGGAGGTGATGATAGTAAGATCTAGTTCAATATCAACCCAGTAAATCTATTTGGATCACCCGGTAATCGGATATAGGGTCCTGAAGGAGACTCTCTGAACCAGGTTGCATTTCTTGTAATTTTAGGAGCTTCACCACCCTTATATTGAACTATTGCCTTATACACGTATGGGATCATCCCTTCCATTTTCTAGCTATTAATTCAAAAGAGTGTGAAATGTTAAATTTAATTCATGATTTTGTTATTACTTGAAGAAAAAAATTCGATAACTTGGTATATAAATAGGATAAAGTTTGCATATATTACGTTTGAGTCGAATATCCAATGCAACTGATCATTATGGGCATAATTAGATATGGGTATGGGTCAGTACAGGAAAATATTAAGCTAATTTACTTTAAGTTGGTAAAAGGTTAGAAAGAGAGATCAATTCAACAAGAAACTTTGCCGCTTATCTTTATCATTCATTTACGTACATCTCACCAAATACATTTTCCTCGCTTTCATTGATCACTTGCATTATCCAAAGAGTTGCCTTTAGCTATATTTTAACTAACAGCTTAAAAATACTAAAATAAATATAACTCTAGTTTGGTGCTTTCAGGTGAAGAGTTGCTATCAACATACAATGTGGAGTTTGGTAGTAAAATATATTTATTTTGATGGCATTGTAGGTTGTAGTTTTAGTTGTTTTGAGCAAGAAAGATAATTCACTACAACAAAATGAACTTTTGATAGCACCAATATATAGCGTTCCCCCATATCACCTTTGGTACGATATGCAAGCTAGGGTTTCTACCGCTATTCGACTTGGTAATTTTAATGTACAACTCTATTCAGTAAAAAGGCGGGCTGGAAATAAAATTTGTGCAGGAAATAAAAAAATCTGTATATTGTTTCATCACTTCCTTGTTATACGTATAGTATACCAAAACAAAGACTAATCAATATTGTCCTCAAATCTCTTGATTAACAAATATATACAACAGATGGGTAATTTGGTAAATATAAAAGCTTCAAATTGGAGTATCCTTATTATATATAGATTAGGAGGTTTACCATTAAGATTGTTACTTAATGTATAGGTAGATGGTATAACATTGAGACTATATACTTGATGCATTATACTATATAGGCAATTTACCATTGAGACTGTATATACTTAACATTGCCAGGTTTACCTAGTTTTTAGATGTCCAACCTTCGAATGGGAATCCTTGCAGACTACCACCGACTTTTGATGTATTACAGCTGTTACCGTTTATTTTGTCAGTTTGTTGATCTGTAGGATATAATGAACACCTACGAATAAACACCCTTAGGTTGTTCACATTATAAACGATAATTTATCTGCTTACAAGCATCATGCAACAAGTAATACTTCTTACTCAGTAGACTAAGTATGGTCCCCTCTATTTTTTTCCTCATTATACCAGCTTATAGGTTGATAGGATGGTTGGGAGTTGTGACAAAAGGGGGTAAGATACATGAACGATGTGACCATCTACTCTAGATTTACTTTATTTATAGTCATTCCATATATATCTTATTACCTTTGTCGGTTGGTAACCTATTGTATTTCCAGTTGGATATTATCTAGACTTTGTAAAGTTATTTCAACATTACTGTTTTTATAAAGAGATTTTAAAGTGTAAAATGTTTAACATTAGCATTTATCTTTGTACCACATCAAACCCTAACGATCTGCACTTTTGGCATGAAGCGATTTTGAACTTCGCTTTAGGCGTTGAATGTGTATGTCTGGAAAGTGCGGGCGTTACAAAATCCAAAACTAGAATATATCATTTTCAAAAAATTAGAAATAACAATCTTAAAAAAGTAAACCACCGAAAGGACAAGATCGTTCCTAACAAAAGAACCAAATTATTTATGGTATTTTTGGCCACAAGCCTCAATATTATTTTTACTAAAAGGTTTTTGGACAAATTTTTTTAGAACAGATCGTGAATAGTGTAAAAGAAGAGAAAATAGAAATATAATGAGAAATAAGATAAAATAAATAAAGCAAACACAGTGAAAAAGGTAAAAAATATCGTAAGTAACACCAGATTTATAACAGTTCGACATAAACTAACATAAATTTACTATCTTGCCCTTATTTATCTTTTTTATTATATACGTATATTTTCACAAAGTTGGAATCCATATACAAAATTATAGAATAAAATATTGAAGTAATTATATATTTGCTTGGTGTACTTTGCACCACAGTTTTCATATCATGGTGCATTAATTATCTTTGTCACAGTTATATTGAACTATATATCGCTCGGATTAAGAAGACGCTTTAGGCAGTTTAATCACATTGTAGTGTTAGCACATGTGTCATACCAGATATTTTGTTAACCTTGTTGCCCAAAGTAACTTAAGTTGTTCCTTTCTTCTTTTTTTCCCTGTTGGTTTAAGAAATTATTGATTTTACCACCTATTTGCTAACATGCACGTTGCGTGGTCCCTGTGATCAGATTTTGAAAATCTGAAAATAGTTAACATAAGTTGATGCCATGAGCATGGTCCCTAATATAACCATGCTTCTCTACATATTACATCCGAAACATGTACAACCTGTGCATGTTCATTGTTCTTTTTCATCTCTGAACAGTCCTTTTCTCCTTTATATGATTATACCTATGCTCTTGCACATTTTGATTCACAGTGTATACTCTGCACCAACTGATTAATTCAATCTTACTCTTAAACTGTTATACTGTTGTAGCACCAAAACTTGTGGATTATTAGTTTACTGAAGAACTTTCAAAATTTTGACAGCACAAAAGTATCGATTTAATGCTTGTACAAATTGATGCTGTTGTGGTTTGCTTAGTGCACAGCCATTAATTTGCAGGTATATGGTCAAGCGTCGGGAACCCATGCAGTGTTAGCTGGCATGCCACGTGGCAATGGTGGCCTCCACCAAAGCTGTCTTCCTTTTCCGGCAACCAACGTGTACTTTTGATTCTTTGAATTATCATCATAGATTCATATGGTCCTAAAGTTTAACCAGCAACTGATTCTGGATAGGATCTTATTAAGTTTTGGACCGAATTACACAATATCGAAAGCTATGCATAATGTGTATATTCTGGATAGGATCTTATTAAGCAATGGTGGGTAATGTGATGCATGATATGCTGATGACGAGATGAGTAGTAATGTGACAGTTTGAATGTGGCAGTAATGAAGGATGTGTTCAGAGAGGAGAAGTGGCAGAAGTGGGTGATTTGGTCTGACCGGGTTTGAACAGGGGAGAAGCAGTGAAGATGAATGGTGGTGTAAATGTAATGACAATGCTTGGTGTCTGGTTGTGTAGTTGAGTGGATTTTGTTGCAGCTGTTATGGCCGTAGCAGAGTGTATTTAAATGGTGATGATGGAGGAATTTGCAATAGGGTGGTAGTGGGGGTAGTTGGGGATGGAATATGGTGCAGTTTGGTTTGATGTTCACTGGTGATGTGCACTGGTTTGTATTGATTATAGTGGTGGGTTGTTAAGCATTTACTCACTGATCACTTCAAACTTTTAGATCCATATAGTGATTTTTTGACGCAGTTAAGCATTTTAGCATATGAAACTTCAAATTTTTAGATGGCGTTTACTCACTGATCATTTCAAATTTCTTCATTGCAGGTAATTAAAGATGGCGATGACACATTCTTCTTCCGTAGCAAGTAGCAAGTAGCAAGCATATGAAACTTTTTAGATGCACGTTTTGTTGTTGGCATTTGGTGTGGACATACTGTATTGATATTATACTTTTACTTAACATATAACGTGTCTGTTTAACAGAATTTGTGGCAACTTGGTTTACTTTGTTATTTTTGTTTATGGATATTATTGAAATTTGGTTTGTGGATGTCTTTTGTTTATTAATATTGTCTTAACTAGTTTATGTAACCATTAATAGTTATTAGAACCCGTTATATATACTAGTTGCTTGAATATGCTTAAAATATAGTTTTGGAATATTCAAAAATAGAGTGGAATATTAAAGCTGTTATATAAATAGAAGACAGCGTTTGATTAATGCTGTCAATGAAGAAACAACAACGTTTAATTTGTGCTGTAATTATCTTGAAATTGTCAATAACAGCGTTTTTTACATGCTGTCGAAATAGTTGATGATTCAATAACAGCGTTTTTAACATGCTGTCGAAATTGTTGATGATTCAATAACAGCGTTTAGAAAAAGCTGTTGTAAACAGTTAAAGTAGAATTTGAACATCTTCGACAACTAAATTATAAACGCTGTTGAAACATAATACAGCACGTCTGAAAACGCTGTAAAAACATTATTGATAGCTCGTAATAAACGCTGTCACAGAGATGTTTCAACAGCGTTTATAGAAAAGCTGTTGTAAGTTATATATACGACAGCATGTCATTATACAGCGTTTGAAATAACGCTGTTGTATCATATTACAGCGTTTATCAAACGCTGTTAAAAGCCTTTTGTGGTGTAGTGGATGTTTGAAATATATTCCAATGAATCAGAAAATAAGACTGGGGTTTGGGTTAATACTATAGTAACGTACTTATATTTGATATATATAGAAGTATGTATTCCCCTCTCTCTTAGACCATTCTTATGTATCTTACTAAGGCCCACATGTAGATTTATGAGAAAGGAAGATATGGAGGTAGGAAATGGAAGAGGAATCTCAGTGGAGGAAGCAACATAGAAAATTGAAATGCTCGAGCCAACAAGTGAAACCAAGATCGACAGGAAAATGCTAATCCGAATGCAAATGCCAATGTAGGTGCTGGAAATCTGCTAGTAAACATGGGGATGATATATCAGTTCTTCGTTAATCTAGTGCAAGTAGGAGCTACCGTAGGGGTAGTTTGTGATAAGGCTGGGAATGTTAGAGGAGCTAATCTTGTGGACCCAGTTGCCAACAACTATGCTAAGTTGAGCAAAGATTATATCAGTCTTGGTGGGAAGCCGTTTTTGGGAATGGAGGATGCTATAGACATTGAGAATTGGCTTTTGAATTATGAAAGGATCTTCGTTGACTTGGGATTAAACGATGAGAAGAAAAGGAGGCTTGCTTCTAGGCAGTTGCAGAAAGCAACACTTCATTGGTGGAATAATGTTAGTACCGGAGTTCTCAAGGAAGAGTTGACTTGGGTGGAATTTCAAAGGAGCTTCGAGGAGAGGTTTTTGTCTGAAGTTGCCAAGTCAGCATTGTTGAGGAAGTTCATAGACTTGATGCAAGGAAAAATGTCGGTGATTGAGTATGCCACAAAATTTGATGAGTTATCCAGATATGGACATGCTATCATTGACATCGTCATCAAAAAGAATGTGAAGTTTATTCGGGGATCGAGACCCAAGATTGCTAGGGCGACCCTGCCACATCTTCGTGATCCTTGTAATATTGTTGTGGAAATGGCAATCTGATATAAGCAGATGCTTGCTACTTACGGAAAGGAAAAGCAGGTTGAAACCAAGAGTTCTCTTGGCAATAAGAGGAAATTCTTTAAGAAGAAGGGAACCCAGAAGGGAGAAGCTGCCAAGAAGGCAAAGGCTAATCTAGTTCGCTTTATGATAAGAAGGGTCATTATGCACATGAATGCCGAACTGGCAAAGGGAAGAAGGCCACAGATAAGAAAGGAGTGAAATGCTTCATCTGGGACCAGATTGGGAATTATAAGAATCAGTATTTATAACTAGTCAGGGTAGACAAGGGAAGATTCTTTGTTACTGGACCATCATTTGCTAGGCCAACTACTGCCAAGAAAGGAAAGATTGTGATGGAAGGTACACTTTTGATTCGAAGTACACCAGTTAGGGTATTATTTGATACCGATCCATCACATTTATATATATCTCAGTGTTTGGTTGATAGGTAATGTTTATAACCCTCATATCTTGTTACTTCCTTAAGGGTTTCGAATTCGATAGGAGGGTATGCAACTCTGGGAATGAGATGTGACCAGTTAGAATTTGATTTTCTAAGACATAATTTTGCATGTCGTCTAAATGTTTTTGATTCCGTAGATTTCGGAATCATTTTGAGTATGGATTGGTTGGGTAGATATGAGGCTAGGATATTTTTCCAAGATAGGGAAATATCACTAAGATACCCTTATAGTCATAATCGAATTATATTCTTAGTGAAGTATTCTGACCAAAGTGCTTATGCTATGCTGAGTGCTATGGAAGCAGAAGAAGAGTTAAGTCAGGTTCGAGTGGCAAGATAATTTGTAGATGTTTTTAAGCTCATTACAGGGTTTCCACCAAAATGAGCCATTGAGTTTTGGATAGATCGTGTGCTAGGAGCTAAACCTATAACTAGACCACCTAGTAGGATGACATCGACCGAGATGAAGGAATTGAAGGTGTAGCTTATGGATCTAGAAGGGAGAAATTTTATTAGACCAAGCAGTTCGCTTTGGGGAGCGGCCGCGGTGTTCATGAAGAACTAGATGGGTTATTAAGGATGTGTATTGACTATTGTAAGTTGAACGAGAAAACGATCAATCCTTTGCCGAGAATGATGAACTATTTGATTAGTTGTGTAGAGCCAGAATATTTTCCCAATTGGATTTGGCGACGGGTTTCCATCAGTTAAGAGTGACAGAGGATAGTATTCTATTGGTAACATTTCAGGCTAGGTTTGGTTCGTACGAATGGTTAGTAATATCATTCGGGGTTAACGAATGCACTAGCTTTCTTTTAAGATTTGATGAACCGAGTTTTTCGAAAGTACTTGGATAGGTTCATATTGGTATTTATAGATGACAGTATACTCTAAAGATGAAAGAGAGCATGAAGATCATCTTAGAACAGTGCTTGAGACACTGAGGCAGCATCAGCTGAAAGAGAAGTTTCTTAAGTGTCATTTCTGGAAGAAAGGGGTTAAGTTTCTTGGTCACGTGGTTTCAGAGAAGGGTTTGTCAGTCGATCTAGATAAGATCGAAGCTGTTAATAACTGGAAGAGACCAGAGACGGTGACTGAGATTAGAAGTTTTCTTAGACTTGCTAGCTATTACCTGAGATTCGTTAAGGATTTCTTGCAGATAGCAGCATCTTTGGCTATGTTAACTAAGAAGGACGTGAAGTTTTCTTGGTCCAATAAATGTGAGGAAGCATTCCCAACGCGCCTGTGTTAGTGGTTCCAGATGAAAACCAAGGGTTGGCGTGTTTACCGATGCATGCAGAACTGGATTAGGGGCTGTTTTGATGCAGAAGGATAAAGTCATTGCCTACTCTTCACTGCGGTGATCTTTACATTGAAGATATAGAGACATTATCTCTTAGGGGAGAGATTTGAGCTATATAAAGATCTTAAGTTTTTAAGATATTTATTCCCTTAGAAAGAGTTGAATATGAGACAACATAGGTGGATGGATTTTCTAGCAGCTTATGATTTTGGTATAGAGTATACACTTGGAAAAGAAAATAAAGTAGCGTATACTCTTAGCAGAAAATATCAGAATTTGTTGTTAGCTATGTTGACGGAATGGAAGGATTTAGAAGCTTTGACTACTTGTAGTATGCAGTTAAAATCGACTGTTGGTTCTAGTCAGGGCACCGCCATGTTGTCCTGTTTGGAAGTTCGACCAATATTGCTCGAAAGGATCGCTTCTAAGCAGAAAGAGAACCCATTTTTAGCCGAGAATATTAGAAGGATTGAGGTTGGATCAAAGATTGATGATCTAAAAGATTTCAGTCCTGACAAGAGAGGATGGTTGAGAAAGATGGGATGGTTGTGTGTTCTGAATGTTGAGGACTCAAGGAAAGAAGTTCTTAGGGAATGTCATCGATCTAAATTTACGATTCATCTCGAAGGAACCAAGATGTATCAAGATATGAAAGATATGAAGAGGAGCTTATCCTAAGAAGGTATGAAGAAGGATGTTGGCTGGTAGGCTAGGCAGTGTACAGTCTGTCAAAAGTGAAGGTCGCATATCAAAAACCGAGTGGATTGCTTCAACCTTTGGAGATATCAGTTTGGAATAGGATTCGATATCCATGTATTTTATAAAAGGATATCCAAGGTCGAATAGAAGAAATGAAAGTGTATGGGTCATAGTGGACAGGTTGACTAAAAGTGGCCATTTCATTCCAGTTAAGTCAACCAGAATGGTACCTGTTTTAGACAAATTGTTCATGAATAGACTATATGGAATTCCTAGTTGTATAGTCTTAGTGATAGAGATGCTTTATTTACTAGTGAATTTTGAAAGAATCTACAAGAGGTGTTGGGTACTAAGCTCAAGATAAGTACTGCATATCACCCTCAGACGGATGGGCAGACAAAGAGAGTCAATAAGGTACTCAAGCATTTGTTAAGGGCTTGTGTATTAGACTTTGGTGGAGCTTGGAAAGATCATCTACACTTGGTTTATTTTTCCTATAATAAAGTTATCAAACTAGTATAGGAATGACGCCTTTTGAAGCTTTTATGGAAGGCCTTACAAATTACAAGCATGTTGGTTGGAAACTGGAGGCAGATTAGTCTTGGGTCCAAGATCTCGTTAGAGAGGAGACAGAGAAGGTTGAGTTGATCTGAGAAAGGACGAAGGAAACTCAATCTGGACAGAAGAGTACGCAGATAAGAGGCGTAAAGCTCTAGAATTCTTAGTTTGAGATAGAGTCTTCATTAAAGTATCACCAATGAAGGGTGTGTTACGATTCAGAAAGTCAGGGAACTGGCATCGAGATATGTTGGTACATTTCTAATTTTAGAGAGAATCGGAAAGCTCACATACATAGTAGAGTTGCCGACTAGTATGGCATGTGTCCACAATGTGTTTTATGTACCTCATCTTCATAAGTATATACATGATCCGGAGACTACTATTTCTCCGACACAGTTGGAAGATTTGATAGTAGAACCGAAATTGACTTTTGTTACACAACTAGTGCAGGTTGTAGCGAGAAATGAGAGGAGGTTAAGAAACAAGACAGTAAAGTTAGTGAGAGTTTAGTGGAGCAATAACATGAAGGCCTGTACTTAGGAGATAGAAGACATGATTAGAGATACTTATCCTGATCTGTTGTAAGGATATGTTCTATATTTGCTTTATATATAATGTTTCTAGTCAGGTAGGCTAATATGGTAGTTAGGAGATATTATATATGATTACTATGCTTAGTATTTAGTCCTTGCTGAATTTCGAGGACGAAATTCTTTGAGGAGGGGAGGTTGTAACACTTCTAATTTTAAATAACATTATTCAAAAGATCAAATTAGATAAATTAAAGCGAATAAAGTAAAGATGAAAGTGATAAGAGGATTTAGATTTGAAAATTTATTAGAGGTCGTGCTTAACTAAATAAAAATATAAAAGAATAAGTTATGGAAATGTTTTTTATAAGTTAATTGATAGGAGAATAAGGCAAGGGTATTATGGAGACTAGCCATCCATCATAACCCTTAACCCCTAAATTGTAACAACCCTGGATTTTTGAATATAATTTAAATTTGACTTTATTTTCATTTTTAAATTATTTAAATTTGTTTTATTTGTGAGATTTAGTTTCTAAATATTTTTAAAGTGATAATAGAATTTTTCAAATTTATTGCATTTATTTTCTATTTTTAAAGGCTAGTTTCTATTTTTCTACTATTTTCTCCATTTAAATTATATTTAGTTAAAATTTATTTATTTATTTTTGTGAATTCATTTTTATTTTATGTTCTTATCTTTATTTATAAATATTTTTCATGCACATAAAAATTTTCCAAAGTTTATTCCATTTGTTTTAAATGTTTAAAGACTAGTTTGCATTTTAAGCTATTTTCTTAATTTAATTGTATCTAATTAAAATTTATTTATTTATTTTATGTATTTATTTTTATTTCTGAGTTTTTATCTTTATTTATCAGTATTTTTTTTATGTATTTAAAATTTCAAAAGAAATGGTGGAAATTGAAGAGTTGGTGACCTTTTATTTGCCTAAGTCTCTTTGTATTCTTGCCTTTTCAATTTCAACCATCTCTTACTGTCTTTTTGGCCGACCTATCTCATTTCTTTTCAGCCGCATTTTTTTTATTTTCTCACGCAAAAGAAAACTCTTCTCAACCCTAAAAATCACGGCCAAAAATCTGAGCAAAGAGGTTGGTAAATTTCTATTTATTTTCATTGTTTTTCTACTTGTTCATATTGGATTTGCTCTTGCTTTCTCGCCTTCTATGCTCAGCTTCTCCTTCCTCCTCCAACTTGGCCGCCTCTACCACCACCTGACCCAGCCACAACCTTCTCCAGTCCAGCCCAAGCCTATGCCATGCACCCTTGTGACCATATCTACCAAGGAATCTACACAAACTTCACATATATTTGCATAGCCGAGCACTATATTGCTTCCACCACTTCAAACTCCTCTTTGGCCGGCCATACACCACCACCAGCTTTTCCTGACCTAACACCCACTGCCATGTCATCCCTACCCCACCTGAAGATCTGCCCGTGCCTAGGTTAGCCTTGGCCGTGACCTTTTGTGGCTTGAATCCATGTGATTGCCTTTGTGTTGTTGTTTCATGCACACAACTCTCCACTTCATCATCTCTTGCATGTTTGGCCGACCATTCATGAACCTAAACCAGATTAAAACCATGCCTTGGCCATGTATATTCAGATCTATAGCTGAGGCATAGGTGGTAGAAAGCAAGTGCAAAGCTTTGGTTTTGTTTTATGCATTTATTCCTAATATTTTTATTTTATTTGTGTTGAAAACTTATGTTATATATACTTGTTTTGTTTGAATGTATCCAAGGCGATTAACTTTGGCTCTCCACTCTCAAATCATTTTCGCGTTGTCGTGCCTTCGAAGATTCTTTATTGTGTGTTTTGGTTGTCATCTCTAGCTTAAATAGGTGAGTTATTCTCACGAGACAAATGTGTACTTATATGACTAGTAAACTGATTGCAACTGAATCTGTAAAACTATATCACATGCTATATCTGCTATGCTAGGATTATATGATGCTCATACATGTTTATACACCTGTTATATCATAAGTTACCGTTATATCATGCTATTCTGTTCGTGTGTGTGTGTGTGTGTATCAGTTCACCATTGCAAGTTCCCTGTAGATAGATTCACTATGGGTTGAAATGATACATACCCGAATGGACTTTAGAATAGGGGAAAATCGTTATGGGCTGAAATGATAGGCCTGAACGATTTTCAGTTATTTCATTTTACTTGGGACCGCGGGTTTGAAATGATAAAATACGGGTTTTCCTTGTAAATTACGGGTTGAAATGATATATTACTCGTATCACTTTACCTAGTGTAGAAAATGATATACAAACCTGTGGTTAAAATATATTTTTCTAAAAAATTTAAAATATTTTTAAAATGTAAATATTATAATATTTTGATTTAAAATTAATTAAAAATGATTTTTTTTAAGTATTTTGATTTTTTTCTGAGAATTTATAAGTGAAATAAATTAATGATAAAGTGGAAATTTGAAATAAAAGTTATTTTGGAAATTTTGATTTAGTTATAAATGGAATTTAAATTAAATATGGAAATATGATAAATTTATGATATTTTGGATTAAATGAATTTAAAATTATTTTTATAATATATTAATGGATTTTGAATAAGTTAAATGTGAAATAAATGAATATTCAGTTGAATTTTGAAAAATAACTTAAATTGGAAAATTGTGAATTTTGTCTAAAAGTGAATTTTTACGTTAAGTAAATAAAATGTAAAATAAGTTATATTCAAAAATTCAAACTTAAGTGTTAAGTTAAAATTTAATTTAATGAATTTAAAATTGAATGTTGGAATTTAATAAGTGAATTTTTATTAAATATTGATTTTTGAATGGAAATTTAACTTTATAAAATCATGAATATAAGGGTATTTGAATGACTGTTTTAAAAGTGAAAATATGTTATTTTATAAGTTAAAAATGATTTAAATAAAAATATAATTGTTTGTGAAATTATATTGAATATTTGAAGTTAATTAACTGCATTTTTGAAATGCTATTATTTCTAATGTGAATGATAATACAGATTTGTAAATGCTGTAGTTAATATAAATGAAATAAAGGGCTAAATTAAATTAAAGGCTATTATAGCACTTTTTAAGTGTTATAATTGTTGAATTTAACTAAGGTTTTATTTGAATTAACGTAACCCTATTACAGCATTTTGAATGCTGTCTTTAGTTATGTTGAATTGTTTTAAAAGTAACTTTCCGTAGCATTTTTCTAAGTGGAATTTTCATTATTTTAATAAATTTAAGTGAATGAATGAGTTTTGAAAGATTAAAATTTTGGAAATTTAATTATTTATATAATAACTTCATTTTTCTGATTTAAAATGAAGTAATTTGTTTTGAAATATAAACTATTTTGAAATGTGTGTTGAAATGGTATTTTAAATAAATGAATGTGGTTTGGAAGATACGATATTTGATATTTTGAAATGGATTTTGAATGATTTTGAATTTTTAAATGACATTTGACTTTGAAGTATAAAATTTCGTTTTGACATTTTAACCATGGGATATATTTAATTTGTAGTTTAACCGATTCTTAAAGGATGGGCGATCCTAAGCATCCTTTAAGTTATTGTGCATTTCTACTATAGTTCACTTGAGTTGGTTTACATTATATAAGTATATATGTCCTGACTCGAGTGTTTTGTGTTTTACTTTACGCTCGGGTCAGCCTGAGTATTTACAGCTTAGCTTTGGATTTCATTTTCTGGAGCTAGGAATCGTTGGAGATTCTGCTTGTCTAGTTATCTATTCCCTTTCTGTTTCAGTTGTTCTATTTCAGCTCTGGTATTTATAAATTGATATGTATTTGAGATTTCTATTGTATATGTTTCAGACTGATATTATGTATTATGTTTTGAGAGTTTGTTATAGTAGCTTCATGAACTACTATGGTATTTTAATTTCCGCTGCGAGTTATTTTGATATTTCTGTGTTCGTGATTCTGTAATTGTATTTCATTTGCTCAAAATTTATTTACAATGCAGTATTTTTAGCAATTCAAGTCTGACATGTGTGGATGCGAATGGCTGAAAATATCGGGTTGTTACATAAACCCTTAATCCCATTTTCATTTCATAAGTTCATAATTCAAAAACATAATCCAGAGAGCTTAAGCCGACCATAACCTAGGGGAAAAAATAGAAGAAAAATCGATTAAAAGCTAAGGAAACAAGCAAGGAGAATACTTAAATTCCTTATCCAAAGGTGAACAATAATCATAACCAGCTTATTTTCTTTTCTAAAGAGCATTTGGTTTCGGGTTTTAAGTTCAAATCCTTTATGACATTTTTAATGATGATATGCTTGGATTACATGATATGTTTGATTCAAACAATTATGTTTGATATATGTTTTATTCAATTTTAAGGTTAAAATCGAATATATTAGTTTTAGAATGCCACGAGGATTAGCTATTTATGAAAAACATTATTTTAGAGATGAGTTTAAATTTTCGTAATTGCTATGGATAATTTAGTATAAATTTTTGAAGGAAGAAATAAATGATTGGGTTTAAAAATCTATTTCGGCTATTATATAAAGGATTTTTGGTCCAAAATTTATATATGTTAGATGGCATAGTAAAAGTGGATTTTGATGATTTTTAGGGATTTTTTCTAAGTGATTTACTATGGAAATTAAATTAACTAAGTTGGAGGAATTAAATGTCTTAATTGTTTTGTTAAAGGAAGGGGTTGGTAACGACCGGGAGTTTCGGCTCTCAAAAATTGACACTAATACATCCACTATATTACATGTCGAGAAATTGAACGTTGAAAAAACCCAATAGTTATGGGAAAAGAAGAAGAAGATAGATAAGAAGAAAACTAAACAACACATAGAGTCCCACAAATCGAAGCGAAATGATATATAATAGATAATACCATATCTTTATACAAAAAGAACAACAACTGTTATTTATACATACCATCATCAAAGTACAACAATCAATAAAACGATACCGGATTGTTATAATAACTTGTCCTCACCAGTGCTGACTATACAGCCTGAAACACACAGCGGATTATAATCAAGTACGTGGAATACGTCTCTGTCATCCAGCTCGTCTCTTGAGCTCCATAGCATCCTAACCTAAATCTGTAATACTCGGTCTGACTCGAACATTATAATAAAATAACACCCGAGTTAGTCTGGAAAACCAGCGTGAGAAAAACACACTCGATTTGAATTTAATTATATTTCAAAAATACTTTGAAAGACAAAAGTATCTCGTCAGACCACGCCACACATAAACACGATGGGTTTTTATCTTACGAGAACCAAAACAATTTTATATCAAATCATCCGATATTATAATAGTGTCTATAGAATATAAATATAAAATAGTTGAAATGCTTGCATCTCACGTTTCAACATAATTGGTATACAATCAAAACCATACAACGCTTATAGGAGAATGGATTCCATACTATGATCGGGAAAGGAACTACCTCCGATGAGTGCATCTCTAGTTCAATGCACCCGGGTATGACAAGAACATGTTTTTCCTCGCAACACAGAACTAGCCTAGCACTTGAATATAAGTATTGAATATATCATCATCTCGGTCTTCCGACCTTAATCGAGATCTCTCATGCACAACCAAATCCATCAATATGTAGATATAGGTTATCCAGGAAGATGATAACATACTCTAATGGAAGCGACCCACTTAGCCCTACTGCATGCCCTGTTTAGTCATTTCTCGATTGATGAGGTTTGAGGCTACGGTTACCTTTCAAAAAATTTACACTAGAATGCTCATTTCCCTCTAATGACAATGTGCTAGCATTCATCCACGCAAGTTGGTTGGGTCTAAAAAAACCGAATCTTCAAAAACACCATCTTCATTGTTTTTACGATATCACAATTCATGACGTACAAATCAGATCGAAGTGGTTTTTAGATAATTAAATCTGATCTCGATCTCTTCGAAATGATCAACGAATTTGGCCAGATTTTATAGTCAGTTATTTAACTATCAAATAAAACACATAACCAGTCAATCGGCCCATATTATAAATTTCAAAACATTTATTTCAAAATATCTTTACAAAGATATATATTCGAATCTCTTTCAATATTTCAATAATCCATTTCTTATGTCCATAACAGGTTTTTCAACCCATATTAACACTTAGAAATAGTTTCAAATCCAGCTTATAATTCATTACTATGAAAAATTACTTCGATATAAATCATCTCTTAGTTAGAATACTTCCAAAACCATTAAATTCCAATACTTAGGAAAAATTATAAGTCTATTTCCCAAAAATCAGTTCCAATATTTCATACTTTGAAACATTCCATACTTATCTAATAAATTCCGAGAATTTTCAGAATTCCTTTCATAATTTCCAAAATTTATCGATTATACTCATTTATAATACAACTAACAATTTATAACTCCTTAAACGAATTCAGGTTCATTTTCGATGTTCCCGAGTCTAACTATTTTGAAAATTTTCCTTGAACACCCAAAATTTCTATTATAACATTTCACTTATAAGACCACACCCGTCCAATAAAATCCGGTTCACAAACTCGAGAGTATTTATAAATAAATTCCAATTATTTACTTTTAAAATTCCACATATATATATTTATATATATAAAATTTCAAAGATATGGTTAAATAATTATTTAAAATATCAAGCATTTTTAAAATAAACATCAATAACTAATTCCCATTTATAAATAAAATTCTAATCAATTTACAAAACTTGTTAATAACTTAAAGTTCAATCAACAAGTTTAAATATTTAAATAACTAAATTTTGGAAATATTTTAATTCATTTAATAGTTTCATAACTACATAGTTTAATAATTACTCTTTTTAAAACAAACCGTAACTTCTTGTGAAAACCATTTTTTAAATTCAACATATCCAATTTATCATTTATAAATCTCTCTCGATTTATCATAAAGCGATTCACATTTCCATAACTATTCCCAATTTCCAATGTAGAATCCACTATTTCTCTCTAAACCAATTGCCCGATCTCATTATAAATTCTTACTGTGAATTTTATTTTTCCGATTTACCAATTGAAAATCACTTTATTTTCTTCATAAACATCGTTAATAACTTCAAAATCTCATTTCCAGTTTACAACGGTTTCATATCATTTAAATTTATTTATGAATCAATTTCTAATTTAAATTCCATTCATAAATCTATTTCTCAAATAATCCAAACTATATTTCAAAACCAATCAAACCTTAGTTTCTACTTCCATTTTGTAATTTAAAAATCTTATTTTTTTTAAATCCAGTCTAACCAATTTTATATTTATTTCCAAATTCCCTTAATTCTACCAATCTATTTAAATCTCAATTTTTAAAACCCTTTTTCATTTAAACAAATATCACTTAAATCTATTGTTTAAAAATCTTTTATATCACTATTTTAGCATCTCCATTTAAATTATTTTACAAAATAGTTAAGTACAAATTTAAAATCAGACCATTTATTTTATCCAAAACATACCTCTTTTAATAATTCCCAAACTTACTATAAATATTTTGCTTCCAAAATCCACTTTTATTTTCTTTTCAAATTCAAAAATAATATTTATAGTATTTTAAAATACCAAAATCTAGGCCAGTGCTACTATAGCATCCAATAAATTCAATCACGCCATAATCTATCACAGATAAATCAAACACATCATATATCACTATATATGAAATTAAAATCAATATTTTTGAGGAATCCAGTTGGATCCCTCCAACATCTTTCACTACATCTACAGATGTTAGATAACACAAAATATCAATCCCGCCTCGAGGCAGAATATCGAGGTAATATAGAGTCATCCGCTATTATGCGGGACGCACAGTGTCTCATCCGCTTCAATCGACAGGAATATATCCAATATATACTACTATATATAATATAATATCCTACTGATAATAATCTATCAATTCAACCAATCAACCAATACATAATTTTTAACTTTATAAAAATAAAATTAATTATTCAAGATGAGTGAGATTTACTAACATTTATCATTTGCTGTCGCCGGAGCGTTCCGGTTTGGAACTAAAACCGAACAACATCCGATTTTACCCCAAATTTCTACAGTCTTCAAGTTTATCCTAATCAGTGCCAATGCGAAACTTTCATCCATACGAGCGCAACGGAAAAAGTTTCATCTCGATCGGACCTCGTATGAAGAAGTTATCAATTTTGTAGTTATTGGTTAATTTTTCAAGTTTAACATTTAATTAAAAAGAAAGAAAACAAAAACTAAGTCCTTACCAACTGAGCCCAAGCTTAAGGTCTCGATACCCCATTCTCAATATTACATTCTTCTCCATTCTCTCTCCTCTATTCCAGTATTCCAAATTCATGCATGCCATGCACGGTGCATAGAGCTTCGATCGTTGAAACGCTAACCTATCATCGCCTACAACTTTCTCCTCGCGAAAGCAACCCATCCCTCACCATCTCGACCTAACCACGAAAACCCACCACCCTCGCCTGTAGCTCACTCTAGAGCCAGCCAAAAATCGCGTGTCACAACTAAGCGCCGAACACCACCAAAATTCAACAAGATGAAGCACTCCCCAAGCCCAGCAACAACCTAAGCTCCAATTCATAATTATAGCCTAAAATTCCGGAAAACCTTAACCCTAGCTCACCACCATCGTCAATTATTGAAATCAAATCGCTTCGAAATCTCACGAAAAATAATACTCAGCGATGCTGACGGCGTTATTCCATTCGATGCGGATCAAGAGATTTCAATTTTTGAAGTTTATGAACATATTTATCCATTTGCTGTAAATGGAGATATCTCACTCGATACTCAAAAAAATCCAACGCGATCAAAAAAACTAGATTCGATTTCAAACAACTTTGCAGTTGAGAGTTTTGCCTAATATTGAACGGATTGAGAGGATTTGATTTTTGAAGACTGAAGAGAGTGTGTTTTTTTTCTCTACTCACTGTAAACTGAAAAGGAAGAAGAGAGGGAGGGAGGTCACGTTTTTAAACTAGTGAGTGGTATGGGCTCATATAGGTAGGTCGGTTGCAAAGACTAAACATGGTAGGTCGGCTGATGTGAAGGAAGGAGGCTGTGAATAAAATATATTATTTAAAAATTTAAAATATCTGGATATTTAATACCGAACCCCAATCAAGGTGTGCCGCCAGGCATTTCTAATGTTATATCCCTATTCTGAATGCAATGGAACTAGTCTCAAGGTCTAATTTGATCATATGTGGAAGATAGCATTTTTTAACCAATTATAATATTAAATTTCCGATTTTAATTTCAACGCGTTTCTAACCCGTACGACCAAATGGTAAATCTAATCACCACGAAATTTGAAATCCGATAATAATACGCTATTGCGGATCCAATGGAACTGGTTTCATCGATTTCTGAAACTGTGCATCGAAAGGCTATTTTTACTTGTTAATTTAAAACGAGATATTTTCCAAAAAAAATTAAATCACCTTTAAATCAAATTTAAAAGTTTTATTATCTTCATTTTTATTAATAGAAATTAAATAAGCCTTTAAACCATTTTTATCTAAATAAAACCCAAGATTTAAATAATTTAAACTATTTTTAATTATCAAATTCAACAATTAAATTATCCAATAAATCATTATCTTTGAAATTCAAGTTATTTAACTTATAAAATTAACTTTTAAATATTTAAAGTCGATTAAATACTCCAATTCCAAATAACGAAAATTCCGGGTCATTGCATTCCTCCTTCCTTAAAAGAATTTCGTCCCCGAAATTGCCAAGATAAGAAGAATGGTCCAAAACTCATTAACTTCCCCTAAAACCAATCAGTCGAAATAACTTTCCAAATTTGAAACTTCATTATCACTTTTATTAATTTCCAAATTCATCCATATACTCCAAATAATATTATCCATATTCTCATTTCAAGTTATAACCCAAAATCAAATTTTAGTCATTAAAAATTTTCTAACTCCTTAAATTTTTGAAAACTTTGGCCAGCGTCTCCATTGCGCGGCTAGATCGAAACAATTACAAATCGCCACTATGGGCCAAACCAACAAAAGCGAACAAAAATCAAGTAGCTCAATCATCAAATTCAAACAACAATTTAAAAAAAATATTTTTTTGCCGGGCAATCAAATTTACTTCTAAAAACGAAAGTATCAAATTAGTCGTTGCTTTTATATACCTGCATCTTATTCACCAATGATATCCAATCATATAACCCAAAAACATTTTATTCAGCATTTTCAATTTCCAACATTTATTTTACAAAAAACTGTACGATGTACATATATCATCCATGCATAACATCCAACCCGATCGCTCACTCGACCATACAATTTCACTTCTGAACTAGTATCGTTCACAAGACTCTCTAGTGCATACTTGATCTGGTTCCTTGATCAAATACCGTAATTCTCCTTTCATAGCCAGGTACTATGATAGAGAATCTCAAGATCAATCAAAAATCCATATTTAGTGTTCACCATCGAGCATCGAGTGAAAAATCCTAACTCGAATCGATATAAACTATCTTGAAATTCTGTGCTCGAATCTGGATCAAACCGCTATGCAAATAAAATGATATACATACAACTTATGTATTTATTTCCAAAACTTACGTATTTATTTCCAATTGATTTCTTATTCACACCAACTTCCTTTTATTCACATTCATTTCATATACATTCACTTATTACAATCACTATCGCATTGCTTTATTCTCATTCATTTCACTTACATTCAAATATTTACTTAGTATACTCCTTCCAATACTAATCATCTCTTAATAATTTTCTCATCAAATTCTCTTAAGCCGATTATAAACATTTTACATAAACAGCTTGGTTATTAGCACTTCACAACTTAAGTTTATCTCTATTTCTATTCAAATTCAATTCCAGTTCCATTTAACTCAATTTATCTCCCAACTTTGAATATTCGATTTTACCAACCACATCCCAAACCATATTCAATTAACTAATTAATTTTATTTAATTAGTTCCTTTCATTAATCTATTTCGAAACTAAATAAACTCCATTTCCCACAATTACTCTATCCAGACGAACTTATGCTAAATTTTCGGAGTTTACTTTTAGTTAACCTAATTAAAGTTAAATTTCATTCCAAAATTCAATTTCAAATTTTTACTTTTCTTGAATTCATATTCAACACTTTAAAACATTGCTTTAACTTGCAAAATTTCCAAATTTTATAAGTTTTCAAACCTATTTTCTCATATTTCCAAATAAACATTTAAATGAAAAATCCTAGAGTTTAAACACCTTGTTCTAAAGTATTTCAAATCATTCTTGAAATCATATATGTATATACACAAAGTTCCACTAGTATATCAAATCATCCTTTTGAATCTAAGAACCAAAACCAGTTTTACTGAACAAAATTCCAATGGTAGCAATTCCTCTCTTGGAAACTCAAAAATGAATGTCGATGATACTGCAGTCATCATCGAAATTATTTTCCAATGACCAAAGTGAGTCCAGTGCTTTTATTTCCTTTAAAACCTTTAAAAATATTTCCAAAAATAATTTCCAATTAATATCCCTATTATTTACTCAAAACCTTTAGAAAACAAACTTCAAAACCAATAGGATTTAAATTTCCAAATTTTTAGCAATATTAAAGCCTTTTATAAATCATATTTATAATATACTATGAAATCTCATTTCCTTTTAATTTATAAATCACATTTATAAATCATTATTCCATCTTTTTATATAAATCACTTTTTAACTATTAATCTTGTTTGCATTACAAGAATATCAACACTTTATTCAGTCACAACAACAATCAACAAATGATAATAGTTTAATATTATCATTTCCTAACAACCAAGCACACCATACATATACACTAATAATTTCTGAAAAATTATTATTTTATACATAAAATATAATTCAGGTAAAATTATTTCATTTACCTAATTTCGAAACAATACCATGTTGAGTTGCTCTGTTTAGGTGTTTAGAGATCCCTATTAATGACATTAATTACTCGTATTGACCAAAACTCATAAGCCAATCAATATATCAACCAACACAACATAAAACAATTCTTTATATCACTAAAAAATACGCGCTCATATATATACACACTCAAATTCATTCCAGGGTACTGCTGACCCTATCTCTAATGAGTTACCCCATCAAAGCCAAGGTTCTCGCTTAACCTTCAGTTTTGATACCAACTGTAATGACCGGAAGTTTCGACTCTCAAAAATCGACACTAATACATTCACTATATTACATGTTGAGAAATTGAACGTTTAAAAAACCCGACAGTTAGGGCAAAAGAAGTAGAAGATAGATAAGAAGAAAACTAAACAACAAATAGAATCTCACAAATCGTAGCAGAACAATATATAATAGACAATATCATATTTTTATACAAAAAGAACTATAACAGTTATTTATACATACCATCATCAGAGTACAACAATAAAAAAAAGATACCAGACCGTTATAATGACTTGTCCTCACCAATGCTGACTATATAGCCTAAAACACACGGCGAACTATAATCAAGTACATGGAATACGTCTCTGTCATCCAGCTCGTTGCTTGAGCTCCATAGTATCCTAACCTGAATCTGTCGGCCTCACCCGAGCATTATAATAAAATTACACCTGATTCAGTCTACAAAACTAGCTTGAGAAAAACACACTCAATTTGAATTTAATTATATTTTAAAAATCCTTTGAAAGACAAAGGTATCTTTTAAGACCATGTCATACATAAACACGACGGGTTTTTACTCGTTAATTTAAAACGAGATATTTTCAAAATTAGTTAAATCTCCTTTAAATCAAATTTAAATTTTTAGCTGATTTCATTTTTATTAATAAAAATGAAATAAGCCTTTGAATTATTTTTATCCAAATAATACCGTAGATTCAAATTATTTAACGATTTTCAATTATAAATTCAATAATTAAATTACCCAATAAATCACTATCTTTGAAATCCAAGTTATTTAATCTATAAAATTAAATTTTAAATAATTAAAATCAATTAAATATTCCAATTCCAAATAACTAAAATTCTGGGTCGTTATAGGATTTCTTTGTTAATTATTTTTAACAAATTCTAGATGAATTCGGCAGTCTTTTAGAAAAGATTTTTGTTATATTTATGGCAACCAATTATATTTTTATAAATATGCAAGGTAGTTGAAAAATATTTTCTTAAAAAGGCAACAAAACAGTTTTGCATATATTTATTGTTTCACCACTTTCAGTAGTAACATTTCGACCCCATACCTCTGTCCTTAACCAAGTCGAAACCAATACATATGGTATCAATGCTTTGGTACATAGTGGATTGGAGAAAGGCGAAAGTTATAAAGTCTAAACCATGCTTTCGAAGGGGTTAGGGTCATTTTAAATAGCTTTCGAAGGGGTTAGGGCTATTTTAATTAGTTTTCAAAGGTCTTTGTTTTGCTTTCAAAAGAGATGTCGCTTGCCTAATTTTTAATGGATGCTTTCGAAAGGGTAGAATTACTTTTATATAACTATCGAAGCGGTTGTCGTTTTATCTTTAAAGGGTAGCTTTCAAATGAGTTACGTATAATATATTTAAAGAGAAGTTTTCGAAAGGGTAGTTTTGAAACAAGTCGAAATCTTACTGCCATCTTCATACCTTTCGGATAGGTTGAAATTTTCTAATGAGTTCGAAAGAAAAGCTTTGTTTTATAAATATAACAAGCCACTTCCCAATGCTTTTGAAAGGGCTCTAGTAGCCATTTAAACTATAGGTTTCGACGGCAATGGCTTTGAAAGGTGTTTCTAAGCTATCCTTTCAATTGTTTTACTCAAAGGATTATATCTTTCGAAAGGATGGTTTCGAACCCTTCGGTTTCCCCATACTCTTTTACTTGAAGGTTAATGGTTTTGAATGGGTTACTTTTGCTTATGCTCACTTTGACCCAAAAATTATATTTAAGATCAAACCCAATGGTTTCGAAAGAGGAACTTTCAAATGGTTTCGAAGCTATGCTTCTATAAGTTGGAAAATGATGCTTCAATACTTTCGAAAGGAATATTTTGATGGTTTCGAAAGGAAATGTTTTAAAGTGTTTTGAAAGGCATATGCTTATGTTTTAAAAAGAAGATTTGAATGCTTTCGAAAGAAATACTCTAATAGTTTCGAAAGTAAAGGTCTAAGGTTTTGAAAGCTTTAGTTTTCAAAACAAAGAACCCAATATCATTTTTAAAGGAAAACCCATGGCAATATAAATGGGCTTTGAAATGGATTTTAATTTTGGAGTTTTTGAAGAAGCTTTCCTTGATAAAAATAATGGGTTAAAGGGATTAACCATGTTTCATGTTTAAATGATTTTAAGAATATAAAACCTTAAATGTTGGTATTATTATGTTATGATCAGTTATTATGTATGCTTCTTCTATAAACATATTCACCGTATAATGGACCCATAACCATATTTTGGAAAGTAAGGGCAGAATAACCGGATAGGTTGACCCAGTGGTGAATATAAATTGAGTTAACTCCTGAATGTATAGAGTCGCAACCATGAGGTCAGGCAGACCAGAACATAGGATTCCCAAATACCAATCAAGAAGTTGTCATTTTAGACAGGTTCATAGTAAACCCGTGAAAACTATGTTTGGAGAGAGAGTTGTTGGAGATACTAATAGGTTCATAGTGATTCCATGAAAACTGTATTCAGATAAAGTTATTAACAGAGGTCAATAGGTTCATAGTCAACCCATCAAAAATATGATATAAGATAAATTATTGGAAATCCTAGTAGGTTCATAGTGAACCCATGAAAAATATGATATAAGATAAATTATTGGAAATCCCAATAGGTTCATAGTGAACCCATGAAAACTATAATTTGATGAAGTTATACCAAGAGGTTTTTAGCGATCCCATGAAAACTATCAGACCGGACAGATAGTCCACAAGCTTTAAAAAGGTTATTAGTCAGCCCATGAAAATTAATAGAGTAATACTGACCCTAGAAACTATAACTGTGATAGATAGTCAAATGAACGGGGATATGAAATCCATAATATTTTGCTTGTTTGCATATCATCATGATATTTTAAATTGCTACGTTTTTATCCATCGTAGATGCAGCATCACAGTGTATGGTTATTATAAATTTTTGGGTAAGATACTAGTGAGAAGAAAACCCATTTTGCTAAGTGGCATGGTCTCACTAGATATCTAAATGTTTCGAGATGGTAAGTTATTATTCATACCAGGCTTTATGTCTAACTCAAAGTTTATGTTTTCCCCTTAAACTCTCGAGAGCTCAGTTGATTTTGAGTAGTTTGATAGTTGAGGTTTATAGGTTCTCCTTTAGACAAATGAGCTTCCGAAGACGTGCAGGAGCCAAGCTACCTAATAAGAGTTCTTTTCTATTTGATTCCATTGTGTTTCGATGTAAAGGAAAAGTTGTTTAGTTGGCTATGTTTAGACTCAGATCATCCAAAGGGCATCTTCATATGTCTCTCTTGGCATAGTTTGTAATAATTATATTTTCTCTGAAAGTGATTCTCGAATTTGGGATTGTGTAATGAATTTGAAATGTGATTGAAATGGGATGAAAATTTTGTTTTATTGTTTTAATTTTTTTCATATCCATATGTTTTTGTTATATCAATGTATCTAACATTACCGCATTTGGTCATCGAGAATTAATAACCATGGATGACTACACCATCCATAGCCGTTAGTTTTGGGCCTCCACGTGGTGGCTGTTACAGACTCTTTGGGCTAACTATACCAAATTCCACAATTTTTCCCAAGGACCTTCAATCTTAGGGGACTTTAATATTACTCAATACCAACATAAATGAAACTCTATCTCAAATTATAGTACTGACATGGACTTATTTAATTTCTTACGATTCATGTGCCCTTATTGACCCTTCTATTAATATTAGATCGTTTGAGAAAAAGAGGCTCTTCTCCTTCTCTTATTAAGCTCGACTAGTTTCTTTTCAATACCATATGGGAAGACTCCCACCCTCTATCTTCCATCTATGGCCTTCCCTCGATCCCCTATAACCACTATCCCATCCTCCTTGACTCAAACCTTCTAGATCCTACTTTAGATTTGAGAAGTTGTGGTTGTCAAAACTGGGATTTGATGATTTGGTCACTAGGATCTGGTCAAAACCTCTAATCCAGCTATCTGCTTTTGCCACCTTAGTTAACAAACTCAGATTCCTTGGAAAATACCTTAAATCGTGTTCCAAATCCATTTGGAGTTCTCTCCGATCTCGGAAATCTAACCTCCAAGATTCTATCCTAGATCTCAATATCCTTGAATAATTCAGACCTCCTTTCCAGGCAGAAAGATGCCACCTTGGTGAACAGGAATAGGAGCCGAAAAGGCTTATCAAACATGAAGAAATTGGTTGGAGACAAATATCCAATGTCCACTGTCTAAAGGGTAGAAACAGAAACACTGCTTACTTTCATAGAAATATTAATGGTAGAAGGAAGGCAAACCATATCCATGAAATCAATGATAATGGTAAATCCATTCGAGATCAGCTTGAACTTAATCTTTTGTCCACCAGCTACTTCAAACATCTTGGACTTAACCTTCATTTCACCAAATACTTCAGATAGCTTCTTAGACCCTCCCAACCTGCCCAACCCTCAATTGCCTGCAAGAGCTTTACCCAAACCCCTCCCCCCTCTCGGTCAACTTCCTTTTCACTGAAGAGGAAATTCTGGTGTCTCTTAATGGAATGAATGAAGATAAGTCCCCCGGGCCGGTTGGATTTGGACCATTTTTTTAAAACAGATATTGGCCCGTCATCAAAGGAGATTTCCTTAGCTTGTATGATGACTTCTGCTCCTGTCTTTCAATGATTTCTAGAACTTACTACGCTGGCATAGTCCTAATTCAAAAAAACCAGGAGCTAACACCCTCCCTAACTTTAGGTCTGTAAGCCTCCTCAACACTTCATTTAAATTTATCGCCAACGTCATGGTCAACCATCTAAATCCCTATATCTTCTCCTTTGTCGATCCTGAGTAGTTGGCATTCGTTCAAGGCAGATTCGTTCTTGACTTCAATACCGCCACCCAATAAATCATTTCCCACTACCATTTTGTAGCACTCCTAGTGCCTTGATGAAACTCAACTTTTCCAAAGCCTTTGACTCCATCAACGGGAACTTTATTCTCAATATTCTTCTTCATCGTGGATTCACTCTGAAATGGATCAGTTGGACAAGTAGAATATTACACTCAAGCATGTCTACTGTTTTGGTTAATGGTACTAGTGGTGAGCTCGTAAAATCCTCACGTGGCCTTTGCCAGAGGGATCCCCTTTCTCCCTTCCTTTTTGATCTGGCAGACGATGTCTTCAATTGGATGAAGAAGATGGCAGTTTCACATCACCTCCTTTCTGGAATCTGTCAACCTAACTCTGTGCAAAGGATTTCCAATATTCAGGACACTGATGATAGCATCATGTTTGCTTCGCCTACTCCTAACCAATCCAAAACCATAAGTTACTATTGTACCCCTTTGAACTTATATCTAGCCTAACCATTAAATTTTTTAACAGCTTTATCCTCATGGTAGGGGTGCAGATAACCTTGGCCTCCCATTTCCAACACCCTTAAACGTGAGCTTGCATCCTTCCTTATTTCCTACCTTGGCATAACCATTCATCCTGATAGACTCCAAAAGGAGGACTGGTTCCCTTTAATCGCTAAAATTTCTTACCGCCTTTCTTTTAGAAGGCTTGCTCACTTTCTAGCGCTGGTAGACTTGTGCCACTTAATTCTTTCCTTTCCGCCATTCCAACCTATTAGCTCTCATTTCATAAATTTCCTATGCGGGTTATCTCCAAATTTAATCAAATCATAAGAAATTTCCTATGGCATGGCTCGTCTCCCAACTCTCCTATGATTTTCCTTATGAACTGAGAGGTTGTCTATAAATTAGTTTCTCAAGGAGGTTGAGGGGTTATTAACCTGCACCACTTCAACTCTTCCCTTCTCAACAAATGGATTGGAGATGCTTATCTGACGATACTTTCATTTGGAAAATCTGGATCCTATACAAATACTATGATCCTTAATCTAAACTCATTCTACATAGTTTCATCATTTGCTAACGCTCCCCTTCTGGTTTGGTGCTCTCTCCACAATGAGATAGGTCAACTCTTATGTCTTGGTAAAGGTTGGTAATGGTAACAATTGTAGTCTCTGGTGGAATACTTAGGCATATGATTTAACCTGAGGGCTCCTTCTACCAGACCTTTTCAACATTGGAAATAACTCATATGTTACTGTCGGTGATGATCTTAGATCAGGGTCAATTGCTTCCAGTCCAACCAAGCGATCATTGGACCTACCCTTACCTGGGCGTTCCCTCATTGTTCGATCGAACAACTACAAAATCAAATAGTGTGGCAGAATCAAACTGCATTGTCTCTTCTCTTAGCTTCATTACCTACCATAGTCTTCCACCTTGGATAGCTTCCACTAAAGTCTTGAGCACAATTGTCAATTCTCGATTAAGTCCCTTTACCACTACCTGAACGATTTTAGAAGGCACATTATTTTTCCAAGATCGTGGAAATGCAAGCCGCCGCCCCGAGTCCAGATGCTTATGTGGATTCTTGCCAAGGAAAGATCAATACAAAGGACATAACGATTCACAAAGGAATGAACATCTCTCCTACTTACCTGACGTGCCATGCAGAACCTGAAAACATTGGTCATCTCTTCTTTAAATGCAAGCTTGCTCATTACACTTAGATTACTTGTGCAGCTCAAATTATCCGACCAATATCCACCATTAATTCTTTCTTTGACCACTGGAAGTATACCATGAACAGATCCACGTATACCGACGCCATTTTCATCCTTCAGTTCAGCTATCTGGGCCAAAAGGAACTCGCGATGCGTTAACAATAAATATAATAATTCTTCCAAGCTAAGTCATAATATCTTACATCTATATTACACCTAAATTGGTGCAGATTCTAGTCGCTCTCATCGATGATTGCAGACGATTCATATGACGTCGAACCAGTTGATAGTTGTGATGTTATCCAAGCCGTTGATGTTGATGATATGGATTTTACTGATGATGCTTAGTTGGTCACCTATAGATTACTTTTGTGTTTGTTGGCTTTATTCTGGTTTATGTATGATCCTCAGGGATGTATGGCTATTGCTTTTATAGCACTGTAGATAACTCCTTTTGCTCCCGCTGATCAAGCATGTTGATCGACCAACTTATTTATTCTAGTTATGCTTTGGATGTGTAGTCCTACACTGCACATTCGTCCTTCTCAAAAAAATATTTATATAAATATTAATATAAAAGTGATTTTTTAAACATTATAAATTGATAACTAATTCATAATTAACAAATGGCAATAATTAAACATGTAGATCAAAGTTTATAATTATATATTTGGTGTAGACAAAAAATAAATTTGTGGATATGTATCAAACAATGACATGAGAATATAAATTAGGTAAATAGGATTTATACCTTATGAATATAGTTTTTAAATGCACCTTGATTGATGTGTTCTTCTAGATCCACCTTGAATCAATCTCCTAGATCGTAATGGTTTGCAGTACCATTGGTTTTATTTGAATTTAATGTGAAATTAAGCTAAGAATTTTCGATCATGGTGGAGTCAATTACTCATGGCCATGAAGGAGGAGGCAAGGAAGAAGCACCAAAGAGAGTGGAAATAAATGTGGGGATTGTTTATTTAAATGGAGACTATGAAGACTAGTTCTCCTCCTTTTACTATTTCTTTGTATACCAATGCTAAATCTAATCTACAATTCAAAACAACTACCTCTCTCTCCTTCCATAAGCAGGCCACAATACTTGCAATATGGGCTATCAAAAAATCCAAATCCATTAAGTAATTAACACGTTTAAATCATATTTAAATGTGCATCGATATCGTATATCGATACATGCATATATAACTTTTATATTCGTACCCAATTAATTACTTATGACACCTATAAAATTACTAAGAACACCCACTACATCAAATAAATAAATAATATTTATAAATATTAATTAATTTATAATAATTATAGATCAATTAAGTCTGTAGTATTTTGCTGAAATCACAAGTACGGCTGTGCGACTCGTAGGCGTAAATTCAGTCAGCAATTAATATTGAATTATTTGTATATTAATGTTCAATCATCACCTTAGCTAGTGGAGCGACAGTTTGGCCGATTTATCACTATAAATATTTATTGGTAGATAAATCCAATATTACCATTTTAAGCGGTAACTTTTATTAATGATTGTTTACACCAATTCACTTTACCGGCACTATACCACTATAAAACTTTTGGAATTTGGATTGTGTCAAATTTCAATATCATCCACATTCAACTTGGTTAGTCCTTAAATAAATATGTTCGTTTGATGATAAAATTTATTATTAACAGTACTTCTCTGGTCAAAAGCTTTGACTTTGAGTTGACTATAATTGACCATGATGTTAACCTCATATAATTGAGGAGACAAATTCTTTATTGAATAGTGTTTCACTTCCAGTGCTTCAACTCAGAGCCAACTATAGTCGTTTGATGGATGCCATGCAACAATTTTACTATAATCAAAGTGAAGTATTCTTATTGAAGTTTAACGGTATTCTCAAGTCAAGAGAGCTGTATAATATCATTGCTTTGAGATTTCCTATTTGACCTTAGTTATAATGTAACGACCTAGAATTTCGGATTTTTGAAATTAGAGTATCTAAATAATTTTAAAGATTTAAAAGTTAATTCTATAGATTAAATAACTTGAATTTCAAAAATAGTTATTTATGGGATAATTTAGTTGCTAAATTTAATAATTAAAATTGGTTAAATGATGGAATCTTGATATTTAAGTTAGATAAAAATAATTTTAAAGGCTTATTAAATCTCTATTTATAAGAATGAAGATAATAAAATTTTTAAAGTTAATTCAAAGGTGATTTACTCGATTTTGAAAATAACTTGTCTTAATTAACATATAAATATACCCATCCAGGGCAAAGTCTCGGATTTCGACGAAACCAGTGTCATTGGATCCGTAATAGTGCATTATTATCAGATTTCAAATTTCTAGCGTTTAGAGTTACCATTTAGCCGTATAGGATAGAAACGCATTGAAATTTATATTGAAAATTTAATATATAATTAGGTTCAAAAAGCTATCTTCTGCATACGGTCGAATTGGGACTCAAGACTTGTTCCATTGCATTCAAAATAGGGATATAACATTAGGAATGGCAGGCGACACGCCTTGATAGGAGTTCGGGATTTTAAGCTGCTATAAACGAAATATTTTGGAATTAAATAATATTATAAAATTTCAAGTCAACCTTTATCAGCCACCCTACCTACCTGTACAAGCCACCCTATACGCTGCTTTTCTTCCTTCCCCTCTTATTTAAATGCGGCTTTACAGAGAAAGAAAAAAGATTGATGAACCTAAAAAATTTATTTGTCCAATTCCACTTGATTACAAAATCCGAGACAAGCTTTAAAATTCGCTATTTGAGGAGAGCTTCATGCTGATTTAGGTTTGGTAGTGCTCGACCATGGTTTGTGGTGATCGACGTGGGGACCATGATGCTAGGGTTTGACTGTTCTTGCGATATAGGCAACATTGTGTGAATCAGAGGTTGTTTTAGGGTTCGTTAGGTCGAGAAGCTCCGACAGTGAAGAAATGGGGGCACGCGACACTTTTTGTTGGAAAGAAACATTACTATATGTGTGGAGGAGGGTGAAGGTCACGCCGCTATAGGGAAGTTCGAGCTTCGATTTATGGGTACTGGAAGGTGGAGTTTCAGATGGGGAGTTTGGCGACTTGCTTAAAAGCCGATTTCGTTGATTATAGAGGAATGTTAGTGGCATGGCAGTGCACGGTGAGGGTTCAAATGGAGTTTGGGAGGGAAGGAAATTAGGCGATTGAGGAAGAAGGTTAATTAGATAATTAATGGATTATATATACTTAGTTCCCATTAACTAAAAAAATTCAATAACTCTCTCATACGAGGTCTGATCGAGACGAAACATTTTGCTTGCGCTCATGACAATGAGTGATTCGCAATGGAATTGATTTGGATGATTTTGGAGACTGTCGAATTTTGGGCCATAATCAGATGTCATCCAGTTTTAGTTCCAAACCGGAACGCATCGGCGATAATAGAAAATAAAGGTGAGTAAATCTCACTCAAGTTGGATAACTAGTTTACTTTAAATAGTTAAAATTATTTATTGGTTAATTGGATGAATTTATAAATTATTATCAGTTTAGATGTTATTATATATTAGTGTGTATATATATTAGTAGTTGGATATATTTCCTACCGATTGGAGCGGATGAGACACTATGCGTCCCGCATAATAGCGGATGACCCTTTTTATTATGATATCCCACCTCGAAGTAGAGATTTTATTTTTATGATTATATAACATATGTGGTTGCGAGGATATAGATTGGAGGGATCCAACTGGATTCCTCAAAAATGTTTGATTTTAATTTCATGTATAGTGATATATGATTTATTTGAATAATCCAAGATAGATTATGATATGATTTAACTTATTAGATGCTATAGTGGCGCTGGCCTTAATTTGGTATTATAAATACCATAAATAATATTTATGAATTTAAAAAGGAAATTCAAAGGCGATTTTGGAAATGAAAATATTTATACTAAAATTTAGGATTATTTAAAAAGGAATCAATTTGGTTAAAATAAATAAATTTGATTTTAGATATTTATTTAGCTATTTCGTAAAATGGTTTCAAATAGAGAATTTTTTGGAGTATTTTTAAACAGGGGATTTTAGTTGGGATTTTTTTGGAATACAAAATAAAATTTGAAATCGAGATTTGAATGGTTTTGGAATATAGTTTGGATTGTTTAAGGAATAGTTTCCTAAATGGAATTTCGATTAGAAATCGATTTATAAATGGATTTTAGTAATATTAACCTGTTATAAACTGGAAATGAGTTTATGAAATTTATAAACAAAGTTTATAAATAAAGTGGAATGGTTATCATTTGATAAATTGGAAATATAAAGTCACAGTGTGAATTTAAAAATGAGATATAGAAATCGGCTTAGAAAGAAGTAGAAAATTCTATTTTGGAATTTGGGAATAGTTATGGAATTGGAAATGTGAATCGATTTGTGATAAATCGAGGGAGATTTATAAGTATAAAATGGGTATTTTGAATTTTAAAAATGGTTTTTCACAAGAAGTTAAGGTTTGTTTTGGAAAAGGATTTTAATTTATCAAACTAGGAAGTTTTTTAAAAAACTATTAATTGGATCAAAATATTTCAAAAAGTTAGTTATTTAAATAATTAAATTTGTTGAAATGAATTTTAAGTTTATAAACAAGTTCTGTAAATCGATTTGAAATTTTATAAATGGACTGGAATTAGTTATTGACGTTTATTTTAAAAGTGCTTTGATATTTTAAATTACTTAACTATGTTTTGAAATTTACTATTATATATATGGTGACGACCCGCAAATCCATACCCTTTTGAGTCGATGATATTCTCCATCCATTCAACTCAAATTAGATGGAAATATGAACCATTAGGGATAAAGAAGAAAGGGGTAGAAGAAGAAATAGAAAACAACATTAGAATTTTACAATCGTAGCGGAACAATATATAATAGATAACAACTGATCTTTATACAAAAAGAACTATTAATGTTTTTATACATTACTCATAAGAACACACATAAATCAATAGCACGATACTGGATAGTTATAATAACTTGTCCTCACAAAAGCTGACAATACAGCTTACGCTGCACAGCGGAATATACTAGATATGTGATACACGTCTCGCTACCCAGCTTATCTCTGGAGCTCCATGGCATTCTATCCTATATCTGTAATACTCGGTCCGACCTGGGCATTATATTAAAATAACACCCGAGTCAGTCTGGAAAACCAGCTTAAGAAAATCACATTCAATTGGATTATTAAAGTTTTCAAAATCCTTTGAAAATCAAAGGTATCTCGTAAGACCACGCCACAAATAAACATGTCAGATTTTTACCTTACGATAACCAAAACATTTTTATCAAATCCATCTGATATTATAATAGTGTCTAAGTACAAATACTTGTTCAAATAATTGAAATTGTCACATTCATTAAATTCCAGCATAATAGGTATAAAAACAAGTCCAAAGGCACTTATTGGAGATTGGGCTTCCATACAATGGCAGGGCTACCGGGGTACCGCCCGTCACAGTACCTAGTATAGATCAGAGTACCGAGGACCACTCCCGATCCCCTACAACACAAGACCGGAGCCACCCCTTACTGGATGTCCGAATAAGATCACCTCTTGGTTGGGATCAGCAACCGCGCACACTGCCGAGATCAAATGGGACTCTAGACAAGGATGACCTTACCCTAATTGGGTGCTACCCACTTAGCCTTGCTGCACCTTCCCTGTTTTAGCCATTCCCGGTTGCTGAGGCTTGAGGCTATGCGTTACCTCTTTAGAACACATTCACTTAGAATGCTCATCGTCCTCCAGTGACGATGGTCTGATAGCATTCGTTCATACATGTTGCCCTGGGTCTGGACAAACCGAATCACCGTCTTCATCATCTTCATGGTCTTCATTGCTACGTTCAAAACTGGATCGAAGTGGTTTTCAGATTATTAAATCTGATCCTGGTCTCTTCAAAACGATCAGCACATTGGCTAATATTGATAACCGATTATTTAACTATCGAATTTACACAATCATTCAACCAATTATTTCATTTCCACTGAAAACACCAAGCCTTATTAAATTTAGATTTCAAATAAATTAATCACTTTATTCAAAAATATACACTTAAAACATTTAAAATAAAACTACTTAAATCATTTTATTGAAAATATTAGTTTTGAAATTCTATAATAATTTCCCAAGCAAAACTTTAGTCAAAAACTACTTTTAAAAAAAACTATTATATAGGATATAAATATTTAATAGTTATCCTTTAAATCATAATACTAATTCAACCTTAAAATTAACTAAATACTGTAATTAACTTAAGTAATATTTACTTTAACACTTATTTAAATAATACATTTTCCAAAAAACATTCTTTTAAAAACACCTTTAAAACTTCTAACTTCTTTCTTTGTAAACATACTTGGCTTTTCAGGAAAATACACTTTCCACTCCAACACAGGACGTCTTATCATTTATAAATCCTTCTCGATTTATCTCAAGTTTAATTCACGTCCCAATTTCGTAAATTTCCTTTCCCACATTTTTAAAGATAAACCACTATTTATTTTTAAAACACATTTCCATCTCCTTCTAAATTTCCACCATGAATTTTAAATCTCAGATATCCACTGATATTTATTTCACTTTATTTATAAATCCAGTTTATAAATTCCAAAATCTTATTCTCTTTTAATCACTGTCACAAAACACTTAATCTACTTTAAAATCGTTTCTCTAAATTAAATTCTCTTTAAAATTGATTTCTCGATTTATCCCAAATTTTATCCCAAAATCCATTAATTTCGGATTCACTTTCTTTTTCTTTATTATGATTTAAAACTTATTTAAATCTGAAATATCAATTTCGTACTCTACTTCAAAATTCCCCTTTTTATTTCTTTCCAAACATTTTTAAATCTTAAATTTTAAAAGTAAAAATCCTTTAATACTTAGACAATATCACTTAATTCCCCAAAACCCCTTTATTCCAATTTATTCAAAATCTCTACTTTTTCCTCATACTCGAAATTTATTTGATAGGATTTTAAAAACAAACTTTTTATCCTTTTCCAAATTCGTTCTTTTAATTTAACCAAGTTCACTATAATTATTTTACTTTAAATTCTCTCTTTTATTTTACTTGAAAAATCTAATTTTTATATTTTTGATATCTTCAAATACCCAAAATATATTTAGCAAAAGCCATAGCATTCAATATTTTCAATTTCCAATTAAATCTATCACAGATAGTCAATAAATCATACCACGGACTATGAAAATAAATTTCAATATTTTTGAGGAATCTGGTTGGATCCCTCTAACCTGTTTTCCTACATCCACAGATGTTAGCACAATGTAAAAAATGCCAATCCTACTTCAAGGGGGATATCGCGGTATATAGGGTCATCCGCAATTATACGGGGCACATAGGGTCTCATCCGCTATATAATACGGGAATATCAATCATTCCAATATATACATATACACACACACACTACTATATATATAATATCACATCCAGACTGATAATAATTTGTCAATTTCAATCAATCACCCAATAATTTAATTTTAACTATTTAAATTAACCAGTGATCCAATTTGAGTGAGACTAACTCACCTTCGCTTTTAATGCATCGATTCCAGCAGCGAACCAACCCGGCTGGTATCATTTGATTCCGGACCTCGTATAAATGAAATTTCCGAATTTATTAACATTTGCCATAATTTTAAACTAACATTAATATTCTCGTTTTAAATTTAAATCTATTGGGTTAATAAAATTATAAATTTTATTTTACTGTTAAATTTCTGATAAGAAAATTAGATGAATAGTTTTAAACTTACTTATCATTAGATTAAAATGTTCAAAATAAATTAATCATCGTATAACAACTTATGAATTTCGAAATATTCGATTTTCAGTATGCTTTATAATATATATATCACCATAATATCTATTAAAATTTAACAGTAAGATTAAAAAGCTGTATATATTCATTATTATTTTTTCAAATCTATATATATATATATATATATATATATGAAATTAGGTTAAATTAAACAAAACTGCATATACCTTACTGTTAAGTTTTTGATAAACGAAATAATAGCCAACTAATTAAATTCAAGGTTTAAACTTGAGTAATATAGAACTTAAAATGTTTTAAAAATTAAATCACCTACCATTAATGTGATAACCCTAATTTTGAAATATCTGTTATTGATAATTACCTAGGTAAATGAATAGAGATACTGATTAAACTAATAAACTTATTATCTTCAACCCAAATTTAAATTGTGTTGGTTTAATATATTTATGAGTTGGTTTAAATTGAATTTGAAATTTTGGTTAGAATATTGGAATTCAAAGGATAGACATATATTTATGGGTGAATTGAAAACATTGATTTGGATTCAATGTATTAAATTTTCAAAGGGTATATTAAACTAGTATAACTATTATTTCTTAGTGTGTAAATGGATTTTATCATTTTTTTTTAAATACATGTAAATAAATAAAGTGAAAGTTTATACCATTTAATATTAAGACATTTATATATATAAAACTAAATTTAGAGTATCATATGAATACGTATAATAAGATATTTATGTATGGAAACTACAAATGTGGATAAATTCATAACAAGAATTACAATATAAATAAATTCTCTTTGTATTATATAACAAATGTAAGCAAAGAAATTTGTTTGATGACAAGTGTTAGGTAATTGAACACGTGTCACTTATTTATTTCATTTTCTTAAATTTTTAGTATCATAAGATAGGAATAAGTATATAAACCTCTCCACTTTTTATCTCACTTTTTTTTTCAATGTAAAAATAAATAAAAGAAAACCAAAATCCGAGAGAAACTAAAATTAAAACAATCTCAGTTTTTCAAGATGGAAGCAACTTAGGGTTAAAAATCAAGCAAAAAAAGACAAAGGGGATTCAACTTATACTTCAGCAAGTTGTTAAGCAAATTACAGATTTGTTCTGTTTTTCTAATTAAGGTGAGTAGAATTTTCTTAATCTGAAATTGCTTGCATGGCCCTGTGATGAATACTTGAGGTAAGATATGAATTTTGTTATGAATGATGTTGAGAAATGATTTTGTTTTATTCATATTTGTGTTCAGATCTGAAAGGGGTAAGCATGCCCTGTTGATTTTTTTTTAAGTTTTAAAACCCGATGGGAAGAAAACTAATCTTCCTCTTAAGTGATTTTAGACTTTGATCACTGGAACAAAATGTCTGTAGGTGAAAAAAAACATCATTTTTAAAAATCGATTCAAGTAAAATTATTCTGTAAATATTTCGAAAAATAAAATACTTCAGTAAAATACAAATCAATGTCAGAATCTGATATTCAAATTATCAGATTTTTGTTCAACCTCTCTGTCTTCTTCTTATAAAGGTGAATAAACTTTTTAAGCAGTTTAAAATTTTGTGTGGTTTTAATTGAATTGAATGAGAGGATGTATATATGATTGTATAAATTATTGACTGAGAATTCATGATGAAATTATTATATGTCTGTGTATCTATGAGATTATGAATATCTACATCTTCTCTGTTAAAAATATCAGGCCTAAATTTTAATAAATCATAACTCTTAAAACATTTCGAATTTTAACCTTGATCTTAAAGAAGTAAACGATTGTAAGAATATAAGTTAAAATTTTACAAATACTTTCAAATAAATATGTGAGGTATTTATTTCAAAAACAAAACTATATTAGCTCTGTCCAAAATTTAGCCAAAATCGATTGTTTAGAATTCTAGTTTTGATTCTAGAATCTGATTCGAGTCTGCAAATGGGAAATTTTAATATGGGAATTTCGATTTTTATGTACGTCAGTGATGGGCTATCTCCAGTCGATCAGATTCTTGATTTTAATCATTTGCTGTCGATCGGCTTGGTAAGGGTTGCTAGGATTGGACGTGAAGTTGACTGATAAATCGTTGATTACAGGAAATATGCTAGGAAGCTTTTATAGTGATTGGAAGAGCACGGCGAAGTCAAACTAGGGCTTGTGGTGTTGTTTGGTTCGTCGACATTCCCAGGGTTCGAACGACATAATGACGTGATCGGAGAGGATCGCAATGGGGGGATGGCTGCTGGAAGATGTGATGTAGCTTGGGTGAAGTGGATCAGTGGTATCGTGGTCGGAGGTGTTAGGGAGACGTGAGTTTTTTGCCATGGCGATTTTCCTGGTTAGTCGAGATATCTCATTTTCGTTTTGCTTGATTATCGTTCGATCTGGTTTCGATTTTGGGTTCGCATGGGTTCATGTGACTGTAGCGTGACGCCGCGATGACCACCGGAGGTCGAAGTCGCTGGTGGACGTGCACCGTGTGCATGTAGTGATGGGGTCGTTAGGCCTTAGGGTTAGCTCGGGTGGAAGCTCGTGCACGTAAGGGGATGACTCGAAGTTTTTTTGTTGAGTGGGATGTCTCGATCCAAGCATGGAGTTGCTGAAGGATTCACTCAGGTTTTTGTTCAGTTGTGTATCTGGGTTGAGCAAGCTAAGGTTTTGAAGTTAGGAAATCAAGATTAAGTTAAGTTGTAATAAGAAATCAAGACCTAAATTTGAGACAAATACTCAAATTGAGATGCAGTGACTATCTGGTATTTTGATAAAATCTATATTCCTTTGGGAAAATTTATTATTATCAAGTTAATCATTTAAATAAATCCCTAAATACTTTCAAATGAATTAAGTAAGCACATAATATAAAGGCATTGAACTAAATTAATCAAAAATGAGCTCAAGTGATTTCATATAAATTAATTTCAAGTATATCATCTAATAAGATTTAAATATAATAAAGAAATAAATTGAGATAAATGGATTATCTACAATTGAATAAGATCTTAAGTAATTAAAAAGCTAATTACTTAATTAAAGATTTTGTTTAATTAACTTAAGTGATTTGAGGATAACTAATGTAAGCAATTAAAAGATTAAATTGTTAAAGGATAATAAATTCGGTGATAATGGAGGTTTAATTTAATTAGTAAACAAAGTTTTACTTAACCCATGGGATAATTACCTGAAGAAAGTAATTAATAAAATGGCAATTACTTAATAGAGTAATTGATGATTAATTACTTAGTGTAAGTAAATAAATGATTGATTAATTAAGGAAATTATTAAGGGTTAATTAATTAATAAGAGTGATTAATTAAAAGATAATTAATCAATGTAAGTGATTGTCGGATAACTAATCTGGGTAATCAATCAAGAGGGTAATTAAAGGTTAATTAATATGATGGGTTTGAGAATAATTAATTGTGTAATTAATTAAAGAAAAATTAATTAATGTAATTAAAGAATGATTAATCAAGGATTATTGATCAAGATGAATAATTAATGAATGATCAATTAGTTGAGTATAATTAATTAATGTTAAATAAGCAAGATTTATAAAGTAATTAATTTAATTCATTGGTAGTTAATTAAATTAATTAGGAATGGTATGATTAATTTATCTTGCTTATGGATGATTGAATAATACTTAAATGCCTTGGATTATTTGTTATCCCTGGTATGTGATTGTGATGCTATGTGATATGAATATTTTTGTAATATGATATGTTAGGTTGAACAGTGATAATGTGGTTATCTATGATGTATTGTTATGTAAAAGTGACATCTAGTATTTAAAGATAAATTGTATTCACTTGAATAACTTGGGTTAAGATGACATTAGATTCGAAGAGACCGGAGTCGGGTGTTAGTAAATACTCGAAACCACTTCGATTCTTGGTAAATTGATAAGTGAACCAATGGGCTGAAGTGGAATGATTTAAGTGAATTGGACCAGTTAATCTAAGTTTGGCACATAGAAATTTATGTGTGAAATAAGTGATTTCTATAACACCTTGTAAAGTTGTAAATTTGATAAGGTACCCCGGGTTTATATAGAAGGTATACTTTTGTATTCCATGTTAAATGGGATTACTCACGCTGGTTTCCAGCCTGACCCGGGTGTTACTTTGATGTAATGCTCGGGTCAGACCGGGTATTACAGATTTTCAGGTAAGGACGTTCTAGAGCTCAGGAGGCGAGCTGGATGTTTGGAACGTATGGAATGCTTACCATTGTGATATATTATTGTATTATCAGTGCATGTTGTTTAAACTGTCCTGTGATTAGAAATGGTTGTAAATCTGATACATAAAAATGTAAATGTACTGATACAGTTCTTCTTTGTAAACTATTATTTTATTTGATATTATATTTTGTCCGCTGCGAATGTGAGATGTTGGTGTTTCTATTCTTCTTTTCTTCTTTCTCTTTTCTTCTTTTTCTAACTATCTGGAATTTTCGGGTTCGAAATGTTCGGGTCGTTACATTTGGTATCAGAGCCGATTAAGCGAGAACCTTGGCTCTGGTGGGATACTCATTAAGGATAGGGTCAACGGTACCCTAGAATGAGTTGAGTGTGTGTGTGTGTGTGTATATATATATATATATATATATATATGACAGCGTACTTGTTATTTTCTTATATAAGGATTTTAAATGATTTATGTAAGAATATATTTGATACATAAAGCAATATTTCTTTCTAATAAAAATTAAGGCAATTGGTTGTTAAATTATTGCATTAAATTAAGTGGTAATAGAAATACTACCAAACCAAAAATTAAATGAAGATAAGTTTGAAATGAATTCAAACTGAAATTAAATCTTGAAGTAAGGAAAGAATTTTTAAATAAGATGAATTAGAATTGGTTTCAAGCCCAAGAAATAGAATGGTTATTGTGTTTAATAATGGGATGGTTATTTTTCAATAAACAACAAAATGTTTTAAGGAAGTAACCATTTAAAAAGAGATTAACTTGTAAATTTGAAAGAATGTGAATTAAAGTGGGTTTCCAACTGTGAATTTCTGGATTCTAAATCTAAACATTTGAAATTGTTTTCAAAATGTTAAAGGAAATAATATTATTCAAACTATTTTGAATGTAATCTTATTTTAGAATAAGAAGTTGTTTGCAAACTTTAAAAGAAATTGTTTTGAATTAAAACCAAGGGTAGTTTAAATTTTAAAAATTCGACTTGGTAAACCAAAAAGAAAATATGTATATATGTGAGGAATATACAAAATATCAAAGATGGTTTGAAATAAACTCTAAATATTGAGTTTTAAATTTGGAATGAGATATGATACCCAAAGTGATAAGTTTTTGAACTTAATAAGTGGGAAGATTATTCATGAAAAGTTCAAAATTTAAGATGGAAGTTCAAATTGGGTAAGGTTGACTGGATTAAGTGAATAGAGTTTAACTTTGGAAAGGTTAAATAAGTTGGAATGATCAACCTGATTTGAAAATTTCAAGATTTAACTTGGGAAGTTGTATGGTTGATTTGAATTAGGAAATTTGAGTGATCTTAAAATGGGTTTGAGATCCGAAAATTGGAAATGGATGGATGTTTTAAAATAATTTGAATGATACCATTCCGTTGTTATTAATAATCTTTAAGCTGAAATTGGATTTGATAAATGAAGAAATGGATCGAGGTAAAATGGAATCATTTTGGACTTAAGATTTGAATGTTTAAGATAAAACTTCAAAAGGTTTGGTTTCAAAATTTAAATTTGGTGATAAATTGAATCTCAAAGATTTAGCTGTTTAAAAAGAATTGGATTGATTTGAACTTTGAAATAAGTTTAAAATGGAATTTGGATTTAAAATTAAATGGTTTATAGATATAAGTTGATTTGATTTAAAGGATTAAATCAACGTTTAAAAAAAATTACTCGAATTTATATAATTCGGAATGGTTTAAATTTGAAATTCAAATTAAAATTAGTTAAAATTGGATTTGATTTGAATTAATTGGTATTGTGGTTAAAGATGTATGAGTTTAAAAATTCAAATGGAAAATTTGAATTGGATTAATTCGAAATGAAATTGAAATTGAATAAGTTCAAACTCAAACAGGAATTGGGATTTATTCAAACAGTAATTGAGATGATTTGAAATTGAAGAGGGTTCAATTTGAAGTTAGCCCAAATTGATTTAAATAATTTGGAATTGTAATTAAAGTTGAATAGGTTTAAAATCAAATGGAATTTGATTTAAAGGTTGGAAAGAAATTGAGAATTAATTCAACTTGAATTGGGAATAAATCAAGTCCAATGGAAATTGGGGTTATTTAAATTGAAATTGAGTCAACTAAATGGAAGTGGAAATTTAATTTGAATTGTTGGGGAAGTGAACAGTTTGACTCTGGACTATTTTCAATATAAATTGTTTAATATAAACTTATTTTTCCAAACTATTTAATATATACAACCTTTCTTTCTTAAAGCCAAATTATTTTATACTTGTTTTACGATTATTTTAGAAGCGATTTAAACATTTTTCAACTGTTTCCTAAACTAATTACTGTTTTTCCAGTACTTTACAAATTAATTACTATTTTACAACTATTTTGCAAATATCTAAAATTTCTGAAACTATTTGACTATTTTCCAACTATTTTATAATTAGTTAACTATTTTACAGCTATTTTGCAAACTAATAATTATTTTTCAACTACTTATCTATTCTTAAAATTTTTCAAGCTATTTTCTAAATATAAACTGGTTGGAGTTCAAACTGTTATGGATTAAATACCCAACTGAGATAAGGATTGGAGTGATAATTCAATGGAATTGAGGCAATTGTGAATAGAAAGGAAATTGATTTGGCTAATAATCAATGAAAATAAATACGTAGGATGTACGTATATTATTCTATTCGCATAGAGATTTGATCCAGATTCGAGCACAGAATTTCGAGATAGCTATCGATCCAAGTTGAGACTTTTCACTCGATTTTCAACGGCGAACTTGGATATGGATTGTTGATTGGATCTGGATATTCTCTATCGTAGTTATGGCTATGAAAGGAGAATGACGGTTTCTAATCAAGAAACCAGATCTGTGCCCGCACTAGGAAGTCGGATGGACGATACTAGTTCGGAAGTGAAATTGTGTTGTTGAATGAGCGATCAGATTGGTATAGCGTATGGATGATATGTGTACATCGTGTGGATTAGAATGAAAATGATATTGAAAGGAGTAATCAAATTTAAATATTTGATTTTGAGTAAATTAAATATCTTTGTTTTATAAAATAAAACTCCCCTTGTTGAATCTATTGCCAAAAGAAAAGGGTTTTTGAAAATGTTTGAAGTATAAAAGGAGTTTTATACAAGTTTGAAATGATCCAAAGTTTTAAAAATTATATATATATATATATATATATATATATATATATATATGAAGGATCTAATGAGGATTTTGGAGAAGGTTTTGAGAACCTTTGGATTTGGAAAGGCTTTTGATTTTTTTGGGTAAAATCAATATTAGAATTTGAAAAGCCTAGTTTAAGAATTATCGATTTTGGGATAATCGATTTTATGTAAGGGAGCTTTGTATGAGATCATACTAGGTGTATGATTTGAAGATACTATATGTGTATAGTATAAAATGTTTTGATGATGACTCTGGAAAAAGAGGGGCTCCCTTGAAATGAACTTCTCAGGAGTGCCACCGGGTGGTGCTCCCTTGAGACCCAAGGGGGGTTCTAAAGTTGATCCTGTGAGGAGTCCGGACAAAACTAGTTCCTGGGGATTATGAGTAGAGTATACCATAGCGAAAGTCGTGTGTGCCGCCGAGAGCCAACAGTCTGCGTTTGATTTTATATCGGTAGACTGCGACCTATGGTAACATAGCGAAAGTCGTGTATGCCGCTGAGAGCCAACAGCCTGCGTTTGATTTTATATCGGTAGACTGCGACCTATGTAGGAGTGGAGAAGTTTCATTTCGACAGCAAAAATCAGAGGCCGCAGAGAGCCTGCAGTTACATGGACTTTTGCTGCGATGGCAACGTAACCCTGGAATGTAACTGCGATCTGTCATGGGTTCCATGGCGTAATCGAGAGGCCGCGGAGAGCCTGCAGTTACATGGACTTTTGCTGCGATGGCAATGTAACCCTGGAATGTAACTGCGACCATGGATGGGGGTGATGATTTCCAGAGCATTCACACCAAAGATATTTCCTCTATTTCGAAATACTTTCAATATTTTTAATAAAATTATTTTCACTGGATGTTGAAAATGGGTCTGCCAAGCACTTGTAAATTTTCAGACTTACGCGTGATCAACGTATGACCAAATTTCTGTGAGAACGAAGATGGACTTGTTGAGACATCGAGTTATAAAAGTATTTTTATAAAAACTATTTTAGTAATATTTTATAGATTTTTAAAAGTGTTTTAAAAATGATCAATGAAAATTTATCTGATTTTAAGCATTTTAATAAATTATGGCTTCGTTCCTTTTCGAGGACGAAAAGATTCTAAGGGGGGAGGAATATGATAACCCGAATTTTGAAATATCTGTTAATTGATAATTAACTAGGTAAATGAATAGAGATACTGATTAAACCAATAAACTTATTATCTTCAACCCAAATTTAAATTGTGTTGGTGTAATATATTTATGAGTTGGTTTAAATTGAATTTGAAATTTGGGTTAGAATATTGGAATTCAAAGGATAGACATATATTTGTGGGTGACTTGAAAACATTGATTTGGATTCAATGTATTAAATTTTCAAAGGGTATATTAAACTAGTATAACTATTATTTCTTAGTGTGTAAGTGGATTTTATCATTTTTTTGAAATACATGTAAATAAATAAAGTGAAAGTTTATACCATTTAATATTAAGACATTTATAAATATAAAACTAAATTTAGAGTATTATATGAATACATATAATAACATATTTATGTATGGAAACTACAAATGTGGATAAATTCATAACAAGAACTTCAATATAAATAAATTCTCTTTGTATTATATAACAAATGTAAGCAAAGAAATTTGTTTGATGACCAGTGTTAGGTAATTGAACATGTGTCACTTATTTATTTCATTTTCTTAAATTTTTAATATCATAAGATAGGAATAAGTATATAAACCTCTCCACTTTTTATCTCACTTTTTTTTTCAATGTAAAAAAAAACCAAAATCTGAGAGAAACTAAAATTTAAAACAATCTCAGTTTTTCAAGATGGAAGCAACTCAGGGTTAAAAATCAAGCAAAGAAAGAGAAAGGGGATTCAACTTATATTTTAGCAAGTTGTTAAGCAAATTACAGATTTGTTCTGTTTTTCTAATTAAGGTGAGTAGAATTTTCTTAATCTGAAATTGCTTGCATGGCCCTGAGATGAATACTTGAAGTAAGATATGAATTTTGTTATGAATGATGTTAAGAAATGATTTTGTTTTATTCATATTTGTGTTCAGATCTGAAAGGGGTAAGCATGCCCTGTTGATTTTTTTTAAAGTTTTAAAACCTGATGAGAAGAAAATTAATCTTCTTCTTAAGTGATTTTAGACTTTGATACTTGGAACAAAATGCCTATAGGTGAAAAAAACATCATTTTTAAAAATCGATTCAAGTAAAATTATTCTGTAAATATTTTAGAAAATAAAATACTTCAATAAAATACAAATCAATGTCAGAATCTGATATTCAAATTATCATATTTTTGTTCAACCTCTCTGTCTTCTTCTTATAAAGGTGAATAAACTTTTCAAGCAGTTTAAAATTTTGTATGGTTTTTAACTGAATTGAATGAGAGGATGTATATATGATTGTATAAATTGTTGACTGAGAATTCATGATGAAATTATTATATGTCTATGTATCTATGAGATTATGAATATCTACCTCTTCTCTGTTAAAAATATCAGGCCTAAATTTTAGTAAATCATAACTCTTAAAACAAATCGAATTTTAACCTTGATCTTAAAGAAGTAAACGATTGTAAGAATATAAGTTAAAATTTTACAAATACTTTCAAATAAATATGTGAGGTATTTGTTTCAAAAACAAAACTATATCAGCTCTGTTCAAAATTTAGCCAAAATCAATTGTTTAAAATTATAGTTTTGATTCTAGAATCTGATTCGAGTTTGCAAATGGGAAATTTTAATATGGGAATTTCGATTTTTATGTACGTCACTGATGGGCTATCTCTAGTTGATCAGATTCTTGATTTTAATCATTTGCTGTTGATCGGCTTGGTAAGGGTTGCTGGGATTGGACCTGAAGGTGATTGATAAATCGTTGATTACAGGAAAAATGCTAGGAAGCTTTTATAGTGATTGGAAGAGCACGGCGAAGTCAAACTAGGGCTTGCGGTGTTGTTTGGGTCGTCGACATTCCCAGGGTTCGAACGACATCATGACGTGATCAGAGAGGATCGCAATGGGGGGATGGCTGCTGGAAGATGTGATGTAGCTTGGGTGAAGTGGATCAGTGTTATCTTGGTCGGAGGCGTTGGGGAGACGTGAGTTTTTGGCCATGGCGACTTTCCTAGTTAGTCAAGATATCTCATTTTCGTTTTTCTTAATTATCGTTCGATCTGGTTTCGATTGTGGGTTCGCACGGGTTCATGTGACTGTAGCGTGACGTCGCGATGACCACCGGAGGTCGAAGTCGCTGGTGGACATGCACCGTGTGCACGTAGTGATGGGGTCGTTAGGCCTTAGGGTTAGCTTGGGTGGAAGCTCGTGCACGTAAGGAGTGACTCGAAGTTTTTGTGTTGAGTGGGATGTCTCGAGCCAAGCATCGAGTTGCTGAAGGATTTACTCGGGTTTTTGTTCAGTTCTGTATCTGGGTTGAGCAAACTAAGGTTTTGAAGGTAGGAAATCAAGATTAAGTTAAGTTGTAATAAGAATTCAAGACCTAAATTTGAGGAAAATACTCAAATTGAGATGCAGTGACTATTTGGTATTTTGATAAAATCGATATTCCTTTGGGAAATTTTATTACTATCAAGTTAGTTATTTAAATAAATCCCTAAATACTTTCAAATGAATTAAGTAAGTACTTAAGATAAAGGCATTGAACTAAATTAATCAAAAAGGAACTCAAGTGATTTCGTATAAATTAATTTCAAGTGTATCATCTAATAAGATTTAAATATAATCAAGAAATAAATTGAGATAAATGGATTATCTGCAATCGAATAAGATCTTAAGTAATTAAAAAGCTAATTACTTAATTAAAGATTTTTTTAATTAACTTAAGTGATATGAGGATAATTAATGTAGGTAATTAAAAGATTAAATTGTTAAAGGATAATAAATTCGGTGATAATGGAGGGTTAATTTAATTAATAAACAAAGTTTTACTTAACCCATGGGATAATTACCTGAAGAAAGAATTAATAAAATGGCAATTACTTAATAGAGTAATTGATGATTAATTACTTAGTGTAAGTAAATAAATGATTGATTAATTAAGGAAATTATTAAGGGTTAATTAATTAATAAGAGTGATTAATTAAAAGATAATTAATCAATGTAAGTGATTGTCGGATAATTAATCTGGGTAATCAATCAAGAGGGTAATTAAAGGTTAATTAATATGACGGGTTTGAGAATAATTAATTGTGTAATTAATTAAAGAAAAATTAATTAATGTAATTAAAGAATGATTAATCAAGGATGATTGATCAAGACAAATAATTAATGAATGATCAATTAGTTGATTATAATTAATTAATGTTAAATAAGCAAGATTTATAATGTAATTAATTTAATTCATTGGTAGTTAATTAAATTAATTAGGAATGGTATGACTAATTTATCTTGCTTATGGATGATTGAATAGTATTTAAATGCCTTGGATTATTTGTTATCCCTGGTATGTGATTGTGATGCTATGTGGTATGAATGTTTTTGTAATATGATATGTTAGGTTGAACAGTGATAATGAGTTATCTATGATGTATTGTTATGTAAAAGTGACATCTAGTGTGAGGACCCGATTCTTCGACTTCCGAAAATCGACATCATTACGTCCACTGTATCGACTGCCGAGCAATCGAATGCCCAAAAACCGAATTCTTAGGGTTTAAGAAGAAGAAAAAGATAGAAAAAGAAAGAAAGAAGAAGCAACAGAAACAATATCAGAATCTCACAGTCGCAGTGGAACAACATATAATATATAAATGAATAATCTTTAAAAACAAAGAACTATATCAATTATTACATTACATTATCAGAGTGTAAAACAACAAACAACGAAAAAGAAATACTATATACTAGTTGATGCGCCAAGCCATCCAACTTGGCTCCAGATTTCTACAGCAACTCCTGAATTGCAGAACATCCTGATAACCTAACTCTAGAGTGCCCGTGTTGAAATTGGTGGACACCCAGAGTTTAGGAAGGGAAACAATAAACTCCAGGTCAGTCATGGGACTGGTGTGAGAACTTAAAATAGTTATTTATCTTTAAAACAACAACAAAGGAAGTATTTTAAAAATAGATCCGCAATGCTTTTGGAAAATGAAACTACCATAAGGCCTCCAGCCACACACACAATGCAAACGCAGAATTGGAGGAGATTTCTTCTTATGATAGTCAAAGATGCTTACTACGCAAAAATCAAATCATTTTTGACATTATTATTAGTGCATAGTGTAGAAAACATTTTGAAAGTAGAATATAAATCTTAGCCAATATACGACCATTATCGTATGCCTACTATAGCTACCATGTTCAATAGCAGGTTACCGCCACATTCCATGGCAGGTTATGCAACTAAAACCGTACAGGGTTCGTATTGTTTCTTTGGATTTCCAACAAATGGTCAGGCAAAGGAACTTCCTACACCTAAATGGGTACGCCTTTGGAAAGACGCCCCGAGAACCTAACCGGATCTCTGATGACACAAGGCCGAGTTACCACACGCTTCTAGGTGCAATGAAGATGTAACTTGATAACTCCACACAAAAAAAGTATGCCATCCCGGGTCGTTACCGACCTTTACTCAAGGATCCTCAATACCAACAACCACAAAGTAATAAATTTGCAGCAACCACATAGGTTAAATGTCTGGGCTCCATACCATGATACAACCTCTAGCCAAAAGAAAATGGACGTACCACAGGGGCGCGACCCCTAAAAAAACCTTGCCGCAACAATCCTGTTTCGGCCATTCCAAAGAAGCCCTTGCAATCCGGATATTCACTAATCACGTCCGGATTCCCATCACAAAGGGTGATAAAATCTCTATATCGGAGATCAGCCGGTGCAGAGACATTCGACGGTAATCCTTCCGTTTTCAAAAATATCCGGTCTTCAACACCGGTCTTCAACGCTATCCATTACGTCGTATCACTATTTGGAATGGGTGATCCGAATAACGAGCGCAATAATTTAAAAATAAGTGTAGCATTCAATTTCAACCAATTCACAACAAATACCTATTTAAAGGTCAACATTGATAGTCGGTTATTTAACTATCAATCAATATTCACAACATCACCCGATTATAAATAATCTTCCCAAATTATTTATTTTTCAAAATATTTTTACAAGATATATTTTCCGCACTTCAACCATTTGATAACAAATTTCAAATCATTTTTCGCCTTTCTATCTTTGAAAACAAACTTCAAATCAATTTCCTTAAACGTAAACACTTCCAAATATTTATCCATTTTAAATTTAAAATGGTCCATTTAAATCAATCAAATAAATCCTTACCGATTTATTTTGAACTTACGTTCCAAATTCGTAAATTTATTTCCACACTTCAAAAATAAATAAATGTTTATTTTTAAACAAATTTCCCTTTCTTTTATAAATTCCATAGTGAATTTACATTTCCAAAATATCTATGAATATACGATTTTCAAATCGATTTCTAATATTCATTTTCAATTTATCGTTAAAAGATAAAATCTCAAAACATTCACTTCATATTGGAAAAACATTTCCATACTTATTAAATAATAAGTAATTCACAAATCTATTCATTTTCAACATTTGGGAAATATTCAATATACGTAAATCACAATTAAGTATATAATTTATTCTTTAAGGAAAACATTCTCTTAAACACATTTATTTGAGTCAAAACAAATGTTGCGTAAAACATCGTTACGACAATCCAAAACCACTAGTATAGGGATTCAAAATTAATATAGATATATAAATCCCAATACTATATAAAACATTTCCTTTGGGAAATCATTTACTATAACAACAGTGTTATAGTCCACCATTTCCATATTTCTCGAAAACGTCTATTTCAACAATGAATGTTGAAATTTATGATTTCGATACTTAATACATTTTAAAACACCTTCAAATCGTTTTAAATCTATTTAAAACATCACTTCCCCAAAACATTTCTTTAATATATTATTCACTGTCCAAAATCGTGAATATACTTCGTTAACCAAATTCAACATTTTCTACACATTTTATCTAAAGGATTATCCACTATCCAAAATCGTGGATATACTTCCTTTAATAAGCTATAATAATTAACTTATCAAAATAAGTCGTCTTCGGATTTATAAAACAGTGTTTATAAATTCCACTTATATTTATTTTATAAAAACTTCCACTTATAAAATACCTTAATGGACAAATTCTATTTATATCTCATTTAAATGCCAAAATCCAATTTATAAGTGAATTACTTATAAATCTTTTATTTTACAAAATCTATTCATTTTATAACTTCATAATTTAAAAATCTATAAATTCATTCACTTATAAAATCCGTTTATACTTCATTTTAACACTTATAAAAACTCGTTTTATAATTCCAATATTTTTAATTTATAAATATCAATTTCATAACCTTTTATATAAACCATTTATAATAATTCAAAAATCCCAATTTAAACCATTTTACTAATAATCAGCTATTCATTTCAAAAATCACATTTCGGTTATATTTCACAAAAATCATCATTTTTATAACATTAAAATTATAACGTTTATTTATTTAAAATAAATCAATTCAGCAATTTAATAAAACGTATACTTTCAAAAATCACTTTAAAAATCCTTTTAAATTCATAATCGTTACCTTAACATTTTTAAAACTTCAAAAATAGGCCCAGTACTGCAATAGCACCAAATAATCAATCACGACAGCCAAAACATCATATATCAACATATTATAATCAACAAATATCACAATATTTGTAATCAAATAAATAATGATGAGGAATCCAGTTGGATCCCTCCAACCTGTTTCCCTGCATCCACAGATGTTAGCACAATACCAATCCCGTTTCAAGACGGGATATCGCGGTACATGGGATTTATAAAATATAATCCGTTATTATGCGACGCAGTAGGGTCCCATCCGCTATATAATGCGGGAAATCAACTCCAAGTACATATATAATACCAATTTCACTTTGCAATGAAATATTCGCAATATATGTTTTTAATAAATAACCTCCGCTTAATATACAGCGTACTGGGTCTATTTCAAAACAATAGATAATAATTTATCATCCAAGCATATAATCAACACAGTCAAGCAATTTTAAATTTAACTATTTAAAATTTAAATCGAAACTAATTCGATTGAGTGAGAAGTTCTCACCTTGAGTTTCCGATATCAGTTGTAGCGTTTTATTTCGAATAAAATTAAACGCGCGTTTAATTTTACCCGAAATTCACAGTAGCTCCAAACGACTCCAATACAGCTCCATTGCGTAGTGCTCGACGAAACGATGCCAACGCAAAATCGAATGCCACATTCCATGGCAGGTTATACAACTAAAACCGTACATGGTTCGTATTGTTTCTTTTGATTTCCAACAAATGGTCAGGCAAAGGAACTTCCTACACCGAAATGGGTACGCATCTGGAAAGACGCCCCGAGAACCTAACCAGATCTCTGTTGACACAAGGCCGAGTTACCACACGCTTCTAGGTGCAATGAAGCTGTGACTTGATAACTCCAGATAAAAAAGTATACCATCCCCGGTCGTTACCGACCTTTATCCGAGGATCCTCAATACCAACAACCACAAGTAATAAATTTGCAGCAACCACATAGGTTAAATATCTAGGCTCCATACCATGATACAACCTCTATCCAGAAGAAAATGGACATACCTTAGGGGCGCGACCCCTAAAAAAACCTTGCCACAACAATCCTGTTTCGACCATTTTCGGGTAGTGAGGCTCGACGAAGTCTCGTCCACAAAGCTACGCTTTTTTCACAAAACCATGCTTTGATCAACAAATGATCAATAAATAATCATCACACAGCAACACTCAGCATGCCACATTACCACATTGGGAGTATATCGCTGATAACCTTCAACTACAAAACCTCTGAGCTCGTACGTTTCAGAGAAGGGTGTTAAGCTAAGAGAATAAATTCTCCACCACCAACAGAGATGTATTTGAAAGAAATCCGCTTTATATCTCAAAATTTAATGTCAGACACGTAACCATACAAGTCCGTTCCGGGATCGAACGGAACCGAAGGCACTTCCAAAGAAGCCCTTGCAATCCGGATATTCAATAATCACGTCCAGATTCCCATCACAAAGGGTGATAAAATCTCTATATCGGAGATCAGCCGATGCAGAGACATTCGATGGTAATCCTTCTGTTTTCAAAAATATCATGTCTTCAACACGGTCTTCAATGATATCCATTACGTCGTATCACTATTCGGAATGGGTAATCCGAATAACGAGCGCAATAATTTAAAAATAAGTGTAGCATTCAATTTCAACCAATTCACAACAAATACCTATTTAAAGGTCAATATTGATAGTCGGTAATTTAACTATCAATCAATATTCACAGCATCACCCGATTATGAATAATCTTCCCAAATTATTTATTTTTCAAAATATCTTTACAAGATATATTTTCCACACTTCAACCATTTGAAAACAAATTTCAAATCATTTTTCACCTTTCAATCTTTGAAGAAAAAATTCAAATCAATTTCCTCAAACGGAAACACTTCCAAATATTTATCCATTTTAAATTTGAAATGGTTCATTTAAATCAATCAAATAAATCCTTACCGATTTTTTTTAAACTTACGTTCCAAATCCGTAAATTTATTTCCACATTTCAAAAATAAATCAATGTTTTTAAACAAATTTCCCTTTCTTTTATAAATTCCATAGTGAATTTACATTTCCAAAATATCTATGAATATACGATTTTCAAATCGATTTCTAATATTCATTTTCAATTTGTCTTTAAAAGATAAAATCTCAAAACATTCACTTCATATTGGAAAAACATTTCAATACTTATTTCATAATAAGTAACTCACAAATCTATTCATTTTCAACATTTGGGAAATATTCAATATACTTAAATCACAATTAAGTATATAATTTATTCTTTAAGGAAAACATTCTTCTAAACACATTTATTTGAGTCAAAACGAATGTTGCGTAAAACATCGTCACGACAACCCAAAACCACTAGTATAGGGATTCGAAATTAAGATAGATATATAAATCCCAATACTATATTAAACATTTCCTTTCGGAAATCATTTACTATAACAACAGTGTTATAGTCCACCATTTCCATATTTCTCGAAAATTTCTATTTCAACAATGAATGTTGAAATTTATGATTTCGATACTTAATACATTTTAAAACACCTTCAAATCATTTTAAATCTATTTAAAACATCATTTCCCCAAAACATTTCTTTAATATATTATTCTCTGTCCAAAATCGTGAATATACTTCGTTAACCAAATTCAACATTTTCTACACATTTTATCTAAAGGATTATCCACTATCCAAAATCGTGGATATACTTCCTTTAATAAGCTATAATAATTAACTTATCAAAATAAGTCATTTTCGGATTTATAAAATAATGTTTATAAATTCCACTTATATTTATTTTATAAAAACTTCCACTTATAAAATACCTTAATGGACAAATTCTATTTATATCTCATTTAAATGCCAAAATCCAATTTATAAGTGAATTACTTATAAATCTTTTATTTTACAAAATCTATTCATTTTATAACTTCATAATTTATAAATCTATAAATTTCATTCCCTTATGAAATCCTTTTATACTTCATTTTAACACTTATAAAAACTCGTTTTATAATTCCAATATTTTTAATTTATAAATATCAATTTCATAAACCTTTTATATAAACCTTTTATAATAATTCAAAAATCCCAATTTAAACCATTTTACAAATTAATCAGCTATTCATTTCGAAAATCACATTTCGGTTATATTTCACAAAAATCATCATTTTTATAACATTAAAATTATGACGTTTATTTATTTAAAATAAATCAATTCAACAATTTAATAAAACGTATACTTTCAAAAATCACTTTAAAAATCCTTTTAAATTCATAATCGTTACTTTAACATTTTTAAAACTTCAAAAATAGGCCCAGTGCTGCAACAGCACCAAATAATCAACCACGATAACCAAAACATCATATATCAACATATGATAATCAACAAATATCACAATATCTGTAATAAAATAAATACTGGTGAGGAATCCAGTTGGATCCCTCCAACCCGTTTCTCTACATCCACAGATGTTAGCACGATACCAATCCCGTTTCAAGACGGGATATCGCGGTACATGGGATTTATAAAATATTATCCGCTATTACACGGCGCAATAGGGTCTCATACGCTATATAATGCGGGAAATCAACTCGAAGTACGTATATAATACCAATTTCACTTTGCAGTGAAATATTCGCGGTATATGTTTTCAATAAATAACCTTCGCTTAATATACGGCGTATAAGGTCTATTTCAAAACAGTAGATAATAATTTATCATCCAAGCATATAATCAACACAATCAAGCAATTTTAAATTTAACTATTTAAAAGTTAAATCGAAACTAATTCGATTGAGAGAGAAGTTCTCACCTTGAGTTTTCGATATCAGTTGTAGCGTTTTATTTCGAATAAAATTAAACGCGCATTTAATTTTACTCGAAATTCACACTAGCTCCAAATGACTCCAATCTAGCTCCATTGCGTAGTCCTCGACGAAACGAAGCCAACGCAATTTGTTTCGTCAGTTTCCGACCTGGTACCAAAAAGTTATAAGGTTTCAAAGTTTATACGATTTTAAATATAATTAATTTTACAATTATTTTTATTATTTTTAAACATAACTTCTCTGGGCCGTTGATTTCTCGTGGCCGCTTGATGCTTCTCCCATCGTTCATGTTCTCCCCCCAGGTGAAAGAACGCAACCGAACCCATTAGCTCCAATCATTCACGAATTCTTGCTCCACCTACGATCGATAGGAGGTTTATCAGGTGTTGACGTCACGTGCGCCTAGCCTAGCACCACCCACGCTGGCCGACCGCACCCACCTAGTGCCACCGTGGCTTTGAAATTTGAGCATGAGACGCGCAACTTTGAACGCAAATTCCCATCGATCCACTCCGTATTTTTCGATCATCACCGTTGGATAGTGAGATCTCGACATGCTCTTCAAGATTGTAGTTGAGAGTTTTTGATGATTGTTGGTAGATTAGAAGAAAAAGGAGGAAGAAGATGGGAGTTCTCTGGCCTTCGAAAACGAAAGTGGCGGCTGAGCATTGTTAGGGTTATGGTTTTTAGCTAATGAAAGGATAAGGGTCCTTTTATAGAAATTTTACCAAAAACACTATTCATTTCCAATTTTTCGAACTCCGAATCTCGAGCGGTGACCAGCGTTTCTAGAGTTTAACCCGCGTTTCGGACACAATGGAATAGGTTTTGGGAGCCAATTCGATCATCTGTGCGAGTTACGGCAATAAATGATCGATTTTAAATTAAATCGGTTAACCAAATTTATATACGTTTTAGCTTGTCTAGGACAAACGGTAAATCCGATTGACATGAAAATTGAAATCTTACAATAATATAACATTACGGATCCGATGAAACTGGTTTCGTCGAAATCCGAGACTATTTGAAAAATGGCTATTTTAACTCGTCGATTAAATATTAAAATATTCAATCTTTACAATTTAACTTTTAATTCAATTTTAAAAGTTCTATATCATCATTATAACTCCAATATGATTTAATATAACTTTATAGATCATTTTTAATCACATTAATCTCAATTTTCAATTATTTCTCGAATTTGAAATATTAAATTATCGATTTAATTATCCAATTAAATCTAGATATTCGAAAAATAAATTATTCGACTTATAAAATTTACTTATTAATATTTAAAATTAATTAAATATACGGATTTTAATTGATAGAAATTCTGGGTCGTTACATCTAGTATTTAAAGGTAAATTGTATTCACTTGAATAACTTGGGTTAAGATGACATTAGATTCGAAGAGACCGGAGTCGGGTGTTAGTAAATACCCGAAACCACTTCGATTCTTTGTAAATTGATAAGTGAATCAATGGGCTGAAGTGGAATGATTTAAGTGAATTGGACTAGTTAATCTAAGTTTGGCACTTAGAAAGTGATTTCTATAACAACTTGTGAAGTTGTAAATTTGATAAGGTAACCCGGGTTTATATAGAAGGTATACTTTTGTATTCCATGTTAAATGGGATTGCTCACGCTGGTTTCCAGCCTGACCCGGGTGTTACTTTGATGTACTGCTCGGGTTAGACCGGGCATTACAGATTTTCAGGTAAGGACGTTCTGGAGCTCAGGAGGCGAGCTGGATGGCTGGAATGTATGGAATGCTTACCGCTGTGATATATTATTGTATTATCAGTGCATGTTGTTTGAATTGTCCTATGATTAGAAATGGTTGTAACTCTGATACATAAAAATGTAAATGTACTGATACAGTTCTTCTTTGTAAACTGTTATTTTATTTGATATTATATTTTGTCCGCTGCGAATGTGAGATGTTGGTGTTTCTATTCTTCTTTTCTTTTTTCTCTTTTCTTCTTTTTCTAACTATCTGGAATTTTCAGGTTCGAAATTTTCGGGTCGTTACAATTAATAGATTACCAGACCCTGGCATCATGCTCGAGTTCGACCAGAATCATGCGACGCCGCAACAGACAGCTCCGTCCATGCCCCCTCACCTCGCACCTGCAGCCTCGAGTTCGTATCCTTCCGCTCTGCCACAACCACACATGCATAAGCCACCCGATATCGCGGCCAACCCAAAATCGAGCAGCCTCCACACATCGAAAGCGAACCAACCCCAAGCCCCTATTCCCAAACAGAACCGCCCTCTCTCGATCGCTACCGCCATTCCAACAGCGCTGCCTCCGCCTCTGGTGCTCGAACGAATTGATCTCACTTACCTTTTTTTCGATTTTGGATTTCGAACTATAGAGAGGGAAGAAAAGGGATATCTCGGTATGTTCTGTATTTTCATTTAGAACTGGAACGAGATGATTTCATTTTTTTCTCTCGGCCATTGATTTTGATGTGATTTTCGAAAGTCTGTTATGCGTGAGATTTTGGAAATGAGGCTGTGGGGGATAAGATGAGATGGTTGCCTATAGAGTGAAGGCTATAGTGATTAAAGACGAGACAAAAGGTTTTGATGTGAAGGGAAAAGTTTGACGTGAAAGGTTTTGACTGGTCAGTATAATATATATATATATATATATATATATATATTATATTCAAATTGTCTCGATATGATAACTTAAAATCTTGACCTCCTATCGAAGCGTGCCGCTAGGCGTTTATAATGTTATACCCCTATTCCGAATGCAATGGAAAAGGTTTTGAGCACTAATTTGATCGCATGGAGAAGATAGCTTTTTGGACTCTGTTATTATATTGAATTTTCGATATAAATTTCAACGCGTTTATCTACCGTACGGTCACACGACATCTCCAAATGCTACGAAATTTGAAAACCGATAATAATACACTATTTTTAAATGCCAATTTAAACAATGTATTTTTAAAAATGGACAAATCACTTTTAGATTTAATTTTAAAAATTTTATTATCTTCGGTATTATCAATATAAATTTTACAAGCCTTCAAATTATTTTTACCAAGCTTAACACTCAAGATTCCATATTTCACCCAATTCCCAATGAAAAAATTCAATAATTTAATTATCAAATAAATGTTGATATTTGAAATTCAAGTTGAAAATTAATTTTTAAATATTAAAAATTAATTAAATATTCCAATTTCAAATATACAAAATTCCGAGTCGTTACCTTCCTCTCCCTTATAAGAATTTCATCCCCGAAATTGCTAGTTAAGAAGAATGGTCCACAACCCGCTAACTATTTTCCCAAAGCCAAACTTTTTTTAACAACATCCTAAACAATCTTTTTAATGCAGAACTCACTCTTACTAACTTCCCAACTCACCCATAGGTTTCAAATAATATTATTCCCTCAATAATTCAAATTGTAGTTTAAACCAATTTTTAAACTGTCAAAATTTTCTAAAAAAATTTCTAACTCCTTAAATTTTCGAAAAATTTCGTCAGCGTCTCCTTTACGCGGCTAGCTCGGAACAACTACAAAATTGCCTCTAGGGGCCTCAAATTTCAAAAGAAAACAAAAGCCAAGTGGCTAGATCAGAAAATCATCAAATTTCAAACGACAAATTAAATACATACCTTTTTGCTGGGCAATTCAAATTTATCTTCCGAAGTCAAAAACACCAATTATCTTTTGCTTTTAATTACCTGCACATCACTTAGCAATAATATCCAATCATAGAATTCATAACCATTTTATTCATTTCTTTACAAACTTTTCAATATTTTCTTTACTTAAGCTGTATGATGTATTTATATCATCCATACGCAATATCAAATCCGATCGCTCACTCGATTACACAATTTTACTTCCGAACTAGTATTGTTCACCCGACTTTCTAGTGCGGACTCAGATTTGGTTTCTTGATCAGAAGCCACCATTCTCCTTGCATGGCTACATAATATGATAGAGAACTTTCAGAATCAATCAAAAATCTATATCCAGGGTTCGCCATCGAAAATTGAGTGAAAAATCCTAATACGGGCCGATTTAACTATCTCAAAATTATGTGCTTGAATCTTGATCAAATCGTCATGCGAATTAAATAATATACGTACATCATACGTATTTATCTCAATTGATTATTATATTGTTTTATTCACATTTATTTTGGTTTCCATTCACTTATTCACAATTTCCCTTTTCACCACTTTTATTAAATCTTCATTCAAATATTAACTTAGTATATTTCTCAATTCCAAATTTACTTAAGAATTTCACCATCCATTTCTTAAGTTCAATATAAATATTTTATACACTTCTTATATTTATTTTCACTTCACTACTTAAGCTTTTGTATCTATTTTCATTTAACTTAAATTTTCAATTCCATTCTGAATTCAATTTACCTTCCAATTTTTGAATGTTGAATCCTATTCACCTTATCCCAAACCATATTTAGTTAACCATTTCTTTAATTAGTTCCACTCACTCACTTGTTCATATCTAAAATAATTTTTATTTCCAAACTTAATTATTTTAGTTCACCTCAAACTAATTCTTTTCAATTTCACTTTACTTAACATAATTCAAGTTAAATATTCCATTTCAATATTAAATTTAAATTCCATTTACCCACAATCTAAATTTAATTTGTTCGTTCATAAATTTATTTCAGACTTAATAAATTTTATTACAATAATCACCCATTTAGCTTACTTAGATTTGTTTTCCTCAAAATTCCTTTCCCTTGACTTAATTCAGTTAAATTCCATTTCCATTGAAAATTTTAAACTTCCGTAAGTTTTCCAACTTATTTAAATTCCATTCACTACTCTCTTTAATTTACTTCATCTAATTGGCTTACTTTTCTAACTTATTTCATTTTCACGCTTACTTTAATTTAAACTCTTCTTAGGTTAAATTTTATTCTAGCAAATTTCAATTTTTATAAGTCCCCAAACTCATTTATATTCCATAAACATTTTTAAATAAACTTTCCAGAGTTTTTAAACAATCTCTTAAGTATTTTTAAATATCATTTTTGAAATCAATTATATCCAAAATCCTTTGGTATATCCAATTATTCCTTTGCAATTCAAAATCAAAACAGTTTTACCAACCCAAACTTTAACATTCACAAAATTTAGGTAGCAATTCCTCCTTTGGAAACTCGAAAATGAATATCGATGATGTTGCAGTCATCACCGAAATTATTTTCCCAACGACCGAAGTGAGTCTAGTTCTTTTACTCTTAAAAACATTTTCAAATATTTTTAGTTCCAAATCTCACTAGATTTCATATCTAATTCCAATATATTTTCGAATAATATCACTATTATTCTTTCAAAGCCATTGAAAATCATTTTCAAACTCAAAGGGAATTAAATTTTCGAATTTCAAGTCCTTTCATTCTATGTTCAAATATTATTCTGGAATTTTGTTCTATTTCAAATTATAAATCACATTTATAATTCACATTTACAAATTCCATCCAGTTATATAAATTCTTTTCTTATCTTTTTGGTTATAACATTATTTATTATTTCAATTTCCACACAACAATGATAATAATTTAATATTATCATTTCTTAGCAACCAAGCAACCGTAAGTACGAAAAATTATTTTCTTTCATATATATAAATAATTTGGGTAAAATTATTTCATTCACCCTATTTAAAATAATACCGTGTCGAACTATTCTATACAAGTGTTTAGAGATCTCTATCAATAACGTTAATTACTTATATTCACCAGAATCCATAAGCCACTTAACAAACCAATCAACATAATATAAAACGATTTTATATTCACTAACAAATACATGCTCATATCTATTAATGCACTCAAACTCATTCAAGGGTGCTACTGGACCTATCTCTAATGAGTAATCCCCACCAGAGCCAAGGTTCTCGCTTAACCTTCAGCTCCAATACCGAGTGTGACGACCAGCAAATCCGTACCCTTTTGAGTCAACAATATTTTCCATCAGTTGAACTCAAATTGGACGGAAATACGAACCATTAGGGTTAAAGATGAAATGGGTAGAAGAAGAAATACAAAACAACATCATAATTTCACAATCGCAGCAGAACAATATATAATAGATAACAACTGATCTTTATACAAAAAGAACTATTACTATTTTTATACATTACATCAGCAGAATACACATAAATCAATAACACAATACTGGACAGTTAAAATAACTTGTCCTCACAAAAGCTGACTATACAGCTTACACTGCATAGCGGAATATACACCAGATACATGATATACGTCTCATCATCCAGCTCGTCTTCGAAGCTCCACAGCATTCTATCTTGTATCTGTAATACTCAGCCTGACCCGAGCATTATAATAAAATAACATCCGAGTCAGTCTAGAAAATCAGCGTGAGAAAATCACATTCAATTGGATTATTAAAGTTTTCAAAATCCTTTGAAAAGTCAAAGGTATCTCGTAAGACCACGCCATAAATAAACATGTCGGGTTTTTACCTTACGATAAACAAAACATTTTTATCGAATCCGTCTGATATTATAATAGTGTCTAAGTACTAATACTTATTCAAATAGTCGAATTGTTACATTCTTGAAATTCCAGCATAATAGGTATACAAACAAGTCTGAAGGCACTTATTGGAGATTGGGTTTCCATACAATGAAATGACTACTGGGGTACCGTCTGTCACAGTATCTAATCTAGATCAGAGTACTAAGGACCACCCCCGATCCCCAGCAACACAAGATCGAAGTCACCCCTTACTGGATAGTCCGAATAAGATCACCCCACAGTTGGGATCAGCATCCTCCCACATAGCCGAGATCAAAAGGGACTCTAGACAGGGATGACCTTACCTTAATTGGGTGCTACCCACTTAGCCTTGCTGCACCTCCACTGTTTCAGACATTTCCGGTTGATGAGGCTTGAGGCTATGCGTTACCTTTTTAGAACATATTCACTTAGAATGCTCATCGTCCTCCAATGACAATCGTCTGATAGCATTTGTCCATACAAGTTGCCCTGGGTCTGGACAAAACGAATCGTTGTCTTCACCGTCTTCATCATCTTCACGGTCTTCATTCGCTACATTCAAAACCAGATCGAATTGGTTTTCCAATAATTAAATCCGATCCCAGACTCTTTGAAACGATCAGCGCATTGGCCAGTATTGATAGTCGGTTATTTAACTATCAAATTTACACAATCATTTAACCAATTATTTCATTTCCACTGAAAAACACCAAGTCTAATTAAATTTAGATTTCAAATAAATTAAATCACTTTATCCAAAAATATGCACTTAAAACATTTAAAACAAAACTACTTAAATCACTTTATTCAAAACATTAGTTGTGAAATTCTATATTAATTTCCAAAGTAAAACTTTAGTCAAAAACTACTTTTTAAAATAAAACAGTTATATAAGGTATAAATATTTAACAGTTATCCTTCAAATCATAATACTAATTCAACCTTAAAAAAACTAAATACTGTAATTAAATTATTAATAATTACTTTAACACTTTTAAAATAATCAAATAATACATTTTCCTAAAAACATTCCTTTAAAAACACCTTTAAAACATCTAGCTTATACTTGAAAATCTTTCTTTGAAAACATACTTGGCTTTTCAGGAAAATACACTTTCCGCTCCAACACAGCACGTCTAATCATTTATAAATCCTTCTCGATTTATCTCCAGTTTAATTCATGTCCCAATTCCGTAAATTTCCTTTCCCACATTTTTAAAAATAAACCACTATTTATTTTTAAAACACAATTCCATCTCCTTCTAAATTTCCACCGTGAATTTTAAATCTCAAATATCCACTGATTATTATTTCACTTTATTTATAAACCCAGTTTATAAATTCCAAAATCTCATTCTCTTTTAATCACTGTCACAAAACACTTAATCGACTTTAAAATCGATTCTCTGAATTAAATTCCTTTTAAATCTTATTTCTCGATTTATCCCAAATTTTATCCCAAAATCCATTAATTCCAGATTCACTTTCTTTTTCTTTGTTATAATTTAAATCCTTATTTAAATATGAAATATCAATTTCATACTCTACTTCAAAATTCCCCTTTTTATTTCTTCTCAAACATTTTTAAATCTTGAATTTTAAAAATAAAAATCCTTTAATTCTTAGACAATATCACTTAAGTCTCCAAAACCCCTTTATTCCCATTTATTCAAAATCTCTACTTTTTCCACATACTCAAAATTTATTTGATAGGGTTTCAAAATAAAACTATTTATTCTTTTCCAAATTCGTTCTTTTAATTTATCCAACTTCACTATAATTATTTTACTTTAAATTATCTCTTTTATTTTACTTCACAAATCCAGTCTTTATATTTTTGATATCTTCAAATACCCAAAATATATTCAGCAAAAACCATAGCATTCAATATTTTCAATTTCCAATAAAATCTATCACAGATAATCAATAAATCATACCACATACTATGAAAGTAAATTTCAATATTTTTGAGGAATCCAGTTGGATCCCTCCAACCCGTTTTTCTGCATCCACAGATATTGGCACAATATAAAAAATACCAATCCACCTTCGAGGGGGATACCGCGGTATATATGTTCATCTGCTATTATGCGGGGCGCATAAGGTCTCATTCGCTAAATAATGCAGGAATATCAATCACTCCAATATATATACTATATATATATATAATATCACATCCAGACTGATAATAATTTATCAATTTCAATCAATCATCTAATAATTTAATTTTAACTAATTAAATTAACCAGTAATCCAATTTTAGTGAGATTAACCCACCTTCGCTTTTAATGCATCGATTCTACAAACGAACCAACCCAGCTGGTATCATTTGATTCTGGACCTCGTATAAATGAAAATTTTGAATTTTTTAACTTTTGCCATGATTTTAAACAACCATTAATATTCTCATTTTAAATTTAAATCTATTGGGTTGATAAAATTATAAATTTTATTACTGTTAAATTTTTGATAAACAAATTAGAAGAATAGTTTTGAAGTTCCTTATCATTAGATTAAAATGTTCAAAATAAATTAATCATCACATAACAACTTATGAATTTGTAAATATTTAATTTTTAATATGCTTTATAATATATATATATATATATATATATCACCATAATATCTATTAAAATTTAACAGTAAGATTTAAAAGGCGTATATATTCATTATATTTTTTCAAATCTATATATATGTGTTAAATTAAACAAAACTACATATACCTTACTGTTAAGTTTCTGATAAACGAAATAATAACTATCTAATTAAATTTAAAGGTTTAAACTTAAGTAATTTTGAATTTAAAATGTTTTAAAAATTAAATCACCTACCATTAACAGATTACCAGACCCTGGCATCATACTCGAGTTCGAGCAGAACCATGCGACGTCGCACCAGACAGCTCCGTCGATGCCTCCTCACCTCGCATCTGCAGCCTCGAGTTCGTTTCCTTCTGCTCTGCCACAACCACATGTGTGTAAGCAACCTAATATCGTGGCTAACACAAAATCAAGCAGCCTCCACACATCGAAAGCGAACCCACCCTGAGCCTCCATTCCCAAATCGAATCGCCTTCTCTCGATCCCGACCACCATTCCAACAGCTCCGTCGCCTCCTCTGGTGCTCAAACGAATTGATCTCAGTTCCTTTTTTTTCAATTTTCGGTTTCAAAGTATAGAGAGGGAAGTATCGATTTGTTCTATATTTCGTTTTAGAACTAGAACGAGATGATTTCTTTTTTTCTCTCGGTCATTGATTTTGAAGTGATTTTCGAAAGTCTGTTATGCATGAGATTTTTAAAATGAGGCCGAGGGGAACAAGATGAGATGGTTGCGTGTAGGGTGAAGGCTGCAGTGATTGAAGATGAGACAAAATGTCTGATGTGAAGGAAAAAGTTTTGACGTGAAAGATTTTTGACTAGTCGGTATAATATATATATATATATATATATATATATATTAAATTCAAATTGTCTCGATATCGTAACTTAAAATCTTGACCTCCTATCGAGGCGTGCCGCTAGATGTTTATAATGTTATACCTCTATTCCAAATGCAATGGAAAAGGTTTTGAGCTCTAATTCGATCGTATGGAGAAGATATCTTTTTGGACCCAGTTATTATATTGAATTTTCAATATAAATTTCGGCGCGTTTATCTACCGTACATCACACGACAACTCCAGTTGCTATGAAATTTGAAATTCGATAATAATACACTATTATGGATTCAATGAAACTTGTTTCGGCGAAATCTGAGACTGTGCCTCGGAAGTCTGTTTTTAAATGTAAATTTAAACGATATATTTTTAAAACTAAACAGAACACTTTTAAATTTAATTTTAAAACTTTTATTATCTTCGGTATTATCAATATAAATTTTACGATCCTTCAGATTATTTTTGATAAGCTTAACACTCAAGATTCCATATTTTACCCAATCCCAATTAATAAATTTAATAATTTAATTATCAAATAAATGTTGATATTTGGAATTCAAGTTGAAAATTAACTTTTAAATATTTAAATAATTAAATCCAATTTCAAATATACAAAATTATGGGTCGTTATATATATATATATAGTTTAAAGGTAAGTGATTGCAATTTGTTTATAAATGCACTCGAAATAAGCTACGAAAATTCCTAAGTGTTGATATTAGAAATGGTTTTGGAAAATAAACTTGTAATATTTTCCTAAGTATTGAAGTGGAAGGTTTTAGAAATATTTTAACTATGAAAGGATTTATATAGAAATATTTTTCTAAGTAATGGATTATAAATTGAATTTACAAAAATATTTCTAAGTGCTGATATGGTAGGAAATATCCTGTTATGTATATAAGTATTCGAAATTGTTTTCAAATATTGAAATATTGAAGGTGATTTTTATATATATCTATGTAAAGATATTTTGAGATAAACGTTTTTAAAGATTTATAATATGGCCTAGTGACTACTTATGTGTGAAATTTGATAGTTAAATAACCGACTATCAAATCTGGCCAAATTCATTGATCGTTATGAAGAACAAAATCAGATTCAAATTATCTGAAAACCGCTTCGATCCGATTTGAGCGTTACGAATTGTGAAATCTTAAGGGTAATGAAGATGGTGATCTTTGAAGAGATTGGTTTGTTATGACCCAGAACAACTTGTATGGATGAATGCTATCAACACGTTGTCATTGGATTGCAACGAGCATTCTAAGTGCTAATTTCTTGAAAGGTAATTGTAGCCTCAATCCTTATCAACCGAGAAATGACTAAATAGGTCATGCAATAGGTCTAAGTGAATCGCTCCCATTAGAGTATGTCATCATCTTTCTAGATTACCCTATATTTATGGAATTGGTTAAGCATGAGAGATCTCAATTAAGGTTAGAAGACTGGGATGATGACATATATGATACTACTGGTCAACTGGTTGACCGGTTCTGTGTGGCTGGGTACAAGATGTTCTTATCAGACCTAGGTGTATTGATCTAGAGATGCACCCATCGGAGGTAGTTCCTTACTAGATCATAGTATGGAATCCATTCTCCAATAAGCATCATACGGTTTTAAAGCATTTTAGCTATTTTAATAAGTATTTGTACTTAGACACTATTATAATATCATAGGATTTTATATAAAAGTGTTTTAGTTATCGTAAGGTAAAAACTCATCGTATTTATTTGTGACGTGGTCTTACGAGATACCTTTTGATTTCAAAGATTTTCTTATAACTTTAAATCCAATTGGGTGTGTATTTTCACGCTGGTTTTCTAGACTAACTCGAGTGTTATTCTATTATAATGCTCAGGTCAGAACTAGCATATTACATATTAGTTTTGGATGCTTGGAGCTGCAAGGTTGAATATGAATTTAGGGTTAACATACAATATTTTTTATCACTTATGAATCCGAGTCCAAAGACTTCTTCATAAGGAGTTTGTCGTTTCCATAAAAAATTCTATAGCATTTCACAAATACTTGAGAATAATCATAACTGCCATTTAGTGATCTTAATTCAAATTTAATACTCTCTCGATATATCAATTACATAAGTAAACAACAATATAGTAGACAACATAACATAAATGATTATTTCTGTTGTTGATGCATAAGGAACTCATCTCATATGATCCAATTTAAACATTTTAATATGATGTCCATCACTATAAAGGAAAGTTATTTACTGACGCCAATATGGCATTGGTGCAACATCGATTGATGCAGCATCGACAAATAGTATACTAATGCCGCATTGAAGCCATCACAGGCGTCGATAAACAAGGCGTTAGAAATTTTTATGGATGACTTCCTTGTAGTACTTAAGGATGCCATATAGGTACCATCCACCAATGCCATTTTTCTGATGTCGTTTCGATGCCATGTCTATGACATTCCAACACTTGTAAAATTGTTGATGTCATACCGATACCTTTCCCACGCCAAATCAAAATTCAAAAATCAGATTTTCCAACGCCATTCTGACTTAGCAAAAACATTTTTGCAGCATTTCTTTTGACTTTCTCAGCTCAACCGCAAATTCATATATATTCGATGTTTATTCACACTAATATAACATAATGATATCCAACATTGCAAATTCAAATCCAATCACAAATTCGCATACATATCCAATATCACAAACACCAACATACAAAATATGTCAATACAAACATATCATTAGTAAAAAAAACTAACATGCACAATATCATTCAGTATAAACCATATCATCCCACATCAAAAATATTCAATGTACATAAATGTCTACATAAACATCCAAACAATATCCAAACATAATTGTACAAATAATATAAACACTAACTACTCCCTTGCACACTGCCCAACATCATCATCATCAGAAGTAGTAGTGCCTATATGGGAAAATTGTTGCACAAATGCATCGATGAGCTTACCGAGAATTTCTCCAGCTTATCAACATGTGACTTCAACTGCTGATTTCTTCTTCTACATTGGTGAATTTTGCAACCCTCTCCAATGATGATCTCTAAATTTTAACCAAATTTATTTGTTAATAAGAAGTAAAAATTTATTTTAACCATTGTATTTGTGCGTTTTAAAAAATTTATATTTTAACTCAAATGAATTTTTAATTGATTGAAAAAAATGTATTATTTAAGTCAATTATATATTTGTTTAATCAGTTGTATGATATAATTTGTATATTTATTTAATTTATATGCTGATTTAACAAAATCTATATTTTAACTTAATTACATGTATTTGTCTAATTTATTAAGTGATTTAACTTATATATCTGTTCAATCAATTGTATGGGTTTATTATTCTAACTCAAATGATATTTTTAAATTTATTAGAACAAAATGTATAATTTAACATAGCTACATTTATTGTTTAATTTGTTGAATGACTTAACTTATATATTTATTTAATTTATTCAATGATTTAACAAAATCTATAATTTAATTCAAACAAATTAGTTTAATTTATTGCAGCCAAATGTATAATTTAACTTAATTACAAATATTTATTTAATTTATTAAGTGATTTAACTTATATATTCGCTTAATTTATTCAATGATTTAATAAGATCAATATTTAAACTCAAACAAATTTGTTTAATTTAGTAAAAATATATATGTATAATTTAACTTAATTAATATAATTGTTTGATTACATTTTTTTCTCAAACTCAATTTTTTTCAAAATAATGATTTATAACATTTAGTATGAAATGAAGATTAAGTTAAATAATTATACTAAGCATATGTATAAAATACATATATATATAAATATGGTTATTGAGATTGATAACCATTGTATACATGTACATGTACATAAATACATACATATATAATATATACTATACACAAATATGTATATGGTTTTGTAAACATATGTACTTAATATCATTTGTATTTAACAAACGTTTAAGCTGTTGCATTCGGAATATTATTATTGTTGGACTTACGATATTTTCTTTTTGAAATAGCTTTATTAAGTGTATTGAGTATCTCTTCATCCACTTCTCTTATTATCTCCACGCCTTTACTCTAAAACTCCTCAATCCTAACCTAGTATTCGTCCATTGGAATTTTATACATATACATATATGTAAATATTATTTAAATGAATTTTTATGGATATGTTACCACAAATTTAATGGAAGCATCATCTACCCAACTATTAGCATTGAGCACATCCGATGACTCAATCTTATAAGTCCTGCAACAGACTTACTAAGATGTAAGCTCACTATGATACTCTTCGTACTGAAATTTGAATAACGTAAATTATCATATAATAATTTACCTAAGTTTTAAATAAATTTAAAAAAATAAATATATACCAGATCGTTAGGATGATTTGTGTATGATCTAGAGCCATCGCCATGCAAACTGGGATTATTATTCCTAATTTCAACATTTTGTCTCGCTTTCGTTGTGAATTCCTTTATCTCCAATACTGTAAGAATTGCTTATATATCTTCTAGGAAAGGCATGAATGCTTTTTTCCATACTTGGCCATATCATAGATCCATTCTCGGTATTTTTTTGCTATTGTGGCAGCTTAAGCCTTTTTGACAATTTCTTCAAAAATGCCACCATTTAAGCAAATTTTTCTCTAAATGCAAATTGAATATATTGTGAATAAAATGAAAAACATTTATGTAGTGTGTTGTGTAATAAAGTTATTTTACCCCAAATTCCTAAACATGATTTTCTTCATGATATTAGGAATTGGGTAAATATAGGCCAGATTGTCACGATCCATGCAAGCAAGCCTTCATGGATGGCATTAGATGTGGCGATGCTGGTGAAATCATAACTGTACATATATACATGCATATATATGTATGTATGTATGTATGTATGTATGTATGTATGTATGTATGTATGTGTATATATATATATATATATATATATATACGCATGCATATATGCATACATGTATGTATGCAGATTCAATTACTAAATTATTATATATACATGTATATATGTATGTGTGTGTTTATGTATTAATGTTAGTGTGTGTATTATTTCAATTGTAATATTCAAGCAAGTAATTACTCATCTCGAACCTTATTCTTTCTAGGAGACATCAACTTGTTAGATCGAGCAAGAGTCCGTCTTAGATGTACGAGAGGATGGACCGGTAACATCAACAGAAGCATCATTCTGACCTAATGTGGAGCCACCATGACCTGTTGAGGAGCACACTGACTTGACGATGAGCCACTAAGGCTTTATACTCTATGATGTCGACTGGACATATCTTTTTGTAACACACACACACACATATATATGTGTACAATATAATAATAGATACATAACTTGTGTTTTACAATGACATGCAAATAAAGTAGAAATTAGATAAATTCAAACTACGTTACATTGTAAATAAGTGAATATGAAAATGAGATTAGCAACTTCACCTATAAAAACAAAAATGTAAAAGATTTGATTTCATGTGTATAAGCCCAAAATAAAAGTATATATTTAGTTGTCACAATAAACAGAGAAAAACGAAATAATGCGCATATGTAAAAACAGTCTTTCAATAAAGTATACATAAGCTACCAATTGTGAGAATCGTTGTAAATATCATTATTTATAATACCATTATCATATTCATGTTCATTAACTTTAACATCATCATCTTCATCAACATTGGCATCTACATCTAATTTAACTCTGTCAGATACTTTATTGTTATGTGGTCCTATATCATCGATACCTTCTTTTATTTGGAGTACTTTGTTGTCCTTCAGCTCGTTTTAGTGTGGATAATCATCGGTTATGATTGTATCCCCGTTAGATGGCCATCTTGGTTTTGTTTTAACAATGACCCATCACTTGTTCTTGTTGTTGTTTACGGTAGGATAAGGTGCATAATAAACTTGTGTTGCTGGTGTCACTAACGCAAATGGATCGTTCTCTTTATATCACCTTCTATGGTTTACCCCCCATAAGAGGATACTCTTTATGTATACAACATACTTCTACAGAAGGAGTAGTATCAGACCAATCATATTTGAATAAAAATGATTTAAGCTTCGATATTGTAGGATAAGTGAGTTCAACCAACACTCCATAATAATATTATAAATCATTACCATGTTCATTACCTTTAACACATACCCAAGCCGTTTATATACATGATTGGGCACTTTGCATTTCATTGGCAGACCAAATGCATGAGTTTTACAACAAATATCACTGCTTTCATTATGAATAACCTATAGAATTAAGTTAATACATATTAATACACGCAATAAACTATTTCATACTACGTTTATTCAATAGTTATATATACTTGTCTATTTTTGAAACTAGGCCTCAAATCATTTACAAGGCCGAACCCTTAGATTTTGTTGCTCGAATTGACTGTTAAACAATTATAATTTTTTAAGGTAAACATGATTATGATATATTACACAATATTGGTAGTACCTAAACTAAGATATTTTTAAAAATATAATAAGATATGATATTTCTTCACAATTGAGAAATGCCACTATTCCAACTATGGAAAACTCTTTAAGTGTTTGAAAAATTACATCCTTCCATTTGCCAGAAGGATGTCGACATTTATGAAAAACGGACAGTGAAATGTTAGATGACTCATCCATAACATCATCTAACGAGGACCACTATCAATTAGAATTCATCTTAACATGGCTTTTGAAATAATAACTGAAAAACACAGATGCTTCTTCAGTAATATAAGCTTGACAAATTGAACCTTCAACGCCTGTTTTTTCATTTGGCTGAGGTTTGTGGAAGTCTTTTTCTGGTGACACTTGGAGGCATTAGGTGGTATTTCGATGCGTCGGAGGGTTTTTTGCTTGTTTAGGTTTGTATATCCATTTGGAGTTGAGTTTTTTTGCATTTAGTTGTGTTATCTTTTTCTTTGTCATTTGTTGACGAGCTATGTATCTTCTTTTAGCTTGTACTATTTTATGACTTGTGTTCTCTTTAACTTGAAGCATCCCTATTTTTCCATCAACATCATTCTCCCTACTTGGTGACTTCTCTCTAAAGCTCTTATTTGTTTGAAAGATATTTGTTGCTTGTGTTGACTATGATTGTGGAAGGTGTTTATGTATGGAATGCTGGCCGTTTTTGTTAAATTTGATATTTCATATATGGTATATATTATGTCTTTGGCAGCTTGTCATTGATGCTGGTAGGCTACCTATTCGTGCTTCAATGGTCTGAAGAATATCATTTTCTTCAACATTCGTGCTACATGTATATGCTTGGTTTGGGCTTGACATAGGTTTATAACTTGATTCTTGTTGAGCTTGCTGCAATTATGGTGTTTGGTCAGAGAGTATTAGGTGAAATTGTTATGTTTGGTCAGATGGTCCTACGTTTTTTTGTCATGCAATTGTGTAATGTAAGGTGGTTCTTGTAATTGCATGTACTTTTGGAATTTTGGTATATGGTCATGATGTGTCCCATATGAATATTAATTGCTTATATAGCTTGTCAATCTCCTTTCGTTATTAATAAAAAGTGGACAGTCCACTTTAAAACCAGCTTACCTTTTGAAAAAGAGTATATAATTCCTGCTTGTATTTTACATACCTATCAAGGGATACATCAATCTACATTGTACTAGTCCTCTCATTAGAGCTTCAACTGGTATATGTATGACTAGATGTTCCATGTAGTTGAATACTCCAGGATGATAAATTTTCTCCAATTTACATAATATTTAGGTATATCTGTTTCTATTTCTCCAAATTACTTTATTAAGTGTGGTTGATCATAGCTATTTATAGAACAAACTAAGCCTGGTAATAGACATTCACACCTTCGATGTCAATAGCTCGTTAAATATTATCAGGAAAAGAGTCTCCAAAAATACATAACAAACGTGACTCTTCATACCCGACATTTGAAGATCTTTCATATCAACACATCCTTTTGAATTAAAAGCAATTTCATTTAGGAACCTCAAAGTTTGAACTCACTCTAATGGTTTTTGTCGATGCTTATTTTCCAACCCACAACAAGAAAGTCGTTCGACTTGGTCGTTTACTATCAATTTTAAGCTCAAGCAGTATAACATGATATCTTTTCTTGACTTCAAATCATCTTTTGTTTTTCTTTTCAATGTCATTATCATGTTAAAGAAGTTGTAGAACACATTTTTTACCGTATGCATTACGTTTATATTGTGTCAAAGTTTCCATAAACAAGAGAATTGCTTACCATTAACAACAACGAAGTTGTTAGCAGATTTCTTTACTAACCAAAACATGCAAGATAAGGTAAGATCGAGTTGGATAAAGCCATAAATGGCCCTATGTAAGCTTGGAAGTATATTCAAGTTCAAGTTTGATTCCAAGTCCAATGATCAATCATACACACGTACATTGTTAAAGTCTAAGTACAAATATAAGTCATGTGAGTTAAAAGTTCATTGATAGAAGTATGCTATGCAAAGTTAATTGTTCAAGTCTTTATATGCAAAAAGTCCAAAAATTGTAATCGTCCCAAATCAATTTAGGGTTTATAACTTTTAAACTTAAGAAATTGTAAAGAAGGAATCACCTATCCTTTGATGTCGATCAGGGTTTATTTATAAGGGTGCAAACATGTAGGATGGTTGACACGTGTCATGGCTTGGTATTCAAGGGTTTTGAAATGCTGCCTTGATGTAATTTCGGCATCCCCTTATTGATATTCAACATCACTTGCTTATTTAAGTTCAGAAACACTATCTGTTTTGTAGAATTTCAACATCTTTTACATTTTTTGAGTTGTGGTATCCCTTGCTTGTAGAAGCTTAAAACCCCTTTCTAGAGTCAAAGTTTGTCTTTCCTTCAAAATTCATCATCCAAGTAGAAGCTCAGCATTCCCAGTATGTAACTAGATGTTTAATGTCTTTTAGTAGTGTGACATCCTCCCTTTATTATATGTTCTACAACACTTTGTGTTGTAGTGATTCGATATCTTTTTCTTTGCCTTTGTTATTATGCTATCTTCTGGTTCGATAGCTCTTGAATGGTTGAAGCTTGATATCTACATGTACTTTATGCTTGTTATATGCTCAACAGACCTATGGTCTTTGAGATTTTATACCTTTTTTACAGTGTATGCTGGACAACCCTTATTGTTGTTAAGGCTCGACATAGCTTCCTCTTTGTGTTTAAGTTCCATATCCCTTATATGTGCCATTCACTTAAAATTCGATATTCTGAAAGGTTTGGTAACAATTTGAGCGTTCAACACCTTATTTATTGTAGAAGTTTGACACCTTCTTATTATTGTTTGAAGCTCGCTGTCCTTAAATGTTAGGTGCTTGATAACTTGACTTTCTTAGGACTCGATACCCTTTTCCGTTTTTAAATTTGACATATTCTCTTGTAGAAGCTCAGTATGTATTTTGTAGTAACGTTTAACCCAACCCCCTTGTGTAGAAGAAGTAGATTATACTTTAGTACAATTTAACTCTTCAAGTTGCTGCCTATTGGCATTCCGTTTCAATCTCATTTGTTCATTTGAATAGGAATCGACATTCCCTGTTGCTTTTTTCTCTTATAAATACCCATCTTTCCTTCTTTTAAAAGCTCTACCTACAATGAAACTCAAATTATAGTTTTTTTCTTTTTAATCTTAAAATTTCAAGTAAAGGCTTTTGATTCCTACAATATCTAAACTCGATTTAGGGTACTACTCATCTTTTCAATCAACTTAAGTATGAAAAAGGGGGTTTTCGGTTTTGAAATTAGGGTTTTGATAATTGAGTTTCTATGAACCCATTGGGTTTTAATTAGCGATTGGATTAAAACATACTCATGATTTTGAGAATTTGATGTTTCGGCTCAATTTGTAAATGCATAATTTTAATAATTAACAAAACCCTGATAATTTATGACGTTTTGATAAATATTACAGGCTCAGTAACCTTCTAGAAACTTCATAATTACTAAAGTTTTGATAATTGTCGGAAAATTGACATCTTCTTAGGGATCAATACCGTATAGGGGCTTGCTAACTAGTTATAGGCTCGATAATCATTTAGAGAGTTATAAACTCGTCATCCATCAATTAGTTCCAAATTTGACATCCATTTAGAGTTGTTACTAATTATGAATTTGGTAACTCTTACGGATTCGACATCTAATCATAAACCCAATATCTAGTTAAGAATCTATATTAAGTTATGAAATCGTTAACTATTTTGACATATGGTTTTCGAACTCAATAACAAGCTATTAGTTCGACATTTGGTTATGAACTCGATAATAAGTTGTAGGTTCGATATCTTATTATGAATTCAATAACTTTTTATTGAATCGTTAGCCAGTTACAAACTTGGCATCCTATTAGAGAGTTGTCAACTGGTTACAAATTCGACAGCTACTTATAGGATGGTTAGCTAGTTATAAATGTGACATCTTTTGTAGGCTCATTATCTATCCATGAAAAATAACCTTCAACTGATTATGAATTCACCAACTATCTATAGGTTCGACACCTTGTTGTAAGCTTGATACTTATTTATAAGTTTGGTATTTTATTATGAACTCGGAAACTAAATAATGAATCTATAATTAGTTATGAAATTGCATACTATTTATGAGTTTGATACCTTGTTTTGGACTCAATAGTTGGTTACAACTTTAACACTATGTTATATATTTATTTACCCAAATTTAAAGAACCAAAATTTCTATTAACATCTTCTTAAGTAATTTAAACTTTTATAAAATATATGATACTCCCTTTATTTCTTCATGATATTGCTTGGTAGGAAAATGGCTGACAAGAAAACTGAAAAAGGCTCTAAACCCTCTCCTGCTTCAAATAAAGAAAACTGTAGGCATGCTTAATCCTTTATATCTACCTAGGATGAATTCAACATTATTTCTCAACAATTTGGGAATATAAATGTAGAGGCTAGGGTACCAGATACATTCGGAAGGATTGACAATCATATGGATGGTTTCTTTGCTTTCACTTCGATCCATATTTGGCAGCCGGGCTACCTCTCCCTTCCTGAATTCTTCGTTCGATTTTTGGATCATCTGGGCATTTCCCTGATACAATTGCTGCCTAAACTCCCATACTTATCTAAGATGTCTTGAGGTTCTGGCTAAGGAAGCTAATCTACCCTCACTTAATGCTGAAACTATTCATTTGTTAGTAAATCCTGTTAAAGAGGGAAAGCAACCAGTGGGTTCTATATATCACCTTCTTCCCCGTCCGATGATCTTAATCATTAACTTTATCAACAGAGCTAAAGGCTGGGAAAATTAGTTATTTTATGTTAAGAGCCATATATTTAGAATCCAGGGTCTTTCTCTACTCTTAGTAAGACTTGTTGCTTTCTGTAACACCCTTAATTTTAAATAACATCATTTAAAAGTTTTAATTAGATAAATTAAGCGAAACACTATATAGACTAGAGTGATAGGAGAATTGAGTTTTGGAAACTAAATAGGGTCATGCCTTAACTAAATGGGTTATAAAATGGTTTTATAAGTTAAACACCAAAGAGAATAAAGCAAGGGTAAAATGGAAATAGCCGTATACAATAACCTCAAAACCCCTAACCTTACCTCATTTTATTTCTTACGTTCATAAAAACAAAAACATAAACTAAGGCTGCCATTACCCAAGAAGAAGAGCTAAAAATCAATTAGAAGCCAAGGTTCAAGCTAAGAAGATTAAAGCAAGAGCAAATCTCAAGTTCCTTATCCAAACAAGGTGAATACTAATCTATACCATCTCATGTATGTTTTAATGAACATCTTAACTTTGGGTTTAAAGTTTTAAAATCGTTTGGATGAATTGAATGATGATATACTTTGATTATATGCCATGTTTGATTTAAACAAGTATTTTTTGTAAAGGTTTACTTTGATTTTAAGGTTAAAATCATGTAAAATGGATTTGAATGCCATGAGGATTGAATAAGTTACGTACAACATTATTTTTGAGATGGGTTTAAATTTACATAATATTCCAAGTTATGGATAATTTATTATGAATTTTTGAATGGAAGAAATAGACAATTTTGGGTTTAAATTATTTGCGGCAATTATATGTTGATTTTGGGTCAGAAATTTAAATATGTTAGAAAACATATTAAAAGTGAATTATGGTGATTTTTGGGAAATTTTCCTAAGTATTTTATTATAGTTATAAAATTATTTAAGGGAATTAAATGTTTTATATGTTTTTCAAGAAGGGGGCTTATTTGTTAAAATGTATTAAATTGATAAACCTGAATCCGGAAAAAAATTTAGAAAAGGATTTTGATAAAGAAATGGCAACCAATTACAATTTGGCAAATAAGGCAAATAGGTGAAAAGAAATTTCTTTTAAAGGCTAAAAAATCAATTTTTCTTGGATTTACTACTTTGCCATTCCATCTGTTGACTTTCGACACCATACCTATGTTAAAGAACCCATTCAAAACCAATGCACAAGGTATCAAGCAATTGGTACATAGTGCACTGGAGATAGGTGGAAGGGACAGTTTCGAAACCTTGCTTTCGAAAGGGTAAAAACTATTCTTATTAACTTTGAATTACTTCTGTTTATAAATGATACTTTCGAAGGGGTTGAAGCCAACTATATTAGCTTTTGAATTAGTTAACTTGCCTTTGTTTTAGAAAAGAGCTTTCGAAAGTGTTGTGGCCTCTTTGTTTTAAGAAAAGCTTCTAAATGAGTTGTCACTTCTTTAGTTTTGAAAAGGAGCTTTCAAAAGGGTAATCGCTTTTGAAACTAGTCGAAACCTAGTACCGCATTCATGCCTGCCAATTTTGTTAAAGGCCATTTTCTTTATAACTTTAAATCAGTGCTTTTGAAAGGGGGTGCTTTTGCCCTTGTAAAATTTGAAGCCGCTCTCTTAATGCTTTTGAGAGGGTTCTTGTAGCCATCTTTATCAATGCTTTTAAAAGGTTGTTTAGAAGTTATCCTTTTTACCAGTTGTTTTACTTTAAAACTAATGTTTTTGAAAGAGATACTTTCGCCATTGATCTCTTTGCCCCAGAGGTTGTAATTAATGTTAAACCCAATGATTTTGAAAGATATTCTTTCAAATGGTTTCAAAACCTATGCTTCCAAATATTCTACTTGAACTAAGTATTTCGAAGGATAAGCTTTAATGCTTTCAAAAGGTATATCTGTTTCGAAAGAAGGATTTTAATGCTTTCGAAAGCGATGTTTTAAGTGTTTTGAAAGGTATATTTTTTAGTGTTTCAAAAAGAGGATTTCAATGCTTTTGAAAGGGATGTTTTAAGTGTTTCGAAAAGTATATCTTTAAGTGTTTTGAAAGGAAAGTTTAAATACTTTCGAAAGATATGTTTCTAATAGTTTTGAAAGAAAAGGCCTTAAGTTTCGAACGCCTTAGTTTTCAAACAAGAAATCCAATCTCAGTTTTGAAAGTAAACCCATCACAATATGAAAGAGTTTTGAAATAACATTTAACTTTGGTGTTGTTGAAGAAGCTTTCCTTGCTAAAGATAATAAGTTAAAGGTATTAACCATGTTTCATTTGAAAATTGATTGCAAGGAAATTATACCATAGATGTTCATATTATTATGTTATGATCAGTTGTCATGTGTGCTTCTTCCGTAAACATATTCACTTTATAATAAACTCATAATTGCATTGTTAGGGAGATAAGGGCAGAATAACCAGCTAGGTTGACCCAGTAGTGAATATATATATATATATGAAATACTCTATTACTCATGTGTAAATAGAATTGTATCCAGGAGGTCAGGTAAACCAGAATGTAGGATGCCCAAAGACTGATCAAAGAATTATTGGTTTAGAAGGGTTCATGGTAAACCCATGAAAACTATGTATGGAATTTGTTATTGGCAGGGGCCAATAGGTTCTTGGTGATCCCATAAAAACTATATCTAGATTAAGTTATTGACAGGGATCAATAGGTTCATAGTCACCCATGAAAACTATGACATGAGAGAAGTTATTCGAGAATCCAATAGGTTCATAGTGAGACCATGAAAACTATAATTGGATGACGTAGGTTCTTAGTGATCACATGAAAACTATGAAAATGGGTATGTGGTCCGTAAGCATGAAACAGGTTATTAATCAGCCCATAAAAACTAATAGGTTAGTGGTGACCCTAGAAACTATAACTTGAGACAGATAGTCATATGTGTGTAGATAGGAAATCCAGAGCATACTGCATGTTTGCATGTCATCATAATACATTTTATTATGTTATGTCTTGACCATTGTTGATGCAAGTGCACAATATATGGTTATTATAAATTTGGTAAAGATACTAGTGAGGGGAAAACCTGTTCTGCTAAGCGATGTGGTCCCACTAGATATCTATATGGTTCGAGATGGTAGGTTATTATTCTCTCCAAGCTTTTTGTCTGACTTAAAGTTTATGTTTTCCTTTTAAACTCTCAGGTGCGCAATTGATTTTGAGTAGTTTGATAGTTAAGGTTATCAGGTTCTCCTTTAGATGAATAAGCTTTCGGAGACATACAGGAGGCAAGCTAGCTATAAGGAGTTCTTTCTGTTTGATTCTGCAGTGTTTTGGATTGTTTGTGCCAAAATTGGTCACAAACCCCGAATACCGCGAAAGCACCAGTGTATGAATACAAATCAATAATATTCAAACACAAATCTCAGGTCTCAGCAAATATTAAACAGTAATCCCAAAGTAAAGAACAGAGACACAAGTTTTATAGTGGTTCGGCTATCTCCGGCCTACGTCCACTCCAAAGTTTTTATCCTTTTATTGATTATCCTTGATGATTACAGATTATTACAGCAGTTACAAAGTCCTAAACTTGAAATAAATAGAAGCAATGATGATACGGAATGATTCTGGCAGCGTCCGAGCGTGCTTTCTCTCTCTCAAATCTCCGACCCCTTTTCTGAATGACCAGGGGCTCTATTTATAAGCGTAGGAGGCTGATATTTCTCCTAAAATCCGGGAAGACCACTTCAGGCACGTGAGGGGGCCCACATGCCCGAAATCTGAAGGTCCGGGCCCACCTTGAGATCGATTCGAAGTAAGGTTCGAATCGATCAAGAAATCATCCAATTGAGCTGAAATTTGGTGAGAACATTCTTCAACATGTATGCAAGCTCCTGTAAAAATTTCATTGCATTTGGATCAATGGTTTGGAAGATATGATCGATTCAAGATCAAAGCTCCGTGCGTTCTGCCTAGTTCGAACCCATGCTTCGAAACCATCCTCTCCGAAACCATCTCCTTCGAATCCATAAGGCCGACTCCTTCGAATCCATGCTCTTCGAATCCATGCTTTCTGAAGCCACGTCCTTCGAATCCGTGTCCCTTGCTTCGTATCCATCATCTTCGAATCCATGTCCACTGCTTCGTATCCATCATCTTCGAATCCCTCTCCTTCGAATCCATGGAGTTCCCATGGATTCGAACCACCATCGATGCGAACTAACCAGTATACACCTTTATGCCTCTCCATCGAGTCGAAGTCCATCGATTCGAAGAACCATCGATGCGAACTTTACCAAGCCGAAACCATGTCATTCGATACGAAGTGTATCGATTCGAACTGTCCTTGCGCAACGCCTCTTGATCGATGCGAACCTGTTGGGTTCGAATCCATCCTGGTGGGTTCGAATCTGATCGATTCGAACCGAGCACCATTTCGTCCCTTTTGATGGATTCGAACAACATGCATTTCCCACCTTGAATCCATCATATTTCCTCCAAACGAACTCCGATTAACTTGAAATTTGAAACATAGCCTTTCCTAGTCCTTATCATCATCTCCAATCAATTTCGTCCCGATCGGAGTTCAACAAAATTTTGACGATATCGATCGTAGCCTTGATTCCAACCGATCTCCAATCCTGGTATTCATAATTCCTTGCCAATTTGTCGATATTCCAGTTTTGACCAAAAAATGAGATAACACTTTGCCCCCCAAAACATGTCTTGTGATAACAAGGCGTGTTTTGAATAGTTCCGAATCCAATATCCAAAGTCCATAGCCATATTGCCAGAGTATATCATCCTTGACTGCTCCGAGTCGATATCCAATTCCAAACCTAATAACCAAAGCCTGAGCCAATTCCATATCCATTCGAACTCGTCAACCGAGTCCCAATCCATCCTTATTCAATAGCCAATAACCGAATCCAGGACCTCTCCGTGTCGATATTCAAATCCATAACCTCTCCGGGCTCTTGCCAAGTGTAATCCACACTTGACGACCTTGGTCCAGTGTCCCTGGACGCCGTGTAATGCCATGGCTTAAGTCCTAAACCGAATCCTGGTCCCTTCGGACCCTTGCTGAGCATAGTCCATACTCAGCGACCTGAATGAGTCAATCTACCATGTTCGGGCAGAGTGACTCACTCCTTGCCAGGCATAATCCATACCCGACGACCATTTATCAAAAACCAGATGAAAATCCAATCAAAATCCAAACCCAAAAATCCAAATCCAAAATCAGAAAACCAGAAAACCAAACTGTAACGACCCGTATTTTTCGTATTGATAATCATAGAATTATTTGGTCATTAGTGTTGTTCTTGATTGTTCGAAGTTTAGGTCGTATGGGAGTTAGCTTAAGTCGTGGGAAGCTTGGGTTGTGTGACCGAGTTTGTGACGACCGCCCATGACTCCCGCACCAAAACAAGGAAATAATGCGCTGAAAGGCGTGCCAGGCAGCCATGGACGATAGTCAGGGTAAAACAAAACAAAAGAATCTCTATCGCATAACTCACAGCGCATGGATAAAATACAATAGAGAAATATAATATAGTGAAGCTCCATAGAACAGAACATCATCATATAAGCATCACAGTAGTTTTGTACAATCATCTACTCAAATCCATACATGAAAGCCTCACTACAAATCACTCAACCAAATACAGCAGCGGATACCCAGTACATATAGTAAGAAAACTAATATGCAAAGCCTCCTGCTCGTCTTCGTCATCTTCAGCGTAGAACTCCTAGCACAGCACCTGTCACCTGCTACCTAGTCTGCCCATCCCAAACATGGATGAACAGCCCAAGGTAATAAGAGGAGACATAAAACCTTGAGTCAGACAAAGTCTTAGTGAGCAGTAAATTAACTATCAAACATACCAAAAGAGCATAAAGGATAAAAGGAATAGGAACCAAACCATCCCACTCCACCTCTTTCTACAGTGATAGCCCCAGACATACACTAAGGAGAAGCAAGCATAACAACATAGACAATTAAGGTAAAGCGAATACCACTCGAGTCAAGGACGATGTTTTCCAAATACAAACCCCCAAGGCCTAAACCAAGATCAGATAAGCACCCAGAAAACACCGCTCTTGAAGCCGAATGATAATACAACCAAACATCCATGACTCTGGCTATCACTGTTATCCTTGCCTCGATTTCACCGTTAGTTGAATGACCATCTGTCAAGGGTTAATGGTAACCCCGGTTCTAACCATAACTCCGCACACTGCCTTGTGCCTAGGACTTATCTACTTTGCCCAGAGTACTCAACTACCTACCTGTAGTCTTTTGGGTGTCCCGACTACCTACCTGTAGTCGTTATGGGCGCCCCATGTACTCTTGCTTTTGAGCATGCTAGAACCTTCAACAACGACGAGATCCAAGCCTCCTAGCCATCCTTCTTGACGACTATCCTCATACAAGCTCAAGCTACCTCTTGAACAATCCATTATCAACCAACTTGAACTACTCTTCAAGTTATCAACATGCTTGGAATGATCCCTGCTTGGATTAAGCCAAGACTCACATCATACTTCGCTTCATCGCATCAAAGCAAAGTCTCAACTCAACAACATGGTTTGCCTCATCAAATCATGGCAAAGTCCCATCTCAACATCATCCAATCTATACATATGAGCTTCAACATCCGCTACATATGCCTTAAGCAGCTTTCACCATTCAAGAGCCTTCTTCCATAGCTTTTGAATCCTCTTCCATCCTCTTGTTCCAAATCAACTACTAGCTAACTTGGAAACAATCAAATCAATCATACATTCAAATATCAATCATTCAAACAAGATCTAACAAGCAATATAAGCAATATCAACTATAATGGCAATTTCGTAAATAAGTGAGCAAAAGTCCAACATATGTGAAACCATAGTTTTTAGCATAGATCTATCCAATATAAAACATGGGTTTCGTCTCTAATACTTGTTAAACTAACTTGCATAAGTAAACATCTTCAAAAACCATGGATCTAGACTTCGATCTAAGAAAAATGCATGAAATCTCTAACTTTAACACCCAAACATGCCACCAATCCAATATACTCCTTTGGATCCGCGTGAGAGATAACTACCACTCACCAAATCACCAAAACAACCTAAAATCAATCAACTTCAGATCTGGACAGCGAAGATCAAGGTTTGATCCGGCAATATCTCGCTCCAATCGATGAATTCTAGCTCGAACGGATGAAGATCTTCAACTTTGGCACTTGGATCTTCGATCTCGATCTTCGATCTTGGATGGATGTTAGAATTAGATTGGAATGGAGAAAAGAAGATGAAGAAATGTTGTAGTCGAGTCTTCAAAATGGCAGCACTTCGTCGCTTCAAAAACCGGTGCCAAAAAGTGAGCCAAACCCCTCTATTTATAGGCTGGAACCTCCCTGAGTCGTCGCCCCATGAGTCGGTCCCGACTCATCATGAGTCGTCCACGACTCATCTCCTGCCGACTCATCCTTGCCGACTCACGACCTAGCACAGCCGACCCAACTGCACAGCCTTCCGACTCAAGCCAACGACTCAATACACCAAGGCACAAGGTCATACGACTCAAACCCAAACCGACTCAACACCTACCGACTCACGACTCAAGACCAGTGCCGACTCAACATAAGTCGGTCACGACCTAAAAGCCTCCGACCTAAGACACTGCCGCGTTTTCCCCAAGTCCTAAGTCGTACGACGACTCAACAATACACACTCACGACTCAACTATGATGCCGACTCACGACTCATCAGGCCCTACGACTCAAAACCCTGCCGACTCATTACCCACGACCTAAGCCTAAACCCCTTAAGTCGCTACACCCTTAACCCGTTAACTCCTTAACTCGGCAAACCCTATGAGTCGTAACTCGTTGACTCGGCCACACTTCTTATCTCGGCCCTCTATGAGTCGGTCATCCTGTGAGTCGCCTAACTTCTTGAGTCGGTCCATCCTTATCTCGGCCAACACTTTAAACCGCTACCCCTCCTTGAGTCGGTCCCCTATGAGTCGGTCACGACTCATCACCTAACTTAGCTATGCCTATGAGTCGGTCACGACTCATCACTTGCACTCGGGTCAACTCCTAAACGACTCAAGCTAGAAGCAACACAAACAACACTAACAACCTGTAAATTCTACGATTTATCGACACGTAAAAATACGGGTCGTTACATTCTCTCCCCCTTAGGAATTTCGCCCCCGAAATTCCAAGCAAACAACAGCAATCAAAATTATTCCGCATGCCTATCATCCATGGCAATCAACAATCCATGCAACCAATTCTAACCTAGCATGCAGAATTCTAAGACTTAGAACAAGCTACAAATTCATGAGATGTCACGACACTTTAGGGCCATACCTCGAAGAGTTCGGGATGAGCTGCCTTCATCCTCTCTTCCTCCTCCCACGTACAGTCGTTAACATCATCACTCCATTGTACCTTGAGCAACGTAATCGTCTTCCTCCTAAGCTGTTTCGTATCGGTTTCAACAATACGAAGCGGCTTACGAGGTCTCGAAACAACTGGATCAACCTCCAAGTCTTCACAGCTATCAGCAGAAACCACCGTAGTTGGGTCGTGCATATACTTCCGTAGATAAGATACATGAAAAACACTGTGCACACCCGCCATCTTTTCCGGTAACTCCAATCTATAAGCGAGCTTTCCAATACGCTCGATAATCGGGAATGGTCCAACAAATCTCGGAGTTAACTTTCCTTTCTTCCCGAATCTAATGACACTCTTCAGAGGAGAAATCTTCACAAAAACCATATCACCTACGTCGAATTCCAAATCCTTACGACGATTATCGGCATAACTTTTCTGACGATCTTGGGCTGCCTTCATTCGTTGCCGAATGATCTCTATACAATCTGAAGTCTGTCGAATCATCTCTGGCCCAAGTATCAGCTTTTCTCCAGTTTCCAACCAACATGTCGGGGAGTTACACGGTCTTCCATACAATGCCTCATATGGTGCCATACCAATACTCGACTGATAACTGTTGTTATAAGCAAACTCCACCAAATGAAGGTGATCTTCCCATGACCCTCCGAAGTCCAAAACACATGCTCTAAGAAGATCTTCCAAAACTCGGTTGACTCTCTCAGTCTGACCATCTGTTTGAGGGTGATAAGCTGTACTCAAACACAACTCGGTTCCCAAAACTTCCTGGAAGCTCTTCCAAAATCTACTAGTGAACAATGGATCTCGATCGCTCACTATACTCTTCGGAACACCATGGAAACGAACTATCCACTTCACATATAATTCAGCCAACTTCGATGCAGTCCTAGTCGATCGAACAGGAATGAACCTTGCACTCTTGGTCAAACGATCTACTATGACCCAAATCCCTTCATTCCCTGCTCTTGTCCTAGGTAGACCATCGATAAAGTCCATCGACACTTGCTCCCACTTCCATGTAGGAACCTCTAATGGCTGAAGCAATCCACTGGGCTTCTTCTGCTCAGCTTTCACCAACTGGCAATTCATACACTTGGAAATAAAATTTCCAACATCCTTCTTCATACCTTCCCAGTAGTAGGTTCTCTTCATATCCCGATACATCTTATTTCCACCTGGATGAATTGTCAACTTCGAGTGATGACTCTCCCTCAGAACTTCATCTCTCAATCCCTCTACATCGGGAACAACTAGTCGCCCTTGCTTTCGAAGCCAACCCTCTCGATCGACTTCAAATCCTTTATCCTTTTCTGGATCCAATCCGGATTCCAAATCACGGATAATCTTGATAAGCTTATCATCTCTCCTTTGCCTCTCGCCAATTCTTTCCACAAGAGTAGGCCTTATCGATAAGTTTGCCAACATCTCAGGTTCCAATTCACATCTAGGCCTGAAATCAAATCCAGCCAAATACTCAAGACTCTTCCATTCCGAAAACATGGCTCCCAATCCTGCATGTCTTCGACTTAACGCATCAGCCACTGCGTTACCTTTCCCTGGAGTATAGGCTATACCAAAATCATACGATGCTAAGAACTCTAGCCACCGTTGCTGTCGAAGATTTAAATCCTTTTGGGAGAACAGATACTTCAACGACTTATGATCTGTAAACAACTCAAATCTAACTCCCAATAGATAGTGTCTCCACATCTTCAAAGCAAACACAATCGCCGCTAACTCCAAATCATGAGTCGGATAATTCCTTTCATGCGGCTTCAGTTGTCGACTTGCATACGCAACAACTTTATCCTTCTGCATTAGCACTGCTCCAAGTCCAGTACCACATGCATCGGTGTAAACCACCATCTCATCATTCCCACTTGGAATAGTCAAAACAGGAGCACTCGTCAGTCGCTCTTTCAGGATTATGAAAGCTTGTTCACACTTATCATTCCATCTGAACACTTGATTCTTCTTCGTCAATCCTGTCAACGGTGCAGCTATCTTGGAAAAGTCTTTGATAAACCGACGATAATATCCTGCTAATCCAAGAAAACTTCTCACATCAGATGCATTCTTAGGCCTAACCCAATCCTGGATCGCTGCCACCTTAGCGGGGTCAACCGCTATTCCATTTCCAGAGATAACATGGCCTAAGAACCTCACTTCACTCTTCCAGAAGTGACACTTCGAAAACTTAGCCTTCAGCTGATGTTTCCTCAAAATTTCCAAAACAATCCTCAAGTGCGTCTTGTGCTCTTCCTCAGTTCTGGAATAAATCAAAATATCATCCACGAACACAAGCACGAACTTATTCAACTGATCTCTGAATACCCTATTCATAAGATCCACAAAATATGCTGGCGCGTTAGTCAATCCAAACGGCATTACCAGCCACTCATAAAACCCGGATGGTGTTCTGAAAGCAGTCTTCGGCACACTATCCTTTGCCACTCTCAACTGGTGAAATCCCGTTGCCAAATCCATCTGAGAAAACACCTTAGCCTCGTGAAGCTGATCAAACAAGTCATCTATTCTCGGCAATGGATACTTGTTCTTCCTAGTCACCTTATTCAGCTCACGATAATCAACACACAACCTCAACGATCCATCCGCTTTGGTTGCGAACACAACTGGCGCACCCCATTCGGACACACTTCTCCGAATGAATCCTTTCTGCAAAAGGTCATCAACTTGCACCTTCAGCTCTTGCTGCTCCCTCGGTGCCATCCGCCTAAGAGGCATCACAACAGGTCTGGCTCCCTCAACTAGATCGATACGAAACTCGATCTCCCTATGCGGCGGCAACCCTTTGACTTCCTCAAAGACATTCTCAAACTCATTCACAATAGGCACCGATGACAGTCCATCCCGTGGAACAACTAGCGAATACATGAAGCTCATGAAGACGCCTTCTTCATGCTTACATCGTATCACAACCTTTCGCCCTTCCACATTCCCGACTGTCACCTCAAGCCTCTCACAATCAATCCTAGCCGCATACTTCCTAAGCCAGTCCATACCCAAAATAATTCCGAACCCCGCAAAGTTCAGAACAAAGCAATCACAAACAAACGAGCAATCATGACTCGACACAACTAGACCACGGCATATCATACACAAACATGACGAACCCCCCACTGGATTAGTCACAACCAATGGCCTATCAACAATATCCGGTTTCATACCTAACCGGCTTACCAAATCATCACAAACAAAAGAATGCGACGCTCCAGTATCAAACAACACTCTAACTGGAACACCACAAATAGAAAGAGTACCTTGAACCACCACACTCTTCCCCTTCTCCTCAGCAGTAGGAACTCTTGAAGACGACGGCACAGCTTCCAAAGCATAGGCTTGCACAACCTGCCTATCTTTCCTCGGTTCTGGACAATCCTTCTTGATATGTCCCAGCTTATCACAGTTGTAACACTTTCCCGGCACTTTGGGATTCTTACAATCTTTGTAAAGATGGCCCTTCTGCTGGCAGTTATAGCAAGTCATTTCGCTCTTCGGCTTCTTCTGGCCATCCTTACCCTTCTGTTGCTGCTGCTTCCTCTTCCTGTTGCCACTCTGCTGTGGTTTAGATACTTCCCTGGTTACAGCAACAACAGAACTTTCCTTAGGGAACAAACTCTCATGCCTCAAAGCTTTTTCCACAAGCTTCTCAAATGGATCGTCCAGATGATCCACTAACTGCCTCCCAAGATAAGCATCCAGACCAGTCACAAACTTTTCATTCTTCTGGTAGGGAGAATCAATATACGATCTGGCATACTTAGACAAAGCTTCAAACTCAGAAATGTACTCAAGAACAGGCCTTCCCCCTTGCTTGAGCTCCACAAACCTCTTAAACAAGACAGATTTCTGGGAAGTAGAGATGAACTTAGCTTCAAATCTAACTTGGAATTGCTCCCAAGTAATCTCTTCTTCTGGAGTATCGATGGTGATAGAATTCCACCAATCAGCAGCTCTTCCCTGAAGCTGTCTCGATGCAAGCTTCCTCTTAGTTGCATCCTCAATCCCTAAGTCACCAAAGATTCTTTTGCAAGCATCAATCCATCTCTGCACCTCAATAGTCGACTCCGTCCCTAAGAAGACCTTCCCTCCAAGAGCAGTATAATCCTTACAGAGCTTGGCAAAATCCACTAGTCTTGGAGCTTGGACCTGAACTCCCATATCCACAGATGATCCTGAAGCTGGTATTCTCCTCATGATTGAAGTCATCATGGCCTCAAACATAGGAGCATAATCAACAGCTTCCCTAGCATCACGGCTACCCCTCGCAGCTTGTCTCTCACTTCGACTCATCCTTAATATCTGTAAATAAGAATGATTAGAACACCTTAAGAAACAACTGCATAAGGAGTTCAAACCCTTCTAAACTACTATATTATATATAGTAATCATCCATCAAATTACAATTACGTCTCTCTTACGTAGTTACATCAGCGAGCGTTGGCTAAAATCGATTAACCAAAGCTCTGATACCAAATGTGACGACCGCCCATGACTCCCGCACCAAAACAAGGAAATAATGCGCTGAAAGGCGTGCCAGGCAGCCATGGACGATAGTCAGGGTAAAACAAAACAAAAGAATCTCTATCGCATAACTCACAGCGCATGGATAAAATACAATAGAGAAATATAATATAGTGAAGCTCCATAGAACAGAACATCATCATATAAGCATCACAGTAGTTTTGTACAATCATCTACTCAAATCCATACATGAAAGCCTCACTACAAATCACTCAACCAAATACAGCAGCGGATACCCAGTACATATAGTAAGAAAACTAATATGCAAAGCCTCCTGCTCGTCTTCGTCATCTTCAGCGTAGAACTCCTAGCACAGCACCTGTCACCTGCTACCTAGTCTGCCCATCCCAAACATGGATGAACAGCCCAAGGTAATAAGAGGAGACATAAAACCTTGAGTCAGACAAAGTCTTAGTGAGCAGTAAATTAACTATCAAACATACCAAAAGAGCATAAAGGATAAAAGGAATAGGAACCAAACCATCCCACTCCACCTCTTTCTACAGTGATAGCCCCAGACATACACTAAGGAGAAGCAAGCATAACAACATAGACAATTAAGGTAAAGCGAATACCACTCGAGTCAAGGACGATGTTTTCCAAATACAAACCCCCAAGGCCTAAACCAAGATCAGATAAGCACCCAGAAAACACCGCTCTTGAAGCCGAATGATAATACAACCAAACATCCATGACTCTGGCTATCACTGTTATCCTTGCCTCGATTTCACCGTTAGTTGAATGACCATCTGTCAAGGGTTAATGGTAACCCCGGTTCTAACCATAACTCCGCACACTGCCTTGTGCCTAGGACTTATCTACTTTGCCCAGAGTACTCAACTACCTACCTGTAGTCTTTTGGGTGTCCCGACTACCTACCTGTAGTCGTTATGGGCGCCCCATGTACTCTTGCTTTTGAGCATGCTAGAACCTTCAACAACGACGAGATCCAAGCCTCCTAGCCATCCTTCTTGACGACTATCCTCATACAAGCTCAAGCTACCTCTTGAACAATCCATTATCAACCAACTTGAACTACTCTTCAAGTTATCAACATGCTTGGAATGATCCCTGCTTGGATTAAGCCAAGACTCACATCATACTTCGCTTCATCGCATCAAAGCAAAGTCTCAACTCAACAACATGGTTTGCCTCATCAAATCATGGCAAAGTCCCATCTCAACATCATCCAATCTATACATATGAGCTTCAACATCCGCTACATATGCCTTAAGCAGCTTTCACCATTCAAGAGCCTTCTTCCATAGCTTTTGAATCCTCTTCCATCCTCTTGTTCCAAATCAACTACTAGCTAACTTGGAAACAATCAAATCAATCATACATTCAAATATCAATCATTCAAACAAGATCTAACAAGCAATATAAGCAATATCAACTATAATGGCAATTTCGTAAATAAGTGAGCAAAAGTCCAACATATGTGAAACCATAGTTTTTAGCATAGATCTATCCAATATAAAACATGGGTTTCGTCTCTAATACTTGTTAAACTAACTTGCATAAGTAAACATCTTCAAAAACCATGGATCTAGACTTCGATCTAAGAAAAATGCATGAAATCTCTAACTTTAACACCCAAACATGCCACCAATCCAATATACTCCTTTGGATCCGCGTGAGAGATAACTACCACTCACCAAATCACCAAAACAACCTAAAATCAATCAACTTCAGATCTGGACAGCGAAGATCAAGGTTTGATCCGGCAATATCTCGCTCCAATCGATGAATTCTAGCTCGAACGGATGAAGATCTTCAACTTTGGCACTTGGATCTTCGATCTCGATCTTCGATCTTGGATGGATGTTAGAATTAGATTGGAATGGAGAAAAGAAGATGAAGAAATGTTGTAGTCGAGTCTTCAAAATGGCAGCACTTCGTCGCTTCAAAAACCGGTGCCAAAAAGTGAGCCAAACCCCTCTATTTATAGGCTGGAACCTCCCTGAGTCGTCGCCCCATGAGTCGGTCCCGACTCATCATGAGTCGTCCACGACTCATCTCCTGCCGACTCATCCTTGCCGACTCACGACCTAGCACAGCCGACCCAACTGCACAGCCTTCCGACTCAAGCCAACGACTCAATACACCAAGGCACAAGGTCATACGACTCAAACCCAAACCGACTCAACACCTACCGACTCACGACTCAAGACCAGTGCCGACTCAACATAAGTCGGTCACGACCTAAAAGCCTCCGACCTAAGACACTGCCGCGTTTTCCCCAAGTCCTAAGTCGTACGACGACTCAACAATACACACTCACGACTCAACTATGATGCCGACTCACGACTCATCAGGCCCTACGACTCAAAACCCTGCCGACTCATTACCCACGACCTAAGCCTAAACCCCTTAAGTCGCTACACCCTTAACCCGTTAACTCCTTAACTCGGCAAACCCTATGAGTCGTAACTCGTTGACTCGGCCACACTTCTTATCTCGGCCCTCTATGAGTCGGTCATCCTGTGAGTCGCCTAACTTCTTGAGTCGGTCCATCCTTATCTCGGCCAACACTTTAAACCGCTACCCCTCCTTGAGTCGGTCCCCTATGAGTCGGTCACGACTCATCACCTAACTTAGCTATGCCTATGAGTCGGTCACGACTCATCACTTGCACTCGGGTCAACTCCTAAACGACTCAAGCTAGAAGCAACACAAACAACACTAACAACCTGTAAATTCTACGATTTATCGACACGTAAAAATACGGGTCGTTACAGAGTTAAGGTGGTGACCGACCTATAGTTAAGTCGTAGACGACTTAGGGAGGGTGCATGAGTTACGAGTTATTGGGTTACGACCTAAAGTATTGCAGCGACCTTGAGGAGTTAGGTCGTGAGCGAGTTAGTGGAGTTAACGACCTAAGAGTTGGTGAGTTAAGGCTTAGTGCAGTTTAAGTCGTGAGGGAGTTTAGGTCGAGTGGAGCGACCTTTGGATATAAGCGACCTAGTGATAGTAAGCGACCTAGAGGTAGTAAGCGACCTAGTGGTGGTGAGCGACCTAAGGGGGTTAGACGATCTAAGTTAGGTCGTTGAGTCCTGTGTTTGTTTTAGGTCGTTGTATTGTTAGGTCGGTATGTTAGTTAGGTCGTTAGACGACCTAAGGTAGGCCGCTATGAGTAGTTAGGTTGCGGCATTGTTAACTCGTGAAGTTGTTAGGTCGTAAGCTGATGAGTCGTATCTTGGGTAAGTCTTTAGGTCGTATGAGTGATAAGTCGTATGAAGGCTTGAGTGTTAGGTCCGCCATGACGTTAGGTCGCGTGAGTATGGTGATATTAGGTCGAGCATTGGTGTAAGGCTTAGGTCGTTGGGCAGCTAGGCCGCGCGTATCTGTTAGGTCGCGTGCATGTGTTTTAGGTTGGCAGTGTTTTAGGTCGGAGGTCTTTAGGTCGGCAATAGTTAGGTCGTGGGCGACCTAAGGGGGCGGACGACCTAAGGTTTCAGCCTATAAATAGAGGCGCCTATCTTCACTTTTTGGCACCGGATTTTGAAGCAACGAAGTGCTGCCATTTTGAGAGCTCGACTACAACATTTCTTTATCTTCTTTTCTCCACTCCAATCTAGTTCTAACATCTATACAAGATCGAAGATCGAGATTGAAGATCCAAGAGCTAAAGTTGAAGATCTTCATCCAACCAAGCTAGATTTCATCGTTTCAAGCGGGATTTCGACGAATCAAGCTTGAAGCTTCGCTGTCCGGATCTGAAGTGATTTGTTTTTGAAGTGTTTGGGTGATTCGGTGAGTGGTAGTTATCTCTCACGCGGACCCAAAGGAGTATATTGGATTGGTGGCTTGTTTGAGTGTTAAAGTTAGAGATTTCATGCATTTTTCTTAGTTCCAAGACTAGATTCATTACTTTTGAAGATGTTTACCTATGCAAGTTCAATTAACAAGTTATAGAGACAAAATCCATGTTTTATATTTGATAGATCTATGCTAAAATCCATGATTTCATATATGTTAGACTTATGCTCATTTATTTACGAAATTGCCATTATAGTTGATATTGCTTGATTAGATCTTGTTTGAATGCTTGATTGTTTGGATGTATGATTGATTTGATTGTCTCGAGTTAGCTTGTAGTTGATTTGGGACAAGATGGTTGAAGATGATTCAAAAGCTAAGTGGAAAGGCTCTTGAATGGTGAAAGCTGCTGTGGCATATGAAGCGGATGATGAAGCTCATATGGATGAGTTCGAGGACTTTGCTATAGTTAGAGGAAGCAAAGTATGATGACGAAATGGACTTTTCCATGATATGTTGAGGCGAAGTATGATGATGAGATGGACTTTGCTAAGATGCGTTGGAGCAAAGCATGATGTGGAAGCCTTGGTTTAATCCAGACGGGATCATCCCAAGCATGTTGATTACTCGATGATGCGGTTCGAGTTGGTGGATAATGGTGGCTCGAGAGGTGCTTGAGCTATAATGGGAATAGTCGTCGAGGAGGATGACTAGAAGGCTGAGATCTTATCGTTATTGAAGGTTCTAGCAAGCTCAAAGCAAGAGTACGTTGGGTAGATCCGTTATACCCAGGCGCGGGTCATGATGACGTGCTAGTACTCTGGGTAGATTCGTTATACCTAGGCACGGGTCACGAGGACGTGCGGAGTTATGTCTAGAACCGGGGTTGCCATTAGCCCTTGATGTTTGAAAGATGAGTTGGTCATTCAATTAACGATAAAATCAAGGCAATGATAACAGTGATAGCCAGAGTCATGGATGTTTGGTTGTATCATCATTCGGTCTCAAGAGCGGTGTTTTCTGGGTGCTTATCTGATCTTGGTTTAGGCCTTGGGGGTTTGTATTTGGAAAACATCGACCTTGACTCGAGTGATTATTGCTTTACTTTAATTATCTGCTTTGCTATGCTTAGTGTGTGTCTGGGGGCTATCACTGTAGAAAGAGGTGGAGTGGGATGATTTGGGTTCCTATTCCTTTTATCCCTTATGCTCTTTTGGTATGTTTGATAGTTGATTTACTGCTCACTAAGACTTTGTCTGACTCAAGGTTTTATGTCTCCTCTTATTACCTTGGGCTGTTCATCCATGTTTGGGATGGGCAGACTAGGTGACAGGTGGCAGGTGCTGATCTTAGTGGCTCACGCTGATGATGACGAAGACGAGCAGGAGGCTTTGCATATTATTCTCATATTCTATGTACTGGATATTCCGTTGTTTGTTGATTACTCTGAGTGCTATGTAGTGAGGCTTCTTGTATTCATGATTCAGACCATGTATAAAGCTATTATGATTAGATGATGATATTCTGTTCTATGGGAGCTTCACTATATTATATTTCTCTATTGTATTTTATCCATGCGCTGTGAGTTTTACGTTAGAGTCTGCGATGTTTATTTTACCCTTGACGGTCACTCATGGCTGCCTGGCACACTTTCAGCGCACCATTCCCTTGTTTCCGTGCGGGAGTCATGGGCGGTCGTCACATTTGGTATCAGAGCGAGGTTAATCGATTTTAGCCAATGCTCGCTGACGTAACTACGTAAGAGAGACGTAATTGTATTTTGATGGATGATTACTATATATAATATAGTAGTTTAGATGGATTTGAACTCCTTACGTAGTTGTTCCTCAAGGTGTTCTAATTAGTCCTTTTTGTAGATACTAAGGATGAGTCGAAGAGGGAGACCAGTTGCAAGGGAAGGCTGTGCCGCTGAAGGAGTTGCTGATTATGGAGCTATGTTTGAAGCTATGATGACTTCTATCATGAGAAGGATACCAGCTCCAGGGTCATCAGTGGATGTTGGAGTTCAAGTTCAAGCTCCAAGACCGGTGGATTTTGCTAAGCTTTGTAAGGATTATACTGCTCTTGGAGGGAATGTTTTCTTGGGAACGGAATCGACCATTGAAGTGCAGAGATGGATGGATGCTTGTAGGAGGATCTTTGGAGATTTAGGAATTGAGGATGCAACTAAGAGGAAGCTTGCATCGAGACAACTTCAAGGGAGAGCTGCTGATTGGTGGAATTCTATCACCATAGATACCCCAGAAGAAGAGATTACTTGGGAGCAATTCCAAGTTAGATTTGAAGCCAAGTTTATCTCTACAGCTCAGAAGTCTGTTTTGTTTAAAAATTTTGTTGAGCTCAAGCAAGGTGGGAGATCGGTTCTTGAGTACGTTTCTGAGTTTGAGGCCTTGTCCAAGTATGCTCGGTCGTATATTGAATCTTCTTATCAGAAGAATGAGAAGTTTGTGACAGGCTTGGACAGTTATCTTGGAAGTCAGTTGGTGGATCATCTGGACGATCCATTTGAGAAGCTGGTGGAGAAAGCTCTCAGGCACGAGAGTTTGTTTCCTAAGGAAGTATCTGTTGTTGCTGTGACCAAGGAGGAGTCTAAACCACAGCAGGGTGGAAACAAGAAGAGGAAGCAGCAACAGCAGAAGGGTAAGGATGGTCAGAAGAAGCTGAAGGGGGAAAAGACCTGCTATAATTGTCGGCAGAAGGGCCATCTCTCCAAGGATTGCAAGAATCCGAAGGTGTTGTTGAAGTGCTACAACTGTGATAAGCTGGGGCACATTAAGAAGAACTGTCCGGAACCGATAAAGGACAGGCAGGTTGTGCAAGCTTATGCTTTGGGGACTGTCCCGTCATCTTCGAAAGCTCCTACTGCTGAAGAGAAGGGGAAGAGTGTGGTGGTTCAAGGTACTCTTTCCATTTGTGGTGTTCCAGTTAGAGTGTTGTTTGATACTGGAGCGTCGCATTCTTTTGTTTGTGATGATTTGGTAGGCCGGTTAGGTTTGAAACCGGATATTGTTGATAGGCCACTGGTTGTGACAAATCCAGTTGGGGGTTCGTCATGTCTGTGTATGATATGCCATGGTCTAGTTGTGTCGAGTCATGATTGTTCGTTTGTTTGTGATTGCTTTGTTCTGAACTTTGCGGGGTTCGGAATTATTTTGGGTATGGACTGGCTTAGGAAGTATGCGGCAAAGATTGATTGTGAGAGGCTGGAGGTGACAGTCGGGAATGTGGAAGGGCGAAAGGTTGTGATACGATGTAAGCATGAGGAAGGCGTCTTCATGAGCTTCATGTGTTCGCTGGTTGTTCCACGGGATGGACTGTCATCGGTGCCTATTGTGAATGGATTTGAGGATGTCTTTGACGAAGTCAAAGGGTTACCGCCGCATAGAGAGATCGAGTTTCGTATTGATCTAGTTGAGGGAGCCAGACCCATTGTGATGCCTCTTAGGCGGATGGCGCCTAGGGAACAGCAAGAGTTGAAGGTGCAAGTTGATGACCTTTTGCGAAAAGGATTCATACAGCGTAGTGTGTCCGAATGGGGTGCACCAGTTGTGTTCGCAACCAAAGCGGATGGATCGTTGAGGTTGTGTGTCGATTATCGTGAGCTGAATAAGGTGACTAAGAAGAACAAGTATCCATTGCCGAGAATAGATGACTTGTTTGATCAGCTTCACGAGGCTAAGGTGTTTTCTCAGATGGATTTGGCAACGGGATTTCACCAGTTAAGGGTGGCGAAGGATAGTGTGCCGAAGACTGCTTTCAGGACACCATCCGGTTTTTATGAGTGGCTGGTAATGCCGTTTGGATTGACTAACGCACCAGCATATTTTGTGGATCTTATGAATAGAGTGTTCAGAGATCAGTTGAATAAGTTCGTGCTTGTGTTCGTGGATGATATTCTGATTTTTTCCAGAACTGAGGAGGAACACAAGGCACACTTGAGGATTGTTTTGGAAATCTTGCGGAAACATCAGCTGAAGGCTAAGTTTTCGAAGTGTCACTTCTGGAAGAGTGAAGTGAGATTCTTAGGCCATGTTATCTCTGGAAATGGGATAGCGGTTGATCCCTCTAAGGTGGCAGCAATCCAGGATTGGGTTAGACCTAAGAATGCATCCGATGTGAGAAGTTTTCTTGGATTAGCAGGATATTATCGTCGGTTTATCAAAGACTTTTCCAAGATAGCTGCACCATTGACAGGATTGACGAAAAAGAATCAAGTGTTTAGATGGGATGATAAGTGTGAGCAAGCTTTCGTAATCCTGAAAGAGCGACTGACGAGTGCTCCTGTTTTGACCATTCCTAGTGGGAATGATGAGATGGTGGTTTACACCGATGCATGTGGTACTGGACTTGGAGCAGTGCTAATGCAGAAAGATAAAGTTGTTGCGTATGCTAGTCGGCAACTGAAGCCGCATGAAAGGAATTATCCGACACATGATTTGGAGTTAGCGGCGATTGTATTTGCTTTGAAGATGTGGAGACATTATCTTTTGGGAGTTCGATTCGAGTTGTTTACGGATCATAAGTCATTGAAGTATCTGTTTTCCCAAAAGGATTTGAATCTTCGGCAGCAACGGTGGCTAGAGTTCTTAGCATCGTATGATTTTGGTATAGCTTATACTCCGGGAAAAGGTAACGCAGTAGCTGATGCGTTGAGTCGAAGACATGCAGGATTGGGAGCCATGTTTTCGGAATGGAAGAGTCTCGAGTATTTGGCTGGATTTGACTTCAGGCCTAGATGTGAATTGGAACCTGAAATGTTGGCAAACTTATCGATAAGACCTACTCTTGTGGAAAGGATTGGCGAGAGCCAAAAGCGAGATGATAAGCTTGTCAAGATTATCTGTGACTTGGAATCTGGATTGGAACTAGGGAAGGATAAAGGATTCAAGGTCGATCGAGAGGGTTGGCTTCGGAAGCAAGGACGACTAGTTGTTCCAGATATAGATGAATTGAGAGATGATGTTCTGAAGGAAAGTCATCACTCGAAGTTGACAATTCATCCAGGAGGAAATAAGATGTATCGGGATATGAAGAGAGCCTATTACTGGGAAGGTATGAAGAAGGATGTTGGAAATTTTATTTCCAAGTGTATGAATTGCCAGTTGGTGAAAGCTGAGCAAAAGAAGCCCAGTGGATTGCTTCAGCCAGTAGAAGTTCCTACATGGAAGTGGGAGCAAATATCAATGGATTTTATCGATGGTCTACCTAGAACCAGAGCAGGGAATGAGGGGATTTGGGTCATAGTAGATTGTTTGACCAAGAGTGCAAGATTCATTCCTGTTCGATCGACTAGGACTGCATCGAAGTTGGCTGAGTTGTATGTTAAGTGGATAGTTCGACTCCATGGTGTTCCGAAGAATATAGTGAGCGACCGAGATCCTTTGTTCACTAGTGGATTTTGGAAGAGCTTCCAGGAAGTTTTGGGAACCGAGTTGTGTTTGAGTACAGCTTATCATCCCCAAACAGATGGTCAGACTGAGAGAGTCAACCGAGTTTTGGAAGATCTTCTCAGAGCTTGTGTTTTGGATTTCGGAGGATCGTGGGAAGATCACCTTCATTTGGTGGAATTTGCATATAATAACAGTTATCAGTCAAGTATTGGTATGGCACCATATGAGGCACTGTATGGAAGACCGTGTAACTCTCCGACGTGTTGGTTGGAAACTGGAGAAAAGTTGATACTTGGGCCAGAGATGATTCGACAGACTACGGATTGCATAGAGATCATTCGGCAGCGAATGAAGGCAGCCCAGGATCGTCAGAAAAGTTATGCTGATAAACGTCGAAAAGATTTGGAATTCGACGTAGGTCATATGGTTTTTGTGAAGATTTCTCCTCTGAAGAATGTTATTCGATTTGGAAAGAAAGGAAAGTTAACTCCGAGATTTGTTGGACCATTCCCGATTATCGAGCGAATTGGAAAACTCGCTTATAGATTGGAGTTACCGGAAAAGATGGCGGGTGTGCACAATGTGTTTCATGTATCTTATCTACGGAAGTATGTGCATGACTCGAATACGGTGGTTTCTGCTGATAGCTGTGAAGATTTGGAAGTTGATCCAGTTGTTTCGAGACCTCGTAAGCCGCTTCGTGTTGTTGAAACCGACACGAAACAGCTTAGGAGGAAGACGATTACGTTGCTCAAGATACAATGGAGTGATGATGTTAACGACTGTACGTGGGAGGAGGAAGAGAGGATGAAGGCAGCTCATCCTGAACTCTTCGAGGTACGGCCCTAAGGTGTCGTGACATCTCATGAATTTGTAACTTGTTCTATCTTAGAATTCTGCATGCTAGGCTAGAAATTGGATGCATGGTTTGTTGATTGCTATGGATGGTAGGCATGCAGAATAGCTTTGATTGTTGTTGTTTGTTTGGAATTTCGGGGGCGAAATTCCTAAGGGGGAGAGAATGTAACGACCCGTATTTTTCGTATTGATAATCATAGAATTATTTGGTCATTAGTGTTGTTCTTGATTGTTCGAAGTTTAGGTCGTATGGGAGTTAGCTTAAGTCGTGGGAAGCTTGGGTTGTGTGACCGAGTTAAGGTGGTGACCGACCTATAGTTAAGTCGTAGACGACTTAGGGAGGGTGCATGAGTTACGAGTTATTGGGTTACGACCTAAAGTATTGCAGCGACCTTGAGGAGTTAGGTCGTGAGCGAGTTAGTGGAGTTAACGACCTAAGAGTTGGTGAGTTAAGGCTTAGTGCAGTTTAAGTCGTGAGGGAGTTTAGGTCGAGTGGAGCGACCTTTGGATATAAGCGACCTAGTGATAGTAAGCGACCTAGAGGTAGTAAGCGACTTAGTGGTGGTGAGCGACCTAAGGGGGTTAGACGATCTAAGTTAGGTCGTTGAGTCCTGTGTTTGTTTTAGGTCGTTGTATTGTTAGGTCGGTAGGTTAGTTAGGTCGTTAGACGACCTAAGGTAGGCCGCTATGAGTAGTTAGGTTGCGGCATTGTTAACTCGTGAAGTTGTTAGGTCGTAAGCTGATGAGTCGTATCTTGGGTAAGTCTTTAGGTCGTATGAGTGATAAGTCGTATGAAGGCTTGAGTGTTAGGTCGGCCATGACGTTAGGTCGCGTGAGTATGGTGATATTAGGTCGAGCATTGGTGTAAGGCTTAGGTCGTTGGGCAGCTAGGCCGCGCGTATCTGTTAGGTCGCGTGCATGTGTTTTAGGTTGGCAGTGTTTTAGGTCGGAGGTCTTTAGGTCGGCAATAGTTAGGTCGTGGGCGACCTAAGGGGGCGGACGACCTAAGGTTTCAGCCTATAAATAGAGGCGCCTATCTTCACTTTTTGGCACCGGATTTTGAAGCAACGAAGTGCTGCCATTTTGAGAGCTCGACTACAACATTTCTCCACTCCAATCTAGTTCTAACATCTATACAAGATCGAAGATCGAGATTGAAGATCCAAGAGCTAAAGTTGAAGATCTTCATCCAACCAAGCTAGATTTCATCGTTTCAAGCGGGATTTCGACGAATCAAGCTTGAAGCTTCGTTGTCCGGATCTGAAGTGATTTGTTTTTGAAGTGTTTGGGTGATTCGGTGAGTGGTAGTTATCTCTCACGCGGACCCAAAGGAGTATATTGGATTGGTGGCTTGTTTGAGTGTTAAAGTTAAAGATTTCATGCATTTTTCTTAGTTCCAAGACTAGATTCATTACTTTTGAAGATGTTTACCTATGCAAGTTCAATTAACAAGTTATAGAGACAAAACCCATGTTTTATATTTGATAGATCTATGCTAAAATCCATGATTTCATATATGTTAGACTTATGCTCATTTATTTACGAAATTGCCATTATAGTTGATATTGCTTGATTAGATCTTGTTTGAATGCTTGATTGTTTGGATGTATGATTGATTTGATTGTCTCGAGTTAGCTTGTAGTTGATTTGGGACAAGATGGTTGAAGATGATTCAAAAGCTAAGTGGAAAGGCTCTTGAATGGTGAAAGCTGCTGTGGCATATGAAGCGGATGATGAAGCTCATATGGATGGGTTCGAGGACTTTGCTATAGTTAGAGGAAGCAAAGTATGATGACGAAATGGACTTTGCCATGATATGTTGAGGCGAAGTATGATGATGAGATGGACTTTGCTAAGATGCGTTGGAGCAAAGCATGATGTGGAAGCCTTGGTTTAATCCAGACGGGATCATCCCAAGCATGTTGATTACTCGATGATGCGGTTCGAGTTGGTGGATAATGGTGGCTCGAGAGGTGCTTGAGCTATAATGGGAATAGTCGTCGAGGAGGATGACTAGAAGGCTGAGATCTTATCGTTATTGAAGGTTCTAGCAAGCTCAAAGCAAGAGTACGTTGGGTAGATCCGTTATACCCAGGCGCGGGTCATGATGACGTGCTAGTACTCTGGGTAGATTCGTTATACCTAGGCACGGGTCACGAGGACGTGCGGAGTTATGTCTAGAACCGGGGTTGCCATTATCCCTTGACGGATGTTTGAAAGATGAGTTGGTCATTCAATTAACGATAAAATCAAGGCAATGATAACAGTGATAGCCAGAGTCATGGATGTTTGGTTGTATCATCATTCGGTCTCAAGAGCGGTGTTTTCTGGGTGCTTATCTGATCTTGGTTTAGGCCTTGGGGGTTTGTATTTGGAAAACATCGACCTTGACTCGAGTGATTATTGCTTTACTTTAATTATCTGCTTTGCTATGCTTAGTGTGTGTCTGGGGGCTATCACTGTAGAAAGAGGTGGAGTGGGATGATTTGGGTTCCTATTCCTTTTATCCCTTATGCTCTTTTGGTATGTTTGATAGTTGATTTACTGCTCACTAAGACTTTGTCTGACTCAAGGTTTTATGTCTCCTCTTATTACCTTGGGCTGTTCATCCATGTTTGGGATGGGCAGACTAGGTGACAGGTGGCAGGTGCTGATCTTAGTGGCTCACACTGATGATGACGAAGACGAGCAGGAGGCTTTGCATATTATTCTCATATTCTATGTACTGGATATTCCGCTGTTTGTTGATTACTCTGAGTGCTATGTAGTGAGGCTTCTTGTATTCATGATTCAGACCATGTATAAAGCTATTATGATTAGATGATGATATTCTGTTCTATGGGAGCTTCACTATATTATATTTCTCTATTGTATTTTATCCATGCGCTGTGAGTTTTACGTTAGAGTCTGCGATGTTTATTTTACCCTTGACGGTCACTCATGGCTGCCTGGCACACTTTCAGCGCACCATTCCCTTGTTTCCGTGCGGGAGTCATGGGCGGTCGTCACATTACCAACATCCAAAACCGGAAACAATCATCCAAAGAAAAATCTAAATCACAAGAAAACAAAACCAGGAGCTCGATCCAAACTCCAAAACCAAAATCCGAAAAGAAAAGCAGTGTCCAATCCAAAAGCAAAAGATAGATTTCACAAACCATAGCGTTGCAGTTTATCATCATTCAGAGCATGCCTAGGGGCTATCTCCGTCCCCGTACATGTGTAAATGACTTGGTTGCTTGCTAATAGTTCGTTACTTATTCCATATTATCCTGATTAGTGGATGATCAATCGACCACCATCCCTGGGTCTCCCATCATCACGGCGAGGGGTTGTCGGTGGTTGCTCCTGCTCCACCATTGCATTCCGAGCTCCGACATACTGCTGTAACTGTCCATTCCTTACATGCTCCTCGATTATATCCTTCAAGTGCCTACAACTGTTGGTGTCATGTCCGTCTAAGTCATGGAAGAGACAATGCCTCCCTGATGCCCTCTCTCGTTCAGAAGGCTCTCTCCTGGCTGGCCTCCGGTATGGAAGGCGATTCCGAGTATCCATGTATATCCGCTCCAGCGTCTCGTTCAATCCTGTGTATGTGGAAAACTTTGGATCCTTCCACCCCTTCCTAGCGTTTCCAGAATCATTATCCAATTTCCTTTTTCCTTTGTCTTTATCCGAACCACCGCTGGATACTGCTCCAACCTCGATTGCACTAACCTTTTTCACTTTTAAGTCCGTACTCGCATCCTCTTGCCGAAGGAACCTTTCTGCCTCGTGAAAGAATTCGTCGAGATCCTGTGGAGGATCTCGTATCAGAGATACCTTGAAATCAGAGTCCTCCCTGACTCCTGATACTGCTGCCATTAAAACCATCGATGGATCAGGCCGATCCACTGAAGCGACTGCCGCACTGAATCGAGTTAGAAAAGCTCTAAGCGATTCATCCATCCTTTGCTTCACTGATGTCAATGTCATCACATTCTTCGGCCTCTTGACGTGAACCCGAAACTGTCCCAAAAACTTTTCCACCAATTCCCTCCAAGTTCTGATAGTTCCTTCTCCCAGCTGCCTAAACCACATTGCAGCTAAATCCGTCAGATACAAAGGGAAACATCGAGCCATCACTTCTTCCGATGCCCCCAGCACCTCCATATGTCTGGTGTACCTCATCAAGTGATCAGTTGGGTCTGCCTTGCCATCATATACCTCCACGCTAGGCAACTTAAACTTAGGTGGATTCTGAGCCATCCTTATTTCTTGAGTGAACGGACTCCTATTTACTCCTTCCAAGTCTTTGTTGGCCAAGCCACCTCGTACAGTTCTTCTAATGATTTCTGCTAATGCAGCATTGTCTGTTGGGGGTTGCCCCCGAGGGAATTCCGGTACATACTCTTCATGTGGTTCACTAGCAGCAACGTTAGCTCTAGCCTGTTGAACTCCTTCCAAAGGTCCTCCTGTGTTGGATCCCGAGGGCCTGCCCCCAAGCCCTTGTTGATTGCCTTCTGGCTCCGTATCCTGTCCTCCATTGGGTTCCACGACCCTAGTCCCCTGTCCTGCATCCACAACAGCTGTAGTCGTTCCTAAGTTCTGCATCCCTGCAGCTCTCATTTGCTCAAAGAAAGTCTGCATCATTTCCTGTTGGTTCTTTAATAATCTCTCCTGCAAAGAGTTTGCCATAGCCTCCATTTCATCCCGGGTTATGTAGATTGAGGCCTGTCCTTCCCCAGCTCCGGAGGATGCTTGTTGACTCCCTTCCTGTTGGCTTCTCTCAGCCCTTTGCCTTCTACTATTTTGCCTAGTCATTGTCCTTGAATCCAAACTCTTTTAAAATCTTCAAATCAAACTTTCAAATCCGATGCAGCGGGTGCTAGTCTCTCTCAGTGAAAGCACCAAAGTGTTTGTGCCAAAATTGGTCACAAACCCCGAATACCGCGAAAGCACCAGTGTATGAATACAAATCAATAATATTCAAACACAAATCTCAGGTCTCAGCAAATATTAAACAGTAATCCCAAAGTAAAGAACAGAGACACAAGTTTTATAGTGGTTCGGCTATCTCCGGCCTACGTCCACTCCAAAGTTTTTATCCTTTTATTGATTATCCTTGATGATTACAGATTATTACAGCAGTTACAAAGTCCTAAACTTGAAATAAATAGCAGCAATGATGATACGGAATGATTCTGGCAGCGTTCGAGCGTGCTTTCTCTCTCTCAAATCTCCGACCCCTTTTCTGAATGACCAGGGGCTCTATTTATAAGCGTAGGAGGCTGATATTTCTCCTAAAATCCGGAAAGACCACTTCAGGCACGTGAGGGGGCCCACATGCCCGAAATCTGGAGGTCCGGGCCCACCTTGAGATCGATTCGAAGTAAGGTTCGAATCGATCAAGAAATCATCCAATTGAGCTGAAATTTGGTGAGAACATTCTTCAACATGTATGCAAGCTCCTGTAAAAATTTCATTGCATTTGGATCAATGGTTTGGAAGATATGATCGATTCAAGATCAAAGCTCCGTGCGTTCTGCCTGGTTCGAACCCATGCTTCGAAACCATCCTCTCCGAAACCATCTCCTTCGAATCCATAAGGCCGACTCCTTCGAATCCATGCTCTTCGAATCCATGCTTTCTGAAGCCACGTCCTTCGAATCCGTGTCCCTTGCTTCGTATCCATCATCTTCGAATCCATGTCCACTGCTTCGTATCCATCATCTTTGAATCCCTCTCCTTCGAATCCATGGAGTTCCCATGGATTCGAACCACCATCGATGCGAACTAACCAGTATATACCTTTATGCCTCTCCATCGAGTCGAAGTCCATCGATTCGAAGAACCATTGATGCGAACTTTACCAAGCCGAAACCATGCCATTCGATACGAAGTGTATCGATTCGAACTGTCCTTGCGCAACGCCTCTTGATCGATGCGAACCTGTTGGGTTCGAATCCATCCTGGTGGGTTCGAATCTGATCGATTCGAACCGAGCACCATTTCGTCCCTTTTGATGGATTCGAACAACATGCATTTCCCACCTTGAATCCATCATATTTCCTCCAAACGAACTCCGATTAACTTGAAATTTGAAACATAGCCTTTCCTAGTCCTTATCATCATCTCCAATCAATTTCGTCCCGATCGGAGTTCAACAAAATTTTGACGATATCGATCGTAGCCTTGATTCCAACCGATCTCCAATCCTGGTATTCATAATTCCTTGCCGATTTGTCGATATTCCAGTTTTGACCAAAAAATGGGATAACATGGATGTATTGGAAAAGTTTTTTGTGACGCCCCACCTCTATACCCACGCTAGCCAAGAACATTACGGAGAATGCTGTCAACTAGCACGGAGAATAAGGCTGTTGAGGAGCGACCATCCATGTAATTGCGTTGCGCGAGCATCGATATGTCAGATAGTATAACATGCATTTCTTATCAAGAGGGAAATCCGACATACCGACACAAACTCAAAGCTACTACACAGTGGCTATAATATCTTCAGAAACAAATATAGAAATAAACATAACATAAATCAGTCACAGATAATTCATATCACAAAGGTGGAAATAGATATGAATATTACACATGAAAGTGTACATCAGAGTAGTGGTCAAAAAGATCCACAATAACAAAAAAGAACAGATACAAGTGCAAGACAAAAGAATAAGTATACATCATAGAGTCTGTATCTCAAGTGTATACAACAAAATAAACTACCAATCTAAGTAGTTTGCCAAAAGATCAGATGAAAGTCCGATAAGGAGTCAAGCAGAAGCACCTGTAATATCTCAGTCTGACCCGAGTATTATTTAAGAAGAAAATAATAAACGGATCAGTATAGCTATAAATATCAGATGAAGTGACATATAATAAGAGATATGACATAAACATATAATAATCACAATGCCAAGCTGTGATAAATAAGTAATTGAAAATCAACAAGAGATTAATCAATATCACAATAATCTACTCAAGATAAAAAGGAATGTCATACTCCTAATTTCATTCACCAAGCCACAATAAATGACATATATATATATATCAATGCCCTTCGTAAAAGTTGGTGAAACATAAATTCCAGAAATCAACACACGAAATCCAGAAATCACAATAAAAAGGAACAACGACGTCGTACAGCGGGACATCCGATGAACCAAATCACAATCAAAGGGAACAACGACGTCGTACAGCGGGACATCCGATGAACTAAATGACAAAGACATTGCACAATTCTAGTCTAAAACAAAAAATGATCGTCATGATCAAAGAGAAGTGTCGATTACAGTAAGCTAGTAAATATATGAGCTTAGCATCATGTCCCATAACCACTAGCTTAGCTTAAATATTTACAAACAATTTGTAGATCTCCACTAGAAAATTGTCACAAGGGTTTCAATCGAACAAGTCCAAGAATTAACCAACAAAGTGAACGCAAGCGTTTCATACCACTTGTTTTACTAATCGTTTAATTAGATTTCTCATACGAGTGAGGTAAAGGTTTATATATACTAATAGATTGGAAAACGGTTTTATAAACGAATTTGGTATTAAAATAGTATTGAAATCGTTTGAGGAAAGAGTTTTGATATTTACTACTAGTATAGAAAACCTTTATATTTATAAAGTGACAAAACACAAAGAAGATTGTAGGAACAATCAATCACTAAAATTCACATACGAAGATGTGAATAAAAATCCAACGAAACCGATAAAGAATCCATCAAAATGGATACTCAAAAATCCCTAAAAAGGAGTCATCAAACTCATAACAAATGATAACAAGACATAGGAAACAACACGAATTGATTAAAGTTGGAAACCACGCGAAATAGGCGAAATAGGCAAATTAACATCAGGTCGGTCGGCCGGCTACAGAGCTCAGTCGACCGAACCTTGTTTTGAAAATCTTCTCGGGCATCAGGTCGGTCGACCGAACCAGGGGGGTCGGTCGACCGAACCAGGGGGGGTCGGTCGGCCGAACCAGAAACAGAGAAGTTCTCTGCACTTTTACTAGCAGGTCGGTCGACCGGACCAGGGGGGTCGGTCGGCCGAACCTGATGCTCTGCAATTGATGCCCATAAATTGATATGCAACCTCCACCAATTCGCAACCGAACGAGCATGGACGCTAGGGAATTATGCCTAACGGCTACCCGGCCCTATTGGCTCCTCGATGCATCACCAAACACATGTTCAAACATCATAGTTATGATTTTTAAAGGATTGAACCCAAAACACCAAAAATTGGAATATTCACTAAATCAATCCAAACCAAAAGCAAATGCACACGAATACGTGTTAGGAATTCATACCTAACATTCGAAGATAAATATAAGCATAGATGTGAGATAAAAAAAATCTCACCTTTTTAACTCAAGAACAAGAAGAAGAAGCTCAAATGCAAAGGAAAGGCTAACCACTCTTCACTCTTACTCAACAAGCTTCAATCTAAGAATAAAACACATATTTTCCTAAATTAGGTTTAGGATATTTTCTGAAATTGAAGAGGAGAAGAGATGGAGAAGATGGAGAAGAGGCTTACCTATCCTTCTCTTTGAATTTGGAGCAAGAATTTGGATTATCAAGAGCAACTAGGGCTTGGGAGTTTCTATTTCCTCTTCCTTTCCCCCATTAACATAAAAGCTTGAGTATTAGGAAAATAGAAAAGAAGTGAATGAAGAGGAGAGGGTTGGAACAGAATACATAAGTGGGCTCAGCCCAAACCAAAACCCTAAGTCAAAAGTAGCAAAAATCAACTTTCTCCAAACATATAGAGGCTTATACTCAAAAAGGTCGCAAACGTCATTTTGAACTCAATGGGGGTGGTCTGGAGTCCTAATTCGGCTGTTTGCAAAAAGTAGCTTTTCGGACTAAAATCGGACTAACGATAAAATATTTAAATAAAATATTTAAATATAAAATCGATAAATATGCGGGTTGTTACATTTTTTATTTACCTATGTTTAATTTTTTATTTACCTATGTTTAAACTTTGATCAACCAAAGGGGCATCTTCATATGTCGCTATTGGCGTATTTTGTCATAATTATATTTCTATGAACATGGTTTACAGATTTGGGATTATGTGTTGAATTTGAAATATGATTTGAAGTCAAATGAGGAATTTGTTTTATGATTTTAATTTTTTTATGCTCCAGCCTTTCGGTTATATCAATGTGTCTAATATTACCGTATTTGATCACTGAGAATTAATAACTATGTTTGGCTACAGCATCTGTAGCAGTTAGTTTTGGGCCTTCAAATAGGGGATGTTACACTTTCTCTTTAATGTTCATACTATATGTCGTATATTATAGTTATTCTTTTTCAGAACCTGCTTCTGAAGGGACAAAGTCTTCTATTGTCAGTATAATCAGTGCTTTGAACCTGGCTTCACAAAATATAGGAGATAAGCTTAAGCTTTTGATCGAAGTCATTCTTCAAAAATATTCCTTGATCCTAGAAAGTCACAAAGTGTTCGAGGAGCCTCCGATGATCAAGAAAGATGCTTACGGAAAACACGCCTTGGTTGTTGGTAACAAAAATGCTTTTTCTCTTTATTTCCCTATTCTACGCATTTCTTCCGGCATTCTTTTAACCTTTTACTATGATTTTTATAATGTTTCTTATATCATCGTATGATTCTTTCCTTGACTTAGTTTCGACTCTTATCGTCTTAGCTGCTAAGCCTAAGAAAGTTATGACTTTTACCTCCTCTTCAGCCATGACTACCAAAATTGCTTCCCTTATGGATTATATCACTGATGCTCTTAAGGCTATTAAGAGTCGCAAGAGAAAGATGAGAAAGACGAATTCTATTGATTTGTCTAGTATTCTAGTTCATTCCCTAGCTAAAAATGCCAGACTTAAAGAAGATCAAACTCTTTCTACCATTATTGAGGATCCAAATACAGCTATGACCATCATTAATCAATACTCCGGTTTTGTTGATTTTAATTTACCATACCAAGATCCTTAGGATCAGGTTGAATTTGTGCACACTTTAAGTCCAACTATTGACATTACAGTTCCTTCATCTTCAACTGCCATACTACGCTTGTACCAAGAGTTAGGCCTGACTCCTCCTCCCTTTGAATCTCTTCCTTCTAAAGCTGCGGCTTATCCTATCCCTTCAATTTTCGATGATTTTGTTTATTTATCCATCTAGTCCCCCTCTATTACCTCTCTAATGCAACTGCATCCTTCCACTTTCTCCAAGGACCATCTTCGTATTCTCTTTCAACAGCCTTTTGTGGTACATATCCTTGCATGATTGGCTTAACACAAACATTTGGCTTCATGAATCTTTATTTATATATTTTATATATCTTAGGCTGCCAAGCACATGTGTTTTCTTCAACAGGCTTCCCATGAGTCTTTCGATCAAATTCCAAATTTTAATAACTAGATTTCAATATTGATGGAGAGAGTTAAATTTCTTGAGGGCTAAATCTTTGAAGTTGCAGCAAAGGGAGATAAGGTTACAACTAAAATGATTAATCTTGTCTTTGACATAGAAGAGGAAAGGAGAATGAGGCAAACAGCTGAGGAGAGGGTGAATTTGCTAGAAAAGGAACTTGAACGGGCCGATACTGAAAATACCGAAGTGGCTGCACAAGCTACCATCTTGAAGGATAATATAGAAGGCAAGGAGGCTGCTCTTGCCTACACAAATAACATTGTTAAAGATGGTAAAAATAAAATCTTCTTTTTCATAAAACAAGCCATTTCCAAGATAAGAGAGAAGTGTTATGAGGAAGCCCTGTTCATCGCATATTACGATAATATATAAAATTATCTAGATTTGGACTTCTCGTCGCTGCCAATATTGAAACACAAGTTCAAGAGGATGTTCGACCTTAAATTGAAAAGAGATCCTGGGTCTTTGCAAGATAAATTTTCAAAATTAGAAGCCATAAATCCTCATAAATTGCTATCTTTGAATGATCCTGTGCCTGATAAAGGCAGAGATGACAACGGCGAAGGGGATGGTGACAAAGATGACAACGACGGTGATGACGATGAAGAAGAAGATGATGGTTTTGGGAAGGATGGGGATGATGGTAACAAAGATCCCGAGGAACCAAGAAGTGGCGGTAATGGGTCAGGTGGTCATAATTTGGGCACATCTGCTCACAATGTTGAATTCTCTAATCTTCCTAAATTTCCTGAGTCTCTAAACACTCCTTCAAAAGATACTATGCCAAAGGACTATTATGACCCCTACCATCACAGCAAAGAGTTAGGAAAAGAGAAAGTTTGGGCTTCCGCCTCACAAGTTTCCATGGTGCAGGCATAAAGTTTATCATCTTTAAATGCTTTCGATTATTTGTTAACTTTAGTTAATAAATCTATTACTTTAGTTAAGGGAAAGAAACAAATATCACTTTGAAATTTTACACAGGAAGAGCGAGAAGAATGTGATGCAACTAAATAGAGAAATCGAGCAAGTAGTTGAAGACATCAACAATTTGTATGAAAGGTATGGGTATCGTCTTAATTATGCCAATCAATTAAAAGATTTCAAAGATTTTGCCTTCAATGGGAATGAGTTTTAGAGGAGAACGTGGAGTTAACCACACTCTTTTGAACGCTTATTGAAGATGGGGATATTTTAGTAGTATTCCTATACAAAATTTATTCTAGAAATCTTATTACTAAATTTTCCTTCTTAGGGAAGGAAAGTGGAGGTTTACTTAGAGGTCTTCATATTAGGTATTCGGATGATGATGGGACCGATCCTCATCCTAGGAAATGCCTATCTCCTTAGGATTGAAACCATCCTACTTTCCTCCAATACCCTTCCTCTTAAGAAGGTCAAGTTCAACAAAGAAAAATTCATTTCTTAGTTCTACAAAGGGTCCATATTGTATAGATATAAGTAATTCTGTTATTGTATTATGTAATTCGTGTAATGTTTATAAATTTCAACATCTTTATTTTTACGGTTTAGTCTGTTTTCTTAAAATACACAGGTTAAAGATCCATTGGGCACCCCTATTTCAAATGAACTCTTAAGTAAAATTTTCAAATGAAAAAGAGATTTTGAGGAGAAAACACTAACCCTTAAAATCTTTCCACTAGCAAAATACTGCTTTCTTAGGGGCCTTGAAGAAGTTTAGACACAACTTCCCTTCTTATATTTTGATTCCTTAGGTGATGAAAAAAATATTTTACTTAAGCAAACTACTTTAATTGCGCTAAAGTTTTATGTGGTGAATCTAGGCCTCTTGTTGAGAGATTGGATTATCATTAATTTCCTCCAGTTACTACTCCTCTTGGGTTTAATGCCTCCTTCGACTCTACTTTTCCTATATTCGTGGGTTCACTCAGAAAGGCTCAAACTGCTACTCCTAAAATTAAGAATAGAATGTATAAAACTAGGATTTTTAATGTAATTTGAACCTGTTTATGCTTGCAAACCTTGTTTTTATTAATAAAAGAGCACAATTCTTATGGATTGATTTTATCTTCTTTTAATTATTTTAAGTAGGAAAGTCAATTAACGCATGCATCTAGCGGTCCTGAACCCATCTGTCGATTGGATAAAATCAAAACAAGGCTAATGTTGAACATTAGGAGACGCTCTTCTCAAGGTGCTCCAAATATACCATTTTCGAACCACTCGAAAGCATGCAAATGGTATAATAAATGCTAAAAGTTGAAATCAACTTTAAAAAGTATGAATGAAATGTCCTCGAGTTTAGAGGAGAAAATCAAAGAGAAGGATGAAGAAATTGAAGAGCTAAGAAAGGATATAGGGCAGTAGGTCGATCTAGACCCCAAGACTAAGGAACTGAAATTAATGAAGAAATTTCTCATCTATATCAAAAATTTAAGATTCTTCAAGTTGATCTGCTGAAAAGCCAAGTATCATGTCAATGTCTGGAACTTATTGTAAGTAGAGGAAAATCTAGCCTTCCTACTCCTACTCCTGCAAGGACAACTAGTTCCCAAGTTTCAGCCAGTAAAAATAAATTCTCTTCCTTGGAAAATACGTCTCAGGGCTGGATGATGGGGAGACTGCAAGTTGGTCTTGAGAATATAATATGAATGTACCTAGTTTCTTAAAGGAAAATGGGATGAAAAGTTTTGGAACACCTTAATAGGTATCAAAATTAGGTCAAGGAGCTTGGACGCGAGAAATATGCCCTTGAGCAAAAGGCCAAGACTCATAAGTGGGCTGATAAGATGCTCGATCATGTATTAAAGATTCAATTTAGTTCCATCGATGATACGAACATCATTCGAAAGAAGGTAGAGAGACTTAAATAATTACCTAATGTGGCGACACATCATATCACTGAACCTTCTTCAGTTGTTGAAGCTTTGAAGGAAAAGGTGCAAGACCTCGTGTCTCAACTGAAAATAGCAGAGGTTATGTCGCTTGAAAACTCCCGGTTGTAATCCTTTATTGATTATTTTCTTTAAATAATAGTTGCATTTGGCTTAAAAATCGATTATTCCTTCTAAGGTCTTGTTATCCCGCCTTTTGGTCAAGGCCGGGATATCAACAAATTGGCTAAAAAAGATGAATATCAGGATTGAAGATCGACTGGAAACAAGGCTATGATCGATACCATCAAAATTTGACCAAGCTCCAATCAAGTGGGATCGATTGGGAATAATAACAAGGCTCGGTGAGGCTACATTCCAAATTTCAGGTCAATCGGAGTTTATATGCTCAAGTTATGGATGGATCAATGTTCATGGAAAATTAGTTCATATCGAAACATTCGTATCGATCAAAATGGACGTAGAGAGTGTACTTCGGATCGATGCTTTCATATCGATGCTTTCGTATCGATCGAGAATGGATATGGATATGGATGACACACTTTGCACCTGGCTTTGGATCGATCACAATACGTATCGATCCAATTCCTGATCAATACTAAGCCAGAACGCTTGGGATCGATACAAAGATAGGTGTAGGGGATGGAAACGAAAGGCAGTGGGCATTCAGGGATCGATACAAAGGAAGGCATGTGTAGATCGATACAAATAACAAAGCTCTGGATGGATACGGAAGATTCAGGAGCCATTTTCATATCGATGGAGTTTGTATCGATCGATAGAAGGAAACAGTCAAGATGGAGCATGAAACATGGATCACAACGTGAGAAGTGGATCGATGCGAAAGCTGTGCACACAAGATGGATATGAAGGCTCGGATCAATGCAAAAGTGATGGATACGAATCACGGATATGAAGTCATCAACTAGCACTGGAAATCGAAACTTGGATCGATCATATCTCACAAACTACATACTGGAATTTCAAGAAATTTAGAGAACAAGGACTTTGCACTATCTTCTTTCATCATGATCGATCTCAGCTTGTTTGGAGTGATTCTTCATCGATATGAAATCCATATGGATCGATCGGGGATCGATCCCAAATCACCCTCGATCGATCATGTTGGCCCATCTGCACGTGACAAAAGGCATTCCGAGTTTTGGGGAAGATATTCCCAAATCTACTTCTATGAATATCAACTCTACGGCAACAAAAGGGGGGGATCATCTTCTTATTTTTTGGTGAAATTCCACCATTTTGGTTATTGATATTCAAAGGATTGTAAGTGTAATCACAGTATAAAAAGGAATAAAAGGATCAATTCAAAGTACAAGTAGGCCAAAGATAGTCGAACCACTATAAATCTTGTGTCTTCTCTTACTTTCTTTCATTTTAATTTCGTTATTTCTTCATTTTTACTCTCAACATAATTTAGACCTAATATGTGTGGCTGGATACTAAGAATTTGTGTGTAAACACTGGTGCTTTCATTACATTCGAGGTTTGTGACCAATTTTGGTGCAAATACTTTGGTTCTTTCATTGAGAAGGACTAGCACCCGCTATATCAGATTTAGAGCTCAGATTTGGAAAGCCAAAGGATCAGATCAAGGAGGAACCATGGTTAGGCAATTAGTTAGGTGGACATTACCAGAAAGGAGCCATCAAAGGGAAGTTAAGAGGATTTCTCTAGAGCTGGAGAAGATTACGCATCTATCTACGTTACTAGGGATGAGATACAAAGTATGATGGATTCCATGCAGGAGTAGTTAATGAAAAGGCAGGAGGAGATGGTGTGGAACCTTCTCGGACAGTTTGGACTGGCTGGAGCAACAGGAGCTGTAGGAGGTAAGACCCATGGACCTGGATCAGAGGGACTCAACAGGCAACTGGATAGAGCAGTTCAGCAAAGGGAAGCCCCCAATCAGCACATAACTATCAATCTAGATGGATCTAGGATGCCAGCTGACGCTGCACCACCCGGTGCTAATAGGAATACAGAAGTGCGCGACGAGGAGTACGTGCTCGATTTCTCTCAAAGGCTTAGGGGGAAGTTAGGAAATAAAGACGGGAGGCAACCCTTAGTGGACAATACTGGATTGGCTGAAATTATCAGGTGAACTATTCGCAGAGGTCTGACAAACAGAGATCTAGAAGGAGTAAATAGGAGTACATTCATCCGTAACATTAGGATGGCTAAGAATCCACCAGAGTTCAAGCTGCCTACTTTGGAGGTGTACAATGGTAAGACGGATCCTACCGATCATTTGATGAGGTATACAAGATGCACGGAACGATGGGGGCATTGGAGGAGGTTATGGCTCAATGTTTCCCCATGTACTTGACGAATATAGTCGTTATCAGGCAGTTGGAGAATGGATCTATTAGGACAAGGATGGAACTGAGGGATAGGTTTCTGAAGCAGTTTCGGGTTCATATCAAGAGGTCGAAAAATGTGATGATGCTGTCATCAGTAAGAAAAGGATAGAAGAATTGCTCAGGACTTTCTTAACCCGGTTTAATGCGGTAGTTGCTTCAGTAGATCGGTCGGATTCATCAATGATGCCAATTGTGGTAGTATCAAGAGTCAGGGACAACTCGGCTTTCAAGGTATCATTGATACGAGATCCACCAATGGATCTCGAATAATTCTTTCATGAGGTCGAGAAGTTTCTTCGACAGGAGGATGCAAGCTTGGATATGAAACTAAAGGAAGGAAACATGGTTAAGATAGAGAACCATCTGATGGAAGCTCGGGTAAGGATAAGGATAAAGGGAAGAGGAAATCGGACAACGATTCTGGCAGAGCAAGGAAGGGATAGGGAGAACCAAAATTATCCACTTATACAAAACTAAATGAGACGTTGGAACAGATATACTTGGATACTCGGGATCGCCTTCCTTACCGAAGGCTAGTAAGGAGAGAACCCTCAGGACGCGGGAGGGAATCGGGAGGGCATTGTCTCTTTCATGACCTGGATGGACAAGATACTAAAAGTGCAAGCATCTAAAGGATATAATCGAGGAGCACGTAAGGAGTGGTCAGTTGCGGCAATATGTCGGGACTTGGAGTGCGACGCAGGAATAGAAGCAACCACCGTCAACTTCAAATAACGATGGCATGAGGCTCAGAAATGATGGCAAGTTGGTCATTGACTGATCGAGGTGCTATGGAATTAGTAGCAAACTCTGGGTAGACGGCTAAGTCACTTTTTCGTGTATGGGGATGGAGATAGACTATGGGCATGCTCTAAGATGATGATAAACCATGATGCTCTAGTTTGTGAAATCTGCCTTTTCTTTCTGGTTTGGACATTTGCTTTTTTCAGCTTGGTTTTGGAGTTCGGTTTGGACTCTTGGCTCTGTTGAATTTCTGGTTTGGATTTTTGATATGGAATTCTAGTTTTCTGATTTGATTTGGATTTTGGATTGGATTTTGATTGGATTTTTATCTGGCTCTTTGTGAAAAGGTCATCGTGTATGGATTATGCCTGGTAAGGGGCAAGTCGCTTCGTCCGAACATGGCGAGTCGGCTTATTCAAGTCATCGAGTATGGACTATACTCGGCAAGGGTCCGGAGAGACCAGGATTCAGCCTAGTACTAAGGCCTTATAATATCTATCATTGCTAAATGCAGGTCGTTGAGTGTGGATTATTCTTGGTAAGAACACGGAAAGGTTATGGATTCAGATATTGGCTATGAAAAGCTAAGGATTTGGAATCGACCCGGAGATGTCATGGATTTGGTTATTGGTTACTGGACATGGATGGATTAGTACTCGGATGTTAGGTTCGGATGAATATGGAATTGGCTAAGGGTTTGGTCACTGGATTCGGAATCGGATATCAACTCAGAGCAGTCGTGGATTTGGATAAGGATATGGCTATGGCACTTGGATAGAATGGTTTAGCAATAGAATGGATTATGGATCGAAAGATATGAATATGGGTGGAATATGGACTTCGAATGTCGGATTTAAAGCTATTGAAAACACGCCTTCCCATCACAAGGCATGTTTTGGAAGGCAAATGTTACCCTGCCTTTTGGTCAAGGCTGGGATATCAACAAATTGGCTAAAAAGGATAGATACCGGGATTGGAGATCGACTGAAAACAAGGCTAAGATCGATACCATGAAAGTTGGACCAAGCTCCAATCAAGGTGGGATCTATTGGAAATGATAAACAAGGCTCGGTGATGCTACACTTCAAATTTCAGATCAATCGGAGTTTATATGCTCAAGTTATGGATGGATCAATGTTCATGGAAAACTAGTTCGCATCGATACTTTCATATCGATTAAAATGGACGTTGAGAATGTACTTTGGATCGATGCTTTCATATTGATGCTTTCGTATCGATCGAGAATTGATATGGATATGGATGACACACTTTGCACCTGGCTTTGGATCGATCGCAGTACATATCGATCCAATTCCTGATCGATTCGAAGCTGGAACGCTTGGGATCGATACGAAGATAGGTGTAGGGGATGGATATGAAAGACAACGGGCATTCAGGGATCAATATGAAGGTAGGCATGTGCGGATCGATACGAAGAACAAAGCTCTGGATGGATATGGAAGATTCAAGAACCATTTTCGTATTAATTGAGTTTGTACCGATCGATATGAAGGAAATAGTCAAGATGGAACAAGAAACATGGATCACAGCTTGAGAAGCGAATCGAGGCGAAAACTTTAGACACTTGACGATGAATACGAAGACTTAGATCGATACAAAAGTGATGGATATGAATTATGGATACGAGGTCATCAACTAGCACTGGAAGATCGAAACTTGGATCGATCATACCTCACAAACTACACACTGAAATTTCATGAAATTTAGATAACAAGGACTTTGCACTATCATCTTTCACCATGATCGATCTCAGCTCGTTTGGAGTGATTCTTGATCAATATGAAATCCATATGGATCGATCAAGGATCGATCGCAAACCACTCTAGATCGATTATGTGGACCCACATGCACATGAGAAAAGGCATTCCGAGTTTTGGGTAAGATATTCCCAGATCTACTCCCATGAATAGCAACTCTATGGCAAAAAGGGGGATCTTCTTCTTCTTTTTTGGCGAAGCTTTTCCATTTTGGTTATTTATATTCAAAGGATTGTAACTATGATCACAATATAAAAAGGAATAAAAGGATCAATTCAAAGTGGATGTAGGGCGGAGATAGCCGAACCACTATAAATCTTGTATCTTCTCTTACTTTCTTTCATTTTAATTTCATTCTTTCTTTATTTTTACTCACTACATCATTTAGACCTGATATCTGTGACTGGATACTAAGGATTTATGTGTAAACACTGGTGCTTTCATTATATTCGAGGTCTGTGACCAATTTTGGCATAAACAGGTCTAGAAATAACTCAAAGGCTGGGTAGAGCAGCAGAAGCAGAATACAGATGCTATCAACACTTCATTTTATATTACTGTGTTGACCATCTTAAGAACATTGGAGGCCTCTTTTTCTTAGGGATGCCCCTACTTCATTTGAAATTCATCCATGCGTTCTCAAGCTTGAGGGGGAAGGGAAAGAAAATGTATACCAACATTATCCGCTTCGTTAACCTTCTCCTCAGGAAGATTAGGATGATTTTTCTTGACATTCGTAATTTTTGTATGTGAATTTAATAAATAGCTTTATACTTGAGTAGTTGATATTTTGAATAAACCTTGTACTTCTATATTTTATTTTGGTTTTGCATTTGAACTCATTGAGTTGTTTAAGATTTGTGACTTTCTTTAAAATTTTAATTTGATTCCTTATGATCTATGATGTTCAATAGATTTCTTTGCTCTTTGCTTCTTCAAAGAATGCTTTTAGATAGGCTTTGATTTGAGATTTGCTTATGGGGTGTTATAGTACTTGTTTGCCATCTTCCTTGATGAGACTTTCCCTATTCTTCTGAAAGAGCATAAAGTAAATAATTATGATTTCCATCAAAAAAATTGCTTCTTTTTCAAATCGATCATTTTGTTTTATAAATGTCAAAGAAATTTGGAGAAGTTTTCTTATTTATCTTTAAAACATTAAAAGTTTGGTTTATAAAATTGTCTTTAGGAATAATTATTAAATCAATAAAATTTCAAACGAATCGAATTAGTTTGTTTCCACATCTTTCTTGGTTGAATGATTTTAGTTAGATCCCCATTACTTAAATTTCCATCCCTCTATCTGGGTTTCTTGGATGGCTATTCAATGACTTCCTTTCTCATATGGGATTAATAAGTATGAAAAGTTACTTATCAGTTTAATAGAAACCAAAAATCCACTCGATAAGAAGACCATAAATTCAATTGATAAGAAGATCAGAAATCCATCCGATAAGATTCACATTTCAACTAATAAGAGACTAGGCATTTGATCAATTTGGAGGTTCCCACTCTTTGACAAAATATTTCTAACATGAAGATTCATAATTTCTTAGATATCCATATTTGACACTAAGAACCTTGGTTTTGGGTAATAGATAGTTCTTGACCTTTCCTTCGAAGGCTACTTTAATTTTAGCTTGGAGCCAGATTGGTCGTGTTTAATTACATTTCCTCTTAGAAAATTGCTTTGATCCATTCCGAAGATGAAATTTCACTTGTCTGATTGATCTCTTGCGGCCCTTATTACCTTATAGGTAAAAATTTAGGCTTTAAATCTCTTTCGTTCCTTATTACCTTATAGGTAGATTTAGGCAATAGATCTCTTTCGCCCTTTATAGGTAGCGATTTAAGCTTTAATTGAGCCCTTATTACCTTATAGTAATGATTTAGACTGATCACTACATTTGGTTAGCCATCTTCGACAAAACCGAAGTCTTATTCATCCACCCTCTAGGAGGCGCTCTGGTCGGGCCTTATAGATGGAATCGAAGGTTGGTCAGTGCTTTGACTACATCATCTTAGGCAGACCAAAGGCTTACTCCATCCTCCCTCTAGGAGGCACTTTGGCCAAGCCACATAGATAGGACCGAAGGCTTGTAGTGCTTTGGCTGAGCCTTATAGGTGGGGCCAGAGGCTTACTCTTACCTCCCTCTAGGAGGTGCTTTGACCTGGCCCTTGTGGCGGGATGAAAGGCTTTTACTTTATTTTATAAGTCCTCTCTACGAAGTATTTCCCTTTATTAAGTACTTTATCTTAATATATACATTTGATCTTTTGCTCGGATCTTGTTAACAAATTCTCGAAGTTCTCCCTTTTTCAAGAAATTCTCAATCATCTCTTCAAGGGCTTAGCACGATTAATTTCATGTTCATTCGTTTGGTGATATTGGCAATAAGCATCCCCAAGAATTCTTTCATTTCCTTATCCTTCTTTTTTAAAGGCTAATTTCCAAACTCTCCTTGGTTAGAAGATTGATGTTTGCATCAAAGGTGGTAAGGGAACATGCACTTGCATATCAGAAATTCCTAGGAGATTGTGTCTTTGGTACACATTTGGCTTTCTTGTAACATTGGATAGGCAGTTCAATCCTAATAACAAGTTTTCTCTTTCAAAATTCTTGAGTTCTGATTAGTGTAAGAGAGCGGTCGATTACACCCTTCCACTTTTGGGCAAGAATCCTTTGTTATTTCATTCTTGAAGATAGTTCCTCTAGGTTGGATATGTATAGTTTTTCTCATTTCCAAGAATGGATCACTCCTTTTCTTAGTTTCTTTTCCTAGAGTAGGATAATAGGAAAATACCAGGGTAGATCCTATGTGGATTGGGTGTGTGTTCCAATTATCTAGATTGTAAGGAGTTACTCATCCTTTTTTGCCTAGAGTTATCAGTGCCAATTCTCTTTACACTTGTTCCTCATTGAATTGAAAACTACGGGTCACTTGATAAGTTGACTTGGAAAAGTAAGGCTCGGAGGATCCTTATTCGGAGGTAGTCATTATGCGGCTTAATAGATTATGCAGGACATGGAAAGTACTTAACCGGAACATGTTGGATATGAAGAGTTTTAGAGTCCTCTGTAGGGATATGCAGGAAATTGAAGGTCCTTAAAGTCCTCTTTAGGGATATGTAGGAAATTAGATGTTTAATCTCTTTTAGTAGTGCGACATCATCCCTTACAACACTTTGTTTTGTATAGATTCGATAACTTTTCCTTCCCCTTTTTCAATTTTCCTGTCTTTGGGTTTGATAGCTCTTGTATTGTTGAAGCTCGATGTCTACAAGTAATTTTTGCTTGTTATATGCTCGACAGCCCCAATGGTTCTTGAGGCTCAATACCTTTCTTACTTTATATGCTCGGCAACCCTTATAGTTGTTGAAGCTCGACATCGCTTCCTCTTTGAGTTCAAGCTCGATATCCCGTATACTTGCCATCCGCTTAAATTTCGATTTTCTTAGAGATTCAGTAAATATTTGAGCATTCGACGCCTTATTTATTGTAGAAGTTTGACATCTTATTATTATTACTTGAAGCTCGCTATCCATTATTAAATGTTGAGTGCTTGATGACTTGGCTTTCTTATGACTCGACACCCCTTGTCATTGTTAAACTAGAAATGTTCTCTTGTAGAAGCTTAGTATGCATGTTTGTAGTAATAGAAGCAAACATTTTAAAATTCTTGTTTTCCAAAACATCGTAAGTAATAACACCCTCCATCCACAGCCTTTTCAACTCATCAACCAAAAGTTGCAAATGCACTTCTATCCCTTTTTTTAGATATTTCCAGGAAAAATTAAAGTTAGAAACATGTATGGATTCTTCATAAACATTCAAGGAGGGATTGTAAGGGGTTAGAATATCTAGCCACGTTGAATAAGGCTTATCAAATGAAGCAAATGAGGCAAAACCATCTATGCAAAAACCAAGTCTAATTTTAAGTGATTCTTTAGCAAAATCATGATATGTCCAATCAGAATGTTTTCAAGCTTCACCATATGAAGAATGACATAAAACACCTTCATCTTATTGTCGTTCACTAGCCACCGCATGTGTTTGTAGTAGCAGTAGATGCGTATAACCTTCGCCATTTTGATGTAGTTGAATGTAATGCATTCTGGTGAAATATACACCTTTCCATTGGTTTTTATTGATTTATATCTAGGTTATTTATAGAATTTACACAATATTATATTTTTATCTTTCTTCCAATAAATCATGCATCCATATGGTAATGTGTTAATCTTTCCAGACGACAATCCAAAGGCAGAGACCTTCCTTTTAAGGGAGTACCAGTTGTCCATCAACACTTTGTTAGGTTGAAGCATACATTTATACAAGTTAAGAATTGCATTCATTAGGTTTTTCAATGCATTTTATTTAGATTTTATAGCGATTTGTTATATTTCGTTGACAAATGTGTCGATTTACAGCCTTAAGACAGTGGTCGTTTCAAAGCATCTAGGAAGTTGGATTTTTTTATTTTCGAGTCAAGATCGTTCTCCTAATCAAGTTCATCAGTCCATGTACTCGGACCAGTAGCGCCATGAACCATTTCAGTCATTTTATTTTCTACTTCCAAATTTTCTTTAATAGTAGGTTCATCGCAATTTACATCCATATTTATGGACTCCTCTTATAAACGTAGTATTCTTCTTCATGATATATATACATATGATAGTCGGGTATAAAATCATATTGATGTAAATATAACATCATTTATAATACTCTATAAATTTCATGCATTTACATTCTAACACAGACGTCGTTCTTCCTTAATATTTTTTATACTACAAGATGCCTACTTTCATGAATGCATCCACACTATTTCGAAGATGCAATAGTATTGTTCCTCTCTTTTTTACCATTCATGTAAACCAAGTTCGATCTTTCGAACAATCCATCTTTTGTACTCCCGACGTAAATAAAAATTACATTAATTTTCAAATAATAGTATTTTATTCTTAAATTTTTAATAAAACCAAATACTAACAATAAAATTACTATCAACAATTTAATAAAACCAAACAATAATAACAGTATTAATTTTATTATTTAGTTAAATAATTATTAATTTCAATATCATTGTTAATTTTATTATTAATTTAAATATCATTACTAATTTTATTATTAATTTAAATAACATAATGATTTTTATTATTATTTTCAATTATATTATTAATCTTATTATTAGTTTAAATAACTTTATTAATTTTATTATTAATTTTAGTAAATTTAATAATTTTATTATTACTGTAAATAAAATTATTAGTTTTTTACTAACTTCAACAAAATTATTAATTTTATTATTATTTTTATTATAAACATTAATTACAATATTGGTTTTAAAACTAACTTAACTAATATTATAAATTTTATAATTAGTTTATTATTACCTATAACATTATTAGTCACCTTCTTCTTCGGTCAATGCTTGTGAAATTGGTAACCTACATGTTCTGACTACGCCCGGTGTGGCATCGCCGCCTACTGCCGATGTTCTTGCCCAGCCTGTTGTTACGGCTGTTACTAGGCAAGTGTATATTAATACCAGTGCTGGAGATGTTGTTGTTCCTCCTGCCAACCAAAATTCAGTCGACCTCAACTTTAACTCTTCAAGCACGATACCTGTTTGTTCCAATGCCCCACAGAGTCGAATTGTTAAGCAATGGTCGTCACTCTTCTCTAGCCTTCCCCGGTCTGCTGGCAATTATAGTCCAAGATCTTTCTCTCATTTTGATGGTGATTCCCCTCCGGTTGATGTCATTCATGAAGGGATATCTAGATGGAAAGATTTTTTAGTGGGTTTCTTTCTTGACTCGGCTGTGGACTATGATGTAGTTCGCAATCTTTGTCGGAGTAGATGGAAATTAAGAGGTGGGCTGCGTGTTTTTTTCTTGGAAGGCATGTTTTACTTTAAATTTTCTATAGCGGAACAAAGAAGGCGTGTGTTCGAATCAGACCCGATCATAATTGATGATAAGTCCTTCATTGTCACCACTTGGTCTCCTATGGTCGAGCGTGCCAGAGAGCAAGTTTTGTCTATTCGAGTATGGGTAATCTTCTCGCATATTCCTAGTGTTCTGCAGACCTTAATTGGTATCAACTGGCTTGCATCGCGTATTGGTATCCTTAAATGTTTTGATTCTAATACGGTGGATAGAGATTGCTTCACGTTTGCTAAAGCCTTGAATGAAATTACTCCTGACAGATTGCTTCCTCATCGGATCAAAGCATGCATTGATGGGCACGATATATTCGTAAATGTTAAATATAATTGGAAGCCTGATATATGCACCACCTGACACTCTTTTGGTCACTGTTTGGAGACATGTTCATTAGCTTGTGGGTATCCTATTCCGACGAAGACCCCCCTACCTCGCCCCCCTGGGCTATAGGTCCAGAAAGCTGTTTCAGATTCTTCGCCTTTAGATGTTCCTTCTGCTCCAAATATTGCCGAATCTTTATTGGACACTTCTTCCCCTGATGATGCTAATGATGTAGCGACCATTGTTTCTATGATCCAGGTACCATCTATTGTTGGGATGGTTGTCTGGGATCCCCCCGATCAATCTTGGCATCATTTATCTTCTGATATGAGGTACAGTCTGACCTATCAAGTTTTTTACAAATATGTTGGCATGGGTGAACATCGTCTTATATACCACATTGTTGATGGAGATATCACTCTTTACACTGCTGGAGATTACGGCACAAGGAATTCTGTTTTGCTTGATATACCTTCCTGGGATAGGAAATTTCTCTACGGGCCAGACTCTATTGATTATGATGCTTCTCTTGCCTCACTGTTCTTGGATTTCCTCCATGTCAATGGGCCGGAATCTGTGGATTCTGGCAGTTGTTCCTCTTCATCTGATGAAGGGTAGCTTGTTATCTTAGTTGCTTTGGTACTTATGCCAAACACCTATTTTATTATATTTTTTATTCTTTTAGTTGCTAGGGCATATCTTCCTTACACCTGCATTGTATGTTGTGCGCTGATCATTTTTATCAGCAAGTGGTATGGCCACTATAAAACCAGCTTGCTCGTGCAAAATAATAGCTTTGTTTTGCCTGCAATTTTTTTTTTTACTATAAAACACTTTAAAAAAATGAAATTCATAAATAATTTATAAACTATATAACCTAGGTATTTCTACACTTTTTTTAACAATTGGCAATCCTACTTCTCTTTATAAACACAGTGATATTTATATTTCATAAAACATTACAAATCAAACGATTAACAAAATTTTAATAGCATTCCTCTTATCCCCCGTATCATATGCAAAAGACTATATATAAGGAATAAGAAGGAAGTCTTGTTGAAATTTTAGTAATCGTTCAATTGAAATATTGGTTGATGAATGATAAATATCATTAAATTTATAATTTGTCCAATACTGGGACGAATCCAACAAATAAAGTATTGGCTAAATTTCAATTTCCATTTTATTCAAATATATATATATATATATATATATATATATATATGATCATATATGGTACTTGTCTTATGATGCCAAATTAAGCATCTAAGTGGTTTCACCTATAATACCAAAATATTTTCATATATATTATTAAATCTTAATAAGTAAAAACTCAAAATTTTAGATTAAAAAATTCTGAAAAAACATTTTCATACTTCAAAATATGTTATTCAAATTATTAACACTTTATAATCTTATGAATTTATATTATAAAAAATTATAAATTCGTACTTTAAAATATCCAAATTTTGAAATATTGCAAATTGAAAAAATAAGATATTCTAATTAAAAAATGTGATGTACTAAAGGCGGAGTAAAAATAGGCACTATTATATAGTAATTAAGGGTAACAACCTACTGAACTACGTAGGTATGTGACTATTAATGCATGTTAATAAAGTTTTATATATAATAATTACATGAAATATTAATCTGAAATGATCTCAATCAACTTTTAGATATAACAATTAGCTAAATTAGTACCACACATTATTATACTAACTTTGGGTACACAGACTTTATTAAGGATAGATTGCAAATTAGGGGTATTAACTCAATTTAATCATATTGCAAAATAAGGACAACGAATATCACCTGGCGAATGGTGAGGAGTTGTTGGTGGTGATGGTTTGCACGATAGTGTTGATGGTTTGCACGATGTTAATGGGTTGTTGATGATGACTTGAGGCTTGCGGCCTCGAGGGGGGTGGTGTCAAGGAAGGTTATGCAGTGTCTAGGCAATGACGTCTAAGCTTTTAGTAGTTGAGGAGGACAACGTCGAGGGAGGATATTATTCCATGATTGTGAGGTGTTAAAGGAGTAAGGTTTATTAATTTTTTATAAATTAAAAAAAAGAGATGACGGGATCGATGGATTTATTTTTGAAGGCGGTGACGCTTTACCGATGCAACTAGATGCCATGCAATATACATTGCTAGGCATCAGTAATGGTTCGTACGAAATAATTTGCCTTTTATAATACTATTTAACTACTTTTGATTTATTTTGTTTTAGTTGTAGGTTTAAATCAATTTGAAAATGTTAAGTACTATTTAATAACATCAATATAACTATTTATTTTTTTCCTAATTATTTTTTTGCCTTTAGCATATTTGCTACCCTCTTTGCATCGCTTTTTTTTAAACTCGACCCATCTTTCCAAGAATTTCTATCTAAAATCTATTTGATTATTTGTATTGTTTCTCTTGAGCTACACCGCCTTCATTAACCAAGTAAATTCTTTCAGTATCTCCAAAAGTATCAAGCATTTGAAGAACATTTCAAGGATTCATACAGGAAGGAATCACGTTTAAATAACAAATGCCATACTTTCGTGAAGTTTCAACCCTTGTTCGCATTTTCCCTTTCTTCGTCTTTATCTTACCATTGTAGGAAGCTCCGCTTCCTTTTTGTTTTGTCTGATTGTGGTTAGATGTTATGTAGTTAATTCAAATCATTTGCACATTTTACTTATAAGAATGATAAGATAATAAATAGGTGGAAATTTTCCCAAAACCAGTTAGCTTGTCTCATAATATTTAAAAACTAAGGTAGGATTGAAGTTAGTTTATATTAGTTTTATACATGTCTTTATGGAAACTTATAGGCACAAATAAACAAATAGGTTAATTTCATTGTATACATAGCTCTATATGTAATAAGTAAAATAAAACTATAACCTATGATCACCTAAAAAAGCATTTAAAATGCACTTTCAATAAATGTCAAGTTAACACTGACCAATTAAGGTATTTTTTTAATCATGGGAACTACACACCTACATGTTTTTGTTTGCTGAATACAAATGAAAGACAATGAAACTGGAATAACCCTGTAGATATTCAAATAGTAGTAAATAATAATTTCAAGCACATCCATATGCAGTGGTTCATTGTAGTGCATAATTGTCAGGATCTTCTCAAAAAATTTGAAGGCCCCAAGCGAGTTTAATAAAGAGGTCATTCATGTAAAACAATTTTTTTTGAACTGGTACTTGGATACAGCATACCAGTGGAACAACATATCACATGTCAATATATGTTCGAATTACGCTACGTAAGTTTCGAACTTGTGACCTCTCACACCAAAGTCGAATCACTTAACCACTGGAACAATGGTGTTTGTCATGCAAAACAAATTATAAGTACCATGCTTTTTTATTTATAGTTATTAATTCATGCTCTAATACTTCATATCTAAATTGATAATATAATGTTCTCATATCCATGATTCAGAGCTATATACAAAACTGCAAAAGCTTTTTTAATCTGTTCAAATTATTTTACAATGATAATAAATTTATGAAATGCTAGTTACATGAATTTCTTCATTTTTAAATGCAAAATCGTCTATTAAATCATCTAGTTCAAAATACAATAAATTACATGATCTTGATTTTTTGTTGCATTTATACCTTAAAATTATGTTCTTATAGAGATCGCTAGCTTCAAAATAGTCATAATAAATCAAATAATTATGAGATTGTATGCTCAGGTTTGCACTTTGCTGTGCGATACGATAATACAGCTTTGAAGAAATTGAATAAAAAATATTATATTACATGTATGAAATAGGAAAAAAATTAGAACCGAAATAAAAAACAGTTAGAATAGAAAACCGGTGTAGGGAACACAAAATGATATGACATACCATGAGGTGTATAAGAGTTCCCCCATTCTTTGTTCTCGTTTTGTTTTCAAATTGAAAATTTTCTATGTAAAAGCCTACTTCATTAAATTTGTTCCATGATTGATATAGAAAAATAATTCTCCACTATTAATTATTGCTGCTAATATAATGTTTTCTAGAAAAAGTGGTCATCTAATGAGGAGAGACTCATAAACATTAATAAAGTAATAAAATAACTATATAAATGTTTGATGGATGGTATGTCTACAATATATGATCATCATCACATGGATGATCGACAAAAGCAGAAGAAACAAATATATACAATGAATATTATAAGGTTAAGCTATAAAGCACTTATCGTATGCTAAAAAGGTGAACATTTTAGGAGCGGGAATGCTAGGGATGTACTGAGGCATGCATGTATGCATGCAAGCTTCATTTCAGCTGCAAAGTGCAAAACTAGCAGGGTGAGCAGACAATGAATGAGTTGCGAATTCCCTGATGGTGCATTCAAATGCAGTTAGAGTTGTGGGTCTGGAAATGTGTGAGGGCTACAATAAAGACTGGAGTTGTTATGAACTATAGTTTCAAGTCAGAGCTTTATTTCATAGTAGGAAATGTGTGAAATGCATGTAAGCTTCATTTCAAGACATGTATATTTGCTGCATAAGGTAATAAAACTGCAGTTGCTGCAAGCCTGCAAAGGCGGTGGGAGAACATTAAAAGGATGAAGTGTATAAGAGTGAAGAAATGTGTTTGCTCAAAGCCATGAACTTCTAAATGTGTGTTGAACTACTGAAAAGTGGCTTAGAGGTCCGAGTCCGGTGAGGCAAATGCGGCTGTATAAAGTAAATAAGCGTTGAACGGTGTACAAACAACCAAGGTACCACATCTACCATCATGATACATATCTTCTATGTATTGCAATACTTCATAAGCTTATAATCACTCTTGTATAAAAACATTTAAACCATTAAACATATCTATTCTAATAGGATATGAACATGTAAATGAGGTTTCATATGTGGTAAGTACACAGTTTTGGTGTAGTAGAATCTGCAGTAGTAATTGAACATTTTAAAAATTAGGATTGATTTAATCAATTGTAGAATGATGAAATGAACAGAATTAGTTATTGTTAGCCCGTTTTTTAACCAAGCAGATTTCAACTAGACTTAGAAGATCAAAATGAGGATGAAATGATTCACGAACTTGAAAACGTTCTTAGAAGAACAGAAGAATCATACTTAAAAAATTTAAGGAGAAAATGAGCTAAGTGGACCACTAGGTACCGAGGGAACCTCTAAGTACCGAGAGGTTTTTCTTAAGGCCACCCAATCTCCTAATACTCCAAGTACTTCCTCAAGCAATGTGATCAAGTGCTTTTCTCAGAAGATTGGATTCAAAAGTTCAAAGAGGAAAAAAGGATCTCTTAGTACCGAGAGGAAATTTTAGGTACTGAGAGCTTTTTGTTGCTCTTTTGATCCCCCATGCTCCATATACCTCAAGTGTAATCTTATGTAATTATAATCAAGTGTTTTTCTCTCGAAGAATTGATAATCAACATTAAGGATTTATGAGAAGGCAAAGAAAGTAGGAAAAGACATGCGACATCAAGCTAATCATCAAAAGGAACTTAATCTTCATGGAAAAGAGTTTGAAACATATCAAATTAGAGATAGAAGAGAAAAATAATAAGATAAAGGATTTTCACCCCTAAAAAATCACCTGATACCAAGAGGAACCTCTTGGTATCAGAGGTTTTTATTGGAGATTGGGCCAGCATGTTCCCTCCTGTACACTTAGAATTGCACCTGAACTTATTCCACGTGGGCTTCTGAGGCTACTGGCAAGTTTCTATATAAATACTAGCCCTATAGCAACTAAGGGATGATCCACACCTTGTGTCTCTTTTACTTTTATTTTCTTCCCCAAACATACTCTATAAACTCCATTATAAATCCGAGATCCACTAGATTATGGTCAGATCTAATAAAATAGTTGTAATCGGGAGAGAAAACATCTAATAACAAAGATTAAAGTGGACGTAGGTTGAAGAATTCGCTGAACCATCGTAAAAATTATGTCTTCTTTTCTACTTTTACCATTATTTTATTAGAATTGGCACTTTTATTTGATATTTAGATATTGATGCCATTTTTGGCATCAACGCTGTGGTTCTTTCACTGAGAGTTAAACTCGAGATCTGAAATTTGGGTAAGATGAAGAGGCCTAACATCAAATCTGGGATTGGAGAAAATCAACTGAAGCATGAGGCAATTAGAAGATGTCCTCAAATTCTAATCGTTCCATCTATGTGACCAGTGTGGAGATAAAGAGAACGATGAAAGAAATGCAAGATGGATTGATGGCTCGACAATATAAGATGCTAGATGTATTTTTTTAAAAGATGGATGAATAAAGAATAGCTGGAGTAGCTAGAATTTAGAACCCAAGGCCAGAAACCAATGCGGGAGCTTTTGGAATTATAGCGGAGCAAATTGGAACAATTCTCCCATAACCAGAATTAGTCGGTACCGATAAAAATCATGTCGACACCAAGACAAATTTACTTAGGGGCATGATAAATTTGGATCTAGGATGAACTCTAATGCTTGGAACAAGTGATTCTGGAACCAGAAGCTCACCATAGGAATGGGAGGTAGGCTGAAGTTATGATCGAAGACTGTGATTGGATGATAACCCCATGATCAGTCCCTAGGCGCGCTTTGAGTTAATAGTTTGAAGGTGATCCTTGATAGGATTAGATGTTTTGATGTTTGCTAGATGCCATGACTTAGGCTTCATAAGAGATGACTAACACCGATTAGGAAACACTAACAGAGATTGATGACCCACTGAAATTAATTAGGATTTTACAAACAACTTGAACATGATGACTGATATTGATCATGGCAGTCGTATTCGGAGAGTAGAGCAGTGACCGTAAGAAGTAAGTCCCTTCATCGAAGAGTGAGCAGATGAACTTGCTTGTCGTCGAGTCCTCTCGTTGAAGAGCAAGTGAATTGGCTCAACAAGGATCAGAGGATCAAAAGCAAGTCCCCTCATCAGAGAGTGAGCAAATGGACTTGCTTGTCATTGAGTTCCCTCGTCATAGAGAAAGTGGATTGGGCTTAGTAAGAATTCAAAAGATCGAACCCAAGATTGGATGACAAATCTGGAGAGCCGAGCCCTAGAGTGGATGACAAGCTATTTCAAGAGATCAAACCCTAGATTATATGACGAACGGTCTGAAGAGATTGGATCCTAGATTGGATGACACTCTAAAGTGGATGAGACCATATAATGGATGATAGATGATCTAGAGAGATCGGCCCTAGAATGGACATTGACTTGACCATAGGATTTGAATGTCTTGTAATTAGAGTTAAAAAGATGAATTCCAAACGAACGAGGGAAAATTTGATATATGATATGATAACTCCGGATGAAAATGAATTAATTATTCATTACTAAAATTAAGCAAGGACTGGAGTCCTTAGCTATGACAGGTCTAAAACAACCTTTGGTTTGCAGGAGAATCCAAAGGAACTAGATGATTCACCAAGATCAAGACCAATGGATGGATGAAGAGCTCAACTATGAAAGATAGAATATTGTTGAAACTTATTCTTGAACAAAGCACACCTTACATTCGAAAGACATACTCTTGGGAGCAAGTGTTAACCCTCTTTTTAATCAAGCCGATTTCAACTAGACTTAGAAGATAAAAATGAAGACAAAATGAGCCATGGACTTGGAAATGTGCTTAGAAGAACAAAAGAATCATACTGAAAAAGTTTAAGGAAAAAATGAGCTAAGTGGACCACTAGGTACATGGAGGAACTTATTGAGAGGTTTTCCTTCTATTTGTGGTCCCATAATCTCCTTACACTCCAAGTACTTCTTCAAGTAATCGTGGTAAAGTTCTTTTTCCAGAAGAGTGGACTTAAGAAATTTAAAGAGGCAAAAATGACCTCTTGGTACCGGGAGGAACCTCTAGGTACTGAGATTTTTTTTGTTACTCTTTTGATTCCCCAAGCTCCATACACCTCAAGTGTAATATCAAATGATTATTATCAAGTGTTTTTCTCCGAGAACTAACAAACAACATTAAGGATTTTCAAGAAGAAGGCAAAGAAAGCAGCAAAAGATAGGCAACATCAAGCTAATCATCAGAAGGAACTTGATCTTCATAGAAAAGAGTTTGAAACACATCGAATTAGATATGGGAATGCAAGACAAATAAGATAAAGGACTTTCACCCCGAAAAACCACCTAGCATCGAAAGGGACCTCTTGGCACTAAGAGATTTTTGTTGGATACTGAGCCAGCATATTCCCTTATGTACACTTAGACTTTCGTCTGGACTTTATTCTATATGGGCTCCCAAGTCTACTAGTGAGAATCTTTATAAATATTAGCCCTATAGCAACCGAAGGGAGGATTCACACTCCGCATCTTCATTATTCTTGTCTTTTTCCCCATATATATTTTAGAAACTCCATTGTAGATCTAAGATCCACTATATTGTGGTCAAATATGATAAAATTAGATGTAATCTGAAGAGAAAACGACTAATAACAAAGACTAAAGTGGACTAGCCAGAGAATTCATCGAACCACTATAAAAATTGTGTCTCCTTTTCTGCTTTTACCTTTATTTTATTAGAACTGGCACTTTCATTTGATATTTGGGTGTTGGTGACATTTTCATGTCAATAGTTTTGTTTTTCGTTTTACATTTATTTCTAATAAATCTAGTGTATGGTTGACGACTCTTTTTGAACTTTTGTAGTAAATGGTACCATGTAATCCAATTGGAAGATTCTCTCCAAAGGATGCTATAAAACACATATTTTGAAAATCTCTACATGTCAATGTTATAATATATGAGATGAGCACTGTTATTGGATCATGCAAAGTTGACTAAGTTTCGCTTTATATCTTTGTGCATGCGTAGCCATAATACTTTCTTACATTGTTAATCTTTATGTTTTTTGAAGCAAGGTAGAGTTATTTTGCATTTGCCATTTGCGTTATCTGTCTATGTACTTGCCTAAATAAAAAAGTACGTACTTGGAGAATGTTAACCTTATTCTATTAACCGTTGTGTTCAAATGACAAGAGTATGGGTTTATCTTGTTTCCTTGTCTATGTGTAGCAAATATATATCAAATTTTCTATTCAATGGTGCATATATTGTGTAAGGGTTCATTAAATTTGATGCAATAGGGGAACTTACATATGCCCCAAACTTATAATAAGTTATGTTTTGGGTGTAGGTAAACTGACAAGCACATGTGTTCTTATTGTTATCAAATTATCAGAGGCGGTACTAAGTGCCCCTATTAGTTTCGTACGCTTACCTGTACAAATCAGCAGTATGGGTGCTTTTAATTTCAATTCCACATCTTATAGTTAATGGGGATACCTCTTTCTAGGCAGATTTTAAACCTCGTCTCTTTATTTTAGGGGATATTTATCCTTATTTGTTTTTAGAGGCAAATGTGTGTGCCTCTAATTCTTTAACTTTTAATCGTGAAGGAGAAAAGATCTCCTTAACTCTCTCTATATAAACTACACTCCCCTCATTGTTCTCTTGACTTTTTAGCCTCTCTTTCCACTCTTGTCCAGCCACCATCTCCCTTTTCATCCCTTGATCGAAAATACTACAACTCATGGAATATCAAATCAAATTTAAGGTGATCCTCCAAGCCATTATAAAGCTAGGAGCCAGGGTTGGGATTAGATCTAGGATTGCCTACCAATCAAGGTGCAATTCTAAGGCCGCCTCTATATAAGAATCTTCTATTGTTTATAATTTCAAATTATCATGTCAATGTGGATTTATATTATCATTGAACGAATTTATATACAAATATGTTGTCCAATAAATATATACACACAAGCACGTTCATAATTATACTATTGCGCACACACACATATATTTGTGTGTGTGTGTAGTTTAATGTTTTATATATAATAAAAAAATTGAATTATGTGTGTGTGGGGAAATTTTAAAGAATTTATTTTTATTTCTTAATTGTTAAAAACATATGTAATTGATAAAACCTGTTTATATATAAATATATTAATTTATAAATTACTATGTTTATATTTAAAAGCTTTTAAATTAAATTTAAGATATATTACTTTCGGCAGCAAAAAAGATTTATTTTTGAAATATACATATATTTTATTTGTAATATAAATTGTATATTGTTTTAAAAGAACATATGTATATATATCAATATATTTATATTTATATATATATATATATTAATATTTTATTTTATAAAATATAGTTTCGATTTATAAAAGTATAATTTTCAAACGGATAGCATTTTATTTTTTGTATACATACACATTGTATTTAATAATAAATATTTTATTGTAAAATTATATATATTATTTTTGTAAATTATAATTTATTTGAAGTATCGTAATAATTTTATTTGAATTTTAGTATATTATAAATGTGGATATTTTATTTTAAACTTGTATATTTAGAATTTTTTTTGAATTGTTTTACTGAATAAAAGATTAGATATTTTGAAAAAGTTCAAAATTTTAAAATTATCGACTTGTTTAAAAAAAAATATTTTAGTAAAAAAATTGAAGATCTTTATGTTTATAGATAATTATAAATTTGTGTTTTGGATAGCCAATGTGTATATAAAAGGATAAATGTGTCAATTGTGGTCCCAACACCTATAAACGTCCTCATTAAACGTGTACACAATATTCTTTGGTTCACTTGCATAGTACACATGAGTATATTTGGACGTATACTCATATTAAATTGCAACTTTGAATTCAAAATAAATAAATAATTTATTTAATCGGTGAAGTAAATAAAATAATATTTTATTTAAATAAAATGTTAAATCATGTCTAAAATCTATTTAGACTTCATAGGTCGATAAGATCTAAATTAGGATAAAGTTTTGAAATCTTCTTTAATTTCCCGCTATGACCTAACCTAGTTCTTTCATTGGTATTAGAGCTCAATAGCCTATGCAGTCTAAATTAGCAATATTATGGCTAACTTATTAAACTCCCATTTACTAAGATGTCTGAAAAGGTAGTGTCTAAGGTTGAGTTTAGGTAATTAAGCACTTTGCCTTACTTGGCTACTGGTCTGGCCTGAAGGATAATATATGCCTTCAGGTTGTCCTAAATATAAAGGCCCGAATTGATTTTGGGGCTTGGGTTAATTTTCAAAATTTGTTTTGAAAGTTAAAATTGTATTTTAAATTCACAATCTAAGTTTAAAATATGAAAGAAATTTTATAAATGTTACAAGATCATTTTCATATTTTTTGAAAATCAATAAATTATTTTTAGAACTTCATTTTTAATTGGTTGGATTAAATAAATAAATAAATATTAATTAAATTAAAATATTTATAGCGATATATGTATTTATCTTAAATGTCTAAGGCATATAATAAAATTTTCTAAATTAATAATTTTATATATTAATAAAAATTGTTTTAATTAATTAAATTAATTAAATATTATTTAATATATAATATACACGTATGTTAATATATGTAAATAATTGTTGTGAAAGTTATAGTCTATTTTCATTTTAAAATGTTTAAGATGAAATAAATTTATTAAAATGTTAATTGAATAATTAATTAATTAATCAAGTATGATTTAATTAATAAAATTAAAATTAAACATGTTTTAATTAAATAAAGTGGAACTGTAATAAACCTAAATTAGGTTTAAGGAATAAATACATATGTACTAGATATATACCATAAATGTTAATTGAATCACGATGGTATTTCATAAGAAATACATCATTCCATAAATCGATACCACACAAATAAATACATTAAAAATTATGATAAAGTTGTTCTTTATCATATACATACATATTGATAGTACTTGCATACTCTTTAGTTGTTGATATTCCTTAAGCTAAAGATGTTATGTGTAGTAGTATTTATATATTGAATAAAAAAGGTAACATATATGCACGTATTTATTGATATTCCTAAAGGTACGTGCATATATACTTAGGTCATCGCAAAATGGTGTTACGGGTGAATCGTCTCTTTCGATTTGTTGATATTTGTAGTAGCCCCACTTTCTACGTTGTATAAATTAATAAATTTTTATTAAATTGGAATTGTTTGAATTTGATTCGTTATGATTTATAAATTGAAATAAATTATTGGTTAATTAAATTCTAAATATAAAGTATTTTGTTCTAATAAATTAAACTAAATTAATAATTTTTTTATAATAATATTTTGGAATCGAATAAAATGTTTTAATCAATATAAACTATTTTGAGGTATAAATAATTATTATATAATTGAAATACTTGGAGAACAAATTTATCTTGTAATATAGCGACGAATTATTAAATAAAAATAAGCGAGCGTCGAATCGAATAAAATTGTCAATTATCAAGATGTAATTGAGATGTGAACCAATTTATACTAGATTGGAATTTATTTTGAAGATTGAAATTTAAATTTGAAATGCATTGCAAATTAAATAAAATTGAATTTGAAGATTAGGCCTAAACCTATTTTTCCTTTATCCACTTCTCGATATCTCTACGCGCTCCCTGACTAAGCCCGAACCTAATTTCCCTTATTAGCATTTTCCTTAATTCCAAATTAGAAAATCAATTCGCCACTTATTAAAAAGGATAAATCAAAGTCGCGTACATGCCTAGCCAAATCGACGACTCCAACGACATGAAAAGAGAGGACGACTAGGATTGATGACGACATATGGCATGATAGAGGAGCTCGCGATCAAGATGAGAACGTGACCTAATTTTGTGACTTGGATTTTTATGATGTAATTGATGACACGAGGAGAGGCTGAGGTCGAGCGCGACCTAGTGTAACTTGAGCGAAGGCGACATAGCGTTGGGGGATTGGGCGAGCGTGCTAGCGACATTGCTATTAATTTGGAAAAAATCGTGATTGACCTAGGATGGAGGCGAAGGTTGTAGCTGCTATCGCTAGGAAGTGAGAGATGTAGGGGAACGTTTGTGCGATTGAAGGCTGAGGTAGTGGTTCGGGGTTGCGCTTGCTTTGGTGGCCGAGCTGACGATGCCCTATAGTCAAGCAACGACCTGATGAAGAAGAGAACACATGATGATCACAGCCTGGTAATGCTAGGTGAAGTGAAGCAGCTATCGGTGGTGAAAACGCGAATGTAATCGAAGCCTGAAGCTTGTTTGTTGATGATCGACGTTTGACATTGTTTGGATTGGATAAAATGGATTATTATTGGATGATATTGATTGGACGAGTGTTGTGTGTTTTGGGTTGAGATTTGTTGTATATGTTGGTTGATTTTGATGACGATATTAGTTGAATACACTACAACAAAACTATCCTTTTACAACGCCAGTTTTACAACGGGCCATAAACAACCGTTGTAACAGAAACCATTTTACAACGGTTTTCTTAAGCCCGTTATAATATGTGCAACTTTTCATCATCTAGTATACCTATTACATTGTTGTCAGCTTGCCTGTTGTAATATGGTCATAATGAACATTGATTATTTAATAATTAATAGTAAATAAATACCACTAAATAATTAGGAAGTAGTAATTAACAATTAAAAACTAACATTAATAAAAAATAAAAAATTTAAATAAATTGAAAATTTTATAAAACATTCAAAATTTCAGAAAATCAGAAAATGTTAAAATAAATTAAAATTCGAAAAATATAAATATAATGCTATAAATGTCAATACTTATTATATTGGTTTGGCTTTGCTCGACAATTACGGTAACACGGGTGTCCCAAAATTTAATGGCATAACTCTCTTCAAGTATGCATAGAAGTTTTATTCTGGTTCAATATCGACATTTTGGCTCCAAACCCCTAAATTTTGGCCCCAAACCAAAATTCAACTTAAGAGACTGTCCCTCCTCCCAATAAAAATAAACTCCTACATCAAACTCTACTTTTCCAAAATATAAACAAAATCTGCTGAAAGAAATTCTCAATTCGCAACAAGTTGTATAATTTTAGCCCGACATCACCACCAGAAGTTAAAGACTCCGAGATCTAAATTGATGTGTCGCCTACTGCCGATTAAGTTGCCATTGCCTGGAAATATTCACTACCGCCTGAACCCACCTGTAGAGTTGTCGACGTTGCCTATGCTGGAATCGTGTTGTCTGGGAGCAACGACGTGTGCCGGAGTTCGTCAAAGTTGCTCGCTGCCGCCGCCTGAAGAATGTGTTGTGTCACTGCGGTTGTCGATGAGTTGTGCTACGGCCTAAAACTTGTCGACACCTTAAGGTGATCTGCATTTTGATACGGTACCAATATGGCAAACTACACCTGCTGTACAAGTATGGGTGCACAAAGCATCAAAAAATATATATATCAATGCACTAGGGACAGATATTGTTATAACCAATTACTTTTTGTTGCATTTCTTTTATTTCCTTATATTACAAATTGCTTGGATGAGAATCACTAGGAATGGTTAGCAAATGATTTCATGCCAGCTAGGAAATTGTTTGGTAGTGGCAGAGCAAATTGCTGTAAGCTTTGCTATATAATGTAGCATCCTATGTATGAATGGGAGGATGAATTTAGTCTTTTTCTTTCTCTGTTGCTTATTCTTCTTCTTCTTCTTTCTTCATCTCTCCTCTTAATCTTCTTCTTCTATCCATGTCAAATAAATAATATCATATCTCTATCATATGTCTACTTGCATAATCTGTGGGTTTAGAAGATATATTTTAGGCATTTAGCATCTGATTTTGGTTTTAAATTTATATTTGTATTACAGGCATGTACAAAATAATCGGCTTTCTAGTGCCCTTGATGTTTTGTAAGATTTGCCCATCAAAGATTTGTGATTACTTAATCTTTTCTCAGATTGTTTATTGTTTGCCTTACAACAGAAACTGAAAGTATAGTATAGAGATTGCTTGTTTCTCTTAGCAAGTGATATATGCCACTGATTATACTAGTAGATTTTGAAATTTGATCCTTCTTTACTCTAATTTTGCATGTTACTATTCTGTGTGTTAACAACTCTATCCAAATAAATCTGAGAGATCAAATTTGTAATTAAAATGTTGAAGTGACATTCAATAAGACTTCTTGCTAAACAAAATTGGTTAATTATATTTGACAGGAATATAGAGAATAACCTATCTTATGGACCTATACCTGAGAAGCTTCAGAGCATTCCGACATTCAAGTAAGATTTTCTTACTTTTCTGTGCTCAGTTTATGTTTGCAATTTTCCTGCAGATGTAATTAATAATTGCAGTTCAAGCTTTCTGTGCATATTTTTGTGAAAAATTATTACTAGTTCACAACTACTGCGGAAACTACCCCAAGGACTTAGCTTGTCAAATGCCTACTCAAGTTCGTATGATTGGTTGACTGCTGAAGGGGCAGTTCATGTTTGTCATTTTAACCAATTAATATGTGTACGTATATTTGTATATAAAGTAAACTATATTTGTAGTTTATAATATATTTGTATGTATGTCAGGACATAGCAGAAGTAAAGGAATTCATGAAGAAAAAGAGGGTTGATGTGGGTTTTAATTAACTAAAGCATCATGGTTCAAGGTTTGCTTCAATGCTGTTAGGTCTAAATTTTAAATCTTATGTTATTTTTAGTATGTACTACATTTTATGTTAGTTTAAGCTTAGATACGATGTTTTGTTACCATGCAAAGCTTTATGAATGGTGTAAATACATGAATATTTGTGGTATTTTGAAATATGAATTTCTTTTTATTTTTAGTAAATATGAATGTATATGGTTGTTAGTATAATATTTTGGTTTCAATGCCAAATTAGTTTTAAATTTCCAGGTGCACTGGAGTGTTTTTTTTTTTTTTTTTTTTTTTTTTTTTTTTTTTTTTTTTTTTTAAGAACGGGCAAAAACAATTACAAAAGATGATAAGATTAAGTTGGTTAGCTGTTAGAATAATTGTCCTATTATTAAGGGCTATTAGCTATTTTTGATTTAGTCGCTTTGTTTACCAGTTCTCTAGCTAGAACTTAGGAGTAGTAGTTGGTTTCAGTCTCTATAAAGCTATATAATAGCTATTTCTTTCATTCAATAATTAAGTCTGTTTTCAGCATTGTTCTTTGATTTTAACAAAAGACTCTATTGCAATGGTAAAAAACAGCTGTAAAAGACTATTGCAACAGGCAAAAAGAGTTGCAAAAAACCTATTGCAACTGCAAAAAACAGTCGTAAAATCATTTGGGCCTATTACAACATCGTATAAGACGGCGGACGTTAGCCCATTGCGAAATACTTATTACAACGGGTATTGTCCATTGTAAAAAGGGTATTTTGTTGTAGCGATACAACATTTAAATTGATTGAAATAAAGGCAATGAAGTAAAGGATGTAAATTTGAAACAAACAAATTATTTCGGTGGTAAATAGCGAATTCTAGAAAGATGTTTTATTTTTAATATTGGGATTATCGAATTAATAGAATTTGAAAGAGGAATGGCTTTTGAAAAAATATATATTTATGATTGAATAATTTGAGGATATAGTAAATTGAAATTATTTTGGAAAAAGACGAATTTTGGGATTTTATAAAATAAGGGAATTTCAAAGATTAAATTTTGTTTATAGATGATTATAAAACTACTTAGAGGATATTTATGTAATGAAGTTTGAAATCTATATTTTTGTAATGACGAGCAATTTGAATCTAAATAAAATGATATCTTGAAGTATTTCAAAGCGAATGTAAATCATTTTATTATTAAGTGAAAATTTGCATTTGTTATATAATGAGAAGTGAAGTTTGGAAGAAACATATATATTTGAGTTTAACTATCGAATTATCTCGGGAATAAATAATATAAAGTTGAATTAGAGTTTGATGTACTGTTTATTAATAATATTAGTTCAAAAAGGTTTGAAAATAAATGAGGAATTTAAACGATGAATTATGAAATTATAAATTTGAGTTTGAAATTTTTTTGGAATAGAAATACTCTTTCAATTTGAAGTATTTTAATAATATTAAAGTGGAAATTAGAAGTGAAAGTAAATTTTGAGATTTTAAAACTTATTGAGTTTGAATAATGGTTTCTTCAAAACCAAATGACTTTTTTGAAATATGGATTTTGAAATAAGATGAGAGAGTCAATAATTATTATTTTAAAAGGAAAATAAATAAAAAATATGTTTTGTGACAAAATATAAAATGAAGTATGTTTATAAAAAGAGGGAACAAAATGAAGTGAAATATATTGAAATAAAAGAAACCCTTCATCCCATTAAATAATAATTGAATAAAATATTGATGTGTGCATAAACAATTGTTGATTGCTTGTTACAAATGAGATGAAGTTATAATTACCTATCGTGTTGAATTATAAAAATGATAAAATGAAGAATAACGAATAGAAAAGCGGTATAAGCGGGTGTGATTTAATATGCGAAGCAGAAATCTGTTTAATGTTGATTAATTGAGGGTGCTGTGTATATAATTATATTTCATTGTGTGCAATCAGACGTCCGTATAGGGTGTATTTATTTACTCAACACAGGTATAATGTCGAATAATTTATTGAAGAACGAATATTGATGTTTGGATGTCGGTGAATTATTCTATATTATACACCCATATTAATCAAAATTACTTGAAATTCTGACTTAATGTATGAGTAAATTATATTATTACTTATTTTAATATATAGAGGGAATATGGTTATCTTCGCTTTAGAGTGGAATGAGGAGTACAAAGTCCCAACGAGTATGTGACGATCAGAAGTATTTTGCTAGTCTCATCCTAGCTTGACCGACCGTGGGGTCGCTCCCTGATGGTTGCGGCGACATGGCCCCTTCGTTGCATGGTCATATTCTGCTACATGGGCTAATGGGACGAATTCAGAACGAGCAAGGAGGTTGACGATGGGAGCGAGGAGCGAGGAAGAAACTAGTGATGTATTGTGCAGCTAAAGACTGGCGAGAGCACTCATAAAAATATTACACATTGGATCTCCCTTTGCACCCGAGAAGCATCAAGGCTCAAGTGTAGACTCGGCTTCTGGCAGTAGCAATAATAAAACACATTTATAGCAGTGGCAGAAATGAAATTAATAATGAAGAATAAAATGAATAAACTTAATACTTCTAAATAAATATGAATAATAGATGTTTGTGGCATGTTGTTTACGATGTAGTATATAATGTGTGATGTGTGATGTTTGCGATGGATGTTTTGATGTTTGATGAATATTTAGATGTTTGATGAATGATGGATGTTGTTTTGATGTATTGTGGATGTTTTATTATTCCTTTAGATCAATTTCTTATTACGTTGTGTATAATATCCTTTGAGATACCACATATATTCTCACCATTGAATATAGAAATAGTCTGACCCGTTTATTATTTATATAATACTTAGATCAGAGCAAGACATTCAGATTCAGGGACGATATGACTGGATGTGCTTATTGGACTTAGTTGGAGACTATATTACTAGTTCTATTTTATATTATATATTTGTACTTGTGTATGTATATGATGTTGGGTTAGATGTACTGGATTCATCATATGTATATAATTAAGATTTAGTGGGAATTTGACTTTTTGTATCCCACTTAGATTTATGTGATGTATTACATTTTCATCGCTACATTGATGATTCTGTGTTCTTTGTGATTTATTTATATCATGTATTGTTCTATCCTTGGGCACTGCACGTGTTCATTGCTTTGTACCGAGACTGTTTACGTCAAGGTAAGTAATTTTTATATTATGTGACATGTTCAGTGTTGGTCCAAGAGAATATTTACGCGTGTCTCACCCATATCGCCTCGTTCTCCATGTTACTCAACAATATTATTCATTAATACTCTTGAGTAATTTGAGTATAGAAGTGGGATGTTACAATATTCATCAAGCTCGAGATAAAAGTAGGAGTTTAGGACAAAGACCACGAGTTAGGGTTTATGTATTATGCAACCAATAAAGTGTTATATATTGCTTGTGGTCTTGTGATCTTTTATTATTCCTCAAGGTCAAAATCCCAAGATAAGCGAGTCCTAACACTCACTAGAGAAATTGAAAGATTTCTATGTTTCCTTTACGGTTTTATGTAATATAAATTCTAGTGGGAACTTGTTAGGTAAATGAAATTTAATATCTAATCTACCTAATAATATAAGAACATCTGCCATGTATAAAAATATACTTCGATAAATTTTGTACAATTAATGTAATTGATAAAATGTTCATCAATTAAAATATACTAATGAACCGAATTAAGATTAAAATAGAAATATAAACATATATTCACCATTAAACCCTTTGGTAAGTTATTGCTTCAAGATCCATGCAAGTGCGTAGTTATATAACCACTAAAATATTCATCCTTTGGTCACTTAGGTGTTTATTTACCCATGTATTGTATTCTTTGAGTTTTGAATGCTAAAAGAAATACAAGAATGTAAATATTTGATTCATAATCGATCACGTATAAATGTTACATGGAAAACAATCACGATTCATGGTGTATGAAACCAAGATGAAATTAATTCATTTGAAATAAACAAGTAAATCAAAATGCGAGATCATGTATTCAATACAATTGAATACAATAAGGATCTTGCTTTGTTAGATATAGCACTAGACCAAGAGCTACAAAATGCGCGTAGAAACTTTATCACAGATATATCTATTTATTCAGTTTATATAGAAGTGTAACTAATTTGATATCCATAAACTTTAAGGATGACCGAATGCATTTTTGTAAAGTGTTCGTCATGTCCTTGTAGTAAAAATTTCCTTTATATGGTACAACCATTTAGATTGGAAAGAGAATGTACGAGTGGATGTAACTTAAGGCAAATTTAGGATGAAGAGAGAGAATGTGCACATCTGGTTCATGTAGCGATATAGGAAATGTAATGACCTGAAAATTTTACCGCTTTGAATGGAGATATTTAGTTTATTTAAATATTCTAATTTGATTCAAATATGATAAATAATAGGAAAAATCAAATTTTAATAAAATGATTCAATTTTTGTTGATATATTTTAAATGAATTTATAGGGTTTTTCCATAAATTTTAATTCAAAAATATTTAAATTATCGTTTGATGTATTTTTCAACAAATGTTGGTATTTTCGAAGTTTACAAAATGAGATAACAAGAATTGTGAACATTTTTGTACGCGATCTTATTTTTGTTTTGTGGATTGCGATTTGTATGCAAATTTTTTTTTTGTATAGCATACTGCTGAAAATTTGTAAATTAACCTTATACTTTTCTTCATTTTCCACTCCCCTCTTTTACTTTTCATTTACCTCTTCTCTCTCTTTCAATTTTTCTTTATAGTAAAAGAAAAATCTAAGCCCCCTCTTTCAAAAATTAAGAACAAATTATTTAATCAACGAAAAATCACTATATCGAATCTGTTGAGTTCGTAGTGTCATAGACTACAAATTCATAGAGTTTGGTAAGGTGCGATGAATGTTAGGCATGTTCGATGTGGTGGAGCTATGCTAGGTTATGGGATAGCGAGAGATTTAGGTGTCGATTGGTGAATTGGAGTGTACAGTGGAGCTTGTCATGCGAAAGAGCTTTAGTGGCCAAAGTATGGTGGGTTGCGATTGAGGAATGGGAATCATGATTTTGCATATGCATGAGGAGGGAGGGCTAGGTCATGATGATGATGGGTTGATCAAGTTCGAAGTGATTGGGTCCAACGAGTCGAGATTGAGGAAAGGAGTTCATCGGCGAAATCTGTTCATCGAACGGTGGAGAGTAGCTCAATGTCCTGGTGAATCGTGCATGGTAGAGGGGAGTATCTTTGCGCATGTACAAGCAGTGACTGGGGAAGAAGGTTTTGTGAGAGGGATTAGTGATTTAATTGGTAGTTAGTGTGTTAGTAAAATAATTAATTAATGTTTTGATTTCAAAATATTATAAAACGAATATCTCTCTTATACAACGTCCAATCAAGATGCGGTCTTTTGCATTGTGCTCGTAGGAGCGATATCTACATACTAGAACTAATTTTGTCTAGTTTGAAGAAAGTGGAATTTTAAGCTAAAATCGAACGCCATCGGATTTTAGATCAAACTGGAATGCTTACGCATCTGCCGGAATTTCGATGAGTTATCCCACCTTTGAATGAACAGTATATTAATATATAGTAGATATAATTTTTTTTGTGTTTGACTGATTTAATGGTTTGGTTTTGTTGAATTTTCGCTTTGTAAAGTGAACGACATATAAAATGAAATATAAGGAATTTTGTAGAGGAATCCGGACTCCTTGTTATTATTGATTTTAGTTTTAGTTATATTCTAATTATATAGCATTTTGAATGTCAAAACTTCGTAGTTTGGCCATTTTGGATGTGACATCGATATATGTTGAAAGTTGAACCATTTTAGTTATAAAGGCAATAATAGCATTGGTTAAGTGCTATGGTAGCTCCGGACCTCATTTTAATATTTTGAAATAATATTATTTGCTTTTTGGATTTGAAGTTGGTTTTGATTCAGAGAATGATTTTTGGATGTGACTTTTGGAATTTTCTATGGCATTTTATTTAAAAGCGGGTTCTGGACTTTTCTATTTTACCTCAATCTTTTAGAAATGTTTAAAAAGTATTTTGGAAAATATTTATCTTATGGAAAAGTTAATATAATAAAGGATGTTTATTTTAAATAAAAAGGGGTATTTATCTTTTATAATAAGTGATTTTGTTTAGAAATAAGATAGAAATATTCTGAAATAAATATAGGTGAAATGCTTTATATAGAAATGTTATATAAAAGAATAGATTTATAAATGGTATTTATAAAAAAGTATAGATTTATAAATGGTATTTTATAAATAAGGGAATAGATTTATAGATGGTATTTTATAAATAAAAGGAGAGGTTTATAATAAAAGAATAGATCTATAAATGATATTTTAAAAAATAAAGATAATCATTTAGATAAATTGTGAATTTATAGTGAAACATGGAATGCTTTGTTTTATGGGAAGTATTTAGTCCTATCGAGAATGAAGATTTGGAATAAATATATGAGATTTAAATTAAAATGTTTTATAAAAGGAGTTTTATAAATGAATTTGGAGTTTTATAATTAGATTTGGAGATTTATAAAAGAAGTTTTACAAATATAAGTGAGATTTATAAATGGGGTTTTATAAATATATAAGAGACTTATAAAAAGGAGTATTATAAAAGGAATGAAGTTTAATTTCTGTAAATGATCATTTGAAATTATGGTGGTATGGAAAACATTCTTTTCATACTTAACACCAAACTCCAAGGTAGGGAAACTTATCCTGAGAATTAAGAACGTATATCGAGGCAGGGATTGTTAATCGAGGGATGGTACAAGTTTGAAATAGGAAAGTGGTGATAAGTATATTATCTAGTTTATATACGATCCATTTACTTATACCAAAAGTGTTTTGTATTTGCTGTTACCGATGTTTTAAATAACATTTGTTTTAATCTAAATAAGTTTGGTTTTGGAAGTGAAATCTTTCTTAAGATTTTTAAATATACTTGTACCATTGATATAAGTATATGGAGACATTTTATAAGTATTAAAAGTGAAATGATTTATGAATATACTTATACCATTGAGATAAGTATTTGAATAATTTCAAGTATTGAAAGAGTATAGAGGGTTTGTGAATATATCTTTGTAAAGGTATTTTGATACAAGTATTTACAAAGTGGTTTTAGTTAATGATAGGATAAATTAAAGAAGCTTGGTGTTGCTTGTATGCTTAACCCTACTTGTTTTCCATGTGAAATTAAATCTCTGATTTAATTGTTCATTTATTTGATACTTAAATGACCAACTATCAAATGTTGGTCAGTTTTTGAAAACCACCGTTTGTCGATTCAGAGAGAACGGTGTCGATTCAGAGAGAACGGGATCAAATATATTATCCGAAAATCACATCGAACCGACATATGCATTTGAATTGGAGGCATTTTGTCGATGATGGGATCGAAGATGGAGTTCTTTGAAGTGCAAGGGCTACATGCTACTAATTATGAGGATGTAATAAAGTAGTGCATTTGGCTTGTCCATATCCTGAATAACTTGTATGTATGAATGATGACATTGCATTGTTGCCTTGAGGGCAGTGTTAGCATTCCAAGTGGGATTTACTATATAAAGGGTAAAACGTAGCCTCAAGCTTCACAAATAGGGATGACTAAAACATGGGATATGCGACAGGGCTATGTGGGTTGCACCCATTAGGGTATGTCATCAACCTTATTGATCACTATCTATGAATATATGTATGTTGCGAGCCTGAGGAAACAGGTGGCAAAGCAACAAGGGTATTGACACATTCGGTACTGTCCAGTAAGAGGTAGGCCGGTTCTATTTTGGCGCAGGTCTAGACGAGGCACTCAGAACATTTTCTAGAGGGGTATTATGACAGGCGATACCTCAATGCCTTGTCATTATATGGAATCCATTCTCCAGTACGTGTATTTATGGACTTAGTTGTATACTTAATATGCTGGAATGTAATTAGTGTAACTATTTCAGTTATGATTCAATATTTATTTTAAACCCTAGACATTATTATATTATCACAAGATTTCTTATAAAATGATTTGGTTATCATAAGGTAAAAACATATCCGTGTTTATGTGCGGCGTGGTCTTATGAGATACATTTATTTTTCAAAGACAACATAACATTAAAATCCACATAATGCGTGTTTACCATGCTGGTTTACTAGACTAATTCGTGCGTTATTTTCTTATAATGGGCAGTTCTATTTTCTTATAATGCTCAGAACTGCCCAAGCATATTTTCAAATTTAGTTATGGATGCTTTGGAACTTCATGAGACGAGTTGGATGCCTCTAACACGTATTCACGTATCTTTAACTTCCACTACATTATTTGTTTGTATTTATCTGCATTTGTGAGGGCAGGTTGTTATAACTGTCCAGGTCGATAATACGTTAGTTTACTTTGATTGATGTATGTATATTACAGTTTTCTTTTGCAAATATCTATTGTATATTATACGTTACTCGTCACGATGTGAGATTCTATTCTATCTTTTCTTTCATCACAACAATCTATCATTTCTGCACTTGGATGCTCGGTATGTAAATACTGTGGATGTATTAGTGTCGACTTTTGAGGATCAATAAGGCAGGCTATTATAGGAAAGGAAAATTGTATGAAATAATAATGGATGCTTTACATGGAATGAGAAATATGTTTAATATTCCAAAATGTATTTTCATGCAGAAATTGTTTCCTATGAAAATTATTTCTTTGAGTTTAATATAATTGTTCTGAAATTCTTAATTTTTAACTAGCTACGGTAAACGAAATATAAATCCCATATCGGGTGGAGCTTCATATTTCTTACAATGTTATAGTGATGGTGGAAATAGTGGGAGCATGCCATATAACACTTTTAAATGGATGCATTAGGATATGAAAGATTATTGCCATATACATACCAAATATTATTTATAAAATAATAAATGTTTTCATTATTGACTGAATGTATATATAGTTTTATTTTGTTATGAATATTTTGAATATTCATTATAAATTAAATCGAGACTAATGGTATTTGTTGCATTGGCATATTAAATAGATGTATCTAAAATTTTGATAGTTATTTTGGAATTATAGACTAGGTCATATCTTCGAGAAATAATTCTTTAATCATATGATTGTGAATCCTATGGTACCAGTGAATTGTATCTTAAACGATTAAGGACAAAGCACCCATTCAGGGGGAGCAACGAAAGAGTTGGTGAATTATTCGGATGGATGCATAGAGATGTATATAGTCAAAATTTTAATGATATCAATATGGGTCTACATACTTTGTTTAATTCACAATCGAATTATTATAGAAATAACATGTATATTTAATACACAAGTAATGTATTTATGATAAGTTCATTGAATATAAAATGGAAGTAGAAAATGTAACATACAATGGAAATTAACAATTCAATTTAATTAAATAGGAGAGTATATAGGAAAATAGCTCCAAAAGTATCGATAAGGAGTGATTGGACTTTGTCGGACAAAATTCGATTGATAATGAGTGAAGTTGAGTTAACTTCTTTCTATAAGGTCATGTGCTTAAGTGTATGTACATAAGGTTAAATTTAGTTAATCCAAAGCATAGTTTATGAGATCACATAAGAGAAGAGTTGATGAGAAACCCCTATAAATCATAGGTGAAGGAGTTGACAAGTTATGCCAATCGAGAGACCCCACATAATATTTGCTTATGAGGGATCTTGTGTAAATCACTCCAAAGAAGTTTGGGACCAATAAGTATTGATTAGTCAACTTACATTATGAACAAAAATTTAGTAACTAAAACCAAATCATATATATATATATATATCTGTGTGTATGTAAAGACAGTTCACAAAATGTATATGAATACTTATTCCGTTGCAATGAGAAAAATTGTTATTTCAAGGATCGCCAGCTTCGTAACAAAATTTCAGAAATTATTGGTAGTAAAATGGACTTGGATACGTTCCAAAGAAAAAATTGATCACGAAGGATGAAATGAAATTAGCCAAGCGTAAACAGACACAAGTAATAAGAACATCTAATAAGAACTCTCATATAATTGAAACAAACTGTGAGTTTCTTATTGACGTTGAGAAAAGAACTCCTCAGTCAAAAAAAGACCGTTAACAGTATTGAATCTACCATATAGCCCTAATGCACAAATATGAAATGAATTCCAAGTACATTATCAAACTACGATTGTGAGAGTTGTACCAAAGGGATATGATCCATCGACCATAGATGTGACTTCGAGAAGATGACTAATGTAGTTGAAATATAGTAAGCAACGTTGATAAGAATATCATCATAAATTTCAATTATTGAAATTAACGTAATAGATTCATCATTTAACATACTTAAGTTAATTTAGATTTTACTCACAAAATTATAGCCATTATGATTTTAATTTTTCGTACATGTATGTTAAAACTGAAATTCCTAATAATGATTTAAAATAAGCTATTTGCATATTACAACTAAAGTGTCTCGAAGTCAGTAGGAGCGATTCTGAGTTTGTGAGTTTCATATATGATTGAAGAGATGATACAAAGCATAGTACGATAAACATTAGAGTTAAACAAGTACTTGTACAGAAATATTAAATTTTAAAATTTTCGATCAAAATGCAGAGGAAGCATGTGTCTGTAAGAAATAATATTAAGGTACAAAGATATTTCTAAAACTATAAATAAATAATAAATTTATGATTGTTAATGATGTTCTCATGTTAAAATCATTACAGTTTGATTGTATAATTTCTCAATATAGGATTTGAAAAGACGTCGTTTATAATCAGTGTAAAAAGATGTTGGGAACATCCTAAATGATATATCAAACACCATATTAATTAGTATGTAATATGTAAGAAGAATTCTTTATGCATTGGCGATAGAAATTATCGTACATGCTACACGTTCTACAATACTACATTTTCTTATGTATTTGATTAATATATCAAGTATTAATTAATACAAAACATGTAAGATGAATTGTTTATGAATTGGCAACAGGAATTATTGTAAATATTGTATTGCCTACAACACTACATTTTGCTTATGTATTTGACACATATACCTCATCAAATCCAAAGTAAGATCACTAAATGAAAATTAAGAATGATCTCGAGTTTTTATGAAATACTAAGGATTGTTTATAGAAACGAATTCCTTATAAAGGAGTATTTAGCTGGAACTTTGTAAAATATATTGAGTATGGTGTGTTAATTTAAAATTCATATTCGAACCTTAGTTAAGGATCTTTGATTGGAAGCGTTGCAAACGAAAGGCTGTGGCTAATTTAACCAAAAGGCTAAGTACAATGCCTTGAATAGGGCAGCAAATAAAGCAATGCGTGTTTATAAAGGCGCAAATTTGAAACTGAGTTAGGGGTGATTTGAGAATCCCTTGTCATTGCTATATAATAGCATTGCTATGACATTGATCACGAAATAACCTAGATCTCACTAAAAGTCGAGAAAATTACTTTGAAAGATTCTACCTGATAAAGGTAGTTTATCAGCATTAGAGAGAGTTGATTGATAGAATAAATATTTAAAACATCCTAGCAGGTCTATTCATAAAGAGACCAATTCAATTGGTTCTAAGCAAACTGATCGAAGGAATGAGATTAAGGTTCCATATTAGGCCCTAAGTGCAAGTGCAGGATTGGTAAAGCTAAAGGTATGCTCTAAGGGAAATTTTATGATTTATTGTAAATTATAAACTCTGTAATAAAAATCTCATTCGAAATAAAAGATGTTTTCCTTCTATTATTTACTCATCATATTATGGTATGTTAATTAATTATATAATTTAAGTATATTAAATTGAAAACTCTTAAATGATATGTTTCATGATTGTAATTACAATGTGTTATAATCATGGGAAACTTATCACATTAAAAACAACATATTATTTTAAATATTCCTAATCGTGTTGTTTCAAGATAAGATATAGATACATCCATTGAGAATAGAGCACGTAACGCTCTTTAAATATTGGAAAGTGTATTACTCATGGTTTTTGAGGGCACCAAGGGGTTACGTACTGATATTTATTAGATAACCATGGAATGACCAACTGGAGAGTTTTCTGTTGGTTAATATAAATAAGGTCAAAAAGATAATCTCAAAGTGATGATATTACACAATTATCTCGACCTGAGAATATTATCAAACTTCAATGTGGATACCTCGCTTTGATTATAGTAAAATTGTGGCATAGTGTCCATCAAACGACTATAGTTCAGTCTAAATTGAAGCATTGGAAGTGAAATACTGTTCAAAAGAGAATTCATCTCCTCGATAATATAAGGTTAATACCACGGTAAACTGTAGTCAACTCAAACTCTATCACTTGCCAAAGCAGTACAATTAATGATAATTGTTATTATTGAGTAATAATTACTATTATTGAACCAAAGAGTTTATGTTTCTACTAACTAAGTTAAATGTAGAGGTGTTGGAATTTTGACCAAAACCAAATTCTATAAGTCTTAGAATGATATAGTTTTGACGAAAAGAGTTGGTGTAAATAATCATTACGACCGAATGCTTAGAATTGTAAAATAGGATTTTACCAATACAAATTTATAAGCGATAAATTCATCCTACTATCACACCACTAACTTAGTTGACGTATGAATATTAATATTACAATTTTTCATAATTAATTGCTGCTATATTTGCACCAATGAGTCGTACAACCGCATTGGTAGATTGTCTAAAATACTATACAATTTAATTGATTATAATTGTTGTAAATTAATTAATTACTTAATATTTATGAAATATTAATTATTTTTTAACCGGTCAGGTGCCGTTAGTTTTTTATGGGAATTATTAGTAATTAAATGAGTATGTATATAAAAGTTATGTATAAACTAATCGATAATCGTTATCTATATGCATTTAAATTTAATTCAAATATGTTAATTGCTTAAAGGGTTTAGACAAGTTTTAAGGCATATATGTCCCCATGTATGATCAAACATGATGAGGGGAAAGGACTAATATTAAAGTGTTTGATTTCGAATTGGTAAAAGAGTGACTTAGTAAACCAAGGAGAAAATATCTCATTCTACCCCCATATTGTTCTCTTGACTTTTTAGCCTCTCTTTCCACTTTTGACCAACCACCATCTCCTCTTCATCTCTTGATCAAAATAATACAACTCATACAACATTAATCTAATTCAAGGTGGTTCTCGTAGCCACTATATAGTTATTAGCTAGGATCGGGATCAGATCTAGGATTATCTACCAATCAAGGTGCAAATCTAAGGCCATATCTATAAGGTAATCTTCTATTATTTGCATTGCCATATTATCATGTTAATGTGGATTTATATTTTCATTGAATGAACTTATATACATGTATATTGTACCATACACACACACATACATATATATTCATAATTGGACTAGTGTATACACACATGTATAATTTTTTATGTATATTAAAAAAATGAATATTATACATATGCTTGGAAATTTTGAAGTTTTTTTTATTTTTTATTGTTGAAAAAACTTTAATTAATAAAACTTGTTTGAATATGAATATATTAATTTGTAAATTAGTCTATATATATAATTAAGATCATTTTAAATTAAATTTAAAATAAATTACTTTCAGTGGCAAAAATAAGATAATTTTAAATATATATTATTTATAATATATATTGTATATTATTTTAAAAGAACATATGTATATATATTTATTAATTAATATTTTATTCTATAAAATATTATTTGGGTTAATATAAAAATAAAGAATACACATACATGTTATATTTAAATAATAATTATTTTAGTGCAAAATTATACATACGTACACACGTACACACACATGTGTATATATATATATATATTATTTTTGTAAATTATAATTTATTTAAACATTATAATAATTTTGTTTTGGCTTTCAATCTACATATATATGTGTTAGTATTTTTTTTTAAGCTTGTAGAATTAGATCTGTTTTTGAATTGTTTTACTAAGTAAAAGATTAGATATTTTGAAAAAGTTTTAACTTTTAAAGCTATTGACTTAGTCAAAAAAGTTTAATTTATTAACCAAATTCAAAATTATTATATTTATATATAATCATAAAATTATGTTTTGGACAACCAATATGTACTTCTATATTGCATATGCACAATATAGACTTCGTCTCATTATTGACCGTGGGATAAAGCGATCAATTTTCCTTCATGAACCCCTTGCTTAGGTCATATATATTATTGTGATATTCTTATTGTGAATATGAATATCATAGTATTAAATATAAATAAAAAATAAATTCTAAATTAAATTATTAATAAATTTATTTTAAATATCAATAATAATAAAATATTTTGATCGATAAAACTAAAAAAATATATCAAACCTTTTTTTATTAATTAAAATACTAAATTTGATTCAATATGAATAAATATTCATTTATACAGTCACAAAATAAAGATCTTATGCAAATTAATAAAATAAGTTCTTTTTTAAATAAACGCTTTTTAATTTTTAACCCTGCCGCAAGTGCATCTGATCCCATATAAATAACTAAATCCAAATTTTCCTTAGGTACGATCAAGACACGAGCATTCGTAAATAACCTCTTTAACTCTTGAATTGACCATTATCAATCCATTCAAACTTATTGTTTTTCCTAGTCACTTAGTCAATGGTGCTGCTATACGAAAGAAATCCTTAATAAATCTACGGTATTAGCTTTCTAATCCTAAGGAACTTCTCATCTTCGTAATAGTCTACATTCTCTTCTAATCATTGATGTTTTGATTGTTTCATAGATCCACCAATAATCCATTCTCTGAAAGAATATGACCCGTAAACTTGACATCTCACTTCCAAAAGTTACACTTGGAAAACTTAGTCTTCAACTTATGTTGTCTTAAGGTCTCCAACATCAATATAAGATAGACTTCATAGTCCCACTTGTTCTTAGAATATACCAAAATGTCATCGATGAATACCAACACCAATTTATCCAATTGATCATGAAAGATTCAATTCATAAAATCTACAGAAAACACAGGGGTGTTAGTCCATCCAAAGGACATGTTTAATTGCTCAAATGAAGCATACCTTGTTCTAAACATGGTCAAAGGAACACTATCCTTCGCTACTCTTAGTTAATGGAATCATGTTGCCAAATATAACTGTAAGAATACTCTAACACCTCTCAACTGATCAAATAAGTTGTCTATCCTAAGCAATGGATGAAATTCTTTACTGTTAACTCATCTAGATTCTTCTTATTAATACACATTCGGAGTTATCCATCTGACTTTGCAAATACCATTGATACCTCCACTATGAACACTTGGCCTATTAAAACTTTTACGCTCAAGTTCCGTTAGCTATTTCTTTAGTTCTTCCATCTCCTTGGTCAGCGTTATGGTAGGTGATCTACTAACATACTATGCCCCCAATCCCAAGTTTATCGGGAATTCAATCACTTTTTCGGACGACAATCCACCATAAGTTCAAAAACATCTACAAATTCCCAAACCACTAATACCCTATTAATTTCATCCTCTCGAGTCTCGATGGAATACAATGTTGTTACATACCTTTTCTTCATGACATTTAATGCCATCATAATTCTCACACCGCTTCTAGGGCTTTGCAAAGTGATAACTTTATCGACACAATAAATTCTAGAGTCGATACTTTAGTCAATCCACCCCCAAAATGACCTCATAGCCTACAAGTCAACACAAATAAGTGATAAGCAAAAAAATGTTCACACAGAACAAATTCTAAATTTAGACACCTCAACCGGAGAGTGGAATATTCACCAATCAGATTAACACATAAAGAGATAAGAAATAAATGACATCTAAACCCAACCCATTAACCAAATCTTTTGAAATGAAAGAGTGTGTAGCACCAGTATCAAACAGAACTCTAAATGGAATGCTATAAATCAAAATTGTATCTCCAAGCACCACACATTCCCTCTTTCCTTAATAGATGATCCAACTGCTAGTCCCTTTAAAGCATGCACCTTTTCTAACCTTAAGTCTGGACAATCCTTCTTTTTATGGCCTGTTTTATCACAATAAAATAACTTGACATTTTCCATTCCTTGAGCCTTACATGCTCCTCCTCTTAGATCCTTTTCCTTTTGTTGTTGGACTTTTTACCCTTTTGGTATGGAGCAAACTTCTTCCTCTTATCGATTTGAGCCTTCTGTCTCATATTTATCCTCGTAGTGTATATGAGCTTATATTGCCTTTCCATTTTTACCACTTTGCTAAAATGAAGTGCTACGTGAGCCACCGCCTTATCACTCAGCCCTGGCCTTAATCCTATGATAAAATTATCCACCTTCTTTCTCGGTATCTCGTTCAGATCAAATCCATACTTGGACAAAACATTAAACTTTTGCAAATGCTCTGGCATAGTCATGCTTCCTTTTTCTAGCTCCATAAATGCTTACAGTACTGCTTACCATTCCGATCTAGGAATAAATAATACTTCAAACATCTCCGTGACCCTATCCTAAGTGATTTCTTGCTTGGGAACTTCATGCTCATAGTCTCCCACAATATACTAGCTAATCCTTTAAGCTGCCTAGACACCAACTTCATCTTTTGAGAATCATTAAATTCCACATCTTCACAAATCGATCACATATTTGCAACCACTTGCTTCCATAGCCTGTCTTGTTCCAATTAAAATTTCTCCTCCAAAATACAATAATCTTCATTTATCTTTTCAAATTATCCCTAGCTACCTACATCAATCCTCTTGGCACATTCAGGGCTTATGGTTGCACTTGCCACCGAGTCTGCTGTTACACCAATATTTCCTAACAACTACTAGAAAAGAACATCCACATCCGCATTTCCTTCCATCGTAGTTGGCATCTAAATGCTCACATTGGTGGCTTCATTTTGCTCTCGCTCCCTTCCTTGACTGTTGGTCCATGTACTTGCAGTTCTTGTACCAATGTTTGTGATACCACCTCTTAACATTATCGCTCGTTTCTTGCCTCCATTTTTGCTTTCTACACAAGCAAGTTCTTGTAAGAAAAGAAAGTGGTGAAAGAAATAGTAGAGAGATAAATATATCCATATATATACACATATATATTTATTTATGTGTGTATCAAATTATGAATACGGTATATAGTTTTACCTTCCCTAAGGAGTTCGTTTTCAATTGTCTAATTTCTATATGATTTATATTTAGATTTTTATTACTTAAGTATCCCTTAACCTAAGCTCTAATACCAAGTCGTAACATCCTCCCTTTTGAGATTCGAAAATGAACGCCAACGATACTACGGTCATCACTAGAATTATTTTCAAATGAAGAAATGAGATCTGTTTTTGAAGATATCAAGTAAACAAAGCAACAAAATAATTTTTTAGTACATAAATTGTCTCAACATTTTACATATCTCAATACATGCCTATATAAATGCAAATATAATAAAATTAGATAACAATGTTGTCTTGAAATATGAAGATGCCGACAAAAACACTTAACTAGTTATATAACCTAGTTTTACATAGTAGAATCAAAACAAACTTTATTATCTACTAGGACTTTTGCTTCATCTTCAAAGTATTTATTCATCTTCAAGAAAACCTGCCAAAAACCCATTATAGTATCGAACCTTGTTGGAGGATCGATTCATCTATCTATGATTTGTAAGGATTTGGAATTATATATTTTAAGTTGTGAAATTAATTGCAATGCTTTTTTATTGGGATTCTTTGGGTTTGGTTTATTTTTAGGAATAAAATGGATGGCTATATATGGAGCAATATTTGATTGTGATGGGAAGTTGTTCGTTTGAGTAATTGTAGTAGGCGTAGCCTTGAGGTTGCGATTCCAAAAGTTCCATTATATTGGGTTACCTACATTCTATAGAACTGTCACATGACGAGATAGTTTCAATACCAGTGATTCGTGACTACCTAGATGTTTTGTCGAAGTTTTTGGCCTTCCTCCCAAAGGGAGATCGATTTCAAATGTACTTGGAATAGAGTGCTTGACCTGTTGCCTTACCACTTAGGCATATGGCTCCTAGAGAAAGGCGTGAGCTAAATAAGAAAATAAATGAATTATTAGAAAAAGGATTAATTTACAGAAGAATTATAGAATAGGGAGCATCGGTTGTCTTTACTAGCAAAGCGTTGACTCTTTAAGGCTTTGCGTCGATCCTCGTGAACTGAATAAGCTAACAAAGAAGAATTGTTATTCATTTCCAGGTATAGATGATCTCTTTGATTAGTTAGTGGGAACAAAGATATTCTCTTAGCCCGACAGGGCGACTAGATTCCACCATTTGCATATGGTAGAGTATAGTATTCAAAAAACTGCTTTTCAAACACCTGACGAACTGTATGTATGGATAGTCATGCCATTTGGACTGATCAATGTATCGATGTATTTTGTTAACCTCATAAATAGAGTTTTAAAGGGTTTCTAAACAAGTTTGTAGGTGGTATTTGTAGGATTGAATTAACCCTAGAGAAAGGGATGAATAGGGTTTAAAATAAATTCATAGAATAATGAAAATTACAGCACAAAATGACAGAGTAAATGTGGAAATAAAAGCAACACACAAATTTATCCAGCTTTGGCAATATTTTCCTACCGACGCCCTTAAGGTATCAACTATGATTACACAATCAACCAGATCCTATAAACTTGTGACTATCACTTATCCGATTGTTCTAACCAAAAGCTCGAAACCATGCCTCAACTCTATTCTCAAGTTGAGAATTTCCCAAACTACACACCATAGTTCAATCCTAGATAAAACTAGAGTTTTATAATTAAAAAAGGTAAATTAGAATAACTGAATAAAAGGAAACCCTATATAACATATAATTAAAAAAGCTTGGCCCAAATATGAAAGAATATATGCGGTCTTAAGTTTTTCTTTTGGTGCATGACTTTCTACCTTAGCTTGGCCTTGTAGTTTACATGTTGCATCTTAATATATTTACATTTGCATTAACTTATTGTTGTGTCGAACATTGCCTAGTGTGCGATTGTTTGAATTGGTAGCTCAGCCTAGTTGTGCCTTGAGTTGCTTATGTGTATATGCATGATTTTGTGTGCAAGCGTGCCCAAGCTAATTCATACTGTTGGCTTTGGGTATATGCACTTGTTGTTGCACCAGTTTGAGCTTTTTTTGTGCACATGCTTCTGCTATGTATTCACTGTGTACTTGCCGTTTGCCTTGCTTTTCTTATTTTAATATATCCACTAATGCACTATGTTGAGTCTTTACGCTTGACCTTACACTTGCTTGTTTTGACCTTGACTTGTTGTACACTTTGTTGTTTCTAATTTTTATTCACTTGCTACCTTGTGTTGAACCTAAAATTTATTTCGGCATGACCTTATGTGCTTGTATTGAATTTTATGTACCTTGTAATGTGTGCCTTGTGTATGTGCACAAGTTTGATTTATGCACAAGTGCAAATGCAAATCCTTTTTAACTTGCTTATTTATTTTAATTTGCTTGGCCCTAGGGTATGTACAGTAATACACTTGCATGTCGTAGATTGCTCGTGCGCATTATTGACTTGATTTAATTTTTATTCCACATGAACATAATGCACTGGTCCTTGTATATACCTGCTGTATGGCCATGTTCATTATTTTTGGTGCTTTTTTCAAAATACGAAAAGAACAAAACTAATAAACCGAGGCAATGTCGAGTGTAAATAATTTTTGCAGTTTCAATTTTATTTCTTTTCCCTTCTGCTATGTTGTTATTTGATAGGTAAAGTACATGATTAAAGAAAACAAATGGAGCAAGAAGATGAAAATTGAATTTTAGTGAGTGAGGTTAGGAGTGATTGTTGTATTTGGAGGTGTAAAATATTATTGTATATGAATATTGTGGAAGTTATTATCATAATTGTGTGTACCACAGAAGTCTTATTGAAATAAAATATTTGTTGAAATAAAATTGTATTTGTTTATTTCATTCTGTGATACAACAATAGTACTATAACTGACACACACACACACACACACACACATATATATGCGTTACGGCACACGCTTCGTGCATCATGATGGCAGACGCTTTGCATGTGAATTGTTTTTTTACAGATTGTATATGTTTAACTTGTTCAAGAAAATATGATCTGCATAAATATTTAGCCATATTTTTGCATTAAAATGATATGCGGTTAGTTTTAATTTTTCTTTCTAAATTGTAACATCTATTTTTTTTTATCAGTCCGAATTTTTATTTCTATTAATAGTTAACAAAGAATGAATTTATTTATTTATTGGTTTGAATTTTGTTTCTATTATTAATCAACAAAGAACAACTTTGTAAAGAAAATTATTTGTTAAATCCTATTTTTAACTGATATTAACATTTCAATAATATTTGCAGAGGCACATTTTGAATTGGTAAAGAAAACTTATCTTATACACCTTTTTATGTGATATTACTATTTAATAATATTTATAGAGGGGTTTTTCGGTAGTTCATGCTGACACCAAAAAAGTCTAACATTGAAAGTATTACAACTATTATTAAAGGTATATGTTATTATCATCAAACAATAATCATAAACTACTATATTCTACAATATTTGTTAATGACATATTTATCAATTCGAAAAGCGAGAAGAGCTTAAGTTGCATTTAGGAGAAGTGCTCAATACTCTCCTTAGGCATTAACTAAAGGCAAAGTTTCCAAATGTCACTTTTAGCGCAAGAAGATTCGCTTAATAGGACATGTTTCTAAGTGTGGAATATCAATCAATCCTAATAAAGTTATTGCAATATAGGATTGGCACATACCGAAGAATGCTACGAATGTGAGAAGTTTTCTTGACTCAGTTGGCGATTATAAGAAGTTCATTAAGGACTTTGTAAAAATTTCCACACAATTACATACCTTAGCACGAAGAATGTATTTTTCTTGTAGGAGGAAAATAAGGAAGCTTTTATTAAGCTAAAGGAGTTGTTGACCGATGCATAATTTTAGCACTCTCTGCGGGTCGAAGTCATTTCTCGTATATACCGATGCCTGTGTATAAGACTAGGCGCTGTATTAATATGGGTGGTTAGAGTTGTTTCTTATGCTAGTTGAAAATTGAAAGTACTCGAGATAAACTATCCAACCCATGATCTAAAGTTGATAGCTATCGTTGTTGCCCTCAAATCTTGGAGCCAATATCTTTTGAGGGAGCGAATTGAGTTATTCATGGATCATAAATCTTCGAAGTACTTATTCTTCCAAAAAAAATCATAATTTAAGGTAGCAGAGGTGGATGGAGTTCTTCGCATCATATGATTTCAGCATTTCATATACTCTAGAAAAGGGTAATGTTGCATCCGATGCCTTGAGCAAAAAGAATGCAATGTTAAGTGCTATGTTTTTTTAAATGGAAGCACTTGGAGTTTATTTCTACATTTTATTTTTAACCTTCATCGGACACTACACCAATGCTGTTAACAATTTTAGATGATTCGCCTTCACTTATGGACCATATTGGTTCAAATCAAAAGCAAGACACAAAGTTATTTGGTGCTTTTGAGAATCTAAACAAAGAAGAGCACTGGTGTCATTTGGACCGTTATTCCATTGATTCGAGAGGATGGTTGCGAAGAGATGATAGGATATATGTTCCTCTTGTTAAGGAGTTGAGTAATATAGTACGAGCAGAGTCATATCGTTCTCGGATGACCATTCGTCCCGATAGTGATAAAATTAGCATGATATGAAGTAGGTGTTTTACTGGCCTGGTATGACGATGCATGTAGTGGAGTTTGTTTCCAAGTGTGTGACTTATCAGAGAGTAAACGCAGAGCAGAATCCTGGTTGGTTATTACAACCATTGGATATTCTATAGTTGGAATGGGAGAGTATCTCTGTGGATTTTTTTTGATGGGATACCTATGATTAAAGAGGGAACGAGAGTATTTGGGTCATAGTCGATCAACTAACCAAATGCTCCCATTTTGTTTTTGGTTAGGTGTGTCAGAGCAATTACATTCTTGGCAACCCTATATATGAGAAAGATAGTGTATTTAAGTGGAGTTCCTTCTAGTATTGTCAGTGATCGAGATCCGTTTTTCATTAGTGAGTTCTGGAGAAGCATTTATAAGGCATTGGACACTAAACTAAATTTGAGTATAACTTATTATCTACAGACGGAGGGGTAGACTGAGAGGGTGAATTGGGTATTAGAGGTTTTGCTATAGATATGTATCTTGGATATTGGAGAGTCTTAGGAGGATCGCTTGTCATTAGCAGAGTTTGCATATAATAACAACTATATAGAAAGTATTGGAATGACGCTGTTTGAAGCATTGTATGGGAGGCAATATAAATCTCTATCTTATTGGTGGGACACTATGGGTAGAATCATTTTTGGACCTGACATGATTAGAGAGATTTTGAAGAGAGCGGATTTGATCTATAGAAGAATAAAGACTATGCAAGTGGCAGAAATCATATGTAGACAGGAGATGTACAGAGTTGGAGTTCACAGTGGACGACATTGTCGTGGAGAAGGTCTCACCACTTAGACACGTTATAAGGTTTGGCGGTTCAAGAAAGTTAGCACCAAGGTTTGTAAGGGCTTTTTCGATCTTGGAGAGAGTAAGGAAGTTAGATTATAGAGTGGAGCTTCCTTAAAAGTTGGTAGGAGTTCACAATGTTTTCCATGTGTCACACTCAAAAGAATGTTTGCTTGATTCAACTACTGTGGTCAAGCCGAGTTAGTCAAAAGAAGTTGGAGTAGAGAGAGTCACTTTTTCACCGTGCACCTACCTATATTGTTGAGCATGGGACAAATCAACTCCATAATAAAGCAATTAGATTAGTCTGATTCTAGTTGGGATACAATCTAGTAGAGAGTATGTGACGACCACTCTATACCATCGACACCCAATAAACCTATATAGTGCACTACAGTGGTGCTTGGCCGATGCAGGGTGATCATCAATGAAGTAAATAAGTAATACATAACCCGTCGTATATCTCACAGCATGTCGAATAAAATATAGTAGTAAACGTCTTAGATATAGAAACATGCAATACAATAAATAATTAAATAAATCACAGCATTAGAATATATAGATCCATACAGTGAACAACATAAGTAATAGAGTTATACATCAAATAACAACTCATAAACTGTCACTAAATAGTAAGGCACTAGTAAGCTCCATATTTCGGTGAGCGAAATAGAAAATGAGTAAATATATAATACGAGAATAGCCTCTTGCTCATCACTTGTCCAGCTCCACGTGCTCACCATACCTGACATCCCTAATCTTTTCATTTAAGAATGTCCAAAGTAAAAGGGAGCAAAACATAAAACCCTAAGTCAAATAACAGTCTATTGTGAGCAGTAGAAATATCAAATTCTATAAAAGTTAATGTACTAGGACAAATGGTATGGAAAATCGTACCTGACATGTCCCTACATCCATAGAGTTAGCATATATAAAAGATATACACTACCCTATGATAGTTAGCATGGGTGTACTATACATCAAGGTACTAAGGGTGTCTAGATATCAGCATCGATAATATCTACATTGTGTGACATCCTTAAGGTGGTAAAAACAATCAAACAAACATGACATCCATCCTCAATTCACTCACTTAGTGCGTTGAATATATAATACTCGTATGACCATGCCTGTAGAACCAAGGACTACTCAGCGTCTTAGTTTCTTGGTACTCGAATCCATGTCACCCACTAGGCCAGGAACTAGGCTGCATCCCCACAAATAGTCCAGGGTAAATGGATTGTGATCCAGTGGATTCCCCGTATGCCCAAGTGAAGTATCCAGGGTATTCTCCATAACCCAACGAATATCATCATACATACCCTTACTTTACAGTATGCATTAAAAGCTACGAATATCAACGATCCCTTTTGCACATGTTATCCATAATAAAGCTAATATTGAAACTATCCTTTCGACTCTCATTTGAAGTCATCGTAGTTACAAATTATTCTAGACAGTTCGTCAGTCAAAAAATTTCATCGTGCATCCCATAGCCTTCCCTCCTACAGTTCATTCAATTTGGCTACTCTACATCCCCATGTATAGATATCCACCATTTAAGCTATCATTTCCTATCATGGAATCATCATCGTCGAATCACGCGTCATCATCATTTGAAATCGCCATCGATCTATCCTCAAACGACCATAACTCGAGCATACGAACTCCAAACGGTCCGAAACTTGAAAAGTAGTCTTATGGGCTGACGCAGCGGATTAATCAAAATAAACTTCAATCGATGAAAGTAGCAATCGGTGGATTGATGAATACCAAAATGCCCAAATTCGTTGATCCGAAGATACCGAATTCTAGCTATCTCAAACACGTTGATAGCGCACTATACCGTGTTCAAAGATCTACGATTCTTCGTACGTTGATCTAGCGCACTAGATACCGTGAATCGGCTTCTACGATCGTTGAATCGAGCGCACTCGATTAACCGAAAGAGGAGATAGGAGATTACACTCAACTACCAATTTTAGAAGAAATCACACAGCAATCAACAAGAAATTTTATTCAAAAAAACAACTACTCGAAATGTACAACACACTCGCTATTTATAGAGTTTATCAACTGGCCCTTAAGTCGTATGCGACTCACGGCTTACCCATAGGTCGTCACCGACTTAACACTGGCGACTCAACCCCTCTACGACACAGCACAATGCAAACGACTCAACACTAAGGTAAATACAAACAGTACACGACACAACATTACAGACAACATACGACTCAATATATCATTACAGCACATATGCACATATGCGCTTTTACACGACTTAACTTAGGTCGTTGATGACCTAAGACATTATGGTTTAAGGACAACAAGACAGTACACGACTCATCATTCAATGCGACATAACAGAAAGGCGACTCATCAACCATACGTCTTCGGCCATGCGAGAGAATCAACTTCCCGTGACCGATCTTTCCACGACTCAACTGAGTCGTAACTCGCTTCCGGTTTAAGGTCTTCAACTACTGGAGCTTCCCTCCGCTTCTCGATAAGTCGTGGACGACTTATGGATGAGTCATTGTGTCGTGTACGACTCACCACACTTGAACACCTCAAACTCCTGTTAAGTCGTAGACGACTCATGTCATCACCTTCTGATCTGTTAAGTCGTGAACGACTCATGCCGCTGCTCTTAACTCGTGACTCCTTCTCCTGACTCGTGCCCGACTTACGAGTTAAACCCGAAACCCCTTTAGGTTGACTCGTGGACGACTTAAGAGTTAAAACCGAAGCTCCCTTATCTTGTGAACGCTCTAACCTCTGAATTTCTGTAGATCGTGCAGCATCATCCTCCCCTGGTTGAGAAAAATTCGACCTCGAATTTGTAAATTCTTCCCCATCAGGTAGTTTATTACCATAATATGGTATAAGATGCTTAACATTGAACACGTTAGAAGTGTACACATCCTCCGGCAGCTTCAACTTATAAGCATTTTCATTAATTCGTTTTACAACTTCGACAGGTCCAATTTTTCTGGCTTTCAACTTGTTATAAGCGCCCACTGGAAAACGATCCTTCGTTCACACAGCATACACCAAATCTCCTTTGTTAAATTCAACATTTCGTCGCTTCAAGTCTGCAAATTTCTTATATTTATCATTTGACTTTTCCAATCGTTCCTAAAGGATCTTATGACATTCAGCTAATTCATCAACAAAATCAACAGCTCGTTTAACTGTCCTCTTTGGTTGTGGTACTATTGCCAAATTCAACGGTCCCTTGGGTAAATTTGAATATACAATCTGAAATGGACTGAATCCCGTACTACGATTCACTGCATGATTATGAGCAAACTCTGCTTGGCATAACTTCATGTCCCAACTCTTCAGATTGTCTTGTACAAGACATCGCAACAAGTTCTCCAACGACCTGTTAACAACTTCTGTCTGTCCATCAGTTTGTGGGTGATAGGCACTACTAAATTTCAGCTTCGTTCCCACCATCTTCCACAAACTTAGCCAAAAGTGGCTCAAAAATTTAGTATCCCGATCATAAACAATAGATTCTGGTAAACCATGCAATCGATACACCTCCTTAAAGAATAATTGTGCCACTCGAACTGCATCCGCTGTCTTCTTGCAGGCAATAAAATGTGCCATCTTCGAAAATCTATCCACCACAACAAATATAGAATCATTTCCCCTTTGAGTTCTCGGCAAATCCAAAACGAAATCCATGCTGATATCAACCCACGGTTTAGACGGTACAGGTAACGGCATATACAATCCTGCATTTGTCACTGTTCCCTTCGAAACCTGACATATATGACATCTTTCCACAAACCTTTCAACCTCTTTCCTCATCGACGGCCAAAAGTAGGATTGAGAAATCAATTGCAATGTACGATCACGGCCCACATGTCCTTCTTCGTGCAATTCTTTGATAATTTTCATTCTCAAACCGCTTTCAGGAATACATAACCGATTTCCTTTAAACAAGAATCCATCAACCAACATAAATTCATCAGTGTCTCCATCCTTAACTTTCTCAACAAACTTCACAAAGTAAGGATCTTCTTCATACAATTCTGGCAATAATTCAAACCCCGTCACTTCAACCTTCAATGTTGTCAGCAAATGACTCCTCCTACTCAAAGCATCAGCCACACGGTTCGTCACCCCGGACTTATGTTTGACCACAAAAGTAAACTGCTGTAAATAAGCGATCCATGATGCATGTCTCGCTGAAATTTTATCCCGCCCCTGCAAATGCTTCAACGCTTCATGATCAGTGTAAAGAACAAACTCTTTCTGAAATAGATAATGCCTCCAATGTTTAACAGCTTGCACAACAGCATAAAACTCAACATCGTAGGTACTATATCTCATCTTTGCCCCTGACAACTTCTCACTGAAATATGCAATAGGTCTTCTACACTGACTCAATACTCCTCCAATCCCAACCTTTGATGCATCAGTATGGAGTTCAAACAATAACTGAAAATCAGGTAAAACAAGAATCGGTGCTGTCGTCAATAGTTCCTTGATCTTCTCAAAAGCAACTCCCGCTTCCTCTGACCATACAAACTGTTTCCCTTTCATGCAATCAGTAACTGGAGCCATCACGCTACTGAAGTGTGGAATGAATCTCCGGTAGAATGACGCTAGCCCATGAAAACTTCTCATTTCTGTAATTGTCTTTGGCTGTGGCCAATTTCTGACTGCTTCAACTTTATTCTGATCAACTTGGATACCTTCTCCTGAAACAACATAACCCAGAAATAAAACACTGTGCGTCATAAACACGCATTTCTTCATAGCAGCATAAAATTGTTCCTCACGAAGAATAATCAATACTTCCCTCAAATGTTGAACATGCTCCTCCGTACTCCTGCTGTATATCAGAATATCATCGAAATAAACAACAACAAACTTCCCAATGTACGGTCTGAAAATTTGATTCATCACCCTCATGAATGTACTCGGTGCATTTGATAAACCGAATGGCATAACCAACCATTCGTATAACCCCTCTCTTGTCTTGAAAGCTGTCTTCCATTCGTCCCCTAGTCTAATTCGAATTTGATGATAACCACTCTTCAAGTCAATCTTCGAAAAGATAGTTGCCCTACTCAACTGATCCAGCAAGTCATCCAACCTTGGCATAGGAAATCTGTAACGTACAGTAATCTTGTTCAAAGCTCTACTATCTGTGCACATCCTCCATGTTCCATCCTTCTTCGGCACCAACAAAGCTGGTACTGCACAAGGACTCAAGCTTTCCTGAACGCGTCCCTGCTCAAGTAATTCTTCCACTTGCCTTCGTAACTCCTCATGTTCCTTCGGACTCATTCGATAATGTGTTCGATGTGATATCACTGCTCCCGGAACAAGATCAATTTGATGTTGAATGTCCCTCAGTGGCGGTAACTCCTTCGGCAACTCTTCTGGAAATACATCTTCAAATTCTTTCAAAACTGGCTTTGCTTCTTCTGGAATTCCAACCTCTTCATGACTCTCTCGTCTAATCAACAAATAGACTTCAGGCTCATCTTCAACTTCCTTAACAAACTCTTTCAAAGATAATAAAGTTTTCAGTTCTTCGATCTCCTCCAACTTGCTTTCCTTCTGTTGCTGCTTCTTGGGAACTAAAGTGATTTTAGTACCTTCGAACATGCAACTATAGCTATTAGCACGACCATCATGTTGCACTGCTCTATCAAACTGCCATGGCCTGCCCAACAACAGATGACACACATCCATGTCTACAACGTCACACCAAATTTCGTCTTTGTACTTCTTCCCAATAGAAAAATTCACACAAGCCCTTCGACACACCTTCACCTCCCTTCCTTAACCATGCTAGCTTGTACGGTTTAGGATGCTTCTTAGTCTTCAAGTTCAACTTCTTTACTGCTTCAGTAGAGATAATATTGTCACAACTCCCAGCATCAATAACGAACTTGCAAACTTTCCCTAGAATAGTGCATGTCGACTGAAAAATATTGCTTCTCAACCAACTAGAATTCTCTTCTTGCTTTGGTGTAAGACATGACCTCCTCATCATAAGATTACAACCTTCATCTCCAGATAATTCTTCTTCCTCCTCAAAATAAGGTGCATTTGAACATTCTGCCTCCTCACCATCGTCCTCAATCTCAGCAACCATTGCTCTCTTCTTCGGCTTCGGACATTCATTGCTTTTATGACCCAACTCCTGACAATTATAACATTTGAAACCACTGCTAACCTTCGCCTTCTCAGCCTCCTTCACCATTGGTTTTGTAAAAGGTTTAGGAACATTAGAACTTCCACTAACACCCTTTGCTTGATTATTGGAATTAGTAAACACACCACCTCCACGCCTTCCTTGCTTCTCCCAAGCCAACGCTTTCTGATGTGCTTCTGCAACAGATCTTGGATCAAACATATTAACCATGTCCTGGATCTGCATTCTCAATCCCCCAATGAATTTAGCAGTTAGCTGTTCTTCCGTTTCCATAATATCATTCCTGGCAATGAGTTGGTAAAATTCATCAGCATAATCACTAACAGACTTCGTCCCTTGCCTCAGATTCTCCAACCTCTGGTACATAAGTGATTGGTAGTTGTAAGGCAAAAATGTAGCTCTCATCAACTTCTTCATCTTCTCCCATGATTCAATCTTTGACTTTCCCATTCTTTCCCTTGTAAGTTTAGTTTGCTTCCACCATGCCAAAGCTCTCCCCCTCAACCTAGTAGCAACCAACTTCACTCTTCTATGCTCAGAAACCTCCTTGAAATCAAAGATCTCTTCAACATTTGACACCCAATCTAAGAATTCTTCAGCTACCATTCCACCTTTAAACTCTGGAATTTCCATCTTCATCCCCGGCTCCCATCGACGATCATCTTCAACATCCCTATATGAATTTCGAACTTGGTCTCGATCTCGATAATGAATGCTAGCTCTATCATCCTCTTCATCAAAATCAAATGTACGTTTATATCGATCTCGACCATTATCATCCCTTCGTTCATGCATGCTTCTTCGACTATGTCTCTCTTCATCTCTATATGCCTCATTGTCAAATTCACGTTGACTTCTTCTCTCTTCACGTCCATAGTCATGATGATCTCTTCGTGATGAAATTGATGTTTCTCTTCTATCTCTAAAAGAATGCGGTGATACCCTCCTCGCTTTCGTAACCGATGGCGAAACTTGGTTTCCTCCATGGTTCGAGTTTGGTGACCTCCTCCTTTGAGTTTGATTCAAATCATTCATCAATTTCTCTAACTTTCCAATGCCTTCATCAAATTTCTCATTAATACGTTGTTCCATAAGCTCGGCTTCTTCTCTTCGATACAAGGCTTCAACGTTTTGATGACGATTAGCTCTCCTTGGTGGCATGATTGAAATTCACAAATAACTCAAAACTTCACAAGTTTCACAAATTTCAACTCACAGCTCAAACACTTGTCTCGGCTTGAACTCACGGCTTAACTCCTTAACTCGGCAACAAGTTGACTCGGCCTCCACCTCAACAAAATGTGCTTCAACACAACTATGCTCGGTCTTCAAACACTTCACGGCTTGACTTGGCTCGGCTCAAGGTCTCCACGCAACTTCAAATTCAAACACTTCTCCAACTCTAGATCCAAAATGAGATGGATCAAAATCTTCAAACTTGTTGCAACTTCAATATGAACACGATGAACTCCAACTTCAAACTTCAACTTCAAAAATTGGCTCCAAGTCTCGGCTTAGCTATGATTGGCTAAGTCTAGCTCCGATACCAAAACTGACGCAGCGGATTAATCAAAATAAACTTCAATCGGTGAAAGTAGCAATCGGTGGATTGATGAATACCAAAATGCCCAAATTCGTTGATCCAAAGATACCGAATTCTAGCTATCTCAAACACGTTGATAGCGCACTATACCGTGTTCAAAGATCTACGATTCTTCGTACGTTGATCTAGCGCACTAGATACCGTGAATCGGCTTCTACGATCGTTGAATCGAGCGCACTCGATTAACCGAAAGAGGAGATAGGAGATTACACTCAACTACCAATTTTAGAAGAAAGCACACAACAATCAACAAGAAATTTTATTCAAAAAAACAACTACTCGAAATGTACAACACACTCGCTATTTATAGAGTTTATCAACTGGCCCTTAAGTCGTATGCGACTCACGGCTTACCCATAGGTCGTCACCGACTTAACACTGGCGACTCAACCCCTCTACGACACAGCACAATGCAAACGACTCAACACTAAGGTAAATACAAACAGTACACGACACAACATTACAGAGGACATACGACTCAATATATCATTACAGCACATATGCACATATGCGCTTTTACACGACTTAACTTAGGTCGTTGACGACCTAAGACATAACGGTTTAAGGACAACAAGACAGTACATGACTCATCATTCAATGCGACATAACAGAAAGGCGACTCATCAACCATATGTCTTCGGCCATGTGAGAGAATCAACTTCCCGCGACCGATCTTTCCACGACTCAACTGAGTCGTAACTCGCTTCCGGTTTAAGGTCTTCAACTACTGGAGCTTCCCTCTGCTTCTCGATAAGTCGTGGACGACTTATGGATGAGTCGTTGTGTCGTGGACGACTCACCACACTTGAACACCTCAAACTCCTGTTAAGTCGTAGACGACTCATGTCATCACCTTCTGATCTGTTAAGTCGTGAACGACTCATGCCGCTGCTCTTAACTCGTGACTCCTTCTCCTGACTCGTGCACGACTTACGAGTTAAACCCGAAACCCCTTTAGGTTGACTCGTGGACGACTTAAGAGTTAAAACCGAAGCTCCCTTATCTTGTGAACGCTCTAGCCTCTGAACTTCTGTAGATCGTGCTGCATCATGGGCCTTCCTTATCATGCCATATCGATCTCGTCAAGTTTGGAATAAAACTCAAGGATCACCACCGATCCATGACCACAGAACCATCCCCACCAATCCATGGCTATCGAACCATCACCACCTATCCTATGCTATACACATGAGCTCCAACACACCTCCTCATACCCCTACCATCGATCGCCCCTTGATTGGGTCAATCCCCATGGATCGATATCGATCCATGGGGGTTGACCCCATACTTAGCCAAATTCATATGAATTTGGCTCCATTTCATCCCCACTATTCTCCTTGCTCCAATTCATAGCTCGCATCCTGATTCCACACTCCAAGTCACTTCACTGATCCATTGCTTTGAATCCCATCGATCCATGTTATTAGCTCTCTTACCGATCCATGCCCTTGACTCTCCACCGATCCATGCCTTTGAGTCTCCACTGATTCATGCTTTTTATTCCCATATCTTGACCATACGTATTCCAAATGACTTGAAACTTGTTGTGCAAGCTTATGAGGCCTTTCTATTTGCCCTACATCGATCGCACCTAATTCGGGACAAAATCTATGGACCGTCATCGATCCATAGCCCCTTTTTAATTAAATCACCATTCGATCGGCGTTTTCAACCATGCAAATATCAAACAATTATGCATTCATCATATATAAGAATTAACAACAATACAACATTCAAATATATCTACTTTAAAAGATCTAAATCTAGGGCAAAGGTTAGGGATCCATAAGAACATAGTTAGTGATCCATACGAGCATATTTTTACAAATCAAGTCTAAATCAACTAAAATTCACATATATGATGTAAGATGGTCTAAAATAATTTTTAGTACTTTTAAATAATTTTTAAAACATCATTTAGGGTGTCTAATGACCTAATTAGTAAGTGGGAGATCTAATCACTTATCTTAATCCAAATCAAAACATAAATCCTTAAATGAATAGTAGAAGGCATGAAATCCAAGGCTCCTGCAATAGAAAATCTCTAATCCCAAGTGATATTCATGCCGTTCTCCTCTTAATGATGTAAATCGGCTAATTAAAGTAGGTATAAGGGTTGTGTTTTGGTCAGTAGAGGTTAATGGATATTTTTAACTATTTTTGGGAGTTGTAAAATAGTAAGGCCTTAGCATTAATGACCCTAGTTACCCACTTAAGCTGCTCAAAATCAAAGAAAACTTCAAACAGCCATTACTTGAAAATGATAAGTCCATTTTCTTAACATGACCACTGTACGGTAAGGGAAACCATCATTTGGAACTAATTGAAGTGATTTTAGATCCTAACTCAGCTCTTATCAAAAAATATAGTCCATATAAGATTTATAGGATCAAAATGGTCATATGAAATTCGCCAAAAATCATGGATTTGCGGAATGTTCCTAAGATTCATTTCCAAAATTTTAGAATCATACGACATCATATGAAAATAATATAAATATTCTATGATCCTAAAACATGTAAAATACGGGTCTTTAATTCTCCCCCTTTGTGGGAATTCCCCTCAAAATTTCATAATCAGGTCAATAGGGTCATCTCGCATGCCTAACAATCATATACAAGCATAGGCAATCATCACACATCAAACATGCATACATAGCAACAAGTGAAAAAGAAACTACCTAAGCCTACCCTAGCATGCAGGATGTTATACCATGATACATTTCATGATATCATAAGCGAAAGTAAAAGCGATAAATAACCAAGTAAAGAGCTATGGATATGTTGTCCTCACACTCTCCTCCGACTCCCAAGTGCAATCATCTTCATTATCACTCTACTAGACCTTTACTAACTTCACCGTTTTTCTCCTAAGCTACGTCGTATCACGTTCGATGATTCAAATTGGCATATATGGTCTCGAAGACTCAGATTCAATCCCAATATCATCTAGCTGATCCAGTGCGATAGTTACACCTGAGTCGTGCACAAATCTCCACAAATGAGAGACATGGAAGACATTGCGCACTCCCGTCATTCTTTAAGGTAAGTTGACTTTGTAAGCGAGGTTCCTAATTCTCTCTAATATCGAAAAAGAACTATTAAATCTCAGTGCCAACTTCCATCTATTACCGACTCGAATGACATTCTTCAATGGAGAGATCTTGACACATACCATGTCGCCAACATAGAACTCTAAATCTTGACGTCTCTTATTAGCGTAGCTTTTCTGTCAGTCTTAGGCCTATTTCATCCATTGTCGAATGATATCGATCTTCTTTGATGTTTCTCTAATAATATCTGGTCCCAGTATTAGTGTCCTGCCCGCTTCCTACAAACTCGAAGGAGCATTGCACGGCAGGCCATACAATGCCTCAAATGGTGCCATATCGATGCTCGACTGTTAACTATTGTTTTATGCAAATTCAACAAGATGTAAGTAATCATCCAACAAGCCTCCAAAGTCTAATATGCAAGCCCGCAAGAGATCCTATAAAATATGATTCACTCTCTCAGTTTATCCATCGGTTTAAGGGTAATAAGTTGTGCTAAAGTGCAGCTCTATCCCGAACGCCTCCTATAAGCTCTTCTAAAGCCCACTAGTGAACAATTGGTCTCTGTCACTCACAATGCTGTTCGACATACCGTGGAATAATATTATCCTCTTCATATAAGAATTGGCCAATTTGGCTGCTATTTTACTTAATTTGATAGGTATAAATCTAGCATTTTTGGTCAGTTGATCAACTATGACCCAACTGCCGTCGTACCCTACTCGAATCCTCGGCAGTCCATCGATACTTCTTCTACTTTTTCCCACTCCACTTGGGGACTTCTATCGGTTGCATGAGACCACTAGGATTCTTCTACTCTTCCTTAACCATCTGACAGTTCATGCATTTCGAGATGAATGCATCGACATCTTTCTTCGTCCCTTCCTAATAATAGGTTTGCCTTATATCATAATATATCTTATTACCGCTAGGATGTATAGTAAATCTTGAGTGATGGCACTTTTTGAGCACCTCATCCCATGACCCATCGACATCAGGAACAAAAAATCTCCCATCTTGACAAACCCAACCATCTCGATCGAGGTTATATCATCTCATATCCTCAAACTCTACTCCCCATTCAATCTTAGCAACGATCTCAGCTAATCTGGCATAGTTCCTTTGACTAGTACTAATCTACTTAATTAAAGTAGCTATGATAGTCAAGCTTGCCAATATCTCTGGCTCTAGCTCGCATCTCAATCGGAAATCATAACTAGTAATATACTCTTACTGCATCCACTTTAGGAGCATAGCTCCCAAGCTGGCATGTCTCATACTCAAGGCCTCAACAACTGCATTACCTTTTTCCCGTGTACATGAAATATAAGGTCATAGGAGGCAGGAACTCTAACTATCGCTGCCGATGAAGGTTGAGATCCTCCTGTGAAAAGAGTACTTCAATGACTTATGGTTGGCGAATAGCTCGAACCTCTCTCTCAAAAGATAGTGCCTACAGATCTTCAGCGCAAACACAATCGCTGCTAACGCTAAATCATGGGTCGGGTATTTCTTCTCATATGGTTTCAGCTGTTGACTACCATATGCAACAACCTTGCCTCTCTACATCAATATGCATCCAATCTGGTACCACACGTGTTAGTATATACCTTTATCTCCTCGTTTCCACTCGGAAGTCAATACTGGTGCACACGTCAACTTCTCCTTTAGACGCAAATGCATGCTCGCATTTCACATCCCAAATAAAAGTTTGATTCTTTTTTGTGAAGTGAGTCAATGGTGCTGCTACCTTAGAGAAGTCCTATACGAATCGTCTATAATATCGAGCTAACCCCAAGAAACTTCTCACGTCCGTAGCGTTTTTAGGTTTAATCCAAATATGGACTAGTGCAACTTTTCAGGATCAACGACAATGCTCTGCTAAGAAACAACGTGACCCTAAAATCTCACTTCCTTTATCCGGAAGTGACATTTAGAAAACTTCTCCTTTAGTCGGTGCTCTCTCAACACCTCCAATACAATCTCAAATGCGTCTTGTGTTCTTCCTCTGTCCATAAATAGGCAAGAATATCGTTGATGAACACAAGCATGAATTTCTTTAGCTGACATTAAATACACTGTTCATGAGATCAACAAAGTTTACCAACGCATTGGTTAGCTCAAACGGCATAACCAAACCACTCACAGAAACCAGATAGTGTGTGAAACATTGTAGTCGACACACTCTCATTCGCTACTCTTGATTGGTGAAATCCCACCGCAAGATCCAGTGGAGAAAATACTCTAGCACCATATAGCTGATCGAACAAGTCATCAATACGTAGGAGGGGGTACTTGTTTTTTTTCATCACATTATTCAGCTCATGATAATCAACATATAATCTAAGGAAGTCGTCCGCCTTTTGGTGAACACTATTTGCGCTCCCCACTCAGATATAATCCTTCGAATGAATCCTTTTTGCAAAAGGTCATTCACTTGCACCTCAAGCCCTCTCTGCTCTCTAGGTGCCATCATCCTTAATGGCATCACTATCGGCTTGACATCTTTAACTATATCAATACAGTAATCGATCTTTCTATGTGGTGGATGTCCAGTCACCTCCTCAAATATGCCCGGATACTCTCTAGCGATAAGTACTGAAGGCAACTCGTCAAGTGGGGTCTCGAGCAAATATAGAAAACGGATCATTACATCATCATTTGGAAGGCGGCCTAACACTACTGTCCGCCTATTATCTACTTCAATCATCACCACTAACTTCTCACAATCAACCATTATTCTATATCTATGAAGCCAGTCCATACTCAAAATGATACCAAACCCAATGAAACTCAAAACAAAACAATCACAATCAAAAGAGCATCCATAACTCGATAAGACCAAACCATATACAGGCTAATGGAGCCTCCAACCGGGTTCGTCACAATGAAAGGTCGGCCAACTATTTCGAGTCTCAGTCCCAACCAATCTACTAAGTCACTAGATATGAAGGAATGTAAAGCCTAATGTCAAATAAAACTCATATAGGAACATAATAAATGGAAAGCATACCTTAAATAACGATGCCTTTCCCCTTCTCTTTCACCAATAAAGCATTTGACAAGATTGGAACGATAATGACAGCATAGGCTTTCACCGTTCCTGATTAAGCAGCTCGGGACAATCATTCTTAATATGTCCAAGCTTATTACAATTGTAGCATTTCTTCCCTCAGCTTTGCAGTCTCTACTATAATGACCCTTTTCTCCATAGTTATAGCAAGTTAGCACCAGCCTAACCTTCTTCTTTTGGCCATCTTTTTTCTGAAACGGCTTCCTCTTATTGTTCCTACCTCCCCCTCCCAATTGCGGCTTTGGCATTTCTTTAGGAATGATGGCTTTCGGTTTTGGATATAGACTTTCATGCCTTAGGACCTTCTCGACTATCATCTCAAAAGTATTCTCAATATGGTCCATGAGTTGTTTCCCCAAGTAATCGTCTAAGCCAATGATGAATTCCTCGTTCTTCTTTAATGGAGAGTCAATAAAAGACATCCCATATTTCGACAGAACATCGAATTCAGCAACATACTTGAAGACAGTCATATCCACTCACTTCTAATTCACAAAATTATGGAATAGAACTGACTTCTGAGTTGCAAAAATAAATTTCTCCTCCAATTTATCTCTAAATTGGTCCCAAGTGAACTGATCCTCAGAAGTGGCAGCCCTTACAACATTCCACTAATTTATGGCTTGCCCTTAAAGCTGTTGGGAAGCCAATTGTCTTTTTATAGCATCGTCCAGCTCTAAGTCCTCAAAAATCCTTTCGCTGGTATCCAGATAACCTTACACTTCCATTGCCGATTCCGTTCCTTGGAACAATTTGCTACCAGGACTAGCAAAATCCATGTCCAGCTTAGCAAAATCGACTCTAGGCGGCTGCACTGGAGCACCACCTTCAACTAGCATTCGGAGTGGGCACTTGAGCATTTTGCAGCATGTTCTCATCATATTATTAAACATGGTCTGTAAATTGGGATTAGCCTCTCCTGAGCTAGCTCCATCCTCGACTCCAGAGACGGAGTTCATAGTAGTGTTCCTTATTTTTCGACTCATTGTTCAATTTGTAATAAGGACGATCGATCTCTCTATAAGGAATCCTACCCAAGTAGTACTTATATGCATATAGTGCAACTTATATGCTATATATATATATATATATATTACTATATAGCTTTGAAAACCAAAATATATAACAAGTATGTGCTCTCGTATATATACTCTATTGATCAAGCTTAGGGTGAGAACTCATCTCCTATCTCCACTGGATCATTGTATCCCTTAAGTCAAACAACGCAATTTAAGATCTGATACTAAATGTAACAATTGCTCTACACCATTGATACATAATATACATGTATAGTGTGTTGTAGTGATGCTCAGCCAATATGAGGCAATTATCAAAGAAGTAAATAAGTAACACAAAACCTGTTGTATATCTTAAAGCGCATCGAATAAAATATAATAGTAAACATGTCAGATATAAACATGGGCAAGACAGTAAATAATTGAATGAATCACAAAATCATAATATATAGATCCATACAGTGAACAACATAAGTAATAGAGTTATATATTAAATAACAACTCATAAACTGTCTCTAAGTAGTAAGGCACTAGCAAGCTCTATAGTGTTGTGCGGCAGAATAGAAAATGAGTAAATATGTAATACAAGAATTTCCTCCTACTCGCCACCAGTCCAGCTCCATGTGCTCACCAAACCTAGTATCCCTAATATACTCATTCAAGAGTACCTAGAGTAATAAGAAGAAAAGCATAAAATCCTCGGTCAAGCAACAGTCTGGTGTGAGTGGTAGAAATCTCAAATTATAAAAGGCAATATACTAGGAAAATTGTATGAGAAATTATAACTGACCTGTACCTACATTCATAGACTTAGCACATATAAAAGATATACGCTACTGTATGATAGTCAGCATGGGTGTATTATACATCAATGTACTAAGGGTGTCTAAATATCAGCATCGGTAATGTCTATAACGTGTGACATCCATAACGTGATAAAGACAATCAAACAAACATGGCATCCATCATCCATCTTCACATTCACTCACTTAGTGCATTAGATATATTATATTCGTATGAATGCCCCTATAGAGCCAAGGATTACTCAACATCATGGTTTATCGATATTTGAATCCTTGTCATTCAGTATGCTAGGAACTAGACTCCATCCTCGTAAATAGTCTTAGGTAAATGGATGAAACGTTGTGTGATCCAGGGCTTCTTCGTATGCCCAAGTGAAGTATCCAAGGTATACTCCATAACCTAATGTATATCATCACATATACCTTACTTCACAAGTATACAACGAAACCTACGAATACCAACGATCCCTTTTGCACATGTCATCCATAGTAAAGCTCATCCCAGAACTGTCCTTATGACCCTCATTTGAAGTCATCGTAGTTAGGAGCTATTCTAGACAATCATTGTTGGAGAATGTCATCATACATCCCATAACCTTCTAAAAGTCTACAGGGTGGATCGTGGAGTGTATATGCAAGTATATGTGACAAAATATATGATGCAACTAAAACAATATTAATATAAGTAAATATAGAATAAGCACATCAGGATTTTATACTGATTCGGACCTCCCGTCCTACATCCAGTCCCGAAGCTCCCCTTTGGAATTCGACTATCAAACACCCTCGCTTCGCCCGGAGGAATAGGCTTGGTTACAATAAGTTGTTCTTGTCAAATATCTGTTCTATAACACGGATATTGACTAATTAGGACAAATGCTTCCAATATATATCTAGAGAGCATTGTCTGTGAAGAACTGAATATATGAAAGGGTGAAATAGAAGTATAGATTGCTAGAGATCAAGAATATATGATAGAGTATGTAATTAGAGAGCGCAAGTGAGTAAGGTAATTTTTTCTCTTGATTCTTGATGATATATATAGTTGTAGAGAGGTTTCTTGAGCAGTTGCATTCATTAACGAGTGCTCTATAGTTGCTTCTGTTGATTATGAAGAGTTGCAGCGAAGAGAAGCGGAGATGTCTATTCGAATGTGGCAGTTGAAGTTCATATTTGAAATCCAAGTTTGAAATCAGACGTCTGGAATATGTTTCAAACGTATGATACTATATATATTTTTGAATATAGTAGTGGATCAGACGTTTGAGTGCAATTGCCAAATGTCTGGTTCAGCCTGTCTGTTGTTCCAGAGAACTGTTTCAGACGTCTGGCTTATGCACCTAGACGTCTGATATTGTGCATATCAGTTTTGTGCTCTTTTTCTTGTGCTTCTTTGTTTCTATCGACTTACAGAGTCTTGTAGTGTCCTTTGAGCCTTGTTCTTGTCTTTCTAGTGATGTTTGTTCTAGCAAATACCTGTATATACAAATATATATATATATATATATATATATATATATATATGCATATTTGATTTCCATTGTATAGTTGTTGTCAACGAAACCATAGATTTGATTTCCTAACACCTTCATCCAATAGTTCCTTTAATCCGGCTATTCTGCATCCCGAAGTATAACTATCCATCATTTAAGCTATCATTTCCTATCATGTGATCATCATCGCCTAATTACGCGTTATCATCATCTGAAATCACCGCCGATCACAATTTGAGCATACCAACTCCAAACGGCCTAAAACTTGGAATGGAGCCTTATGGGCCTTCATTGTCACCACATATCGATCCCATCAAGTTTGGAATAAAATTCATCGATCATCACCGATACTGGCCATCAAACCATCATCACCGACCCCACACTTTACACATGAGCTCTTGCCCCACCATCGATCCTGCATAGATTTGGTCAATCCCCATGTATTGGTACTGATCCATGAGGGTCGATCCATTACTTAGCCAAATTCGTATGGATTTGGCTCCACTTCATTTCAACTATTCTCCTTGCTCCAATCTATAGCTCGCTCCCTGATTCCATACTCTAAGTCACTTCATTGATCCATGCCATTAAATCCTACAGATCCATGCTATTGACACTCTTACCGATCCATTCCCTTGACTCTCCGCCATTCCATGCCTTTGAGTCTCCATTGATCCATGCTTTGTATGCCCATATCTTTTCCACATACTCCAAACGACTTAGAACTTGGTGTGCAACCTTATGACCCCTTCCTATTTTCCTGACATCAATCGTACCCGATTTTGGTCAAAATAAATGGATCATCACCGATCCATAGCCCCTTCCTAACTAAATCGCCTTCGATCGACGTTTTCAACCGTGCAAACATCAAAAAATCATATATTCATCATATATAAGCATTAACAACAACCAAACATCCAAATGTATCTACTTTAAAGAGATCTAAATCTACAATGAAGGTTAGGGATCCATTAGATATGGTTTGGAATCTATAAGAATGCATTTTCAAAACTTAAGTCTAAATTATCTAAAATTCACATATATGGTATAATGTGATCTAAAAACATTTTTAGTATTTGTAAATAATTTATAAAACATCATTTAGGCTATTTAACAACCTAATTGGTAAGTGAGATATCTAATCACCCATCTTAATCCAAAGCAAAACCCAAATTCTTAAATGAATAGTAGAAGGCACAAAATCCAAGGCTTCTCCAATAGCAAATCTTTAATCCTAAGTACTAATTATGCTAATCTCCTTTTAATGATGATATTTGACTAATTAAAGAAGGTTTAAGGGTTGCTTTTTGTTCAATAGGGGTTAATGGAGATATTGACTATTTTTGGGAGTTGTGAAAGGATGGGATAAGGTCCCGTTAGCCTCTACTTATGCCAAAATCAAAATGGGTTATTGGTTTTAACTCTAATTGTCCACTTAAGCTGCTCGAAATAATAAAAAATTCAAATGGTCATGACTGAAAAACAGTAAGTCCGTTTTCCTAATATGACCACTCTATGAAAAGTGAAACCATCATTCAGACCCGGGGAAAGTAGTTTCAAACCCTAAATATGCTATTATCAAAAGTTATTGTCCATATTAGATTTATTTGGTAAAAACGGTCACATATAAATTCGTCAAAAATCATGGATGTGGGAAATTTCCCTTAGAGTCATTTCCTAAAATTTTAGAATCATACGCCTCGTATGAGAATAATATAAATATTTTACGATTGTTCGATATGTAAAATACATTTATTACAGAGTAGTTAGGAGCCCGAGAAGAAAATCTAAGCTACCAACCCAAAGTTCTTTTCTGGTACGTTCCATTTAAGTTAGTTTGATTGCTTAAACACATAGTATTTAGCTTTGTATATTCCATAGGTAAGTGGGTATGGATGCTAGGCATGGATGCGAACGTGTCATTAGGACATGTTTTGTTTGATGGTTTCTAATGAATGTATTTTATATTTTCATATTGCAAAAATAGATTGACATGTTCATATTGTTCTATGATGCACAACACCTTGTCTATTGTATTATATTAGTTATATGCATAATGGTTGTTGCATTTTTGCATATGTATTGAATGGTTGCTCATCCATACAGAATTACAAGTACATAGGGCATTAAATGCATTTTTGATACATGACATAAGCATTTGAATTTTAGGAGGTCGGCAAGTTCAGGAGATTGCCTACATGTTCATATGCATTTCCATACCTACAAGTATGTATTGTATTAGAAATTTTAAATTATGGACAATGCTTGCAAGTGGTTGATGGTTGAGTAAATGGTTGTAGATGTCGTTTTTTTACAAGCAAGCTGCATTTTTCCGTCCTTGAAGATTTTGTAGATGAAATCATTTTAAGAGGGAGATAATGTAACACCTTAGAAATTTTAATAATAAATTAAAACATCGAGAAGGGTGAAAAAGTAATTTTACATAAAAGGACAATATAATAAAATTTCATAAATGTTGGAAGTAAGCTTCGAACCTATTCCATTACTTCCAAATTGATGTTTATAGTTAGAAAACATATGTAACTTGTTGAATTTAGTAAAATGGTCAGAATCAGTGGATACTGGACCCAATGGCGGTTCCGTAAATAATAATTTGAGATTTATATAGACCTAATCCTTACTCCTCTCCATTCTAAACCCTAGATGTCACCTTTTTAATTCTGTATGTTGTTTTCTTCTTCCTACTCCTCAATATTTCTTAATCCAAACGTCATTCTCTATACTCTTTTCTAAACTTCAAAATCAAAAATAAAAGAAGATAAATCAAATTAAAAGTGAGAAAGAGAGAGAATCAAATTGAAAGAGGAATAGAAAGAGAAGCACCAATAAGTCAAGGATTAGAGGAAGCAAAGGAGAAGCACAAAGTCAAGGAATAGAGAAAGGAAGACACCAATTTGAATCGGGTTAGGAAAAGGATTTCTTTTAACAACCCTTTAAGGTGAGTAGATTTATCTATGAAATACTTTTGTTGTTTATAAGTAGTTAGTCTTCAACTATATACCTTTTTAGAATTATAAATACGAATTTAAATCTTAAATTAAATTTTTATTCAAAAAATACTTATGAATTGAAAGGATAGAAAAACCCTAGGTAATGAATTGTTAAATAAATTGTAATTTGGAAGCGAAGGGTAAATTGCATTTAATATACCAATAAATTCCCAGAACTAATTTTGTGTAACAAATTTGGATTGATTTTGATAAATAAAAAGTAAATGGGTACATTCTTTTGAATTTACCAAAAATTTGATTATATTTACTTTGAATATGCATAAACAATCGATTGAGCATATATAGGAACGGGATTAAAACACTAGGTACAATTGTTAGGACAAACTACTTGGAGAAATGTAGAAACAAGATGAAAACTATAACAAAACACATGTTTAAAATAAATCTAACGCGTATACTACAATCCACGAAGAAGATAAACAAAAAAATAAAACGAAAGTTATAGACCAGAAACATTTATTTTGGACGTCTGAATTAATAATCAAACATCCGAACTTTTCAAAATGTGAAATAGAAAGGAATCAGTTCAAAACTGACTAGATTAAATGTATGAACCCCTACTAAAAAGTTTGGGATCTAAGTTAGACATATGGATAAGGAACCAAATATCTGAATGCTTATAGAATTTTTTTACAGTGGATCGTACTTCTAAATTAAAAATCAGACGTCTGAATTATTGTAGCTAGCCTAGATTAAACCTGGACCAAGTGCAAGCTAGGTAGGATGGATTAGGAAAAATTGTTCCAGCTTCCTTACCATTTGGGTGTTCATGTAGTTGAATGGAGTCATGCACAAGCTAGAAAAGTTTTATGCTTCGTGAACTCCTAGATTCTCACTTCATGAAGTTGTTAAATGTGACACTCAACATGATAGGCAATTAAATCACAATTAGAAGCTCTTATCGTTGATAGCCAAGTTCCAATCACCTGTTGGTGATATCAAAAATAAATAGGTAGAGAAATTTGTCATAATAGGATTTTTTGATTCTCCAGAGGAGTTAGATTGGGTAATTCACTCTTTGTTACTACTTGTGTAATAGTATAGAGTGTAGGACACGAGCACTAATAAGGAGGTTCTCAATGCTTAAGTGATAAGTTATTATTAGGATTGTTAACTCAAAGGTTTTATCGAGATTATTAACTCCAATTTGCAGGCTTAGCATTATGAGGTCTACTCGGTTAGGTGCAACTTAAATAATTATGATTGAGAATGTTAACTCAATATATTGTAAAGCGGTTACCATTGAGAGCGTTAACTCAATGTGTAGATAGGCGGTCTATTGTTGAGACCATACACTAGAGATATTTTTTAGGACTATTCAATTTCAGTATGTTCTACTATGAGTGGAAACTTTCATAATCTCGCACTCAAACTTAATCATATTAAGAATAGTCAACTTATACTGTGAAACTAATCAATCCCTTACGTAGGACATGCACACTAAAGAACATTCTTAGGTGTAGGTTATAACTGAACTTTAATTATTTGTCAACACGATACCATTAGCGATATAATTCACTCACTGGCCCTTGTCCGATCCTCTCTATTTCCCCTTCTTTAAATCTATCATAGGCGGTCGGAGTAGTAAGTGTTGTAAGCAAGGAAATATGCATGGAGGAGGTGATATGTTGCTTCAAAGATATATTTATATATAGTTACTCATCAATGTAGTTTACATTACATTATATCTATTAATTAGACTCTTATGTTTTGCCATTGAAGACATTATTGTATGGACCACATTTATATCGAGACTACAATTTTCATTACTAATATTTTATGTCCTTCCGCTATGAGAGCTTACAGTGTAGAAAATTTTAAATTTTTAATTGTCTTTATATCATGTAAACCATAAGAACCCAACGATTCGTAGTTCTTGGCACATTTCAAATTCAAAAGTCACTTTTGGGCTTTGGATCGATGTGTTCGAAGGTGTGGGTTATCATACGGTTTGATTTTGTTCAACTGATAATTGATGGAGAATTAAAGAGGCAAGTTTAAGGAAGAAATTGGAAAGGTTTCGATTATTTCATAGAAATAATATCTCATTCATTCATTCATTCATTCATTCATTTTTTCTTGTAATCATCTTTTAGGCTCTTCTTCCCTCTCCTTTTCCAGCCGAAAATCCATGGCTCCAATGCTATAAAAGTTCCTAAAACAAAATCAAATTAATACGAGGTGGTGTTTGCCTCTAGATCATTACAAAATCTGAAGGCTGATTCAATTAAATCTAGGTGTTATTTCTTCATTAAAGGTTTGGTTTTTTGGCTGCAGCACAAAAATAAATTCCAATCTCCTTTTAATATATGTTACATTGTGTTAGAATAATGCAGATCCTTATCTTTGCATCTTATTATGATTATATGTCACATCTTGTTAATATAGTTTAGATCTTATATCTTATACAACAAATTTATATATGTCTATGTTATCGAGTCTTTACTTGCTGTTGTTTTAGAAATTGAAGTTCTAAAAGAAATTCAAATTTAAAACCAGTTCTAATCCGTTGAAATGATTTTTAATATATTTTGTTAATATGTAAGTGAAATACATACACAAACAACTATAATTATTTTATGAAACTGATTGTAAGTTTATATATGTGTATGTATGGATGTATGTATGTTATTTTGAATACCAAATACTTTTGGCTGTAATATACATTTGTTTATATATATTGTTTTAATCCAAAATTTATAAATAGGATTTTGTATAAAATTATAGATATAATGCAGAAATCCTTCCCAAGTCAAACTAGATTTCAAATTATTAATTTTAAATTGTAAAACATATAAAATTATTAGTTTTACACACACACAGATATATATAGAAATATACGTAATTTGAATTTGTATATAGTTTGTTATTATAGATGTAATATATATATATATATGTATGTATATATATTATTTCAAATCAATGTTCGCAAAAGGACCTTTGTATAAAATTATAGATCTAACGTTAAACTCCTTCTTAAGTCAAAAGCAAGGTTTCTAACCGTTGATTTTAGATTTCCAAACATGTAAAATAGTCAAAATCAATTTAGTATGTATACATAGACAATTTTTATTTTATATATAATTTAAGAAAATAAAAAACTATAGACAATAAAAGCATATATAAAAGGGCAAAGTTGTCTGTTGCAATGTAAATCCTAGTACCTATAAATGTACAGGCTAACCATGTACACATTTATATATTGCACTAGCACCATAAACATATGAGTATATTTGATATGCTCATCATGACATGTTTAATTTAAATCAAACTCAAACTCTTTTTAAAAAATAAAATAATATAATATTCTATTTTAAACTATATTAGATTAGATCTACCAAACCTTTCAGACTTCATAGGCCCAACAGATCCAAAGTAGGAATTTTTTTAAATCTACCTATTTTACCCACTTCCAACTAACCCGGTTTCTTCAATGGTACCAGAGCCTAATGGTTTATACGATCCAAATTCGCAATATTAGGGCTAACTCATTAAAGTCTACCTATTTAGTATGATGTCTAGAAAGGTAGCGTCTAAGGCTAGGTTGGAATAATAAAGTACTATGCCCTACGTGGCAATTGGCCCGACTTGAAGGATGTATAAGCTCAAAGGTTATCCCTGATATAAAGGCTCAAATTGTTTTGAGTCTTGAGCTAATTTTCAAATTTAATTTGAAAATTAAACACATTTTAAATTTAAAAGTTAAGTTTATAACATAAAAAAATTCATAAAGGTTATAAAACTAAAATTTTGAACTTTCCACAATTATCATGAAATATTAAAATTTGAATTTCAATATAGTATTAAATTAATTTTAAATAATTAAATAAATAATCAATTGATTATTAATTAATTAAACACATTCATATAACTATAATTGCTATAGTTGAGAATTGTCTTAAAATTGTTAATACATAAAATAGTAATTTTTTGAAATTAATTAAATAAATAAATTTCGGTTAATAAATTAATAAAGGTTAACTAATAAGTTATATACATATGTTAATGTGTATATAATTAACTGTAAATGTTATAGTTGATAAATTTATCTTAATTTTTTTATGTAAATCAAATAATTTCTTTTTAAATAAAATAATATTTAATCAATTATGTGACTAAATAAATTAAATTAATTAAGTAAATAACTAAAAATATATTTAACTATTAATACATTGATGCATGTGTAAGTTAATTGATTATAACTTTTATAGTCAAAATTAAGACTTATATAACTATAATTGTATAATATAAGGAATATGGAACTAAAATAAACCCAATTCATATTTTTGGAATAATTATAATGAAATGTTCATATATCATGATTTTTTTATATGTCCTACACTTGAATCACAAGGGTATTTCAAAAGAAATACATTATTCCCTAAATCGATATGAATCAATATAAATATATTGAAGGCTATGAATTTTTAATATAAATGTTGTCCTCTATCACTTATATATTAACGAATTACTTGCATACTCTCTAATTATTAAGAAAACTTAAGCTAAATATTTTATTTGTAGTAATATTAATATATTGAAAGATAAGGTAAGATACATGTACATATTTGTTAAGAAAAATCAAAGTACATACATTATACTTAGGTCCTCGCTGAATGGTAGGTACGAATGAATATTCTTTTTCGATTTTTTGAGTAAACTCAAGGTTGAGATGAGATTAGGACCATGGGTTAGGAGTTGTGTATGATATGGTCGATAATGTGTTACTCATCGCTTGCGGGCATATGATTTGTTGAGCAGACTCCAACCTAGAATCCTAAGACAAGCGAGTCCTAACACTCGCTATAGAAGTTGAAAGACTTCTATATTTCTTTTTAAGTTTTGAGAAATATAAAAAATCTAGTGGGATACTATTAGTAAAATGAAATAAATATTCAACTTACTAATAATATGAGAACATTTGTTATATATAAAATATGCCAATCTACTTAAATTAAATTTGCAGAAAATGTCCACATAAAAGTTGTTTTTAGAAAATGATAGGCTCACTAGACCTAATTACATTGATTTGCTAAGAGCAAACAAAATAACACTAACTTATAAACTTTATAATCGTCTATAAATGAACCATTAATAGAGACGCCCACTGAAGACACTGACCCAAGGAAGTAAAAGCTTATTGTAACCACCCGCACCTTAATGGACCCGAATTTCAACGAAAATCGAAACCCACATCCATTAGGGTACGGACTGTTGGTTTCGGCAACCTGCAATAACATATGTGTATCAAAGATCGATTAAAGAAAACTCACAGTGGAAAGAAATGATAATAAGATCAAATACCAATAGAGGCTACAACTTCAGAATCAACCTCATTCCATGGATGTCCACAAATCTCACCAAATCGAGCATGTAAAGGAATAATTCTCCATTAACTGTTCTCACAGCTCCTATGACCTGTTCCTCTAATCTAACATGTGGGTTGTAATGAAGAGAAAGTCAAAGCAATGTTCTGGTAAATGAAAAAGTTACATACATTACTCATAACATAAACGTATGTCAATTGGCTTCTACTCAAATGTTATGTCCATTATTGGTTAATATTTACGCGTATGATATGTTTATTCTTACCTAAGGCATAACTACCTAGGCACATCTGCTTATAATGTATGTATATTTGTCCAGGCATTTCACTACCTAAAGATTTTGGACTACTTAATACTTCTTAACTAGGAAAAGAGGCGACCCAATGATCATTTAATACCCAAATCCCAAAGCTGATCATCTTCTAATATCAAACATAACGGTCAATCAGATCAATCAAACCTAGAGACCACTTTACTTCCACCCATGGCTTTCTAATACTTAAAATTAACTATTATGCATCTACCGCTCTTTCAACTATATTGTTAGTTTGCCCTATAAGCTCGAAGGCTATTCTAGTCTCGAATTCTAACGCTCTATCGTTTGTGATGTGAGAAAGTACTATAAACCACTTACTATCTCTTCTACTAGGCATTAGGCAGACTCCGATCATTTAAGATCTATAAAATAGGCAGATCCCTGTCATTTAGGACCTAACCCCTAAGGCAGGTCCCTACAGGGTTCTCCTTGACTGATATCGTAAAGAGTCCTATTAGGTCACTTAATACTTCTCCTTAGGAAAGAGATAGACTCTACCATAGCCACTTAACACCTTTAGCTCGAAGAAGACCCTAATAAAGATTCCTCCTACCTTATCCAAAGCGCAATTTATGACCCATAACCCTCCCAACCAGTGACGCCTCACATTAGTACGACTATTCGTAGGTTCGGATAGCCAGATTAATTAGGCAGGTTTACCCTACATAATTGGGACTAACCACACATCCACTATGGTTATTTATTATAGGTGATGTCTCACATTAGTCTGCAAAGCCATACCGCTGGTAGCCAGATTTAACTGGGCAGACTTCCGTGTAGCTTTGGACCAACCTTGCTATCCTCTAAGTTAGTCATAATTTTTATGTATATCCACTATATACATATATCATTCTACATGAATAATAGTTGAGTCCATATAAGCCAACCCCTTATTATGCCTCTGATTATGAATTAACTCCTTGTTTAATTATTTTTCTTAAGAGATCTACACTATTCGCTTACCGTCTCTTGTTATTCTACGTGTCTTATACATTTTATTTCGTTCCTTATTCCCTCGCAATTATTTCAATACATTTCATTAATTAGTCCCACTTATTTGTTTGTGACTACTTAAATTCTAATAACCCTTATGTCATTCATTGCTCATTAAATGCTCATTTATTTTTGGTACCTTTCAACTGGTTAAATTCTCATAACTCCTATTTCATTTATTTGCACATTAAATGTTTACTTAAGATTTCTTCCTTTACTTTCAAATATTACCATTTATTATATGTAATTTTAATTTTCTAATTACTCTTAACCTGGATGTTTATGCACATTTTTAGTGTAATAATTATGATTCTTTTTAGGAATTAGCACTATTGTATATTTTTATGCATTTATTCCTTTTATTTCTCTTTCATCTTTCTAGTTACATTTATCCTTAATTATGATATTTCCTTGTGTTCTAATCTATGAGAACCTTCCCTTTTTAGAAATATTACTCGTTATATCTTCCATAAATTTACCTAAATAGATGGTTTGCGTTGTTTAAATTACAAGTAATTTTAATAATTATCGTTTTATTTTGAAATAGGTAGTGTAAATTACGAAGTGAAATTCCATACCTTACACATCTCTTTCTTTATCCTTCTAGTTATATTCCTTATCAAATCAAAAACTGCACTTTTCAATATAAATAAAAGATTAGATAAATTAGTGGAATTTGAACGGATCGTATACTCAATAGATTAAAATATAGAAACCTTTTCTTTCTATGAATTTAGAACAACTTAATTCATATTAACACCCTTCAATACAAATGTAGAATCAATTGGTTGATCTGATATAATTCCACATTCAATTCATATTCAACTACCAACAACTTGGGAGAAATTTCCATATCTGGGTGTAATTAACATTTCCATTCAATCTATTCTAATTTACAAAATATGTAGACAATGTTTTAAACATTAAATTTTAAGCCTACAACTCTAGATCTCTCGGTTAGGCATAATAATCAAACAAAATCCAATGAGATAAATTACAATGTTGTAAACAATTTATATAAATTTATCACTCACAGTTTTAAGCTTCCAAAACTTCCAGATCCGAATATGATTGTTCTGATTTAACTGCTTTCCCTCATTAATTCAAGGAGTATGTATAAAGGGAATATACATAGTATTACAACATAGATCTTAAAAGAGAATTGGGACTTAAGGGAAGATATAGATTTATTAATTTGAGATTTACCTTGTTATTACCAATGTTGATTGTGCGTCCTTCCCTTTTTCTTATTTTCTAATTCTTTCAAATCTGTATGTTTACATTCAGTTTTATTTTATAAGAGAAAGTAAAAGAGAGAAAATGTAGAGCTTCACTGCCTACATAAAAAAATATGAGAAGAGGAGGAGGGTTTAGACTGTATTTATATATGCTAGAATGAATCATACACGTTGGATTTAAAAATATATAATCTGGGCCGTTGGTCGAGGTTCGACCTTGGCCATTTCATATCCAACCGATCAACCACAGGCCGACCACCTCTGGTCGACCGCCCTTGATTTAGGGGTCAATTGGTGGGACCCAACTGGTTACAATTAGTATATTCCAATATTCGTTTTTATTTATTTCTGTGTGGATCTCTTTAAACATCCATAACTTCTTCATTTGAACTCTGTTCACGAAATTCCAAATATAAAAGTTGCTTAGAAAATTACCACGGACGCAATATCGCAAGTTTTGTGGTCAAACTCCTCTATTTGCACAAATTTTATTTTTGGAGCCTAATTAATTAACTAGTTAACTAATGTAAATTTATGGGGTATTACATTTATAATACATCGGTAGCTGATTACAAAATCTCTTAACTTTTTATATTGTTTTCTTAAGATAAGCTAGCACAAAAATATGTCTATCCACAAAATTTTTGAAAACATCAATGCTTTGTTTGTGGAGAAATCTCGTTCGTAAGGTACAAGATCACTAAAAAGTTGTTCAATACAAAGATGAGTAGGGGAAATTGCGTTGAGTATTTCATCTTAATGATGAAAGCCAACATTGATATACTTTCTAAGCTGGATGTTAAATTAAGAGATGAATTTGACTTTGCCGAAAGGATTTGATTTAATTTTAAATAATTGTCATTATGTTAAGAACTTTATTTATGGTATTATACATGTTTCCAGATTGTTTAGAACAGGTTTTGTTTGTCGTTCTAAAGAAATTATTATGAATACTTCTTTGTTGGACATAATATTTGCAATGATGTTTTAGATAATGGCATTGATGTACTTAATTTAAATCATATTTGTGCTAAGAATAGATCTTTTGTTGAAATGAATAATAGTTACTTATGGAACTATAGGTGGGTTCATACTAGTGACAAAAGAATGCACAAACTAAAAATTGAAGTTTTTCTACCATCATTTTATTGTGAATTATTTGGCATATGTGAGTTATGTCTCACAGGAAAAATGACTGGCACATGTTTAGTGGGAGCAATGAAAGAGTTAATGAGCTTTTTGATCTTGTGCATACTAATGTATGTAGCCCAATTCTTATAGTGACAAAGGATAATCAACTTACTTTATAATTTTTACTGATGATTTCTCAAGACTGAGATATGTATATCTCATGAAGAATATACCTAATGTCTATAAGAAATTTAAAGAGTATATGGATGAGGTAGAAAATCAAATGAACCTTAAAATTAAAATACTTCGGTTAGATTAAAGAGGTGAGTATATTTGACAAGATCTCAAATAGTACTTAAAATATAAGGGGATTATCACTTATGTTACTCCCCCACTACAACATATTAGTGTTAAAATGAACTGAACCTCATTAGATATGGTCCATTTCATAATGATTAAAGCTGAGTTGTTATTTTCCTATTCGAGATATGCACTGGAAACCGCATCGCATATGTTGAATTTAATGCCTATAAAGCTGTACCTAGGGAAATATGAGAATTGATGTTGGAAGAAACCCCAATTCAATTATTTGAAGGTGTGACGTTGTCTATATATGTCAGAAAAGTTAGCTTCAATAAACATGAGGCAAGATTATGTAAATTTATAGGATATCCCAAGAATTCCATGAGATATATTTTCTACAATACCGCTGAACAAAAAATTATTCTATTTCTCAAGATGACGTCTTTTAGAAAAGGGATTTCCTACGAAAGAAATTAACAGTTAGATTATATACTTGGATAAGATTCGAGGAATCAATACGAAGTCCGAATCAATTGATGAATCAATTCACTAGTGTACATAAAACAAGTAACCTATTATAAGATCTAATATGGAATCTCCCGTAAAAGAAAAGTACCATGGCTTTCTTATGGATAGGGAGAAAAAGAACCGTGTCTTAGAAGATGACACTCCTCTCTTATTCTAATAAGCAGTATGGAGTAAAGACTCTGCGCTTTAACTTAAAGCTATGAAATCCGAGATGGATTCCATGCATGAAAACAAAGTATAAACTTTGGCTAATACACCTGAAGGGATAAAACTAATAGGCTGCAGATGGAGTTTTAAGAAAATGCTAAATGTAGATGGACATGTAAGGACCTATATGATAAGATTAGTTGTGAAAGGGTTTCGTCAAATTCAAGGTGTTAATTAAGATGAAACATTTTCTCCTGTAGCCATGCATAAATCCATTTGAGTCATGCTTTTTGTCACCATATTCTTTGACTATGAAATATGGTAAATGAACATGAAAATGGCATTTCTAAATGGTGAATTAGAATAGACTGTTTACATGTTGCAATCCGAAGGTTTTGAGGTCAACGGAAGCGAGGGAAAGACATGCAAATTGTCTTAAGAAAGCTTCAAAGAATTGGAATAAGTGCTTTGATAAAATAATCAAATTTTTTGGCTTTTATCAAAGTATAGAGGAAGCATATGTGTATCGAAAAGAATAGTGAAGTGCTATAGTATTCTTAGTTCTATAGGTTAATGAGTTGCTATTGACTGGCAACAACATGCATTGTTGGAATCAGTGAAAGCAAGTTATGTAGTAATTTCTCTATGGAGGATCTGTGAGAAGCAACCTATATACTTGGTAGAAAGATCTACAGAGATAGGTCCAAGAAGTTGCTAGGATTTTCCCAATCCCTGTACATATATATCATGCTGAAAAAGTTCAATATAAAGAATTCTAAGTTCAAAATTGTTCCGACACAATCTTGAATCATTTTTCTAAGGATGACACTCCATATATTGGTGAGGAGAAGGAGCGTATGAAGAGAATACCATATGCATCTACAATCGGTTTCATCGTATACACTATGCCATGTACTAAACTAGGTGTGGCTTATGCATTAGGATGCATAAGCCGTTATCAGCCTAATCCCAAAGCGAAGCATTGGGCAGTAGTAAAATGTATCCTTAAGTATTTTAGAAATACTAAAGACTTGTTCTTTATGCGATGTTAACCTCATCATGAATAGGTATATAGATTCAAGCTATCAAAGTGATATCGATGATAGTAAATTGGAGATTAGTTATGTATTCACATTGAATAGTGGAGTGATTAGTCTGAAAATCTACAAGTAAAAGACTATAGAAGATTCAACGATAGATCCCCAATACATCACCCTCGATGAAATAACTAAGGAAGCGGTTTGGATGTGCAAGTTTATGCCTAGGCAAGGAGTGTTTTCAAGTATTGAGAAACCCATAACATTGTTATATGATAACAATGCGATGATGAATATCGCAAAGTAGCCTAGATCTCACAAGAGATCAAGATGCATTGTGACGCCCCACCTCTATACCCACGCTAGCCAAGAACACTCCGGAGTAGTGCTGTCAACTAGCACGGAGAATAAGGCTGTTGAGGAGCGACCATCCATGTAATTGCTTATCACACGGTGGCTATAAATAATCTTCGAAAACAAACATAGAAATAATCATATCACAAATCAGTCACAGATATCCATATCACAAAGGCGGAAGAAGATATGAATATATAACTAACACATGAAAGTGTACATCAGAGTAGTGGTCAGTAAGATCCACGATAATACAAAAGAATAGCAACACGTGCTATACAAAAGAATACAACTATGAGTCTACATCTCAAGTGTATACAACAAAAACTGCTAATCTAAACAGTTAGCCAAAAGTCAGAGTGATGAATCCCTGGGAAGAAGTCAAGCAGAAGCACCTGTAACATCTCGGTCTGACCCGAGTATTATTTAAGAAAATAATAAACGGATCAGTCTAGCTATAAATATCAGATGACATGATATAACATAAAAGATATGGCATAAACATAAACATCCATAACGACATACCACTATAAGTATGTAAATAATGATCAACAGAAGATCAATCAATAAGAGATAATCAATATCACAAGAATCTTCTCAAAGATTCGAAGAGGGCATCATACCCTAAACTTGTACTCATAACAAGTCAATGACATAAATTCCAGAAATCAACACGAGAAATCCAGAAATCATAAAAAGGGAAAGAGGCCTATCACATGACGGTCCGAAGACCAAGGGGAGCTACCCCGCATGTGTGAATGGAATCACACAGATTGAGGTCAAGACTAACCAAAAAGCAGAAAGATATGTGTGAATGGAATCACACAAGTGGTGTCTAGTCTAACCTTGCAATGAAAGAGACATCGCGCAATTGCTAGTCTAATTCATAAAGCGATCATCAAGATCAACGAGAAGTGTCAATTACACTAAGCTAGTAAATATAGAAGTTTAGCTTCATGTCCCATAACCACTTGCTTAACTTAAATATTTACGAACAAACTGTAAATCTTCACTAATAAAATTGTCACAAGAGGTTCAATCGAACAAGTCCAAGAATTAACCGACGAAGTGAACGCAAGCGTTTCATACCACTTGTTTTACTAAGTCGTTTAATTAGATTTCTCATCCGAGTGAGGTAAAGGCTTGTATATACTAATAGATTGGAAAACGGTTTAAGAAAAGAGCTTTGTTATTAAAAATAAAGTTGAAATTGTTTGTTAAAAGAGTTTTGATATTTACTACTAGTATTGAAACCTTTATATAATAAAGTGACAAAACACAGAAGCAATTGTAGAAACAATCAGTCACAAAAATCGCATACGGAGATGTGAATAAAATCCAAGGAAATCAGCTCAATGTTTTTCAGATAAGATCCCCTACGGAGGGAGGGGTCCAGGGGGGGTGGCAACCCCCCAAGGTGGGGGTGCGGGGGCAACGCCACCGCTTACGGGGTTCGACCTGCCCGGTCAGGTTGCTGGGGTCCAGGGGGCAGCGCCCCCGGCGGGGTGCGGGGCAGCGCCCGGACCAAAACGGTACGACCTAGTGATGACAAAATGAGGTCTTACGACCTAAGGGGAATAGGGTCGAGCGACCTATAAAACTCGCGACCTAAAAGTTAGCAAGGTCGAATGACCTATAGAGGCATAGGGTGCAGCGACCTAAAACATCGCGACCTAGTGAAGACCTAAAGGAGGCGAGCGACTTATAAAACTCGCGACCTAAAAGTTAGCAAGGTCGAACGACCTATAGAGGCATAGGGTGCAGCGACCTAAAACATCGCGACCTAGTGACCTAACGGTTTAAGAGTCTTGCGACCTAACTGGAAACAAGGTCCAAACGACCTAACGACTTAAAGTGAAACCTGGCTGAGCGATATAAGGTCGGAGACGACCTACGACTTAACTCCGTGTGAGCGACCTACGACCTATGGTTGCTACGACCTAACGAGTTCCAATAGTGAAGGCTTAAGGTCTAACGACCTAAGGGGTACGACCTAAGGTCTTACGACCTAAGGTGTTGAGGTTGGATGACCTAACCAAATTGCATAGGCCATACGAGCTAAGGCCTAACGACCTAACTCCGAACGAGCTATACGCGAGTGACCTAGGGCGCTAACTCGCAAACGACCTAACGTTAACTCGCGAACGACCTAACTCCAGACGCGCCTTTTCAACGCGTGCGAGCTGAAGACCTGCCGACCTACGACCTAACTCCAAGCGACCTAAGGCCTAACGACCTATAGTGGACGAATGGGCTAAGGCCAGAAACGACCCAAATGAAGGTGACGACTTTTCCACGCGAACGACCTATAGATGCTGGGCGACCTAAGGGGGACAGAGCGACCTAAGCCAAAAATTCACCCCAAAACACTAAAAAGTGGAGTTTTTCGCCAATCCAATCCAAACCAAATGCAAATGTGCATGCAAACATGATAGGGATGCATTTCCAATAGCACAAGATAGATATAGACTAGAATTGTGAGATAAAAATCTCACCTTTGCACTAAAGTTTATGAAGATGAAGCTTGAAAGCAAGGAGAAGCAATCCAAAGCTTGAATCCAATATCTTCTACTTGAATTTGGAGTTGAATGTTGGATTTGCAATTGAATTTGTGCTTGGAGTTTTAATTTCCCATTCCCTCCACCATTAATGCCAAAGCTTGATTAGTTAGGAAATTTATGAAGAGTGAGGAGAAGAGGGTTGGAACTTGGGCTTAATAGGCTAAACTAACCCAAAGTCCAAAGCGGGAAAAGTTAGTGAAATTTCACTAACTCCAAACCTATCGATGTTTATATTTAAAAAGTTGTAAACGACATTTCGAACTCAATGGAAGTGGTCTCGAGTCCTAATTTGACCGTTTGCAAAAAGTAGCTTTTCGGACCAAAATCCGATTAACGAGTTAATATTTAAATAAAATATTTAAATATAAACTCGATAAATATGCGGGTTGTTACATGCATTCTTCAAAATTTCCACCATATGAGGGATTTCATCATAAATAAAGAAGTTGTAATCAAGAGAGTAGACACTAAGGCAAGCATAGCAGATCCATTATTCAACCAATTCTAAGCAAACATGCCAAAGGGATGAGATTGAAATTCCATACTTGGCATCGAGTGCAAGTGGAAGATTGAAAGAGCTAGGGGAAGCCATATGGGTGGTGCTATAATTTAGTGTATATCATTAAATATTAAATAAAATCTCATCCGAAATAAATGGTATTTTTCTTTCTATTATATACTTGTAATGTTCACATATGCTAATTAACTATTTAATTTAAGTACATTGAATAGAAAATCCTTAAACAATATGTTAAGTGATATTAATTACAATATGTTGTAATCAAGAGAAATTTATCATACTAAAATACTATGTTGTTTTAAATATTCATAGTCAAGATGTTTTAAGAGAAGATATCGATACATTTGTTGAGACAAAAGTACATAACACTCTCCAAATGTTGGGTAGTGTATTACTCATGGCTGAAAAGGGCACGAAAGAGTTACGTACTGATAGTATTAGAAATTATAGAATGACTCACTCAAGGGTTATCTGTTAGTTAATATAACTATGATCAAACAAAGAATCTTGAAGTGACGATACTGCATAGTTCTCTCGGCTTAAGAATATCGTTGAAATTCAATGTTAATACTCTACTTTGATTATAGTTAAATCATGGCATGGAGTTCATCGATTGACTATAGTTGAGTCTGAGTTAAAGCATTGGAAGAAAAACACTATTCAATAAAGAAATCGTCTCCGTAGTTATATGATGTTAATATCACAGTCAACTATAATTAACTCAAAGTCAAAGTCTCTGGCTAGAGCGATACAATTAGTAATAACTGTTGTTATTGACCAAGGATTTGTGTTTGGATTAACTAGTTGAATGCAGACAATATTGAAATTTTCACGAAAATAAAATTCCATAAGTCCTAAAATGATATAGTTTCGACAAAGAGAATTAGTGTAAATAATTGTTAGTATAGAGTACTACTTATAATACTAAAATTGAATTTTACCAAAAAGATGTATAAGCGATAGATTCAGCCAAAATGTCAAACCAGTAGCTAAGATGACATATGGACGTTAATATCCTAATTCTTCAATAGTAACCGCTAACTGAATTTATACCCTTGAGTAGCAAAACTGTAATGATGAATGCTTCAAAAAACGATACGATATAATTAATTTTAATCCTTGTAAATTAATTAATATTTATTAAATATTAATTATTATAATTTATTTAATGTTTGAATGTCATTAGTATTTAATGAAACGCGTATATATAAAACTTATGTACATGCATATCAATATATGCTATCATTAAAACATTTAAATTTGATTTAAATCGATTAATTACTAAATGGGCTTGGGAATTTGGAAACCCTATATAGGCTCTATCTTCGCTGGCCATGCATAGATAGCAGGGGTTTTATTTGATATGATTGATAATTAATAGAGAGTTCAAAAGGGAGGGTTTATAGGAAGGCCTTGGAAAGGTTTTAATTCTTCTAAAAACAAGACCTTTTTGATTCATTCATTAATTCATTTCTCATAATCAACTTTCAAGAATTCCTTCCCTCTCCTTTACCAGCCGAAAATCCATGGCTCAAAAGCCATAAAATTTCTAAAAAAAATTCAAATTCATACAAAATCAAATTAATACAAGGTAGTATTTGTCTCTAGATCATTGCAAAATCTAGAGGCTAACTCAATCAAATCTTAGAGTTATTTCCACATCCGAGTTTGATTTTTGGCTAAATCATAAGGTAATGCTCCAATCTCTTTTCAATACATGTTGTATCATGTTAGAATAGTGCAGATACCCTATCTTTACTGAAGGTGCACTAAGGATCTTATGATAAGAATAAACAAAATATAACAATAAGCTAAGTAAAGAATAGTAAATAAAGGATTGCGTCAATGATTATTATAATAGTTTGGACTTTCCATCCTATGTCCAGTCCCAGACTCCTTCTGTATTTTCACTAAACTTCTCTCTCTTGACCCAAAGGAACATGTTTGTACAACACTACTTGAATTACCGAACATGACTTCGACTCTTTGCTTGACGGTCTCCAATAAGATTGATAGATTTATGGGTATGCCCCAGGAGCAATTATGTAATTTATTACATATACCTAACTCGGTAACCGATGTTATCAAATTAAAGTTTGTTTTCTTTCTATTATATACTTAATATAATGTGTTATACTAATTAGTTGGTTTAATTAAAATATATTTAATATAAAATCCACAAATGTTATGTTTTGTGATAGTAATTACATAGCTTTGTAACAATGAGTAATTTATCATAATGAAAATAAATATACCATTTTAAATATTCCTAGTCAAGATGTATCGGGACTGGATATCGATACATACGTTGGGACTAAAGTATTTAACACGCTCAAAATGTTAAGTAGTGTATTACTCATGGCTGTTAAGGGCACCAAGGGGTTACGTATTGATAATTATTGGATAATTGTAGAATGACTCACTCGATAGTTTTCTATTGGTTAATATAATTAAGGTTAAATAGAAAATATCAATGTGACAAAATTACGTGGTTCTCTTGACATGAGAATACTGTTGATCTTCAATGTGGAAGCTCCACTTTGATTATAGTTAAATCATGGCACGATATCCATTGAACGACGATAGTTGGTTTGAGTGGAAGCATCGAAAGTGAAACACTATTCAAGGGAGGATTTGTCTCCTCGGTTATATGAGGTTAGTATCACGGTCAACTATGAGGTTAGTATCACGGTCAACTGAAGTCAACTCATATTCAAAGTCTCTAGCCATAGCATTTTGGTTAATATTAATTGTTATTATTGAACTATGGACTTTATGTTTGAGTATAGAATTGAATATGGATGATATTAGAATTTTAACCATTCCCAAATACCATAAGTCCAGAGTGATATAGTTTTGAAGAAGAGAATTGGTGTGAATAGTAGTCACAACCGGGTAATGCTTCAATGTAAAATTAAATTTTATTGAAATCAAGTATGCTATAAATTTAGAAAATGTGTCATAGTGCCTACTAAGTAACGTGTTAACGTTAATATTCGAATAGTTTGATATTAATCGTTGATCAAATTTATACCTAATGAGTCACACAGCTGAAATGATGAATACTCTTTAGAGAAAAACGATATAGTTAATTTGTAATTTATAAATTAAATAAATAAATTAGTATTTGTGAAATATTAATTATAAAAATTGATTTTGATTTGATGAACAAATATTATTAAATGTATCTATAATAGTTGCAAATACTGTAATCAATATACGACATTGATAAGCATTAAATTGGATTTAATATAAAATATTTGTTCGGTCTTTAAATGGGTTTAAAGCGCAAATGAGGGCTGGTTAATTTAGACCTAATAGAGGTAATAAGCAGCTAGATGATGGGATAAAGTGGATAGGGTTGGATGGCTAAGATAGAACAGAATTTATTAGGGATGATGTAGGATCTTGGTCCTAAAATATCTCTAAATTCTCCATTATACAAGCATCTCTACCCACACGCGTTTTACAACTTTTGGAGCCTTCACTTACACTCATTTCTGGCCAAGCCCAATACCCCCCATCCTCCATACATTCAAGTTCAAATAAAATCAAATCAAGTGTTATTCGAAAAATGGCGGTCAAAGTTCAAGGACTAATAATCTACTGGATTGGAAATCGGTTCAAGGAGAAAATTGTTACTTCAAGATGAACTTTTAGATGTTGGGTGTAAGGTACATTACTAACCAATATGTGATTATTAATGTTTATATATATATGCATATATATATATATATATATATATTAGTTAGGTGACGACTTCGATATACAAATATATTGTTACAATTAGATTGGCTGTATATTTGCATATACTTGTATATTTTAAAAAACATTCATGTCTATACTTATAATGGTAAGACTCAATAATAATAAAAAGATTTTTTTATTTTAATAATTTAATATACATAATATGTAAATATACATATATAGTTTGTAAATTAAATATTGCATCACACATCATACAGATATAATTATGTAATTTTACATACAAAGTATTATGGACATACTATTTTTGATAGCAATAAATATTTTTAATAGATATATATTATTTAAATATTATTTAATTAATTAATTACATATATAAATTATATCAATATACATATGTTATGTATAAAATATGTTTAGTATTTTATAAAATTAAGATTACACATAACATACTTTCGATAGTAAATTGAAATGAACATTTTTTTACAATTAAATATATTTAAATTAAAGTAAAGAATAAAAAAAATTAGTTTTACAATTAGTTTAAATTATACATTATATAATAAATATTCAAAACACAAATAAATTTTAGAATTTTGCTTGAAATTTAAATTTCAAAATTAGTTTCGAAATAATATTTTAAAATATATCCATACAGATATTTAAAAAACATATTATAAAATATAAAAAAGAATTTTCATGCTATGGGCATGATCGGGTGAATATATACCTACTAAAAATATATTTTGTGTATTTTATGTTTATTGCTCTATATTTATATTATATTATTATATACAAGTATTTGATGTGTATATATACTAAAAAAGTATTATATAATTTGTATTTTATGATTTAGATATAACTTCATATGGTTATAAATATATATAATATTAATATATTTTATATTTGTATTTATATATGTATACACAAAATTATTTAAATATATATACACACATAATTTATGTATGTATATATATATATATATATATATTTATAGCATTATATATATATAAATATTATTATATAGACATACATTTGGAAAATATATTTACATATTGGATGAGCTAACATGTTTGTTGCGGTGCAAATCCGAACACCTAAACACGGGCATATTATACATTGTACGAATTGGAATGTTATACGTGTATACACATAGATATATGTGGGTGTATGATACATGCACACACATACATATATTATATAACATTAAACAAACAAAATAAGGATTTTATTTAAAAGAAATTTTGAAATTTCCTTAATAAATTAGAATTTTTAGACCCAACAAAGATCCAAAAAGGAAAAATAATTGAAGATCACCCATTACTACTATTGCAAGCTAGCTTAGTTTCAACAATGGTATCAGAGTCCAATAGCCTATGCGGTCTAAATTAGTCATGTTGGAGTCGAAGGATTGAGTTTGGGTAATCAAGTACTTTGTCCTACCTAGCTACCGGCCTGGCCCAAATAAACATGTGAGCCAAAAGGTTATCCCCAATAGAAGAGGGCCAATTTGAATTGGTCCTTGGGCTAATTTTCAAAATTGTTTGAAAATTACAAAATATAAGATTTTAAATTTAATAGTTAAATTTAAAATAAAATATATTCATATTATAAATTTTATAATATAATTAAAATTTTCAAAATGTTCAAAAGTTAGTATAAATTAATTTTGAAACTAAAATTTATTAATGAGGTAAATAAAATATATTAATTAATATATATGTGTGTATATATATGTATATGTATTATATATTATGATATATGTTAAGTTAATAAATTAACATAAAAACATGTGTGTGTAAATGAATTTTTAAATTGATATAAATTTAATTATAATTACTTAGTTAAATAAATTAATTAAAATGTTAACTAATTAATTAATATACAAATACATATGATATACGTGTTATATTATAAAGACTATATTATGTAATAAATATTTAATAACTCATATTAATATAATGCAAAATTAATTAAAATGTTAATTTATTAAAATTAATTAGATTATATTTAATTAATATGACATTATAGATAAGACTATATAAGTAATACGAAATAAAAAAGTTATATAATAATAAACTAATATTTATATCAAAATAATAATAAAACTTATATAATATGAATATATAAATTAAAGGTGGAACATTAAGAAATCCAAAATAAGCTTAAGAAATAAATACACATGTAAATGTATGTATACTGTGATTTCCAATGTGTCCAACGCTTGAATTAAGAGGGTATTTCATAAAAAATACAATGTCCATAAGTCGATATCACTCAATACAATATATTAAATTTTTTGAATATCTGATATAAAGTCATCCTCTACGATTTATATATTAATAGATTGCTTGCATACTCTTTATTTGTTAAGCTTTTCCCAGCTAGGGATGTTATGTGTAGTTCTATTAATATATTGAATAGACAAGGTAAGATAACCATATGTATTTGTTGGGTCCTTAATAAGTGCATTATACTTAGGCCGTCGAGAAATGATAGGTTTGAGTGAATACTCCTACTTGTTCAGCTTTCCTCGAGCTAAAGGAGAGATTAGGATAAGGAATCACGGGTTAGGAGTTGTATGTGATACAACTGATAAGGAATTATCCGTCGTATGTGGGTCTACGATTCATTGAGCTTTCCTCGAGGTCAGAATCCTAAGGCATACAAGCCCTAGCGTCCACTAGTGAAGTGGAAAAACTTACAAGTTTCGCATAGGGTTTGGTGAAACATTAAAAAACTAGTGAGAGCCTTATTGGAAAAATAAAATAATATTTTTTATCCTTTCTAATATTGTAAGAACATGTGCTATATAATGTTATAATGATCTACTTGATTAATTTATACACATAATATGATTGATAAAATGTTTATCGATTAAGATATACAAATGAACTAAGTTGAAGATTGACAAATAGAAATTTAACGTATACTTACTAATAAATGCTTAATGCAGGTTAACATTTCAATACCCATGCAACTATCTATTTTACAACAACTAAATACGTTTGTAATTTGGTCGCTTATGTGTTTATTTGGTTAAGACTGAGTATTGCATTATATAAGTTTTGAACTTAAAAGCAATAAGGATATTTGATCCCTATACAGTCACATATAAATGTATATGGTGAACCAACACAGTTTGTAATGTACAATACTTCGATGAAATTAATTTATTCGAAGCAAAAAAATAAGTTGTCCTGTGAGATCGATTTTTCAATTTGATTAATTAAAATAAAGATCGTATTGTGTTAAATGTAACCCTAAATCAAAACTACAAGATAGATCTAAGAACTCGACAGCTCTAATGACAGTTTGATCCGTTATGCAAAATGCAACATATTTAATGTCCTTAATGCTAAAGATGATCAAGTGCACTTTTGTAAAGAGCTCGTTATATGTTGTAGTAAGGATGTCCTTTTAAATGGTTCGACCATTTAGAAAGAAAAAAGAGTGTACAAGAGTAGATATGATTTAAGGTACACTTGGGATGAGTAAAGTGAATAGTCTTTCATAAGAAATCATAGGAAACGAGCATTGTATAATTATAATTGATACTTAACTTTCAAATAGAAATATGATTTCAATTTAGAAATGTATTTCATATAAAAAATTATTTTCTATGATATTTATTTCTTTGAGTTCAAGATACTTGATCAAAGAACTCTCCTATATATACTAATGGCAGTATAAGAAATAAATAATCTATGTTACATGAATGATGGACATTCGAATTTAGTATGCTATTATAGTAGTGGAGGAAATAGTAGGAGCATGTTATATTGCACTTATTAATTGCATCAAATTACGAAATTGTTTTCATAAAACATACGAACATCATTTATGAAATAATAACTATTTTTCAGCATCGAATGAAAAATAGACATAATTATATTTCAATGTGAATATATGAATATTCGTTAAGAATTAAAACAATAATATGGTATTTATTTTCACAACAAAAGTGATGCATTGGAAAATACTAAAGTTTCCAAAATAATTGACAATTATCTTGGAATTATACATCAAGCCGTAGTTTTGAGAAATAATGCTATTATATGATTATGTATCATATGATACTTGTTAATTTTATCTCAACAATTAAGGGTTATGCACTTATTTAGTGGGAGCATCACAAGAGTTGATGAACTTTCGGATTGATACATATATATGTATGTAATCCTAAGTCTATTAATACCAAAATAGTTCCGTATACTTCATTATATTCACAGATGAGTTATCACATACATGGACATGTGTATTTGGTATGCATATATATAAGTCTATGATAAGTACATAGAATATTAAATGGAAGTAAATAAAATAACATGCGACAAAAATGATTCAATTTGGTCGAATAGGTAAGTATATTGGAAAGAGTTTCGTATGTGCCTAATATGAATAAAGATTCAGTCTCAAAGGTCACTCCTCCCTATAATAAATAATAATGTTTTGATAAGAAGTAATGAAACTTTATTGGATAAAGCATGATTGATGATGAGTGAAGTTGAATTAAACTCTTTCTATAAGGTGTGTACTTAAGAGTAGTATAGAAGGTTAAAACTAATATCATCCAAAGAATAGTTTACAAAAGCATATGTGATAAGGGTTTATAAGAAACCCCAACATATCCTAGGTCAAGGAGTTGGCAGGTTATGTGATTCGAATGACTGCATGTAATAATTATACATAAGGAATCCTATATGAACTGTCCAAAGAAAATTTTGGGAATGAAGCCATTAAATGACTAATTTATGTTGTATAAAACGATTGTGAACTAATGCAAAATTAGTTATATAAGGTAATTCATAAATTCTTATGAATACCCGTTCTGTTGCACTACGAAACAACTATTGTTTCAAGAAATATCAACATTGTAGCGAAGAAATTTCTTTAAGAAAGTATAGGTATAAAATGAATTTGGATAAGATATAATGATAAAACCGATTATAAGGGATGAAAAGAAATTGACCAAACCTAAATGAACATAAATACATTAGAACGTCTAATGAGTATACTTGTACCTTAAATAGAAAGTGTGAGTTTCTTATCAATGTCAAGAATAAATAATCATCGGTTGCTTAATTAAATTATCAAGAGTCAGAATTTATGATGTATTATAATGTGAAAATTCAAACTAGATTCCAAGTACATTATCAAAATAAGATTTTGAAGTTTTACCCAAATGATATGATCCATTGGACATATATGTGTCTTTAAAAGAAAAACAAGCGCAGTTAGAATATAGCAAGTCACATTGATAAGAACAATACCGTAAATTTCAATTATCGAAATTAACGTAACAATTCACTATTCATTGTGCTCGACTAGATTCATATTTAACTCATAAAAATATCGCGTAGTACAACTTTATGTTTTTGTACGTATGTGTAACGAACGCATTTTTGACCCCCAAATGTCGATATTAATACATCCACATATTCACGTGCCGAGCACCCCAAGTGTCAGAAAGGTAGAACGTTTGGATAAAATAAAAGAAGTAAAGAAAAGGAACAAGAAAAAAGAGAACATAAAATCAGAATATCAGAATGGAAGGATAACGTATAATATCAAAATGATACTTTTACAAAGAAAAACTGTATAGATACAATCATTAGAGTAAACTAACCTATCATCCGCCTGTACAGTTATAACAACATGTCCTCACAATTTCTGATATAAAAATAAACAAAATAATGTAGTAGAAATAAAATCTACGCTATGGAACCATCCAACTCCTCACTCCAAGAGCTCCTATGATCATTAATGAAATCAGGAATATACACAGGGCTGACCCGAGCATTATAAGAAGAATAATACCCGGATCAATCTGGTAAACAAGTGTGAGAAAACTCAAATAATTTGAATTACTATATTACTAAAACCCTTTTAAATAATAAAGGTACCCCGTAAGATCACGCCGCAAATAAACATGAACGGGTTTTTACCCTGCTATAACCGAACTACTTTATAGGAAAATTTTAGTGATATTATAATATTGTCTAGGGTGTTCAATATAAATATAAATCAAGGCTGAAATGGTTACATCGGTTACATTTGATAGCATGTTTAGGTATAACAAAAAAACTGCTAAGGCACATTCGTATAAATGGATTTTCCTTGGAGACCTCGCTAGCATACTCGTAAGCCATACTGAGATCGATCACGTATGAAAAGGGTTAGAAACTACCTTTTGAGCGTCGCATATCTCTAGATAAAATATACCATAAGGTAAACACAACCACCCAAGCCCTAACACATGAACCGAGTACTATCAACTCCCCGTGCAAACTCTAGATAATGAAGTTGATGTACCCGATATTTAGGTCAACTGAACCCAAGATCATGCATCCTACTCCTTCTTTAGTCATTTTCGAATGTTGAGGCTACGTTCGGCATCTTCACACGAGTTTTTAACAAAACTCGATCAAATAATGAAACCCACGTGGATCCCATCATCTTAACAAATTTTGAAACCACACATAGTTTCCATCATTCACTTCTCAAACATCGAACCCGTATGATAGTTTGAAGTTGTATTCGGTAAGTAAAACACTTACTGATCTTACACTCTTCAAAACCAATCGATGAATTTCTGGTTAGCTCAATTCCATTTCTTTTAGAAGTAATCAAAAGCTAGAGGCTTTTACTAATATTCCTCCTCGGGAGTTCTTATTGGTATAAATAAGTGAAGCATTCAATATATTTCCTAAGTTAAGTTTGGTCAAAATCGATAGTTTAATAATCGACTATCGAGTTTTGAACGCTTGCTTATGGGAATCAAGGTTCCACACTTTACACATTTTCGACCTTTCTGCTTAACTATTCCTTGTCCTAGAAGAATGCCGATAGGTTGGAGCTCTATTGCTCCGTCCCTACCATATAAGTCCTGACTCTCACAAATAGGGAAGCTTACTCATTCGACTTTTAATGTTAAGCATACTAGTGCTAACATCCCATAAACAACCAAACTAAGGTCATTACATTGTTGTTACTTATCATCCAAGTATAGTCAAGTCGCGTAAATGACATTTAATCCCTTTATAATTTAATTATTCTTTATTAAGTAAAACATTTTTTTAGTAGTAAAACATCATTTTATCTATAAAACTTCTTTTATAAACCAAGACTTCCTTTATTAATTAGTACCCTTTTATTAATTAAAACTTCCTTAGTATACTTGTATAAATATATTGGATTTCTCTTTATAAAATATGTATAGTTGTCACTTTATAATTTTAACTATTCATTTATTATTTTAATACTTAAAAAGCATTCATATACTAACTCCAAAGGTATAAGTGTACTCACAAATTGTTAAATAAGTTTTACTTACTTGAAATATAATCAAAGACATTAAATTAATTACAACCAAAACATTATTATAATAAACTCCTTTTCTTTTATAAATTAAGCATATAACATTTTCTGTCTCTTTATAAAAGATTTCAATACTTGTTGTTCTCTTCAAAATTCAATTGTTAAAGATTTATAATATTTCTTCCAAAATATAATTCAAGGGTTTAAAAACAAATGTTCTTAAAACATTATTTCTATAAATCCAAACTCATTCCATTTAATTATGATCTTTAAAACTCTCCTATTAAAGGTTTAATTACATTCAAAGGTTGATAACAACTGGTCCTAAAAACAATTGTCACAATAAATCCAAACATTTTATACTTTGAAAACCTTCCTCTTTAAAACTTCCTTCTTATAGATTTATTTATATTTGAATGTTAAAGACAAGTGTTGCTAAAAAAATTATCACAACAAAACCAAAACCATTTACTTGTACTTTTCTACGAAATATCCATTAGTAAATATCTAATTATATTCCTAAGTTTAATTAATAATAAGTGTTGTTAAAGACATTGTTTGCAATAACCCAAAACTATTTATTTATCTATTTATAACTTAAAACATTTATTTAAAGACCAAAGCATATCCATACTTATTAATTGCACTACACTTTTAGTTTATTCCATGAAACAATTTATTTTAACTTAAGTGTTAAAATCCAAACTTGCTTTATTATATTTATAAAATATTTAATTTAATGTTTAAAACTTATATATATATATATATATATATATATATAGAAGTGGAAAATAGGAACAAGGACAAGCTTTGAAAAAAAATTAGGCTGAAGGAAAACAAGTTTCATTTTTAGGACGAAAGACAAAGTTTGAAAAAAATTAGGCTGAAGGACAATGCTAAATAGAACTAGCATTTTGTAGATGTGCAAAACCGAATATAATGTTAGTTATAACTAGCATTTTGTATAGTGTAAAAAACCGAATATAATCCTAGATATAAATAGCATTGTCCTTCAGTCTAATTTTCATTCATATTTTGTCCTTTAGCCCAAAAATGAAACTTAGCGTCCTTCGGCCTAATTTTTTTTCAAAGTTTGTCCTTGTTCCTAATTCCCTCTATGTAATGACCTGCCTTTTTAGATGTTTTAAGCAGACACACACGTCAAAATCAAACCACTCAAAAGGACAGATTGTTATGGGGTGAATAAGAAAAAGAGAACAAATAAAACATATAAAGATCTTACAGTGGAATGGCAACATATAACAATCAAGTAACAGTTCATGAAGTTGTTTTATAAATGTAGTTTGATTATTCTTTACAATAGATACATCAGAGTTACATAATTAGGAATAAATAAATAAAAAGAAGCGGCGGAACAACATGATGCAGCAGAATAAATATAATAAATAGAAATAGTACAAATCTTCGTCTTTTTCCTTCAAAAATAAGGTCTTCAACCCTGAAATGATCAGGTTGACCCGAGAAAATTGAAAAGACAAAACACTCGAGTCAGAACTAAAAGATCTTATGTAAGTTAAATCAATGGTAAATATGAGTGCGGCGGTGTCAAAGATGTTTACGAGGTTTGACATCTTCTATCTAGTATCTAACGTGAGTGCAGTAACATAAGAGATGTTCGGGATTGCCATTTCCTAAGGGTCCGTTAAACTATCTACTATGTAGTACAATACGCTATTATAATAGCGTCTACAATAAAGTAAAATATTAAAATAGCATTAAGGTTTTACCCATATCCCCTTTAACATATTTTTACATATTCGCATAGACTATACAGTACCATAATTCCTCCGTAAACCAGAGGGCTATTAGAGGGCACTCCATAGGTATGGTACAAACCAAACTCGTAGAAGGCGCGTTAGGGCATGTGAACATGGCACTTGAGATAATGCCAGGGTAGATATACCAATTGCGTATCAGGACTGGTGGTAACACATAACAGCTACTACCGCCCACCTCGGACACACTTCCAAATCAAATCAAGGGTGGCCACCAAATCAATAACAAAGTAATGGAATGGTATCGAAGAAATGTGCCCGATAGGAGGAATAACCTCACTTGGCCTAACATGGCTCCTGTTTTAGTCACATCTAACCCAACTCACGAGAATCAGGGTCACGTCATGCCTTTACAAAAAACGTTTCCTAAACCATCCTACTTCATTTCTGTAATGTCCACCATGTATAGTTGTTAAAATAGTTTTCGGTATTGGTAGAGAAATATCTGATCCCGGTCTCTTTAACAACCAAACGCTTATTTCACACCGGATGGTTTTTGAATTTTCAAAACCATTTCATAATTGATATCAAAATATCATATTCAATTCAAATATGTAATTTAAATCCCAACTTACGTTATAATATCATTTAACCTCATTCACTTTAAAATCGAGGATTTAAAATATAAACACATTCACTTAAGTTAGTTTTAAATTTAGAAAGATAGTTTAGATAGTTATAAATAGTTTTACATAGTTGTTAAATTGAATTAAGACAGTTAAATGGATTTAAAATAGATTAAATATAATTAAAATAGAATAATAGCTTTAAAATGGATTAATTAGATTTAAAATAAGTTAAAATGGGTTAATTAGTTTTAAAATAAATTAAATCGTTTTAAAATAGGTTAAAATGATTTAATATAGTTAATATAAGTTAAAATAGTTTAATAATTTGAAAATCTTAATAATTTGAAATTTTAAAATAATATTTTTTAACCAGTTTATATCAAAATATGAATTTGGAATTAATATCAGTTTAAACTATTTTTTTATTTCAATGCATTTGAACCATTTCAATTTCCAAATCAACAAAACCCAATTTTAAATCTTTCAATTCAAATTTTAAGTAAACTATTAAATTCGATATCGATTCCAATCCATGTTTGAAATATAATTTTAAATTATTCCAATTTCAATACATTATATTTCAAATAATTCAAATAACTCAATTCTGATAAATTTCACTTGTATTAGATATTCAACTTTAAAATTTCAATTTAATTCCTTTAACAATTCTTTTAAAGCAATCCAAATTTAACAAAAAACTTGAAATTCGATAATAATTCAATTTATATAAATCAAATTTAATTTTAAAATATGATTTTTCTAAATTCAAAATTAAGGATTTAAAATCATTTAACTTAACCAATCTGGTGTCCGTATATAATTCTCTACCCTAGGGTCAAGTGATACTGATATTTATCATTCCAACCCGCAATTTAAAAAATTTCGATAATATATCATTTCAAGCCGCGATCCCGAATTAAATAAAATCCATAAAATCGCTTGAGTCTATCATTTCAACCAATAATGATTTTTTCCTAATCTATAGATCATTCGGGTATGTATTATTTCAATCTATAGGGAACTTGTTGTGTTATAACAATATAAAATACAACATCCAGTCATCCGATATCAAAATCAAACATACATCACAATCATCATCCAAATCAATTAATAAACATCGGTGGATAACTGATAATCAATACAGGTGTTAAATTGACAATTTAAAATTCGATATTAAATTTAAACAATGATTAAATGCAATAAAAGTCAAATTTAACTAGAATGACCATTTAAACATACCAAACATAAATAAATCCCAAATCATATCATAAATTTAGTTTAATCAACATAAGAAATTTTAGAAGTTGTGAGTGGGTCAAATCATTCACCTTCGATTTTAGATCGAATTAAAATCAAAATTATGGCTCAAATTCAAACAGTCTCAGAATTCGTCCCAACTAGCGTCAAAATGTCCGAAATTTTGATACAATCCCGACAAAACAACCCGCTTCCAAAACCGAGTATGTATGAAAAAGTTACTATGGTTAGAAGATTAGACGATTTAAATTAGAAAATTAATTAAAATAAAAATGGTTACACGTCACCCTTTCTTCTTCGATTGTCGAAACCCTGGCCTGCGGAAAGAACGCACGTGAACCACACGAAATGCCTTGGTTTTCCGCCTCCACATCGCGGCCACTAACCCGAAACCGCCGACCTTCCCCCAACACATGAACCCTCCCCGCGACCTCCCAGTCATCGCGCGCGACCTCGAATAGGAGTCGCCGCCAACTTTTAGCTGAAATCTAGTTAAATTTTGCTATCGATCCGACCGTTGAATCGATGAACCACCTACATCGATGAACTCCACTTGTGAATCTCTTCGTCCCAGTACCCTCTGGTCGACGATCGGTCGTAGTTGATCGACGATCGATGAACGGCTGCGAATAACCTATATAATTCCAGGCACATAAAACCCAAATCAAAAATATAACTGTATATTTGACTTGTGCTCATCGAGAGCTTCAAATTGATATATAATTTGATATATTTTGAGGAGTTTAATTTTTTGAAGTTGAATTTGAAATTGAATTGAGGGTTCGGAATTTTTGGATATGTTTTGCTATTGGAAATGAGGAGGAGACAGGAAATGTACAAACATACAAATGAAAATAAGAAGGAACTAGGGTTTATAACGGACTATTAATAGGCAGTTCAGAAAATAGAAAGAACGGACAAGATTTGATTGAACGATAAACGATGAATGACCCGAGAGGCCAATTTTGTTCCCGAAACGAAAATGGGTAATCCCATATATCAAAATAGATGTTTTTGATAGTTTTAAACTCAATGGAATAGAGTTCAAGTCCTAATTCCATCGTATGAAGAAGTTATCTTAAAATCGGCTTAACTAAAATTGATTTCAATTAAATTAATTTTACACGTTTCATGCTCGCACGATCAAACAACAAGTCCGATCGATACGAAACTTGAAATCCTAAAATAACTCACTGTTATGGATCTAGTGAAACTTATTTCATTGAAATTCGAGTTGGTGGCCAAAATGGCTATATTTACGTTTTTTAAATAAATTAATATTAAATTAATTAAATCACTTTCAATTCAAATTTAATAATTTACAATTTCTATCACTTTAATTTACTTAGTAATTTATAATCCTTTAAAACAAATTTCTAAATCAATTCAATGTTAATTATCTTACCAATTACAGTGTTCAATTTCAATTATAATTAAATATGATTATTTATAATTAATTCCAATAAATTGATTTGATTCAATTTCAATCTTTTTATTAAATCCATTATTACTCTATAGAAATAGTCAATAATTGTTTTACATTTCATTACATTAATATACTCTAATTTCCATCTTTTATTTGTATTAACTATTATATTACCATTTTATTGATTTTTTGTTAATTTAATACATTAATTATAATTTAAAATCCCAACAAATTTATTTATCTTGGTTTCATTTCTTTTTAAATCAATTATTACCTCATGAATAAAATTAACATTAATATTCCTTTATTTCATTCACAAATTACATTTATTTTCTTAACTCATGCTAATGTAACATTTAATGACGTTCAATTTCAATTGATTTTAAATAAATTGGTAACAAATAACAATTATCACCATTTAATTCAGTCACATTTATATGTTTATTATTTACCGCCAAATATTATAATTACTTACATAATATTGACATATTCAGTTGCCATTAATTATAAATTATTTCATACATTAATTTCAATATTGACATTTCCTTTCTACATTCACTTTATAACCAAGTATAACCCTTCAAACCATTTCAATTTATTGGAATTTCATTCAATTAATAATTAACTTAAATCAGTATTATTTCATTTCGTTTTAGTTATTATTGCATTAATATATCACAAATTTTTATTTCTTCCAACATTAAGTTACAAAACCTTAGTAAATTTACAAATTTTTATTTATTGAAAATTACGAGCCGTTACACTCCCCCTCACTCAAAACTTTTCGTACCCGAAAAGGAAAAAAGGGAAAAGAAGAAATTAAGAAATCAATATATCTTATCCAAAATATTAAATTTTGTAAACAATTAATTTACATAATTAAATAATTAATAAAATATATCAATTTATAAAAATTAAATCCTTTCGTATTCAAGTTAATAAGTGTTTGGAAAACATTTCACAAAATTTTCTAAGTGCAAAATTCATGAAAAATTTCGGCAGAGTCTCCTTTGTACGGAGAGGTCTGGAAGAAATAATAATATCAAAAATAATCAATATACATCACATATATTTCAAAATAATATATCCCAACAACGGGAAAATAATATAATATTGATGTAAACCATAATCCGAAAATGTACCTATTTATCGAGCATACAATGCTTAATTTATAAAACCAAAAGCTATAGCAATTGCTTTCATAACCTGTATTTCACTTATATAATCCAAAAAAGTTAAAAATTTAATAAGTGGAATATTTATATTGCTTCAATTTATAACAAACAAATCATAACAATATTCACTTGCAAATAATATACAATAAGCACTTGCAATCAAAAGCATACAATCGTCATATGAAACCACTGTAATCAATCATACATCCGTATCAGACATAACAAATGGTTTTGTTCGGGTTTAGGCACTTTTAATCTTATAGAATGACAAATAAACTACTAAGTATACCATATACTCAACAGTCCTAGATAAAAATCAATATAGTATTCATACATCCTGAACATATTTAAAGCATCACTTGCCAACATCCATAAGCAAAACAAACAATAAATTCCAAACATTATTTTAGTTTATCTTATAATTTTTCTTTCACAACATTTATTGTTTATATTTGTCATACCATGATTATTTCTTTAATTTACATTTAACAAATTCAATTTCCATGCATTCATATAATACTTAATTCCATTTATTTAAATTCATTTATTTGCATATGTTATTTACCTTTTCTTACATATGTTACTCATACACAATTATTTAAACATATATAAATCAATTCTTAAAGTACTATAGGTTTATTTGTAAATAAATTCACATTCATTCATTCCGTGCTTATTTTCATTTATTTTCATTCATTACTTACAAAACTCATTCTCAGTTGTTCATATAATGCAAATTTCTTTTCCATTTCCTTACATTCATTTCTTATATAAATTATTTCCATTCGGTTGTTTATAATAATCACCGAATTCATTATCAAAGTATCACATATATTTTTATCACAGTTTAGATCACATTTATTAATTTATGTACTTGATTTTCATTAAATATTAATATTCATTAGAGCATAAGTTCATACTTAAGTTTCTTGCTTCTTAATTTACATTCATTTCCTTATACAGCGTCATTGAATATTAAATCCATTTTCTAAATTATTTCAACTTTCCTGACGTTATAATCATTTAATTTAGTATAGTATTCATTTTAATTATAAATGGCTTCCATCATTAACTTGAGTTTATAATCATGTACTTACAGTATTTATCTTTTCTACTTATTTTTAATTAACTTTAAACATCTACTTAAGTCTATAACCATTTATTTATAATACTCACTTTTCTATTACATTTGATTAGTAACATTTCAAATATATCTTAAGTTTATAGCAATTACAATATCAAAATTTCTTATTTATAAAAGTAGTTCCATTAAACACTTTCAATACTTAAGTTTTTCTTGTATAATATTCCATTACATAATCCTATTTAACATTACAACTTTTAATATTTTGGTAAGTTATATATAAATGTATTATATAATGCAATAGAAAGTTACACAAATTTCTCTTATTTGTTTAGTTAACAAAAGGCTTAATATTTACCCTTCCTTATTTCCATTTCCCATTTTATTTACAGTTTTCAAAATTTTAGTTTCTTATTTGTTTCATTAATTATTTTAACATTAAATTTATTAAAATTAGAAGTTTTCCATTATTAATGTAGTCAAGATTCCATTCATTACCTTAATTTCAATTTCATATTTATAGAAGCTTAAGAACTAAACAACCAGGTTTTCATTTAAATTATTTTAAAATAATAATATATATAATCATATCTTTATATACATGAAATCACATTTGGAATTCAAAATCAAGATTACCTTATCGAAAAAAATTTGCAATAAAATTACTACAACGGTCTTCCTACTTTGAAACTAAAAAATGAACGTCGATGATGTGTGCACTCATTACCGAAAATATTTTCCAACGACAGAGAGGGGAGTACATAATTTATTTCCTTCCAAAAATTCTTTTGAAACATTTCTTCCAAATTACATTGAAATATTTATATCAGAAAATGCTTCTAAATAACATTAATATTATATTCCAAATCCTTTGAAAGAAATTTTCGAAAATCTCGAAAATTAAGTTCTCTAATTTTCAGTTTATATTCATTTTATTTACAATCTCATTTTCAACCAATACTTGTAAATTTCACCATCTAACGAACAAATATATTACAACCAAATATATCATTTATAAAATTGTTATTATTTTATATCTAAAATATACAATGGGAAAAATTATTTCATTTACCTTATTTCAAAATAAATATTGTTTCGGTCTACCCTATTAAGTATTTAGAAATCCCTATCGATGTCATAGCGTCCTATGCACCAACCGGGATTTATAAATACAAAATGGAGCAAATTGACACAATATAAAAACCTATTTTAACACTAACAAATACGATCTCTCATATATATACACACCCCCAACAACTCATTATAAAGTATTACTACGCTATTTAATATGAGTCGGACCCCACAAAGCCAAGGTTATCGCTAAACCGAAGCTCTGATACCAACTATAACGACATGCCTTTTTGGAGGTTTTAAGAAGACACACATGTCAAACTTAAATCATTCAAAATGGCAGATTGCTATAGGGTGAATAAGAAAAGAGAAGAAATAAAACTAATGCAGAATATTGCAGCGGAATCACAAAATATAATAATCAAATAATAGTTCATGAAGCTGTTTTATAAATATAATTTGACTATTCTTTACAAAAAAAACATCAGAGTTACATAATCATAAATAATAAATAAAAAATGCAGCAAAACAACATGATGCAACGGAATAAATAAAATAAATAGAAATAGTGATAATCTTCGTCTTCGTCCTCCAGAAATAAGGTCTTCAACCCTGAAATCTCAGACTGACCCGAGCGAATTGAAAAGACAAAACACTCGAGTCAGAACAAAAAGATCTTATGCAAGTTAAATCAATGGTAAATGTGAGTGCGGCGGCATCAGAGAGGTTTAGAGCTTGACATCTTCTATCTAGTGTCTAACGTGAGTGCGATAACTTAAGAGATGTTCGGGATTACTATCTCCTAAGGATCCGTTAAACTATCTACTGTGTAGTACAGTACGCTATTATAATTGTGTCAACAATAAAGTAAATTATTAAAATAGCGTTAAGGCATTACCCATATCCCCCTTAACACATTTTTATATATTCCTATAGTCTATATGGTACCGTAATTCCTCCGTAAACTGGAGGGTTATGGGTATGGTACAAACCAAACTCGTAGAAGGCGCTCTAGGGCATGTGAATACGGCATTCGAGACAATGTCAGGGTGGATATACCAATTGCGGATCCGGACTGGTGTAACGCATAGCAGCTACTACTGTCCATCTTGGACACACTCCTAAATTAAATCAAGTATGGCCACCAAATAAATCACAAAGTAATAGAATGGTATCGAAGAAATGTGCCCGATAGGAGGAATGACCTCACTTCGCCCGGCATGGCTCCTGTTTTAGTCACATCTAAGAGGACTCACGAGAGTGAGGGTCACGTCATACCTTTATAGAAATCATTCTCCAAACCATCCTACTTCATTTCTAGAATTTCCACTACATATACAGTTTGATAAAATGGTTTTCGGTATTGGCAGAGAGTATGACAATATCCGATCCCAGTCTCTTTAACAACCAAATGCTTATTTCACACCAGATGGTTCTTTAAATTTTCAAAACCATTTCATAATTGATATCAAAATATCATATTCAATTCAAATATGTAATTTAAATCCTAACTTAGGTTATAATATCATTTAACCTTATTCATTTTAAAATTGAGGATTTAAAATATAAACACATACACTTAATTATTTTGAAAATTAGAAAGATAGTTTAGATAGTTGTAAATAGTTTTACATAGTTGTAAATAGTTAAAATACTCTAAAATAGTTTAATTAAAGATTAAAGATATTGTTAAATTGAATTAAGATAGTTAAAATATTAAAATGGATTAAATATAATTAAAATAGATTAAATAGCTTTAAAATGGATTAATTAGATTTAAAATAAGTTAAAATGGGTTAATTAGTTTTAAAATAAACTAAATGGTTTAAAATAGGTTAAAACGATTTAATATAGGTTAAAATAGTTTAATAATTTGAAAATATTAATAATTAAAAATTTTAAAATCATATATTTTTAAACAATTTATATCAAAATATGATTTTGGAATTAATATCAATTTAAACTATTTATTTTATTTCAACACATCTGAACCATTTCAATTTCCAAATCAATAAAACCCAATTTTAAATCTTTCAATTCAAATTTTAAGTAAACTATTAAACTCTATATTGATTTCAATCCATTGAATATCAATTTAAATTATTTCAATTTCAATACATTATATTTCAAAAAATTAAAATAACTCAATTTTGATAAATTTCACTTATATTTCAAATTCAATTTTAAAATTTCAGTTTATTACTTTAATAATTCTTTTAAAACAATTCCAAATTTAACATAAAACTCAAAATTCGACAATAATTCAACTTATATAAATCAAATTTTATTTCAAAATATCATTTAACTAAATTCAAAATAAAGGATATAAAATCATTTAATTTAACCAATCCGGTGTTCGTACATAATTCCCCACACTAGGGTCAAGTGATACGGATATTTATTATTTCAACCCACAAATTAAAATTTTACGGTTATATATCATTTCAAACCGCAATCCCGAATTAAATAACATCCATAAAATCGCGCCTACCATTCAACCCATAATGATTTTTTCCTAATCTATAGATCATTCAGGTATGTATCATTTCAACCCATAGGGAACTTGCAGTGTTATAATAATATAAAATACAACGTCCAGTCATCCAATATCAAAATCCAACATACATCTCATCATCCAATCAATCAATAAACATCGATAGATAACCGATAATCAATATAGGTATTAAATTTGCAAATTAAAATTCAATATTAAATTTAATGATAATTAAATGCAATAAAAGTCAAATTTAACTAGAATGACCATTTAAACATACCAAACATAAATAAATAAATTCCAAATCATATCATAAATTTAATTTAAATAACATAAGAAATTTTAGAAGTTGTGAGTGTGTCAAATCAATCAACTTCAATTTTAAATCGAATTAAAATCCAAATTAGGGCCCAAATTCAAACAATCTTAGAATTCGTACCAATCAGCGTCAAAATTGTCTGGAATTTCGGTGCAACCTCGGCAAAACAACCCACGTCCAAAACCGAGTTTGTATGCAAAAGTTATTAAGGTTAGAAGATTAGACGATTTAAATTAGAAAATTAATTAAAAAAAAGTTATACGTCACCCTTTCTTCTTCGGCCATCGAAACCCTAGCCTATAGAAAGAACGCACGTGAACCCACACGCACCGCCTCGGCCAGACCGCCTCTACGTCGTGGCCACTCACCAGAAACAGCCGACCTTCCCACAACACCCAAACTCTTCCCGCGACCTCCTAGGCATTGTGCGCGACCTCGAATAGGAGCGACCACCAACTTTTAATCGAAACCCTAGTTGAATTTTGCTGTCGATCCGACCATTAATTCGACGAACCACCTATGCCGATGAACTTCACTCGTGAATCTCTTCAACCCAGTACCCTCCGATCGACGATCGGTCAAAGTTGATTGACGATCGACAAACGGTCGTGAATAATTTCTCGAATTCCAAGCATATAGAGACCCAAATCGAAAATATAACTGCAGATTTGAGTTGCGCTCGTCGAGGGCTTCAAATCGATATATAATTCGATATATTTTGAGGAGTTTAATTTTTTGGAATTGAATTTGAAATTGAATTGAAGGTTTGGAATTTTCGGATATGTTCTGCCATTCGAAAGGAGGAGGTAGACACGGAATGTACATATAGGCAAATGAAAATAAGAAGGAACTAGGGTTTATAACGGACTATTTATAGGCAGATCAGATGTATCGACCCGTAAATTCTCAATTGAAATGTTTTAAATGTATACTTGGTTACAAATTGAATATAAGGAAACAAACGTAAATATTGAACTAATTAATGAAATAATATATAATAAATGATAACTGAATTAAATCAATATTATGTAAGTAACTGTAATAATTGGGTGAAACTAATAAACTTATAAGTGTGATTAAAAGTAAATGATAAGAACTATTATATGTTACCTATTTATTTAGTTTATTTAATTTGAATTAGGGATCAATTATAATTTAATGTAAATTAAATATTACATTAATGCGAGTTAAGACAAATACTGAAATTTGTGAAGCAATAGAATGAATAGAAATATTAATTTTATTCACAAGGAAATAATTAATTAATAAAAGAGTGAAATCAAGATAAATAAATTAAATTGGGATTTTAAATTTTAATAGATGTGTAAAATTGACAAAAATTGAATATAATGGAAATATAGTTGTTAAAACACATAAAAATGGAAATTGTAGCATATTAGTGAAATAAGAGATGAACAAATGTTAACTATGTATGTAAAATAATAATTGATTGAGTATAACGATTGGAATCAAATAAAATCAATTTATTGGAACTAAAATTTAATTAATTGGATTAATTGTAGTTGAAATTGAACACTGTAGTTATTGAAATAATTAACATTGAATTTGGTATGTAAATTTGCTTTAAATTGTTATAAATGTCTAAGTAATCTAAAATGATAGAAATTGTAAACTATTGAATTTTAATTAAAAAGATGATTTAATTAATTTAATAATAATTTATTTAATTAAAGTGAAATAGCCATTTTGGCCACTGACTCGGATTTTGACGAAACTAGTTTCATCGGATCCGTAACGGTGAATTGTTGTAGCATTTCAAGTTTCGTAATGATCATACTTGTCATTTGATCGTATGGGCTCGAAATGCCTAGAAATCAGTTTAATTTAAATCAATTTGAAATAAGCAGATTTTAACATAACTTCTTCATATGATGGAATTAGGACTTGAAACCTGCTCCATTGCATTTGAAATCATCCAATACATCTACTTTGATATATGGGATGACCCATTTTCATTCCGGAGACAGAACGGGCTTTTCGGGTCATTTATCGTTCAACCTCCAAACCAAATCAGCTCCGTTCATTCCTATTTCTGATCTACCTATATGTAATTTATTATAAGCCCTAGCTCCTTCTTATTCTCATTTGTCTGTACGTACAATTTTATTTGTCCACTTCTCCTTCTCAATGGTAGACAAATAAATTTTCAATTTAATTGCAATTCAAAACCAAATCAAAAAATTCAAACCCCTCAAACTATATCATATTATATATCTATTTGAAGCTCTCGACGAGCACAAGTCAAATTTGCAGTCTGTTCTCGATCTGAGTTTCTCTGTTCCCAGAATTCGATGGTGTATTCTCGGCCGTTCATCACTTTTTGATGAACTATGTTGGATTGTCAAATCATTAATATCGTATTGAAGAGATTGGCGAGGAGTTTGCATTTGGGTGGTTCGTTGGGGTTTTGATGATTTGATTGACGAGATTAATTCGATAGGGTTGGGCTATTATTGGCGGCGGCTGCTCATTGGTCCATCGTCGTTGGCGATGTGGCGCCGGTGTTGGCGGGGAAGGGGGCGCGAGTTGAGGCGATGAGGAGGGAGGTCGTCTAGTGGTCGAGGCATGTGTTGAGGCGGCGTGCAAACATGATCCTGGGCCGATGGAGGATGTTGGCGAACGCCTGCATGCTAGGTTTGAGCATTTTAGGGAGATGGTGACGTGTATTAATTAATTGTTATTTTATTTATTTTTGTTTTGAAATTCAAATGTTCTAATTTACATAACTTTTGCATACGAGGTCCAATTCATGCGTAGTTTGTTTCATTAGGGTCGTATCAGAATGCCGGACATTTTAACGCTTGTTTGGACCAATTTTGAGAATGTTTGAATTTTTGATTTAAAGTGGATTTAAATTCAATTTAAAGTCAAAGGTGAGTGTTTTAACCCACTCACAACTTCTAAAATTTCTAATGTTAATTAAATTAAATTTGTGATGTGATTAGTAATTTATTTATAGTTGTTTGGCATGTTTAAATTATCATTTCAATTAATGTGAATTTATTTTGAATTTGTTTTTAATTAATTCATTATTGAATTTAAATTGTCAGTTAGTTTCCTATTATTGATGATTAACTAATTGTTGAAATTTATTGGTTGAATTGGATGATAAATTATGATGGATGTCCGATTTCTTATATTGGATGATTGAATGTTATGGATGATTTATAAGATGTCATCACTCTACAAGTTCCCTAAATTTTATTTGAAAAATCACTATGGGTTGAAATGATATATGTACCCGAACGATCAGTAGATTAAGAAAAAACCGTTATGGGTTGAAATTATGGACTTAGAGCGATTTTATGGATTTTATATTAATTCCGGATTGCGGTTTGAAATGATATATAGCCGTAAAATTTAAAATTGCGGATTGAAATTATAAAATTTTAAATTGTGGTTAAATTAAATGATTTTGAATCCTTAAAAATTTTGAATTTAATAAAATGATAATTTGAAATAAAATTTGATTTATAAAAATTAAATTATATTGGAAAATCAAGGTTTATGTTGAAATGTGGATTGATTGAAAGGAACTGCTTTAAGAAATTAAACTGAAAGTTTAAAGTTGAATTTTTAAGTATAAACAAAATTTTATCGGAATTAAGTTATTGAGTTTGGTTTGAAACATAACTTTGAAATGTATTGAAATTAGAATAATTAAAATTGATATTTCAACATGGATTGGAAAGAATTTGGGTTGAAGATTTTGAAATTGGTTTTGTTGATTAATGGTCGAGATATATTGAATAAAATAAATAGTTAAATTGATATTAATCTCAAACTCTTATTTTATTATGAACAGTTTTAAAAAATATATTATTTTAAAGACTTTGATTATTAATATTTTCAAACTATTAAACTATTTTAACCTATAATTAACTATATTAAATCATTTTAACCTATTTTAAACCATTTAATTTATTTTAAACTAATTTATCCATTTTAACTTATTTAAATCTAATCAATCTATTTTAAAGCTATTTAATCTATTTTAATTATATTTAATCTAATTTAAAATTATTTAACTATCTTAAATCAATTTAACAACATCTTTAATCTATAACTAAATTATTTTAGAGTATTTTGACTATTTATAACTATTTTAACTTTCTACAATTACTTAAACTATTTTCTAAATTTTCAAACTAAGTAGTGGGAAGTGTTTATGTTCAAATTCACTGGTTTAAAGCGAATACAATTAAATGATGTTATAACATAAATTGGGATTTAAATGTTATAATGAACTAGTATGATGATTTTAAAGTAAGGATTTAACTTACTTGGAAATATGATATTTGAAAGAAATTATGATTTCGGTGACAATATGATTTCAAACGTGATAAGAATTTGAAAGTGAATATAATTTCCAAGGTAATATGGTTTTGAGCATATGATATTTTGGATATAAATTGTGAATTGACTTTTGAAAGGTAAAAGAGCCATCTGATGTGAAAAAAGCATTTGGTTTTTGAAGAGACCGGGATTAGATTTTGTCATACTCTCTATCAACATCGAAAACTACTTTAACAACTGTACACGTGGTGGAGATTCCAAAAACGAAGTAGGATGGTTTGGCGAGAGATTCTCATGATTCAGCTTGATACGGCTAAAATCAGGAGCCATGCAGGGCCAAGTGAGGTCATTCCTCCTATCGGGCACACTTCTTCGATACTATATTCTGACTTTGTGATTTGATTTGGTGGCCACCCTTGATTTTGATTTGGGAGTGGGTTTCGAGGTGCGCGTAGTAGCTGCTATGCGTTACCACCAGTCCGGATATGCAAATGGTATATCTACCCTAGCATTTCCTCGTGTGCCATGGTGCATGCCCTATTGAGCCTTCTATGAGTTTGTTTTGTGTCATACCTATGGAGTGCTCCCTTATAGCCTACCTGTGGGTGGAGTATACAGTATCTATATAGACTACGACATTATATTAAATGTGTCAAGGGAATATGGGCAACGCCTTAACGCTATTTTAATACTTTACTTTATTGTAGACGCTATTATAATAGCATATTGTACTACATAGTAGATAGTTTAACGAATCCTTAGGAGATGGTAATCTCGAACATCTCCTAAGTTATTTCACTCATGTTGACACTAGATAGGAGATGTCAAACCCCATAAACATATCTGACACCGTTATACTCATTCTTACCGTTGATTTAACTTACATAAGATCTTTTAGTCCTGAGTCGAGTGCTTTGTCTTTTCAATTCGCTCGAGTCAGCTGAGCATTTCAGGATTTGAAGACCTTATTTTTGGAGGATGAAGATGAAGATTTGTCTATTATTATTTATTATATTATTCATACTGCACCATACTATTTTGCTACATTGTCATTTATCTCTGTTGTCTGTGACTCTCTGCGTTGTATAAGTATAATCAAATGTTTTTTAAACAGCTTCATGAACTGTTATTTAATTATTATATTTTATCATTCCGCTGTGAGATTCTGCTTTTTTTTCTTTCTTTACCTTTACTTATTCACCCCAATAACAGACTGCTCTTTTATATGGTTTGAGTCTTACATATGTGGTTTATCATCGACTCAAACTATCCAAAAGACAGGTCATTACAGTTGGTATCAGAGCTTTGGTTTAGCGATGACCTTAGTTTTATGGGGTCTAACTCATATTAAATAGGATAGTAATACCCTAGAATGAGTCTTTGAGCGTATATATATGAGAGAGCGTATTTGTTAGTGTTATAAAAGGTTTTTGTATTATGTTAATTTTTTATGTTTTGTATTTACAAATTGTGATCGGTGCATAGGACGCTATGACATCGATAGGGATTTCTAAACACTTAATAGGACAGACCAACACAATATTTGTTTTGAAATATAGGTAAATGAAATAATTTTGCCTGTATATTTTTTTATATAAAATAATTTTTTTATAAATGATATTTTTTTTGTTAGGTACTGAAGTTCTACAAATATTGATTGAAGATAAGAATTGTAAATAAAATGAATATAAACTGAAAATTTGAGAACTTAATTTTCAGGATTTTTGAAGATTTCTTGCGAATGATTTTGGAATATAATAATAATATTATTTAGAAGTATTTTTTGATATAAATATTTTTATGATTTGAAAGAATGATTTTAAATAAATTTTGGGAAAGAAATAAATTTTTTACTCTCCTCTCTGTTGTTGGAAAATAATTTCGGTGATCAGTGCATGCATCATCGACTTTCATTTTAGAGTTTCAAAGTGGAAAGGTTACTGTAGTAGTTTTATTACACGTTTATTTTGATAAATAAATCGTAAATCTTAAATTTTAAATATGATTGGATATAAAAGTTATGAGTATATACTTATATATTGTTTTAAATGATATGAACTGGAACCCGACATTTTGTTCTTAACTTTCTATAAATTAGAGATTTCAATTATTGTAATGAAATGAAATTTTAAATATATTTAACAGTTGAAACTTCTAAAATGAAAATAAGAAATTAAATGTTGAGTTATAAATGAAATATACAAGGAATGTAGAATTTGCAACCTGTAAGTAAAAAGTATGAAAATCCTGAAGATATGATTATTGAACCTTCTGTTAGTTAAAATAAATAAGATAAACTTGTATAATATTAAATTTCATTCTTAGAAACATATATATAACTTACCTTAAAATTAAAAGTTGTAATGTTGACAAGATACACATAATGGAATATTATACAAGTGAAACTTAAGTGATGAATGTGTTCAATAGAATTGCTCTTATGAATAAGAACTTTGATATTATAGTTGTTATAAACTTAAGTTATCATGTAAATGCTGCTAAGTACATGTAATAGAAAGTAAGCATCGTAAGTAAATAATTACAAACTTAAGTCAATGAATTAATATGCTAAGTAATTGAATTGAACACGAATACTATAAATAAACAAATATAAACATGAATGTTTGAGTTCTTTTCAATTAAAAATGAGTAGAAAGATGAATACGATCAGTATACGATTATAAACTCTAGTTAGTGATGGAAGCTATTCAATAATAAAATGAATATTATATTAAATTGAATGATTATAATTCAAAATTTGTTGAAATGATTTAGAAATTGGATTTAATATTCAATGATATTATATAAGAAAGGATGAATGTAAATCAAAAAGTAAGAAACGTAAGTATGAACTTCTACATTAATAAATGTGAGCCAAACTGCAATTGAATATATGTAATACCTGAATAATGAATTCATTGATCATTATAAACAATTAAACAGAAATAATTTATGTAGAAAATGAATGTAAATAAATGGAATTAAGTATTACAAGAATGAATGGAAATTGTTTGTAAGAAATAAATGTAAAATTAAGAAATAATCATCGTGTGAAAAAAATTGAAAAATAAATGTGGTGAAAGGAAATTTATAAGAGTAAACTTAAATAATATTGTAATTTATTATTTGTTCGACTTATGGATTGTTTGGGAAAAAATATTTCAAATTTGTTTGGATGTGTGAATAAATCTATTGAGTTTTATCTAAGACTGTAGAGTATATGGTATACTTAAGAAGTGTCTAAACCCGAACAACCATTTGTTTTGGTTGTATGGATGGATGGTTTATTAGTTTGATTGCATGTGATGATTGTATGGTTCTATTGCAAGTGCTTGTTGTATGTTGTTTGCAAGTGATTGTTGTTATGTTGCATTGATTTGTCTTGTTATTAGTTGAAACAACTTTAAATATTTCATCTTATATAATTATTAACCTCTTTCGGATTATATAAGTGAAATAGATGTTATGGAAGCAATTGCTACTATTTTTGGTTTCATATAATATGCGTTATTTGCCCGACAAATAGGTACGTTCCCAGATTACGGTTTTCTAGTGGTATTTTGTTATTTTCCCATTGTTGGGATATATTATTTTAAAAAATATAATATATTTTTTATTTTGATATTATTATTTCTCCCGAGCCTCTATGTACAAAGGAGAATCTACCGAAATTTTTCGTGAATTTTGGACTTAGAAAATTTTGTGAAATATTTTCCAAACTTTATTAACTGGAATATGAAAGGATTTAATTATTTAGAAATTTATATATTTTATTTAAATGATTTAATTTCGTAAATTTAATTGTTATAAATTTAATATTTTGAATGAGATATGTTGATTTCTTAATTTCTCCTTTTCCTTTCTTTTTCCTTCTAGGGGCCGAAAAGTTTTAAGTAGAGGAGAATGTAACGACCCATGATAATTAGAATTGTTCATTTAATAAGATATTGTAATTTAAAGTTGGGAGAAATTAAAATTTAAGATTTATAATGGGAATAATAATAGAATGAAGGTTAATAATGTTAATTTAAGTTAATTATTGTGACGACCCAAACTCGATGTCCAATAAACGACATCAAATTCGCATCGCCGGAGCTTATACCAACAATTAGATGAATATAAAACAGCGGAACAGAATCAATATCATAATTAACATCATTGTTACAACATCAACATAATATCCATACTGCAATAGAGTACATAATACATACACTACAACTCCAAATACAACATCATGATAATACAACAGTGAACATATATCCAAAAGTTCTTAAACGAGAGAGATGATCACGAACTCCCAAAAGCTAAACACCTGTAATCTCCAATAGCTTCTAAGATATATCCAAGATAAGAGCTCCAAAATACTGCTACTCCAAAAATATAGGAACCTGCTACTAGGCTGCCCGTGTGAAAATAATGGGCACCCAGAGTTTAGGAAAGAAAACAATAAACTCCGGATCAGTCATGGGACTGGTGTGAGTAAACAAGACAGTTGTATTTTAAATAAACAAGATTTATAAAAGAATTTTCGGAATGCTTTTAAAAATGGAACTACCATAAGACCTCCCACCACACACACAATGCAAACGCAGAATTGGAGGAGATTTCTTCTTATGATAGTTAAATATGCTTGGTACGAGAAAAGAATTCTTTGATATTATTACTAGTGCATAGTGAAGTAAATCATTTCGAAAATAGAATATTAATCTTAGCCAACATACGACCATTATCGTATGCCTACTATAGCTACCATGTTTTGTGGCAGGTTACCGCCACGCTGCATGGCAGGTTCTACAACTAAAACCGTACAGGGTTTCGTATTGTTTCTTTGGATTTCCAACAAATGGTCAGGCCAAGGAACTTCCCATTGCCACATGAGAACGCCTCTGGAAGGACGTCCTCGAGAACCAAACCGGATCTCTGCCAATACAAGGCCGGGTTACCCCTAACTGGGTAACTACTGACACGAGTATGCCATCTCCCGGTCGTAACCAACCTTTAACCGGGGCCCCAGCAACAAATCACAAAATCATATATATATATATCTGCGATATCCACATAAGTTAAGTATCTGGGCTCCATACCATGATACCACTTCTATCCAGAAGGAAATGTACATACCCTAAGGGGTGCTACCCCCAATAACCTTGCCGCATCTTTCCTGTTTTGACCATTTTGGGGTGTGAGGTCAGACGAAGTCACGTCCACAAAAACACACTTTATACAAAAGCCGTGCTTTGGGTCAAAAAATGATCATAGAAATGATCACCAAGATAGACGATCAAATAAATGATCCTATCCAAATGATCAACACAATGATCATTTCACAGCAACACTCAGCATGTCACATTACCAAATTGGGAATATATTGCTGATAACCTTCAACTATATAACCTCTGAGCTCGTACGTCTCAGAGAAGGGTGTTAAGCTAAAAGAATAAATTCTCCGCCACCAACAGAAATATATTTGAAAGAAATCGGCTTTATATCTCAATTTGTAATGTCAGACAGACTATCCATACAAGTCTGTTCCGGGCTCGAACAGAACCGAAGGTACTTCCAAAGAAATCCTTGCAAATTCGGATATCCACAATCCTGATCGGATTCCCCATCACATATGGAGAACTCTATACCGGAGCAACTCGGTGCAGAGTCAATCGACAGATCATCCTATCGCTCTCGCAAATACCCGGTCTTCAACACCGGTCTTCGATTGCTATCCATAACGTCGAATCACATATTCGAAATGGGTTAGATGACACAAAGTTCCTTTCCCGGCTAATTTGAATAGTGGGTGTCAAATTTTAAACATGTGGATGTCATTCACAAATATTCACAGAGTCGATGTGGGTTTCGGATAACAACTGAAATCCGATTCCCTGTCGCATCGAAGTTTAAATGCCGTTTTACGGACAACGGGGTTTTCATATCAATACAGAACAAATCACAATCACAGTGCAATAACATGGCAATTTCATCACACAGAATTACAAACAGAACAGAGATATCAATATAAGTTAACAACAATAGTTAATTATTTACTAATCAAAACGAATGAGATAAATTAACCAAATATTTATTTTATTGATTATTCAATCAATGATTTATTATTCTCAATGATAATTAAATTAATCTTAATCATCCTGATACATTGATTTTTCCTTAATTAGTTATTTTAATTAACTGCCAATTTAAATTAATTAACTTGCTTTATCAAATCCATAAATTCTTAATTATAAATTTATTTGAGTACTTAATTGTTTATTAAATCAATTTTAATCACAATCTTTAAATTATTCTAAATTCCTTTTCAAAACTATTGATAAAATAGTTTACCTTAATTTTCATTTGAAAAATCTGTTTTATACTTTAAAAATTAATTTATTGTTACATTGAAATTTTAATGTAAATTTATTTAAAATTCTTCTTTTAAAAATTTAATCATTTAATTAAATTTTGATTTTAAACTTTCTTTACCAATTAAAGAATTTACAAATTCTAAAGCATTTGTTAAAAATTTAACTTAACAAAATCTAAACTGTTCATATTATAAAACACAAAAATTTTATTAACATTGATGACTTAAGGATTTGAATGGGCTTAGCCCATATAAATAACCCGAGTAAAAGCAGCGTTTCACTCGCGCCCCCCACCCCCCGGTTTCATCACATCTTCTCCCCGAGACTTCCCATTTCTTTCCTCATCCCAGTTTTCTTATCTCCTTCCAGTTTCTTCTTCTTTCTTTTTTTTTTCTTTCACTAAGTTTAAACTTAGCTAACAAAATAGTATCAGAGAGAACTTGCTCGAACACGAGTACCCACCCGAAGCATTACTCGTGATTTTTTCGAGTCTTACCTGAAACCAACAGACGCGGCAATTCCCTGTTCCCAACGAACGCTGTGCACGTGCACATCGTCACGGCGACGCTTCGGTGACGATCGCAACCTCCCACATGTCACTCATCGACTCTTCATTCGGTAGCAGTGATCAATTCCATGCTAACAACCCCAGAACGAAATTTAGCTTTTAGTTCGAAACTCGAACCCATCGTCACCACCAGAAATCGAACTCGCGTCACCTCCTCTGGCCATTATCGGCCACCAACCTTGTACCCTAGATTCGTCATCACGCTACGCCTCTGTTCACCCCATTGACACGCGGTCCGATCAGCCAGGGGTGGCGCGGCACCATGGTTTCTAATGCGAACAGAGAAAAAAGGTTTTAACCCAAATCTTGATTCCACTTCAAAATCCATGCATTGAAAAAATTAATTAGCATTTTTCCCAAAATCATAAAGGTTTAAACTTTCTACAACTCAAGTTTCAACAGTTAAAATTTATCCAATCATCCTGAATTTGCAAAAATATAGTTTTTATTCACTTACGAACTGCACACAAAATACCCATTTATAAATCTTCATTTTTGGTTTAAAAATCATGATTTTTAGTGGGGATTCAATTTATGAAGTTTAATCAATGTTTTGAAATGTTCGAATTTTTCCATATATTTAGCCTTCCATTGTAAAACTGAGCTCACAGAGACATTTCCTCACTGTTTAGCTTGCAACAGGTTTTTAAAAACTTGATTTTGTTTAAACTAACTAATTTTGTTCAAGTTCTATGTTACTCAACTCTGAAAAAAAGAAAAAAAGAAACAGAGAACAAGTAGGTAAATTTACTCAGATCAAAAAAATAAAACTGTTTATTAACTTATGTAAACCCTCGGAGCATTCAAATATATGAAACAATACTTGTGTCCAGATATTTATGCAACTAAGTCAAGTTCATAAAATTTTTTAAAAGGTTGATGTTACTCACCTGACAATATTTGAAACAGAGAATATGTTGATCTTCTCTGAACTGCAGTTTTTGAATCTCCTCTCTCTGGTTTGGTTTTTATTTTATTTTTTATTTTCTGTTTTGCTCACTTTTTATTTCTTTTCTGATCTTTTCAAAATTTGTTGAATGATACTTGAGTTGTTTTTAACAAATGGACTAAGACATTTCTCAAGTATATAAAGAAGTGGGCAGGTTTAAGTGGACAGCTTCCTTATACTGTATTTGTACTTTATGAATATTTCAATTTACTGGTTGTTGTTTGAAAGCATTTAATGTATGTAACACTTTCATGTATCTACAGCATGCCGTGCTCATGCTTTGATTTAGGCTGATATGGTATCAAGTAGTGCTGAGAGGATAGGCATTAAATGCAAGCATTAAATGGAAGCATGTATACAATGCTTCTTTGCCTCTTTCTATACTTACAGCATAGTGTTGTTTGATATTCCTTTTACATGTATAGTTTATATGTTTTATATTTTTTTTTAGCTAATGTTTTGTTTTTATTTTATATATATATATGTGTTGTTTTGTTTATTTTGCTAAATGTAAGAGTTTGTTTTTATTTCATCTTATTTTCTTTTGCTTACACATTTACTGGTTTGTATATTTCTTTGCAAACTTGTTTTATATTCCTTCATATTATTTTGTTATCTTATTTTATTTGTTTATTTGTTCATATGTTTATTTGTTTACATTGCTTAAATGTTAGATTATTTTGATGCGATTTAAATTTTTAAATTTTTATCATAACTTACATTAACAATTTTTTTATTTCTTTTAAAAGTTTTAACTAAAAACACTAAACTTTATCCATATTTCATTCCTTTATAACTTTTCAATTTTTTTATTTCAAAAAGTTAAAATATATTACTAAAATTTAAATTCATAATTTTCGGGATGTTACAATATCCCCTCCTTAAGAATATTTCGTCCTCGAAATTGAAAGAGAGAGAAACGTAAACAAATAATATACGAATTCGGAAACAAGGAAATGACTTACAGTTTTAAGTCGAGATGTCAATTCTGCATTTGGGATATGACTTCTTCATATTCTCTTCAGTCTCCCAAGTACAGTCCTTTGGATCGCCACTCCATTTAACTTTGACCAATTTCACAATTTTGTTCCTCAATCGCTTCTCATCACGATCAACAATTTTCATCGGTTCCCTTCTAACTGCCAAGTTGGGAGTGATTTCTAGATCCTGCTGAGCAGCTTCTTCAATAATATCATCTGGATCGTGCACATATTTCCGAAGATTAGAAATATGGAACACATCATGTACGCCAGACAACCAGCTGGGTAACTGTACTCTATATGCTAGACAACCAATCCTTTCCAGAATAGGAAAAGGACCAATATAACGCGGTGCTAACTTTCCAGTTTTCCCGAATCTCAACACACCCCGCATCGGAGATACTTTCAGAAATACAGAATCTCCAACTTGAAATTCCAAATTTCTCCTTCGACGGTCATAGTAGCTCTTCTGACGGCTTTGGGCAGTTAATAACTTCTTTCGAATAAAATTTACCTTCTCAGTGGCTTCTTTTATCATATCCGGTCCAAGAACAAGTCTGTCACCTGATTCGATCCAGCATGTAGGTGATCGACACGGACGACCATATAAAGCTTCGAAAGGAGCCATTTCTAAACTGGCCTGATAACTGTTATTATAAGAGAATTCAACCAGATGCAAATGGTCCTCCCAAGAACCACCAAAATCGTGAACACAAGCACGCAGTAGGTCTTCTAAAATTCGGTTAACTCTCTCAGTCTGTCCATCAGATTGCGGATGATAAGCAGTACTGAAATTTAATTTCGTTCCCAATGCATCCTGAAATGCTTCCCAAAATCTACTAGTGAAGATCGGGTCACGATCACTCACTATACTACTGGGAATACCATGGAGGCGAACAATTTCCTTTATATGTATACCTGCCAAGCTTGCCGCAGTCCGAGTAGATTTAACTGGAATGAAATGAGCATTTTTGGTTAAACGATCCACAATAACCCAAATCGCTTCATTGCCTTTCTTGGTACGAGGCAATCCATCGATGAAATCCATCGATACCTGATCCCACTTCCATTTCGGTACTTCTAAAGGTTGAAGTAAACCGGCCACTTTCTTTTGGTCACTCTTTATTTGCTGACAAGTAGCACAGCGACTCACATAAATAGATATGTCTCTCTTCATCGTTTTCCACCAGAATGTTCTTTTAACATCACGATACATTTTGTTGACTCCTGGATGAATGCTGAATTTGGACTTGTGGCATTCGTCCAATACTTCACGTTTCAATTCTGGAATGTCAGGGACACAAATTCTGCCCTTCATCCTTATAACTTCTCTATTATCTATCTCAAAACTAGTATCCTCTCCTCGATCAATTCTTCTCCGCATTTCTCGAAGAAATTTGTCTTCGGTTTGTTTGCTCGCGATCTTCTCAAGGAGAGTAGGAGTGATAACAAGATATGCAAGAACAGCATGTCTTCTACTTAAAGCATCGGCTACTACATTGGCTTTTCCCGGCGTATATTGGATATCTAAGTCATAAGATGCCAGAAATTCCAACCAACGTTGTTGTCGCAAATTCAAATCCTTCTGGGTGAAAAGATATTTCAAGTTTTTATGATCGGTGAATAATTCGAATTTTTCACCCAGAAGATAATGTCGCCATATTTTCAAAGCGAAAACAACAGCCAAAAGTTCCAAATCGTGCGTTGGGTAGTTCTTCTCATGGGGACGTAATTGTCTACTCGCGTAGGCAACCACCTTTCCATTTTGCATTAATACTGCACCTACCCCTTCACCACATGCATCAGTATAGACAGATAAGCCTTGGTTCCCGTTAACAATAGTGAGAACAAGAGCAGTGGTCAATCTCTTTTTCAACTCTTGAAAAACTTCCTCACATCTTGAAGTCCAAATGAACTTTGCATTCTTCATTGTTAACTTAGTCAGCGGACTAGCTAACTTAGAAAAATCTTGAACGAATTTCCGATAATAGCCTGCTAAACCCAAAAAGCTTCGAACTTCTCTTGGAGTAGTGGGTTGTTTCCAATCAAGAATAGCGGAAATTTTGCTAGGATCTACTGAAATTCCTTCTTCATTAACAATATGGCCAAGGAATTTTACTTCATTGACCCAGAAGTGGCATTTGGAAAATTTTGCATATAGAACATTTCTCCTCAAAATTTCTAAGACAATTCCAAGATGCTCGGCATGCTCATCTTCAGTTTTGGAGAAAATTAAGATGTCATCAATGAATACAAGCACAAATTTATTCAGAACTTCCCGAAACACACGAGTCATGAGATCTACGAAGTATGCTGGAGCATTGGTTAGCCCGAAAGGCATAACTAACCATTCATAGAACATATTAGGACCCCTGAAAGCAGTCAGATGTACACAATCTTCGGCGATTCGTAGTTGATGGAATCCTTGGGCTAGATCCATCTTTGAAAAGAAACGAGCGCCATGAAGTTGGTCGAATAGATCATCAATTCTGGGCAGTGGAAATTTATTTTTGAGAGTTTGTTTATTTAGATCGCGGTAATCTACACACAATCTCAAAGATCCGTCTGATTTGGCAACAAATACGACGGCTGAGCCCCATTCAGAAACACTGGGTCGAATTAATCCTTTTGCTAGTAGCTCATTAGTTTGATGAACCAATTCAATCTTTTCCCTGGGTGCCATCCTGCGACTTGCGTGAACAACAGGACGAGTATTAGGTACAAGATCGATTCAGAATTCTATTTCTCAATGAGGAGGTAAAGATTTCACTTCTTCAAATACGTCGGAAAAATCCCGAACAACAGGTATAGACTGCAAAGTGGGTTCAAGATTTCCCAAAGTATATATCAATCTGTCACTCCTTGGACTTGGATTCTCACAAGAGATTTCAATAAAATTTCCAAAACTTGTTTTGATTAAAACCGTCCGATTACTACACTCCAATCTAGCATCGTATCTCGATAACCAGTTCATACCGAGTAAGATTTCAAATTCGTCAAATTCGAGGACATATAGGTTGATAGGAAATTTATAGCTAGCATATGAAATAGGAACTCTCTTACAATATGAACTAAGATTTGCGGGACCTCCAACCGGATTTTTCACGCAAATAAGATCGTCAGCAAATTTAGTTTCAAGTCCTAATTCATTTACGGTTTGTTGGGAGATAAAGCTATGTGAAGCTCCTGTATCAAATAAAACTCTAACAGTTCTATTATTAATAGTAAGGTTACCTTCCAAAACACCTTTCCCTTTGTCAGCTTTTGAAGATGAGGGGTCCTCCTTTACCGTGTAAACCTTTGCCACCTGCGCTGGCTTCATCACTGGGCAATCTTTAACTAAATGTCCCGGTTTATGACAATTGTAACATTCTCTAGCTGGTTTCTTCGGTTTTGGGCAGTCATTTGAATAGTGGCCTTTCTCTTTGCAGTTGTAACAAGTGACATTTTCTGTTGCTCTTCCTTGAGTGTTCCTCTTCTTCTCATTGCCTTGCCAAGGTTTCTTGCCTTCGAATTTTCACTTTTTATAATTCTGACCACCCGAATTACCTCTCTCCATAGTTGCTTCTTGTATATCAAGAGTAGCGTACCTGTACCCCATATCTACCAAATCCGAAAAAGATTCTTTAACATGACCTGTCATTCTTCCATGATATTTCTGGTTCATTCCCCGGATAAACCTTTCGTTTTTCTTCAGAGGTGTATTTAGCAATTCCGGGCCAAACCGAGATAGTTCACTGAATTTATTCAAGTATTCTTCAAACGACAAACTTCCTTGCTTCAAATCCAGAAATTCCTGATACATTCTGGAAACTCCCGCCGATGGCATGTAACGTTTCTCAAACACTTCCTTGAAACGATCCCAAGTAAATTATTCCTCGGGTTCATCTATAATGATGGTTTCCCACCAAGCTGAAGCTTCTCCATGGAGTTGCCAAGAAGCTATAAGTCTTTTCTGCTCATCCTGCAATTTTAGCCCTTTAAAAATCTTTTCACACGATCTTACCCAAGCTTGAGCGTCAATAATTGACTCCTTGCCAATGAATGGTTTGCCACCAAGCTTTTCAAATTTCTTATATAATTCAGCCAAGTCCGGCTGCTGCTGAATTTCTATTACTGCTTCTGCGGCTGCGGGAATTTGATTTGGTGCTGCAGCATTGCCTTGACCCCTAATTCTTCCTCTGCGTCCACTCATTTTCACTATCTGAGATTAGTAAGAAAATTGATTTAGATATGCAGACGAAATATCTTAAGGAATATCAGCAGTAAATAGACTAAGAAATTTCAAAGTTTCAATATTGATTATACTCATTCTAGGGTATACTTCACCCTATCTCTAATGAGCCATCTAATGTGTTATACTCCGTAGCTAAAGTTCTTACTCAACCAACAGCTCTGATACCAATTTTGTGACGACCCAAACTCGATGTCCAATAAACGACATCAAATTCGCATCGCCGGAGCTTATAACAACAATTAGATGAATATAAAACAGCGGAACAGAATCAATATCATAAATAACATCACTGTTACAACATCAACATAATATCCATACTGCAATAGAGTACATAATACATACACTACAACTCCAAATACAACATCATGATAATACAACAGTGAACATATATCCAAAAGTTCTTAAACGAGAGAGATGATTACGAACTCCCAAAAGCTAAACACTTGTAATCTCCAATAGCTTCTAAGATATATCCAAGATAAGAGCTCCAAAATACTGCTACTCCAAAAATATAGGAACCTGCTACTAGGCTGCCCGTGTGAAAATAATGGGCACCCAGAGTTTAGGAAAGAAAACAATAAACTCCGGATCAGTCATGGGACTGGTGTGAGTAAACAAGACAATTGTATTTTAAATAAACAAGATTTATAAAAGAATTTTCGGAATGCTTTTAAAAATGGAACTACCATAAGACCTCCCACCACACAAACAATGCAAACGCAGAATTGGAGGAGATTTCTTCTTATGATAGTTAAATATGCTTGGTACGAGAAAAGAATTCTTTGATATTATTACTAGTGCATAGTGAAGTAAATCATTTCGAAAATAGAATATTAATCTTAGCCAACATACGACCATTATCGTATGCCTACTATAGCTACCATGTTTTGTGGCAGGTTACCGCCACGCTGCATGGCAGGTTCTACAACTAAAACCGTACAGGGTTTCGTATTGTTTCTTTGGATTTCCAACAAATGGTCAGGCCAAGGAACTTCCCATTGCCACATGAGAACGCCTCTGGAAGGACGTCCTCGAGAACCAAACCGGATCTCTGCCAACACAAGGTCGGGTTACCCCTAACTGGGTAACTACTGACACGAGTATGTCATCTCCCGGTCGTAACCAACCTTTAACCGGGGCCCCAGCAACAAATCACAAAATCATATATATATATCTGCGATATCCACATAAGTTAAGTATCTGGGCTCCATACCATGATACCACTTCTATCCAGAAGGAAATGTACATACCCTAAGGGGTGCTACCCCCAATAACCTTGCCGCATCTTTCCTGTTTTGACCGTTTCGGGGTGTGAGGTCCGACGAAGTCACGTCCACAAAAACACACTTTATACAAAAGCCGTGCTTTGGGTCAACAAATGATCATAGAAATGATCACCAAGATAGAAGATCAAATAAATGATCCTATCCAAATGATCAACACAATGATCATTTCACAGCAACACTCAGCATGTCACATTACCAAATTGGGAATATATTGCTGATAACCTTCAGCTATATAACCTCTGAGCTCGTACGTCTCAGAGAAGGGTGTTAAGCTAAAAGAATAAATTCTCCGCCACCAACAGAAATATATTTGAAAGAAATCGGCTTTATATCTCAATTTGTAATGTCAGACAGACTATCCATACAAGTCTGTTCCGGGCTCGAACAGAACCGAAGGTACTTCCGAAGAAATCCTTGCAAATCCGGATATCCACAATCCTGATCGGATTCCCCATCACATATGGAGAACTCTATACCGGAGCAACTCGGTGCAGAGTCAATCGACAGATCATCCTATCGCTCTCGCAAATACCCGGTCTTCAACACCGGTCTTCGATTGCTATCCATAACGTCGAATCACATATTCGAAATGGGTTAGATGACACAAAGGTCCTTTCCCGGCTAATTTGAATAGTGGGTGTCAAATTTTAAACATGTGGATGTCATTCACAAATATTCACAGAGTCGATGTGGGTTTCGGATAACAACTGAAATCCGATTCCCTGTCGCATCGAAGTTTAAATGCCATTTTACGGACAACAGGGTTTTCATATCAATACAGAACAAATCACAATCACAGTGCAATAACATGGCAATTTCATCACACAGAATTACAAACAGAACAGAGATATCAATATAAGTTAACAACAATAGTTAATTATTTACTAATCAAAACGAATGAGATAAATTAACCAAATATTTATTTTATTGATTATTCAATCAATGATTTATTATTCTCAATGATAATTAAATTAATCTTAATCATCCTTATACATTGATTTTTCCTTAATTAGTTATTTTAATAAATTGCCAATTTAAATTAATTAACTTGCTTTATCAAATCCATAAATTCTTAATTATAAATTTATTTGAGTACTTAATTGTTTATTAAATCAATTTTAATCACAATCTTTAAATTATTCTAAATTCCTTTTCAAAACTATTGATAAAATAGTTTACCTTAATTTTCATTTGAAAAATCTGTTTTATACTTTAAAAATTAATTTATTGTTACATTGAAATTTTAATGTAAATTTATTTAAAATTCTTCTTTTAAAAATTTAATCATTTAATTAAATTTTGATTTTAAACTTTCTTTACCAATTAAAGAATTTACAAATTCTAAAGCATTTGTTAAAAAATTAACTTAACAAAATCTAAACTGTTCATATTATAAAACACAAAAATTTTATTAACATTGATGACTTAAAGATTTGAATGGGCTTAGCCCATATAAATAACCCGAGTAAAAGCAGCGTTTCACTCGCCCCCCCCCCCCCGGTTTCCTCACATCTTCTCCCCGAGACTTCCCATTTCTTTCCTCATCCCAGTTTTCTTATCTCCTTCCAATTTCTTCTTCTTTTTTTTTTTTATTTCACTAAGTTTAAACCTTAGCTAACAAAATAGTATCAGAGAGAACTCGCTCGAACACGAGTACCCACCCGAAGCATTACTCGTGATTTTTTCGAGTCTCACCTGAAACCAACACACGCGGCAATTCCCTGTTCCCAACGAACGCTGTGCACGTGCACATCGTCACGGCGACGCTTCGGTGACGATCGCAACCTCCCACATGTCACTCATCGACTCTTCATTCGGTAGTAGTGATCAATTCCATGCTAACAACCCCAGAACGAAATTTAGCTTTTAGTTCAAAACTCGAACCCATCGTCACCACCAGAAATCGAACTCGCGTCACCTCCTCTGGCCATTATCGGCCACCAACCTTGTACCCTAGATTCGTCATCACGCTATGCCTCTGTTCACCCCATTGACACGCGGTCCGATCAGCCAGGGGTGGCGCGGCACCATGGTTTCTAACGCGAACAGAGAAAAAAGGTTTTAACCCTAATCTTGATTCCACTTCAAAATCCATGCATTGAAAAAATTAATTAGCATTTTTCCCAAAATCATAAAGGTTTAAACTTTCTACAACTCAAGTTTCAACAGTTAAAATTTATCCAATCATCCTGAATTTGCAAAAATATAGTTTTTATTCACTTACGAACTGCACACAAAATACCCATTTATAAATCTTCATTTTTGGTTTAAAAATCATGATTTTTAGTGGGGATTCAATTTATGAAGTTTAATCAATGTTTTGAAATGTTCAAATTTTTCCATATATTTAGCCTTCCATTGTAAAACTGAGCTCACAGAGACATTTCCTCACTGTTTAGCTTGCAACAGGTTTTTAAAAACTTGATTTTGTTTAAACTAACTAATTTTGTTCAAGTTCTATGTTACTCAACTCTGAAAAAAAGAAAAAAAAGAAAAAAAGAAACAGAGAACAAGTAGGTAAATTTACTCAGATCAAAAAAATAAAACTGTTTATTAACTTATGTAAACCCTCAGAGCATTCAAATATATGAAACAATACTTGTGTCCAGATATTAATGCAACTAAGTCAAGTTCATAAAATTTTTTAAAAGGTTGATGTTACTCACCTGACAATATTTGAAACAGAGAATATGTTGATCTTCTCTGAACTGCAGTTTTTGAATCTCCTCTCTCTGGTTTGGTTTTTATTTTATTTTTATTTTCTGTTTTGCTCACTTTTTATTTCTTTTCTGATCTTTTCAAAATTTGTTGAATGATACTTGAGTTGTTTTTAACAGATGGACTAAGACAATTCTCAAGTATATAAAGAAGTGGGCAGGTTTAAGTGGACAGCTTCCTTATACTGTATTTGTACTTTATGAATATTTCAATTTACTGGTTGTTGTTTGAAAGCATTTAATGTATGTAACACTTTCATGTATCTACAGCATGCCGTGCTCATGCTTTGATTTAGGCTGATATGGTATCAAGTAGTGCTGAGAGGATAGGCATTAAATGCAAGCATTAAATGGAAGCATGTATACAATGCTTCTTTGCCTCTTTCTATACTTACAGCATAGTGTTGTTTGATATTCCTTTTACATGTATAGTTTATATGTTTTATATTTTTTTTTAGCTAATGTTTTGTTTTTATTTTATATATATATATATATATGTGTGTTGTTTTGTTTATTTTGCTAAATGTAAGAGTTTGTTTTTATTTCATCTTATTTTCTTTTGCTTACACATTTACTGGTTTGTATATTTCTTTGCAAACTTGTTTTATATTCCTTCATATTATTTTGTTATCTTATTTTATTTGTTTATTTGTTTATATGTTTATTTGTTTACATTGCTTAAATGTTAGATTATTTTGATGCGATTTAAATTTTTAAAATTTTATCATAACTTACATTAACAATTTTTTTATTTCTTTTAAAAGTTTTAACTAAAAACACTAAACTTTATCCATATTTCATTCCTTTATAACTTTTCAATTTTTTTATTTCAAAAAGTTAAAATATATTACTAAAATTTAAATTCATAATTTTCGGGATGTTACAATTATTAACAATTTGAATGAAATTCCAATCAACTGAAATGATTTAAATGTATACTTGGTTATAAATTTAATATAAGGAAACAAATGTAAATATTGAATTAATTAATGAAATAATATATAATAAATGGTAATTGAATAAAATCAATATTATGTAAGTAATTGTAATAGTTGGGTGAAACTAATAAACTTATAAGTGTGATTAAAAGTAAATGATAACAACTATTATATGTTACCTATTTATTTAGTTTATTAATTTGAATTAGAGATCAATTATAATTTAATGCAGTTAAACGTTACATTAATGTGAGTTAAGACAATAACTGAAATTTATGAATGTAATAGAATGAATAGAAATGTCAATTTTATTCACAAGGAAATAATTAATTAATAAAAGAGTGAAATCAAGATAAATAAACTAAATTTGGATTTTAAATTTTAATAAATGTGTAAAATTGACAAAGATTCAATGTAATGGAAATATAGTTGTTAATGCAAATAAAAATGGAAATTGTAGCATATTGGTGAAATAAGAGATGAATAAATGTTAACTATGTATGTAGAATAATAATTGATTGAGTATAAAGATTGGAATCAAATAATATCAATTTATTGGAATTAAAATTTAATTAATTGGATTAATTGCAGTTGAAATTGAACATTGTAATTATTGAAATAATTAACACTGAAATTGATATGTAAATTTGCTTTAAATTGTTATAATTTCTAAGTAATCAAAAATGATAGAAATTGTAAACTGTTGAATTTGAATTAAAAAGATGATTTAATTAATTTAATATTAATTTATTTAATTAAAGTGAAAATACCCATTTTGGCCACTGACTTGTATTACGACGAAACCAGTTTTATCGGATCCGTAACGGTGAATTATTATAGGATTTCAAGTTTCGTAACGATCAGACTTGTCATTTGATGGGCTCGAGACGCCTAGAAATCATTTTAATTGAAATCAATTTGAAATAAGATGATTTTAATATCACTTCTTCATACGATGGAATTAGGACTTGAAACTTGCTCCATTGAATTTGAAATCATCAAAAACATTTACTGTGATATATGGGATGACCCATTTTTGTTCCAGGGATAGAACGGGCTTTTCGGGTCATTTATCGTTCAACTTCCAAATCAAATCTGGTCCATTCATTCCTATTTCTAATCTACCAATAAATATTATGTTATAAACCCTAGCTCCTTCTTATTCTTATTTGTTTGTACATACAATTTCATTTGTCCACTTCTTCTTTTCAATGGAAGACAAACAAATTCCCGATTCAATTGCAATTCAAAACCAAATCATAAAATTTAAACTCCTCAAACTATATCATATTATATATTGATTTGAAGCTCTTGACGAGCGCAAGTCAAATGTTCAGTCCGTTTCTCGATCTGAGTTTCTATTTGCCCATAATTCGATAGTGTATTCTCGGCCGTTCATCACTTTCCGTTGAACTACGTCGGATCGTCAATTCATTGATACCGTATTGAAGAGATTGACGAGGGGTTTGCATCTGGGTGGTTCGTTTGGGGTGTTGATGGTTTAATCGACGAGATTAATTCGATTAGGGTTAGGCTATTATTGGTGGAGGTTGCTCTTTTCTCCATCGTCATTGGCGATGTGGCGTCGGTGTTGGCAGGGAAGGGTGCACGAGTCAAGACAATGAGGAGGGAGGCCGTCCGGTGGTTGTGGCATGTGTTGAGGTGGCATGCAAACATGATCGAGGGTCGATGGAGGATGTTGGCAAATGCATGCATGCTGGGTTCGAGCATTTTAGGGAGATGGTGACGTGTATTAATTAATTGGTATTTTATTTATTTTTATTTTGAAGTTCAAATGTTCTAATTTATATAACTTTCGCATATGAGGTTCAATTCACACGCAATTTATTTCATTGGGATCATATCAGAATTTTAAAAAATTTGATGCTAGTTTGGACGAATTCTGAGACCGTTTGAATTTTGGGTTTAAATTGTATTTAAATTCAATTTGAAAGGTGAGTGTTTTAACTCACTCGCATCTTCTCAAATTTCTAATGTTAGTTAAATTAAATTTGTGATGTGATTAGGAATTTATTTATGGCCGTTTGACATGTTTAAATCATCATTTCAGTTAATTTGAATTTATTTTGAATTTGTTGTTAATTAATTTATTATTGAATTTAAGTTTCCAATTAATTTCCTGTTATTGATAGTTAGCTAATTGTTGAAATTTATTTGTCGAATTAGGTGATAAATTTTGATGGATGTATGATTTCTGATATATGATTGGATGTTATGGTTGATTTATAAGATTTTAACACTCTGCAAGTTCCCTAAATTTTATTTGAAAAATCACTATGGGTTGAAATGATATATACCTGAACGATCTATAGATTAAGGAAAAATCGTTATGGGTTGAAATGATAGAGTCGAGCGATTTTATGGATTTTATATTAGTTCAGGACTGCGGTTTGAAATGATATATAAACGTAAAATTTTAAATTGCGGATTGAAATGATAAATATCTGTATCACTCGACTCTAGGGTAGATAATTATATGCGGTCACTGGATTGGTTAAACTAAAATATTTTAAATCCTTAAATTTCTTGAATTTAAGTAAATGATAATTTGAAATAAAATTTGATTTATAAAAATTGAATTATTATTGGAAAATCAAGTTTTATGTTGAGATGTGAATTGGTTTAAAGGAACTACTTTAAGAAATTAAATTGAAAGCTTAAAGTTGAATTTTTAAGTATAAACGGAATTTTATCGGAATTTAGCTATTGAATTTGGTTTGAAATATAACTTTGAAATGTATTGAAATTAGAATAATTTAAGTTGATATTTCGAGATGGATTGGAAAGAATTTTGATTGAAGATTTCGAAATTGGGTTTTGTTGATTTGGAATTGTAATAGTCCAGATATGTTGGAATAAAAGAAATAGTTAAATCGATATTGATCTCAAACTCATATTTTATTATAAACCGTTTAAAAAAATATTATTATTTTAAAGACTTTGATTATTAAGATTTTCAAACTATTAAACTATTTTAACCTATAATCAACTATATTAAATCATTTTAACCTATTTTAAACCATTTAATTTATTTTAAACTAATTAATCCATTTTAACTTATTTTAAATCTAATCAATCTATTTTAAAGCTATTGTTGGGCGAATTCTCACCCATGGAATCGCGAGACCAAGGAGCATCAATATCGTCCAGAGTCACCATTTACATACGGTGCCCATGCCCATTCGGTACCTATGCCTAGCCGGACCAAACCCCATCCCTCATCTGCCGTACCAACACTTCTCCTTCCCAACATCGAACCAGCACGTCTTCATGCCTCCGCCGAACCAACCTCCCTGCCGAACCAACTCCTTCCTACACCTACCGGACCAGACCTATCACCGAACCAGGTGACTACCGAACCATCCCCTCCCTATCACTATCGAACCATCCATCGCCGGTCCAAACTCCACCGATCCAACACCACGCCCTGCATAGCCGGACCAGAACCCACATCTACACTCCTATCACCGAACAGCCTCACTACGAGTACCACCGAACCAAGAGCAAAGGGGCTACCATCGGACCAACATGACGCCGGACCAACGTATCACCGGACCGAATCAACTCTCCATCGAGGCACTGCCGAACCAACGCTACCAGGCCAGATTGCTCCAGTCCAGGTCCACCAGCAGCTATATACATCCAGGACCCCTACCCCCAGCCTCATTCTATAAATAGAGGGGCAGGGGTACAACAATGGCAGACAAGTTTGAGAGCTCAAGCAAGGAAGGAACTTTCAAACAACTTTCTTATACTTGTACTTAAAGCTTTGTACTTGTAATCTGAAAGAAAAAGGAGAATAACATATAAAGTGGACGTAGGCACATTCTGGCCGAACCATTATAAATCTGTATGTCTTTTACAGTTTAGTCCCTGCTTTTTATATATTTGCATAACTCACCCAATTTGCTAAGAACAACATAAAATCAACTAAATCATACGACTTTGAGGTGTTAGTCCATTTTTTGTGCAAACATTTTTGGTGCTTTCACTGAGAGTTGGAACTCGAAGCTTCAGCTTCCCTCATTCAACCTTCTTTCCCAATAGCACCCTTCATTGCCTAGGAAACATGACTTCCAGGCCGAGAAAAGACGCCAACAAGGGAAAGAACGTTGCAACTAGCAGCGCTCCAGATCCAGTGGATCCAGATCAAGAGAACCGTCCCACTACGACAGCAGTGCCAAATGTAGATCAGGCAATTCCGACAGCCCTTGCCGCGGAACAACCGGCAGCAATCACTGGGGCAGACCTAGACAGAGTTGTGGTTGAAGTGACTAACCGCTTCGCATCCCAACAAGAAGCTTTGGTGAACCAACTCATGTCACGCTTGAGGGATGCCGAAGAATCCAACCGCAATACTGAATCATGGGGTGAGTCTCAATCTGGTGGATCTCAGAGACAACAAAGGTCTTCCCTCTTCGAAGAAGTTATCAACAGGAACAACAATGATAGGGGCCGCGCCCGGACTCAGCCCGAACTCCGACTCGAGGAAGCGCTTGGAGCCGAACCCAATGGGGGAGGCACCAGGCGAGGGTCGGATGTAGCTGAGCCAGTCATGCCGCCTAATCATAGAAACCCCGCTGAACGGAGCCGAGCTAGAACCCAGCCCGAAGTTGACCCCATGGAAATGCTCGAAACAGAACCCCACAGGGGAAGATCAAGGCAGGGGGCAATTGTAGCTGGTCTTAGCATGCATCCGAGCAGCCAAAGACAGCCACTGGATAACGTCAGAAGTGATAGGCTATACCATCCCTACAGGTCATATGGACGAGATCGATCCCGCAGGGAAGAACCAAGCTCATTTTTGTCCGCTCCAAATTCTGATGAAAGAATGGCACGATTATTCAGGGAATGCGTCCGACGGGAGCAAAGGGGTCGAGGGATAGGCGCTAGGGTAACCAGACCTTTCACCCGCGACATCGAAACCGCCATCACCCCTCGAGAATGGAAAATGCCGACAATGGAACCTTACAAAGGAACCTCTGACCCCATCGTACACTTACAGAGATACACCCAGCATATGCTCATGAGCGGAGCAACGGAGGGAGTGTTATGTAAATGCTTCCCACTTTTCTTGGCAGATCTAGCTACCTCCTGGTTCTGCCACCTACCTCAAGGGTCCATCAGCTCATGGGAAATGTTGAAAGAAAAGTTCATTAGCCAGTTCCGCATTCATGTGGAACAACCCAAGGATGCTTATTCTCTATCTACTGTCAAACAGAAATCCAGAGAGACACTGCAGCAATACCTAACCCGGTTCAATGCCGCAGCGGCAGCAGTTCAAGATGCAGATGAGAAACTCACCCTAATGGCCCTCTGTAGTGGTGTGCACCCAGATACCAAGTTTGCTAGAAGACTAACTAAAGAAAAACCAGCTACCTTGCCCGATTTCTTCCATGAAGCTGGGAAGTACATGAGACTCGAAGAGGCTGCCACTGAAAGGCAGACAGGACCACAGACTAAGAGGGCTCATGGAAACGCCCCCGCCGCAACGAAGGACATTCGGAGAAACGACTCCAGAGACAATGCAGGGGGCAAGAAGGGAGAAAAGCGCTTGTACCGACCAGGACCGAGATTTGACGCTTACACTCCCTTGAATGAAACAGTCGAGAATATTTTCCTAGCCACCCAGGACGAGCTTACATACAAGCGCCCCCCGTACAAGAAAGAGTCAGATCGCGCAATCCAGTCTGGAAAATTCTGCCGTTTCCACGAGTCTCATGGGCACGATACCAATGAATGCCGCCATCTCCGAGACCTAATTGAAGAACACATCAGGAGAAAGAGATTAGAACGCTATGTGAAGGGACAAGACAGGACCCCAGTTCCTGCCAAGGAAAACCCAGGGCAGCTCCACCCAGAGACAGGCGGAGGAAATCGCAACACCAGCGGCTCCAGCCAAGAGAAGATAGTGGTCCATACAATATCAAGAGGGCCACACATCGCCGACAAGAGCTGGGCAGAAATGAAAAGATATGGAAACTCACTCAGAAGCGAGGAAGACTGCGTCAATTCTGTTATGGAAGAACGCCACCCTAAGCGGAAGGAAAATAATGACATCACATTCAGTGGGCGCGACCTAGAAGGAAGGCAATACCCTCACATGGATCCTATGGTCATCTCTGCCTGGTTCGGCCCAGCTAAAGTTTTTCGGATCCTAGTAGACACTGGAAGCTCAGTGAATATTCTGTTCAAGCATGCTTTCGACAAAATGAAGCTGTCAATGAAGGACGTGTCTCCCTGCAACAAACCGCTACATGGTTTCACTGGAGAAGCAAAGATGCCCCTCGGAAAATTGGATCTCTTTGTTGAATTGGGAAGTCATCCCCGCTCCGCCGTTCGTAAACAAACATTCGTGCTGATAGACAACCACTCGGCCTACAATGCCTTTTTGGGAAGACCAGCCTTGTCCAATTTTCAAATCGTCCTCGCCCCATGGTGCCTGAAGATGAAGTTCCCAACGGATAATGGAGTGGGAGAAGTAGATGGGGATCAAGACGCCGCTCGGGACTGCTATGTAACCGAACTTCGCAATAATCGCAGGAGAGATAAAGGGAAAAATGCAGAGACTATAGTCTGCATGAAAAGCTTGGAAGCATAGCAACTAAAGAAAGCCCCTCCTCTTCGGTATACCAATGATCCTTTCAATGAGTTAGACCCCAGGGACAAAGAGGAGGAGGCCACCGCCGAGCCTGCAGAGGCTATGGAATTTGTATCTGTAGACAAACGCGATCCAAGTAAACTACTAAGAGTTGGATCTCGGTTAAAAAGAGAATTAAAGAATCAACTCATCGACTTTCTTCGCCACAACATGGATGTATTTGCATGGACGCACGCTGATATGACTGGAATCTCCCCGGACATAGCATGCCACGCCCTGAACATTGATCCTACCAAGGTGCCGGTAAAGCAGAAGAAGAGAAGTATGGGGGCGGAACGATCAGCAGCCCTCGAGGAAGAAGTAAAGAACTTACTTGCCAATGACTTCATACGTGAAGCCATCTACCCGGAATGGATCGCCAACCCGGTACTGGTAAAGAAAGCTAATGGGAAGTGGCGAACATGCATCGATTTCTCCAACTTAAATGACGCTTGCCCGAAAGACTGCTTCCCACTCCCCCGAATCGACCAACTCGTGGACAGCACTGCCGGACACGAACTCTTATCATTTATGGACGCATACTCAGGATATAACCAGATCCCTATGCACGCCCCCGATCAAGACCACACTAGCTTCATCACCGACCGAGAACTGTACTGCTACAAGGTAATGCCATTTGGACTTAAAAACGCCGGAGCTACTTATCAGCGCCTCGTCAACAAGATGTTTGCAGAACTGATAGGACGAACTATGGAGGTCTATGTGGATGACATGCAGGTTAAATCAAGAAAAGCCAGCGATCATGTAAGCCACCTGGACGAGATGTTCCAAGTACTCCGCCAGTATGGAATGAAGCTGAATCCTCTAAAGTGCTCCTTCGGAGTGTCATCGGGAAAGTTCTTGGGATTCATCGTCCATGCCAAAGGGATCGAAGCAAACCCCGAACAAGTCCGAGCCTTGCAAGATATCAAAATACCATCCACTCGGAAAGAAATGCAAAGCCTAAACGGGAAGGTGGCCGCCCTAAGCCGGTTCATCTCTAAAGCAACTGACAAATGCATTCCTTTCTTCGAAGCCCTGAAGAAAGACAAAGGAAAATTCGAATGGACCGATGAGTGTTCAGCAGCTTTCTTTAACCTAATCGAACACCTCCAGCGGCCACCAGTACTCTCAACTCCTAATGAGGGTGAAGAACTATACCTATACCTTGCTGTGTCACCACATGCCCTAAGCGCCGCATTGGTGAGAGAAGACAACCGCACACAACGGCCAGTGTACTTCATAAGCAAAAGGTTCACGGGAGCAGAAGCCCGCTATCCCAAACTCGAGAAACTGGCATACTGTTTACTAATCACATCAAGGAAGCCACGACACTATTTCCAATCTCATCCCATCAAAGTCCTAACCGACCAACCATTGAGGCAAGTGCTCCATCGTCCCGACACCTCTGGGCGACTGCTCAAGTGGTGCATCGAGTTAAGCCAATATGATATCACCTACCATCCTCGCACTGCCATCAAGGGACAAGCCATAGCCGATTTCATCGCCGAATTCACTATCAACGAAGGCAGGGAGAAGTCTGAAATAACAGAGGACATCAAGTGGAGTCTCTTTGTGGATGGAGCATCGAATGTACAAGGCTCGGGGGCAGGCATTGTGATCATCACTCCCAGGGGAAGAAAGCTGCGTTATGCATTAAGGCTGGAATTCGCTGCCACCAACAATGATGCCGAATATGAAGCAGTAATAGCCGGATTAGAGCTCGCCCTGGAGATCGGAGTCGGTTCCTTATGTCTTCACAGCGATTCGCAACTCATCGTAAATCAAATACTAGGGGAGTTCCAGACTCGAGGAGAGCGGCTCACGGCATATCTGAAAAAGACCAAGCGGCTGCTCAATCAATTGGATCACTACTCGATCAAACACATTCCTCGAGAAGAAAATCAAGAGGCCGACGAGCTGGCAAAGCAAGCTAGCATGGGAGATGATACCACTTCTGGAGCGATAACTGTCTCAAGGCTACTAACCCCGAGTTTCGAGCAAGTAAATCTGATAGCTGCAACCGAAGAAGAAACATGGATGACCCCTATCCGAGAATACATACAAAACGGCACCCTACCCGACGGGCGAAATGAAATTAAGAAAATTCTAAGGAAAGCTTCCCGCTACACAATACAAGAAGGCATCCTCTATCGGCGCGGCTTCTCTAACCCCTTATTGAGGTGCGTTGCTGGAAGAGAAGCCCAGGAAATTCTATCCAATATCCACCGGGGAAGTTGTGGAGACCACACCGGAGGGCAGACCCTAGCAAAAAAGATACTCCGATATGGCTATTTCTGGCCCACCTTGAACAAAGACGCCTTAGACTTCGTCAGAAGATGTGACAGATGTCAGAAATTTGCCAAAATTCCTCGACTACCAACAAATGAGATCACTCAAATGACTAGCCCTTGGCCCTTTGCAGTATGGGGAATTGACTTGATTGGTGAACTGCCAATGGGCCAAGGCGGAGCCAAATATGCTATAGTGGCAGTTGACTATTTCACCAAATGGGTGGAGGCGGAACCTCTAAATAAAATATCCTCAGCAAAAGTTATCAACTTCTTGATCAAAAATATTCTGTGCAGGTACGGAGTCCAACTCAAGATCATATCAGACAACGGACTTCAATTTGACAGCGAAGGATTCGCCGATTGGTGCCAAGAGCACGGAATTCACAAAAGCTTCTCATCTGTAGCCTATCCTCAAGCAAACGGATAAGTCGAAGCTGTCAACAAGATCATCAAAACCTTAATCAATAAGAAACTTGAAAAGTCGAAAGGCGCTTGGGTGGACGAACTCCCTACGACACTTTGGGCGTATCGCACATCATACAGAACTTCAACAGGGCATACTCCCTTCTCTTTGGCATACGGATCGGAGGCCATGCTCCCAGTTGAAACTATAGTGCCCTCTCACCATAGGATCCGCTACAACCCGGAAGAGAACGAAGAGCTCCTCCTCATGTCTTTGGATCTGATTGAGGAGAGAAGAAATGACGCAGCACTCAAAGCAGCAGCTCACAAACAAAAAGTGGCAGCACTATAAAACTCCAAAGTCAAACATCGCAGCTTACAAGAAGGAGATCTTGTCCTCAAGCGAATCTTTCCGCGCCCCGGGGCACTGGACCCCATCTGGGACGGACCGTATGTAATTCATAAAGATCTCCACAACGGAGCTTATATTTTGTCAACAGTGGACGGAGAGGTGTTCCAGAGGGCATGGAACATCCGACACCTCCGTCGATACTTTTCTTAACTTGTACTGCCCATATGAAGTGAATTAACAAAGATAATCAGTGGACGTAGGCATTTTCGTGCCGAACCACTTTAAAAAACTTGGCTCTTGTTAACTTGTTCCTTTATATCTTGGCTACTTGTTAAGCTTTATCCTTTGCTGTTGAACAAAATCCTTTGCAGATGATATTTCAATTCAGAGCTTCACGACACAACTCCACCTGGACAAAATCTAACAGGTACGCTGCGATCCTATGCCCTCGCCAATGAGACACTTTGCTCCGGTATCCCTCTACCGCGAGTTAACTCATTGTTTGCCTTGGCCCTTAAAGCCGACTGTAATAAGCCGAGTATAAGTCATCAAAAAAGGCCGACTAGAGCCGATGGCAGCTCATTACAGCGATTCGGCTCGCCGGCAACTGTGAACCGATCATAAGCCCCAACATAAGGTGTGGCCAGCCAGGGGCAGTTCACAGTTGACGATCGGCCCCCACGCTAGCCGGCCACAGTAAATCGAATAATACCCGCGATTACGGGCCATAATGGCCCGGGTAGTTACTGTGCGCGATCGGCTCCGATGTGTCTTAAGTGCGGCTGTGGTAAAAAAAGAAAACTCCCCGCAGAGGCGTAAGATGGGTGACAAATGTCTCCAAGACCCACAGCTAGGGAAAGTGATTACAAAACCCGTTTGCCACGAACTTAAGCACATCGACGGCCTTCCGCGACTGGAAGTTTTACTTTTCCTATATTTCAATTTCATTTAAAACTCTTCTCCTATTCTCCGTAACGGTGCTTGAAAGTACAGGACATAAAATAGGGAACGCTCGCTAATGGGAACAGAAACTTACAACCGGATGACGAGACACTCATCAGCATTCCATGCTTAGTCTTGCAGGGCGCGCAAAGTTGCCGTCCACAGCCGAAACATGAAGGGCGGTACCTTCCACTTTTATACATTAATGCATAGCTGCAATTCATATTCATACACCACACTAACATTGCAAAACACGAAATTATATTACAAGCAGAAACTTAGTGTCGAACACAATCAAATCACAGGCATATGCATGGTTATATTTCTTATACAACACATCAAAAGCAATGACAGCATTCAAAATATAACAAAATCAGCTCGTGTTATAAAGTTACGTAGAGTCGTTCACTGACATAATTACAGTCCGAAAATACACTAATGTTTTTGACTAAGTATAGACAGGAAAGTCAAGAAAACCAAAAACTATACGGATCGGATCAAGTAGTCGACTGCATCAGTGCTCCGCCCCCAACTCACTAGCTCTCCGAATCTACTTGACAGCAGGATCGGAGCACCTAGCATGTTGACCAGAAGTCCCACCTGTCCAATTCAGAGAAAGAGTACATTAAAACCGGCGACGAACGATCAAGTTATGGAAAGCTAAAAAGAGAAAACTCACCAACACCTGCTTCTTGGTCCTCATTCCCCAACTGCACACCGGCTTCCTCCGCAGCGAGTAGCCGCATCCCCTCCTTCACCGCTACCTTCTCCTCCTTTGAAAACTGGGTAGTAACCATATCCATACTGAATGCCGCTCCACCTTCCTTCTCTGCATCAGCCCTGGCCTCCTCCAAAGTCCGGAGATATATCCTGGCCATGATCCGGGGATAGTCATCCATCCAGGATAGATTACCCTGCTTCCAGGTACGGAAGTACATGTCCTGCAGCATCTCATCCATCATCCCCTCATTCTCCTCAAACTCCCTCACCCGGGCCTCGGAGGACCGCAACTTAGCGACGGCAACATCCCTCTCCCGCCGGTATCTCGAGCACTCAGCCTGAAGGGATCTCTTCGTCTCCTCCATCTCTTCTTTCAACTTGGCTTGAGCAAGTTCTGCAGCTTCGAGCCTCCCAGATATTTCTTCAACCTGCTCCAGATCCGCCCTCCTAACCTCATCAACCGTGGTAATGGCCATGTCAATGCGCTTCTTGCAAGCGGCCTTCATTTTCCACAACTCGGCTCTGCTAGCCTCCTCCATGGTCTTCTTCAGTCGTCGGGAGTCGGCCTCATGCTGCGAAATTTGAATAGCCTGGTCGGCAAGTTGCTTGGCCTGATCAGCGACCACTAACCGCAGCCTTATATTGGCACTCCCTATCTCCTCCCCGGCCTTGGCCACTCGAGCGTGATGTTCCATTAATTTCTTGGCCTCCTTCGCGACCCGGTCAATGTTGGCCTTGGCTTCGTCCCCCATAGCAGCTATTCGAGTAGTGAGCAGATCCAGATCCAGGGACTTAGCCTCATCAAGAACCCGAACCATGGGATTGCGGGGGAGAAGATGCTCGCCCGTGGCCTCGTCAAATAAGATATCCTGAGATCTGTGGTCCAAATCCGGGTGGCCGGCAAAGGGATTGCGAGGCACGTCGGGACGTTTTATGCGGATGACGGTAGGATTTTCAGATGGATGCGGGGAGGGAATATATTCAGTGTCTTCCTCCGTGATATCATGAATAGGTTGAGGTGGAAGCTGCGAACCGGGTGAAGATTCAAACAAGGAGCGACTCCTCTTCTTTTTCTGAATACTCTCTTCAATGACCCCAAGAAGAGGACGGTAGCTAACTACGTCCCCTGGACGACTAGTGGGAGGCTTAGGCTTGGCAGAAGCTCTAAGTAACTTGTATTGTTCCAGGCGGTGTCGAACGTCTGAAGTTTTGGCCACCTCGCCTGCCCCTGTGATAAAGAACAAGTGTTACGAACATACGAGGGTCCATAATTCAAGAAATATGTTAACTTAAAAAGAATGAGAAGGCACGTCTATTATACAAACCCTGCGGAGAAGGAGAATACTGCAATAAGTCCTGAATCTCAGTCCAGGACGGAAGCGAACCATAAAATATTCCTAAGTCCCTATCATAAATGGAATATGCAGAAGTCAAGAGTTCACCTTGAATCGCTGGAGCCACCTCAGCTGAAGAACTCTTAGGGAATGGATCGGCGCCAGCCCCAGCCTTGTCAACCTCCTTTGCCTTCTTCACCGAGGCTGATCCTTCCTCCAACCCTTCAAAAGCCTGGCGAAAGGCATCATCCGTCCACTCCTGGATCTCCCCTGCCTGCTCAGAAGACAAAGCCCCGGCACCACTGCCACCATGTCCTTCACCTTCTCTATCTCCTCCGCTCTCCTCTTCGTCTCTTTCCTCCTCTCCACCTTCCTCCTTCGGAATATCTGGACATGTACTGGGAGAGGGTCCATCAGACTTCTTAAGCTTCTTTCCCCCAACGGCTGGAGGTACCGAGAAAGGTCTCTTCTTACTACTCTTCGCAGTAGCCCCATCCTTAGCTTTAGCAGCCCTCTCCTCGGCTGTATCTCTCTGTTTAACCACAGATTGATGTGGCAGAATCAAGTTATACTCCAGGAGAGTGGCGTTCCTGATCAGGTAAGAGGCCGACCTATCCCTTCCCGAAATGACCTTTATTTCAGCAGCCATCCGCGCCAAGGAATCATTCTCCACAACCGCAAAGCCACCTGTTGCTAGCAAGAAATAAAAGCATATAAGAAGAAGCATTGTGATCGGGACAAGGAAAATATGAATGAAGTTCAACTTACAACCGGAAGTGAAAAGGCGGAAAGAAACAGGGTCATCCCTAATGAAAAACCATTCCTTCTTGAACATACTAAACTTCGAGTACAAATCCAGAACAGGCTTGAAGGGCACGGCCGCTTCCAAACTGATATATGGAGACCCCTTCTTCTAGCCTCTCAAGTTGTACAGATATCGGATCTCCCGGTTGGAAGGGGGACGCCCATATTTCCTCTGAAAGATGACGAAAAGACTCACCAGAATGGCGTAGGAGTTAGGCTGAAGCTGGAATGGAGCCACCTTCAGATATGTGATAAAGCTAACTATCCAGGTGTTGAGAGGCGGGATAGCACCACACATGCAATGATATCTGCTGTAAGCAAAGTAGCCTTCGGGGGGGGGGGGGTCATACGGCATCACTCCTTCCCCCGGCAATAGCATGCGCGCTCTATCTATTCCGAAGGAACGAGATATAACATCGAGTTGCTCCTCCTTCAGGGAGCTAGGAAAGCAATCGGGAGGGGAGACCAGAAGTTCCTGGGGACCGTACCCATCCACCAACGACCTCGGGGCAGGTCCATGTTGCACCGGTCCTGATTGGGCTGGGGGCACGGAAGAAGACTCTTCTCTATCCTTGGACTTCTTTCTATCTGATCGAGTTTCCGCTTTGCGAGACATTTATCTGCGGCACAAGAAAAACATGGTATTAGTACAAGAAGTATGGAAATGTAAGCAAGCAGGTGAATATAGGGTTAGTGTTCCACTCAAGATTCAAATATGAAATCTCATTCGGTATAGCCTATTCGGCATAAAATCCATCTGGTATTAAAGGTTTAAAGATCCGTTCGGTAGTACATCACATATCTCATTCGGCATATCACCTTCGGCACTCAACACACCGGTCTCGTTCGTGTTCATTCGGCGCAAGAAAACATACCTGGTTCGGTACTAGTTTGATTTGGCACTTGCTTGATTCGGCACGTGTATATTCGGTACTTATTTGATTCGGTGCAAGGTTGATTCGGCACTCGGACTGATTCGGCTCTCTCTGATTCAGTAAGGAATAACGAAGGTGTGTGGCCCCTATATGTAGACAAGCGCAGAAGCACCGGACCAACCAGTTCGGCACACCGGACCATCCTTTTCGGCACCCCAAACCGAATAAAGCTATACCAGTTATCCAACTTAGAGCAAAGCGCGACACATGCAAGCATGTGCCCCACTTTGGGGGGCAAATGTTGGGCGAATTCTCACCCATGGAATCGCGAGACCAAGGAGCATCAATATCGTCCAGAGTCACCATTTACATACGGTACCCATGCCCATTCGGTACCTATGCCTAGCCGGACCGAACCCATCCCTCATCTGCCGAACCAACACTTCTCCTTCCCAACACCGAACCAGCACGTCTTCATGCCTCCGCCGAACCAACCTCCCCGCCGAACCAACTCCTTCCTACACCTACCGGACCAGACCTATCACCGAACCAGGTGACTACCGAACCATCCCCTCCCTATCACTATCGAACCATCCATCGCCGCTCCAAACTCCACCGATCCAACACCACGCCCTGCATAGCCGGACCAGAACCCACATCTACACTCCTATCACTGAACAGTCTCACTGCCAGTACCACCGAACCAAGAGCAAGGGGGCTACCATCGGACCAACATGACGCCGGACCAACGTATCACCGGACCGAATCAACTCTCCATCGAGGCACTGCCGAACCAACGCTACCAGGCCAGATTGCTCCAGTCCAGGTCCACCAGCAGCTATATACATCCAGGACCCCTACCCCCAGCCTCATTCTATAAATAGAGGGGCAGGGGTACAACAATGGCAGACAAGTTTGAGAGCTCAAGCAAGGAAGGAACTTTCAAACAACTTTCTTATACTTGTACTTAAAGCTTTGTACTTGTAATCTGAAAGAAAAAGGAGAATAACATATAAAGTGGACGTAGGCACATTCTGGCCGAACCACTATAAATCTGTGTGTCTTTTACAGTTTAGTACCTGCTTTTTATATATTTGCATAACTCACCCAATTTGCTAAGAACAACATAAAATCAACTAAATCATACGACTTTGAGGTGTTTGTCCATTTTTTGTGCAAACAGTTATTTAATCTATTTTAATTACGTTTAATCTAATTTACAATTATTTAACTATCTTAAATCAATTTAACAGGATCTTTAATCTATAACTAACCTATTTTAGAGTATTTTGACTATTTATAACTATTTTAACTATCTATAATCATTTAAGCTATTTTCTAAATTTCTAGACTAAGTAGAGGGAAGTATTTATGTTCAAATTCACTGGTTTAAAGCAAATATGGTTAAATGATGTTATAACCTAAGTTAGAATTTAAATGTTATAATTAATTGAATATGATGATTTTGAAGTAAGGATTTAACCTACATGGAAATATGATTTTTGAAAGAAATTATGATTTCGGTGACGATATGATTTCAAACGTGATAATAATTTGAAAGTGAATATAATTTCGAAGGTAATATGTTTTGAGCATATGGCATTTTGGATATAAATTGTGAATTGACTTTTGAAAGGTAAAAGAACCATCCGGTGTGAAATAAGCGTTTGGTTGTTAAAGAGACGGGGATCAGATACACATCTCTGCCAACACCGAAAACCGCTTTAACAACTATGCACGTGGTGGAGATTACAGAAATGAAGTAGGATGGTTTAGCAAGTGATTCTATATGAGGTATTTACGTGACCCTGACTCCCGTGAGTCAGCTTGATGTGGCTAAATCTGGAGCGACGCCGGGCCAAGTGAGGTCATTCCTCATTTCGAGCACACTTCTTTGATACTATATTCCGACTTTGTGATTTGATTTGGTGGCCACTCTTGATTTTAATTTGGGAGTGGGTTCTAAGGTGGGCGGTAGTAGTTGCTGTGCGTTACCACCAGTCTGGATACACAAATGGTATACCTATCCTGACATTTCCTTGTGTGCCATGGTGCATGCCCTTTCGAGCCTTCTACGAGCTTATTATGTGTCGTACTTATGGAGCGCTCCCTGATAGTCTACCAGCGTGTGGAGTTTGCAGTATCTATATAGACCACGACATTATATAAAATGTGTTAAGGAGGATATGGGTAAAGCCTTAACGCTATTTTAATACTTTACTTTATTTTAGACACTATTATAATAGCGTATACTACACTATAGATAGTTTAACGGATCCTTAGGAGATGATAATCCGAAACATCTCTTGAGTTATTGCACTCACGTTGACATTGGATAGGAGATATCGAACCCCGTAAACATCTTTGACGTCATTACACTCATTTTTACTATTGATTTAACTTACATAAGATCTTTTAGTTCTGATTCAAGTGTTTTGTCTTTTCAATTCACTTAGGTCAGCCTGAGCATTTCAGGATTTGAAGACCTTATTTCTGTAGGACGAAGATGAATATTATTTACTATTATTATTTATTATATTATTCCTACTACACCATATTGTTCCGCTGCATTTTCATTTTTCTCTGTTGTCTGTAACTCTGATTCTGCGTTGCGTAAGTATAATCAAATGTTTTGTAAACAGCTTCATGAATTGTTATTTGATTATTATATTTTGTCATTCCGCTGCGAGATTCTGTTTTTTCCTTTCTCTGCTTTTTCTTATTCACTCCAATAACAATTTTCTCTTTTTTACGGTTTGAGTCTGACGTGTGTGGTTTATCATCGATTTAAACTGTCCAAAAAGACTGGTCGTTACATCAGAAGATAGAAAGTACGGACAAGATTTGACAGAACGATAAACGACCCAAAATGCCCGTTTCATTCCCGAAACAAAAATGGGTAATCCCATATATCAAAATAGATGTTTTTGATAGTTTTAAACTCAATGGAATAGGTTTCAAGTCCTAATTCCATCATATGAAGAAGTTATCTTAAAATCAGCTAAATTCAAATTGATTTCAATTAAACTAATTTCTACGCGTTTCAAGCCCGTACGATCAACAAGCAAGTCCGATCGATGCGAAACTTAAAATCCTATAATAACTCACTATAAGGATCTGATGAAACTGATTTCATCGAAATCCGAGTCAGTGTAAAAAAGGCTATGTTTACGTTAATTAAATAAATTAATATTAAATTAATTAAATCAATTTTCAATTCAATTTTAATAATTTACAATTTCTATTACTTTAGATTACTTAGTAATTTATAATCCTTTAAAACAATTTTCTATATCAATTCAATGTTAATTATTTTACAAATTACAGTGTTTAATTTAAATTGTTTTTAAATTCAATTATTTATAATCAATTCCAATAAATTTATTTGATTCAATTTCAATCTTTTTATTAAATCCATTATTACTCTGTAGACATAGTTAACATTTGTTTCACATTTCATTACATTAATATACTCCAATATCCATCTTTTATTTGTATTTACTATTATATTTCCATTTTATTGAATTTTTTTCAATTTCACACATTGATTCTAATTTAAAATCCCAACAAATTTATTTATCTTGGTTTCATTCTCTTTTTATGTCAACTATTACTTCATGAATAAAATTAACATTTATATTCCTTTATTTCATTCATAAATAACAGTTATTGTCTTAACTCACATTAATGCAACATTTAGTGACGTTCAATTTCAATTGATTTTAAATAAATTGATAACAAATAACAATTGTCACCATTTCTTCAATCACATTTATAAGTTTATTATTTACAACCAAATGTTATAATTACTTACAGAACATTGGTTTTATTCAATTACCATTAATTATAGATTATTTCATACATTAATTTCAATATTGACATTTGCTTTCTATATTCACTTTATAACCAAGTACAACCCTTTAAACCATTTCAATTTATTGGAATTTCATTCAAATTGTTAATAGTTAACTTAAATCAGCATTATTTCATTCCATTTTACTTATTATTTCATTAATATATCACAAATTTTTATTTTTTCCAACATTAAGTTACAAAACCTTATTAAATTTACAAATTTTTATTTATCGAAAATTATGGGTCGTTACACACTATATAAGAATATCTTTAAAATACTTATTAATATGTTAAAATTCTTTTAAAACTACATAATATATATAATTATTTATATATAATACTATATAAAATTAAGGAATTTTGAAAAAATAAATAAAACAATTTTCAATTTTAAAAGCTAGTTAGTTTAAAAATTCAAAATTAATTGTAAAAGATATATTTAAACTTGAAACCAATTTTAAAAAACATTTTTATAAGTTAAAAAAATCCTAAAAAGATTTAAGAAAAATACATAATTTAAATATCAATTTTTAAACAGTTTATAGTTTCAACTAACATAGATAGCAGTTCCAGAAATGTTATCTAAAGTTATGTTTCTAGTTGTATCACATTTTAGCTACAACTTTGTGTCTAGTTTTCAGTACCCTAATAATTGATTTTAGATCCATTCTACATCAGTTAGTGTAACGACCCAAAAATTGATCACTATAAGTGTGGATATTTAAATATAATTCTAATAATTAACTAATGGGTTTTATAACTAAAATAAACTCTTTTTAAATAATAATAAATGACCGTGAAATCATTTCAAATATTGTTTATGAAAATAATTAGTTCGAAGAAAGATTGAAAACGTGACCGTAAGTTGTTTTTCGAATTTTTGATTTTTCGTCGACTAAAAGTTATCGAAAATGTCGTAACTTTTTTTAACACACATACACACATAAATCATTTTAGTCATGTTTTAATAGTTGTGTACATGTATTTACATTTAAGAATCCCTTTATATATATATATATATGTTAAGCTATAAAAAAGATAAAAATATATAATATATAAGATGCATCTTCCAACATTTAGTACAGATGGTGTCATAGCATGTTTCCTTTGATAAGATAGATTGGTGGCTAGAGAAGGGGCATACTTTTGATGGAAAAGGGAGGTGGTGAGGTGGCAAAAGAAGAGAGGCGGGATATAGTACTAAGGGCATTTTGGTAATTTCAATTGTTAACATATTATAAAAGGGAATTTTCTTAATTTAATTTCATTTTTCTCATTCCATTCTCTTATTTCCTAAAGCTTAGCAAACTTTCATGGCTTCCTAACCTGTTTCCAAAGTCTTAAAAACTTATACCTCCATTTCAAAATCAATTCCAAAAGCTTGCAAAAACACTTCTTTATCCATCTCTCCACTTCATCTTCAAATTCAAACACACATTCTTTATAACCTCAAGGTCGTACCTTATATGCTTAAGGCCGAACCATTTGTGCAAGTTTAGGCCACTTAAAGACTTCATTTTCAAAGAAAATACAAAGGCCTAGGTCATTCTCCAGTTCAAGGAGAAAATACTTTAGTCTAGTCGAATTTCAGTGAGTAAATTCTAAAACCTTTGGGAAAGATGATGCATTTACTTTAATGGTGGTTATATAGTTGTGTAAATGTTGTTTATATGTTTGGATTATTGTATAGTTTGGCTAATATGTATGTTATGGCTTGATTTTCAGTATTGGACTTGGAATAATGGACTAAAGTGATGTGTTATCATAAAGTTGTGTTCTTTACTGATATAAATTATTGTTCATAATCTTAGGTATATGTTGAATGGTTTGGAAATTAGATATGTGACTTGTTGAAAAGGCCTAGGGATTCTTTTTAAAAAATCAAATCGTTTGCTAGTTTTGATTTTAGTAAACGTTTTCTTAGGCTTCTAACCTAGAACAATATTGTTGAAAACTTTTTTAAATTATGTTTTAAAAAGGAAAATATAAGTCAAATTTTAAGTTTTGGATGATAACTCAAAATGAATTTTAAGTTACAACATCCATAGCGATAGTCGTCATGGATGCAGTTCGAAAATTTACGATTTTCAAGTTTTTAAGTTTTCTTGTAAAATTGTTTTGAAAACCATTTCAAATTTAATTAGTAATTATAAACGTAATTAAATTTTAATTTATGATTTAAATAATTAATTTATTTATTAAAAATAATTTATTTATGTATTAAGTAATTAAGTTAAGTAAGTAAGGTTTAAGAATTAATTAATAAAGTTAATCATTTGTAGTTAATTAAGAAAGTTTTAACTAATGATTAATTAACTTAAGAAATGATTATTTTAGTTTATTTAATTAATCTAGTTAATTATTTTAAATTAATTATTTAATTAGTATTTAATTGTTTAAATAATTATTATTTAATTAAGAGTTATTTACTTATTTATTTAATTAGAGTTTAATTTATAATATATGTTTATTAAATAAAGTTTAATATCTATTTATTTTTAACTAATTAGTGTTTAATTATTATTTTTAACTAGAGTTTAATTATTTAATTTATTTGATTAATAAAGGGTAATTATTAGTAATTAATTAAGACTTAACTAAGATAATGAAGTTTTAAATTTTAATTTAAGTATAATTTATTAAGGATTAATTAAGCTTTAAATTTATGATTTAATGATTTATTCATTATTTTAAGTTATTTTAAACTCTAATAGTTCTTTATTTTAAATTAACTTTCTTCTCTCAGTGAATTGTTTTAAAACCAAGGATCTCTTGTCCATGCTATTAATTAGCCAAATGAATTAAAGTAGTTGTAATTAACGGTGACATGTTTTATTGAAAGTAAGTTGGCTTCTACTTATCACAAATACGTACTTTGGGAACGTGATGAATACAAGGGGGTTAATTTCGATAAGCAGGCCATGATAATCTAAGCATATGGAACATATGTCCATCTTGACAGTGGGATGGTCCTCTATAAACAACTTGACCTCTTAAATTAACGAATGTTGGTTTGAAGAGATCGGGATTAGATAATAGTTGTTATCCGAAAACCACTTTGAACTAATATAAACATTTGAATTGGAAATGGTAAAGGTACGATCCAAGATGAAGACTTTGAAGTGCAAGGACTTTTTGCTACTAACCATGAGAGTGATTCCAAAATGGATGTAGTGGAAGTAGTGCCTTCGGTTAGTTCATCACTTGAACGACTTGTATGGATGAATGCTGACCTTGTGTCAACATCTGGAGGGCAATGTTAGTATTCCAAGTGGCAATGCTATAATAAAGGTAAACATAGCCTCAGGCCTCATCAATCGGAAATGACTAAAACATGGGAGATGCAACAAGGTTAAGTGGGTCACTCCCATTAAGGTAAGATCACCCCTATCTAGAGTCCCTATCATTAACTCATGTATTCTTTGGTATGGTTCTTGATCTTTACCGAGGGGTGACTTTATTCCGTACTATCCAGTAAGTGGTAGCCCAGTCTTGTGTTGGCAGAGGATCCAGGCAAGGTTGTCGGTGTTATTTTATCTAGAGATGCACCGTGATGGACGGTACCCCAGTAGTCTGGTCATTGTATGGAATTCATTTTCCAATAAGTGCCTTCAGTCTTAGTTGTATACATGTTATGCTGGAATTTAATTAATGTAACAATTTTGGTTATGTTAATTATTTACTTGAAGACCCTAGACATTATGGTAATATCATTGGATTTTCTATAAAAAGTATTTTGGTTATTGTAAGGTAAAAACTCGTTCATGTTTATATGCGGCATGATCTTACAAGATACCGTTGATTTTAATTTTTTTTTTAAAAGTAATATTTTAGTTGTTTGAGTTTACTCACACCAGACCCAAGTCTGACCTGGTGTTTTATTTTCTTTCCCTAAAACTCTTGGGTACACAAATTTTTGTTAGTAGCCAAGTGATCCAGGTTTCTCATGATTGCATTTTGGAGGAGTTGAAGCAGGTATCTTCAACGTTAGCTGGCTACTATCTTATATTGCTATGTGTAAATGTATGTATTTTGTGTTAGTGATGTAAGTATAGGTAGTTATAATTATCCTATTTGGAACTTTTACTATTATGACTCAAATGTACTATTCTGGAAGTATCTCTGTAAAATCTTATGTTGATTAATATATGTTATTTCGTTCCGCTGTGAGATTCTATGATTGTGAAGTTTCTTCTTATCTTTCTTTTTCTTCTACCCTAAATGACTTGTCTTACGGAGTAAGAAAGGCGATTCGTTACATTAGGTAACAGAGTTTAGGTTGAACGATCACCTAGGCTTTGGGTAAGGGTCAACTTCGAGAGAGCGTATTTGTAAAATTTTATTCGTATACTATATATATTCCAGATAGCTAGATCAGCTTTGATAGTTTTAGTTGGTGTCATTCCTTTAAGATATCTCCTCTAGGTATTCTAAGAGTTATCTTACTATATCCAAGTAGTAAGACATGTGTTTGAGAAGGGGACAAGGAAGGGGAAACAGTAGTGCAACAATCACAAATGGAAGAATCTCGAATATTAGAAGTGGTGGAATAGTTGTTTAGACTATAGCTCCAGTACAGCCTTGAGTGAACTTCACAACTCTGTGCAAAGACTTCACAGATCTAGGAGGAAAACCTTTCAAGGGTACCAAATCTATCATTAAAGTAAAAACATGGCTATGCTCATGTGAGAACTTTTTCAAAGTTTTGGACATTTTTGATGATCAGAAATGATTCTTGACATCTTAGCAATTCCAAGAGGGTGCAGCTGCATGGTGGTATTCTATCATGGCAAATGTTCTATAAGATGATTTCTCATGGGATAGATTCAAAGAAGTATTCGAAGAGAAATTCATGCCAATTGTGGAAAAAACTCGATTATATAGATGTTTCATGGATCTCAAGCAGGAGGACCTGTCGGTGGCCGAATATGAGATAAATTTTAATGAGTTATCTCGTTTAGGTCCTGGACTTATTTTCACCCCACTAAAGAAGAATGAGATGTTCGTATTGGGTATGAGAGAAGAGTTCTATGAAAAGATGACCACTCATAAAGAATCATTTATGGATCTTGTAGACATGGCCTTAAGATATAAAGTGCTTTTGAAGAGAAGTAGCACCCAATGGTGGTACTATTAATCCAAATAAAAGGAAGTTTAATCCAAAATGGAAGAATTAAGGAAAATGGAAACATAGAGAGGGCCAATGAGGCAAGCCTAAGGATAGTTGTTGTTATATTTGCAAGCAGAAATGTCATATTGCCAGGTATTGTTCGAATCGTGAAGTTAGTAGCAAAGTGGACCCTTCTCTCCAATGGTCCAAAAGACTCTCTGTTTCAATTGTCATCAGCCCGGACGTATGGTGAAGGATTGCCTACTCATGAAGAAAGTGCAACAGCCTAAGGTGTACACTATTAAGATTGAACCGTCAACTTCAACGGATGTGAAGGGGAAAGACGTCCTTGAAGGTATCTTATTGATTAGTGGTATTTTTGTTCGAGCGTTATTTGATACCGGTGCCTCTTATAGTTTTATCTCCTTAGCATCAGTAGATAAATTTCATCTTATTCCGAGTAACATAGAAAACCCTATGTTCATGTCTAACCTCATAGGCAGGGAAACCTATTTGAATACGATCTGTGAGAATGCGCCAATTTCCTACCTTTCTCATCATTTTTCTTGCGATCCATATGTCTTAGAAATTAAGGGATTTGACATTATTCTTGATATGGATTGGTTAACGAAATATGGAGTTGTTCTAGATTGTAAGGAAAGGACTGTATCGTTAGTAACCAATTAGGAAGAATTGCTAAATTATCATGTAAGGAACCAGGCATCCATATGTGTGGTTTTCTATATGCCCTAGAAGCATCCTAAGAAAATTTAGGATCTATTGAAGTTTTCAAGAATTTTCTGATGTATTCGATGAGGTTAAAATTTTACCCCCGCACCAAGAGATTGATTAAATTTAGTCGTTCAAGTTAGGGGTCTGCCATGGTGTTTGCGACTAAATTTGATTGATCTTTAAGGTTATGTGTGGATTATAGGGAGTTAAATAAGCTAACCATTAGGAATAAGTATCCTTTACCCCGCATCGATGATCTTTTTTATCAACTACATGGAGCTACCGCATTTTCTTAGATGGATCTAGCTACTAGATTTCATTAGTTAAGGGTGGCTGAAGGTAGTATACCCCTAACTGCGTTTAGAGACCCTGCCTGTTTCTTTGAGTGGTGGGTTATGCCTTTTGGGCTAACCAATGCACTAGCTTATTTTGTTGATTTAATGAATCATGTTTTTAGAAATGTTCTCAATAAGTTCATGCTAGTTTTCATCGATGACATTCTTATCTACTCTAAATTTGAGGAGAAGCATAAACATCATTTGGAAGTGGTGTTGCAAAAATTGAGGAGTCATGTCCGAAAGGTGAAGCTTTCAAAGTGCCATTTTGGCAATCAGAGGTAAGGTTTCTAGGGCACATTGTATTGGGAGATGGCATTTTGGTGGACCCAGTAAAATTGGTGGCTATTTAGGAATTTTAGCAACCGCAGATTCCTACCGAAGTTCGCAGTTTCTTAGGTTTGGCGGGATACTATAAGAGGTTTATTCAAGGTTATTCTAAGATTTCCTCCCATTTTACAAAGCTAACTAAGAAGGGAAATGAGTTTATATGGACTCCAAAGTGTGAAGAAGTATTTCTATAACTGAAGAAGAAATTGACCAGTGCACCTCTTTTGGCAATTCTGGATGGAAATAGTGGATTAACAATTTACATAGATGCTTATGGAGTGGGACTAGGCGCTGTTTTGATGCATCATAGTAGGGTGATTGCATATGCAAGCAGACAACTGAAGCCTCATGAGAGAACTATGCTACACATGACCTACACTTGATGGCTATTGTATGCATTGAAAATGTGGAGGCACAACTTGTTGGGTATAGATCCTTCTATCCCTTGTTTAGTTTCTTTCTAATCTTTAAAGATTTTAGGAGTAAATTTCTTTCTTGAATTAGGTGAAAATTTCGAGCTCTTCACAGATCCTAAATCCCTAAAGTATCTTTTTACTCAAAAGGATCTAAACCTGAGACAACAAAGATGGTTGGAGTTTTTGGCATGCTACGACTTGGATATTCTCTTTACGCCAAGGAAGGCTAATGTGGTGGCAGACGCTTTAAGTAGGAATGCGGTCTTGGATCTTTTGGAGGTTACCCCCAACTCTCCTAGAAAGAATAGCGTGCAAGCAAAGAGTGGACAAAAGATTAATGGCGATCATCAGGAAGGTTGAAGAGGGACAGTGTATAAGTTTTAAGATTGATAATTGAGGTGTTTTGAGGATGAATGGACAAATCTATATAGCGAATGTCAATGGTCTTAGGTAGGATGTTTTGTCAGAATGCCATTGTTCTAAGTTGAGTATCCATCCAAGTGTCTTGAAGGTGCATAGAGACATGAAGCGAATGTTTTGGTGGAAGGGAATGAAGAGAGATATCTCTATCTTTGTTAGTAGGTATTCGTGTTGTCAAAAAATCAAAGGTGATCATCAGAAGACAACTAGATTATTACAACTCTTGGAAATATGTACTTGAATATGGGAAATGATATCAATGGATTTTATCGATGATTTACCCAGATCCAGAAAAAGGAATGAAGGAGTATGGGTTATTGTGGATCGGTTAACTAAGAGTGCCTATTTATTCCGGTCAAGCTAACTAAAACTGTAGCTTCATTAGCAGATATTTATATGAGGGATATAGTTCGACTATACAGAGTCCCAATGAGTATAGTAAGCGATCGAGATCCCATCTTTACAAGTCATTTATGGGAAGCCTTGCAAGTTGCATTGGGAACAAAGCTGAGTATGAGCACTGCCTACCATCCTCAAACCGATGAACAAACTAAGAGGGTTAACCGCATCTTGGAGGATATGTTGATGGCCTGCATCTTGGACTTCGAAGGGTCTTGGGAAGATCATCTACATCTAGTGGAGTTCTCCAACAATAATAGTTTCCAAGCAAGCATTGGTATGGCACCTTATGAAGCTCTCTATGGAAGGCCATGCAAATCACCGGCATGTTGGGTAGAGTCTGGAGACTGTCTATTGCTTAGGCTAGATTTGATTCGAGAGGCAATAGAGAAAGTTGCAATGATTAAGAAAAGAATGAAGGCAGCCCAAGATCGCTGGAAAAATTACGCAGATAGGAGGCGAAGAGATTTGGAATTTGATGTCGGGGATCTTGTGTTCGTTAAGATTTCACCGATTAGAGGAGCTGTTGGATTTAGGAAAGCCGGAAGTTAGTTCCAAGGTGTATTGGAATTTTCCGTATTCTTGAAAGGATTGGGTCTCCTGCTAATAAGCTTGAGTCACCAGAGAGATTAGCAGGTGTTCATAATTGTGTCGCATCTAAGGAAATTTGCGCATGATCCGACCTTGATTGTAGAGCTGTCCGATAGGAGGATCTGGAAGTATAGCCAAACTTAACAGTGGTTAGATATCCAGTTTATATTGTAGATCAGGATGAGATGCAGTTGCATAATAAGGTAGTGCACTTGGTTAAAATTCAGTGGAGTGAGGATTGTAGAGACTGCACTTGGGAGATTGTAGACCATATAAAGGAAGCCTATCCCGATTTAATGTTCGGATAGCTGGTTGTTTGTTGTATTTATAGTTTAGGCATTATTTGCTATGGATGTTTAGTGCATGTATTTTGTATGTATTTTATGATATGAATATATAGCTTTTCAAGTAATTGAGTTCTCTTCTTATGTGCTAATTTCTGGGATGAAATTCTTTTAAAGAGGGGTGGGGGAGTGTAACGATCTAGAATTTGATCACTTTAAGTGTGGATATTTAAATATAATTCTAATAATTAATCAATGGGTTTTATAACTAAAATAAGCTGCTTTTAAATAATAACAAATGATAGTGAAATCATTTTCAAATATTGTTTACAAAAATAATTAGTTCAAAGAAAGATTGAAAATGTGACCGTAAGTCGTTTTCCAAATTTAATTTCATTTTTCTCATTCCATTCTCTTATTTCCTAAAGCTTAGCAAATTTTCATGGCTTTCTAACCTATTTCCAAAGTCTTAAAAACTTATACCTCTATTTCAAAATCAATTCCAAAAGCTTCCAAAAACACTTCTTTACCCATCTCTCCACTTCATCTTCAAAGTTCAAGCACTCTTTGTAACCTCAAGGTCGTACCTTATATGCTTAAGGTCGCACTCTTTATGCAAATTTAGGCCATTTAAAGACTTCACTTTTCAAAGAAAATACAAAGGCCTAGGTCATTCTCAAGTTCGAGGAGAAAATACTTTAGTCTAGTCAAATTTCGGTAAGTATATTCTAAAATCTTTGGGAAAGATGATGCATTTACTTTCATGGTGGTTATATAGTTGTGTAAATGTTGTTTGTATGTTTTGATTATTGTATGGTTTGGCTATATATGTATGTTATGGCTTGATATTTAGCATCGGACTTGAGATAATGGATTAAAGTGACGTATTAGTCATAAAGTTGTGTTCTTTGATGTGTATGGTTAGCGGGATGTAATCTTATTATGTTTGATGATGATATAAATTAGTATTCATAATATTAGGTATATGCTGAATGGTTTGGAAGTTAGATACGTGACTTGTTGAAAAGGACTAGGGATTCCTTTTAAAAATCAAATCGTTTGCCACTTTTCATTGAAGTAAATATTTCTAACCTAGAAAAGTTTTTTTGAAAACTCTTTTAAATTATGTTTTAAAAAGGAAAGTATAAGTGAAAGTTTAAGCTTTAAATGGTAACTCAAAATGTAATTTTAAGTTGCGTCATCCATAGCGGTAGTCGCTATGGATGTAGTTCGAACATTTATGATTTTCAAATTTTTAACTTTTCTTTTAAAATTATTTTGGAAACCATTTCAAACGTAATTAGTAATTATAAAATGCAATTTACTTTTAATTTATGAGTTAAATAATTAATTAATTTATTAAAAATAATTGATTAATTTATAAAAAATAATTATTAATTAATTAAGTAATTAAGTTAAGTAATTAAGGTTTAAGAATTAATTAATAAAGTTAATCATTGTAGTTAATTAAGGAAGTTTTATCTAATGATTAATTAATTTAAGAAATAATTATTTTAATTTATTTATTTAATCAAGTTAATTATTTTAAATTAATTATTTAATTATTATTTAATTGTTTAATTAATTATTATTTTATTAAGAGTTATTTATTTATTTATTTAGGGTTTAATTTATAATAGATGTTTATTAAATAAAGTTTAATATCTATTTATTTTTAACTAATTAGGGTTTAATTATTTAATTTATTTGATTAATAAAGGGTAATTATTAGTAATTAATTAAGATTTAACTATGATAACGAAGGTTTAAATTTTAATTTAAGTATAATTAATTAAGGATTGATTAAGCTTTAAATTTATAATTTGATGATTTATTTATTATTTTAAGTTATTTTAAATGTCAATTGTTCTTTATTTTAAATTAACTTTCTTCTCTCAGTGAATTGTTTTAAAACCAAGGATCTCTTGTCTATGCTATTAAGTAGCCAAATGAATTAAAGTAGTTGTAATATAACGGTGACATGTTTTATTGAAAGTAAGCCGGTTCGTACTTATCACAAATACCATACTTCATAAACATGATGAATACAAGGGGGTTAATTTCGATAAGCAGTCATGATAATCTAAGCATATGGCATATATGTCCATGTGTAAATCTTTACACCCTAATTGTGAGATAGTCCACTATAAACAACTTGACCTTTTAAATTATCGAATGTTGGTTTGGAGAGATTGGGATTGGATATTAATCGTTATCCGAAAGCCACTTCGAACCAATGTATACTTTCGAATTAGAAATAGAAAAGGCAAGATCTAATATGAGGATTATGAAGTGCAATTGCTATTTGCTACTAACCCAAAGGGTGATTCCAAAATAGGTGTAGTGAAAGTAGTGCCTTCGGTTCGTTCATCACCGGAATGACTTGTTTGAATGAATGCTGACACTATGTCAACATCTGAAAGGCAATGTTAGCATTCCAAGTGGTAATGCTATAATAAAGGTAAACGTAGCCTCAGGCCTCACCAACCGAAAATTACTAAAATAGGGGAGATGCAGCAAGACTAAGCGGGTCGCTCCCATAAGGGTAAGGTAACCCCTATCTAGTGTCCATACCATCAACTCATGTATGAATCGGTACGGTTGTTGATCCCAACTGAAAAGTGATCTTATGCTATACTATCCAGCAAGGGGTATGCCGGTCTTGTGTTGGCATGGGGATCCAAGCGAGATCCTTGGTGTTGTTTTATCTAGAGATGCACCGCGATGGGCGGTACCCCCAATAGCCCAGTCATTGTATGGAATCCATTTTCCAATAAGTGCCTTCGGTCTTAGTTGTATACCAGTTATGCTGGAATTTAATTAATGTAACAATTTCTGCTATGTTAATTATTTACTTGGAAACCTTAGACATCATGATAATATCACTGGATTTTCTATAAAAAGTGTTTTGCTTATCGTAAGGTAAAAACTCGCCCGTATTTATATGTCGTGTGGTCTTACGAGATACCTTTGATTTTAAAAAGTGTTTTAAAATTAATATTTCAGTTGTTTGAGTTTACTCACACCAGACCCATGTTTGATCCGGAGTTTTATTTTCTTTCCCTAAAACTCCTAGGTATTCAATTTTTTTTGAGTAACCAAGTGATCCAGGTTTCTCATGATTGCATTTTGGAGGAGCTGGAGCAGGTGGCTTCAACGTTAGCTCGCTACTATCTTATTCCGCTTTGTGTATATATATGTATTTTGTATTAGTGATGTAAGAACAGGTAGTTATAATTATCTCATTTGGAGCTTATACTATTATGACTCTAATGCACTATTATGGCAGTATCTCTATAAAATCTTATACTGATTAATATACGTTGTTTCGTTCCACTGTGAGATTCTATGATTGTAAAGTTTCTTCTTATCTTTCTTTTTCTTCTACTTTAAACGACTTGTCTTTAGAAGTAAGAAAGGTGGCTATGGCTCCCTCATGATTGATTTAGCCTTCCTTCTTATAGTTAGTATACTTTGGATACTTGAAAACCATGAAGAAAAATCCTAAAAAATATCTTTTAATTATTTTAGGGAATTTCCAAAAACATGGTACTTTATCGAACTACACTTATAGCGACCATTTCAGTATAATCTTTTACGCGTCGTTCAACTAGCTATCAAATGAATTAGGCTTCAAAAATTTCTAAATAAGAATAATATATTATTAACTTGATTAATTGGTAAAGACATCCCAAAGAAAATTTCTACAAAAATAAGCGCTATTTTCAAAAATAGGTTATTTTAAAAATGTTGCTATGACGACCTTTTTACTTCAATCTTTTGTTACTTTGATTTACTTCTTCTATAACTTTTCAAACGTATTCTTTGCTTTTCAAAACACTTATAATAGTATAGATAATAACCAAACAAGTTATTATTAAGATACGTCATTAAATCATCATTTTCACAAGTTATAGTATACGGGATTCAAAGTGCATTTATAGCAACTATCGCTATACAAACAATTCCGTATTTAATTCCAATATTTAGCGTTATCCACTTTTAAACACTTATATCATTCCACGTTCATACCATATCGTTTATAACATACGTCAACATATGTATTTAAACCATTTGTCCATTTTAAATGTCCATATTAACTTATCACAATTCAATGGTTAATAAACAAATATTTTATCCATTTACATATCTAATAAAAAATATATTCAAGGGTGTAACTTTAAGTAGTTAGTGTTTATTATTATTAATATATAGTGAGCATTTTAATAATGTTTTTAATAAGCATTTATCAAGTGATTTAGCAAGCAACATTTTAACCATATTTCACGTGAAATTATCAAGTGAATTAGAAATCAATTTAACAAGTAATTAGCTAACATTTTCAAGCAATGTTTCAAGCAATATTTCAAGCAATATTTCAGCTTAACATTCAACAAAATATAGTGAAAATCAAAATGAAATTTAATAAATTTTATTTCAATCATTTCTTCCTACCAACTTTCTATCCAATAACACTTCACTATCATTTTCAACTTTAAACTAAACATAACTAACCCTTATTCCCCATCCCTAAACCACACGCCCAACCTCCTCCATCACCCTTATCTCACGGCCATAGGTCTTCATCTCTTTCAATGATCACACAATGACTTCCTCCTACCTTCTTTTCCACGTGTCCAAGAACACCTCAACCTCATTCTCATGGCCCAAAGGCCATTCTCTCCATAAAGCTTGCATCTAAGGTGTGAAAAGGGAAAGAAAGAAGACATTAGTGAAGAGGAAGAAGTGTAAGAACTTGGATTTTGTTTATGAATAAATGAGTGTGTATGCATGTGTATTTATAGTGTTAGGAATATGGATAAGTGTGAATAAATCCCTCCTTATCCATGGTGCAAGGCAATCTAAGCCAAGCTCTAACATAACCATATCCCTAAAACAAGCCATGAAACATGCTCCTTAATCCTTGCCTTGATTCAAGGGTCCTTATGTACTAAATGTTCCCTTAATTAATGTGCTTAATTTGTTAAGTTTGATTTAGATAAGGGAGGTTTTAATTCTGATTTTATTCTTGTCATATGTTATCATATGACAACTATTCAAGTTACAATATATTTTGTATTGAATAAAAAGTTGATTTTTAATAAAACGTTTTCCGATCACAGTTTCAGTATTTATCTAACCTTCGTATTTTTGTATACATGTTTCAAAAATAATTTTTCTAACATTAATTATTAATTAGAAAGTTTTTAATAAGGTTATAAAATCGTATTTAATCACATTAAATCTTGGATATAAATACTTAAATAATTCAGAAATTTAAATACGAATGTTTGAAATTCCAGGTCGTTACAATATGTGTTGAAATAGGAAATTCTAAATACTGATCTAGAGTAAACTATTTACACATAATAACCAAAGTGTCTCGAAATTAGTGGGAGAGATATGGAGTTTGTGAGTTGTTAAATATGATTCGAGAACAAATACGCAAGTGTCATTCGACAAGCATCAAAATTGAATAAATGTTTTGATAAGAATATCAAATAGTTTTATTTCAATCAAAATGCAGTCGAAGCATGTGATCATAAGAAAGTAAGTTAAAAAGGTATATAAATATTTCTAAAACATAAGCAAACAACACACTACCAATTGTTAACGACATACTTGTGTTAGAATCTGCGTAGTTGTTTTAGTACTCGATATTAGATTTGTAAATGATGTCTTTTGTAGTAAGTACACATATAGTGGGATCGCCTCAAAGGATATGCAAGGACACCTTATTAAAATGTTTAATACAGAACATGTAAGATTGATTCCTTACGCATCGGCAATAGGAATTATCATACATATTATGTTGTCTCGGATATCATGATTTGTTTATGTATTTGATACAAGAAGTAGATATCATATCCAAATTAACACCACTAGATGGTTATTTGAGGCGTTCTTGTGTGTTTATGAAATATTAGAGAATTGTTTATAGAAACAACAAACTTCTTATGAAGCAATGTTCAAACTCATAATTTCATAAGTAATATAAGTACAATATGTGTAACGAACCAACTTTTCAACCCTCAAAATTTGATGATAATACATCCATGATATTCACATTTCGAGTATCCAAGTGTTGGAAAGGCAAATTATTGGGGTGAAAGAAAAGAAAAGAAAAGGTAGAACAGAATCTCGTATACTGATGAGCAGTATATAATATCCAAATGATCTTTACAAAATAAAACTTTAATATGCATACAACAACCAGAGTAAACTAACCTATCATTGTGGATAGTTATAATAGCATGTCCTCACAAATGCTGATAAATACAATAAAAGAAATATAGTGGATAAAAAAATCGGTGAATACGCCTTGGAGGCATCCAGCTCGTCTCCTAACACTTGAAAACATCCATATCTAAATCTAAAAGCGTACTCGAGTCCGACCCAAGTATTATGAGAAAATAACATCTGAATTAGTCTGGTAAACCAGCATAGGAAACTCAAATCATATGGATTTTTATATTTATAGAACCCTTTAAAATAAAGATACCTCGTAAGACTACATCACACATAAACACAAACGGGTTCCACCTTATGAAAACCAAATCATTTTCATTAGAAAATCTTACGATATTATAATATTTTCTAAGGTTTAAAAATAAATACATAACATAATTGAAATACTTGCATATCATATTCTAACGTATTTGGTATACAACTAAGTCCGTAAGGCACGTATCGGAAAATGGATTCCATCAATGACAAGGCTATTAGGGTAGTGCATGTCACGGTACACCTTTGGAGAAAATGTACCAAGGATGTATGTTGTATATCCCCTGCCAACACAGAACTGGCCTACCAATTATACGGTCATACCAAATATAATCATCCATTAGTTGAATCCACAATAGTATTCGGCCAGAAGAATACATCTAATATCGATCTAGATTAGGGATGATCATACTCTAATGGTAGTGAACTACATAATCCTGCTAAATATCCCATGTTTGAGTAATTACCAGGTGTGAGGCTTGAGGCTACATTTTACCTTTCTAGCAAATCCCACTTGAAATGCTAACACTTCCCTTTAAGTAACAATGCAACGCCAACATTCATCAATATAAATTGTTCATAATATGAAAAAACTGAAGGCACTACTTCTCCCACATCCTTTTTGGAATCACCCTCCAAATTAGTAGTAAGCAGTCCTTGCACTTCAAAGAACACTTTCTTCGATTTCCATTATCTTCGAGACATTCTCAATTCGAATGTTTATGCCAGTTCGAAGTGGTTTTTGAACAACACTTGCTTATCCGATCCCGGTCTCTCCAAATCAATAACTAATAGTTTCAAAACTAGCCAAAATTTGATAGTCGATTATTTAACTATTAAATAAAAATAACCGAATCGAGGATTTAATTTCATATGGGATCCAAGCATGATTAAGCACATAAACAGCCACTAAGCCTCTTCATTTAATCCTTTCATTAATTAAACCACTTTGTATATATTTGTATTAAAATACCTTTACAAAGATATACATAGGTATACTACTCCTGTAATATTTATTTATACTTTTTCAATACTTGAAAAACTATCCATATACTTATCTCATCAGTATAAGTATATTCAGAAAATACCGCCCTCTCAAACTTAGAATGTGTATGCGTATCCTTCTCTTAATGGTATAAGTATATTTACTAAATCTTTAAAAGATTTCATTTCCAAAAACATACTTAATTGGGTTAAAATAAATGTCATTTAAAAAAATTAATAACAATAAATCCAAAACACTTTTGGTGTAAGTAAATAGATCGCATAGAAATTAAACCAAATATACTTGTCGCATTTTTCGTTTTTAAACTTGCATTATCCATTGATTAATACTGTAGTTGAACAAGCTAGCACACTATCCTTGCCTCGGCGTACATTCTTAAACTCTTACATATAGTTTGAGTTTTCCTACCTCGGAATTTGGTGTTAAGTATGAAAAGAATATTATCCATACCACCATAAATTATAAAGATCATTTTTAGAAATCAAATCTTCTATACATGTCACATTTAAGATATTTTGACTTACCATATCCTTCATCCAAAAGTAAAGCCAGCTAAGTCAGGGCACTGTTTGCTCTTAGTCTTGCCTTGGTTAAACACTTTGATTCTAGATCTCATAGATAGAGGATCAATCTACTCATCGACTTTTAATGGCAATTATATGACTACTTAATTTTCATAAGTAACCAAATTCATATGGAAATAAAACTTCATATAGTTAACATCAATCTTTGGTTTCAAACTTATATTATCCTTTGGTTAACAATGAAGCCGCTCAAGTTGGGATAATATTACCTCTCAGACCTTGACTCGACAACATTCTTATCTTTTAAGATAGGTAGAAGTTTATCTACCTAAAAATTTAACATCAAGTATAAGATTTCATAGATTATATATACTATTTCATTTAAAACAAAATGTTATAAACCAACCATCTTTTTCAATTTCCTGAAACCATTAAATGTAATAAGGATGTTTCAGTCTCTGATCTCCTTTCTTTTCTCAAAAATATTTATTATAACAAGGATGTTATAATCCATGCTTTCTTCTTACTTAAGACCATATTTAAACCACGTTAAACACAGTTCAAAATTCTTCATTCAAACATCACTTAAGAATTAACTACTTCTGGAAAAGAAGTTGACTTTGGAAATAATGGAGTTTCCTTTTTTATAAAGTACCACTTGCTTTATTATATCAAATAATCTTTTAAATCACTTATATAAATTTCAAACTTTTTTTTAAAACACTTTGAAACAAAGTTTTAAAACTTCCATTCAAATCATAAGTTAAAGGCATAACCTTTAAATGAGGATTCAACCTTGAAAAGTAAATGTGTTTCCTTTATACAAATCATTTGTTTAAATATCCCAAAATAAATCCTTGATATCTCAAGTCTGTTTTAAACATTCTATTTTTTCATGGTATGTACATTTTTAAAATACTTAAGTTATAATTTAAAACTCTTATAAAAACATTACTTAGGGGTCTTTAAATAAAATCCACATTTGATTTGAAAAAGATAATATTTCCTTTTATAAAATTCGAACCTCTTATTTAGATAACTAAATAAATTCCTTAAAATAAATTTAAAACTTCAAACTCCCTTTTAGATACTTATAAAACTTTTTTAAACCCATGTGAAAAAGCATTTACAAAATATCTAAAGTAGATGACCATTTATACTTTACTCAAAACATAGATTTTCAAAGTGCATCCATAGCGATTATCACTACATTGACCGTAACTTTTCAAACTTTGTTTTATAAACCAAAGTTCTTTCAAACTCTATTTATTTCTATATTTTATAATACTATAAATATAAAAAATTACTTCAAAATATTTGTAAGTTATAATAATTCTTTAGATAATAGAAAGATGTTTACCGACTAATCTAGCACATCATCAGCTGTTACACCTATTTCTATCCCAAAAGAATCCAACTTTACAAGTCATATCACAAGCGTTTATATAAACAAGAATATATGTAAATAAAAATCAAAAAGGTGAGGAACTCTGTAGAGTTGTTTTACAAAAGTCCCCTGCAAATCTCATATTTGTATATGCATCTCGAAGTGTTTCATAGCGACCCATTTGCTATAAAGATACTTTGACTTCCTCTTTTTATCCCCTACAAAACAATGGTTACTTATGTCATCCTCTTCCAAACGAGAATCAAATCCAAACAAGCAATATACATAGGTATAAACAATGTCAACAACCATTTATATTTTTACAATATTTTGTCAAATTATAAAATCATTTTAAAGTGGTATTCAAAGTGAGAAATCTCACTTTAAATCTCGACCAAAAGCTTGCCACTTGTTACCCCTTCCATCTTCTTCCTTGCTCACAGCAAGGTCCTATAACTTCCCCTGACCTAGGTGCTCATGAACAAGCCTAGATCACCCTAAAACCCTCACGATCAAGCAAAGAAATGGCCTAATTTCACACGATCATGAGAAAAAAAAAATGGGGATTAGGCACTGGATCTTTAGGGTTGTTGAGATATTGTCTAGGTTAATTTGGATTTTATATGGTGATTTTAGGTTGAAATGGAGGAGTTTTGATGTTACATGGAAATTCATCTTTTGGATAAAGCTAAGGAAAAAGAGTATAGTTTTGAAATGGAAGTGAAAAATGGAAATGTGTGAATGTACGATGTGTATATATAGAAGTATGAAAAGATGGTAATTTACCTTCACTAACCCCTAGTCATATGACCCTACTGCCCTTCACTACTCTTCCATAACAAGCTTCCTTCATGTGCTACTCCAAGTGCCAAAGCACATGCCATCACATCACATAAAAAGCGCATAAATTCATATATCAAAAAGTCCACTTTTCCCCACTCCTTCATTTAATTATTTTTAGAAACTTTCTAAAGATAATTAAAGTTAACCAATTCCTTTATTAACAAATAAGAAATGCTATTTGTTATTTGTATGCCCATTTGTATGTTCAAAAACTTACAGCAACTTTTGTTCGACAAAAAGTAGAAAATTGGAAAAATGAATTTTGGTCATATTTTCAATTTTTCTTTGAACTACTTAATATTATGAAAAAAACTCTATATTGAATTCGCCATCATTATTTATTAATTAAAAGAGGGTTATTTTATTATTAAAACCATTAATCGAATATTTAAAAATTAATTAAATATTCACAAAGCAATAAAATTCCAAGTCGTTATAATATGTCAATAATAAATAAAGTTAAAAATCTTTAAATTACAAATGTTCCATATGAAAGACTATGACTAATTCAAAGAAAAAGGCTAAGTAAATTGTTTTGAATAGCGCTGCAATAAGATCAATGTATATAAATATAAATGCACAAATTTATAATTGCACCGGGAGTGATTCCAAGTGTTAAGAATCCCACAGCATTATTATATAATGACAATGTCATGTTATATTTTATAACAGTACTTAGAGTTCATTGGAAGTTGAGAGACATACTACTAATTATTCCACATGATAAAGGTAATTTATCATTGATGGAGAGTGTTGGTTGATAGAGTAGATAACTGAAACATAATAGCATACTTGTTCACTGATGGACTGAACCGATTGATTTTAAGAAACTCGATTAGGAAAGTTGGAATAAAGTTCCATAATTGACCCTAGTGTAAGTGAGAGATTGATAAAGTTAGGGGTTTGCCTTGGAGGCAATTATGTAATTTATTACATATCTAACTCGATAGCCAATCTTATTCAAAACAAAAGGTTTTTCTTTATATTATATACTTGATATAATGTGTCATATTAATTAATTAATTTAATTAAAGGTATATATAATACAAAATTCATAAATGGTATGTTTTATGATAGTACTTACAAAGTGCTACGACCGTGAGTAATTTTTCACAATGAAAATAAATATATCATTTTAAATATTCCTAGTCAAGATGTATCGAGACTAGATATCGATACATACATTGAGACGAGATTACGTAAAGCTCTTTAAATGTTAGATTTTGTATTACTGATGGCTTCTAGGGGCACCAAGAGGTTACCTACTTATGGTTATTGAATAACTATGGAATGAGTCACCAGATAGTTTTTTGTTAGTCAAATAGAAAATATTGATGTGACAAAATTACATGGTTCTCGTGACTTGAGAATACTGTTGATCTTCAATGTGGAAGCTCCACTTTGATTATAGTTAAATCATGGTACGTCCATTAAATAACTATAGTTGGGTCGAATGAAAGCATTGAAAGTGAAACATTAATCATGAGAGGATTCGTCTCCTCGGTTATATGAGTTTAGTATCACGATCAACTAAAGTCAACTCAAAGTTAAAGTTTTTGGCCAGTGCATTTCGGTTCATAATAATCGTTATTATTAAACCAAGAACTATGTGTTTGGACTATAAAGTTGAATGTGGACTACAATGGAATTTTGACGATTACCAAGTTTCACAAGTCCAAAATGATATAATTTTGATGAAGAGAATTAGTATAAATAAAAGTCACAACCATGTAACGCTTAATAAAGTAAAATTGCATTTTACTGAAACTTAGTAAGCGATAAATTTAGCCAAAATGTCACACCACTTGGTAAGTGATGTGTAAACATTAATATTTGAATAGTTCGGTATTAATCGCTGACCAAATTTATACCTAACGAGTCACAGAACCGAAATGATAAATACTCCTTTGACCAAAATGATTTAATTAATTTGTAATTGTTATAAATCAATTAAATTAATTAATGTTTGTTAAATATTAATTATAAAATTTGATCTTTATCTAATAAACAAATATTATTAAATGTGTTCATAATAGTTGTAAATATATTTATCGATGTACGATATCGATAAGCATTAAATTTGATTTAATTGCATAATATTTGTTCGGGCTTTAAACCGCATTAAATTGGATTTAATTGCATAATATTTGTTCAGACTTTAAACCGGTTTAAAGCCCATATAAGGGGCTGGTTAATTCAGTTCTAATGGAGGTAATAGGTGACTATATGATGGGTTAAAGAGGCTAGGGTTGGATGGTAAAGATAGAATAATTGGTAAGAGATGATGTTGGACCTTGATCCTAAAATATATCTAAATTCTCCTCTATATAAGCATCTCTACCCATAATTGTCTTATAAATTTTGTAGCCTCCACTTACATTCATTTATGGTTACTATACCCTCCATCCTCCATCAATTCAAGTTCATATTAAATAAAATCAAGTGTTATTTGATAGCTGATGGTCAACGATTCAAGGACTAGCAATCTACCGGATTGGAAATTGATTCAAGGAGAAAATCTCACCATTCAAGGTGTACTTTCAAGCATTGGGTGTAAAATACATTTCTAACCAATATATAATTATTAATATTAGGTACATGTCTAACCAATATAAATACTAATGTTTATATTATATTATATATATATATATATATATATATATATATATATATATGTATGTATATTGTTAGTTACATGATGATTTCGATATGTAAATACATTGTCATAATTAGATTGGTTGTATGTTTGCATATACTTGTATATTTAAAAAAAATCATGTATATACCTATAATAGTAAGGCTCAACAATAAATAAAAACAATTTTTATTATTTTAATAAATAATATTTAAATACACATATATAGTTATAAACTTAATATTATATCACACATCATACAAATATGGTTATACAATTTTACATTAAACGCAGTATTTTTTGATTGCAATAAATAAAGACAAGTATATACATACATACATACACACATATATATTATTTAAGTAAATATATATTATTTAAATATTGTTTAAATTAATTATATTAATATATATATATATATATATTATATAAATTATGTTGTATATTTTATAAAATTAAGATTACACATAACAAACTCTCAATAGCAAATTAAAAAAATTATAATTTAAAAATATACAAATTAAAGTCGAGAATAAAAAATTATGTTTTAAAATTATTTTAAACTATAAATACTATATAATATATATTCAAAATACAAATACGTTTTAGAATTTTATTGGAATTCAAAATTAGTTTTGAAAATAATTTCTTTTATTGATATTTTAAAATATAACCATATAGATATTCAATAAAACATATTTTTGATCATTTTTTGTTGGGCCATGCACATGACCAGGTGAATATATATATATATATATTAAAAAAATATTTTTGTACTTTATAATTATTAATCTATATTTATATTATATTATTATATATAAGTATTTAATGTATATTTTTGAAAACGGATAAGTATTTAATATATAAATATATATACTGAAAAATTATTATATATATTTATATGTATATATCGTTTTCGGCTTTATAAAAAATTATAGTTAACATATTTATAAACTATTTAAATAAAAATATATACAATGTTAATATATTGATATTTTAATTTATAACACACACACATATTTATATAAAATTATTTAAATAAAAAATATAATTTGTATATGTATATATTCGTAACATGTTATATATATAAGTAAAATTATATGGACATACATTTGGGAAATATATTTGTATATTCGATGAGCTAACGTGTCCGTTGCACTGTAAATCTCAACAACTATATACATGCGTTTTATACCTTGCATGGATTGATATGTTACACATGCACACACATATATATGTATATATGATACAAGTATACACATATATGTATATATATAACATTAAATAAATAATATACTATTACTTTATAAATTTGAATAAAATAAGGGCTTTTATTTAAAATAAATTTTGAAATATTCTAAATAAATTAGACTTCATAGGCCCAACAAAGATCCAAAATGGTAAAAATTCACTCTTTATTCTACCAAAAGCCAGCCTATTTCCAATAAAGACTTCATTGGAAAAGAATAATTCCAACTTAGACTTGATATGTTCTTTTATAACACCGATAAGTCTCTTTTAGTACACCTTTCCTATAATTTCCTTTGATAATTGTGATTTTAATGTGCAAAAGATAGGAAGCAAAAAATTGTTATTAAAGCATTTGAAATCTCAAAGAACATATAGTATAGAAAGTGGATTAAGCAAAGTTAAGTTCAAAGATTTGAAAAAAAGTCCTTTATATAATCCATTTTGAAGAGGAATCACCATTAAAACAGATTTAATCTTGGATTAAAGAAGATGACCATTTCAGAACAAAATCGTCTGTTCAAAAGTAATAACCCATTACGTATATTCAAACGTTTGAATTCAAACTCAAACGTCTAAATTTTTACGTATTTGAAACATAAAAAAATTAGTTCAAAAAGCCCTTATTCTGACATTTGAATTTTCAAACACACATCGGAATTCTTAATCAGACGTAAAGTTCGAAATTTTCAGACTTTAGATAAAAAATTTAAAAATAATGTTCCATGCACTCAGACGTTAGGAAATATTAGTCAGATATATAAAAATTCGTTCAGATGTTTAAATAATCCTTCAGTGTCGGTTTCATATAGGGGTATGAAATAGAAAAGAACTAGTGTATTTTTAGCATTTTTCAAACGCTTGAAACAATTTTTAGATGCCTATTTCCCTTATTGAAATAATAGTATTAATTTTGGAAAATTTGTAAGTACAAAGATGACTTCTTTAAAAGAAATACTTAAAATAAGAATAAAAATACGTGTGTGTTTTTATTATCAAAGGAAATCATACAAGTTATATATAGGACTTACAACAAATAACAACTCTATTTTGATCTTCAATCATTGTGTACTTTGTCTGAGTAGTACGTCATTGTCTTCATAGTATTCAAAGATTTTTATACTAAAAAAATGGTACAATATATTTTGAAATGTACAATTGTCAGTTCAAAACCAAAAAAGGAGGCTCTAACATTTACATCTTATTATGATTACATATTATGTCTTGTTATTATAGTTTAAATCATAATCTTGTACAATGAATTTATATAAGCCTATGTTATCTAGACTTTTGCTTGCTGTTGTTTTAGAAGTTAAAGTAAAATAATTAGATTTAAAACTAATTCTAATTAGTTGACATAATTTTGTAATTATTTTATATAAAAATGCAAGTGAAATACACATATAAACAACTTGTATTTATTTTAATAAATTGATTGCAAGTTTCATATGTGTGTGTGTGTCGTTTTGAATTTAAATATCGTTTGTTATTGTTTATATATGTATACATATATACAAATATTATATCAATTCAACGTTTACAAAAGGACTTTTGTGTTAGACTACAGATCTGATGCTAAGCTCCTTTTAAGTCATAAAAAAGAATTCAAATATTTAATTTTAAATTTCAAAACATGTAAATGGTCTAAATCAATTATAATGTCTGTGTGCAGGTGCATCTGTGTTTGTGTGTGTACGCATATACAATTGTTATTTTATATATAATTGAAAATAAACAGAAAAAAACCAGAATCAACAAAGGCGTATGTAAAGGGTAAGTGTGCCTGTTATAGTGGAAATCTAAACACCTTTAAATGTATATATTAACCATATATAGTGTTAATACGTTGCACTTGTGCTATGCACATATGAATGTGTTTGACATGCTTATTATAATATATCTACTTTAAATTAAATCTAAACTCGTTTAAGCAAATTAAATAAATTACTATTTATTTTAACTATATTAGATTAAATCTAAGAAATCCTTTAGGTTATATAGGCCTAATAGATCCAAAGTAAGAATTTTTTTTGAAAGCTACCTGTGTTACTTGCTTCCGATTGGCCTGATTCCTTCGTTCTTTTAGTCAACGCTATATCACTTAAATATCTTAAGCCCAATCAATGATCAAAACTCTAATAATATCTATATTTAATTGTGAAATCCAACATTAAAGTCGATCGTTCAATCCGATAACAGTTATCCACTAACCGATTTGTTTGGGCCCAGGACTTTGACTTTACGTTGACTACCAATTATGGCGATAATAATATTCTATTCGAAGGAGATAAATCCTCTTTTGAATCGTGTTTCATTTCAGGTGGTTCAACTCACACTAAACTATGACCTTTACTCGATTAGAGCCGCCATGTGATTGATCATAATCAAAGTATAGTTTAAACACTTAAAATTCATGGTATTTTCAAGTTACAAGACTACTACATACCATCGCGTGCCTATTTGATTTTTAAACTATATAAAAAACTCACGGTGAGTCATTTAGTAGTTGTTCCAAACAACTACACCTATGTGTCCCATTGGTGTTCCGGTGATCATGAATAATTCACCGTTAATCATATGGAGAGCATTATGTATACTAGTTTCAATGGATATATCAATATTTTGTTTTCGATATATCCTGACTGGGAACATATAAGGACAAATATTTATTTTTTACGATTCAGCAATCATGGTTAGGAGGTTAAGTTGGTTGCCAAATGATCCATGTTTTTTTATCTTTTACTGTTCTAAGATTATTCCAGTTGGTACATAGGTCACAAATAAAGATATTCCTCTCTTCTTCAAAACATGTTTATTTTATTTTTAAGTTTTGTTACGCTTTCATTAAAGACAACAACTTTGAAATGCATTATTTTGTGTCAAGGATGCGAATCACCAAATATTTTTGTACATTTCCCGTTAAATGATTTTCTATGTATGGTACATGGATTTAATATAATAGACAAACACTTTTTTACTTATTCAAATTTATAAATATGTATTTTTAAAAAATTTCAACTGTTTTATCCTCTATTGGTGTTTGCACCAAAAATTGGCAAAAACGCCCAATAGAGATTTTATAGAGAAATAAATGAACAATATATAATGGAAACAGAGGAAATAAGCAAATAAATAATAGAAAATCAAAGCAATAATAAGAACACAATGATTTATAGTGGTTCGGCGTTGTTTGCCTACATCCACTTTAAATAGATAGCTTTATTAATCACTTTGTAAACTGAGTACAAAAGGGATCGGATAAAAATCCTTAATTACAATAGATTACAAAGCAACCAGCAGCATAAAGGTCCCTAAAATGAACAACCAAGTTTGTATTTATAGAGAAAGATGGCGAAATATCTCCCTCAAAATTCAGCAGAAGGATCTCCAAAACTATATAGACCCATAAGAGGGATTGCATGGCCCAAATCCAAAGAAATAGGGATCGGTGCCGATCCCTATTTGGAGGAATTTGGGGGTGCGATCCCTATGGGAGTTTCTCTATATTGCAATATGCTTAGCCTCTAAGTTTCATGCTAATTGAATTAGTAGAACTTGAGTTATTCTTGATCTTTGCTGCAATGTATGTGGTTACCTGATTCTGGCTAATCCCTATGGAGGGTAGAGGGTCGATCCTTCTTGCTTAGTCCTTTTGAGGTGCGATATCTAAGGTAGGCTCCCTGAGGTCCCCACATCATATTACCAAAATTTCATATACATTGGACTTACGGATCTTGAGATATCAATTGTTTTTCATTGAGTTGCACTTGTTTGGCTGATATAGGTCGATCCCTATGATTGAGAGGGATTATAGCCGATCCCTTTTCAATAGTAAACCATGTTCCATATTTTAAACATTCTGCATTGCATATCTCTCAATAATAAGTACGATCATGGCTTTATATTACCATCTGTACTTGACTTCTAGACCTCACAATCATCGCTCTGGACTTACTGGCCTTAACGACAATCGAATCTAACTTGTCCAATCAATTCGAATATAGTCGGGTCAATATGCCGGATAACACTTGCCGCCAAAGTAGATCCTGTGTAGAACATGACGTGTATTGAATCGAAGCAAGTTAGAGTCGTCGACAAGAAATCCATCCAGTTCTCTGAAGAGCCATTATCCCTCCATTGAATTTTTTTCCGAAAGTGTCGTACCTCTCTTTGATCGTCGTAATGCTTGGTCGATTTCCAACAATATAAATTCAGGATTATATTTCATCAATTGATATCTATATTTGATTCTACGAGACTAGTAAGCTTTGGCTATCTGATCCGATGTCGACATTGAAAGCTTCAGGTTTGAATTTAATTTATGTCAATTCAAAAATTGAGCTTTTAGAATATACATGTGCACATTCAAGTATACGTTCTCATTGTTGGTTCTCGGATGCTTTTGCACACTTACGAGTCGTCGTCAATTTTCATTGAATTAGGGGCAATTTTATTGCATTTTACATTTATTTACTTTATATAGCTTTTAGGTACATGTTTGCATGCATATAGGGTTCGCAACTGATCTTTTCTTTCTCTCCCTTTCTTTTATGTTCATATGGATCGACATTCTTCTAGTTGATCCCCCACTTTCTTTTTTATGATAGGGATTGGAATTCTCCTTTAGCCGATCCCTTTCTCTCCCAACCTCTCTCTTCTCTTCTTTTCTTTTCTTTTTTCTCTTTTTTAAATGGGGACTGGATTGGATCCCCAAGTGGAGTGATCGTAGTCGACCCCTTCTTATGTTGGGTACTTAATCTTTTTGGCCTCATAGAGAATGAAAAGGCAAGACAATCCCTCTAGTCTCATATATAAATTAACATTCACCTCTCCATCCCTTACTTTGTTTCATTTTTTTTTCCTTCATTTTCTTCAAGCCCAGCTCTGAACCCTTCCCCTCCAATTTGCCTCTGATCCCTCTTCTTGAATCAAACACTACTTCCATCTTCAAATCCACCATCCTCTCCTATTTTGGACCATCATTCTACCTTTGATTCAAATCAAAATCCAAAATCTCCCTTCGAGTAACTCGTGTTCTATACATTTAGGTAGATTCTCTTGTATTTACTTTGGTTCATGACGAGATAATGGGTTTTGTTTGCGTTAATTAACATGAACATGGGTTAATTTTGGAGAAGATGAGATGGATGGTGGTGATGCAAGGTTCAGTAAGATGGTAGAGAAGGAGAAACGAGAGGAGTGGAGCATGGAGGAAGTAAAGGGATTAGTGTAGAAGTTTGAGGTAGAGGACGAGAAAGGCTAAGTATATGGATCAGTGTAATGGCTTTGAGAGGGATCAATATTTGAAGTTCGAAGAGGGACCGTTGATGGAGTACTTGCTAAGGGTTCGGTTATGTTAGGTTTGGCATAGGGGTCGGTTATGTTGGTGGAGGAGGGATCAGTTGTTTGTGGATTTTGAAGGGAATAGTGTTACATAGGGGGTTGAGTATTTGCTTCATGAGAGGGATCGGTCGTAGGCATCATGAGAGGGATCAGTTATTTTTAGATAGAGGGATCTACTATGGGTACTTAGCCAATTCTAAGCTTTTCAAACTGAATTTGAACATTTAAGCAAACCAATCCATTTCACTTAATGAACAATTAGAACCAATCCCGTCTTAGTGAACTTGATCATAAGACGATAATAAACAACAAGACTTACTTATCCAACTTTGAATTAGAAATTGAACAACAAAACTGCTGAGACATAGAATATAAGCTAAAACTTAACAATTGGACTTCAATTATGAACTTCACACTTCGATACTTTCGGTGGCCGATCCTAAAGCTTACACAACTGAGCAATCTAAACACCAATTGAGACGGTCAACGATGACGGTCACTCTATTCGAAATTCAAAGTCTTGTCACTTACTTTTGCTTTTAATTTTTAGTCGTTTATCTCTGCACTACAAAACGCTGCACCATACTAGTTTACATTTAGCAAGGGGAGATAGGTAAATTTTTTAATCTCCATTATCTATCGACTTTAGTTAATATGGGCTCCAAACATTTAGGGCGTTTAGCTGCAATGCCTTTCGAACAACCTTTACAGCACAGCAATCCTGGAGCCTAGTTAAGTTCTGCGACCATATCCGGTAGAATTTCCCTTGGACATTAAACTGAACAACCGGTGATTTTTGGCCCGTTGGTTGATCTTTTCTCTGATGTTTCCATCCTTCTAGTGGAAGAGATAAACCCTGCCTCTTACACTATAGAAGGTGTTGTATTTCTGGATAACCTGACGGATTTCCAAGCCTCCAGAACTGGCGAGGCCGCTTTCCATAGACTGTGCTCTAAATGTGGGATTTCGTTTACAGATGTGTTAGTCTCTTCAATGAACGACAGGGCTCATTTTCCCTTAAAGTGGTATATGACATGCAATAAATTTATATGGTGGGCTAGATGTGTGTCGCCTTTTAATTATTTTATCCGAGAGATGCTAAATTATCTAGGAATAACTCTTACTCAGCTACATCTGAACCACTATTTTTTATTCATGGAACTTTCTTGCTATTTATAGATGTTCTGTTCCACTTGTCATCTCATGAAGACATCAGGTTTATTAACAATTTCAAACGGCGAACAGGAAGCCTTTCTTACACTTTCCTCAAGCCTTCGCCTAACTGTCAAGTTCTGACTAGCACTTGGAATAAGCTCAGTATCTTTAAACATGAATGGTTTTACGTTTGTTGTCTGCCTAGCTTCGTGAGGCGATGGTTGGAAGGACGTAAGTATTGTCTTGACTTTATTCTCAAATTCTTTAGCCCAAGTTGTATCCTGAACTAATCCTTAACTAACTTATACTTTGAAAATTTACAGATATCCCTCCAGTCTAGAAGGCGATAGTTTATCAAAGGTGGTTTCTGTAATCCGTGCTACCCTAGTTGAGGACATGGACATTAGATCCCTTATAACTGATGACTGATAATCTCTTTTTGGGATGTTAGAAGAAGGCCGCAACATCGGTCTTCAGGGAAGCATTGCACCACCTAGAAATGTAGTAGAACAAGAAGGCGACATTAATAGCCCTATCACGCCCCCTGTCGAAGGGGCTTAGGATGGTGCCAAAGAGGGTGGAATTAGAGGTGATGAAGCCAACAAAACTGCCAATGCTGATGCAGGTCCGGGCAATGCACCTATGGTCGAACCATCACAAGTCGCGCAATCTTATGTGCCGACAAGAAAGGGAAAAAAGCTTGCTTATAAGCCCCATAGAAGAAGAACTTCCAAAGAGTCAAATTCATCATTACCTCTATTGAAGAAGAGATTTTTTCTCAACATTTAGAAAGTCCGACGGCAGGGTTCTCAAATCTCTCGATTCCTGATGATATCCTAACCTATGATTCCCAAACATCAGTATTGGGGGGCTCAATTATCCTACCAGGACCGACGAAGGTATTTATCCCACCAGCAAAGAGAAAAACACTCCTGTGAGTAAGGCTAGAGTAACTGGTCTGTCAGGGGAACACTAGGACATTCACAATCACACGCACTTCACCGCATGATTTCCGTCTATCTTTTATTTAATGGTCATTTATATGCTCTTGTTTGATTTGCAGGTGCTATATCTCATTCATCGCCTTCGATCGCTTGAGGGGCTCTTCAACATAATACGAACCAATCACGGTCCAGACTGGGGCAAGCATAGAGAAAGAGATGACAACTAGGAAAGAAGTCATTGGTCAAGGGAGTCTTCATCTTCTAAATGTAAGTCCCGATCACAATCATCTCATCAGGAAGTACGGCCCAATTTTCATGTTGTAACGATCCTGAATTTTGAACAATTTAAAAAAATGAAGATATTTAATTAATTTTAAATATTTGAGATAATTTTAAATTGAATTCCAATAAAACTATGAAGTTGACGATTAAATTTTTGAATTTAATCTATTTAAAGTTGAATAGAAATTTGAATTTAACTTTGAAGTTTGAAATTGAATATTGAATTTGTAATTGAAATTCGAACTAACGGCTTAGAAGAAAATTAATAAATTTGTAGTTAGTTTCAATAACATTTTTCATTTATTTAAATAAAATAGAATAAGATTTTAAATCAATATAAAATCAATAAATAAATATACATAGTAAAAATTCAAACAACATATTTATAAAACTTTGAAAAATATAATGTAATTACATTTGAGAAAATTTAACAACATAATTTTAAACAAAATAATTGGATTTAAAATAAGAAAGAAAAAAATAAATAAGAAAAGATAAATAAAATAAATAAATAAATTAAGAAGTATACATTACCTTACTTTGATCGGCTGTAAACATGCCTTCAACTACGCCGTGTTCCATGCCGTAAACCATACCCTAAATCACGTTCTCTTCCCCATAAAACACGACACCCCATCATTTCAATTTATTCAAACCCTAAGCAGATAAATCAAAGCAAAGAAAGAAAAATGGTGGCGGCCTCTCTCTAATTGTCGCACTGGTCTCGTCCCTTCGTCTTCAATCCAAATTAGGGCTTTTTGGAATTAGGTTCGCTCGGCATCAAATCTGCTCGCGGCCTCGTTCTAAATTGAGTTGCTCCATTTCGATTCGGTGAAAGGTGAGTTCTCTCACGATTAATCAGTATTCAAGTGTTTAAATTTGTGGAATTGAATGCTTGGTTGCATGCTATATTTTTGGGTGTTATCTGTTATCATTGGCTTGGTTACTTGAATCTGAACTAACAAGAACAGATGTTTTGTGAATTTTCGTTTAAAACTGTTAAGGACAGATGCTATTTGCTGTCACTTGCTCGATTTGCTTGAATTTTCAACTGATGAGAATAGATGCGTTTAAAATTTGATGAGAACAGATGCTACCCAATTTTTGTTTTAAATTGATAAGAACAGATACTATAATTTTGTTTTAAACTGAAGAGAGCAAATGCTATTTAAATTTTTATGTAAATTGATAAGAACAGATGCTGTTATTTTTTTTTAAATTGATAAGAACAGATGCTATTTAGTTTTGTTTTTAAAACTAATTAGAACAAATGCTACTGGATACTTGTTTTTAAAAACTGATAAGAATAGATGCTAGTTGATAATTTGTTTTAAATTTAAATTGATAAGAACAGATGCTATCAATTTTGTTTTTTTTTAAAAACTAATGAGAACAGATGCTATTAAGATTTACCTTTTTACTAGATGAGGAAAATTTTGTTGCATGAACTTGTTTTGAACCTCTGTCCATATGTGATGTGTATATGTGCCTATAAACCCCTCTATGGTTTGATGTTTTGCTGTGTATCATGCTTACATGCCTATATATGAATGACCTCAGTTTAAAGGTCTGAGTAACCCAGTTTTGAACCCCTGTAAAATATTCTACATTTGGAAAATAACAAAATTTACAAGCTTGAAACTATTCTTTGATGGATCTGATGTGCTATTATAACCCTTGAATCCATTGTGTGATGCTTGAATGTTGTTTAGGTATGGAATTGAAAGTATACATGTGAATATGTGTTTATGCATCTACATGTTATTGTGAGTAAGCTTCTTACCTTTTAAAAAACAGTTTTTTTTTTTTAGAAATCAAAATCAAACCTAAACTACAGATGTTTATTTACAGAAATCAAATGGTTTAAAACAAAACTGTTCTGTTTGTTTTAAAATGAAATGAGTAAACTTACATGCACAGAATTTGTGACATCTGAGTATATGAAGTGAAAGAAATAAAATGATATGGTGATTGCTTACTCATGAATGTTATGTGTGTATAGAAATGAATATGCTTATATGTCTTTCTTATTTCTGGAATCTGCATATTTAGTTGGTTGTAAACTGAGATGTTTTCTTAAATAGTAAAGTTTTATTATTTAAATTGTCTCTGTTAATAAATTTATGTGTAAACAGAGAAGTTGCAGTTTTCATGAAATTCATGTTTAAGTTGAAGACTTAATTCAAGTATGAAATTAAACTGAGTTCAAATAAGGTTTGAAGTTCAAAATTTTTCTAATGGAACTTTTAAATTTAAACATAGTTTGAAATCAAGTTTAATAATAGTTCAGGTTTTTAAAACCTGAGAATTTTTGTTGCAGGTTTTTGAGACTGTGATTTTACAGTTTTTAAAATCTTGAATGAAGCTCATATTTTAAAGATTGTAAATTGAATCAAGTGTAAGATTTAAACTGAATTCAAATGTAGTTTTGAAATTCAAAGTTTTTTTTAATGAAACTTTTAAATTTGAACAAGTTTTAAATTCTGTTTTAAATCAAGTTTTAAAACAAAACAGTTTCAGGTGTAAATCCTGTAGCTCTGCAATTTCTAACATTTGAATGAAATTTACATTGTTCATCAGTCCATTTTTATCTATTCCCTATGTTGTTTGCAACTGTGTTGCACTTGTATCACTGGAATTTCCATTTGCTGTCTGCATACAGTGGCAGTTCCATATATATATACATATGTCCATGTCACTTTTTACTTGATGCTGCACACTTGTGCTTTGCCTTGATCACTTCTGCAGTTGTCACTTCTGCAGTTGGTCTTGCATTTGATGTTATTTATGTCTTCATGTTCATTGGAGTTCTGTTGCACTTGTACCATTCTGTTGCATCTGGACTTGATGTTTCGGGCCTGCATACTTTTCAGTGCTTCATTGTTGCACTATGTTGGTATAACTGTTGTATTTGGGTTATTTTGTTGCACTAAATTGTAGTCTGCACTACCATATATGTCATCATTAAGATTGCCATTAAGGGCTTTTGAATTTTGTGCATTGATGCATTCGGTGGTACCCTGCACTTTGTAGATGCTGATCATTTTATACATACATTTATGTATGCTTGTCTTTAGTCTCTGTGGTATGCACTATTGTAGTGCTACTGCACTGTGTCATTGTTTGCTGCTGCACGTGTTGTTTTCTACTGTGTCGTCTCTGATGTTGTTTCATTTGTGCACTAATTCAATGCTTAGTGCATTGTGCATCTGTTTTGGACTTGCAGTTTGAATTGCGTTGAGTTGAGTCGAGTTTGCAGTGATTTGTTCGATTTGCGCTTGCACACGTGTTGGCAAGGCAGTGCACATGTGTGCAAAGTATACGTGTGTATTGCAGCCACACGGGATTGACAGAGAATAAAAATTTGAAGTTGTAAATATAAAAATCCATAATAGATTTTAAATTGATTTATGTGATTCGTCATCTCTGTTACCATTTTATTCAGTTCATTACAAATTTATTTACTTGAGTTAAGATTAATCCTGACTCGAGTGTTTTGTGTTTTGCAATTAACGCTCGGGTCAGACCGAGTATTTTTACAGCTTGAAGATTTTCAGGCCGCGAAGTTAGAGAGAGGGGATTTCGGCATTCACTAAAGTTTTAAAGAGATTTTTCTTGTATTTAATAAAAGATATATTCCGCTGTATAAAAATTTAATGCATTGTACAAACTCTGATATATGTATGTAAGAAAAATTCACTTATGAATAATATTATGATTATTCTGTGATTCTGTGGCTGATTCTGTTTAAACTCTATAAACTGACTAACAATCCGTCATTTTGAACGTTTCTAGTTGGTTTAATTACCGACTAGAGGCGGTCAGAGCGGCGGGTCGTTACACATGTACATAGAAAAGATTAGACCTCTTCCCTGCACTTCAAACTGCTATGCCACCCGAGTATTATTCTGGTTCATCGGGTTCTCGACAGCCTCACAAACGTAGGTTGAGCAAACGCCAAATTGCTACTTTTGATCCATCTTTGGCTACTACGGCTCCCGAGTCCTCTACGGCGGAAAAATTGGCTGAACTTACGGTTAATTTTCCAAAAATCTACTCTGACGAGCTTTTATTCCTTCCATCCATACAATTTGGGGAGTGCTAAAGTGAGTTTACTTGCATGTGTCAACAATACTTTCGTGCAACATGAAGCATTCCAGCATTTGGCCAAGAAAATCTCTGAGGTGTCTATTGAGAGAACATATAATCGATTGCCTTAAGTTTGAGGCGATCTATGGTAAGGACATAATTAAACACCAAGATGATAAGATCTTAGAGTTGACAATAAAGCTATCCACGGTAGAAAAGAGCGCAAAAGAAACATTTAAAGAGGTTAGTCATCTGGAAGCAATTCATAAAAGAAGCTAGATGTTGTCCTTAGCCACAGTGGTGTGCTTGCTTTAGAGAAGGCCACACTGCAAAAAAAGAAAAACTCGAAGCTCAAGAGGAGTTTCAAATATATCGTGAAGAGGCCGTCTTAAGCCTAGAGCAGGATAATTAAACTTGACGAGCAACTCAATCATATTGAAGTCCTCAAGGAAGAGGCAATGGAAGCTAACCATAATGAAGTTAGAGAGCGGATCAGGCCTAGTTGGAGGATGCCAAGGAAGCTGGTTGAAATGAGATTAAGGACATGTTCTATCCTTTGATTTTTGAATATAATGCTAAAGTCCTAATCCATCATGATTTTAGTTTTCTTGGAGAGGGCTATCTTGAATCACTCATCGAGGCTTGGGAGCATATTATTGAAATGAAGAAGAAAGCCCTTAGCAAAGTTGATTTGGATGAGCAGAAACTGGTATGGGAAATTTTTCATAGGGATGAACCTTTTGTGATAACCTGGATTTTTGTCATCTGTTAATTGGATAATCAACTGATATTTACTATAGAGTTATTGATTTTATGTGGTTAAACAAATAGAATCCTAACAATTTAGAAAAAATATCTGGGTATATCCAAATGGATTTGAAAACTATAATGAATATTGCATTATACATTTCTAGAGCCGATAATTTTATAGGAGATTAACATATACATATAAATATATGCAAACATTATAATGTTGGAAATTTCAAATATATACAAACAAGTATGCAAGTGTATATGTGTATATATATGTATATATGTATGTATGTATGTATGTATGTATGTATGTGTATAGTGGTTAAGAGGCATTGATTTGGATTCAATAATTTTCTAAGGGTAGTTAAAGTTAAATTCTATTATTTTAAAACGTTAAAGATAATATTTATTAATTTAGAATGTAAAAGTTTAAGTTTAAATTAGGATTTAATAAGAGGAGCACGCTTTCTTTTACATATAATAAATATAAGATACATATATATATAAGTATTAAACATAAAAAAAATTATAAACATAAGAAGATATATATATATATATATATATATATATATAAGGAGTTTGACATTTTTAAGCTTCATAATATATGGATTAACATTTGTAACTTTTATTATGCATGCAAAGACAAGTGTCTACTTATTCATTTTCTTTTCATTTTTAAAAAAAAGGCTATACATTGTATTTATTCAACTCTACTCCTACTTTTCCCTTTTCCTTTCATTCATCTAAAAAAAGAAAAAGAGAACCAAAGAGTAATCAAAGTTTAAAACTTTCAAAACTGGAAACTAGAAAAAAAGAGAAGAAGAAAATAAAATCAAATAAGCAACTTCAAATTTTCAACCTGAAGCAGTAAATTTAAATCCAGCTGCAAAAACAAAAGCATGCAGTTCAATACAGTTTTATCAAACCTCGACTTTCAAATTCAAGTAGTTGTTTAAAGGTCAAAAGCATTTCTAGGTTTCTCGGTTTCATTTTACAGGTGAATAAACAAACTTCTAACCTGTCCTAAAATCTTGCAGCATGCAGTAAATTTGAAGCAAAGTGTGATAAAGGTTCATATGATTGTTTTAATATGAATTATATATATGAATTGAATGGTTGAGGATGTCTATTCACAGGACATTTGCTCTGTTCCTGTTGTTCAGGTTCTAAGAATTATAAAAAAAAATCTTGTTCTCATTCCCTGATCTTCTTTATAACATGTTGTATAAACAAAACATGTTTGTTATATCATGATACCAATTTAAAAATATTTGCAGAAGATAATTAAGAGTAATTTTAAAAATAAGGAAGAAGAACGGTAGGATCTTAATAATAGTAAATATTCGACTTAAATGATTTCTGGAATCAAGTATATAATCGAATTTGGTTTTGAAATCTAGGATTTTTATAGTAAATCTCAAGAAATCGAGGGTTGAACGTGATATGGGATTCGAGTATTTTCTGGTGATTGGCATAATTAGGGTGGTCAGGGTTCTTTTCGAAGGTGGCTTAAGGGTTGATAATCACAGGAAAATTAGTCTGGAATTTTTCTGTTGATCGGAAAAGCCGTTCGAGTTCATTTTAGGGTTTAACAACCCATTTGGTCGATGATGAAAACTAGATGATTTCGTCGTCGAGGGTGAGCTGGAAGTGATCGATCATGGGAAAAGGTAGCTTGGGTCGTTGGCAGGGCTGTCGCCAGAAATTGAGGAGCTTCTGATGGTCAGAGCGCCATGTCGAGGCGATCAGCGAATTTGGGTCCAGTGCGTTAGTTGAGTTCGAATTTGATTTAGGTGCTCGATCGAGATGCTGAGTAGTTCGATGGATTTTGGATGTCGAAGTCAACTTGTTGGAGGAAGTCGTAGACGCCGGAGTGCCGCCGTGGGCCGGTGCACGTGCACCAGTTTTCTTGTGCAATGGAGTTTGGGTGTGGAAGCGAGGAAGATTTTCCTCGGGACGAAGCATGGGGTAGGAGGGAGATGAGCTCAGGGTTAGTTTCGTGCATGCGCGAGTGTTTCCAGTATAACATTTTCTAAAATTTAAATTAAGAAAAAAAAAAGAGAAAGCTCAGGAAAGTTGAAGTAACTCGGGTTTTGATGGGTAATACTCGGGTTTGTTCTCGGGTTATAAATTAGATGTTAAAGTTTTTAAAAATCTAACAAAGCCAAGATAAATTAATTATCTTAAAACTATTTTAAGTAACAAATTGATTTTTATGTTTTGTTAATTTAAGTTGAGAAAAGTATTTTAAGATATTAATTAAGTTAATCCTTAAGTTGTTTAAAAGCCTAAATAATTAGATAAATAAGTAGTTTAATTAAAAGATTAAGTGTTTTAAACTTTAATTAAACTTAAAGCTATTTGGTTCCAAGGCTATTATGTAAGATATTGAAATAGTTAAGAAGATTAATTAAGATAAATGATTATCATGTAAATTTATTAATTGATTAATAATTAAATATTAATTAGTAACTAATTAAAGATTAATTGTTGATTAATAAATTAGCAATTAAAGAGAAATTAATTGTTAGCAAAAGAATAATTAATAGTTATGATTAATTATTGATACAGGTTAATTAATTAAGGTTAATCAATTAAGGGTAGTTAATTAGGGTTAATTAATTAATGTAATTAACCAGTGTAATCATTTAACCAATGGGGTAATTACTTGATGGAAGTAATTAAAGGTAATTACTTAAGGGAAGTAATTAAGGATTAATTACTTAGTATAATTAATTAAGCGATTGATAAATTATGGAAATTAATTAAGGATCAGTTAATTAATGAGTATGATTAATTAAAGGATAATTAATCAATGTAAGTGATTATAGGATAATTAATTTGAGTAATTAATTAAGGATAAATGTGATTAATGTGAATAAGTGAAGATAATTTGTGTTATTAATTAAGGCTAATTACTTATTGTAATTAAAGGGGATAATTAAGGGATGATTAATTAATGGTTTGTAATTAATGTTAAGTAAGTCGGATTAAAAGTGATTAAAGGAATATATTTAATTTACTTAAATTAATTAGTATAGTGTGATTAATTAATCTTGCTTATAGATGATTGAATGATATTGAATACCTTGGATTTGATATCTTTGATACGAGATGCTATGTGGCATGTTATGTTGGATTAAATTGTGATAATATGGTTAGTCTATCTATGATGAACGACAATGTAAATATGTAATTCTGGATAAATGGAATGTTTAAAACTTAACCAGTTGTTATGAAATGACATTAGAATCGAAGAGACCGGGGTCGGGTATCGGTAAATACCCAAAACCACTTCGAATTGTAATCTGCAATACTTCTTTATGAATTTTATTTTTGGAATTAATAGGCTGGAACGAAATAAATGATGTAAGCTTGGTCATTTAATCTGAGTAGTGATGCTTAGTTATGACTGTAAGATGTGATTGACTATGATAAGTAAGAACTCGTAAAGGTACGAGTTACCGGTTTTTAAATAAGTATATTACATTGGTATTTTCATGTTAGATGGGTTTACTCACGCTGGTTTCCAACCTGACTCGGGTGTTACTTTGATGTAATGCTCGGGTCAGACCGAATATTAAAGATTTTCAGGTAAGAACGTTCTGGAGCTCAGGTGGCGAGCTGGATGACGGGAACGTATGGAGTGTATTTCGCTGTGATATTGTAGTTATCTGGGACATGTTGATTTTATCTGTCCAGTGTTATGTGTAAGTGTTGCAACTCTGATGTAAATAAATGTAAATTGACATATACAGTTTTCTTTTGTATAATTGTTATTATTTGTTATTATATTTTGATCCGCTGCGAATGTGAGATTCTGTGACTTGTTTTCTATTTCTTCTTCCACCTTTTTTCTTCTTTTCATAACTATCTGGAATTTTTGGAATCGAAAATTCTGGGTCGTTACATTTGGTATCAAAGCTGAAGGTTAAGCGAGAACCTTGGCTCTGGTGGGTTTACTCATTAAGGATAGGGTCAGTGGTACCCTAGGATGAGTAGAGTGTATGTATGAGAGCGTACTTATTTTTTTTATATATAAAGGTTTTAAAAATGGCTTTAGTGAATGAATTTTATAAAAGCTTATATTTTATATACAAAGCAGTAATTGGTTGTTGGATATTTAAATCGGATAAGGATTAATATATATCCAAATAGGAATTGGATAGAATGAACTATACCAATAAGGTAAATTAGAATTGGTTTCAAACCAGAATATGGAATGGTTATTGTGCCTAATAATGGAATGATTGTTTTCTAATAAGCAATAAAATATTTTAAGGAAGTAACCATTAGATGAGAATAGTTTGTAAATTAGAATGGATTTAAATTGTGAAATTTTAAAATTCTAAGTCTAGAAACATTTGAATTGTTTCTGTAACAACCCGATATTTCCAGCCATTCGCATCCACACATGCCGGACTTGAATTGCTCAAAATACCGCATTGTAATAAAATTTGAAGCAAATGAAATACAATCACAGAATCACAAACACAGAAATATCAGAATAACTCGCAGCGGAAATTAAAATATCATAGTAGTTCATGAAGATACTATAACAAACTCTCAAAACATAATACATAATATCAGTCTGAAACATATACAGCAGAAATCTCAAATACATAGAAGTTTATAAATACCAGAACTGAAATAGAATAACTGAAAATGAAAGGGAATAGATAACTAGACAAGCAGAATCTCCAGCGATTCCTAGTACCAGAAAAAAATCCAAAGCTAAGCACAAAACACTCAAGTCAGGGCATACATACTTATATAATGTAAACTAACTCAAGTGAACTGTAGTAGTAAAGCACAATAACTTAAAGGATGCTTGAGATCGCCCATCCTCTAAGGATCAATTTAACTGTAAATTAAATACATCCCGTGGTTAGGATTCCAAAATGGTAATATATTTTTTCTCTTCTAAATCAAATATCATTTAAAAATTCAATATCATTCAATATCCATTTCAAAATATCAAAATATCGTATCTTTTCAAAACCACATTCATTTTATTTAAAATACCATTTCAGCGCACATTTCAAAATAGTTTATATTTCAAAACAAATTACTTCATTTAAATCATTAAAACGAAGTTATTATATTTAATAATTAAATTCCCAAAATTTTAATCTTTCAAAGTTCATTTATTCACTTAAATTTATTAAAACAATGAAAATTCAACTTTCGCAGCATTTAGAAAATGCTACGGAAAGTTACTTCTAAAACAATTCAATTTAACAAAAGACAGCATTTAAAAATGCTGAAACAGGGTTACTTTAGTTCAAATAAAGCCTTAGTTAATTTCAGCAACTACAACACTTACAAAGTTCTATAATAGCCCTTAATTCAATTTAGCCATTTAGGTCATTTCTATCAACTACAACTTTTACAAATGCTGTAATATCCTTTACATTGGAAATAATACATTTCAAAATGCTGTTAATTAAATTACAAATATTCAATACAATTTCACAAAAATTAAATCTTTATTTATATCATTTTAAACTTATAAAATCATCTATTTTCACTTTTAAAACAATCATTTACATACCCTTATATTCATGATTTTATAAAGTGAAATTTTCATTCAAAAATCAAAATTTAATAATAATTTACTTATATAATTCAAGCATTAAATTTCAATTCTTTATAATAATTTTTTTTTATTAAAACTTAAGTTTAAATTTTCAAATATAACTTATTTTTCATTTTATTTACCTAACTTAAATTCATTTTTAAACAAAATTCACAAATTTTCAATCTAAGTTATATTTGAAAATTCAACTTAAATATTCATTTATTTAACCTTTTAACTTATTCAAAAATAATTAACACTTTATAAAATCATTTTAAATTCAATTGAATTCAAATTTTAAATCTATTTATCATATTTCCTACTTAATTTAAATTCTATTTATAACCAAATCATAATTTCCAAAATAACTTATATTCCAAATTTCTAACTTTACCATAATTCATTTCACTTATGAATTTTTAGAAAATCAATAATACTTATAAAAATCATTTTTAATTAAGTTTAAATCAAAATACTATAATATTTACATTTCTAAAATACTTTAAACATTTTAGAAAAATTTATACTAACCATGGGTCTGTATATCATTTTCTATCCTAGGTAAAGTGATACGGATATTATATCATTTCAATCCGTAATTTTACAAAGAAAACCCGGGTTCTATCATTTCAAACCCGCAATCCCAAGTAAATAAAAATAAATAAAAATCATTCAGGACTATTTTTCAGCCCATAACGATTTTCCCCTATTCTAAAGTCAGTTCGGGTATGTATCATTTCAACCCATAGTAATTCTATCCACAGGGAACTTGCAGTGTGATAAACTGGTATAAATAAACAGAATACCATCATATAACAGTAACAGATGATATGACAAGTGTATAAATAGGGTGAACATCATATGATCATAGCATAAGCAGTTATAACATAATAATATCCACAGATTCACAGGGTGTCAATTTACTACTTATATAAGTACGGAATGTCCGGTGAGAAATACTCACCTCTACAAGCCGGAGATAACGACCAAACACACAACAGAGATCCAAAAGGCACGAAAACACGACAAAGATTCAAGTGGGAAGATCCAAGATGTATATCTTATATATAACAATAAAACAAAACCATATATATAAATATAAATACAATACCAAAATTATATTGAAAACAAAGGAAATAGAGTTGCCAAAGAGCATCACAAAGCTTTCTATCCATTTTTGCTTGACCCTATCTCACATATGCTTGGCCACACATGGTCTAGGCTCAGCCATGACATGATTACAAGTGGGAATAGATCAGGTTTGGACTAGAAAATACATGGCTAGCAAAGGAATGTGGAAGGTCTTCGGAGTTACAAGGTAGGAATGTCAAAAGGCAAGGCTAAAGGGGTGGCTTGGTTCAACTTTTTGGCTCGGTCACAAGCACAATTGGGCTTGGCCAAGGCAAGTGCGGGTCTGGTCAGGGGTTAGGTCAGTGTTCAGGTGGTGTACTAGTGCTGGTGGCGGCGGCTAGGGGGTGGCCGTAGCAAGGAATGAAGGTGGTGTTGCATTATGGGCTCGGCTAGCATGGTTTCTAGGGGTTTTTCATTGTTTATTGAAGTTTTGTTCAAGGGGAGGCCATGGCACTCTTAGGTCAGAGCAGGGGAATCATTTGGCCATGGGTTAAGTGGGAAAGAAGTGGTGGTGGTCGGTGGAGTAGGTGGTGAAGGGGTTAGGCCGAGAAACATATGTGAAGTCAAGACAAATTCAAAGGAAAAAGTGGAAGGAAAAGAGAAAGCCATTACCATTTTTTTTCTCAGAAATGCTTGCCGTGAATAGCTGATAGGAATGAGATATTTTCACGTGAAAAAAAGGAGATAAAACTCACGGCAAGAAGTTATGCAAAGAACGGCCAAAGATGTGAAGAGTCAAGTAATTGAAAAGGCAATGGTTTTAAAGCTTTTAGTCTCTTGAAATTTCCACTTTTATATTTATAAAAAAAATCAAATAGAACTCGGTAAATAACATAAAAAACTGAAATAAAGTGAAAAGGAAAAATAAATAATTTTTTTTAGGAATATAGGAAAATAAATAAAGAAAATAGCTTAAAAATAGAAACTAGGTTTTAAAAATTGAAAATAAAATACAATAAGTTTTGGAAAATTATAACATCACTTTTAAAAAAATATTTTAAAAAAATAAAAATATATACCAGATAAAGTGAAAATGAATTGAAAAAAATATAGGAAAATATAAGAATATAGTAAATTATATGTAAACTAGTTTTAGAAATTGCAAACAAAATATAACTAGTTCTGGAAAAATAACTACTATACTTTAAAAATGTTTTTAAAATAAAAATATATACCTAATATGTCATATAACACATATCAGAACATGATATGACAAATAAAAATATTATTTATACAAATTAAAATAGACAATTTTATTAAATAAATCAGTTTTCATACAATATTGTAAAAAGGCATAACTTTCACAATATAAATCGGATTTCAACGAAACGAAAAGTAGTATTCTTGAAATTTGATTTATTTTGATAATAAAAGATAAATTCAAATATTTAAAATTTAAATTTAAAAGTCAAAGTTTGACCAGATTGACCAAAAATCCACTTTTCTGAAAAATATTCTATTTATTCAGGTTTGAAACTATAATTCACAAAAAATAAAAGTATACTTTTAAAATAACAAAGTTTATCCATTTAAATAAATATAATAAAGCTTTTAAATCAGGAAATTAAGTTTAAAATAATTAAAATAAACAAATAGAAATAATCACAAAATACTAGGTTGTTACAGTTTCAAAATGTTAAAAGAAAAGAATAAATAACATTATTCAGAATATTTTTGAATGTAATCTTATTTTAAATAAGAGGTTGTTTGAAAGCTTTAAAGAAATCTATTTCGAAGTAAAACCAAAGGTGGTTTAAAATTTAAAAGTATAGCCTGGTGGGCTAAGAAATAAATATGTATATGTGTGGATATACATAATATCAAAGATGATTTAAAATAAACTCTAAAGTGTAGAGTTTTGATTTTCCCTGAAGTGTGATGTAAAAACCCATAATGGAATAAGTCTTTGAACTTTTATGTAAGAAAGAATATTGATAGAAATTTGAAATTTAAGTGGGAATTCAAATTTGAGTAAGGTTAACGGGATGAAATTGAAATTAACTTAGGAAAGTTAAATGAGTTGATTTGAGAGGAGTTATATAAGATCTCAAACGGGTTTGAGTTTTGGGAATGGGTAATAGATGTTATCGATGGATGTTTTAAATAAATTGTATGTTTATTTATACTCTGATATCATCCTGTTATTATCAATAATTTATGACATTGTGAATTGAGTTGTTTAAAATGAATTAAGAAGTGGACTGTGATATTTTATATCTATTACTGAGATTAAGTGGAAATAAAGCCTTATTTTGAAGTTAATTAAAAGATTTTGATTTTTGAAATAAAATTGGAGTTAGAGAAATGGAACCAGTTTGGACTAAGAATAAAATTGTTCAAAGACTTTAAAAATAAAGGATAATCTGGTTTAAGAGGTTAAACCAACATTTGAAAATTTAACTCGAATTTATATAATTTGAGATGATTTAAAGCGAAATTGAATTTGAAATTAATTCAAATTGAAATTTGGTTTGAATAATTTGGAATTGTGATTAAATTTGAATAGTTTCAAATTCAAATGGAATTTGATTTGAATTTGAAAAGAATCGAGGTTAATTCAACTTGAATTGGGATTAATTCAAACTGGAGTTGAAATGAATTGAAATTGAAAATTTGTTCAATTTGAAAATTTATTTGAATAAATTGAGATTGAAACTGAAGTGGAACAAAGTTAAATTTGGAGTGGGAATTGAAGTTGCTTAAATTGACTTGAGATTGGATCAATGTTAAGAGGAAGTGGAAATTTAAAATTGAATTGATGGGAATAAATATTGGGTAGTGGAACAGTTTGGCTCTGAACTATTTTTACACAAATTATTTTAGTATAAGCTTTCTTAAATCTATTTTCCAAGCTATTTACTATATTCAATCTTTCTTTTTAAAACCAAACTATTTTATACTTATTTTACAATTATTTTGGAACTATTTAACTATTTTACAACTGTTTTATGAACTAATTACTAATTTTCAAGTACTTTATAACTAATTACTATTTTACAACCATTTTGCAATTATCTAACTATTTTATAACCATTTTACTAATTTATAACTACTTAACTATTTTACATCTATTTTACATCTAATAATTATTTTTCAACTACTTATCTATTTTAAACTTTTCAAATTATTTTCTAAATTTTAGCTGGTCAGAGTGCAAAACTGTATATGATTAAATATCCATTTGAGATATGAATTAAGGTGATAATCAAAATGGGGATTGAGGCAATGGTGAATAAATGAATAAGAACCTAAGGGATTTTGAATAGAAAGGAGAAATTGATTCAGCTAATAATCAATGAAGATAAATACGTAGGATGTACGTATATTACTCTATTCGCATAGTGATTTGATCTAGATTTGAGCACAGAATTTCAAGATAGTATATCGATCCGAGTTGAGATTTTTCACTCGATTTTCAACGGCGAACCTTGATATGGATTGTTGATTGGTTCTGGATATTCTCTATCATAGTTATGGCTATGCAAGGAGAATGACGGTTTTTGATCAAGAAACCAGATCTGAATCTGCACTAGGAAGTCAGGTGGACGATACTAGTTCGAAAATGAAATTGTGTGATCGCTTGAGCGATCAGATTGATATAGCGTATGAATGATATGTGTATATTGTACGAATTTGAATGAAATTGATATTGAAAATTGGTGGATAAGGAATGTAAAATGATTTTTGGAATGGAAAGTATATTTTGTGAGATATATGATGAAATAAAGTGGAAATTAGATATTTCTATGATTAAAGGTTCGCTTTATAAAGAAAGTAATATGGTTAATAACTTTATAAAAGAGTAATCAAATTTGAATATTTGATTTGAAATAAACAAAATTAAATATCTTTGTTTATAAGGTAAATCTCCCCTTGTTGAATCTATTGCCGGAAGAAAAGGATTTTTGAAAAGTATTTGAAGTATAAAAAGGAAATTTATACAAGTATGAAGTGATCCAAAGATTTTTAAAGTTATATATATATATATATATATATATATGTATGAAGGATCTTATGAGAATGATTTTGGAGAAAAGGTTTTGGAACCTATGGATTTTGGAAAGGCTTTTGATTTTTGAAGAAAAATCAATTTTGGAAATTTGGAAAGCCTAGTTGAGAATTATCGATTCTGGGATAATCGATTTTGAGAAAAGGAGATTTATATGGGATTCATACTAGGTGTATGATTTGGAAGATACTATATGTGTATAGTATAAAGTGTTTTGAAAATGGCTCTGGAGAAAAAGGCGCTCCCTTGAAATGAACTTCTCAGGAGTACCATAAGTTGGTATTGCCTTGAGCCTCAAAGGGAGGAGGCTCTAAAGTGGATCCTGTGAGGAAGTCCAGACAAACTGAAGTTCCTGAGGATTATTGGATAGCGAAAGTCAAGGGCGCTGTTGTCTACAGAGGCATTTGAGTTATGCTGTGACGACAGTATAACTCGATGTCGCTGTGATCTACTGTGGACCATAGCGGAAATCGTGTGGATGTGAGTGTCAACGGTCTATGGTTGATTTTGGTAGGAAGGCAACGTAACATCGGTAGACTGCGATCTATGGTCGAGTGGAGTGGAGAAGTTTCATTTATTTGGCAGCAAAATTCGAGGGTGCTGATGCCTACAATTATATGGGTTTTTGCTGTGATAGCAACGTAACCCCGGTTCTAGCTACGATCTGTAGCGGGGTCCATGGCGTAATCGAGGGGCGCGTAGTGCGTACAGTTATTTATGGATTTTGCCGGGATGGCAACGTAACCATCGGGTTAACTACGACGTGGATGGGGGTGATGATTTCCAGAGCATTCTCACCAAAGATATTTCCTCTATTTTCAAAAATGTTTTCTATATTTTCAACAAAATATTTTCCTAAGTATTTTCACTGGGTGTTGAAAATGAGTCTGCAATGTACTTATAGATTTTCAGTCCTACGCCAGATCAATGTACGACTGAATTTCTGTGAGATCAAGGATGGACTGTTGAGATATCGAGTAATAAAAGTATTTTTATAAAACTATTTTGTAATATTGTATAGATTTCAAAGTGTTTTAAAGATTTTAATAAAAGAGTTTATAGTTAAAAGTGATCGAAGAGTAATTTTTATGATAATAAGCATTTTAATAAATTTTGGCTTCGTTTCTTTTCGAGGACGAAAAGATTCAAAGGGGGAGGAATGTGATAACCCGGATTTTGGTCATCTGTTAATTAGATAATCAACTGATATTTACTACAGAGATATTCATTTTATGTGGTTAAACAAATAGAATCCTGACAGTTTAAAAAAATATGGGTATATCCAAATGGATTTGAAAACTATAATGAATATTGCATTATAAATTTCTGGAAATGATAATTTTATAGGAGATTAACATATACATATAAATATATGCAAATATTATAATGTTGGAAATTTCAGATATATGCAAACAAGTATGTAAGTGTATATGTGTGTGCGTATGTACATATATGTATGTATATGTGTGTATGTGTATAGTGATTAAGAGGCATTGATTTGGATTCAATAATTTTCTGAGGGTAGTCAAATTTAAATTCTATTATTTTAAAACATTAAAGATAATATTAATTAATTTAGAATGTAAAAGTTTAAGTTTAAATTAGGATTTAATAAGAGGAACATACTTTCTTTTACATATAATAAATATAAGATATATATATATATATATATATATATATATATATAAGTATTAAACATTAAAAAAAATTATAAACATAAGAAGATATATATATAAGGAGTTTGACATTTATAAGCTTCATAATATATGGATTAACATTTGTAACTTTTATTATGCATGCAAAGACAAGTGTCTACTTATTTTCTTTTCATTTTTTAAAAAGGCTGTACATTGTATTTATTCAACTCTACTCCTACTTTTCCCTTTTTCTTTCATTCATCAAAAAGAAAAGAAAAAGGGAACCAGAGAGGAATCAAAATTTAAAACTTTCAAAACTGGAAACTAGAAAAAAAAATCAAATAAGCAACTTCAAATTTTCAACCTAAAGCAGTAAATTTAAATCCAGTTGCAAAATCAAAAGTATGCAGTTCAATTCAGTTATATCAAACCATGGATTTCAAATTCAAGTAGTTGTTTAAAGGTCAAAAGCATTTCCAGGTTTCTCAAAGGGCTTGGTTTCTCTATTTCATTTTATAGGTAAGTAAACAAACTTCTAACCTGTTTTAAAATCTTGTAGCAGGCAGTAAATTTGAAGTGAAGTGTGATAAAGATTCATATGATTGTTTTAATATGAATTATATATACGAATTAAAGGGTTGAGGATGTATGTTCACAAGATATTTGCTCTGTTCTTGTTGTTCAGGTTCTAAGAATTGTAAAAAAAAAAATCTTATTCTCATTCCTTGATCTTCTTTATAACATGTATAAACAAAACTTGTTTGTTACATCATGATACCAATTTTAAAAATATTTGCAGAAGATAAGTAAGAGTAATTTTAAAAATAAGGAAGAAGAACAATAGGATCTTAATAATAGTAAATATTCGACTTAAATGATTTCTGGAATCAAGTATATAATCGAATTTGATTTCGAAATCTAGGATTTTTAAAAGCAAAACCATGATTTTTAAGATAGTAAATCTCGAGAAATTGAGGGTTGAACGTGATATGGGATTCGAGTATTTTCTGGTGATCGACATAATTAGGGTGGTCGGGGTTCTTGTCGAATGTGGCTAAGGAATTTTTCTATTGACCGGAAAAGCCATTCGAGTTCATTTTAGGGTTTATCAACCCATTTGGTCGATGATGAAAACTGGATGATTTCATCGTCAAGGGTGAGCTGGAAGTGATCGGTCGTGGGGAGAAGGAAGCTTGGGTTGTTGGCAGGGCTGTGGCCAGAAATTGAGGAGCTTCTGATGGTCGGAGCGCCATGTCGAGGCGATGTTTGGTCGTCGAATTTGGGTCCAGTGGGTTAGTTGAGTTCGAATTTGATTTAGGTGCTCGATCGAGATGCTGAGTGGTTCAATGGATTTTGGATGTTGAAGTCGACTTATTGGAGGAAGTCATAGATGCTGGAGCGCCACCGTGGGCTGGTGCACGTACACCAGTTTTCTTGTGCAATGGAGTTTGGACGTGGGAGCGAGGAAGATTTTCCTCGAGACGAAGCACGGGCAGGAGGGAGATGAGCTCGGGGTTAGTTTCGTGCATGCACGAGTGTTTCCAGTATAACAGTTTTTAAAACTTAAACTGAAGAAAAAAAAAGAGAAAGCTCGGGAAAGTTGAAGTAATCCGGGTTTTGATGGGGAATACTCGGGTTTGTTCTCGGGTTATAAATTAGATGTTAAAGTTTTTAAAAATTTAACAAAGCCAAGATAAATTAATTATCTTAAAACTATTTTAAGTAAAAAATTGATTTTTATGTTTTGTTAACTTAAGTTGAGAAAAGTATTTGAAGATATTAATCAAGTTAATCCTTAAGTTGTTAAAAGCCTAAATAATTAGATAAATAAGTAGTTTAATTAAAAGATTAAGTGTTTTAAACTTTAATTAAGTTTAAAGCTATTTGGTTCCAATGCTATTATTTAAGATATTGAAATAGTTAAGAAGATTAATTAAGATAAATGATTATCATTTAAATCTATTAATTGATTAATAATTAAAGATTGATTAATGAGTAATTAATGATTAATTATTGATTAATAAATTAGTAATTAAAGAGAAATTAATTGTTAGCAAAAGAATAATTAATAGTTATGATTAATTATTGATTTAGGTTAATTAATTAAGGTTAATCAATTAAGGGTAGTTAATTAGGGCTAATTAATCAATGTAATTAACCAGTGTAATCAATCAACCAATGGGGTAATTATTTGATGGAAGTAATTAAAGGTAATTACTTAAGGAAAGTAATTAAGGATTAATTACTTAGTGTAATTAATTAAATGATTGATAAATTATGAAAATTAATTAAGGATTAGTTAATCAATGAGTATGATTAATTAAAGGATAATTAATCATTGTAAGTGATTATAGGATAATTAATTTGAGTAATTAATTAAGGATAAATGTGATTAATGTGAATATGTGAAGATTAATTAATTTGTGTTATTAATTAAGGCTAATTACTTATTGTAATTAAAGGGGATAATTAAGGGATGATTTGTCTGTTAATATGGATAATCGTCTGTTAATTTTCAGTCAAGGCCTCTAAGTGGTCGTGGCCTCAAGTTGTATCAAACACTAGGCTCGAGCCCTAGTGTTATGCTGTTGTTTTCAGTGGTTTGAGTGATTATACTCCTGTCCCTAGTCTCAGGTTAGCGGAGTTAGATAATGGATGGTCGAATTCCATCCGTAGCAAGTTTATACTCCTTCTTTAGGTTTCTGGTCAAAGTTTATAGACTAATAAGTGGTCGAATTGTACTCATCTATTTGTTTAAAGTCCTATCCACACTCTGGGGATAAGAGTTAATTAGGGCGATTGGATCACACACAATTCACATTTGTACTCCAGTCTACACTTTGGGGACTTAGAGTTATTTCAAAAAATAATTAGACTGTGCTTTCCTTAATTGATCGATTTGCCCCCATTCCGAGGTTTAACTTAGTGAGCGATCAGTTGTATCATGATCGCTTTTGATTCATGTTTGTCCCATCGCTCGGTAGGATTAATTTGGTTATTGGATGGTCAAGTCACATCCATTTCTCATTAGGTACTCTACTTATCAGGTTGTGAGTCACCGGATAAACGGTCGGATCGCGTTCATTTTGCGTAGTTCAACCATGAACTTATGCAATCGGCTAGCTTCAAACTCTAGGAACCTGCTCGAATATGACAATATTACTTAGTTGGATATCGTAACTAATATGTAATGCTACAACAATCACAGATGTAAAGGAAATTTCTAACTTTATTTGCCAAATGGAAAGGAATGACATAATTTGTCTTATTACATATCTGGAAAATCAAATGCTAAAGCAAATTTAAAAATTGAACACAACTAAGTGAAAAAGAATAAACTAAGTGATATAGTGTCGTAAATGCTTGCTATTCGAAGCCCTTGGAAGTATGATGTCATCTACAATTGCTAGCTTGAAAATTTCTTCTCCAAGCCTCTGTTTAATGACATATGGTCCTTCCCAAGTAAGATTCATGTATGACAGGGCAGGAAAAACCCATTTCAAGATGAGATCGTCGATTTCAAAGGTCGGACTTTAGTGTTATAGTATTGGGCGACTCGGTGTCGATGTGCAGCTGCCCTCAAATCAGATTCTTCACGCTTTTCATCTACAAAGCATAGAGATTCTAAGAGGAGATCTATATTCATTTTGGGATCGTTGTAGGTTACTCGATGAGAAGGGACTTCGAGTTCAACAAGAATGACGGCTTTGGAGTCGTAAGCAAGGGTGAATGGAGTATGACCAGTCGCAGACTTATAGGTGGTTTTATAAGCCAATAATGTTGTTGGAAGTTCATCCACCCACTTACCTCTAGCCTTTTCCAAATGCTTCTTCAGAATGGACTTTATGATTTTGTTTACAACATTAACTTGTCCATTTGCTTGAGGGTGTGCGACCACTGCAAATCTCTTTTCAATATGATACTGAAGACATAAGTCTTTGAATTCAACACCTTCGAATTGGGTTCCATTGTTAGTTACAAGAGCTCATGGAAGGCCAGAATGAGAGATGATGTTCCGGACAATGAAGTTGATTACTTTCTTTATTGTGATCGCAGCTAAAGGTTTCGCTTTGGTCCGTTTGGTGAAGTAATCAACTACTACAATGGTGTACTTTGCACCACCTTTTTAGATTGGTAAGGAACCGATAATGTTTATGCCCCATATGGAAAATGGCCATGGACTGACCATTTGTACAATTTCCATCGACGAAGCTCTCGAAACTTTTGCATACATCTAGCACTTGTTGCATCGCTTAGCGTAATCAGGAACATCTCGATTGACAATCGACCAATAATACCCATAATGGAGTATCTTTTTTGCTATGGTTTGCCCTCCAGTATGATCGACACATTCCCATTCATGAACTTCCTTCAGGACTTGTTGTATTTCATCATGAGTGGTACACCAGAGCAAGGAAATGGAAAACTCTTTCTATACATGACTCCTTCCTGAAGATATACCATGAAGTTTTGTGGAGGACTCATCACCTTTCATTCCTCCATTTGGGAAGGACTTCCTGTAGCAAATAACCTTTAATCAGAGCCATCCACGACTCCTTCACAAGCTCTGTCTCTAGTACCCAGACGCTTTCCATCTAGTTTATACTCGGAGCATCTAGTACTTTGACTAGAACTAAGCCCATTTGTTGTGCATCCTCGATGCTAGCAGCCTCTTTATTTTGATCCCAAGGGATGTGCATGATGTCATAATACTCAAAGTTAATTAATAGCTCTTGAACTTGGATAAGGTATGAAATGAGTCATTGTCCTTTAGCACGGTAATCTTCCCTGACTTTGTATACTATCAACTGTGAATTGCAAAATATTTCAAAAGATTTTATCCACGGTTCTCTGGCAAGTTTGAGTTCAGCAATCAGAGATTCATACTCGGCTTCATTGATCATTGCGAGGAAGTTAAGCTTCAAAGCGTAGCAAGCCGATTGATCCTTTGGAGTAACTAGCATGATTCCGACTCCAGAACAACGATCTTTGGATGCTCCATCCGTATACATTTTACACCGAATGGTAGGGCCTCCACCGCTCTTCGGGAGATCATCTTGTGCCGTGAATTTTGCTATAAAGTCCGCTAGTGCCTGTTCCTAGATGGCTCTACGCGGGAGATAAGTGATGTCGAATTGGCTTAGTTCGATGTTCCACTTCAGCAACCTTCCAGATGTCTCAGGCCGCTATAAGATCTATCATAACGGTTGATCGGTGTAGACATAGATGGGGTGAGCCTAAAAATAGGGGCGAAGCTTTCGTAAAGCAATCAACAAGAAATACGCTAATTTCTCTATCTTCGGATAATTCCTTTCAACTCATGTTAATCGCTTACTAACTTAATAGACATGTCTCTGGATCTGATTCTTCTCACGAAGCAATGCGGTACTTATAGCATGTACCAACATGATCAAGTAAATGTACAAGTCTTTTTGATCCACCAAATTTGACAATGTAGGAGATCTCTTTAAGTGGTTTTCCAAAGCTCAATATGTGTCTTCATAATCCTATGTGCATTCAAAGTTCATTTTCCCTCTCCTGATCAAATTGAAAAATGGAATGCATTTATCGATGGCTCTGGAATTAAATCGACCTAAGGCGGAAACCTTCCCATTTAAAAAGCTATACTTGTCTGATTGTCTTTGCCACCTGAATGTTACGAATTGATCTAATCTTCTCGAGATTAGCTTCGATTCCATGAGCATTGAAGATGAAACCCAAAAACTTTCCTGATGCAGCACTAAAAAAACATTTTAGAGGATTGGTCTTCATTTTGTAATATCGAAGGATGTTAAACATTTCTGCTAAGTCTTTAATGTGGTGCTTGATTGTCGTGACTTACGAGCATATCATCCACGTATTTCTCCATTGTCTTTCCAATCTGATCTTTAAACATTCGGTTAACTAGGCGTTATTAAGTTGCTCCAGCTTTCCTCAATCCAAATGGCATTACTACATAGCAATACAATTCAACGTCAGTAATGAAGCCGGTGTGCTCCTGGTCAGGGATATGCATCGGGATTTGGTTATATTCATAGTATGCATCCATGAAAGATAACAACTCATGTCCGGCGGTTAAGTCTACCAGCTAGTCGATCCTTGGAAGGGGAAGCTGTCTTTTGGCTACACCTTGTTCAAGTTTGAGTAATCAGCGCATGTCTGTTATTTCCCATTTTCCTTTCTTACAAGTACACGATTGGATACCCATTTAGGGTGGAGGGTGTTGTGAATAAACCCATTGCTTTTGAGCCTATCATCTCCTCTTTAAAGGCGGCGGATCTCTTTGGATCCATGCTAGGTCTTTTCTGTTTCAACAGGACATGCCTCGAGTCGATATTTAATGCATGGCTCGCAATAGCAAGGGAGATCCCAATATATCAGAGTGAGTCCAAGCGAATACGTCAAGATTCGTTTGGAGAAAACCTGCAAGTTATTTCATCATCGAGGGGTTGAGTAGTGATCCGATCTTTAGGACCCATGACGGGTCATCACGGCTGACCGTAATGTCAATTGTCAACTCAGCCGATGCAACCTTGGTCTCTTTGGGATCCTCCTTATCATCCCTTGGATCTATATCTTTATAGAACTAACTGTGGTGTCCAAGCAAAGGCCTAGGCGTTGGTTGTCAATATTCAGTGGTTTGGATGCGGAGAGACTTGTCCACACCCTTACCTTTCTCCTTCCATTGAGCGTCTCTCAATTCAACTACATAGCAGGCACGTCCAAGCGCCTGATCACCATGCACAACTCCAACACTATTATCAACTGGGAACTTCAAAGTTAAACACTATAGGGTAAGAACTGTCCAGAATTCAGCTAGGACTGGTCGACCCAAAAAAGCATTGTATGGTGAGTCAAAATCCAAAACAACAAATGGAAACATTCGCACTCTCTTGTAGTCATTTTCTCCCAATTCCACGGGCAATTCGACATAACCGACAGCTTTGATCGCAGCACTGCTAAAGCCATGAACATAGGCTTTAGACGGTTTCAAATCCTTAGCTTCCATTCTCATCTAATCGTAAGACTTTTTGAAAATTATATTTATGGAACTTCCACAATCAACCAAGATCCTCCTCATTAAGGCAGGGCCAATCATGGCCAAAATGACAATTGGATTGTTCATCGGTGCCTCCATCTTGTATCCATCTATGTTTCTGAATACAATGTCGTCCGCCATTGTACGTTGCTATTTTGCTGGAGTCCCAACTTCTATACTTGAACAACATTCAAAATTCATATGTTTGATTGTGCTAGCATAGCCTTCCATCTCATGCCAGCTCTTATCATCTGGATGCGGTCCTCCGACTATTGTATTGATCACTTATCTTCCACAAGTTCACCTAGGCTCCTGCCCTATGCAGCGCTTGTCCTTGGTTTGGGTCGGATATCCCATGTCCATCATCCCACAGGGATTTAACAAACTGTTGTAGTTTTCTTTCTCGAATCAATTTCTCGATAACATCTTGGAGATGCCTACATTCATTCATGTTGCAACCATATCATTCGTGGAATCGATAGTATTTTCCAGTCTTCTTTTGCTTCTTTGTTGATTCTTTTGGAGATGGCTTACTATACTACATGGTATTGCATGTAGACAAGTGGATATTCTCTAAAGACGTATTCAATGGTGTGTAGGTTCATACATTGGAATCCTAGGCTTTCCTCTTCCAGAATCCCTCTTTCGTTCACGGTTTCGATTTCTGTCTTTCTTTTGTTGATTTGGTTTATTTTGGACATTTGCTCGAACTTTTCCGGAACTCCTCCCAGATTGTTTCACTATAGTATTACTCTGCACTCTCTCCACTTGGTCCCATGACATTCTTATTCCTAGAGCATCTAGCTTCCTCTTCCCTCAAGAGTTACTTTTACATAGAAAGGTTCTAATGTTGCGGGTGGTTTGCCAACTAACCAATCGCTAAAGTTAGATTTTAGATCAATCTCTCTTATTACAGCAATTAATATTGAATCGTCATTCGGATTACTGACTTTTGTGATGACCATATGAAATCTCTCCAAATAATCGTTCAACGATTCCCTCGGAGCCTAGATCATGCTTGATAGCAATTATATCTTTGGGGCGAGTTGCATGCATACAAAATTGCTCCATAAACTATGTTGCTGAATCATCAATCCGGAAATCGACAGCGGGGATAATCTCGTAAACCGCATTGTTGCTATGTTGGAGAGAGTAATAGGAAAATATTTTCCCTATGTTGTATCATCAGCTCATGAGGAATCCATTAGCCATTCATATATCGTGATCTGCTGCTTGGGGTCAGTTTTCCTCTTGTAGGCAGGCATCGACGACATGCTAACCCTCCTTGAATACTCCGCATATAAGATATTGTCAATGAATGGGGTATGGATTCTTGAGATCCCCCAATCATCATTGGTCAAGCCTTGGCTCTCCCCCATTAGCTCTCTAATCATAGCCGACAAGTCGGACGTTTGGATAGTTAGAGCCAAGAGGTAGTCATGCTCCACTGCACTTAGATGGTTTGGTCGATGTCTACAGGCCGTTACATGCCTTCTTGGCTCAAAATCCTCACGATGTGTATCACGTACGTTCACTTCATTGTCATGCCGAGGAATAACTAGTCTGAATCCACTTGAACTCCAGCATCTGAGTCAATCATAGCGGCCCTAGCTTGTGCTCCAACATGAAAAAGCAAGCTTCCTCCTCTAGAGGAGGGATTGGCCCCGCTTCCTATAGAGGGATCGACACCGATCGGTCTTGGCGAGCCAGGTTGGTTTGTCCGCTGATGTCCAGAGGCTTCTATGTGATATCCATCAATTCTGTGACGTCTGCGTCTGTGATAATCATCTAATGAACTAGAAACCTCAAATTTAGAATAAGGGGTTAGCTCTCTCCTAGTTTTCCCATGCTATTGCTCCCTGAGTCGATTCATTAGATAGATAATGGCTTGAATATGCTGGTTCAACTGTCGGTGGCTATCCACTAGCTTTCTCATTAGATTTTGAAAATCAGCTCTTGTGATGGAATCTACTGGATTCTGTACATTAACTGGAATGACAGCATTCGCATCTATTGGCGGATTGCTCGGGCCTCCTTGTTGGATGCTAGCATTCTTGTTTCCTTCTGCGTTTTGAGAGGAGAATCTTTTTGTCAGTGAAAGCACTTAAATGTTTGCATCAAAAATTCGAACAAACACCCAATAGAGATTTTGTAGAGAAATAAATGAAGAATATAAAATGGAAATAAGTAATTAAATAAAAATCATAGCAATAACAAGAACATAATGATTTATAGTGGTTCGGCGTTGTTTTCCTACGTCCATTTTGAATAAATAACTCTATTAATAGCTATGTAAACTAAGTAGAAGAGGGATCAGAAAAAAATCCTTAGTTACAATATAGTACAAAGCAAGCAGCAGCGTAAATGTCCTTAAAATGAACAATCAAGCCTGTATTTATAGAGGAAGATGACGAAATATCTCCTTGAAAATTCGGTAAAAGGATTTCCAAAACCATATAAATCCATAAGAGGGATCTCATGATCCAAATCCTAAGAAATAAAGATCGATGTCGATTGCTATTTTGGAGGAATTTGGAGGTACGATCCCTATGGGAGCTTCTCCATGTTGCAATATGCTTAGCCTCCAAGTTTCATCCATTTGGGTTAGTAGAACTTGAGTTATTGCTTGAACTTTGCTACAATGTATGTTGTTACCTAATTTTGGCCGATCCCTATGGAGGAAAGTGGGCAGATCCCTCTTGCTTAGTTCTTTTACGATGCGATCCCTAAGGTAGGCTCTCTAGGGTCCCCGCATTATGTTCCCAAAGTTTTCATATGAATTGAACTTACGGATCTTGAGATATCAATTGTTTTCCATTGAGTTGCACTTGTTTGACTAAAATAAGATGATCATGTGATTGTGAGGTATTATAGCCGATCATTTTTCTATATTCCATACCTTGAACATTCTGTATTGCACTCAATTCTATTCGATTGCGGCTTCACATTACTATCTATACTTGACTTCTGTACTACACAATCTTCGCTCTGGATTTGTTGGTTTTGACGACATTCAAATCCAACTTGTCCAATTACTTCGGATATAGTCGGGTCAAAATGTCGAATAACAATTGGGCTGTAAAATTTGTGGCCTTCACTCTCTTCAGGGTTTACCTTCTACTTCTCTAACGGGCATTTATAATACTGCTACAGCCCATTTGATCCAATCCGAAATTAAAAATAAAGCGTTGAAAAAACGCGCTATTTAAATAACAATGTACACGTGTAACGCGTCTGTCCACCATGACCTATCTGCGTTTTCTACCAAAACCTCAGTCGCCTTCCATTTTTCGCATTCATCTTCTCCTTAACAAAACACTCACATCAACAATCAATTAAATATCTGCCAAAGTTACTGAAATGGACATCCGAGAACAAATATCTACCCAGACGAACTTTGCCCTCACCCTAACAAATCATCTCCTCGCCAAATCCACCGATTCCAACCTTGCCATCTCGCCCGTCTCTCTCCATGCTATCCTCTCCGTGTTAGCCGTTGGATCCAAGGGATCCACTCAGGGTCAGATCCTTTCGTTCGTCGGATCCAAACACGTGTCCGAAATCAACGATCTAGCGTCGCAAGTCGTGGGGATAGTGCTTAGTGATGGGTCTGCAAGTGGTGGGCCGATGTTAAGGTTTGGGAATGGAGTTTGGCTCGATTCTTCACTTGCCTTGAAGAAGGAGTTTGGGGTAGTTCTTTCTGAGAAGTTTAAAGCTGAGGCCAAAAATGTTGATTTTCAAACTAAGGTCAGGCAGATTTTAATTACTTACTGTAACAAGTGAATTTTTTTGTGTGTATCCCTTAATACGGTTATGCGTTTATGTTCTTTAGCTCGGGAAAGTGTAGGTTGCAGAAGCAGGACTTACATTAGCTATGTTTGTTGTTTGATGATATAAAAGCTTCTATAGGAACATCAAAGTATGTTCATCCAATCAAGTTCGAACATAATGTATATATACATATAAATTGGGTAGTAAATTTCACAATATGCAAAAAAGGGTGAAAGTTTATTAGTCTGAATCATGCAATTTATATCATTTGGTTACTTGACATAATTGACAATATACTGATATAACCTTGGTATGTATGATGTGTTTCATTTCAATTCCTTCAGAGGACATTGTACCTTTACTGAATTAAAAGGCAAAATGACAACAAAAGTTCCCAAAATCCTATGTTAAAGCGGTAGTTACACGAGAAAGCAGTAAGCAGAACCTGGATTAATCATTAGTGGCTAACATATTGACAAGTTGATGTTAATACGATCAGTACTTAAATGTGAAGCGAGGATCCAAGAGTAATATAGCCTAGGCCATGAATTGTAAAAACATTACTTGACCCAAGTTGTATATTTATGTGATTGACAGTTCATTGCAAATTGTTAGCCATCGTCATCATTACTAGTTTTTGGTTCTAGGAAGTTGTGTTGTCATGATGATCATCAATGCGTTGGTTCATAACTTAATCTTGCTTCATATATCATGCTTAGTCCTGTCAAATAGGGCTGTCAATGGGTACCCGAAAATATGAAAAATATCCGTTATCCAAAAAGTGGATACGGATATCCAATATTCGAAAAGCTTTCCGGATACGGATATAGTTATTGTTGTATCCGTATCCGAAAAATATCCGTCCGATTAACTGTTGCATATATATATTTATTAAAATTATATTTAATTAATATATGATTTTCCAATTATTTCCTAACCATGTTACTACGATACGGTTTTTTGCTTATTTTTAGTGAAAACAAACAGTTTTAGTGTTTAATTTTTGAATATTTTTGGATACACATACGGATATTAGTATAAAATAATGTTTTATCATCACATTTTTTATTCCTTGATTTTTTTTTGAACATTAGTACAAAAACTGTTTTATGTTGATTTTTTTTTGAACATTAGTATAAAATAATGTTTTATCATCACATTTTTTATTCCTTGATTTTTTTTGAACATTAGTACAAAAACTGTTTTATGTTGATCCAAACTTTTTCATTTATACTTTTAAATTTATTGATTATGGGCGGAGCGGATAAATATCCGATATCCGTCCGTATTTAAAAATTAAGCGGATACAGATATCCGATATCCGAAAATGATTTCGGATACAGATACGGATGTGATACCATCTGTATTCGAAAGTATCCGTTGACAGCCCTACCGTCAAACCAGTCATATTTGTATGAATTTTTCCAAGTGTGACTACTTGCACCCCTGTTTCTGCTACAGGCCACCGCATCATTTTTTTTTCTTTTTTTAACTACGGTCGGTGGACAACCGTCGAACCAGGCAAGGTTCGGTTGGCGGTTTCCCACCGACCGTGGTGGCCGCTAGCACAAATTGGGGTGCTGATAGCGCCACACTTTTTCCAAATACTTGAGTAGGCATATTATGACATGGTAATATGTGCAGTCTCTTACGAGGAATAACTTTCTTGTAAGCGGAAAGAGTAATGAAAGGCTAATGCAGATGCTATGTTTTCACATCTTTGAATTGGAATTGTCAATTGAAAAAACTTAAGAAGAGGCAATGTTGAATTAGTCATTTTGGAAGCTACAAAAAAAACCGTCACTAACTTAATTTCAGACATGTATTTATTTTAGTGGAAACCAGGATCCGTCCTTTATTTTCAAACTTAATAAACGAAAAACCTTTTTGAAATATTTATTTATTTGCAAATCTGCAAATATTAGCTAAGTCAAGAAATTGCAAATATTGCAGTTTGGCTGAAGCTAAAAATAAAAATGTTTTTTGATAAGGGCATTGTTAAAAAGACTCCGGAAATGGTTAAGGGGAGGTTAATGGTTTGAAATCTCCTTAAAATTTAGTTATAAAAATATCATAAATATTGAAAAAATGTCAAGGGGAGTCCAAAATATTAAATATGTACACTCGATCATTTCTAGAGTCACTTTAACAACGCCCTTTATAACATGTTTTTAAGAAGGGTGACTGGATATTTTGAAACTTGAAAGGGTGTTTTACAAAAATTCATTTTATTTTATACAGAAGTATATAACATGATATAGAAATATATATGAAGTATTAACCGAATTCAAGTTGTTGTCATGGTTGATGTTTTATTAGTATATCGATTTTAATTATTGTCAAGTATCTTCTCCTTTTTGAGCATTCCCTGCATATATTTTTGATATGAAGCAAAAACCCTGTTGTTATCTAGAAATTTTGAGATCAGCTGACATTTGAATTTGTAAGTCTAAATGCTTTTGGACTTATTTACTGGCTTACTCTAGAAACAATTATTTCTAGCTTTTGGACATTTAAAAGTAGATTTTATTACTGTCAATTTATTTATTTTTAGCTTTGTATATAAATATTTTACCAAATTGGCTTTTCATCCTTCTGAGTTTTTAAACGTAAAATGTCTTTTTGGCAAAAGCGAAGGAAACAACATTTTTGACAGCCAAAATTGCTTTTAGAGATAATTGTTATACTTCAAATGGTATTTCTACCAAATGTTTCAGATGCTCAAGGATCAAAATCATTTTGAAATATATATGTATGATTACTTTGCAATGTTGTCTTCACATCTCTACTATTTGTAGAATAAATGGGATGAATATTGTTCCTTGTGTCTTTATAAATCCCATAAGTACCCCTAATCAAATCTGAAAACAATACATCCATCATCCATTAACTGAACACAATTATCGTCCACAGTTATTGTTGGTTGTAATATAAAAACAAACTAGGATTAATTTTTTATAACATCTTTTTTTACAAGGAAATTTTTTAATATTAGGATAACAAAAAATCTTTTTCAATTTTAGGCCTCGTTAAAAATTTATTACAGAAATATACCTGTTTTTGGCCAAGCTAGGTTTTGTGCTTGCACACTTTTAAAAGTGCTCAAGCATAAATTTATAGTTTGTACTTGCACATCTTCAAAGTGCGCAAGCATATTTAAAAAAATTCGTGCTTGCGCCTATTCAAAATATGCAAGGCCAAAATGCTGCATAGTAAAAAAAAAAAAAAAAAAAAAAAACCTATTTTTAGTATATTTTTAGGGAAGTTTAGATTCAAAATAAGTTTTAGGCCTATCCTATACATTTGTACCATGTGCAAGCAACCAAAACGATCAGAACTAGAGTGATTATGGTTTGGAGAAGAGGGTAGTAGCATGCAATTGAAGAGCTACTTCGTTTTCAAGCATTTAAAAAAGAAAGAATCTGTATATGATTAGTTGAAGTTTAGAATGACTGATTAAGTTGATATCCTTCTCATTTTCAGGTTAAAATAATAGGCATAGTTCTAATATTCAAGTTTCAGTCCATGTTGAATAAATGCTCGTAACATTTATTCACACAAAAATTCTATCTAATTTGATATTTCTTGTTAATGGAATACATAAACGTAACAACCTCGCAATAACTCTTTAAACATTTATCCTCAGGAAAATGCTGGTCAATAATAATAGACTAGTTACAGCATCTATCTTATTTTCAGGAATTGTAATGCCTGAAACTCGGTACATAATAGGCAACATAACAAAAGCGGACGAATATGTTATGAGTAGTGCTAAAGGCACTGCCGACATTGCTAGTGGCACAACATAATTTTTTTTACAGTGCGGCGACCAAACAATGTGTTATGAGTAAAAGCATAAGTTGAAAGAAGCTCAAAACAATGGTGGATGAATGACTTATCTATAATACTAATTAAACTACCTTTTGTTCTCACACTTTATACTGTCTCACAAAACGCCGTTACAAAAATATATTTATAAGATAAGCATAGGAAATCAGACCTAATTGCTTCTTCTTAAGGAGAAATTACGAAATTTAGAATCACAAAAAATAATTAAGTGTCAAAGTAAAATGAAATATATACATATATATATATATATCTCTACTACTAATAAAGAAAATTCGTTGAACTAATTTACTCGGTGTCCTTTTGAAATTCCAAAAATGTCCTTGCTTTTCGGCGCTCAAACAAATATCAACGTATACAATAACACAAACAGCCCGTGTACGAAGCACGTGCATGTACTAGTATATATATATATATGGAAAGTCTATTTAGACATAAAATATAGACACAATTGGTGACATAAAGAATTTCCACCATTGGATTGCCCCCTGAATTCCACCTTCCACCATTTTGTGTTCAAATAGCCGGCCATATATATATGTGTGTGTGTGTATAATTAATGTCATCTAAGATATGATTTTTCTTGTAAATAGGATGAGAAACAACAGGAGATTAAAAAAAATGAAGGGGATGCATATAAAAGGTAGCTAATGTTTTACTAAAAGGAAAAAAAAATATGTATGTGTAAAAAAAAAAGTTATAAAATCGCAAGTGGTATATGTGCATATTTCCTGCATCTGGTACTTAAAATGGCAATTAATAACATACATAAAGCAATCTTTGATGTCATACAATTACATGCATGCATTGAAATATGAATCTTCCGAATTCAAGGTTCATGATTTAAATCCATCTTCAATTTAAATCTGTACTTTAAGGTATCCCGTTTTAAAGACCCTGATTACATTTCTATATGTGGTGTCCATGTATAACCATAGTTACTAATATTGGTGATGACTGTCTAGGCCATTGAAGCTGCAAATGAGGTCAATTCATGGGTCGATAACGTGACTACAGGCCTCATTAAGGAACTACTTCCTCCTGGATCAGTTGATAGCACCACAAGGCTTATACTAGGTAATGCCTTATATTTCAAAGGCGTATGGGAAAACAAGTTCAATTCATCTGAAACCAAAGACTCTGACTTTTATCTACTAAACGGGAGTTCTATACAAGTACCATATATGACTACCAAAGAAAAGCAGTTCATTAGTTCATACGATGAATTTTCAGTCCTCAAACTTCCTTACAAGCAAGGCGGAGACAAAAGAAAGTTCTCTATGTACATATTTCTACCTCATGAAAAAGATGGCTTGCAAAACCTATCTGTTAAATTAAGCTCCGAACCTGGGTTTCTAGACCACCATCTTCCTAGGCAGAAGGTTCTAGTAGAAAACTTCAAGCTTCCAAAGTTCAAAATTTCATTCGGGATCGAGGCATCAGAAGTATTTAAAAGTTTGGGATTAACTTCACCTTTTGATGGAAATGGCGACCTGACTGAAATGGTCGAATCATCTACTTTGGGTAAAAATTTGTACGTGTCTTCGATTTTTCACAAGTCTTTTATTGAGGTTAACGAGGAAGGAACTGAAGCTGCTGCTGCATCTGCAGCAGTTATTAAACTGAGATCGATTGCGATGGGGCCATTTGATTTCGTAGCTGATCATCCTTTTCTGTTCGTGATCAGAGAAGATATGACTGGAGTTTTGCTTTTTACTGGCCATATAATTAATCCCTTGTTATCTGAGTGATTATGATCTTAAATGAGTGTTAATTACTACATAAACTTTGGAACACACATGATATCCAGGTATGTGCTTATTTCTATGTCGTATTGTATAATATGTTATTAATATGTACCACCCCTATTAAGTACTTTTTGTAATACTTTTAAGTTACTTCAACAATGTTTTCATTGGTATCATTTGAAGGCGCCTCTTCTTCTCAGTTAAAACTTTATATAACCGATAGCAGAGACATAATACCCATCAGCCATGTGTTTTTTATATTAGATATTTGTATATGATAAGTGGGAGTATAAAATTGCTATTTCTGTTTTTCAGAATTGATGATATTCTATGCTAGGGCGATTTCTTTCCATTGGCAAACTTACACTGACACTCCTTATAACGATGCTGTTTACTCTATATTTTTTTCGACCAAACGAACAGAGAAACTCTTCTTAATGCATAGAGCTTCTCTTGCATCTCTTCCAAAGAAAATTCTTCCTAATAGTTTATGCATGAATCAAAGTAAGACACCTTATTCGTAGGTTGTATGCATGGGTATTCATACCGATCCTGTCATAATAAGATTTATTAATCAGTTTGTGCTCAGTATAATAATCTTTATATGCTTTGTATTGGGTTGCAGGACCAGTAAATCCATACCAATAGCAAAACCTCCATCTCTGCTACTTAAAACCCGTACCGGAGTAAGATTTACTTATCAGATTTAATAATCTATATAATAATCTTTATGCATGAATAATTCAACAACACACATGAGCTCCAGCTGAAATCAACTTCGAGTTTTCATTCAATCCTCCATCATCACAACCAACACAATTCGTTAGATCACCATAACCTCCTCCTCCACTTACGACCCTTCTCCCCACAACTCATTTTCAAAGCCCAATACTCACCCAAACCCCTAAATGCGAGCTTACATGTGGCAGTAGGAAGTTCCTTAGCCTGACCATTTGTTGGAAATCCAATCAAAACAATACGCGTCTTGTACGGTTTTAGTTGTAGAGCCTGTCATTTAAGATGGCAGCTATAGCTGGCATAATGTAATGGTACCTATGCTGGCTAAGATTAATATTATACTTTCGAAACGTTTTCCACTATGCACTAATAATAATATCAAAATGGTTTTAGCGTATCAAGCATAATGGACTATCATAAGGAGAAATCTCTTCCAATTCTGCGTTTGCATGATGTGTGTGGCGGGAGGCCTTATGTTAGTTTCATTTTCAAAAAGCATTACGGATTTCAAATTTAAATATTTTGATTGTTTTTAAAGACCAAATGTTTTTGTTTGCTCACACCAGTCCCATGACTGACCGGAGTTTATTGTTCCTTTCCTAAACTCTGGATGACCATAATTTTCCACACGGGTAGTCTAGAGTTTGGTTTTGTTTTCAGAGAGTCAGGTTTATAGCTTATCTGGAGCTAGTTCAGTCCATGGACGACTGACCTTGCTTATCTTGGTGCAATCCTGATGGTGGATCGAGTTTGAAGTTTTGGAGCTTTTGGATTAGAGTTGCAGTATTGGATTCTGTGAAGACTTATCTCATATTGTATTGTGTTCCGCTGTATTCTGTATTGTATTCTCTGATATTGATGATTATCATTATATCAAAGTGATGTATCAGATATTGTATTCATGTTGTATCAGTGATATCATCTTTTATTCCGCTGTGTTATTTATCATCTAATGGGTGTCGCAAGCTCTCGCGATACGAATTTGATGTTGTTTGTCAAATATCGAGTTCGGGTCGTGACAATTTGGTATCAGAGCTAAATATTGAGTAAGAACTTTAGCTACGGAGTGTAACACATAGATGGCTCATTAGAGATAGGGTGAAGTATACCGTAGAATGAGTACAACCAGTGGAACCAAAATCCAAATTTCTCAATCCATTCTTTTTATCTGTTGTTATTCTCTAAGATATTTCGTCCGAATACCTAAATTGGTCTTCTTACTATTTATGGTAAGAATGAATGGAAGAAGAGGACGAGATAGGAGACAAGGAAGTACCACTTCAGCTGGTCAAACCCTTGCAACGACAGATATCCCCATTCAATCTCAACCAAATCTAGCCGATTTATTTCGAAGTTTTTCTAGACTTGGTGGAAAACCATTCACTGGCAAAGAATCTGTTATCGAAGCACAAGCATGGATTCGATCGTGCGAAAAGATTTTCAAGGGATTAAAATTAGAAGATGATCAGATGCGATCGATAGCTTCTTGGCAACTCCAGGAAGAGGATTTAATTTGGTGGGAAACAGTTACATTGGATGAACCGGTGGATGAATTTACTTGGATTCGTTTCAAGGAAGTGTTCGAGCAGCGATATATGCCGTCTGCTGGTACCTCTCGAATGTACCAGGAGTTTGTAGATTTGAAGCAAGGAAACTTATCATTTGAGGAGTACTTAAACAAATTCAATGTATTGTCTCGATTTGGTCCATAATTGGTGAATACACCGTTAAAGAAGAATGAAAAGTTTATTCGGGGAATGAACAGGGAGTTTCAGGAAAGGATGACTACTCACGTTAAGGAATCTTTTTCTGAATTAATTGATATGGGTTATAGATACAATACTCTGGATAAGCAAGAAGATCCGGATGAGAATGGAAACACAACTAATCCGAATTGGAGGAAAAAGAAATTTGGTGGAAAGAAATTGAGAAAAGATAAAGGAAAGAAGAATGTACGGAAGGAAAAGGTGAAAGATGTTACTTGTTTCAACTGCTTGGAGAAAGACCATTACTTGAACAATTATAAGAATCCCAGGAAACAAGGAAAGAGAGAGCCATTTATGAAGCCAGAACAGGAATGTTGTTACTGCCACAAGCCGGGACATAGGATCATGAACTGCCCAGCACTGAAGCAAGTTCAAGCAGCGAGGGCATGTGCAATCAAAGGTGATTCTTCAACCTTAAAAGTTAGTTAAGGAAATGAAATTTTATAAGGCAACCTTCTCGTTTATGATTAAATTGTTTGAGTTTTGTTCGACATGAGAACTACCTTAGTTTCATTTCTCAATAAATCGTAAATGAGTTAAATCTCGAATCTGAAATCGTAATCGAATCTAATTCTGTCTATTTCATTGGGTTTCGATATAATCTACGAATGGTTGGTTATCCCTTCGAACTAAGCAATACCCCTGTATACTTCGTAAATCAGATAACCCAATTGTTTCGTAATTGATTGAGTTTGTTCTTATATCTATTGTTGATATTCTGATTTGGTAAGCCAAATGCAGAATAAACATTCGGTTTGATCTGCAAAGATATTTCTCTATCTTTCATCTATCTTTGTTGTCTCCTTGGCAAATTTCGGGGAAGAAATTTCTTAAGGGGGAATCTGTAACGATCCCAGTTTAAAGACGAGTTTAAATTTGGAATTAAATTAAATTTTTGGGTTAAATTATAGATTTATTTGAATTTTTCAAATTTAATAAGAGATATACTTATTTATTTTACAAATTTGGATTTGAAATTTAAAATAAATGTTTTCAATTGAATTGGGTTATAAATAAAATTTTGATTTGAAATTTCAAAATGTATTTAAATGAATTGGATTTGAAGATTTTACTTTGGAAAGAATAATATATATAATTATTTATTAAATGTATAAATTGTGTCTAATTCATTTCTTTAAAGGGTTATAAAATGTTTAAAATAAAAGAAAATTTATCCTATCAATATTGAATATGAGTGTAAAGTATAAAATAAAATATATGTTATAAATGTAATGTTTGGAAATTAAACTATAGGAAGAAATAAAAATTTAAGAATTTATGTTAATAATAAAAGTATAAAATCAAACTATAAAATAATAACAAATAAAATACATACAAATTTGTATGTGAATTAGGCAAGCAAGAAATAACAAAAACATCTATGCACAAAGGCAAAGAAAAGAAACAAATAAAAACGTACATGTATAAAGAATAAAAAGAAAGAAGAAAAAAATATATCTATGTAATAAAGCTTACAAAATAAGATAATGAAAAAAATATATCAATAAGACAAAGGTAGTACCTATACAAATCAAATGGAGGCTGTAGACAAAATGAGAAACACAAGCATTTATTGTCCTATCTCCTCAAGCACAAATTGATGTCATCTCAGTCGAAATAAACTACTTCATTTCAGTACCAAAGAAAAAATATCTTTAGTCAACAAAAGAAAAAAACCCTGTTCAAAGATAAAACTCAAACCAGTTAAAACCTTCCCCTATACAACTATCCTCTTTATATATATATATATATATATATATATATATATATCAACTTTGTTTTGGTTCGTTCAGTAAAAAGTTAAGCAAAACCAGAAAAGAAAATATAAAATATCATCATCTATTAACTCAAAACATCATTCAACTCAATGCGAACAAAATAGATTCAAAGAAAGAAATCAATCTGCAGTTTCAAAACAACAATTTCTCTTTGTTTCAAAACTTCTCAAGGTGAGTAAACATAATTTTAAAAAGGCTTGAGTATGTTTGAATCTGTGATATTCATAAATCATACTACGTTACATATGTAAATTTATATATATAGCCCTGTATATATGAATTGTTTTGTGAAATCTTGTCTACTGTTCTTTGCTGTTTGGATTTACAGGGTATAATAGTTATTCAAAAATTCAAACTTCTTCATCAAATCATTTATAGGCCTAAAATTTAAAATAAAATAAATTGTTCAAACATTAAACAAGCCTTTAAAATTTGTTTTAAACATATTTGTGAAACATATCAACTGGGAATCTTGTTTTACAGTCAATATGCATCATTATGTTAAAATTTGAATATGATAAATTGTTGATTCAATTATATAATCTGAATCTACCTTCGAAAATGAGATTTTTAAAACAAAAATGGGATTTTTTAGTTAAGTATTTTACTAAAAGTTTGTAGTTGATCAGGAAATACATTTTGATCAAATTCTGGTGGCCGAAGAATTTCGAATGGTAAAACTGGCATGGAGCAAGTACGGCCATCATTAATTTCAGGAAAAAAGAAAACAAAATTTTTTGTTGCAAGAATTTATAGGACGAAGTGAAACTAGGGTTTAAGGACTGTGTAAAGTGGCGTTTGGGTTTCGGGCTCGTGCACGCTCGTCAATGCATCGAGCGTGGCCAAATTTGGAGGGGATGTGTTGGAGTCATAGTTGGAGGCATGGCCGAAGTCGTGGCGATTCCGGTGGAGGGAGCAACCGAGGCGAAGCGTTGTTTTGTGGGTGTTCAAATTACAGGGTTCGAAACGATATGCTAGATTTTGATTTAGTAGTTTTTGCGTCGAGTCGAGGTTTGATTTCCTATGTTGGTGAGATTCGCTACCTGCCGATTATGGCGCGGTTCGCCGGAGCGACGACGACGTGCCGTACACGTGCACGGTGACGCATTGATAAATGGGAGATTTTGGTTCGTGAAGACTCGAAGGGGAATTCGTGATTTCCTGATGTTGGCTCGAGTTTCCTGTTTCGCGTGAGTGTCTTGTATCGTGTTATTATAATTTAACTTAAAATTTCTTACTGGAAAGAAGAAAAAAAAAGGGAAGAAGAAGGGCACGCGAGAGGGAGAGGGGGATGACTTGTGGATGATGGAAGGAAACTCGAAGTATTTCTCGAGTGAAACCAGGTAAATCTCGGGTTTTGTTGTAAATGGGTTTAAGCCTTACAGATTTAAAGATAAAAATGTTTAACAAGTTTTAGTGTTAATCAGGTAATAAATGTTTGATTACTTTGAGTTAAGAATTTGTTTCAAATTTAAATTAATCAAGTGAATACGTTAGAATGCTTTTTAAAATCTTACTTAATTAAGTAGATAATTTAAGTTAAGTATTCAATTAGTTAACATTAAATTTTTGTAGTTGGTAATAATTTAATTTCAAAGTTTAAAGAAGATTTTTAACATGATAATTAAGACAAATAATAATTATTATTAATTGTTTAAAAAGGGGTAATTAAGAATGGTTAATTAATTGTAATTAACTAAGTGATTTGGGATTTATCAATTTGAAATTAAAGATTTGTTTAATTAACAATTAAATATCTAATTTATTTGTAATTAAGGATTGTTTATTAGATGATGATTAAAGTCAATTTATTAGTAGTCAATCAAGATAATTGATTAAAGAATAATCAGTTAGAATTTAATTAATTATATCATTAAGAATGGTTAATCATTGATTTGAATAAATCAATGAAAATAGTTATATGGTTAATTCTGTTAATCACCTTCACCTTAAATTGAAGATGATTGATTATCATCAAAAGTTGTGTACTGGATTGATATTTCTGTTCGTGATTGTGATACTGTGCGTTGTAGATTACGAATTGTTGAACTGTGATTTTTGATTCGTTTCTGTAAACCCTTTTGCCCGTAAAACGGCATTTAAATTTCGTTGCGACAGGGAGTCGGATTCAAGTTGGTTATTTGAAACCCACATCGAATTGTAATGATGAATCTTTGTGATTGATAAATTTACTTTATCTGTGAATCTGTGAATGAAGATAAGCGTTATGGATTATATCGCTTATCGATATTGATATCTCTGTGATGATTGATGTTGTGCACTATTGTGTAAAACTCCTGTACCACACTCATACACACACAAATATGGATTTCATGTGGAAATCAGTTAAGTCACAGATTTTTAAATAAGTTTTGAATTTGGATTTTTAAATTCAAATAGTTTTGGAAATAAATTAAGTTTAATATGAAAAGCTTTTGAAAAGGTGTTTTAAGAATGAAAGTTATTTTGAATAACTAATAGAGATTTGGAATTTGAGTAATTCGATTTAAATTGAAATTCAATATCTAAAATTGAATTCTGTATTCGGTATTTATGATTGAAAAAGGGTATACAAGCTTATATCGTTTAAACCATTTTAAAATGTTGTTTTGGGAATTTGAAGATTTTAGCTTGTATAAATGAAATCAGATTTTCCGAAATGAAAACAGTTTGTTTTCAAATGATAAAAGATTTCGTATAAGAAACGAATTTCCAATTTGTATTAAAGGGGATTTCAAGTTTGAATTGAAATGGGTTTCCAAGTTATGGATGAATCGTTGGAAACGAGTTTTGAAAGCTATAAGTTAATTCTTGATTTAAAGATTTAACAAGTTAATCCAATTGAAAGAGAAATTGTTTTGAAATCCATGAACGAATCTTTGTGAAACTGGGAGAACCTTGTGAATTAAATCTTTTGTTCAAATGATTTGAAATGGTAATTGGTTTGAACCTTTTGATAGGAAGTTTGGAATCAATAAGTTGTGACTTAATTGAAATTTCATATCCATATGTTTTTAAATATTACGCTCATTATTCGGTTTAGCTGGGAGAGGACTTTGTGTCATATAACCCATTCCGAATAATGATACGTCGTTATGGATAGCATTTGAAGACCGGTGGTGAAGACCGGGTATTTGCGAGAACGATAGGATGACCTATCGATTTCCTAAGTGATGGGAAGTCCGATCGGGATTGTGTAACGACCGGCCTTTTTGGACAGTTTAAACCGACGATCAAAAACACATGTCGATTCCAAACCATTCAAAAGGGCAGATGGTTATTGGGGTAAATAAGAAAAGAAAAGAAAGAGAAATAAAGGAAATGGAACAACACAGAATCTCGCAGCGGAACGATAAAATATAATAGTCAAATAAACAGTTCATGAAGCTGTTTACTATACTTTGACAATTATTTATACAACATTTATCAGAGTTTACATATACAATAGAACAATTAAAATAATGCAGCAGATAGCATGATGCAAGGGTAATAATAGTAATAGTATACCAAATCTTCGTCTTCATCCTCCAGAATAGATCTTCAAAAATCTGAAAACTCAGAACTGACCCGAGCGTAATGAAAAAACAAAACACTCGAGTCAGGACTAAAATATCCTTATGAAAGTTAAATCAATCGTAAATAAATATGAGTGTAACGGCGTCAGAGATGTTTACGGGGTTTGACATCTCATATTTAGTGTCAACGTGTGTGCAATAACTCAAGAGATGTTACGGGATTTTCCATCTCTTAAGGATCCGTTAAACTATCTACTATGTAGTAATGTACGCTAAGTAGATAATGCCTATCAGTAATATAAAGTATCAAAATAGCGTTAAGGCGTTACCATAATCCCCCTTAACACATTTTTATAATGTCATAGTCTATACAACACCGTAAGCCCCACCGTAAACTGGTGGTTATCAGAGGGTACCCCATAGGTGGTCGCGAATAGGATAATCAGTATGACAAGGTACATGAGGCGATACCAACTAGGATACTAGTAGTTGCGTGATCCAGACTGATGTTGAGCATAGCCAGCAGCTACCCCAACACCGCGAAACAACACTCCCAAATCAAAGGTGCACCCAAATCGAATCACAAATGTAATAGAAATGGTATCGAAGAAGCGTGTCCGCTAGAGGTGGCGAACCTCAATGGCCCGGCGCGGCTCCTGTTTTAGTCATGTCAGGGGTCATCCAATAATCGTTCTCTTTCTTCAGTCAACGCGTTCACCAAACCATCCACTTCATTCTGGATCAACACTCCGCGTATAATAGTTATTAAAGTGGTTTTCGGTATCGACAGAGAGTATGTCCATATCTGATCCCGGTCTCTTTAATAACTACGTATTATTACACCGTTGGCTCTTTTACATTTCAAATCGATTCATAATTGATATCAAAATATCATATTCGCTTCAAAAATCAAATCCATTTCAATTACCATTGTATCCATTCGAATGTAAGATTTCGTTTCAAAAATAAATTTTCGCATCAATCTCATTTCGATTTCAAAATCATTTCGAATTTCAATTTAGGTCGCAACTTCATTTAATCCAATTCGTATTCAAATTCAAGATTTAAACATAAACATTTCACCTTATTAACCAGTTTGGAATTTTAGAAAATAGTTTTAAGGAGTTTAAAAGTAGTTTAAATAATTAAAATAGTTAAAAATACTTAAAATCTTAAAATGGATTGAAATAGATAAATTAATTTAAAATAATTTAAATCGGGTTAAGAAGATTTAACATAGATTAAAATAGTTTAAGTATTCAAAATGGTTTATATAACTGAGTAATTTGGAAAACAAAATAAAACAGCTTCAAAACCAAACCATTTCAATTATAACTTCCCAATTCAAAACAATTTCAATTTCCGTTCTACCGATTCAATTTCGATTTCGATTCAATCAACGTCGACTTTGACTTCAAATTTATTCAATTTTATATTCACTTTCACTTAATTCAATTTCAATTTATATCGATTTGGAGTTTGATTTTTCAAAAATATCCATTTAAACACTTAACAAAATAATCCATCAATATTCAAGTTTAAATCCAAATTTCAAATATGGTTCAATTCCAAGCTCGATTTCAAAATATCATTTTTATATCACTTTTACTTAGTAATATTCAAAGCTCGAATTAAGGTTAAATCTTTATACAAATCAATTTTCGAAATTCAATCATATCCCGATTTTTTTTAGTTTCCAAAGTCTCCACTTTAATTATTTAAAAATTTCTTTTAACCAAAATTTATTTCAACATTCCAAACTCAAAATTTCGATAAATTCGATTTTTATAAATTGATTTCTATTTATAACCTTTAAATCAAAACATTTAAATAAATTTCAAATCGACGATTTTAAAATTATTAATTTAGCCAATCCGGTGTCCGTATATAGTTTTCTATCCTATGGCCAAGTGATTAGTTATTTCAATTAAATGTCAGGGATGAATATATATCACTTAAATCCAATCACAGTTTCATATGTATGCATAACAGGATATATATAAGCAAATAAACATCCAAACATCTAAATATCAACCAATAGCATCCATCGAAATACATCATCCAATAGACAATAAAATTCATGGCAATTTCATAGTTATCAATGTCAGGTAATTTTAATCGCAATTCAATTTCAATTTCAATTTAAATTTAACTGTCAATTTAATTTTCAACGGTGAATTCAAATGACAATCTATATGACAATTAAATTTTTATCAAACAACGACAAATAAAATTCATATCACTTCAAAATATCAAATTTAACTAGCATAAAGATATTTAGTACGTTGTGAGCGTTATAAAACACTCACCTTGATTTTCGATTTTAAATCAAATCGAACGACGTTCGATTTAACCCAAAATTTTCTCTAGCTCCAAACGATTCCAATTCCATAGCATAGTGCTCGTCCATACGATCCCAACGCACTTCGTCTCGTCAGTTTTCGACCTCGTGGCAGAAAGATATCATATTACAAAGTTAATACGATTTTTATATAAATTAAATTTTATATTTTCTTTAATAATTTATAACCCAGACCGTTGATTTCTTTCCCACGCAATCCAGGCCGCATCCCCTTTCGATCTCACGCACGAACCTCCCCAGTAAACATCACGCGCTCAAACCCATCAAAGCCGAACTAGGGTTGAATTTTGCGACCAAACCATCCACTTTGGCGACGATCAACAAGCGCTATACTGAAGTCCATCACCTCCTCTACCTTAGGTATGAGCACCACGAAGCTCGGCCTCCCCCAAAGGCCTAGAAACGTGTGCGAACGGCAGGAAGTCGCGGCCGTATTTCTCCTCCATCGATGCTCCGATGACGATCTCAGCCGTTGGATAGGTAGTTCGTGATGTGCTCTACACTTTACTAGTTGGAAGGTTTTCGATTCGATGAGCGGATTTGAAGAAATCGAGGGGGAAAGAAGCTTGATTTTCGGCCATTGGTTTGAATAAGAGGCGGCGGCTGCGTTTTAACCCTAGGGTATATTAATTTTTCAAGAAATGAATTTAAAGAATTTATAGAAATTTCTCGAACCACTATTTATCCCGGGTTTCCGAATTCCGATTTACGCGCGGTGACCAACGTTTCTAGGGTTTATCCCGCGTTCCGGACACAATGGAACATATTTCGGAAGCTAATTCCATCGTATGTGAGACTTATAGCGATAAACGATCAATTTAAATTAAATCGATTTAAACGAATTTCTAGTCGTTTTGGCTTGCACCGGACAAACGGTAAATCCGATTGACACAAAATTTGAAACCTTACAATAATATCATATTACAGATCCGAGAAACTGGTTTCATCGAAATCCGAGACTGTTTGAAAAATGACTATTTTAAATCGTTAAATAAATATTAAAACAATTTCAATGCGTTTCGAGCTACCACGATCAAACGACAACTCCGATTGCTACGAAAATTGAAATCCGATAATAAAAAATTATTATGGATCCAATGGAACTAGTTTCGTCCAATTCTGAGACTGTTCAAAAATTGGCTATTTTCAGTCGATAATTAAATATTAAAATATTCAATTTTCACAAATAAATTTTAAATTCAGTTTTAAAAGTTCTATAACCTCACTATAACTCCAATATGATAAAATAAAATTTTACAAATCATTTTTAATCATATTAAACCCGTTATTCAATTATCCAATAAATTCCAATTTTAAAATCTTATTAACCCATTATAATCCCGATATAACTTACATTCACTTTGGAAACCGATTTGAATCATATTAAATCAAATTTCAATTATTCACTCTATTATCATATATTAAATTTCAATATCAAATTAATCATATAAAATTCGGAATTTTTATTATTCAAACATTTGTAATATTAAATTTAAACGATTTGATTATTCTTAAATCACTATCTTTTGAAATATTCAAAACGAACTTAAAATTTAACTTTTGAAACGAATTAAGATTATAGAACAACCATTTCCATTATACGGTTATTCAATTCCCATTATTAAATTATTCAATAATATTCAAATATTTAATTTAAACAATTTCGATTATCCAATTATTCATTATCTTTTGAAATATTGAAATTGAACTCATAAGAATCAACTTTTAAAACCAATTCACAATTTAGAACACTATTTTCATTTTACAGTTATTCAATTATTCAATAAGTTTTAAATATTTAATTTAAACCATTTACCTGTTCAATATTCAACATTTGATTTTAAATAGATTTTACTTATCAATCAATTACTCTATTATACCCAATGAATTCAACATTTATTATCCTATTCCACTATTGATTGCAAAGGCATTCACTAAGTAGCTTTTATTTTTCATTACTTGGATAATTAATATTGCAATTCATTCCAGTTATTATTACCATACATAAATTACATTTTTTTTCTAACCTTAAATCACGAAATCTTATCAAATTAGCAATTTTAATTATCGAAACTTTATGGGTCGTTACACTCTCCCCCACTCAAAACTTTTCGTCCCCGAAAAGGAAAAAGAAGGAAAAAGGAACTAAGTATAGAATTCAACATTAGGTATATTTATCTCAAAGTTACCAACTCATAAAACAATGAAATTCCATTTATAAAGTCATAACTACTCTTTTACTAAGTTATTCCAAACGCCTTTCTAACTTTAAAGCTAGTTATCAAAACAAGTTATAAATTTTCAAAACCTGAAAATTTTTCTAACACGCGGATTTTACGGAAAATTTCGGCAGAGTCTCCTTTGCGCGGCTCGATCGGTACAACTACAAAACGCCTCTACGGGCCCCAAACCAACAAAAGAAAATCAAAAGCCAAGTGGATCATCAAAAATCACCAAATCCAATGACAAAATAAACATGTACCTTATATTTTTATTAGCGAGCATATACAACTAATATAGAGCGAAAGCGATCTCCAACTGCGAAGCAAGCGCAATCCGCACCTACTAAACACTCAACAAACCATGAGAAACATGCATACATGAAAATAATATCAATATACATCATATAGAAACATAACAACTACATGTGCCAACATAGAAAATGCAACAAACAACAAATGCATCCAACAAATCAATTATCATCCAACTATCATCCAACAAATCCATAATCAATCAATATAAATTCACTTCTCATTAATATTTATTCACTTGGTTTTAAATTTTAATCACAGTTGATTCATTAACGTAGGATTTTACCAACATTCATTCTCAATTCAATTAGCTAACATTTACTAATTTATATTTACATTAGTTCACTTCCAATTTGAATTAATTTAAATTCTTTTAAATTCATTTAACTTCCAATTTGATTTCAATGACTTATAGATTCCAATTTCATTAATACTTAATGAATTATATACAATCAACTAACAATCATATAACAACCAAATCATGCCCAACATAACCAAATTATTAATTTTTTTACATTCAATTTGGTTTATCTCTTTCAATTCCAATTTATTCTTAGCCATACCAAATTCTTTTGTTTACATTTACTTCATATTCAGTTTCAGTTAATAACCAATTTATTTGCGGAACATTTTATAAATGCAGAACATTTTATTAGTCATCACTTTAATGTACAGTCATTCCATAAAAGTCTAACTTCTTATATATGACTTTTCTTAGTTGATAGTTATCTCAAAAGTTGCAAATTTATCTTCACATATTTGGCGTCTTAAATTTCCAATATTAACTTTAATTAAGTTCGTAAGCCGTACATATACCATCCGTGAGCAATATCAATCTAATCGCTTATTCGATCACACAATTTCACTTCCAACTAGTATCATTCACACGACTCCCTAGTGCGGACTCAGATTTGGTTCCTTGATTGGGAACTGTCACTCTCCTTTCATAGCCATATACTATGATAGAGAATTCCAGAATCAAATTAAAAATCCATATCTAGGGTTCGCCGTCGAAAATCGTGTGAAAAATCCTAACTTGGATCGATATAAATCATCTCGAAATTTTGTGCTCGAATTTTGGATCAAATCGTTATGCAAATAAATTAATATACGTACAATCTCACGTATTACCTTCCAATGGATTTCTATCCAAATTTATCTATACTAAATTATTTTATTGACTTCTATTTCTTTTTTTTTCACTTAATTACTCACAATCCATTATTCAGTTAGTATATTCATTTCTTTACATAGAATATTCTTCAACATTATCTTTTCTTAAACATCATATCATAGAATTTGCCTACTTAAGTTCATTTTAGACATTCTATATAATTTTAATTAAATTCAATTTCATCTTCCAGTTGATTCTTAGCTATAAGAAATTCCTTTGTTTATATTTACTTTAATTTCTAAATTTTAGTTAATAACAAATTTCTTTATGGAACAGTTTATTAACCAGCACTTTAGTTTATTAATCATCCTATAAAAGTCTAACCTCTCATAAATGACTTTTCTTAGTTTATAGTTATCTTAAAGGTTACAAATTCAATTATTTTTTCTATGCAATTTATATTTATTTTCTATAATCAATTTACAAAAGATATTATACAATTCATTTGTCTTCTTTCTTAAGTTCACTTGCTTGTTCCATTTATCCATTCATCATTTCATGTTATTATTTAAGTATATAACCTTTTTCTCACAACCAAATTTTTATTTATATACATTTTAATTCCTTTTTGGTTTTTCCTTACTTGTATACTTCAATTATTTTCAGGTTCTGTTTATTTGTACAATATCTCATTACATATCCAAAACATTATTTCAACTTCTTAATATTTGGTAAGTCATATTATATGTTATTAGAATGCAAATTCGGTATTATACAAATTTATAGAATTTCATTTTCTAAATTAGAATGTACACAAATTTGATTTATTTAAATCCTCTTTACCTTTCAACTTTAAAGTTTCCCAAACAATAGCTTAGATATCTTAATCCTCTTATTTTATAAATTCTGGTTATTCACATTTCATTAAAATAATTAGAAAATTATTAATTAACAGAACTTAGAAATTTAAATGCCCGGTTCTTTCCAAATCGTTTGAAATAAACATATACACTTATATCCCTTTTTTTTATATAACAAATCACACCTTTAGAGTTTAAACCAAAACCCATTTACCCAAAATAATTTCGAAGAAAAGCAAAGCTTCTTTGAAGTCTCCCCACTTTGAGAATCGAAAATGAACGTCGATGATGCTGTGCAGTCATCACCGAAATTATTTTTCAGCAACATAAGAGAAGGGTATAGAATTCATTCCTTCTTAAAAATCCTTTCAAAATATTTCCATAAACAATTTCCAACTAATATTACTATATATTTCTTCAAAGCTTTGAAAACTATTTTTCAAAATCTCCGGGTCTTAAATTCAATATTTTCCAATTTAAATCTATTTTAATTTATAAGTCACCTTTATAAAACATTCTTATAGGATTTTCTTTCTTAAAACATTCCACAAGTGTTTTATCATTGTAAATTTGGTAATTCACCTTATTTATTAAATTACAATATCCAATTTATGATAATAACCAATATTTTCATTTCTAGCAACCAGGTAAGCTTGATAAGTCACAATAAATTTTGAAAATAATTCTTTATACACAAAATATAATTAGGGCAAAATTATTCCATTTACCAAATTTCAAAACAATACTATGTCGAATTGTTTTGTTTAAGTGTTTAGAGATCCCTATCAATGACGTTAATTACTCGTATTGAACAGAATCCATAAGCCACTCAACAAATCAACCAACACAATATAAAACATTTTATATCACTAACAAGTACGCTCTCTCATATATATACACTCAGCGACTCATCATAGGGTATAACTACCCTATTTATAAAGAGTCAGACCCCACAAAACTAAGGTTATCGCTAAACCAAAGCTCTGATACCAACTGTAACGACCGGCCTTTTTGGACAGTTTAAACCGACGATCAAAAACACATGTCGATTCCAAACCATTCAAAAGGGCATATGGTTATTGGGGTAAATAAGAAAAGAAAAGAAAGAGAAATAAAGGAAATGGAACAACACAGAATCTCGCACCGGAACGATAAAATATAATAGTCAAATAAACAGTTCATGAGGTTGTTTACTATACTTTGACAATTATTTATACAACATTTATCAGAGTTTACATATACAACAGAACAATTAAAATAATGCAGCAGATAGCATGATGCAAGGGTAATAATAGTAATAGTATACCAAATCTCCGTCTTCATCCTCCAGAATAGATCTTCAAAAATCTGAAAACTCAGGACTGACCCGAGCGTAATAAAAAGACAAAACACTCGAGTCAAGACTAAAATATCCTTATGAAATTTAAATCAATCGTAAATAAATATGAGTGTAACGGCGTCAGAGATGTTTACGGGGTTTGACATCTCATATCCAGTGTCAACGTGTGTGCAATAACTCAAGAGATGTTACGGGATTTTCCATCTCTTAAGGATCCGTTAAACTATCTACTATGTAGTAATGTACGCTAAGTAGATAATTCCTATCAGTAATATAAAGTATCAAAATAGCGTTAAGGCGTTACCATAATCTCCCTTAACACATTTTTATAATGTCATGGTCTGTACAGCACCGTAAGCCCCACCGTAAACTGGTGGTTATCAGAGGGTATCTCATAGGTATAACACAAAATCAAACGTAGTGGTCGCGAATAGGATAATCAGTATGACAAGGTACATGAGGCGATACCAATTAGGATACTAGTAGTTGCGTGATCTGGACTGATGTTGAGCATAGCCAGCAGCTACCCCCAACACCGCGAAACAACACTCCCAAATCAAGGGTGCACCCAAATCGAATCACAAATGTAATAGAAATGGTATCGAAGAAGCGTGTCCGCTAGAGGTGGCGAACCTTAATGGCCCGGCGCGGCTCCTGTTTTAGTCATGTCAGGGGTCATCCAATAATCGTTCTCTTTCTTCAGTCAACGCGTTCACCAAACCATCCACTTCATTCTGGATCAACACTCCGCGTATAATAGTTATTAAAGTGGTTTTCGGTATCGACAGAGAGTATGTCCATATCCGATCCCGGTCTCTTTAATAACTACGTATTATTACACTGTTGGCTCTTTTACATTTCAAATCGATTCATAATTGATATCAAAATATCATATTCGCTTCAAAAATCAAATCCATTTCAATTACCATCGTATCCATTCGAATGTAAGATTTCGTTTCAAAAATAAATTTTCGCATCAATATCTCATTTCGATTTCAAAATCATTTTGAATTCAAGATCATTTCGAATTTCAATTTAGGTCGCAACTTCATTTAATCCAATTCGTATTCAAATTCAAGATTTAAACATAAACATTTCACCTTATTAACCAGTTTGGAATTTTAGAAAATAGTTTTAAGGAGTTTAAAAGTAGTTTAAATAATTAAAATAGTTAAAAATAATTAAAATCTTAAAATGGATTTGAAATAGATAAATTAATTTAAAATAATTTAAATCGAGTTAAGAAGATTTAACATAGATTAAAATAGTTTAAGTATTCAAAATGGTTTATATGACTGAGTAATTTGGAAAAGAAAATAAAACAGCTTCAAAACCAAACCATTTCAATTATAACTTCCCAATTCAAAACAATTTCAATTTCCGTTCTACCGATTCAATTTCGATTTCGATTCAATCAACGTCGACTTTGACTTCAAATTTATTCAATTTTATATTCACTTTCACTTAATTCAATTTCAATTTATATCGATTTGGAGCTTGATTTTTCAAAAATATCCATTTGAACACTTAACAAAATAATCCATCAATATTCAAGTTTAAATCCAAATTTCAAATATGGTTCAATTCCAAGCTCGATTTCAAAATATCATTTTTATATCACTTTTACTTAGTAATATTCAAAGCTCGAATTAAGGTTAAATCTTTATACAAATCAATTTTCGAAATTCAATCATATCCCTTTTTTTTTAATTTCCAAAGTCTCCACTTTATTTATTTAAAAATTTCTTCTAACCAAAATTTATTTCAACATTTCAAACTCAAAATTTCGATAAATTCGATTTTTATAAATTGATTTCTATTTATAACCTTTAAATCAAAACATTTAAATAAATTTCAAATCGACAATTTTAAAATTATTAATTTAGCCAATCCGGTGTCCGTATATAATTTTCTATCCTATGGCCAAGTGATTAGTTATTTCAATTAAATGTCAGGGATGAATATATATCACTTAAATCCAACACAGTTTCATATGTATGCATAACAGGATATATATAAGCAAATAAACATCTAAACATCAAAATATCAACCAATAGCATCCATCGAAATACATCATCCAATAGACAATACAATTCATGGCAATTTCATAGTTATCAATGTCAGGTAATTTTAATCGCAATTCAATTTCAATTTCAATTTAAATTTAACTGTCAATTTAATTTTCAACGGTGAATTCAAATGAAAATCTATATGACAATTAAATTTTTATCAAACAACGACAAATAAAATTCATATCACTTCAAAATATCAAATTTAACTAGCATAAAGATATTTAGTACGTTGTGAGCGTTATAAAACACTCACCTTGATTTTCGATTTTAAATCAAATCGAACGACGTTCGATTTAACCCAAAATTTTCTCTAGCTCTAAACGATTCTAATCCAATCCCATAGTAGTGCTTGTCCATACGATCCCAACGCACTTCGTCTCGTCAGTTTTCGACCTCGTGGCAGAAAGATATCATTTGACAAAGTTAATACGATTTTTGTATAAATTAAAATTTATATTTTCTTTAATAATTTATAACCCAGACCGTTGATTTCTTTCCCACGCAATCCATGCCGCATCCCCTTTCGTTCTCATGCACGAACCTCCCCAGTAAACATCACGCGCTCAAACCCATCAAAACCGAACTAGGGTTGAATTTTGCGACCAAACCCTCCACTTTGGCGACGATCAACAAGCGCTATACTGAAGTCCATCACCTCCTCTACCTTCGGCATGAGCACCACGAAGCTCGGCCTCCCCCAAAGGCCTAGAAATGCGTGCGAATGGTAGGAAGTCGCGGCCGTGTTTCTCCTCCATCGATGCTCCGATGACGATCTCAGCCGTTGGATAGGTAGTTCGTGATGTGCTTTACACTTTACTAGTTGGAAGGTTTTCGAATCGATGAGCGGATTTGAAGAAATCGAGGGGGAAAGAAGCTTGATTTTCGGCCATTGGTTTGAATAAGAGGCGGCGGCTGCGTTTTAACCCTAGGGTATATTAATTTTTCAAGAAATGAATTTAAAGGGGCTATTTATTGAAATTTCTCGAACCACTATTTATCCCGGGTTTCCGAACTCCGATTTACGCGCGGTGACCAGTGTTTCTAGGGTTTATCCCGCATTTCAGACACAATGGAACATGTTTCAGAAGCTAATTCCATCGTATGTGAGACTTATAGCGATAAGCGATCAATTTAAATTAAATCGATTTAAACGAATTTCTAGTCGTTTTGGCTTGCACCGGACAAACGGTAAATCCGATTGACACGAAATTTGAAACCTTACAATAATATCATATTACGGATCCGATGAAACTAGTTTCGTTGAAATCCGAGACTGTTTGAAAAATGACTATTTTAACTCGTTAAATAAATATTAAAACAATTTCAATGCGTTTCGAGCTGCCACGGTCAAATGACAACTCCGATTGCTACGAAAATTGAAATCCGATAATAACAAATTATTATGGATCCAATGGAACTAGTTTCGTCCAATTCTGAGACTGTTCAAAAATTGGCTATTTTCAATCGTTAATTAAATATTAAAATATTCAATTTTCACAAATAAATTTTAAATTCAGTTTTAAAAGTTCTATAACCTCACTATAACTCCAATATGATAAAATAAAATTTTACAAATCATTTTTAATCATATTAATCCCGTTATTCGATTATCCAATAAATTCCAATTTTAAAATCTTATTAACCCATTATAATCCCGATATAACTTACATTCACTTTGGAAACCAATTTGAATCATATTAAATCAAATTTCAATTATTCACTCTATTTTCATATATTAAATTCCAATATCAAATTAATCATATCAAATTCGGAATTTTTATTATTCAAACATTTGTAATATTAAATTTAAACGATTTGATTATTCTTAAATCACTATCTTTTGAAATATTCAAAACGAACTTAAAATTTAACTTTTGAAACGAATTAAGAATATAGAACAACCATTTCCATTATACGGTTATTCAATTCCCATTATTAAATTATTCAATAAATTCCAAATATTTAATTTAAACAATTTCGATTATCCAATTATTCATTATCTTTTGAAATATTGAAATTGAACTCATAAGAATCAACTTTTAAAACCAATTCACAATTTAGAACACTATTTTCATTTTACAGTTACTCAATTATTCAATAAGTTTTAAATATTTAATTTAAACCATTTACCTGTTCAATATTCAATATTTGATTTTAAATAGATTTTACTTATCAATCAATTACTCTATTATACCCAATGAATTCAACATTTATTATCCTATTCCACTATTGATTGCAAATGCATTCACTAAGTAGCTTTTATTTTTCATTACTTGGATAATTATTGTTGCAATTCATTCCAGTTATTATTACCATACATAAATTACAATTTTTTTTCTAACCTTAAATCACGAAATCTTATCAAATTAGCTATTTTAATTATCGAAAATTTACGGGTCGTTACAGATTGTGAATACCCGGATTGCAAGGGATTCTTCGAAAGTGCCTTTGGTTCTGTTCGAACCCGGGACAGACTTGTATGGTTGTATGTCTGACACTACACTTTGAGATATAAAGCAGATTTCTTTCAAATACATGTCTGTTGGTGGTGGAGAATTTATTCTCTTAGCTTAACACCCTTCTCTGAGACGCACGAGCTTAGAGGTTATGTAGTTGAAGGTTATCAGCGATAAAATCCCAATTTGGTAGTGTGGCATGCTAAGTGCTGCTGTGTGTTGATGATCATTGGTTGATCATTTATGATCAAAGCATGGCTTCGTGTGAAGCATAGCTTTGTGGATGGAACCTCATCGAGCCTCAAAACCCGGTAATGGTCAAAAAAGGAATGATGCGGCAAGGTTTCAGGGGTAGCTTCCCTAGGGTGTGACCGTTCCTTCTGGAAAAGGGTAGTATCATGGTATGGAGCCCAGATACTTATTCATGTGGGCACTGTAGTATATTTATTACTGTGTGATGCCGTTGGTGTTGAGAGGTCTCGGATAAAGGCCCCAAAGGACCGGGGGTGGCATATCTGTAGGTATTACTTCCGGGCAGGGAGGAACCCGGCCTTGTGTTGGCAGAGAGCCGGGTAGGTTCTCGGGGCGTCCTGCAAGAGGCGTTCCCATGTGGCAGTAAAAAGTTCCTTAGCCTGACCATTTGTTGGAAATCCAATCAAAACAATACGTGCCTTGTACGGTTTTAGTTGTAGAACTGTCATTTAAGATGGCAGCTATAGCTGGCATAATGTAATGGTACCTATGCTGGCTAAGATTAATATTATACTTTCGAAATGTTTTCCACTATGCACTAATAATAATATCAAATTGGTTTTCGCGTATCAAGCATGTTGGACTATCATAAGGAGAAATCTCCTCCAATTCTGCGTTTGCATGGTGTGTGTGGCGGGAGGCCTTATGGTAGTTTCAATTTCAAAAAGCATTGCAGATTTCAAATTTAAATCTTTTGATTTTTTTTAAAGACCAAATGTTTTTGTTTGCTCACACCAGTCTCATGACTGACCCGGAGTTTTTCTTCCTTTCCTAAACTCTGGGTGTCCATAATTTTCACACGGGCAGTCTAGAGTTTGATTTTGTTTTCAGAGAGTTGGGTTTATAGTTTATCTGGAGCTAGTTCAGTCCGTGGACGACTGACCTTGCTTATCTTGGTGCAATCTTGATGGTGGATCGAGCTTGAAGTTTTGGAGCTTTTGGATCAGAGTTGCAGTATTGGGTTCTATGAAGACTTATCTCATATTGTATCGTGTTCCGCTGTATTCTGTATTGTATATTCTCTGATATTGATGATTATCATTGTATCAAATTGATGTATCGGATATTGTATTCATTTTGTATCAGTGATATCATCTTTTATTCCACTGTGTTATTTATTATCTAATGGGTGTTGCAAGCTTCCGCGATACGAATTTGATGTTGTTTGTCGGACATGGAGTTCGGGTCGTGACAGAATGTTATTCGTTTTATGTTGCTATTGGAACTCTTATCCAAAATACTTATCTATTCGATCAATTTGAATTTTTTTTATTTTTTTGCATATTCTTGTCTTCTACTTCCATTTTATATTTTACGAATTCATCATAAATATCTAACTTTTGTATCAAATAGTCATGTTCTTATTTGTAAAAATTTATCAGTACATTTAACGAAGTGGATACATTTTGATATCATTGACTTAGGACTGCATACGTCCATATGTATCAATCCGAAGAGTTCAATAACTCTTTTGTTGTTCCCACTGAACGTATGTTTTGCCCTTAACATTTGGAGTAAATTCATAGGTACCATATGATTCATAATCATATGACTAAAAAATTATTTTATAAAAATACGACTTAGACCATAGTTCTAAAACTAATTCTTAATTATATTAGATGCTTCTATATTTTCGATAGCTAACACACCACTATTGTTATAAAAACTAATATTATCATCGAAATGCCAAAACAAATTTATATTTTATAATGAAGATTCATAATATTCATATTAAAACAAAACAACATCCATGTTCGATCAAAATCAGAAATAGTTATTATTTCATAATAATATTCGACACACATGAAAGTAATATTTCAAAACTTGATGCGTCTACTAGCGAGTGCCATATAGTATGCTTATACTATTTTCGTTTTTATAATAACAACATTAAAATATGAAGTTTCATTCAATAAAGTTACAACGTACTATGGACTTTTTTTTTTTAATGTAACTAATTTATAACCGAGTGTTTTAGATCAAAATTTTCAAACACAAGAAATGAATCTTATAGTATAGAGAACAATTTTCTATAAAAAAATATTTGAAATAGAAATCATATTTATTATTCCCTATTAAACATTTACAAATATTTTAAACAATTTCTTTTTTCGATGTCTCCTCATAAAGCAGATGTGACCTTTTCACTCTCTTCATCCTCACTGTGCCAACATTATAACAATTCTCAAACGTTTCGCTTCCTCTTTCTAAAAGTCAAACCCGTTCAAAGGAGAAATCTTTTTCTTTAAAAATCAATCGGATTTGCTTACAAAAACACATTCAGTCCTTAACATTTTAAGGATATCAAATACATTTCACTTAAGTAAAAATACCAAAATTGACATTTCAACGATCGAAATCCTATGTTTATCTGTAGTTCTTGGCCTAGTGTTGTCTTTAACACAACAAGGTCCTTATTATATTCAGTGATATTAAACACTCGATCTCACACTATGGTTTGCTTTCTCATTTAGATTGAAACCTTTTCATTAAGATGTCATATAATACAAACGTGACTGTTGATCGTACAACTTTTGTATCAAATCAAATATGAATCAAATACCCATACTCTCACAACACAAGAACAAGGTTATTTGTAATAGTTATAACCGTTGTGATTTAAGTTTAAACAGATGAATTGTGGTTATCGTGTGCCTAGCAAATTTTTATCACAAAAATTGTAAACGTTCTTATTGTTTCTAAAGAAAAAATTGTAACAGTAATAATTATTAGATTTTTTTTTAATAACCATAATAATCATGTCTAATAGCTATATAGAAAATTCCAGCTTACAAGTTTCACATAAAATTTTCAGCAAATTTCATATCGAAGGTTCAACTATATAGTAGCAATTATATAATAAATTTTCACAACATATATATATACGCATAGTATCACAACCTGTAAACAAACATTTAAATATCACAATTCAACATATAACCATTTTTCATACATAAAAAACATCAAAATATCAAATAACTTCATAGTATCACAACCTATAAAAAAGTCAAGAAGCTTAACACAACACAAGCGATAATCGAGTTAAATTACAAACCCGACTTGGCAGTCAAACCAAGCTTGGCTTAAATTTCCATTTTAACCTATAATGAAATATAAAATTGTCAAACTTTGATTTTGAAATCGAATAAGCAAAACAGCTAAATTTCACAAAAGATGAGCATATAGAGAAACATACCATCCAGCTATTATCGATATAGTCTAATATCTCCTTTACTTTACTTCTCACTTGAGACTTCGAGCTAGAAGGCGTAGATGGTCGTATTACCAAAACAGTAAGTAACAACAAAAACATAGTGTAAGAATGTATGAAAAACGTGCACACGGATGCGCAAAAATAATATACTGATAACAAATAGTAAGGAATTCTGAGGCTTGTTTCAGCAATCGCCTTAAATCTTCATTTGTAAAGCTTTCTAAGATATAACAGAATAATTTGCACGAGGTTGTGATGAATATGTCTACTCTATGATTTGATAATGCTTTGATTTGAGAATAGAATGAAGATGAAAATGAAGCGAAGAAAAAGGAATAAAGAATGTGATCAGTATTCCTCTCCTTTTATAGTCTTTAACAGTTGCGTCCTCTCAGAAGGTTGCATTTGTTTTTTTGAATCAAAGAGTCGTCTACAACACCCAACATTTGTTTCTGTTTGTCAGTCATTTGCAATGCCCAACGGTCGTTTCTATTTGTCAGCCTTTTGCAACGCCCAACAGTCTTTTCCGTTTGTCAGTCATTTGCAATGCCCAACAGTCGTTTCTGTTCGTCCATCATTTGTAATGCCCAACAATCGTTTCTGTTTTGAGCAAACAGTGGCATCCATCCATCACCAACAGTCGCATTGTCTGAAACAGTCTTGTCTGTTCATCATTGTTTGCGTCTATTTGCAAAAACTACTGTTCAAAATAGGCTTTGTTTTTTTAGGAAAAAGATAGCAACACATTAGACCAAAACCTAAACCCAAACCCGAACCCAGCCGGCCGGTCGATCGAACTGGCGGGCGGTGCGTGCACGTATTTAAACTATGGCCATATGGATCCTCTATAATGACCCGCAATTCCGCACATTTCAAACTGACAATAAAACACACATGTCCAACTCGAATTAAATGAAAAGACTAATATTTATGGGAAACAAAAAAAAGAAAGAAGAAAGAAGAGAAGAGATAAAGAAAACCAACAATACAGAATCTCACAATGCAGTGGAACAATGTATAATATAATATCAATGATCTATACAAAAGAGAAACTGTAATATATATACATCAATCAAAGTACAACAACAAATCAATAATCATCAGCCCGGACAATTATAAAAATCTTTCCTCACAAATATTGATAATTTTAAAACAACTAATGGAGCGAAAAATAAATATATACGTGAATAAGACTTGAAGACCTCTAACCCGTTTTTGGAAGTTCCAAAGCATCCAAACTAAGTCTATAAATATACTCGGTCTGACCCAGGCATTGGAAGGAAATAACGTCCGGATCAGTCTGGTAAACCAGCATGAGAAAATACATCTCAATTGGATTTTAAGAGTTATATAAAAACCATTCAAAATAAAGGTATCTCATATGACCAGGACACACATAAACATGGATGGGTTTTTACCTCACGATAACAAAAAAACTTCATATAAAATCCTCAGATATTATAATAGTGTATGGGATACAAATACATATTAATTATAGCCGAAAGTGTTACGCTAATTAAATTCCAACATAATAGGTTTACAACCAAAACCATAAAAGCGCGTATTGGAAAATGGATTCCATACAATGACTGATAAGGGACTACCTTCCGTACAGTGTATTTCTTGAGAAATGTACTAAGGTTCAACATTATGATCCTTTGCATCTGGCAAGACTGGCCTATCGGATGACTCATCTGGTGTTGAAAATAGAACCAAATATGGCATCACTCGGGTTGTTCGCGATCTGTCCGCGGCCACAGAATACACAACAAAACCTGAAATATAGAGGGTAATCTAGAAAGGTGATGATAATACCCTAATGGTTGCGAACCATATAACCTTACAACATATTATGTTTAAGCCATTTTCGGGTGTAAGACTTAAGATAACGTTTACCTCTTACAAAACATATACTACTTTGAATGCCACGTCGCCATTTTCAACTACACACTAATTAGTTTCCATAAAAGTACAACTTTTGAGCTCATATGTCTCAAAAAAGGGTGTTAAGTGCAAGATGGTTATATCATACACCACCAAACAGATGCACGTTTGTAAAAAACAATGTACGTGGTTCTTAGAAATGCAATGTCAGACATTCATTCACATAAGTTCTCCAAGAACAGGACAAACCAAAAGCACTCTCCTACTACTTCCAATTGAGAATCAACCCTAGAATTAGTAGCGAGCAGTCCCTGCAACGAAGATTTTCAAAATGAAGCACTACTACCACCATATATGGAATCGCAGGGACTAATGGCAAGCAACCCTACATCATGTAAATTTCTGTCTTCAAAAATCATCACCTTCAATCAATTTGCACTTTCGAATGCATATGTTGGTCCAAAGTGGTTTTCGGATAAATCCGATCCCGGTTTCTCTAGATCAACAATCGATAAGAGGCCCTTAATCTCATAAGGAAACCAAGTCTCGTAGACTTATCACATTTTCAAATCTTTAATTGTCATCCTTCGGCTAAGAAGGAAGCTCGGTAGATTGGAGTTCCATAGTCACTCCGCCCTACTCGAATCCTCATTCTTAACATCAAATGATAATCAAGCCTACTCAGTTGGTCTCGTATTAAATGCACGACTAATCAGTTCCCACACAAAGTAAAGAAATCAAAAATGACCAAAATACAATATAGCACACAAGCAGTCATTAGGCTTGTTTTTTAATTAGTCTTTTATTAATTAAACCATTTTCCAAATATTTATCTCAGAATACCTCTAAAAATATATTTTTCAAACCATTTTAATCTTTCGATATCTGTAAAACATTTCCATACACTTGTTCCAACGATATAAGTACATTCACAAACCATTTCGTTTTGAAATCTTAGAAAATATCTCTATATACTTAAATCCGTATAAGTATATTTACAAATCTTTCGAGGAAAGCTTTATATTTTCCAAAACACGTTTTATTGTATCAAAACATATGTTTTGTAAAACATCGTTACGACAACCTAAAACAATAATGTAAGCATTCGACTATTTATATTTATATAAATCTCATATACTATATACAAAACTTCCTTTTGGAGATCACTTACTATAAAAACAATGTTATAGTTTGTGCCTTCCTCGCTTTCTCGAAATATCTATCAAACAATAAATGTTGAAATCTATGTCTTCGTCCATTTGTACATTTTATATCATCTTTTTAGAACCATTTAACTCCATTTGAGAATATCACTTTCAAAACATTCCTTTAAAAGATTATTTTAATTTTTAAAACGTGAATTTATTTTCCCTATAACAATCCATATTCAAATCTCAACATAAATCATTCCCACTTTTATAAAAATATGCTTATAAATCTCTATTCTATTTTATAAAACTTCTCTTTACAAAATCTCTTTATTTATAAAGTTCCATTTATAAATCCATTCCTTTATAAATCTCGTTTGTTTATAAAATCCCATTTATAAATTTATTTACCAACTATCAATTACAAATACATTTTTAATATTTATAAAACTCCGTTTATAAATCTATTACTTTATTTATAAATTATTACTTTTATAAATCTTTTATATAAACCATTTTAGAAATATTTGTTTTAGATTATTTCTATCTTCTTTAAAACGGTATTTCCTTTATATTAAAAAATGGACTTATTTATTAAGTTTTTAAATGCTTTATAATACAATTCAAAAATCTCTATCTAACATATTTCACAAACTATCAATTTATAATACGAAAAAATCATACCTTTTATTTTATTTAAAATAAACTCCTTCGATTAGTAATTCAAGAATAATTATTAAAATCATATATTATTTCAAAATTTCTTTAAAATCTTTTTATATCAAAATCTTCAGTTTATATTATTTTGAAATACTAAAAATAAGGCCAAGAGCTACTATAGCACTAAACAAGCAAAATCATGTACATGCCATCCAATATGGCATCCAGTGAATCATATATCACAATATATGAAAAGTAAAATCAACAGTGGTGAGGAATCCTATTGGATCCCTTCAACCTACCCCTCTGATCACATACAACATATAATCACATAATAAAGGTCATCCGCAATTGGACGGGTACATATAAAAAAGTCATCTGCTCCAAGGGCGGGAGTACATCCAAACCAGTCGATAAAACAATAAATCATCTTAATAAGCAACAAACAAGTAACAATAAAAATATTCACACTTATATAGAGGTGAGGTATCTCATCAAAATTCTACTTATCACCGAAACGTTCCGGTTTGAACTAAATCGAATGGGCGTTCGATTTTAGGCTAAAATTCTACGAGTTCTAAATTCCACCAATTCAATTCCATAATGTAGTATTCATCAATAAAAACCTAACGCGACTGATCGCATCGAAATCCAATCTTGTATGGACAAGATACGGATGTTAGAATATTTGAGTTTATTTAAATTTTAATTTAATTAAATAAATTAAGTTTAAACGTTAATTCCTTCCCTCCATCGTTCAATATCCCAGGCTATGATGACCCGGAATTTTTAGGCATTTGAAATTGGAATAATATTTTCAAGTTAGTTTAACATGGATTTCAAATATCAGTTTGAATTTGGCGATTAAATTTATTGAATATAATAGTTAGAGATTGGGTAAAATATTTAATCTTGAGTTTTAAGCTGATAAAAATGTTTCAAAGGCTTGTAAAATTTATATTGATAGTAGCAAAGATAGTAAAAGAGTTAAAATTTGATTCGGAAGTGTTTTGTTAAGTTTTGAAATTTTATCGTTTAAATCGATGTTTAAAAATAGCTTTCCGAGGCACAGTCTTGGAATTCGACGAAACCAGTTCCATTGGATCCATAATATTGTATTATTATCAAATTTTAAATTTTGTAGTGTTTGAAATTGTTGAGTAATCGTACGGTAAGTGAACGCGCTGAAATTTGAATCGAAAATTTAATATACTAACCGGGTTCAAAAAGCTATCTTTTCCATACGATCGAATTAGGACTCGAAACCTTTTCCATTGCGTTTACAATAGGGGTATAACATTATAAACGCCTGGCAGCACACCTTGATAGGTGGTCAAGATTTTGAGTTGCATTTTTCGAGATAATTTGAATTTGAATATACATATATTTGTATGTATTAGTCAAACATTCAGCAGTATTCTTTCACATCTAAACTTTTTGCTTTCTTTTCCATTATAGTAGCTAACCTTCTCGTGCATGCTATTTCCTGATCAACATCACTTCTTTATATCTCGCGTCTTCTTTGTAAAATATGATCGAAGAAATTGCCGAGTCTTTTTCTTTCTTCGTTTTTAATCTCGTATCAAAATCAAAACAAAGAAAATGGCCGAAGCCCTTTCGTTAAAAAAAAGGGGAAACTTCACTGCTTTCGTTCGCGCAATTTCAACTCTTCTTTTCTTTTTAAAATTCATTTGTGAGACATAATATTGGCGATCAATTCAAATCACCGTCCCCCATTAGCTCGCGTTCGGGTCGCGAGGCGGCGCCATGGGGGGATTCGATCAACGATGAGGGATGGCGTAGGGGTTATCATTGATGGCGCGACACAAGCTTTGAGGAAGTAGGATGAACGCGACTGCGTTCGATTTATCAGAGGGAGGAGTGATTTGACTCGCGATGCCGCAAAGCTCTTATTTCGACGACAGCGTGATCTGGGGTTCATAGATCGGTGGTGGACGTAGTGGCAATTAGGCTCGACGACATAGTCGATCGTGGGTGGAGATCTCGTGACGAGAGTGGTTGATTACGCTGCCGATGTTGTTGATCTGCAAGGCGAGTGGGTGGGGTTCGCTGCCTTCGTTAGAAGCTGAGAGGTATTAGTCATTTTCTTTAAATTTTTATTTACAACAGAAAATAGAAAATTATATATCCAACAGGAAATATTCATACAGGTTTGAATATGTATTGATAAACAATAAAGTATATATGGATAAGGTTTTTTAAAGTAAAGTAACTTGGTCTGTTAAGCAATTTGTTTTAAATATTAAGTTAATCTTGATTTAATTTTCATATAGGTAAAACAGAAATTTTTATAGATTTTGGAAAATATAAGAATTTATATAAAACAGATTTTTATAAAAATCAATATAGAATATTTTTATATATAGAGGTAGTTACAATGGAAAATAAGTATATATATACACCTATTTTAATTTACTAGTTTATTTTAAAAATAATGGATTTTGGAAATTTACTTGTTTATTTACTTGTTTACTTTATTTTAGTTGCTAAAATATTTTTAAGAGGGAGATTATTGGTTCAAAATAAATTATTAACTAATTAAATACAATTGGAAATGTGTCGAATAAAAATGAAAATTGGATTAAAATAGTTATGGTTTGTTTTGCAAATGAAATCCAAGTGAGTATGAATGAATAATGGCCTTGGATATTATTTAATGAACAGAATATTGAATTTAGAGTTAAAAGGGACTAATATGATGAATTAATGCGAACCGAAATGGATTTGACAAAAGCGAGGATAGGATTTATTTCAAAATGGAAATGAACTTAAGTTGTTAAATTAAGTAAATGTTGAATGAAAGACGAACTCTAATAGAAGTGTGGTTTAAATAAGTTGAGAAATAATTATTGAATGAAATAGCCTGGATTGTTTTCGAGCTAAATAAATGGTTGTGAATGAATTAAAAAGGAAGGAATTAAATATAAATTGAGTTAGAATCAATTTAAATTGGTTATAGAACTTAAGTAATTATTTATTCACATGGATATCATCAAATTGCATAGAATGAATTGTCGTTTGACGTAAACGAAGGTAATTAAATTTCTATGAGTTGATAGAGATTAAATAAATTGATTTTAAGATCAATTGAAGTGAATATGAGTTTGTTTGGCTCAAAAAGAATTGAATGTAAGCAATTGGTTGTAAACAATTAAAATTAATGTTGGAACCCTATAAGTTGCTTATAAATATTGTTTAACCTGCATTGCTTATAGAAACTCGTATGTTTACTAGTTAAATATGTAAAATGTTGTTAAGTTACATGATTTTGGCACTTACATATTTGAATTGAGTAAGTACAGGTACCGGGGAGCCATTTGGCTGGATTTGATCGCGCAGAATGCTAAAATAATAAGCCGCTTGCTTAAAAATGCTAAATAAAGGTATTCCTATGCAATAAAAATAGGAAATATGAACTGTTTTTGTTTTTTCGACCGTGTGGGTCGATGTATATATATTTATATCTCTTTTCAAATTGCAAAAGCTCCTCTGTACAAAGAAGACCCTGTCAAAATTTTCCGAAAATTTTGGGAGTTAGAAATTTTTTGAAATTTTTGGGAAAATTTTTGTTAGCGAAAAAACTATTTCAAATTGGAAATTGAAATAAATTAGTGGATGAAACTAATTTAAAATAATGATATGAATCAGTTATAAACGGAAGATAAAAATTCGATATTCAGAGTGAAGATAAATTGAATTCATATGGAAATAGAAGAACCAATTTAAATAGAAGTAGATATAAACTAAAGTGGTGAAGTGAAAATAAATATAAGAAGCATATAAAATACTTATATTGAACTTAAGAAGAAATAGTACAATTCTTAAGTAATATGGATGTCGGGAGAATATATTGAATAAGCAATTTGAGTGAAGATTTAATAAAAACGATAAGCGTTGATAAGTGAATAGAAATCAAAATGAACGTGAATAGAAAGAAAATTGATATAGTTGATAATCAATTGAGATAAATACGTAGGATGTACGTATATAATTTTATTCGCATAGCAATTTGATCCAGATTCGAGCACAGAATTTCGAGATAGTTATATCGATCCGAATTAGGATTTTTCACTCGATTTTCGACGGCGAACCCTGGATATGGATTTTGATTGATTCTGAAAATTCTCTATCATGGTTATGACTATGCAAAGAGAATGTTGGTTTCTGATCAAGAAACTAGATCTGAGTCCACACTAAGAAGTCGGGTGGACGATACTAGTTTGGAAAATGAAATTGTGTGATCGAGTGAGCGATCGGATTTGGTATTGCGTACGAATGATATAGATAGATCGTACGGGCTTAAATGGAATGAATATTGAAAATTTTGTAAAGAAATGTATAAAATGATTTTGAATGTTATGATTGGATATTATTGCTAACTAGAGTATATAGGTATTTAAGAGCAAGAGGAAATTGGGTTTTGATTTTAGAAGGTAAATTTGAATTGCTCGACAAAAAGGTATGCGTTTAAATTTCCGTATGAAATTTGATTGGGTTTTTGGATCTAGCCACTTGGCCTTTTGTTTTTCTTTTGGAATTTGGGAGCACGTAGAGGCATTTTGTAGTTGTACTGAGCTAGCCGCGCAAAGGAGACGCTGGCGAAATTTTTCAAAAATTTAGGGAGTTAGAAACTTTTTGAGAAAATTTTGATAATTCAAAATTTGGTTTTAAAATGAAATTTGAATGATTGAGCAAATAGTATTGTTTGAAAACTATGGGAGAGTTTGGGAAGTGTTTGAAACTGAATGGTTTTAGGGAAAATAGTTAACGGGTTGTGGACCATTCTTCTTAACTAGTAATTTCGGGGACGAAATTTTTTTAAGGGGAAGGAATGTGACGATCCGGAATTATTAGGCATTTGAAATTCAAATCACCATCCCTCATTAGCTCGCGTTCGGGTCGCGATGCAGTGCCGTGGGGGAATTCGATCAACGATGAGGGCTGGCGTAGGGTTATCATTAATGGTGCGACACAAGCTTCGAGGGAGTGGGACGAACGCAACTGCGTTCGATTTATTAGAGGGAGGAGCGATTTGACTTGCGATGCCGCAACGCTCGCGTTTCGACGACAGCGAGATCTAGGGTTCGCAGATCGGTGGTGGGCGTAGTGGCAATTAGGCTCGACGACATAGTCGATCGTGGGTGGAATCTCATGACGAACGTGGTTGATTACCGCTGCTGATGTTGTTGATCTACGAGGCGAGTGGGTGGGGGTTCGCTGCCTTCGTTAGAAGCTGAGAGGTATTAGTATTTTGCTTTAAATTATTATTTACAACAGAAAACAGAAAATTATATATCCAGCAGGAAATATTCATACAGGTTTGGATATGTATTGATAAACAATAAAGTAGAAATGGATAAGGTTTTTTTAAAGTAAAGTAACTTGATCTGTTAAGCAGTTTGTTTTAAATATAAAGTTAATCTTGATTTAATTTTCATATAGGTAAAACAGAAATTTTTATAGATTTTGGAAAAATATAAGAATTTATATAAAAAAGATTTGTATAAAAATCAATATAGAATATTTTTATATATAGAGGTAGTTACAAAGGAAAATAAGTATATATATATACACCTATTTTAATTTACTAGTTTATTTTAAAAATAATGGATTTTGGAAATTTACTTGTTTACTTTATTATCGTTACTAAAAGATTTTTAAGAGGGATATTATTGGTTCAAAATAAATTATTAACTAATTAAGATTTATGAATGGTAACAATAAATTGTTTGATTATCTCAAATATTTACAAACGATGTTATGTTTATACAAGGTTATAACCCAGGAAACCAAGTTGAAATTGAAGTGCACTGTAAACAAAATAAAGGTAAGTTAATCTCACTCATCTGGGTTATTTAAATTTGAATGGTTAAATTTAAATAATTGGTTGAATGATTGAATTGATTTGATATGCTATATTATATATAGTAGTATATAGTATATATTGGAGTGATTGATTTCCCTCATTATATAGCGGATGAGACCCTGTACGCCGCATAATAGCGGATGATTTGATATGAATCCCATATACCGCGATATTCCACCTCGAAGTGCAATTGGTATTGTGCTAACATCTGTGGATGTAGGGAAACAGGTTGGAGGGATCCAACTGGATTCCTCAAAATTATTTAGATTTGTTTAATATTCCGTGTTATGAATATCTGATATTCTGTGATGAATTATATTTGGAATATTGAATGCAATGGTTTGCTTGAATATATTTCGGTACACTGAATTATCAAAATATATAGAATAGGATCTTTGAAAAGAAAATAAAAGAGGAAATTTTTAAGTTAAATAATTATAGAGAATTGAATAAATTAAAGAATGAACTGGAAAAGAATAAAAGGTGATTTTAAAATTCTAATAAATAAATTCCAAGTATGGGAAAGGGGCTTTTGAATAAAAAGGGGAAATAATGAATTTTACAACTTAAGTGATGTTATTCAAAGGAATGAAAGAATTTACTATAAAATTCAAGGTTTAAAATTTATTTAAAAAAATAAAGAAGAAATTTGGAAATTCTGAAATTGGTATGTTTCAATTAAAAGATTTTAAATCATAATTAAGAAATTAAATCTGAAGTTAATGGATTTTGAAATAAAAAAGTAAGTAAAGAGATTTATTTCGAAATGGAGTAAGTTGGAAATCAATCTAGAAATTGATTTAAGTGTTTGAAATTGGAAAATTTAAAGGTGAAGTAACATATCGATGAATATTTGAAGAATAAATTCACGATGGGAATTTATTAAAGAATGGGAAAATTTTATTTAAAAATGGTGATTTATTTTTAAAGGATGTGAAGAGAAGTATATTTCCCTGGATAGCTAAGTACGTTTTCGAAGTAAATTTTTAAATATAAGTTAAAAGTTTTGATGTTGTTTTAAAAAGCATGTTTTAGAAATTTTTTTATTTCTAGATGTTTAAATTCTAAAGTAAGTATTTTCTTTTAATCTATTTATAGCAGTAATTATTTAAAGGAGACTTAGTATTTTGTTTTAAAAGTTAGAAATTCAGTTTTATATTGTACAAAGTAGTTTTATTTTAAATATTCTTAAAGTATATTTTAATAAGTATTAAAGTAATTTTTAATTTAAATGTTTAAAAGGGTATTTTATAATAAAGTGTTTTAAATTATTTTTAAAAATCTAAAGTTTTTGTGCTTGGTGTTTTCAATAGAAATAAATATTTGGGAACTCATTCCATGAGAAGAGTGTGGTTTGAAAACTATTTTCAAAAGGGTTGAAAAGTGAAAATATATCTTGTGAAGATATTTTGAAATTAATAAATAATTTGGTGAAATTATTTATGTTGGATGGTTGTTTGTGGATGTTAATTGATAGTAAAATAACCGACTATCAATATTGGCCAATGCGCTAATCGTTTCGAAGAGACAGGGATCGGGATTTATTTCTCGAAAACCACTTTGATCCGGTTTATACGTTTTCGTGAGGAAGACGAGTTCGGAGTCGAAGATGGAGCAGTGAAGTGCAAGGGTTGGTCGCTACTAATCCTGAGGATGATTCCAAAATGGATGTAGTAGGAATAGTGCCTTCGGTTCCGTTCGAACCCGGGACAGACTTGTATGAATGAATTCTTTCGGAACATCTTCAGGTGGACGATGTGCATTCTAAGTGAAACGATCTAAAAGGTAACGCTTAGCCTCAAGCCTCATCAACCGGGAATGACTGAAAATTAGGGATTATGCAGCAAGGCTGGGTGGGTAGTACCCATTGGGGTAAGGTCATCCCTGTCTAGATGTCCCTTTTTATTCAGCTTGGTGGTGCGGTTGTTGAACCCAACCGTTGGGTGATCTTACTCGGGATTATCCAGTAAGGGGTAGTATCGGTCTTGTATTGCAGGGGATTGGGAGTAATCCTCGGTACGGTGATCTAGGCCACGTACTATGACAGGTGGTACCCCAGTGCCTAGTCATTAGTTGGTAATCCATTCTCCCTACGTACCTTTTACGGTTTTTGTTTGTATAACCCACTTTGTGGCTAGTAGCTAGAATTTAATCATGTAATAATTTCGGCTATTTTAATAAGTATTTGTAAATAGACCCTATTATAATATCAAAGGATTTTATAAGAAATGTTTTAGCTATCGTAAGGTAAAAACCCGACATGTTTATTTGTGGCGTGGTCTTACGAGATGCTTTTGTTTTCAAAAGGATTTTAAAACTTTAATAATCAAATTGAGTGTGATTTTCTCACGCTGGTATTCACCCACTTTGTGGCTAGTAGCTAGAATTTAATCATGTAATAATTTCGGCTATTTTAATAAGTATTTGTAAATAGACCCTATTATAATATCAAAGGATTTTATAAGAAATGTTTTAGCTATCGTAAGGTAAAAACCCGACATGTTTATTTGTGGCGTGGTCTTACGAGATGCTTTTGTTTTCAAAAGGATTTTAAAACTTTAATAATCAAATTGAGTGTGATTTTCTCACGCTGGTATTCCAGACTGACTCGGGTGTTATTTATCTATAATGCTCGGGTCAGACCGAGTATTATAGGATGCATGATATGATGCTGCGGAGGTCAGGAGACGAGCTGGATGGCGATACGTACTGTCGTACTTGATTATTATTCCGTTGTTTATTCAGTTTTGAGGACAAGTTTATATGACTGTCCTGTTGTATATTATTGATGTTGTTGAACTCTGATAATATAATTTGATGATGTATGTATAAACAGATATAGTTTTCTTTATGTAAAGATCTGTTATTATCTATTATATTTTATTCCGCTGCGATGGTTAGATTCTGATGTTGTTTTCTATTTTCTTCTTCTACATCTTCTTCTTTAACCCAAATGGTTTGTATTTCCGTTTATCTTGAGTTGAGTGATGGAGAATAGTGTCGACTCAAGGCGTACGGAACTGCGGGTCGTTACACTGGCCGTGCATTTCCAAAACCAAAGTCGTGACTTTCCTCATTCACTGCCATGCGCCTCTTGCCGCCGCCGCTAGCTCGTCGAAGATCGCCTCGACCAGCCGCCCCCAATGCCGATGGTCCAACCTCCCTAGCGCAAGAACGAGTTAAAAAAGTAAGCTCCAGTCGTCGCATTCAACTAAGCTTTGCCGCCGCCACGCCACGCCGATCACCAATCCCACCGTACATCGTCTACATCTCCCCTAGCCGAGCAATTATTCAACTGAGGTTGAAGCCTAGATTAGCCTGTGGTGGCTCCGATCAAAGACGATCATAGGATGATGGACGTTTAATGGCTGCTAGGGTTTCACGAATTTGGTTTAGGTAAATTGAATGCGTTAAGGTCCTTTTATAGAAAAAATTTCAAATACTATTGACGTAAAAATATTTCGAACTCCAAACGAGGCATGCTGCCTGGTGTTCTATACTAAATACCCTCATTCCGAACATAATGGAACTAGTATCAGAATCGAATTACATCATATACGGAAGTAACTTTCAAAATCAAATTACATTAATTTAAATTTCTTTAATTAATTTTGACGCGTTTCAAGCTTGCACGACTAAATGATACGTCTGACTGCCACAAAATTCATTAACATACAATAATCCACTATTATTTACCCAATGACACTAGTTTTGTTAAAATCCGAGACAGTGCCATGAAAGGTTATTTTTAAATGTTAATTAAAACGAATAATTATCAAAACCATTCTTATCATTTTAATTATAAATCAAAGTTTACACTAACCATTTATTACTTAAAATTGCATTTAAACAATCTTCTAAAATCCATTTATTCACATTAAATTCCTATATTTGAAATTTAAACTGTTTGACTTATAAAATTAACTTTTCAATATTTAAAATTAATTAGTTATTTCAAATTCAAATGACCAAAATCGTTGGGCGTTACAGACTTTTCTACTTAAAAGAATTTCATCCTTAAAATTGCCAAGGTAAGGTAAATGCCACAAAACTCATTAATTTTTCAAATATCAACTAACTGAAATAGATTATAAAATTTCCTAAGTCTTTAAAATTCATTCACCAATACAACTAATACCATTCCAAGTTTTAACGCAAAAATCAAATTTTTCTATCAAAAATTTTCAAAATTCTCAAAAGAAATTCCAACGCCTTAGATTTACGGAAAATTTCGTCGGCATCTAGTTTTGTGTAGTTCAATCGGAAAAATTTACATTGCATATAAAATATACATCTCATCTCAAAGATGAGGCATCCCATAGAGAAAGACATAAAGATAAGATATGTAATCCGAGATACCTTTTTTTTAATATTTGCAAGCATATACAATCAATATAATACGAAAGTGAGTTCCAAACGCAAAGCATACACCATCCATACCTACTAAACACTTAGCAACAAATGAGAACAAGTATATGGAAAGTAAAATCACTATATAATATAAACTAATGTAACCACCATACACAACCAAAGAAACCATCACACATACTTAATTAATAATGTTTACAATTACTGGTAAACAAAGTTAGCTAATCATATCACACAATCATAACAAAGCGCGTTAGATGTCCATAGACCATTCGTATGCAATATCAAATCCGATCGCTCTCTCGATCAAACAATTTCACTTTCAAACTAGTATCGCTCACTCAACTTCTCTAGAGCGGACTCTGATCCGGTTTTTGATTAGAAACCATCATTCTCCTTACATAGCCATATACTATATAGAGAATTTTTGAATAAATCAAAAATCTGTATCCAGTATTCGTTGTCAAAAATCGAGTGAAAAATTCTAACTCGGACCAGTGTAAATCGCCTCGAAATCATGTACTCGAATCTGGATCAAACAGTAATGGGAATAAAATGTTCTACATACAACTTATGTATTTATTTCAATTGGTTTCCTAATTATACCAAATTCTTTCTATTCGTATTCATTTTATTCTCGTTCATTTCATTCTTAGTATATTTCTTTTAATACTTATATCACTTAGGAACCATTCCATGAAATCATTGCTTAAGTTTATCATAAACTTTTTATAAAACACAATTTAATTTTATTATCACTTACAAGCTCAACTTCATATCCATTAAATCTCAATCAGTTTCATTTAACTTTCCTTAAGTTAAATTTCATTTTATAGCTCAATTTCAAATTTTCTTTTGTTAACCAAAATGTTTAACCACTTTTCAAAGTTTGATTTTGCTTCCCATTTTATCAAATTTATAAGTTATATAAACTTATCTACTTATAATTTCATAAATCTTTGCTTAAGTTCATCCACATTCTATAATTACGACCTATGGTTATATAATCACATTACAACTTAAGTTTATATTTATTTCACACTCTTCTATATCCTAAGAGTGTATAAAATTTCCAACTTATCTCACTTAGTTGAATACTTAATAATTTAAAACTTCTTTTTAACCTACTATTTTTCGACTTATAAGTTACAAGAACTATTTTTTTCTTCATATTTTCACAAAACACTTAGATGAAAATTTTCAAAATTAAAACATCTTGATTTCAAAATAGTTCGAAATTGTAATATATACATAACTCCTTTGTATATCAAATCATACTTTTGATATCTAAAACAATCTTTGTTTCCCAAAACGAAGATTTATTTTACCAAAAAAACTTTTATAGCAAATCACTATAGTAGCAATTCGTCACTTAGAAACTCAAAAATGAACACCAGTGATGCTGCAACCATCACCAAATTATTTTCCAACGACCGAAATGAGTTCAATGCATTTTTATCTCTTTTAAATTCCATTTAAAAATATTTCTAATCAAAATATTTTCAAAATAACACTATTATTATTTCTTCCGAAACCTTTGAAAAAAAACAGTTTTCAAAATCACTGGGATTTAAATTCTCAAATTGTTGTTTTAAATCCATTTTATTTATAACCCATGTTTATAAATATACTTATTCAATTTCATTTTCCTTTTTATTTGTAAATTATATTTGTAAATCATGCTTATATAATTTTACTTCTTATATAGTATCATTTCAGAAATGTTGATTATTTTAATTATAATCAATATTCTATAGTTCACATTTTTAAATTCACTTTCTTATATAACTCATTTTACAAATCTTTATCTTTGTTTACGTTATAATAAACACTTTTATTAACATTATACCTTAAATCCAACCAACATATTATATATAACTATAATAATATCTGAAAAATTATTCCTTTATATATAAAATATAATCAAGATAAAATGATTTCATTTTACCAATTTCAAACCAACACTATGTCGAATTGCTATGCTCAACTTTTTTGGAATCCCTATCAATAACGTTAGTTACTCGTATTGACCAGAATCCATAAGCTATCCAACAGTTCAACCAACACAATATAAAACATTTTTATATCACTAACAAATACGTGCTCATACATACATATACACACACATACATATACATACGTGCATATACACTCAAACTCATTCTTGGGTGGTACTGACCCTATCTATAATGAGTACCCCACCAAGGCCTAGGTTTTCGCTAACCTAAGCTCTAGTACCAACTGTAATGACCTGCAATTCCGCACATTTCAAGTAGACAATAAACCACACATATTCAACTCGAATTGAACGAAAAGGCGAATTGTTAGGGGAAAGAAAGAAGAAAGAAGAGAAGGGAGAAGAGAGAAAGAAAACCAAATAACACAGATCACAACGCAGCGAAATAATATATAATATAATATCAATGATCTTTACAAAAGAGAAACTATAATATAGATACATCAATCAGAGTATAACAAAAAATCACTAATCATCAGCCTGACATTTATAACAACCCATCCTCATAAATGCTGATAATTTTAAAATGACCAATACAGCAGAAAATAAACATAGACGTGAATACTACTTTAAGACCTCCAACCCATCTTCGGAAGCTCCAAAGCATCCAAACTGAATCTGTAAATATACCCGGTCTGACCCGAGCATTATAAGGGAATAATGCATGGATCAGTCTAGTAAACCAACGTAAGAAAACACATCTCAATTTGATTTTAAAATTTATATAAAAACCTTTCAAAACAAAGGTATCTCGTTAGACCACGCCGCACATAAAAAAGGACGGGTTTTTACCTTATGATAACCAAAACACTTTATATCAAATCCTCTGTATTATAATAGTGTCTAGAATACAAATACATGTTAATCATATCTGAAATTGTTGCATTGATTATATTCCAACATAATAGGTTTACAACTAAAATCGTAAAGAATCGTATTGGAGAATGGATTCCATACAATAACAAGTAAGGGTCTATCTTCCGTATAGTACATATTTAGAGAAATGTACCTAGGATCAACATTATGATCCTTTGCATCTGGAAAGACCAGCCTACCTGAAGACCCATATGGTGTCGGAAATTGAACCGAATATGACACCACCCTTGTCGTTCCCAACCTATCTATGGCCATAACATATACAATAAAACCCGAATAATAGAGGGTAATCTAGAAAGGTGATGACCATACCCAAATAGTTGCGAACCACACAACCTTATGACATACCATGTATAAACAATTTCTGGGTATGAGGCTTAAGATGACGTTTGCCTTTCACGCAACATATTTTGCTTTGAATACCACATCGCCATTTCCAACAACACGGTAATTGATTTCCATAAGTACAACCTCGGAGCTCGTACGTCTCAAAGAAGGGTGTTAAATGCAAGAGGGTTTACCTCCCACACTACCAAATAGATGTACGTTTGTAAAAACCAATGTACATGGTTCTTAGAAATGAAATATCGGACATTCGTGCATACAAGTTGTCTAGGAACAACACAAACCGAAGGCATTCTCATACTACATCCTCTCGGAAATCAACCTTAGGATTAATAGTGAGCAGTCCTTGCTTTGAAGATTTTCAAAATGAAGTACTACTGCCACCAAATATACATACGTACATACGTGTATGCATATATATATATATATATATATATATATATATATATATATATATATCGAATCGTGAGGCTAGTGGAAAGCAGTTCTACATTATGAAGATCTCCATTTTCAAAAACCATCATCTTTGACCAATATGTAATTTCGAACGTATACATTGGTCTGAAGTGGTTTTCGGATAAATCCGATCCCGGTCTCTCCGAACCAACAATCGACAAGAGGCCCTCAACTTCATAAGGAAACCAAGTCTCGTAGACTTATCATGTTTCCAACTTTCAACTTGTCATCCTTCAGCCAAGAAGGAAGCTCAGTAGATTTACCATAGTCATTCCACCCTACTCGAACCTTCATTCTTAACACCAAACGATAATCAAGCCTACTTAGTTGATCTCGTACTAAATGCACGACTAATAAGTTCCCACATCACGTCAAGAAATCAAAATGGCCAAAATACAATCTAGCACACAAGCAGCCATTAAGCCTATTTAATTAGTCTTTTAGTAATTAAATTACTTTTAAAATATTTATCTCAAAATATCTTTATATATATATATATATATATTTTCAAAACCATATTAATCTTTCGATATTTGGAAAAAATTCCATATACTTATTCCAATGGTATAAGTATATTCACAAACCATTTCGTTTTGAACACTTAGAAAATATCTTTATATACTTAAATCTGTAATAAGTATATTTACAAATCTTTTGAGGAAAGCTTCATATTTGCCAAAACGCGCTTTAATGGGTCAAAACAAATGTTGCATAAAACATTATTATGACAAAAAAATTAGTACAGGGATTCGACTATTTATATTTATATAAATCCGGTATACTATATACAACACTTCCTTTCAGAGATCATTTACTATAACAATAGTGTTATAGTCTGTACCTTTCTCGCTTTCTCGAAAGCATATATCACAACAATAAATGTTGAAATCTATGTCTTCATCCCTTAGTACATTTTTAATCACCATTTTAAACCCATTTAACGCCATTTGAAAATATTACTTTCAAAACATTACTTTAATATATTATTTTAACTTTTAAAATGTGAATGTATTTCCTTTATAAAAATCCATGTTCAAATCTCAACATAAATCATTTCTAATTTATAAAATCATGTTCATAAATTTCTATTCTATTTTATAAAACTTCTCTTTACAAAATCTCCTTATTTATAAAGTTCTATTTGTTAATCCATTCAGTTATAAATCTCGTTTATTTATAAAATTCCATTTATAAATCTATTTGCCAAATATCAATTACAAATCCATTTTTAATATTTATAGAACTCCGTTTATAAATCAATTACTTTATTTATAAAATATTACTTCTATAAATCTTTTATATAGACCATTTCATAAATATTTGTTTCAAATTATTTCTATCTTCATTAAACTGTATTTCCTTTATAATAAAAGATGGATTTATTTATTAGGTTTTTAAAACCTTTATAATACAGTTCAAAAATTTCCATTTAACATATTTCACAAACTATTAGTTTATAATACAAAAAATCGTACTTTTTATTTAAAATAAACTCCTTTTATAACAATTCAAGAATAATTATTAAAAACGTATATTATTTCAAAATGACTTTAAAATATTTTTAAATCAAAATCTTCACTTTATATTATTTTGAAATACTATAAATAAGACCAAGTGGTCCTACAACACTAAATAAGCAAAATCCAATTTATGTCATCGAATATGACATCCAACAAATCATATATCACAATATATATAAAAAGTAAAATCAATAGTGGTAAGAAATCCTGTTAGATCCCTCCAATATGTCCATCTGCATCACATACAACATATAATCATGTAATAAGGGTCATCCGCAGCTAAGCGGGTAAATATAAAAATGTCATCCGCTCCAAGGGCGGGAATAAATCCAAACCAACTGATAAAACAGTAAATCATCCAAACAAGCATAAGTAAAAATATCCACAATCATATAAAATATAAGTGGGTCCTGAGAGGTAAGTTAACTCACCAAATTCTAGTTATCGTCAAAACGTTCAGGTTTGAACTAAATCGAACGGGCGTTCGCTTTTAGTCTAAAATACCGCAACCTCTAAATTTCACTAATCCAATTCTATAATGTAATGTTCGCCAATATGAACCTAAAGCAACTGACCGCGTCCAAATCTGATCTCATATGGACAAGACACAAATGTTAGAATATTGGAGATTATTTAAATTTTAATTAACTTAGATAAATTAAGTTTTAAATGTTAATTGCCTTCCTCCATCATTTAACAACTCAGGCCGCGCATTTCCAAAACCAACGTTGTGACTTTCCTCGTCCACTGCCATCGCCTCGAGCCTCCTACCACCGCCGCGAGCTCGTCGAAGATCGTCTCGACCATAATGCGCCCAACGCCATGGTCTGACCCCCTAATCACAAGAACGAGCTCGAAAACGCAAGCTCCAGTTGCAGCGTTCAACTGAGCTTTTCCGCCACCACGCTACGCCGGTCGCCAAAATCCAGTTATACATTGTCTACATCTCCCTTACCCGAGCTATTCTTCAGTCGAGGTCGAAGCCTAGATCTGCCTATGGTGGCCCCGATCGAAGATGGCCATAGGATGATGGATGTTTAATGGCAGCTAAGGTTTCACGAATTTGGTTTGGACAAATAGAATTGGTTAAGGTCCTTTTATAGAAAAAATTTCAAACACTATTCACGTTAAAACATTTCGAACTTCAAATGAGGCGTGCCATCTGGCGTTCAATATTAAATACCCCCATTCCGAACACAAGGAACTAGTATCGAAATCCAACTCCATCGTATACGAAGTTAACTTTCAAAATCAAATTTTATTAATTTAAATTCGTTTAATTAATTTGTACGCGTTTCAAGCTTACATGACTAAACGATGCATCCGATTTCCACGAAATTCGTTAACATACAATAATCCACCAGTACGGATCCAATGGCACTGATTTCGTTAAAATCTAAGACAGTGCCCTGAAAGGCTATTTTCATACATGAGTTAAAACGAATTATTATTAAAACCATTCTAATCATTTTAATATAAATTAAAGTTTACACTAACCATTTATTATTTAAAATCGAATTTAAACAATCTTTTGAAATCCATTTATTCACATTAGATCCCTATATTTAGAATTTAAGCTATTTGACTTATAAAATTAACTTTTCAATATTTAAATTGAATTAAATATTTCAAATTCAAATGACCAAAATCATGAATCGTTACATCCTCCCCCTCGTACAAAATTACTGGACCCTAAGGGCCAATATAGGTTGATGGGAAGGAGTATATAAACAAGAAAAACTTCTTTGTTTTTGACGATGTGAGACCATAACTTAAGTTACCTATGCAAGGATCTATAACAATCCCCCATACGAATGACGATATATGTCTCCCCCACACAAAGGGGAATATCACAAAGTACATATAGAAAAAATACTATGTCGAAGATAAGTAGATATTTCACTTTGAAATTTTCCGAATTAAAACAATTCGCATATACTTTGCTAATCGGTGAATTATTTCATCTTGAATTGTCAGCCATTAGTGTATAACCAGAAAATAAGCTTTACAAAGCCTTATTTTCGTTCACGTCCAATCTCTTGCTTGTATTCACTTTGGCCCTGAAAAAATTTGGTTCTACGAGTGTATTTAGAGAATTTAAAGCTTAATATTCTCATAGAGCCAACCCAACTTACACTAACATAGGTGATCGCATCCATAAAGAGTATCCTATGTATACTCTACTTGATGTATTCAAGATATGAACATCATTAAAAGCATAGCTTAACCTATTTAATATTTCTACAGGCATGCATTCTATTGTGCACCATGGAAATAGAGTATGACTAATTCCAAACAAATGCATTACTTCTTGAGTTACTCACAACTGGTTTTCCTATTAATCCTAGTCTGTGGAATCTCCAGTCGCTAGGATGGGTTCCCGTATAAAGTAACTTATTTTAGTTTAGGCTTTTAAACCTTACCCCCTCGATGCGCAGTCAATTTTCCATCTTGATAAACCTTTAGCAAAAGGATCCGTTGGATTATCATTAGTTCTTACATAATTAACAGAAATAGTTCCATTTGAGAGTAACTGCCTAATTGTGTTATGACATCGACAAATGTATTGTGATTTTCCATGATACACAAAGTTTTGTGCTCTACTTAACGATGTTTGATTATTCTAGTGAATACATATGACCGTTACAGGTTTGGGCCAAAATAGAATATCTTCTAAAAATTGACGAAGTCATTCTGCTTCTTCGTCAACTTTATCTAATGCGATGAACTCGGATTTCACAGTGGACCGTGCTATGCATGTTTCTTTAGTATATTTCCATGACACTGTTGCTTCTACGTGGGTAAAGACATAACCACTTGTTGATTTAGATTCCTCTGAATCTAAAATCCAGTTTGCACCACTATATCCTTCTAAGACGGCATGATATTTTCCAGTGTTCCTTCCCTCGGTTACTTGTATACCTACTTAGTCGCCTTACTGCATAAGCAATATTTGGTCTTGTGCAATTCATGAGTTACATTAAATATCCTATTAAACGAGAGTACTTTAGTTGCATTACACTCTCATTAGTGATTTACGCAGTACTTTCGATGGATTAAAAGGTATTCTTATCCTTTTGATTCCATAATTTTGGAATTTTTTAATCACTTTTTCTACATAGCGTGACTGAGATAATTCAATTCAATTAGGTAATTTTTATTGTTTTGATTCCCAAAATAACGTCTACAACTCCTAAGTCTTTAATATCAAAATTGTTGATTAACATTTTCTTTATGGTCTCTATAACTTTAATGCTGGGACCAAAGATTAGTATATCGTCCACATATAGACAAATCATCACATATGATTGTCCAACTTATTTGTAATAAACACATATATCACATTCAATTATACAAAAACCATTTTTCATCATGACACTATCAAATGTTTCATTCCATTTTTTCGAGCTTGTTTGAGTCCATATAATGATTTGACTAATTTAGAGACTTTATTCTCATTTCTTGAAATGACCCGACTTTTTTACCATAGAAAATCACATCATTTTTAAGAAAGAAAGGGATAGAAAGAGAAAAGAAAGAAGAGAAGAAAGAAACAACATCAGAATCTAAACAGCGGAATGAATAAATTATATTAATAACATAAACACTACATAGTTTACAACCACTATCAGAGTTACACAGATATACATCACATACTAGACAGTTATAAACACTTGTCTAGTTATACAACGCAATACAACACAAGAGAACTACTCAGAGAAATCAACACAGCGAAATACTATATATCTACACGCAGAAGCCTCCTGCTCCATTGCTCCTTCACAATTCGTCAAAGCTAAGCTGAATCCCTTAGCTACTCGTAAAAATTTGACCCAAGAGTTTAAGAAAACAGAATAAACTCCGGGTCAGACATGGGTCTAGTGTGAGTAACGGGTTAAGGTTGCTTAACTTTCAAAAACCTTTTGAAAAGAAAGGTATCACGTAAGACATCCCACACATAAACATGGAAAAGTTTTTACCTTATGCTAACCAAAACATTTTATAGGAAATTCAGTGATATTATAATAGGTCTAGGGTTTTCAAATAAATATGAAATAGCCGAAATTGTTACATTATTAAATTCCAGCTACTAGCCACAAAAGTGGGTAATACAATCAAAACCGTTGGCACTTATTTGAATTTGGATTCCATACAATGGCAGGGCTACTGGGGTAACGCCCGTCACAGTACGTGGCTATATCAACGTACCGAGGAGTACGCTCGCTCTCCTGCAACACAAGGCCGGAACCATTCCTTACTGAACAGTTCCGAACAAGACAACCCCATGGTTGTAGCTAGCAACCGCCCACACAGCCGAATATAAAGGAACCTCTAGACAGGGGTAAATCTCACTCTCAAGTGGGGGATACCCACGAAGCCTTGCTGCACCTTACTTGTTTTAGCCATTCCCGGTTGATGAGGCTTGAGGCTACGATTACCTTTAGTGAACATATCACTTAGAATGCTCATCGTCCACCTGACGATGTTCTGAAACCATTCAATCCATACAAGTTCGTTCCGGGTTCGAACGAAACCGAAAGCATTATCTCGTTACACTCATTTTGGAATCACCCTCAGAGTTAACGACGATAACCCTTGCACTCTGAACCACCATCTCGAGCCTGTAAGTACTATTTCTGTCAAACTCATCACGGAATCACCCCTAGAGTTATACTGACGAATAGTTCTTACACCTCGAGTCTTCACAAAGCTCCACCTTGATTCACGACCTAACGTTTAATTGGAATCGATGTGGTTTTCGGATATCCAAATATCGAAACCCGATCCCGTTCTCATCGAAATCCAAAGCGTGTCTTTTAGGTCCAAGTTGTTTTAAAGTTTAAAACAATTCAATTATCTATATACACACAGAAAGATAACTCACAAATCACAATTGATAATCAACATTATCAAACCAAACAAATGATCTGTATCAAAATAGGTAATCCATATCATCATTACAATAGATAATCTATATTATCATCACAATGCAACTAAGCATTCATACCACACAACCTATCTCATTTCTGAAATCCCAAAGCATCCAAGGCAATCAATGTCATTCATCCATACATAAGCAAAGATTTACTCGAACCACATCTATAATTAATTTAAAATGAATTAAATTAACTATCTCCATCTCTAATTAATTTAAAATGAATTAAATTAATTACTTTATTTTTAATTAATTTAAATTAAATTAAATTAATTACTTCATCAATATATATCTTGCTTACTCAACCATTTAATTGATTAAAATCAATTAGTTAATCATTCATTATTAATCACCTTAATTAATCACTCTTGATTAATTACTCTTAATTACATTCATGTAATTATCCTTAATTAATTTCACAAATTAATTATTCTCAACCAAACAGTAATTAACCTTTAATTACTTCAATTAATTAATTGTAATTAATTACATATCATCGATTAATTAATCATAATTAATCATCTTTAATTGCATCATTAATTATAATAATTAATGATCTTTAATTATACTTAATTAATTATCCTCTTAAATTAATTACCTTAAGCAATTAACCCATAATTATTAATCATCCTAGATTAATTACATTCAGTAATTAACTAACTTAATTACTTTATTTAAAACAAATTAATCATTCCTTAATTAATTTCTTAATTAATCCCTTGATTAATTACAAGTAATTATACTCCAAATTACTTCATTCTTAAACATCTTCAATTAATTACAACCTGTAATTATCAATCAATTACTTCCCTACGTAATTTCCAAATCATTAATTACATACAGTAATTATCTTTAAAACCCAAGTGTTTAAAATTAATTAAACTTAATTAATTAAAATAAACAATCACATTTAACTTAATTAATTACCTTAAGTAATTAATTTCTTAATTACTTTATTAAGTAATTATACTCAAACCATTCACAAATGATTATTATTAAATTAATTAATCTAATTAATTAAAAGTTAACCACATTAATTAATTGTTAAATAATCCTGGTTAATGACCTTCATTAACCCTTCTCTAATTATTTTCGTTAAATAATTAACTTAGATTAATTACAAATTAAATTATCTTTAATTATCCGTTAATTAAAGTCTAATTAATTAAGTGTTAATTGTCACTTAATTAATCCTTAATTGTTTAACTAATTATCCTTGATTAAAACTTATTTACTTAATCAATAATTTCTTAATCATTAATTTAAAAATCTAATTAATGATCTTAATTATAAATTGATTAACCCTTAATCAATATTTATTAAACCTTAATCAATAATTAATTAAATTAACTAACTATTCCTTAATTACCTTATTAATTAAATTAATTTCAAAACATTAATCTTAACTTAATTTCAAGATAAATCATATATTATGTCTGCTCATGAGTCCTCTCATGTCTGCTCCTGCTCCCCTTGTCCTTCCCCATGCCCCTTACGTACCTAGTATCTTCCCCGATAGTACATCTACCATCTCCCCATCAGCTCTGTCCTACCATCGTCCTCTTCTGATCATACGCCCCCTTGTCCCTTCGAGCCAGCCCTACCCTCCTTGGATTCCGCAACAAGTCCTTCTGCTGTCATACCTTCATGTTCTGTCACAGTACCTACTCCTCCTGTCCCTCCGCCACCAGTCCCCCTGATCCTCTTCCTTCTAGGCCTCCTTTATTGCCTCTTTCAGCCCAAACCATTGTCCCATCCCTACCATCTCAAGGTGAACAGAAATGGACTTCTCTATTTAAGCATAAGCAAAAGAATGCTGGGAAGTACATCCCTGTTGATCTGATTCCTGAGTATGAAGATAATTTGTTAGTGCCACCGAAGGATGTTCTAGATACTGGAGCCATGATCTGGAATGATACCTTAGTTGGTTTCTTCTTAGACAAGCCACTATCATATACGGCAGTCATTCAAAAGCTTAAGTTAATCTGGAAGCTTAAAGGATCTGTCAAAGTTAAATCTGATGGTATAGTATTCTTGTTTAACTTCTCTTGTGATGAAGATAGAAGTAAAATCCTTCAGAGTGACCCAGTAATTATAAAGAACAAAATGTTCATCATTAAACCTTATGATGCTGCAGTCAGTAATATCACTGGCTCTGTCACCGCAGTTCTTGTTTGGGTACATTTGTATAATCTCCCCTTATATGCATGGCCGCCACTTGGGATCAACTGGCTAAGTAGTCATCTAGGCAAATTACTATGTATGGACGAAATGACAGAGAAACAAAATAGATTGAGCTATGCAAAATGCCTAATAGAGGTAAAACCAGAAAAGGAGCTACCAGATGATTTCTTGGTTAAACTTGTAGAAGGAGGCTTTCAGAAAATATATGTTCGGTACCAATGGAGGCCAGATGTATGTGTACTGTGCAAAAAATTTGGACACACAACAGAATGCTGTGATGTTAACGATAAAAGTAGAAAAGACAAAGTGATAGAAATAAAGAAAAATGGCAGGAAGGTTAACAAGGAGGATACTGAAATTACTGACCACGGTAATAAAAAGTTCATTCCCTTCCAAAAGCAGAATGTTAGGAACTGGCAGAGAGTGAATAGAAAGAAAATAGAAAATGTAATAAAGGAGACAGAGAAGGAACTAATTAGAGGGGAAAAGGAAATAGAGGAGATTGAAGTAGAAATGAACAAAGTTGACGTTGATCATAATAATGAAAAGAGTAATAAGATAGAGCGGGAAAATGAGCAATGTGAAATTAGTAAAGAGAATGGAGAATTTAACATTGAAAATGAACACCAATGGATATGGACAAAGGAATAAGAACAAAGAAAAATGAGAAATCAGTAGTTGAGGAGTTAGTTGAAGATATACAGATATCAAATAAATTTGATGCTCTCCTTGAACTAGATGAAACTGAGACTACGAGAGAAATGCAGAATGAAAATGTTAAAGTAAATGGAGAAACTGGTGAAGAATTGAGCGAATTTCAAGAAAAAACAACAAGTGAAGCACAAAATACAATAAAACAATGGGAACAAAGCAACAGAAGTATGAAAAGAGTGAAGATACCAAACACAATACAAACCGAGCAGCAAGAACAGAATTCAGAAGGCAAATTAGCAATCAATAAAGGAATTATTGAAGGTGGAACAGATAAAGATAAAGGAAATGAAGAAGGTTCAAACACAAGAAGTAGGAAAATCAAGAAGAGTGAAAGCAAGAAAATCAGGAAAACTGATGAAACAAATGATAACATGCACAATGAAGAAAATACATGCACAACAGACCCAACCTATCAACCTGAAACTGTAACACCACACAATCAATATCAAACTCAACCTCATTTTTACTCCAACATCAAACCACCTATGGCCTATAAACCTCCTCCCAAATCACCTCCTCAATCCTTCCCACCCATTCTTCTTCCTCTCCAACCTTACCCTCTCAGCCACAACAGACCTCCCCAAAAGATGGAACAACTAACAATGAAGACACCCCACTTTCAGCAACTATTCCAAATTACTTGTCCTCGAAGCATGCAGTAACTAGGAGAATAAAGATAGAGATGCTCAATGCCTATGACCTCTAATGATTTCTACCATTGGAGCATGGAATATTCGAGGGGGACACAACATGATCAAGCTTGATCAATGTAAACAACTCATTAGTTCACATCAATTGTCGCTATTGGCAATACTTGAAACAAAATTAAATCTTCCACTGACTATCAAGGCAGCTGAATACATAAAACCTGAGTGGAAGATAATACACAATCCGAATGAATCTCCTTATGGGAGAATAATGATTCTATACAATCCCCTTCATCTCCAAATAACTCCAATCCTCTCCACTACCCAAATGATACACTGTCGTGCACAGGACATCACTGATAATACATCATATTATGTTACCATTATATATGCAGCCAACTCTGCTGCTGCAAGAAGCACCTTACATGCTGTCATACCTGCTCTCAGGCAGACCACACATCCATGGTTAATATTTGGTGACTTTAACTGCTGTTATAGCCTCTCTGATAGAGTTGGAGGAAATCCTCTGTCCCTAAGTGAGATACAACCACTTAAAACAACACTTATAGATGCTGATCTTGTTACGGTTAGATCTGTGGGTATGCAATACTCGTGGAATAATAAAAGAAGAAATGGTATCAGGACTTTTTCTAGAATTGATCACACTTTCTCCAATCAAAATGCCCTTCTTAAATGGCCTCTCCCTATACAACTACCTTCCCCCACCTCTCCTTTCTTATCACTCCCCTCAAATTATTCATCTTCGTGGAGTGGACAAGAGAGGAAAAACAAATTTTAAATTTTTTAATTCATGGGTTCTTGAACCTTACTTTAAAACAACTTTTATAAAAGCATGGAACAAAACTAAGAATGGAAATCATTTATTTGTTTTGCAGGAAAAAATTAAAGAAATGAAGGATGTCTTGAAGCATTGGGCTTTTAAGAAGTATGGTAAAGGTGATAGTTTGAGCACCTCCATTCTGGTGAAGCTTGTTGATGCTCAAAAGGCAATGATGGCTGATGTTAACAATGCTCATCTCTCTGCTATGGAAACAACACTGTCTCAACAATACTATGAAGCGTTAGCTAAAGAAAGTGATATGATACGGAAAAAGTCAAGAATTAAATGGTGGGAAAAAGGGGATAAAAATAGTGCATACTTCCATGCCAGTCTCAAAAACAAGCAGAGTAGAGAAAACATAGCTTCTATCATTGATAAACATGGTATTCTACAAACTACTAGTGATGGAGTTCAGGAAGCTTTTGAACAACACTTATCATCTTTGTATGGCAACTCCAACAATTTCATCCCTGATATTGATGACATCCCATATGATATCTTGCCTAGACTTGATGAAAATGACTTTAAATATCTTTGTTCTGAAGTTACCCATGATGAAATAGTTAACGCAATGTTCTCACTTAAAACTAACTCGTGTGGTGGACCGGATGGTTTGAATGCATTTTTCTATACCACATGCTGGTCTATTGTATCTACTGATGTATGTAATTCCATAACCCTATTCTTTAAGAAGAGTAAAATCTACAGGTCATTTAATTACACAAATATTGCACTAATCCCCAAGCTCAAGAATGCTCATGATGTTAAAGACTTTCGTCCTATATCTTGCTGTAATACAATATACAAGTGCATCACAAAGATTTTTGCTACTAGATTAAAGTATGTGCTTCCTAGAATAGTATCCAACAATCAGGCTGCTTTTCTTCCAGGTAGGAATATTCTCGATCACATCCTACTTGCTCACGAATTAATTAAAGGATATAACAGTACTAATACTCCCCTAAAAGCGATGTTGAAGCTTGATATCATGAAAGCTTTTGATATGTTGCGATGGGACAGCATTGTACGTATCATGGGTTATACGAATTTCCCCCCTCATTTTTTAGCATGGATTTATGAATGTTGCTCGATAAATGTCAGTGGTGTGATGAAAGGCTTTTTTAGTAGCAAACAAGGAATTAGGCAAGGTGATCCGTTATCTGCATACTGGTAATGGAGCTTCTTACCAGGATGATTAACAAAACGATACAACAAGGAAAATTTAAACTTCATCCATCGTGTAAAGACCCTCAAATCTCTGCTCTTATGTTTGCTGATGATCTTGTTTTGTTCTGCGCACCTGAGATCAATACTGTTCAGAACATAATGATTACTTTACAACAATTTCATGCTATGATTGGGTTAAAAGTTAATCTCCAAAAATCTGCTATCATCCTGGCCGGTGTGAATATGGAGCAATTTACTCAGATAACGCATATCACTGGTTTATCTCTTAACCTATCCACTGTCTCTTATCTTGGTCTACCTCTTACTACTTCCAAGATTACAACAAATCAATGTCTCCCTTTGTATGAGAAAATAACATCAAGAATGAACTGCTGGACCACTAAGAAACTAAGCCAAGCTGGTAGATTAACTTTAATCAAGTCAGTTATTTTTGCTATGCAAGTGTATTAGGCCAGAACCTTTGTTCTCCCCTTCAAGTTAATTAAGATGATTAGAAGTGCCATAATGAGATTCTTTTGGACGTGCAAAACTATGGCCAGATACCTTGCTCCGATTAAGTTTAGTACTCTTGAGCAACCTATGAACAAGGGTGGGCTTGGTCTATTCAACCTTAAACAATGGAATAAAGTAGCCTTTGCTAAACATGTTGACTCACTGTTTAATTGCCCAGACAGCCTATGGGCTAAGTGGTTAGAAAGAAACGTGATTAAAGGAAAGAGTCTCTGGAATATGAATAAGCCTCAAAACTTAAGCTGGATATGGCGGTGTCTCTTTAAGCTTAAGGAATATTTTCTCCCTCTTATACAAATGAACTCCGACCCAATATTCAGTGTCAACTTTTGGGATGATCCTTGGCTGGAGAAGGGATTCATACCGCATCGTCAACTATCCTACAATGAAATTATTCAAACTGGAGTTCACTTAGCAGCGAAAGTTAGGGATGTCCTCTTTACATTTCAGGGGGTACGTACTTTCTCTTCTAATCAGCGAGTTCAAATAATATGGGATAAGATAAGTAGATTCACCCCGATAACTACTACTTCTGCTAGAATTGTTTGGGGAGAGAAGAAGGTGATATATAAAATTGGTGATGCTTATGAATATTTACTGCAGAATAGTGCCAAACCTGCTTGGAAATGGTGGAAGTATACTTGGACTGCAGATAGTAGTATGCGTGAAAACTTAATTCTGTGGAAGGTGCTGAAACGAGTTATCTTAACTAAGGCGAAACTAGCGATTATGAGAATGAATATGAATGTTTACTGCTCATTCTGCTGTGAGCATCCTAAGACCGCTGAGCATTTATTTTTTGAATGCTCATTAATAAAGCAAGTGTGGACTGATATAATGATGAAGATTCATAGTACCGGTCCTTCTCATGACAACCTAAGTGAGTGGGATCGTATCCATGCAATGACGGGGGGTAAGCAGCAGCAAAAAAGAATCTTTACTATCGTGTTGAAGAGCTTTGTTAACGCTGTTTGGAGAGAACGTAATACTAGAATTTTTGATGCCAACAATGCAAAGACTGATGCATTATTCAAGCCTTGGATAATGCATGAGATTAAATGTTCCCTGGATATGCTCTTCACTTATGATCCAGGGATATTCATAAGATACCAGCTTTTGTAGTTGCTGTTGTATCCTTTGTGCCTATGTTGTTTTCCTGAAGTTTCTTATGTGTTTGTATCACTAATGTTCCCCTGTATTCTATGAGCTTATGCTCATGTTGTTGATTGTGTTTGTACTCTATAGTGTTGCAATAAATGGTCGGGGTCCATTCAACCCCATCGGCCATGCCAAAAAAGATAAAACATATCTTAATTATGTTTAAAAACAATTTATTTGAAACAAAGTACTTTTGAACTTGCTTTCAAATTTCATTTTAAATACAAGTTTTAAAATGAAATTAATTTAAATTTATCAAAGTTTAAACAATTTATAACTTTTAACATTTCAATAACTTCAATTTATATTTAGTTTAAATCTTCAAATCTAAATCTTCTTTTAATTTAAAAAATGAAGTTCAAATTTAACTTTTAGATTTCCAGATTTAAATAAAATTTCAAATCTTGCTCATATCTTAAAAACTTCATTATTAAAAGGTTTAAACTACTTTACCAAAATAAAGTAGTTAATTAAGTTCAAATTTAAAACTTTTATTTTTATTTAAAAACTGAGATTTTAAATTTAACTTAAATTCTAAAATTTAAACTTTGAATTTAAAACTTGAATTTAAACTTTCCTTAACATAAAAAAACTTTAGATTTTAAAAATAATAATAAACACAGATTTAACAGGTTTCTGTAAACATGAAAAATACAGAACAAACCCGAGACTTACATTAATAACTTCGAGTTTCCTACCTAACTTCTCTGAGTCATTCACCCTATAACTTCGAGAAATACAAGCAACATCCCCTGTAACCAAAACTAAACCCAAAACACTTCATCACCGTGCATATGCACGGCGACTCCGGCCATCATAGGTCGCCGTTGATGATTGCTTCTCATCAGAAACCAGCCCTAAAACACATCACGAACATCAAATCGAACCTCCACCCAAGAAATCAAAATCGAGTGTAAATTCCCAAACCTGGAAAACATAAATCAGGTTTCTGCTTCAAACCTGTCAACGGCCATCTCTTGCCGCTCCGTCCACCTGACAACTAGCCCTTCCAGCCTCGAACTCATCCACGACCACTCTAACACTTCCCAAAACATCATATCACTCGGTCACTCCTTCATCCCAAAATGTTCGATTCTTCATACCCCTTTCAAACTAGGGTTTAAAAAAATAAATTCAAAACTGCATCCTCTCAGATAAATTTTAACCCCATTAATGATTTTTCTAAGCATCTACAAACCCTCCTCTACTGCTCAGAAGAACCCCGAGCTTCCTCAGTCCAAAGATCATCAGAAAATGCTTAAATTCCATTTTAGTTCATTATCTACTGCAACTTTAACTATACCCTAAAAATCCCAATTCTTGATTCAAAAATCAAGTTTTTGTTAATGCTTTTTGTAGGATCGGTTTCACCCTAGAGGGGGGGTGAATAGGGTGATAGTGTTAATTATAAAAATTAATCGCGGAAGCTTATAAAATATTCAATTCAGATCACAGAATAGCAGCACAGATATCGTAGAATATAAATAACAGAAAAAACAGAACAACACAGAATTTACCCAGCTTCGGCAAAACCATGCCTACGTGCTGCCCCCAAGGTTTCTACTAAAAATTAGATCCCTCGCTTACACACGTAAACTCGCTATACCCGCTATTGACTAATCTAACTCTACGCTCAAAACCCTGCCACAACTCAGCCACTAAGTTGCGAATTCTCAAGCTACGCCACGTAGCTTGTCCCCTAGTCACACGACTAGAAATTTAAACGGTTTAAAAATGAAAATACAAAACAAAAAACAAATTAAAAATAAAAAAACCCTATTTTTAAATTCTTATCCCTTTATGTAAACAAGGCCGGCCCTCTTTAGTAATTCAGCCCGTCTTCTTTTATTTCCTTTGTTCGTGAAAAATTGGAGATGGCGGCCGTTGTTTCTTCGTGCGTTCTTCTTCCTTTTAAAAATTAGGGCTTTCGAAGCTGCGCTATTTGCTCGATCGATAGGAATTTGCGTGTTGCCTTGCTCGATCAATTCTTCGTTGCTCACTGCTGCTTCGATGAGTTCGATTTTTGCTTTGGTAAGAATTTATGCTTTTGTGCTTTTCGATTTTCGTATTCGAACTCATACCTCTATGCCGATGATGATCTGGGGCTTTTATAGGATTCGTTACCCTTGAGTTCCGTTCGTCTGATTGTTTCAAAATTATTGCTTTGGCCGTTTGATATTTGTTGAACGATGATGATTTATTTGACTTTGTCAATTTCGTATTATCGTTGCTTGGTTGACACGGTTTCGAATTGATATCGTGGTCATCACGATTTTGACTTTGATTAGAAACACGGCATTGATTTCCTTGATTACCCGTGACTTTCTCTTTGACTTTATTGTTACTGTATTCATGGTTTTGCTTCTGTGCATACTGTACTCGGTCGAGTTCATTCCCATTCTGTGGACCTGAACTTGCGTTTTATACATAAGTACATGCTCACTATCTTCTGTTCACCTGCATGTTTACTGTGACATTATTTTGATCAGTTGCATTGTTCATGTCATGTTGTTCACTTGTTCTTGTATATGAGTTGTTTCACTGGTGGCCTATGTGCATGCTTCACTGTTCTTTGCATTTGTTCATATGAGTGTGCTCACTGTTGTTTGTACCTGTGCATATATGTTTACTGAGTTTGCATTTGATCTTGATCATACTTCGGCCATATGTGTTCATCTGGGTTTGCTGTATCTTTGAGCACTGAATCATTTAAGCCTTTGTGCTTTGGTGCTGTGTTGAATTTGTGCAGTGTTGTACTTGGATATTTGCAGTTCCACTACTTTGTGCCCGAGCTTGCATGCTTCACGTTTGCTGTGTCACTTACAAATATTGATGCCTCTGATCATTTGACTGCACATTTGTAGTCTTGGTCTTTCACCGTGACATGTTCACTTGTGACTGTTGCTACACAATGTTGTATTTGGACTTGTACCTGTAATTGTATTCATGTATACTGCATTGTCGTCTTGTGGCAATTGCTTTGTCTCCATGTATTTCATGTAGTATGGGCATTTGAATATGCATTTGTGAACATTGTCGAGTCTGCACTGTGTCTTTTGTTTGCACCTGTTAGCCTGTCCCTTGTTTGGTTGTTTGGTGTTGGTCTGACTTGAACTTTCATTGTTGAGTTTGTTGTGTCACTTACTTGATGTGTTTGCACTTGTATCACTGTCTGGTATGCTGCAGCTTGTACTTGCATAGTACCATAGCTTCTCTATTGCACTCGAGTTTGGACTAGCTGTGCATTTTTCATTCCAGTGAGTTTTGTTTTGTGATATCCATGTTGCAACTGTTTTTGACATGTGAACTGCCATGATTGTTGCAGTCCATTTTTCTGTTGGTCTTCGTTTCATTCATGTCATGTTGCCTTGTGTTGAATCCAGTTTTACAGCTCGGGTTTGACCTTGTGCTCGTTTCGTGATTTTAAATATATTGCACGTGAGTTGAACCCGGCTTTTCATTTGGGTTTGACCTGTGCTCACCTGTCCCTGTAGCATTATCAAGTGTATATCGGTGTACACGGCCTTGTGGCATATACAGTGATACACTGTGTATGTCACAAGTTGTTCGTGTATGATGAATTCAAATTTAAATTATGATGAACAACCCAAATAACCGAGGCAAATCATATTTTCAAAAATTATTTATTTTTGAATTGCAAAAATATTTCTTTTTCAATTTTACTGCGTTAGTTTATATTTTTGCAGATTTCTCAGATGCTGGATTCAAACTGGAAGAAAGTTGAAGATAAATACGAGTGTGAGTGATATGTAGTCAGGTGCTGATGTAAATGTGAAAAAAAAATGTGATGTAATCAAAGTTGTATAGTTATAGTGAGAGCTTGAAATTGTACTATTCAAAATTGTAATAAATATTTATTTGAATAAAATATCTGTTTGAATTCAAATTCTGTGTAATTTATTTTATTCAACAAATATTTATTTAAACTATGAAAATAGAATAGTATATTAACAAATACATTTAAACGAATGCATATATGTTTATTATCATCAAACAAAAAATCATATAAGCGCATATTCAACACTTTTAATTTATGAAACTGAATTACAAAAGTAACATGTTTTAAATTTGGTTAAAATTTATTAAGCACTGATATTTTCTGCGATTCCAGAGACAATAACTATTTTTTTAATTTGCTTAAATTTTTTAGATATTCTCTTAAGAAAATCAAACAACTTTCCTTTCTAATTTCATTTTATCATAAACTTAATAAATGATAAAGATTGAAATTAAAGTTCTGCTTGGAAAACAGAACAGAACAAAATGATTTACAGCATGCACACAAAAATATTTCACATCAGACTTTACCAATACAACAAACAATACTTATTTATATTAATACATTCTAGCATGCAACCTATTTTTTTTAAACTTTCAAATTAAAAAAAAAGTTACTCACAATTTTTAAAAGAAGGCAGAGCCTCAATTTGCAGATTGAAAAACTGTTGCATGCTGTTGAAAGTGGAATGTATAAGCTTCCTGACCAAAATTACTTGCATGCAGGCATGATCTTTCAACAATTTCTTTTACAGGTTGAAGTGAAATGCAGTTGCTTTATTGTCCAAATTGCAAGCAGATTTGTTTGGTTTCCAGGTTGCTTGCAGAGTTTATTTTCCAGGTTTGAAAATAATGCATACCCTTTTGAATATTCAGGCTTTTTGATTTTGAGGATGTTCAGATTTGAACATGCAGGGTTTTTGAATGGTTTGATATGGAGATGTTTTGAAAATGCAAATTTGATTTTTTTTGAAGAGGTGTTTTAAAGTTCTCTTTTTGATTTAGGAAATGGAAAAAAACAAGTATGAATGAAATGCAAGTTTATATAGATGTAGTTTTCAGATTTAATTAAATAAAAGAAAATCAAAACCAAAATGTGCCACTTGTAAAAAAATTCTACATTTGTCAAATTAATAGATTAATCTTTGAACATTTGTTAAATAAGGCTTAAAAAGATCAACACTTGTCTTTGTAAATTAATTTACAAGTTAATATGTATATTATGCTTAATTGATTAATTGATTAGAATTTAAACATGTATATAAATTTATAAAAAGAAATAAAAACAAACCATGTTTATAAATAAAACTTATACATATAAAAATTAAAACAATTAAGATTTATACTTTAGAATTTAAATTCAAATCAAATCCAAAATCAATTATTTTCAAATCAAGTTATGTCTATAAATTTAATTTGAAATAACAATTGCAAATTTTATTCAAAATTTATTTATAAAGACAATACACTATTAATATTGTTTTTATAGATATCTTATTATTAAATTAAAATCATTTTAAAAAAAATTACATTTTTATCAATAAATTATCTATTTTATTAAGCCATAAAACTTTTTGTTAATTCATTCTAAATTTAAACTCAAGCCAAATTATTTTAAACATTTAATATTTTTCTTATCAAATTTAAAATCATATATTTATTTATTAAATAGTTTTAAAAAACTCAATACTAATTTAAATCAAAATTTCCAAATTAAAATGTATATATTAGAATTTTTAAAACATGATTCACATATTAAGTTTAAACCAAGATTTATTTATTTAACTTTGGAAAGCTTAAATATTAAATAAAAACAAATTTTCAAATTACTACAAATATTAGAATTAGAAAAATATGTTTTATTTATTAAAATTAAAACAATGCTAATCTATTTAAAATATAAACCATATATTTATATTATAAATAGAAACCAATTTATTATTTTTAAAAGATAAAATAACCAATTTAAATAATTATTGAAGAAGATTATTAAATCTATTTGAATTATTATTAACAAAATATCAATATCAATTTAATTTTTAATACAGATTATTAAATTGATATTGTTAAAAATTCCGGGATATTACATTTCCTTTGAAAATAAAACCTTCAGGATGCTTCTGTAAATCTCCTCATCGAGATCTCCATTTAAGAATGTTGATTTTACATCTATTTGATGAATTTTTAGACTATAGATGGATGCAATGGCTATTAGCATCCTTCTAGATGTTATTCTTGTGCCTGGTGAATAAATATCAAAGTCTGCATCTTTTTTTGACAATATTTTTTTGTTACCAATTTGGCTTTATATTTGTCAATAGAGCCATATGGTTTCATCTTCTTCTTGAAGATCCATTTACAATCAATTGATTTTATTTCAGGTGGAATGTCAACTAACTCCTAAGTTTTATTAGTTAGAATTAAATCAATCTCACTTTTGATTGCTTCTTTCCATCATGAAGATTCTGAAGATGATATTTCCACTTTGTAAGTTTGAGGTTCATGTTCTAACATATTGGTTAAGAATTCTAAGCCAAAAGACTTGGAAGTTCTTGTCCTTATACTACTTCTTGGTTCAATTTCATCCTTTTCACGATGAGTTTGATCGTCATGTGGTTCCTCCCTTTCTTGTCTTGTCTTTTAGGGACAAATGTTCGATTCAACGAATGAGGCTTCTCGACTCCATTATTGTATTTATACTGATGTCATTTCTATCAGATTTGAAGACTAAAAATCTGTATGTGTGACTATTTTCGCCGAGTCCTAGATAGTAACAGTCTACAGTTTTTGATCCAAGTTTGACTTTCTTGAAAGACGGAACTGAAACTTTTGCCATGCACCCCACATTTTGAGGTATTTGAAACTTGGTAGGTGTCCTTTCCATAACTCATATGGAATTGTTCCTATTTTGCTATGTGGAACCTTATTTAGTTTGTGATTAGACATATTTAGGACTTCCCTCACAAGTTCGTTAGTAGGCCAAATGTTAATAGCATAACGTTAACCATGTCTTTTAGTGTTCTATTCTTTCTCTCGGGAATATCATTTTGTTGTGGTGAATATAAGGTTGTTCTTTGATGAACTATTCTATTTTTTGCTTAGAATTGTTCAAATAGCGATTCAATTCTCCACATCAATCTGACCTCAATATCTTGATCTTTTTGTTAAGTTGATTTTCTACTTCAGTTTTGTATTTTATAAATGATGTAATTACTTCATCTTTACTATTTAAAAGATATGCATAGTAAAATCATGTATAATTGTCAACGAATGTGATAAAATACTTTTTCCTACCGCTTATAGGTAATGACTTGAAATCACATAAATCAGTATGAACTATTTCCAATGGTTCAGTACTTCTATCAATAGTATGAAATAGCTTTTTTTGACCATTTTTGCTTCTATACATGTCTCACATTTGTATTTTTTATTTACTTGAAATTTTGGAATTAATCCTAGCTTTGCAAGTTTTTTTATTTTTTTAGAAATTTATATGTCCTAATCTATCATGCCATAATAGAGTTTCATGCGCAACCAAATAAGAAACTTCAATTTTATTCATTGCATAATCAGAATAAATAGTATTTTTGCTGACTACGCTACATCTGCCTTAAACAAGCAATCGCATAAATATCCCCTTTCTATATAAATTCTGGCCTTGGACAGAACCATCTTGTCTGACTCGAAGACCATTTGGATTCTCTTCTTTGACGGTACAGATTCAGAGATTACGTTCTTGCGGATGTCTGAAACTTGAAGCACGTTATTCAATGTAATAGTTTTTTCAGAGGTGAATTTTAGAATGAATGTGCCACTATCCTCAATCATAGATATTACAGAATTACCATGTAGAGTTTTTCTCCCCGATCGAGTTTGTTGTAAGTGGAAAACATGGATTTATTAGAACATACATGTCGAGTAGCACCTGTGTAGGATTCTGAACCAAATTGCATTCTTACACAACTCCAAAAAAATTGGACTTGTCCACGTCCATGTTGTCCATCATATTTGCCTCTGAATTGTTCTCCTTCTTGTGTCTGCAATTTTTTAGCGGCGTATCCCTCTTGCTACAAACCTAACAATTGTCATTAAACTTCTTGATCTACTTATTTTCGTTAGATTTCCTTTCGGGTGCTTTCGTCTTCTGTGATAAATTCTTCTTTTTGTTTTTGTTGAAGTGTCTTTTCTTTTTTGACCCTTTTGTAACAAATGCCTCCTTGCTTTTATGTTGTGTAATCCCACGGTTATCTGCCTCTGTCTTCAGTCTAACAATAAGGTCTTGCAAAGAAACCCCTTTTTTTATGCTTCAAATAGTTGCGATAGTCCAGTTATTGCTTTAATCAAGAAAGATTCTTCAACTTTATGGGCTTTTGATTCAAGTTCATGAATGATAATTTATAGTTCATGCAGTTGAGCAATCATAGATTTGGAGTCTATCATCTTGTAGTCCATGAATTTGTCTATGATGAATTCTTCAGACTGACATTCAGTGTCTTATATTTTGTGGCAAGTACATTCCAGAGAGCTTTTACTGTTTGATGAGGCTGATGCACTTAATACAGCATTTTTCCCAGACAGTTTAGAATGTAATTCTTGTATAGAAAATCTGAATATTTCCATGCATCAATAGCTAGAAACACAACTTTGTGCGTTTCTCTAGTTTCGCCTAATTTTGGCACAGATTTCTCTTACGAGATACCTTTGCAGACATAGAGTAGTTGGATAGAACGGCATCAGATTTTGTCAAGTCTGGAAATCATCACCATCTCTTTTGAATGGATCAGGTCTATTGTGAATAGCAGTTGTTGTTGATAACACAATTACTGCCATATCCGTTTCAGTAGAAATTATAAAGTTTTAAGATGTAGATTGTCGTATTACCAAAATAGCAAGTAACATCAAAACGATGTAAGATCTGTCCGAAAGACATGCGCACGGATGTACAAAAATAAGGTACCGATATAAAACAACAAAGAATTTTAAGGCCTGCCTTAGCAATCTCCTTAAAACTTTATTTGCAAAGTTTTTCAAGGTACAACAGAATCTGCATAAGATTGCGACGAGTATATACACTCGGTGATTTGATAATACTTTGATTTGAAAATAGAATGAAGTTGAAGACGAAGAAAAAGGGATAACGAATGTGATCAGTATTCAATCTCCTTTTATAGCCTTTAACGGTGGTGTCCGCTCAGTCAAGCTTCGAAGATATTTTTGTTGTTGCGGTAGTTCATTTATTTCTTCACTTTCTACTCTGATTGCTCACTTCCATTTATAGTTCCATTGCCACTTTTGCTTTGTTTTTCATCAACTCGAATACCCTGCAAGAGATGAAGAGTAATATATGAGGATCATATTCAAGACAAGATAACAGCAATTAAACTAAAGATAGGTCTACAAGGAATAGCAAGGGTGTAGTACTAAAGCCATATGGTTAAAACATCAAACCAATTATCAAACTGTATCTTTTGGTTGCTTTATTGTTGCATTGTGTAATAGTCGTAATACTATGCACTTTAGCACAGCCTGTCAACAAGGGAAATAGTACCCTACAGACTAAAAATAAAAGTGCATATGTTACTTAATTCAAAGAGCACGAGGTAGACGATGTCTGCTGGTCAACTAATCATAAGCTTGGCATATTGGCATCTACTATGCTGATGTCGAATCCTATTATAAATTAATAGGATGCGTAAAACATAAAATATCTTGGATATCGAAAAAAATTTCCAACCTGACAGCACATTAGCGTGGTTGCACTGAAAGAGGAAACAAACATATACATATATATAGATTAATTAGACCTAATCAAAATTTCATTAACTATTGTACAAACACTGTTTCACAGGAACAAAAGCAAAGCAATATTAAGAGAGTTAGAAACACTTATTTCATATGCTATATGATTGCTATTTCATATACATTTCGAGCACCATTCTGAATATTTTGAAAACAGAAGTCAAGCATGCTCGTATACATGACAGCAGAAAAAAAATAAAATGACATGGGTTTACTTACCTCGGTTTCGGGAAGATAACCATCAAGCACAAAGAAACCAACTTGACTTTCAACTTCAACCTCAATTTTCTTCTACGTTGTCTTCATCGGGATCCTTTGTACAATCAGAGAGACCTTCACCAGGTTTCTCTTTTATTATAAATGTGATAAATACTTAAATGATCAGCCATACCACGTATACAATTAGATTGGATACTCTTCCCATTCTTCATCACTGTCAACGTCGTAGTCAATGTATGTCGTGTCCCAATAGTACAACGGTAACAAAGTGAAATTATTTAGCATCAAACAATATGATATTCAATTTCAGTGAGGTAATATAGCTAATTAAAGAATATCCAGTGCTGGATAATGTTTTCAGTGAGATAATATAGTATTGCCAACTTACACTTTTTAGGTATTCGATTTCAACTTGCAAAACTTAAAAAAAAAAAAAAAAAACTATTATCTTAGAATCTGTGAGGATTTCACTGCAACCATTGGTTATATGGAAGATAACCCAACCGAAGCAATTTGAGAGTAGGTAACATAACCGATGCGTTCAATTTGAGAGCATTAGGGGAGAACAAGTGAACAAAATAAATGAAAAAAACCTAAACCGCAATCGGAAACCCAATTAGAATTTAAGATAACAAAAAAAAAAAAAATGGACTACCTGAACGAGGCCGAGGCGGTGCAATGATAAGTCGGAGGAGGCAGTAAGCCCCAGACTAAAAGAAGAAAACGGGACTGCACGGAAGCACAAGAAACACGAGAAGTGAGATGAGTAAAAATAAAAGATAAAATTATATTCTTGTCCACTTTAATTTTATCTAATTACCAATTTTTCTGACACTTGTTGGAAACTTGTAAGAGCATCTTCAACGGTTGAGAATTCAGCTTAACATAAAGAATCAGATATGAAAAGCAAATCCAACAGCACAATTCAAATGTAATATGAAGGTTAATATTCGAAAGCCAATTCAGAATTTTGAAATCACGCCGGACGCTGATTTAATCGGTGCCGTTGGATGGAGACGTTGACTCTGGCGCTGATTAAATCAGATCAGCGCCAGAGTCAACGTCTGCATCCAACGATCATTTCCCAACGGTTCTCCCCTTAACAGCTAATTCCAAAAGTTATTTTCCGCCTTCTCTATAAAATCACTCTCTTTCCTCTTTCTATCTACACAAACAACTTCATTCATTTTTTCTACAACCTTACTTATCTAAAAATGACTTCACCTTTTGGAGATTTCATGTATCCTTCTCGATCTCAAAACTATTTCTTCGACGACATCCAGCAACAACCGAGCACTCCTCCAACACACCATTCATCGAACCCATGGAGAAACGACGAGGACTACGATTTATGTAACATTTACTGTCATTATACGAACGACTCAATTAGAGGCAACGATAAGAGCGGCGATAAGTTTTGTAAGATAATAATGCATGCCTTCAACCTTAAGCATCTTGAAAATACTCGACCTTTGTCGGCGATTCAAGGTCGATTAGGGAAAATCAATCGTCAAACTCAGTTTTATGAATCACAATTTATAAAATAAAGAAAGCAAACCCCTAGTGGAATGGAAGGTGAAGAGCATTTGGTATGTTTCACGTTATTATTAGTTTTTTGTATTTAATCTGATGATTAATTTATTCCTTTTTGGTTTTCAGAAAACAATGGTGAATGAGGAATTCATAAAGCTTTTTCCAAGGAAAAATGAAGCTAAAAAATTATTACCAATTTTATAACTGTTATGAATTGCTGACGAGTACACCGAAGTGGAACTCTGATAATGCGAAGAGCCTTCGAGACGTTCAAATAAAGGGGAAGGGGAAGAATAAAGCATCTAAATCGTCATACTCTTCTAGCCCGGGAGATTCATCTTGTAGGGGAAGTCAATTCGAGGGAGAAAATGAGTCGGATGCACTCACCCAGAGACCGGATGAACGTTATAGACCAATGAGAGTCAAAGCAGCAAAGAGAAAGAATAAGGTTGATGTCGTGGTGAACGCTAAAGTGAATGCCGCTCTAAATATTCACGAAAGAAGGCATCAAGATAGAAGTTAGCTAGCAAAGGAGAAGATCGATGTGATGCGTAAGTTTGCAGAAATTGAGCAACAAAGGCTGGATATTGAAAGAGAAAGACAAGAACAGTTGATTATGGATAAAGATCCGACGAGGATGGATGACATGCAAAAGCAGTATTGGATAGAGCGCAAACGACAAATAATTATTTCCAAATTCCCTCAAAGTAGTTTGTTTTAACCTTGGAATTGTTTAAGTTGTACTACTTTCGGTGTATTGTGTCGTTTATTTAAATCTGTTGTATTTTGTTATTAATTAATGTTGTACCATTCTTGTTTCCATTTAGACAAAGTCAATAACCAAACAGAATACCATTCTGAAGAATATGCAATACATATAATGAGATAACTTAAATACTATTAAAACGCAAACACGTACAGATATGACAAATCAAATATAAAATTGAACTAGTAATCACCCAAGTAATTCCAAATATGATTTATAAGATCTTTTTGTAGCCGGTTGTGAAGGTGGCATCGCGGTATGAAAGTTGACGTTCCATATGAACGCCGAATGCTTCTTCTGTTATAAAAACATCATCTCAGAATATTTCTGGCATTTGTCCTGCACCATCATATTCCTAATGAGGTTGTTCTTCGTCCATATCCCTTTCATCTTTAATAATCATATTATGCATAATATTACATGCAAACATGATTCTAGACATTTTTTCCCAAGACCAAAGCCGGCATGGATTACTAATCATTGCAAATCTAGATTGTAGAACGCCAAAAGCTCTTTCTACATCTTTTTTGTCCCTCTTGCATTGTAGCAAACTTTGCTTGCTTTACTGTTATTGGGTTTGGACATGTTTTCATAATGGTGCTCCATTTTGAATAAATCTCATCACCAAGATAATATCTGTGCTCGTAAGTGTTTTGACCAAGAGTAAACGACACTGGAATTACTCTACAAAGTACCAAATCATTAAGTAAGTGTGACCTCTCAATAACGTTTAAATCATTGTTAGATACAGGCATTCCAAAAAAAGCATGCCATGTCCATAAATCATATGAAGCAACGACTTCCAAAATAATAGTTGGTTTTCTTTCTTTACCATTGTAAGCTCAGCTTTTGAGCAGTTCTTTCATTCCCAATGCATACAGTCAAGACTTCCAAGCATTTCAGATCATCCTCTGCTCTCGTGCATTTCTCGAATTTGCACCACATCATCCTCATTTGAAGATCTAAGGTACTCGGTGTCAAAAATGTCCACTACAGATTGGCAGAATTTATCGAGAGTTTCTAATGCGGTCGTCTCTGCGATCCGATATGCGTCATCCAATGCATCCGTAGGGGTGCCATAAGCTAACATCCTCAGTGCATCGGTCATTTTTTGTTCACCGCTAAGCCCTTGTGTTTTGAAGCATTTGGTTTTTGAATAAAATATTTGTCATTGTTTTGAATACTTGTTAAAATTCTTAAGGATAGATCTCTTATCATTCTGTATCTTCTCCTGAACATATCAGGTTCGTAAGTGTAATTTGGATTGAAGTAGTCTTGCATGAGAGTTTTATGGAAGACAAATTGATTATGGTTTACATGTTTTCGACTCATGACCGATCCGCCATGTTTTCGTGATATGGAGCCATAAGCTTCATGGCATATATGGGCCATTTCTTACAATTCTTCAGCTTTCTCTTGAAGAATCTCTTCTTTATCGAAATCACTATCGAATTCCATAATACATTTAACGAAAGATGAGGTATTCATTACTTTATTTAGTTTAATGCTCGGAAAGAAAGAAAGAAGATGTTAAATATGATTCATGGAATAGAAGTTGAAGTCCTTATATTGAAGTGATACAATATGTAGTTTAGTAGAAGACAATAGCAAGTGGCAGAAAAAAATGCAGAGTGTAGTCAAATCAACTGTAGCAAGTGGTAGACAAATAATGCAGAGTGTAGTCAAATCAACAATAGCAAGTGGTAGACAAAAAATGCAGAGTTAAGTCAAATAAACTTTAGCAAGTGAGAGATAAAATGCAGAGTGTAGTTAAATCAACTGCAGTAAGTGGCAGACAAAAAATGCAGAGTGTAGTCAGATCAACTATAGCAAGTGACAGACAAAAAATGTGGAGTTAAGTCAAATCAACTTTAGCAAGTGGGAGGCAAAAATGAAGAGTGTAGTCAAATCAACTGTAGCAAGTGGCAGACAATAAATGCAGAGTGTAGTCAAATCAACTATAGCAAGTTCCAAACAAAAATGCAGAGTGTAGTTAAATCAACTTTAGCAAATGGCAGACATTATTGATATATAGTATGGTCAACTCAACTTTAGTAAGTGGCAGACATTATTGATTATGAAGGAACAATCATAGATTTGTATAACGATGATCATGGGTTACCTATTTAACTGAAAATTCCATAGTGGAAGTGTACAAAAAATTCCGTGGCAAATGAAAGTTGGACTCCCTCGGATTATTTGGTCCTAATCAAAGCGTACATAGAAGCCGATACAAGATATATGGAAGAGGAGATTGAGAAAGATTTCTGGGTTACTCTAAACGAAGCTTTTAATAATCCTCCTGATTGTAGATTATTCGACGAATTTTGGATACTCGCAGTACTTGTGTCATGTTTACTAAAGCTTTGTCAATGTTACAGAAGCATTATAAACACAGTGAAGGAAGAAGACATATTTCATTTAACACGAGCTACATATGATTCACGCTATCTTTGGGAGCGTACTAATTTTGTTGAACATGCTACATGTGATCTATGGGTTAGCTATATTAAACTGTTTGAATGAAGTGTTAGTTATTTTCGTTTAAGTTCTATGTATTTCCTTTCAATCAAATGTATTAGATTCAGTTCCATGTATTTTCTATTAGTTCAATGTGTATTTTTTATGTTCTACGTATTTTCTTTTAGTTCTTTAGTAAGTTGTATACACTTTCACTATCAACTGCGTATGTAATATAACAAACAACATTGAAAAAGGCTGATAAAGAAAGGACAATCCACATTAAAATAAACCGATACAGTAAGGACAGCCAACATTGACATAAACTGATACGGTGGAACCAAACTAATAATTTAAAGGATGCTAACAAGATCTAAAACCAATACAAACCATCTGATTAAAAATTTATCTTCAATCACGTGATAACTAAACGTGATAACTGAACTGAACCAAGTGTCCTCTATAGCATTTCAATTTCTTGTTCAAGTTCAGTTGCATACATTATTGCACGATGATGTAAAGGATCGTCCAATTAATGCCACAGTCCACATCCATTAGGAAAATTACGGCATCTATAGTGGCATCGACCAATGTCTGATCCATTTCTTATGACATAATACAAAACATTAACTTCACAATTGCAATATATTTCTCTAGATTCAACTTCTTGTTCTAGTTGAGGTAGTTGAGCCTGTATTTCAAGCGCTCTTTGTCGTCTCCCATTACTGCTTCTCCGCTCCTCCCTCTGTCTTCTTCCATTCTCCAAAAGCCTCTTCTCTTACAAAGTTCTCTCATGCTCTTTTACACCTTCATAATATCCTTACTTCATTTCAACATACCATCCGGTTTGTTCTTTAGGGTAAGATAGATTATGTGCAATTTCGTGACTTATAGGACCTTTGTATGAGTATGACTCTGGTAAGGAAATATGGCTATAATCCATCATTTTTTTACTTAATAGGATGAGATGAATTTAGAATTATTTTCCAAGCAATAAAATATATAGTAGTAAGAAGATGTCCTATGGCAAAAAATGTGCCACGTGGCTAAAGTGCTATAAATAAAGCTATGCACACATCAAAAGTAGTGCAACATGCAAACATTGCTCGATAAGACGTGACACTATCAATAAAGCTATGAAATGTAAATGTGCTGTAAATAAAGCTACGCAAACATCAAAAGTAGTGCAATGTGCAAACGGTGCTCGATATGACGTGACACTGTCAATAAAGCTATGCATCACAATACATGTCCTCAATGTAAATGTAAAAAAAAAACTGTATGACGTACCAATAAACAGTAGTATATGTCCTCATAACAATACAGAATTACATCAATATAGAAAAGAAACGATAAAATAAATGTAATAGTACATAGCATGATAATCCTAAGCCAACGACATAATCGTCAGCACCATCGTCTGTAGCATCGTCAACATGAGCAGGACCACCATAATCAAACTGAAATGCAGCCAGCTGAGCCTACAAATCATCAACCTATTCCTACACGCTTTTTGAGTTTACTGAGCTTGAAGATTGAGCACCTGGGTATGAACGAGTGTCATATGCTAAATGGCAGCAATATATCAACTATGCTCGTCCAACCTACCTACATACCGTAATTACATATAATATGTAAATATACATTTGCTTAACTAATCCTGTACGATTAAATATTAATACAATGAATTACCTCATGAGGCGTGTATAGTCCAGCATTAGGTGCACCAGCAATATCATGATCCGGGGGATAAACTATCGGCTGTTTGATAAGAGTATCGGTAAGATCATACGCTCTATAAGAGGTATCTAGGCCGAAGTCCATGGACTGCTGAGAATATTGTGATGGAGTGGGATCAAAAGAAAATGGAGGTGTCTAAACTCTACCGCTGGCAATGTGTGGGCCTATATGGTCGGAGTTCACTCCTCGAGCGTAGTTAGGTAACATGTATCGTCGAGGAGCAACTCTAACCCATTAGCTATCATACTCCCCCTTCGCTAAGAAAAATGTAAAGGCATCTATCCATCTAGTCTGTCTCAATCCCCATGTATACTGTGATCCAATGGTCTGACGTCTGTCGAACATGTCATCGTAAGATAAAGGATCCCCAGCGATACGTATCTTTGTAGTAGTTTGAAACCAGCATAGCTCCCTCGAAATACCAAATAGGAAAAACCGCCGGTGGAAGTAAGATCATCCTCCGCATGCTCAAATGATACGAAATATAAAGTGGATGAGCATCATGCATCAGGTCCGCATATGTCATGGCAATCCTATATGCAGCCGATGGTTCCTGGAATATATTGTTCCTGCACCTCATATCAATATGCGTATGGGTCTCCATCACGTCATTTCTAACCCCTATAGGCGCTCGAGAAACGTACTAAACACGCTCCCATCGACCCATGCACGGAAAATATGTCTCTGAAGCAGGACTAGCAGTCTCAACAATACGTGGATGCATGTTCACCATGTACTCATAGTACTAGCGCGACAGAATGTACCAAAACCCAAACATCTGTCTAACCTCTCTCAATGCAAAATAATCAAGAGCGGCGTACAAATATCCAAGTATAGCGGGACCCCAGTCTATAGTGTGCAGCTGATCTAAATTGGCTACCGCTGCATGATAACCTAATCAAATGATATTTTTTGGTTCGAAAAGAAGGTCGAACAAAATAAGTACAACAGAAATGCTTTAAGCATGACATCACTCATAGAGTCGGTGCCCATATGAGCTGCAATGTACAGTTGTAGATATTTAAGGGGAACCGCCTCGGAGGCAACATGACCCTCCTCAAACCGGGCTAGATAAATAGTGAAGATCTCAAGGCTCTCAAACATATATCCAAAAGGAAATGGTATACTGTCAAGACCTTCGATCTCAATCCCAGTCAATATATTAAAGTCGGCGGGGGTAATGCCAGGCTCAAAATTCAAAAAATAAAAAGTATGTGTAGTAGGCCACCACCTCTCAACTAGGGCTGCTATAAATGGACGATCAAATGACTGTGGAAGCATAATCTATAAAAATGTGCAAAAGACTAGTCCGGTGACTATTTACTAAAACCTAGGGTTGTGTGTCATGCTGTTGTGCTCTATACTTCACCCATCTACCCCCATAGCTGACGTACTATGACTAAAAAATTAAAGGGTTGTTCGAGATTATTATACAATTTAAATTGAAACAACTAAGTAATGCACTTTATAATATCACATATCTATCTAATAAACATTATTTAATGGTTAGTTATCTATTAGTTAGAATTGTACCTCGATTACATCCAATGCTGTGAAAATACGATGATTATATCTCTTTAGCAGCTCGTGTCGAATCCATAACTGGAAAATCGTTGTATCTGGTGCTGGAGCAATATGTGTTGGACCTACAAGCTCCTCTGGTTAATGTCGAACGACACGTCTTGTGATTTTGGTTGCCCGTGGTAGCATTTCAATATTTTTTAACATAAAAAGCAAATAAAATGGGTGAAAAATATGTGGAAATTAGCCGGGCGCCCCAGTTATAGGCTCCCTGCCCCGGACGTTGATCAAATCAATACCTATTGCTAAACCCAACCCTTAATGTTAAGGGGGTAATGTTCATCGCCTGAATATTACCCCCTCCCCCCCTTAAACTATTGGAGATGCTCTAAGAGTTACATAATTTTAGGAAAATTATCACCTAAGTGACTAAGATAAGAATGTTTTTAATTGTTGTATAATTTTGGCTCCTGCATTGGTCTTCAAACGATAATATACTAAAGGATATATAGGTAGGTATGTTTTACATTTCTTCGTCACTCTTTAATTCATTTCATTTAGTATATTTTAATCGATAAACAATTTTATTAATTATATTAAATGTGCAAATTTAATAGATTATTATAATATCACAGATGTACTTATAGATTGGTTTATTATATTTATCTAACCAGACTCTCACTAAATTTTACATTACTCCAAATCCTAAAAGCAATATGAGAATTTCATAAATTCTTTCAGTGGGTGTTAGGACTCATTTATCATGCTACTATAACCTTTTAAACGTTTAGCAAATTATGGTCCCCACAAACGATATGTAACACTTTACTAACTATACCTCGTACATAATTCGTAACATACTTTTTCTACGCTCTTAATCGTCTTTATGACTTTAAGAGTGCCCCACAAATCATAAAGTACATTATGTAACCATAGAGGGTGTCCAACCATAACATTCTTACATATTTAGGGATAATATAAACATCATTCTAGATATTCTATGGCTTGAGGGTGATCAACAATCATTGCTATGTCAAGTACTTATTTACATTCTAAATGATGGAGAGTGGTTTTATTTTAAATTCATAGTTCAAAATAATTTTTATAGAGATCTATTGACTATGGAAGGTAGATTCATGACGTATGCATCCAATGTACACTCCCTTAGTGCACAATGGGTTTAAATTTATTTAAACCCCCTTTTTCTTTATACATATAACACACACACGCACATGCACGTACGGACACACACATATATATTTATTTACTATAAACTTTAATATTCATTAAGTTATAAATATAAATATATATTCACATGTATCATCCATTTATTTAGTATTTTAATTATTATAAATACAACATTTATATTTATATAAATTAAAAAAAATTAACTTATTTATGTCCTTTGTACATACAAGTTCAAAATAATTTTAAATTATAATCATAACTCTTATAAATTTTAATTTTAATTTAAGAAATTCTAAACTAATTTTATTTATTTGTACCTTTGTAAATTTAAGTTTATATCTAAACCAAATTTTAAGTTCATATTTTATAATGTTTATAGAAATTTATTACATTTAAATATGCTTATTTGAATCAACTTAAGGCTTAAAACGCTTCTGAGTCTTCCATATGGGCATAGCCCTGGAATAGACTACGTCAACGAACCAGGGGATGGCTTAGATATCAAGGGGTCATACGTTCATAAGAATGTTCCTTAATTAGGGTAACATTCTCCTTACTTTAAGCACATTTTCTTGAGATACTCATCTAACTAGTTTTCCCAAAAAATTAATCTATGTACTATTTAATTGTTCACATAAACACAATGCAGACTCTGATACCATTGGTTGATCAAGTGCATTGATAGCAGGGTCAGAAGGGGGGAGGTTTTAAAAAAACATTTTATTAGTTTGTACAAGATCGTATTTTTTGTTTATATGAATAATAAATTTATACCAAATGATATTTAGCATTGATTAATAAAAGAGACAGGGACATTATTTTAATTTGATTAATTTCTATATTAAAATGTTAGTTTATTACGGTTTATAGTGGTCCAGTGGTTTCGACATAGTGGATGTGGCTACATTGTGTTGTAGTGGCACCGGATCGATTCCCAACGGCCACAATAATGAGGCATAGTGCACGACCACTTATAAAACCGGCTTAACCAAAGGTCAGGGCGACATAGTCTCCCTGTCCCCAAAGTTTTTGCCAAGTACTTGTGGTCCAGTGGTTAAGACATAGTGGAGTTGCTACATGTAGTTGTAGTGGCACCGGATCGAATCCCAGCGGCCACAATTATGAGGCATAGTGCACGGCCACTTTAAAACCGGCTTAACCAAAGGTCAGGGCGACATAGTCTCCCTGTCCCCAAAGTTTAGCCAAGTACTTGTGGTCCAGTGGTTAAGACATAGTGGAGTTGCTACATGTAGTTGTAGTGGCACCGGATCGAATCCCAGCAGCCACAATTATGAGGCATAGTGCACGGCCACTTTAAAACCGGCTTAACCAAAGGTCAGGGCGACATAGTCTCCCTGTCCCCAAAGTTTTTTGAATTTTGCCTCTCCTCTCCCATTCTTTTTTCTTCAAAAATGGGGTCCCCGCCCTCTCCCATTCTTTTTTCCGCAGTTCAGTCCCATCCTTCAACTTCTAAACAAACTTGTCCTTCCTCCCCAATCCTTGTACCTCCCTCTGCCATTCCCCTTCCTTCTGCGTCAGACCCATTCCTCTCCTCTGGTACCTTTGTCAGTGTTCCTGTTGTTCCTCCTCCACTTCCAATTGCTTTACCCAATGTGTCAGTTCCCATCCTATCATCTCCTCCTTTGCTTCCTCCACTATCAACTCTTCCTCCACGACCTTGGAACTCTCTCTTTAAGGCCAAACCAAATAATGCTGGGAAATATGTGCCTCGTGAAATACAGCTTGATTACGTAGGTAATGCAATTGTGCCATCTGTTGAAATTGTTCAAGCAGGAAACTCAATGTGAAAGAATATCTAGTTGGTTTTTTTCTTGACAATCCACTACCTTATTCAACTGTGTTGTACTACCTTAAAAGAGTTTGGAAACTTAGTGGTTCTATTTCTGTTAAATCTGATGGGTTTTTGTTTTTTTTCAAGTTCACTAATGATGATGATAGATCTAGAATTGCTGAATCTGACCCAGTGGTTATGAGAAATAAATTATTTATTGTAAAGCAATGGGATGAAAATATTGGCAACAGTTGCAGCAGTATTCGAACTGTTCCAGTATGGATTAAACTCTCAAATATCCCCCTGTATGCATGGTCTCCTTTGGGAATCAACTGGTTAGCTTCTAGAGTTGGGAAGCTACTTTTTTTGGATGCTTCAACTGAAAAATTTGAACGCATTTCATTTGCTAAATGTTTAGTTGAGGTTAATCCAAATCAAGAACTGCCTGACAATTTTTCAGTTAAACTGCTTGATGGCTCTGAGCAGAATGTTAAGGTTAACTACTTGTGGAAACCAGAGATTTGTACTATATGTAGGGAGTTTGGGCACTCAGTTAGCAACTGCAAGAAATTTGTTTGTGTAGGTAATGAAGAACAAAGTGACAAGAATGAACAGCAGAGAATTGATACAGAGGAAAGAAACATGATGAAGAAAGGACCAAGCATAGAAAAACAAGACAAGGTGAAACAAGTGTGGAAAAAAGTCAATAAAAACAAAGGGAAAAAAGTTTTAAATTATGAAGTACATGTTGAAACTGCAATGAAGGAAAAAGGTGAAAATGACAAGCCTCCATATGTTTGTAATGAAGACAACACAAAGGCAACAGATAAAGCTTGTTCTCCTGCTAGTCAGGATCATGTCTGTAATGTTACCATTAATAACAAATACAACTTGCTCCAAACTGAAGACAATGAGCAAAATGTAATGGATTTGCTTCATGAAGAGGACGGTGAGATAAATGTTTTGAATAATGGTATACCTCTTAACCAAATATCAAACACAAAATCTCCTCCTTCTGATGTTCACAATGATTCAAATTCTCCTGACAAGTTACTACATAAAGGTGTGCATGTTAAGGATAAAAATGACACCAAATCTTCAAAAAGTACAAAAGAAGTTGGTAAGGAATCATCAGTTATGAAAGAAAACACTAAGTCTTTTGCATCTGATTTTGACACAAGCTGGTGTAAAACATTTGAAACAGAAATCTCTCAATTAATAAACTCCATGCAAGAAATTGATGTCATCCCACTTTAAGAAGCACCAACACATTATAACTTTACAATTAAGTTACCAGGATGGCCTACAAGCATACCTTCCACACAATCACATCCTTCCTCTACTATTGATCCTACTTCCTCCCAAACTAACTCCCATCCTTCCTCCCCACCTGGCAAATCAAGAAGGAAAATTGAAACTAGATCTCTGTCTGCACAGAGAAGGCATAACTCCACTCTCTCACAATTATTTTTATGAATAAGAAAATAGCATCATGGAACATAAGAGGAGCCCACAGTAACTTGAAACTTGATCAAGTCAAATGCATTATCTCTGAGTTTAATATTTGTCTTTTTGGTCTTCTTGAAACCAAGCTTAACCTTTCTCTATCACAAAAAGCCTCCTCCTACATTAATCCCCAATGGTCCTTCCACCACAATCTTGAATCTGCTTCATATGGTAGAATTCTAGTCCTCTTCGATCCTACTTTTTTGACCCTGACACCCATTCTGACAACAAGGCAATTTATTCATTTTCATGTTCATGTTGCCCAAAACCAATCCTCTTTCTATCTCACTTTTGTTTATGCTGATAACAGTGTTATTTCAAGGAATGCCTTACTCAATGCATTGCCTCCCCTAAGACAGTCATCTCATCCCTGGATTGTCCTAGGTGACTTCAACTCCTGCTTTGGCATTGATGATAAAATTGGTGGCACACCTCTCAATCTCAGAGATATTGAACCACTTAATCATTCTGTTTATGAATCTGAGTTGACTTTAGTGAATAAAACTGGAACCAAGTATTCTTGGAACAACTGTAGTAGAAGTGGTGTGCGTACTTTTACTACAATTGATCATGCCTTTTGTAATTACCAAGCTCTCAACCAATGGCCTTCTCTTTCTGTTTACCTTCCTCAACCAATAATGTCAGACCACTCTCCTCAAATTTTAACTCTGAGGAACCATATTAGAAGAGAAAAGTCAAGTTTCAAATTTTTTAATGCTTGGTCTAAGCATGATCAAATTCTTAATATCATTAATCAAGCTACCTCTGATTTTACATGTTATGGTAACCCAATGTTTAAGTTTTGCAGGAAACTAAAACACATCAAGATAGCTATCAAGACATGGGCATCAACTACTTTTGGTACTGGAAACCTACTCTCTACAGCATTAAAGGAACAACTGAAAATAAAGCAAGACTTCATGATGGACCATCCACTTGATATTCAAGCTTCTGATGAAGAGAGGAATCTGCACAAGGAACTTAAAATTGCCCTAACCCTGGAAGCAAGCATGAAGATGTAGCAGTTGCATAAAAGATGGCTTGATGAAGGGGATAAGAATACTAAGTTCTTTCATGAATCTCTTAAGGTTAAGCAAGCTCGAGAAAATATTTTTAGAATCACTAATGAACAAGGAACCCTATTTTCTACTCCTGACACTGTTGATCATGCTTTTATCCAACACTTCACTAACTTGTTTGGTAGCACTAATGGTTTCTCCCCTGATTTGGATCAAATTTCCTCTCTTGATCTTCCTAGCATATCTCCTCAAGAAGCTTCTTCTCTAATTATGCCTGTAACTGATGAAGAAATTAAAGCTACCCTCTTCTCCATGAATAAGTTATCTTGTTCGGGACCTGATGGCCTGAATGTTAATTTTTTTATCACCACTTGGAGTTTGATTAGTGGTGACTTTTGACAAGCTATCCACAACTTTTTCAATAAATGTAAAATGCTTGGGGAAGTGAATTGCACTAACATTGCCCTCATTCCCAAAGTATCCCCACCATCATGTGTCACTTCCTTCAGGCCCATTTCTTGCTGTAATGTCCTCTACAAGTGTATCTCCAAAATTCTAGCTTCACGCTTAGTCAAAGTTTTGCCCACTGTTATATCTATGAATCAATATGCATTTTTGCCTTCAAGAGATATAATTGACAATGTTCTCCTAGCCCAGGAACTACTTAAAGGATATGGTAGAAGTAATATCACCCCTGCTACTGCAATTAAAATAGACATCTCTAAAGCCTACGACACCATACATTGGGACTCTATTGTTAGAATAATGGCAGTGATGGGATTTCCTAAAACTTTTGTGTCATGGATTTATGTGTGCATTTCTACCCCCTCATTCTCAATTGTATTAAATGGTAGACCAGTGGGATACTTCAGAGGTAGTAAAGGAATTCGTCAAGGAGATCCAATTTCATCATATTTATTTCTGATGGTCATGGAGGTGTTAACTGTTATTTTGCAGACCAGCTACAACCAAAAGACAATCAAGTATCACCCAAAGTGCTCTCTTCAACAAATTACTTCTATAATGTTTGCAGATGACGTCATGGTATTAACCAAACCAGAGATATCCTCCTTGGATGGTATCATGATAGCATTGCAGGCCTTCCACTGTATGACTGGGCTCACCATTAACCAAGACAAATCGTCTCTGCTTGTTACTGGAGTTAGTGAATTGCAAGCTTCTGCCCTACAACAACATTCTGGATTCTCATGTATGGAAAATGACATGAAATACCTTGGTCTTCCTTTAATTTCCAAAAGGATATCTAAAGCTGACTGTTTACGTCTTTACATCAAAATTTCATCGGTTATGTCTGCATGGAATAATAGGAATTTGACTTAAAGTGGAAGGCTTGTTATAATAAAATCTGTTGTCTTTTCCTCCATTGTTTACTGGGCTCGCACCCTAATTCTACCCAAGAAGCTATTGCATATGCTTAGGTCTGCCATGATCAGATATTTTTGGACTGGTAGTATTCATAACAGGAAGTTAGTGCCATGTTCCTTTTCTAAAATTGAGTCTCCCCTGAGATTGGGAGGGCTTGGAGTATTTGATGTTAGGAAATGGAACATAGCTGCTATGAGTAAACATTTTAATGCACTTATCAACAAAAGAGGTGGCTTATGGGTTGACTGGTCATGGCAATACAATATAAAGAACAAGTACTTCTAGAGCATGGATATCCCTCAAGTATGCAGTTGGACATGGAGAAGTTTATTAAATCTCAGAGTTGTTTTCCTCCCCATGATACAATATCCCATCAATGCAAACAATGTTGTTAGCTTTTGGCATGATCCATGGATTAGTAATGGTCAAATTCTTTCCAACATTTGTGATCACTTTCAAATGACACAATCCGGTATCCACTTTCATGCTAAAGTGAAGGACTTTCTGCATCTTAATCAAATTCAGTTGCCATATAACAGTAATCAGGTGATTAGGCAACTGTGGAGAGAAATTCAGCAAAAAACATTTAATACAAATCAGGTTGACACTGTAACCTGGCTTAACAAGAATCATACAGTTGCAGAAGTTTACAAGTATGTTAGTTCCAGTGAGTCTCTGCCTGCTACCAAATGGTTAGCTATTATTTGGTCAGCTGATTCTTGTCCTAAGGACAACTTAATGATGTGGAAAGTCATCAACCAAGCATTAGTTACCAGAAGCTTGTTGAATAGTTATGGTATGACATGCTATGCTGAGTGTATTTTCTGTAATCAACATGATGAAACTACTGAGCATCTGTTTTTTACATGTCCTGCCCTTCAATTCTTGATGGATAAGATAAACTACATTACTGGTTTTAATCTTACATGTTCAATATCAAGAATACAATGGAGTTTAATCTATAAAGCAACAAAGTGGAGAAATGTGCAGGGCAGAGCTCTTGCAGTATGCTTGAAAGTGTGTATGTCAGTTATTTGGAGAGAGAGAAATGCCATAATCTTTGATAAAGTTAGAAGAAATGATGATCTGGTATGGGTAGAAGTTAGAAACAGAACTTATAGGCAACTTCAGAATAGTGCAAGTGTGTTTCATCAATCCCTGATTGATGCCTGGTCTTGATTTTGCTGTCTTTCTTGCATTTTCTTTGTTTTTTCCTGTTTTTATTTCTCTTTTGTACTTTTTTTATTGTTCTTTGCAATAAAACTGGTAGGGGCCCAGTTAACCCCGCTGGCTATGCCAAAAAAAATGATATTTTATTATTAATTTAATATATAAATTTAATTTTAATTTAATTTTATATTTTGATATTATAATATGTTTGTATTCATAATACGAACATTAGAATTATACTAAGTAAGGTGATCTAATCTTTTAGGCAACATGATGAACATATGTCATAATGAGTTTAATTAACTATTGTGATTTAATAAATGGTCTAATCTTATACTTTCATGATGATGTCGTACACATATATATCTGTATATATGCATATCCACATTGTTGTCATCAAAATTCACTCCAACTTTGTCAAAACCTTAAAGAATACAGAAGAAGGATTCATGAAGAATAATAACAATAGGAAGACCTTTTGAAAGAGTCGAAGAGATGCATCTATAAAATGTTGGATGAGCAATGGACTTTCAAAGAGGTCGAAAGGGGACAAGGCTACCCTTCCGCTTTAGTTGTTCCTTCCGAGATAGTTGGTTCCACATACATAAAGGAGTTTCAAATGTGTTGGAAGCACCATTCAAAGGTAACGTGTAATAAACTTCTGCATATGCACTAAACCTTTTGAAACAATTGGTTTTGCAACTATTTTTGTGATAACCCGTATTTTTGGTAATCTGTTAATTGGAAATTAACAGGATTAAAATGATTAAAATACGCATTTGTTAATTGAACAAATAAAACTGATATATATATATATATATATATATATTTGAATAAGTATTGGTTCGATAATCCTCCTATTATAATTGGCAAATTTTTTATTACAAACAATAATAATAACGTGTTATTTATATATATATATATATATATATATATATATATATATAAATAGATTTTTAATAGAATTATCATTTACAAATTAAATGTGTGTTTGTTTAAATATATGTATATTTGAGTTAATTTTAAATTGGATTTTGAAATTTAAATTTGAATTTGAAATTCAAAAGATGGATACCTTAAAATATTTTGAATATAAATATATATATATATATATATATATATATATTCATGATTTTTTAAGAATATAATTGTTTTATGAAAAGGGTTTTATTTACATAAATTAGGAAACATATTTATTAATTAAGAAATTTAATTATAAAATCTTACAAACCATTTTAAAAGTAAATAAAACATGCATAATTCTCATGTAAGTTTATATTAATAAATTTAACAAGTGTAAGTAATTTAAATAGGTACATGACAAATGTTAAATGAATTAACAAGTGGCACCCATTTGATTTATTTATTTTTTTGTAAAAAAATACTAACTAAATCTATATAAACATTTATCCTACCTCTTAACTTCTTTTTTCTACCATTACAAAACAGAAATAAGAATAAAACCTGTAACCAAACATTCCTCAAAACCAAGAAATCAAAACTTAAGCCTGTAAACCATTTTTTTCCTCAACAAAAAAAATCTGTAAAACCAAACCAGGGATTTATCAAGCAATCTTCTGCTTGAATTTTCAAGCTACTGCAAAATTAAATCAAGCCAAGAATCAACCCAAGCATTTCAGATCAAGGATCATCAAAGCTAGCAGTAAATCATAATCAAAATTCAGTCTAGAGAGAAAAAAATAAAAATAAACTTCCAGGCTCCGTTTCCTTCTAACACAGGTGAGTAAACATTTCTGTTAAAAATAATTTTAAAAATCTTTGATGCATGTATTGAAATCTTGTAGAAATATAAGTCTATAATGCTTGCATGAAATGATTGTATGTGAATGTATTATTATATGGGTAAGACATGTATGTATATTGTCTGAGTGTGTTTATATATGCTCTGTTGCAATTAAGAGAATCAACTTTGTCATGAAAATTCGTACCTTTCCATTCAAACGATTATAGGTTATGATTTTAAAATGGAAAATGATGGTAATAGTGCAATACAAATCTAAAAAATAATTACAAGAATTTTCATTTTATAGTTGATTCAAAATATAAGGTATAACACTAGAAATCATATTTAAGTTAAAATTCAATACTCATGATTTCATGTTTGAATTTCCTAAACTGATTCGTAGTAGGAAACAATGATTTTTGGTATACATTTAGAGATCTTTAACTCGTACATGTTGAGATATCTTTAGATGTTCAAATTTGGCTTTACTGTCAATTGCCGTTGATCGAGTACGAACCGAGTCTCGTGGTTTAGGATTGAGGTGGCTCGTGGGACGAGGAAGGTGGGAAAAATAGTCAAGTAATGTCTGGACCGTTGTGGTGAATGGGAAATGGTGATCTAGGGTTTAGGGTGTGGTTGAATCGTGATCCTTCTCGAATCGAATGCAGTATCGATATTGAATAGAGTTGGATCGGATGAAGTGGTAATGGAGCATAGGGCTCTGGCGATGGTGAAGGTTCAACAGCGAGGCCTAATATGGTCAGAGGTGGTGGAATTTGGTGAAGTTATGGGTCGAGATTGGTTCTGGTGATCCTCGTCTCTACTCGATTTTGCTCTGGAGTTTGTTTCGATGTTCTGATGATCGAATTCGTATGAGAGTGTTAACGTCGACTTGGTGGCATCATCGACGATCAGTCAGAGCGACGTCGATCGTCGTGCACGTGCACGAGTTCCTGATGTGTCTGTGGCCTATGCTGTGTTGATGAGCTCGTGAGGTTGAGATGGCTCGGGGAATGCTCGAGAAATGAGGAAGAGGACTCGAGTGTGGCATCGAGTAATTTTGAGTGGGTTTGGCATGTTATTATCTGTTTTAAAGAATTGAGTAAATAATGATCAGGTTTCGGGAAGCAAGTTAAATTGTGTTAACCTGATTTGGAAACAAAATGTTTATAACAGGTTCAAGCAATTTTTTTTTCAAAACAAGTTTCCAAAATTAAATTTAAAATAAAATGTTTTGAATTAAATTGTTTGACCTTGTCTAATTTGATTAGGATATCAATTAAATTTAGAACTCCTAAGTATTTTCAAATGTAACTTTTGATGAAATTATGTAAGTATTTAAGATCAATGTATTTAACCTTAAATCAATTAAAAGTTCTTTAGTGATTGATTTGAAGCATTTAATTTAAACAAGATATAAATGATGAGTAAGTATTGAATTAAAGTAGATAGTCTATCTTGTTTAATTAAGGTCTTATTTTATTAAGGAAAATTATTTAATGGGAGTAATTAAATGGGTAATTACTAAATGGAATTAATTAAGGTTGATTTATATAAGTAACTAAGGGATAATGAATGAGATTAATTATTGGTTAATATGTTAATGTGATTAATTAATGAGATTGACAAAAGGTAAATTAATCAATGTAATTAATTAAGGTTAACTAATTAGTGTAATTAGTTAAGGATTGATTAATTAAGGGTAATTACTTAATAAAGTAATTAGTGGATAGTTAATGAAGGAAATTAAGGAAATAATCATTAAACTAAGTGAATAAGTGATAATTAATTAATATAATTAATTTAAGTTAATTAGTTAATTAATTAATTAATGATGGTCACTTAATGTAATTGATTATGTATAATTACTTAGTGAAGTAATTATCAGATAATTACTGAATGTTATTAAGTAAGCAAAATCACTTAACGAAGTAATTGGAAAATAATTACTTAATGGAAGTAATTAAAGATTAATTACTTAGTGTAATTAATTAAAGGATTAATTAATGCGATTAATTTAAGTGTAATTAATGAATGTAAGAGATAAAAGGGCAGTTAATCACTGGATGTGATTTAATTAAGGTTAATGTGATTAATTAAGACTAATCAATCAAGGTAATTAAGTTAAGTAATATTTTATAATTAACCAAAGTTAATTAAGCAGGATTTAAGATAAATAACTTAATTTATAATGGGTGATTAATTAAAAATTGTTTGGTTATTTATCTTGCCTGTAGATGATAACTTGAATTGAATACCTTAGTTGTCTGAATATCTCTGATATTTAGATTGTAATGTATTGTGATATGTATGATGGGTTGGACTGTGATATTGTGAGTTATCTATCAATAATTGATTTTTCGTGAGAATATAAGAACCTAAATTTAAAATTGACTTGTATCCACTTTAACAAACTATGTTTAAGATGACGTTGAATTTGATGAGACTGGGATCGGGTTTGCTACATTACAATGTGATAGGTGGTTCTCGCTTTGCGTTAGGTGGCGAATGGGAGACTCTTACCCCTACATGTCCCCTGAGGTAGTATAAGGCCTTGAGGGATTGGTTGCGAATCGAGAGGCTGGCCGTAAAAGCAAACCCGAGGTATCAATGTAAGCCACAACGGGGCTGGGATGGTTGAAAAGCCTACTAGTCGAGAGTGGCCGCTGTCGATGGTTGAAAAGCCTAGACCGTTACATTTGGTACCAAAGCGAAGGTTAAGCGAGAACCTTGGCTATGGCGGGTTTACTCATTAAGGATAGGGTATAAGTGGAACCCTAGAATAATTTGAGTGTATATATATGAGTGCGTGCTTGTTATTTTCTTATATAAAGATTTTAAATGATTTTATATAAGAATATATTTTGATATATAAAGCAATATTTCTTTCTAATAAATATTAAGGCAATTGGTTGTTAAATTATTGGAATTAAATTAAGTGGTAATAGAAATACAACCAAATTGAAATTGAATAAAGATAAGTTTGAAATAGATTCAAATTGAAATTAAATTTGGAGAAGAGTTTAATAATAAGATAATAATGAATTGGTTTCCAGATATGATAATCTTGGTTATTATCTTAAATGATTGTTGAGTTTAATAATAAATTGTGTATTAATGATTAAGCAAAATGAAATGTTTTAGGGAAGTAAAACATTTAGGGAAGTATGAATTATAAATTGAAACTGAAGATGATCTATATTGTGAAGTTTTAAAGCTAGGTCCAGAAATTTGAAAATTGTTTCAAAGTGATAAAGGAATAATAAATAATTTTATTTAATGTATTTGAATGAAAGGGTCCTATTTCAAACAAGAGTTGTTTGAAAATTTAAAGAAATTTGTTTTGAATTAAAAACCAAAGGTGGTCTAAAATTTAAGGATAACTTGGTGTGTAAAGGAAATAATATTATATATGAGGAATATACATAATATCAAAAATGGTTTGAAATAAACTCTAAATGTTGAGTTTTAAATTTGGAATGAGATGTGATACCCAAAGTAATAAGTTTTCGAACTTATAAATGGGGAATTATTAATGTGAATTTTAAAATTTGTAATGGGAATTCAAATTGGGTAAGGTTGGCTGGATTAAGTAAATTGAATTTAACTTTAGGAAAGTTAAATAATTTACCAAGCATCCTGAATTAGAAATTTCAAGATGAAATTGGGATTTAACTTGGGAAGTTAAATGGTTAATTTGAATTGGGAGTTTGTGTGATCACAAAATGGCTTTGAGATCTGGAAATTGGAAATGGATGGATGTTTTAAAATTTTGAATAATACCATCCTGTTGTTATTAATAATCTTTAAGCTGAAATTAGATTTGTTTAAATAAATGAAGTAATGGGGTGTGGTAATATATCCATTATTAAGATAAAATGCATGGACTTAAGATTTGTACGTTTATGATAAAACTTCAAAGGTTTGGTTTCAAAATTGAAATTTGATGATAGATTGAATTTCAAGGATTTAGTTGTTTAAAAAGGGATTGAGTTACTATTTGAACTTTGAAATAAGTTAGAAATGGAATTTGGATTCAGAATTAAATGGTTTAGAGATATAAGTTGAATAAGTAAATTCAAATGGAATTTGAATTGAATATAGAAAAGAAATTGAGGGTAATTCAACTTGAATCGGGGTTAAATCAATTTTAATGGAAATTGAAGTTATTTAAATTGGAATTGAGTCAATTTAAATGGATGTGGAAATTTAAACTGAATTGATGAGAATGGAGATTGGAAATTGAACAGTTTGGCTCTGGACTATAAACCTATTTTTCCAAGCTATTACTATACAATTTTTCTTTTCAAAATTAAACTATCGTATACTTATTTTATAACTACTTTTGGAACTATTTAACTATTTTACAACAATTTTATAAACTAATTACTATTTTTCAACTACTTTATAACTAATTTCTATTTTACAACTATTTTCCAATTATTTAAAATTTCTATAACCATTTAACTATTTCTAACTATTTTAGTGCTATTTTACAAACTAATAATTATTTTTCAACTACTTATCTATTTTAAACTTTTCAACCTATTTTATAAAATTAAACTGGACAGAGTTCAAACTATTTATGATTATTACCAATTGAGATAAGGATTAAAGTGATAATCCAGATGGAATCGAAACAATTATGAATAAGTGGAATAGAAATTAAGGTGAATGTGAATAGATAGGAGAAATTGATTTAGCTAATAATCAATGGAGGCAAACACGTAGGATGTACGTATATTATTCTATTCGCATAGTGATTTGATCCAGATTCGAGCATAGAATTTCAAGATAATATATCGATCCGAGTTGGGATTTTTCACTCGATTTTCGACGGTGAACCTGGATATGGATTGTTGATTGGTTCTGAATATTCTCTATCATAGTTATGGCTATGCAAGGAAAATGACGGTTTCTGATCAAGTAACCAGATATGAGTCCGCACTAGGAAGTCGGGTGGACAATACTAGTTCGGAAGTGAAATTGTGTGATCGAGTGAGCGATCAGATTGATATAGCATACGGATGATATGTGTACATCTTACAAGTTTGAATGAAATTGGTATTGAAATTTGTGGATAAGAATTGTAAAATGGTTTTTGAAATGAAAGTAATATGGTTAATATCTTTGTAAAAGAGTAATCAAATTTGAATATTTGATTTGGCATAAACAAAGTTATGTATCTTTGTTATATAAGATAAGTCTCCCCTTGTTGAATCAATAGCCAGAAAAAAGAGTTTTTGAAAATATTTGAAGTATAAAGAGGAAATTTATACAAGTTTGAAATGATCCAAAGTTTTTTTTTTCAAGATTATATATATATATAAAGGATTTCACGAGGATGATTTTGGAAAAGATTTTGGAAACCTATGGATTTGGGAAAGCCTAGTTTGAGAAGTATCGATTTTGGGATAATCGATTTTGAGAAAAGAGATTTATATGGGATTCATACTAGGTGTATGATTTGGAAGATACTAGACGTGTATAGTATAAAGTGTTCTGAAAATAGCTTTGGAGAAAAAGGTGCTCCCTTGGAATGAACTTCTCAGGAGTACCATATGTTGGTGCTGCTTTGAGCCTCAAAAGGCGAGGTTCTAAAGTTGATCCTGTGAGGAGTCCGGACGAACTAGTTCCTAAGGATTGTTGGGTAACGAAAGTCGAGGGCGCTGATGCCTAAAGAGGCATTTGGGTTATGTTGTGACGACAGTGTAACTCGATGTCACTACGATCTACTGTGGACCATAGCGGAAATCGTGTGGAGGTGAGTGTCAACGGTCCACACTTGATTTCGCCGGGAAGGCAATGTAACATCGGTAGACTGCGATCTATGGTCGAGTGGTGTGGAGAAGTTTCATTCTTTTGCAGTGAAATTCGAGGGCGCTGAGGCCTACAGTTATATGGGTTTTTGCTGCGACAGCAACGTAACCCCGGTTGTAGCTGCGGTCTGTAGCGGGTTCCGTGGCATAATCGAGGGGCGTGGAGGCCTACAGTTATCTATGGATTTTGCTAGGATGGCAACGTAACCATCGGGTTAACTGCGACCATGGATGGGGGTGATGATTTCTAGAGCATTCTCACCAAAGATATTTCCTCTATTTTCAAAAATGTTTTCTATATTTTCAATAAAATTATTTTCTAAGTATTTTCACTGGATGTTAAAGACGAGTTTACCAAGTACTTATAGATTTTCAGTCCTATGCCTGATCAACGTATGACCGAATTTCTGTAAGAACAAGGATGGACTTGTTGAAGCATCGAGTTATAAAAAGTATTTTTATAATTTTTTGTAATACTATGTAGATTTTAAAAGTATTTTAAAAATTCTTAATAAAGAGGGAGTTTATAAAAATGTTCAAAGAGTAATTTGTCTGATATAAGTATTTTTTATAAATTCTGGCTTCGTTTCTTTTTGGGGACGAAAAGATTCAAAGGGGGAAGGAATGTGATAACCCGTATTTTTAGGCATGTGTTAATTGTAAAATTACATGATTAAAATTATTAAAATACTCATTTGTTAATTGAACAAATGAAATTCTGATATATATATATATATATATATATATATATATATATATATATGAATAAGTATTGGTTCGATAATCCTCCTAAGATAATTGGCAAAATTTTTATTACAAAAAATAATAATAATGTGTTATTTATATATATAAATATAAATAGATTTTTAATAGAATTATCATTTACAAATTAAATGTATGTTTGTTTAAATATATGTATATTTGAGTTAATTTTAAATTGGATTTTGAAATTTAAATTTGAATTTGAAATTCAAAAGATGGATACCTTAAAATATTTTGAATTTAAAAATAATATGTGTGATTTTTTAGAATACAATTGTTTTATAAAAAGGGTTTTATTTATATAAATTAGGAAATATATTTATTAATTAAGAAATTTAATTATAAAGGCTTACAAAAACATTTTTAAAGTAAATAAAACATGCATAATTCTCATATAAGTTTAAATTAATAAATTTAACAAGTGTAAGTAATTTAAATAGGTATATGACAAATATTAAGTGAATTAACAAGTGGCACCCTTTTTAAAAAAATAATAATACTAACTAAACCTAAATAAACATTTATCCTACCTCTTAACTTCTTTGTTCTATCATTACAAATCAGAATTAAGAATAAAACCTGTAACCAAACATTCCTCAAAACCAAGAAATCAAAACTTAAGCATATAAACCTTTTTTTCCTCAACAAAAAAATATGTAAAACCCAAACCAGGGATTTATCAAGCAATCTTCTGCTTGAATTTTCGAGCTACTGCAAAATTAAATCAAGCCAAGAATCAACGCAAGCATTTCAGATCAAGGATCATTAAAGCTAGCAGTAAATCATGATCAAAATTCAGTCTAGAGAGGAAAAAAATAAAAATAAACTTCCAGGCTCTGTTTCCTTCTAACACAGGTGAGTAAACATTTCTGTTAAAAATAATTTTAAAAATCTTTGATGCATGTATTGAAATCTTATAGAAATATAAGTCTATAATGCTTGCATGAAATGATTTTATGTGAATGTATGATTATATGGGTAAGACATGTCTGTATATTGTCTGAGTGTGTTTATATACGCTTTGTTGTAATTAACCGAATCAACTTTATCATGAAAATTCATATCTTTCCATTCAAACGATTATAGGTTATGATTTTAAAATGAAAAATGATGGTAACAGTGCAATACAAATCTTAAAAATAATTACAAGAATTTTCATTTTATAATTGATTCAAAACATAAGGTATAACAGTAGAAATCATATTTAAGTCAAAATTCAATGCTCACGATTTCATGTTTGAATTTCCTAAACTGATTCGTAGTAGGAAACAATGATTTTTGGTAGACATTTAGAGATTTTTAACCCGTACATGTTGAGATATCTTTAGATGTTCAAATTTGGGTTTACTGTCGATTTCCTTTGATCGAGTTCGAACCGAGTCTCATGGTTTAGGATTGAGGTGGCTCGTGGGACGAGGAAGGTGGGAAAAATAGTCAAGTAATGTCTGGACCGTTGTGGTGAACGGGCAATGGCAATCTAGGTTTAGGGTGTGGTTGAATCGTGATCCTTATCGAATCGAATGCGGCATCGATATTGAATCGAGTTGGATCGGATGAAGTGGTAATGTGAAGACCCGGAATTTGGACAATTTAAATTGGGTTATTTAATTGATTTAATATTTAAAAGTTAGTTTGTAACTTAAATTTCAAATATCACCATTATTTGAAAATAAATTATATTTACATATATATAATTAAATCAAATCAGTCTTCTCAGCCACCCTATGATCTGCACAACCCTACCTTTCGTGTAATCCACGCCTCCTTTCTTTCACTTCAATTAAGTCGTGACAGAAAGATATTCCATTATCCCCTTTTCCTTCTTCTATACGATCAAATACAATAGAAAATTTATTAATGGCCGAAGTAAAAAAATTAAATAGTAATGGCCGAGCAAAATCAGATCATTTCGTTCGAAGTCATAAAACCCCTCGCCTTTTTAATTCACGAAGGCATTTCAAAAATCGCGACTTCCATTTTTAAGTTCTCCGACCTAATTGAAGGAGCCAAGGAAGGCGAGCAATGATCGAGCAAAGGCAACATGATGGCGGCGAACAAGGTAGCTCGAACTTGAGCATGCGTAGGGGAGTCTCTCGCGATGGTGAGCGGCAGCGCGGGATGGAGGGAGTCGTCGAGGGAAGCACATATCTGGTGGGAAGTGGCTTGCGATCGAAATGGTAGAGGTGAGGGTTCGACTTTGTGATCGAAGTGGGGAGTTTCTCGAAGAGGTCGAGCTAGGGCTTGAGGGCAGTGAGGTATTCGATTTATTTTTCATTCAGTTTAAATTTAATAATGTCTATATATATATGTATATATACCGAGGGAGGAAGAAGAAAGTTTAAAAATCAGATTTTTATTTTACAAAGATGTATATACATATTAAAGAAGGAATTTTTACATTAGGAAAAAATAAAAAAACAGTTATCTAATAAGCAGCTTTTAAAATGTTTAACAGTAAATAAAATTCGTATTTGTTTATGTACAGTAAAGAAAAAAGTATAAATAAATAAATATATATACCCACGTATCTATTTTGGTTTAAAAGTACATAAATAAATAGAAAAATAATATATGTAGACAAGATTTAGAAAATAGAAGTTTTAATGGTAACATAGATTAATACTTTTATTTTGATATCCATATAGACTATATTTATAAGGATATGCGTTTTCAAAAAAAATAAAAAATAAAATAAACATACATATACACAGTTTTATCTTAGTATTTTAATTGTTAAAATTAAATCATTATTTAAAATTAAATAATTAGATTAAAATAAATTTATTAAACAGTAACTAATTGTTCGATTAGTTTAAATATGAATAAATCGTATAATTTTATACAAGGTCTAAATCGTGGAGAATCAAGCTGGTGTGGATCGGATTTGCAAATTAAAAATCAAAGGTGAGTTAATCTCACTCATCTAGGTTTAATTTAAATTTAAATGGTTGAATTTAAATATTTGGTTGAATGATTGAATTGATTGGATGTGGTATATTATATAGTAATATATAGTATATACTGGAGTGATTGATTTCCCGCATTATATAGCAGATGAGACGCTATGCGCCGCATAATAGCGGATGCTATTTATAAACCCATATACTACGATATTTTACCTCGAAGTGGAATTAGTATTTTTTATGCTAGCATCTGTGGATGCAGGGAAACAGGTTGGAGGGATCCAACTGGATTCCTCAAAATATTTAGATTTGTTAAAATATTATGTGATATAATTATTTGCTATCCTGTGATGAATTATATTGATAATTGGAAATGTTAGATACTATGGTTGATTTAAAATATTTCGGTGAACTGAGTTATCAAAATCTATAGAAATAGGATTTCTGAAATAAAAGAGTGAATTTTGAGTAAAATAATCATAGAAATTTGAATAAATTAAAAATGAATTGGAAAAGAATAAAAAGTGATTTTTGAATTCTGATAAATAAAATTCCAAGTGCGGGAAATGAGATTTTGAATAAATGGGAATAAGTGATTTTATTTTTAAACTCAAGTGATATTATTTCAAGAAATAAAGAATTTATTTTGAAATTCTAGGTTTGAATTTATTTGAAAGGATAAAGAAGAAAATTGGGAAATATGAAATTGGTATTTTCAGTTAAAAGATTTTAAATCGTAATGAAGAAATAAAATATGAAGTTAATTGGAATAAATGGAGTAAGTAAGGAAATTTGTTGAAAAGCGAAGTATATTGGAAATCAATTTGGGAATTGATTTAAGTATGTAAAACCGGGATTTTTAAAAGAGAAACGAGACTTGAAATTTATAAACTGGGTTTATAAAAGCGAAGTGATATATCAGTGGATATTTGGAAGAATAAATTCACGGTGGGAATTTATTAAGGGAACAAGTAAATTTGTTTAAAAATAAGTAGTGGTTTATTTTTAAAAGATATGAAAGAGAAGCGAATTTCCCTGGATAGCCAAGTACGAATTTAAAACAAATTTATAAGTATAAGTTTGAAGTTGTTTTAAAAAGTATGTTTTAGAAAATTTATTACTTTTAAACGTTTAAATTTTAAAGTAATATTTTTCAAATTTATTTTAGTAATAATTATTTAAAGGTGACTTGGTATTATGTTTTAAAAAGAGAAGAATTTTGTTTTATATTTTTTTAAAAGTAGTTTTATTTTAAATATTCTTAAAGTATATTTTTTGAATAAGTATTAAAGTAATTTTTAATTTAAATGTTTTAAAGGATATTTTATAATAAAGTGTTTTAAATTATTTTAAAAATCTAAAGTTTTGTGCTTGGTGATTTCAGTGGAAATAGAAAATATTTGGGAAATGTATTCCGTGTGAGGAAGATGGTTTGAAACTGTTTTCAAACAGGTTTGAAAGGTGGAAATATATCTTGTGAAGATATTTTAAGGTTAATAAATAATCTGGGAAAATTATTTATGTTTGATGGTTATTTGTGAATGTTAATTGATAGTTAAATAACCGACTATCAATATTGGACAATGCGCTAATCGTTTCGAAGAGACCGGGATCTGGATTAAATTCTCGAAAACCATTGCGATCCGGTTTGAACGTTTCTGTATGGAAAACAAGAGTTTGGATTCGAAGGTGGAGCGGTGAAGTGCAAGGGCTAGTCGCTACTAATCCTAAGGATAATTCCAAAATGGATGTAGTAGGAGTAGTGCCTTCGGTTCCGTTCGAACCCAGGACGGATTTGTGTGGATGAATGCTTTCGGAACATCGTTAGGTGGATGATGGGCATTCTAAGTGAAACGTTCTAAAAGGTAACGCTTAGCCTCGAGCCTCATCAACGAGGAATGACTGAAAATCAAGGGACATGTAGCAAGGCTAAGTGGGTAGCACCCATTAGGGTGAGGTCATCCCTGTCTAGATGTCCCTTTTATTCGGCTTAGTGGTGCGGTTGCCGATCCCAACCGTGGGGTGATCTTACTCGGGATCATCCAGTAAGGGGTAGTCCCGGTCTTGTGTTGTAGGGGATTGGGAGTAATCCTCTGTACGGTGATCTAGACCACGTACTGTGATAGGTGGCACCCCAGTGCCTAGTCATTAGTTGGAAATCCATTCTCCCTACGAGCCTTTTACGTTTTTGTTTGTAGAATCCACGATTGTGGCTAGTTTGCTGGAATTTAATTAATGTAACAATTTCGGCTATTTTAATAAGTATTTGTAAATAGACCCTATTATAATATCAGAGGATTTTATTACAAAGTGTTTTGGCTATCGTAAGGGAAAAACCCGACATGTTTATTTGTGGCGTGGTCTTACGAGATGCTTTTGTTTTCAAAGGATTTGGAAACTTTAATAATCAATTTGAGTATGGTTTGTCACGCTGGTATTCCAGACTGACTCGGGTGTTATTTTACTATAATGCTCGGGTCAGACCGAGTATTATAGATTACAGGAAATGATGCTGTGGAGCTGGAGGCGATACGTACTTCCGTATTTATATGAAATAATCCGCTGTGTATTCAGTTTTGGGAGGGATGAGATATTATAACCTTCCTGAGTTGTGTTATTGTTTGTATTGAACTCTGATGCTGTACTCTGATGATGTAATGTATAAACGGATGTATTTGTTTTTGTGTAAAGATCATTTATTATCTATTATATTTTATTCCGCTGCGATGGTTAGACTCTGATGTTGTTTTCTATTTTCTTCTTCTACCACTTCTTCTTTAACCCAAATGGTTCGTATTTCCGTACATCTTGAGTTGATTAAGGTAGAATAGTGTCGACTCTAGGGGTACGGGTTTGCGGGTTTTTTCAGTTGGTATCAGAGCGAGGTTAAGCGAGAACCTTGGCTCTGGTCGGGACTACTCATTAGAGATAGAGTCAGTAGTACTCTAGAATGAGTTTAAGTGTATTAATGATATGAGCGCGTATTTGTTAGTGGGTATAAAAATGGTTTTATATTGTGTTGATTGATTTATTGAGTGGCATATGAACCTTCGTCAACACACTCTGGACTACTGTATCGAAGGGGTTTCTAAACACTTGAATAGAACAATTGACACGGTACTGTTTAAATGTGGGTGAATGAAATAATTTTACCTAAAATATATTTTGATAAAAAAATATTTCCTTAAATTTTTATATAATTGGATGTTTGGATGATAATATTTTAAACAAATAAGATTATAAAAAAATTAGAATGACTTGGATAATCAAATGGGAATTTGTATGAGCATAAATTATACAAATAAATTATAGTTAAAATTTGATTTAAATCAAAATTTGAAAATTTAAAACCCTGGAGATTTTAGAAGTGTTTTTCGAAGTGTTTTGAAGACAAATAATAGCATTATTATTTTAAAAGTATTTCTAAAAGGAAACTGTTTCAAATAAATTTTGGGAAGTAAATAGCATTGAGCTCACTTCAGTCTTTGGAAAATAACTTCGGTGATGACTGCAGCATCATCGATGTCCATTTTCGAGTTTCTAAGTGATGGATTGCTGTTGTGGTCTTCGTTTTAGAATGTTTTGGGTAAAAAAATCAAGTTTGTTTTTGAAAATTCCAACGGAAATTTTTTGGGGATAAAAACCAAGATTGGTTTAAAATTTTGAGAAGTGTGATTTTGAGATAATTTCAAAATGATTTGAAAACCAAAAGCCGGGTGTTTAAAATCTTGAAATCCTGATTTAGACAATTTAGAGATCATCAGGAGATGAGTTATAAACTTATAAATGGTAAATGACTTTGATGAGGAATTTGGGGATTGGATTTTGGAATTAAAATTTAAAGGTGAAAGTTAAAAATGTGGATTTAACTTGTATTAAGATTGAACTTTGAAATTTAATTGATGATTGGAAGAAATAAATTAGTACATCTTGAATGTGATTGGAATGGGAAAATAAAAATTAAATTTGGATAGAGAAATAAAATTATTAGAATTAAATTAACTTAAGAAAAGTTAATAATAATGAATTGGAGAATTAAGTTGAAATTAAATTGAAATAAATTGAGATGTGGATGATATTAAGTGAAAGTAAGTTCTTACTTAATTTAAATTCAAGTGGATTGAGCGGATTAAAGAGAATGGTATGATGCTAGATTTAACTGAAGTTAAGTTAAATAAAATTGAATTGAAATAAATTCAGTTGAGTTATAGATAATATTGAATGGAATAAAATTATTACTTAAATAAATAAGTGTAAACTAAGTAAGTATTGAATTGGGATAAATAAGCTTTGGAAGCTTATAAATGAATTGAAAACATTGAAATAAAAATATTATCCCTATTTAAAAGTAAAGTGAAAATGTGATTGACTGTAAATGGATGGAGAAGTATGAAGATTAATAAGTGAGTAGCTTCTAAAAATGTAAAAAGGGAATAAATAAGTCGAAATAAAAGTGTTGGAATTTTGGAAAATGGAAGAAAATCCAAACCGTAATTATTGAAAAAAAAGTTTGAACTCAGGAAAATTTAATGAAGTGATTTTTGTAATAAAATAGAATATTGATTTAAAAGTTGGAAGTAAGCTAATTAGCTAAATAAATTATTTGATAGAGTATGTTAGTAAAATTTAACTCGATTAAATAAAATGGATTGTAAGTTAATAATGAAGTTTGGAAATAAACTCGAATTATAAATAGAATTCAACTTGGATTGATAATGAATTAAAATAAGTGGAGATGTTGTAAAAATAAAATGGAATTGGATTATAATAGAAATGATTTGAGTACAAATAAAATCCAATTCGAGTATAAATGAGTTAAGTATGTGCTTGGATATTATTTTGATAAATTGAGAAGGTGAATTAAAATAAAATGAATTGAGAAGGTGAATTAGAATAAAATGAATGGGCTAGCTGAATTAAATGGAATTTGATTAGATGAGAATCAAATTAAATAGAAGTGAACTTAAATTTGAAGTTGGAATAAATTGAAGTAAATTAACTTAAATTAAGAATAATGAGAAGCTCTCATTCGAGTAGGAAGGGTAGACCATTAAATAAAAGTTTGGGTTGAATTAATTTGGGAATGGTTAGTAGTATACAAGCATGGAATGCGTCAAGCTAAATAAAATGGTTATAAGCTTAGTTAATTATTTATTCACATGAACATAGTTGAATTGCGTAGAAATAAATTGCCGTTTGATGAAAACGAGATTAAATAAAATTCTATGTATTGATAGAAGTGAAATAAAATTGATTTTGAAATCAACTGAGTTGAATATGAGCTTGTTTGGATTAAAAATAAATTGAATGTAAGAAATTGAAGTGTAAACCATTATAATTGAATGGAATGGCACATGAAATGGTTGAAAGCAATTGAATTAGTTTTGAAATCATATAATTGCACATGGTAAGTGTTTGGTGCAAGTTGCTTATGAAATGCATGTGTTTAGCTATTGAAAGTAAGTGAAATGTTAATAAATTTCGTATATTTAGTACTTACATGTTTGAATTGAGTAAGCACAGGTACCGGAAAGCCGTTTGGTTGGATTTGGACGCGCTAATTGCTAAAATAATAAGCCGCTTGCTTAAAAATGCTAAATAAAGGTACGCCTACGCAATAAAAATAGGAAATATGAACTGTTTTTGTTTTTCCGACCGTATGGGTCGACGTATATATATTTAAATCTCTTGTCAAATTGCAAAAGCTCCTCCATACAAAGGAGTCTCTGTCAAAAAATTTTGAAAATTTTGGGAGTTAGAAAATTTTTGGGAAAATTTTCATTAGCAACAAAACTATTTCGTATTGGAATTGAAATAAGGGATTTTGAAAATGGAGATTGTAACTAATTGTTTAGTTGGAACTAAAGGATTGGAAAAGTGAATATGGGATTTTCACTAAATGGGTTATAGTAAGTTAGTGGGTTTGGGACATTCTTCAGCCTTAGTAATTTCAGGGACGAAATTCTTTTAAAGGGGGAGGAATGTGACGACCCAGAATTTTGGATAATTTAAATTGGGATATTTAATTGATTTTAATATTTAAAATTTAGTTCGTAACTTAAATTTCAAATATCACAATTATTTGGAAATAATATATATATATATATATATATATATATATATATATATATAATTAGATGAAATCTTATCCAAATTGTCTTCTCAGCCACCCTATGATCTGCATACCTCTACCTTTCATGTAAACCATGCCTCCTTTCTTTCACTTAAGTCACGACAGAAATATATTCCATTGTCCCCTTTTCCTTCTTCTATACGATCAAATACAATAGAAAATTTATTAATGGCCGAAGTAAACAAATTAAATAGTAATGGCCGAGCAAAATCAGATTGTTTCATTCAAAGTCATAAAACCCCTCATCTTTTTAATTCGCGAAGGCATTTCAAAAATCGCGACTTCCATTTTTAAGTTCTCCGACCTAATCGAAGGAGCCAAGGCAGGTGAGCAACGATCAAGCGAAGGCAACATGATGGCGGCGAATGAGGTAGATGGAACTTGAGCACGCGAAGGGGAGTCTCTCGCGATGGTGAGCGACGGCGCTAAATGGAGGAAGTCGTCAAGGGAAGCGTGTGTCTGGTGGGCAGTGGCTCGCGATCGAAATGGTAGAGGTGAGGGTTCGGCTTCGTGATCGAAGATGGGGTGTTTCTCAAAGAGGCCGAGCTAGGGCTTGAGGGCAGTGAGGTATTAGATTTATTTTTCGTTCAATTTAAATTTAATAATGTATATATATGTATATATACGGACGCAGGAAGAAGAGAGTTTAAAAATTAGATTTTTATTTTACAAAGATGTATATACATATTAAAGAAGGAATTTTTACACTAAAAAAACAAAAAAAACAATTATATGATAAGCAGCTTTTAAAATGTTTAATAGTAAATAAAATTTGTATTTGTTTATATACAGTAAAGAAAAAAATTATAAATAAATAAATAAATATACCCACGTATCTATTTTTGTTTAAAAGTACATAGATAAACAGAAAAATAATATATGTAGACAAGATTTAGAAAATAGAAGTTTTAATGGTAACATAGATTATTATTTTGATTTTGGTATCTATATAGACTATATTTATAAGGATATGTGTTTCCAAAAAAATAAAATAAACATACATGTACACAGTTTTATCTTACTAGTTTAATTTTTAAAATAAATCATTAGTTAAAATTAAATTATTAGATTAAAATAAATTTATTAAAAAGTAACTAATTGTTCGATTAGTTCAAATATTAATAAATCGTATAATTTTATACAAGGTCTAAATCGTAGAGAATCAAGCCGGCGTGGATTGGATTTGCAAATTAAAGATCAAATGTGAGTTAATCTCACTCATTTGGGTTTAATTTAAATTTAAATGGTTGAATTTAAATATTTGGTTGAATGATTGAATTGATTGGATGTGGTATATTATATAGTAATATATAGTATATATCGGAGTGATTGATTTCCCGCATTATATAGCGGATGAGACCCTATGCGCCGCATAATAGCGGATGATATTTTATAAACCCATATACCGCAATATTCTACCTCGAAGTCGAATTGGTATTTTATTGTGCTGACATCTATGGATGCAGGGAAACAGGGTGGAGGGATCCAACTGGATACCTCAAAATATTTAGATTTGTTAAAATATTATGTGATATAATTATTTGTTATCCTGTGATGAATTATATTGAGAATTGGAAATGTTGAATGCTATGGTTGATTTAAAATATTTCGGTGAACAGAGTTATCAAAATCTATAGAAATGGGATTTATGAATAAAAATTAAAAGAGTGAATTTTGAGTAAAATAATCATAGAAATTTGAATAAATTAAAAATGAATTGGAAAAGAATAAAAGTGATTTTTGAATCCTGATAAATAAAATTCCAAGTGCGGGAAATGAGATTTTGAATAAATGGGAATAAGTGATTTTATTTTTAAACTCAAGTGATATTATTTCAAGAAACAAAGAATTTATTTTGAAATTCAAGGTTTGAATTTATTTGAAAGGATAAAGAAGAAATTTAGGAAATATGAAATTGGTATTTTCAGTTAAAAGATTTTAAATCATAATGAAGAAATAAAATCTGAAGTTAATGGATTTTGGAATAAATGGAGTAAGCAAGGAAATTTATTGAAAAGTGAAGTAAATTGGAAATCAATTTAGGAATTGATTTAAGTGTGTAAAACCGGGAATTCTAAAAGAGAAGCGAGAGTTGAAATTTATAAACTGGGTTTATAAAAGCGAAGTGATGTATCAGTGGATATTTGAAAGAATAAATTCATGGTGGGAATTTATTAAGGGAATGAGTAAATTTGTTTAAAAATAAATAGTGGTTTGTTTTTAAAAGATGTGAAAGAGAAGCGAATTTCCCTAGATAGTCAAGTACGATTTCAAAACAAATTTATATGTATAGCTTAAAAGTTAAAAGTTGTTTTAAAAAGTATGTTTTAGAAAATATATTATTTTTAAATGTTTAAATTTTAAAGTAAATATTTTTCAAATTTATTTTAGTAGTAATTATTTAAAGGTGACTTGGTATTATGTTTTCAAAAAAGAAGAATTTAGTTTTATAATTTTTTTAAAAAGTAGTTTTATTTTAAATATTCTTAAAGTATATATTTTGAATAAGTATTAAGCTCTCCTCCCTGCTCTTTGTCCTTATTACAGATGTTTTTAGCCGTATGATCAAACTAGCTACTTCTCATAACCCCTTCGAAGGTATTAAGCTCCCCAACTCAAACCTAGCCATATCCAATCTCCACTTTGCAGACGACACTATCCTCTTTGCAACCCCAAACATCAATCACATCCATTTCCTTAAAGTAGCTCTTTACTCTTTCGAACTCATTTCTGGCCTATCCATCAACTTCAGTAAAAGCGCCATCATCATGCTTGGGAATTCCGATCACCTTGGCTGCATATTTTCCAACCTCCTCAATTGTAGCATTTCGCAATTTCCCATCTCTTATCTGGGTATCCCCCTGCGCCCAACCAAGCTTCATAGGGCAGACTGGCTCCCCCTCATCATCAGAATTGAAAACTGACTTCTCTCCTGGAAAGCACACTCTCTTTCATCTGCTGGTCGTCTAGTTCTCGTTAAGTCGGTCTTGTCGGCCATCCCTTCCTATTGGATGTCGTTTTACAAACTCCCATCGTGGGTTATCAATAGAATTGACTCGATCAGAAGTACCTTTCTCTGGAATGGTGGAAGAATTAAGAAGCTTGTAAATTGGAGGACCGCCTGCTTGCAAACCAGCAACGGTGGCCTTGGAATTGCTAACCTATATTGCTTCAACCTTGCGCTTCTTGCTAAATGGCTCTGGCGTTTTCTCTCACCCGATTCATTCCTTTGGAAATCCTAGATCTCTTCCCTTTACTATCGATCCAACCCACACCTCGTCCTTCATTCCGACCCCAGCCTCAAACCATCCCCATTCTGATCCGGGGTCCTTTCCACCCTTCCCAGAGTTAAATCACTCTTCCAAGTCAGTATAGGCAACGGCGCTAACTGCATCTTCTGGTTAGATATCTGGCACGGTCAGCTACCCCTTTCTTCTACCCTCCCTAACCTCTTTTCCCATTCCGACACCAGCCTTGTTACCATTTCCGATTTAATTGGTCTGGGCCCTGACCACATCCTCCCACCTTCCTATTTCGACCTCACCACCTTAGCTGAGCTTCACCAGGCTGTTTCCATTCTCCAATCCATACATTTCTCTCAAACACCTGACAAGATTCTTTGGGCCCCTAATCCCATAGCTGGCTTTACCGTCGCCTCATGCTATGCGCATCTGATTAACCCGGGTTGCCTCTTCAATTTCTCCAGACTTTGGAAAAGTAAGCTCCAACCCAGAATGTTATTCTTTCAATGTTGCCTTATCCATGGCCGAGTCAATACTAGAGATAGGCTCTTCCGTCTCAACATTGCACCGGACCTCCATTGTGTCTTCTGTGATAACGATATCGAAAGTACACATAATCTCTTCTTTGATTGCGGTTTCTCTTTTAGGGTCTGGGCTGCAACTTCAGCTCATCTCCTTGGCTATGTCCCAGCATTCACCTCTTTTTTCGATTTTTGGCAGTTCAACCCACCGAATAAGCTCTTAGATCCTCTCGTGGTTATATTCAGTTGGTGTGTTTGGGTCGAGCGCAACGCACATGTATTCAATAATCCCAAATCACACTTCGAAGGAACATGTAGGCGCATCATTTATTATTACTCTTCTTTTACAGGGTATAGCTACTCAGCTCCCTTCAGGCTTAGGCTCCCGCGCCCCTGTATTTCACCAACTGAATCGGTTGGCAGCACAACTGCATCTCCTACCCGTGGGCACCATGGACGTCACCCGTAGCTCTCTCTATCACTACTTGTTGTTTATAGCTTCTAGTTCTATGTTGCTAAGCGCATTGTGTTCTAATTTTCATATCTCAGTTTTCGCTGTCTGGTTATATGACTGTTGTGATACTCCTTATCTTTTTGGCCAGCGATCAGGCTTGTTGATCGCACTATTTACATATTTTAATATTATATAACCGGCTGTGTAGTCTCGCACTACACATCCGTTTCGCTCAAAAAAAAGTATTAAAGTAATTTTTAATTTAAATGTTTTAAAGGATATTTTATAATAAAGTGTTTTAAATTATTTTAAAAATCTAAAGTTTTGTGCTTGGTAATTTCAGTGGAAATAGAAAATATTTGGGAAATGTATTCCGTGAGAGGAAGATGGTTTGAAACTGTTTTAAAAAAGGTTTGAAAGGAGGAAATATATATTGTGAAGATATTTTGAGGTTAATAAATAATTTGGGAAAATTATATATGTTTAATGGTTGTTTGTGAATGTTAATTGATAATTAAATAACTGACTATCAATATTGGACAACGCGCTGATCGTTTTGAAGAGATCGGGATCCGGATTAAATTCTCGAAAACCACTTCGATCCGGTTTAAACGTTTTCGTGTGGAAAACAAGAGTTTGGATTCGAAGGTGGAGCGCTGAAGTGCAAGGGCTAGTTGTACTAATCCTGAGGATGATTCGAAATTGGATGTAGTAGGAGTAGTGCCTTCGGTTCCGTTCGAACCCGGGACGTGCTTGTATGGATGAATGCTTTTGGAACATCGTCAGGTGGACGATGAGCATTCTAAGTGAAACGTTCTAAAAGGTAACGCTTAGCCTCGAGCCTCATCAACCGGGAATGACTGAAAATCAGGGGATACACAACAAGGCTAAGTGGGTAGCACCCATTAGGGTGAGGTCGTCCCCGTCTAGATGTCCCTTTTATTTGGCTTAGTGGTGCGGTTGATGATCCCAACCGTGTGGTGATCTTACTCGGGATTATCCAGTAAGGGGTAGTCCCAGTCTTGTGTTGTAGGGGATTGGGAGTAATCCTCGGTACGGTGATCTAGACCACGTACTGTGACAGGTGGTACCCTAGTGCCAAGTCATTAGTTGGAAATCCATTCTCCCTACGAGCCTTTTACGATTTTTGTTTGTAGAACACACGATTGTGGCTAGTATGCTGGAATTTAATTAATGTAATAATTTCGGCTATTTTAATAAGTATTTGTAAATAGACCCTATTATAATATCAGAGGATTTTATTAAAAAGTGTTTTGGCTATCGTAAGGAAAAACCCGACATGTTTATTTGTGGCGTGGTCTTACGAGATGCTTTTGTTTTCAAAGGATTTTGAAACTTTAATAATTAATTTAAGTGTGGTTTCTCACACTGGTATTCCAGACTGACTCGGGTGTTATTTAATTATAATGCTTGGGTCAGACCGAGTATTATAGATTACAGGAAATGATGCTGTGGAGTTGGATGGCAATACGTACTTCCATATTTGTATGAAATAATCCGCTGTGTATTTAGTTTTGGGAAGAACGAGATATTATAACCATCCTGATTTGTGTCGTTGTTTGTATTGAAATCTGATGTTGTACTCTGATGATGTAATGTATAAACAGATGTATTTGTTTTTGTGTAAAGATCATTTATTATCTATTATATTTTATTCCGCTGCGATGGTTAGATTTTGATGTTGTTTTCTATTTTCTTCTTCTACCTCTTCTTCTTTAACCCAAATGGTTCGTATTTCCGTACATCTTGAGTTGATTGAGGGAGAATAGTGTCGACTCTAGGGGTATGGGTTTGTGGGTCATTTCATGTAATAGAGCATAGGGCTCTGGCAATGGTGAGGGTTCAACGACGACGCCTAATATGGTCAGAGGTGGTGGAATTTGGCGAAGTTATGAGTCAAGATAGGTTCTGATGATCCTCGTCTCTACTAGATTTCGCTCTGGAGTTTGTTTCGATGTTTTGATGATCGAATTTGTATGAGAGTGTTGACATCGACTTGGTGGCGTCATCAACAATGAGTCGGAGTGACATCGATCGCCGTGCACGTACACGAGTTCCTAATGTGTCTGTGGCCTATGCTGTGTTGATGAACTCGTGAGGTTGAGATGGCTCGGGTCGTGCTCGAGAAATAAGCAAGAGGACTCGAGTGTGGCATCGAGTAATTTCGAGTGGGTTTGGCATGTTATTATCTATTTTAAAGAAATGAGTAAATGATGATCAGGTTTTGGGAAGCAAGTTAAATTGTGTTAACCTGATTTGGAAACAAAATGTTTATAACAGGTTCAAGCAATTTTTTTTTTTCAAAACAAGTTTCCAAAATTAAATTTAAAATAAAATGTTTTGAATTAAATTGTTTGACCTTATCTAATTTGATTAGGATAATCAATTAAATTTAAAACTCCTAAGTATTTTCAAATGTAATTTTTGATGAAATTAAGTAAGTATTTAAGATCAGTGTATTTAACCTTAAATCAATTAAAAGTTCTCTAGTGATTGATTTCAAGCATTTAATTTAAACAAGATATAAATGATAATTAAGTAACCAATTAAAGTAGATAGTCTATCTTGTTTAATTAAGTTCTTATTTTATTAAGGAAAATTATTTAATGGGAGTAATTAAATGGGTTATTACTAAATGGAATTAATTAAGGTTGATTTATATAAGTAATTAAGGGATAATTAATGAGATTAATTATTGGTTAATATGTTAATGTAGTTAAGTAATAATATTGACAAAAGGTAAATTAATCAATGTAATTAATTATGGTTAACTAATTAGTGTAATTAGTTAAGGGTTAATTAATTAAGGGTAATTACTTAATAAAGTAATTAGTGGATAGTTAATGAAGGAAATTAAGGAAAGAACCATTAAACTAAGTGAATAAGTGATAATTAATTAATTAATATACTTAATTTAAGTTAATTAGTTAATTAGTTAATTAATTAAAGATGGTCACTTAATGTAATTGATAAAGTATAATTACATAGTGAAGTAATTATCGAATAATTACTGAATGTAATTAAGTAAGGAAAATCACTTAATGAAGTAACTGGAAAATAATTACTTAATGGAAGTAATGAAGGATTAATTACTTAGTGTAATTAATTAATGGTTAATTAACGTGTTTATAATTAATGAATGTAAGAGAAAAAGGGCAGTTATCACTGGATGTGATTTAATTAATTAAGGTTAATGTGATTGATTAAGACTAATTAATCAAGGTAATTAAATTAAGTAATGGTTTATGATTAACCAAAGTTAATTAAGCAGGATTTAAGATAAATAACTTAATTTATAACGGGTGATTAATTAAAAAAATTTTGGTTATTTATCTTGCCTATAGATAATAACTTAAATTGAATACCTTAGTTTTCTGAATATCTCTGATATTTAGATTGTAATGTATTGTGATATGTATGATGGGTTGGACTGTGATATTATGAGTTATCTGTCAATAATTGATTTGTTGTGAGAATATAAGAACCTGAATTTAAAATTGACTTGTATCCACTTTAACAAACTAGGTTTAAGATGACACTGATTTTGATGAGACTGGGGTCTGTATCAGTACATACCCGAAACCACTTCGATTTGTAATACGCATGATTTGATTTGAAGTAATTAGGCTGGAATGAAATAAATGATGTAAACTTGGTCATTTAATCTAAGTAACGATGCTTGGATATGTTTTGTGAAATGTTTATTGAATTATAACAAGTTAAGAACTCGTTGTAAGGTACGAGTTACCCAGGGTTTTAAATAGCTTATTGCATTAGTATTTCTTGTTAGATGGGTATACTCATGCTGGTTTCTAGCCTGACCCGGTGTTACTTTGATGTAATGCTCGGGTCAAACCGAGTATTATAGATTTTCAGGTAAAGACGTTTGGAGCTCAAGTGGCGAGCTAAATGGCAGGAACGTATGGAGTGTTTCTGCTGTGATATATTGTTGTTTATCTGGGACATGTGATTTTAACTGTCCAGTGTTTTGTATAAATACTGTAACTCTGATGTAGTAAAGTTTAATTTGACAAGCACAGTTTTCCTTTGTAAACTAATATTATTGATATTATATTTTATCTGCTGCGAATGTGAGATTGTGCTTTGGAGTTTCTGTTCTTCTTCTTCTATCTCTTTTCTTCTTTTCTCTAACTATCTGGAACTTTCGGGATCGAAAATTCCGGGTCGTTACAATTTTCCTTCCGTAGAAGAACATTTTATTAAGGTAACCCTTTCAAAAGCGTAGATCAGCCTTTTGAATCGGTTGAAACCTTTCACGAATATAAAGGAGATCTCACATGTGACTAATGTTGCTTCCTCAAATACTAGAAGATGAAGATTTTGCATTATTCAATGGGAATGCTTTTGAAAGCTACCTTTCGCAACTAAGCCTTTTACTATGCTTCTAGTCATTCGAAGCCACAAAAATACCCCTTTCGACAGTGTCGAAATTCGACATCCTTTCCTACTTACACAGCACATCAACAACAAGGTAAAAGACACTTCTATACCTTTCGATGGAGTCGAAAGCACCCAAGTTCCATTCAAAAGCGGAGTGAGAAGGGCGCCCTGAATTCAACAGCGACGAAAGGTCGTCAAGGCACAATTTAAGCTAAGTCGAAAGGATTGATGCAAAAGGGTCCAACCTACGCCTATAAATAGACTGTAGGGGTATTGTTTTGGAGACACGAAATCATTCGATTTATACTTGTTGTTTTCTTGAATTCGTAAATCCTAAATCCTTAAATCAAATTGGGGATTTCACTTCCTTGTAATACGTAACCCTCTTGTATTCATGAAAAATTATTAGCAAAGTAAGTCCATGGTGTTTTTCAAATACATAGAATCGATTCATTGCACATATATGTATTCAGCTATTGAGTACTTGCATCAAAGCTTATCGAAAGGGTAGCTTTCAGAGAATCATAACCCTGTCGACACAGTTAAAACCCTTAGACACCATTAGACCACAACCTTATATTTCCTTAACCATTTCAAAGGAGTCTTTGATTACCTTAGCTGATTCGAAAGACGGTTTTGAAAAGGTTGTTCTCACTTTAAATCCTACTTTAGGGTGTTGACAAGATTTCTTGTTAACATTTTTCGCGCTAGAAGGAGGGCTTGAACCTCCGGCTTTGTTAAATTCCTAACCTTACTTTCCTTTATTCCTATTTCATGCGAAGTCCGTCTTAGAACTTACACCATAATGCTTAGCAAAATCAAATAGTTCGACTTAAGATTTTTAGAATCACACTTGGTTGGATTCTCTCATAATACTATAGAAGATTCTAAGCTATATGAAGAACAAATGTTAAGTTTGGAAGTTTTAAGAATAATGAAAAAGAAGAAAGAAGAATCTTATGATCCAAAAAATTAGAGTCTAAACCCAATCCTTGTTGGTCCTACGCCCATCTTTGCATTAGGAGGAACAAGATGTGAAGTAGATAATTTATTTGTTCAAATGAAGAAGGCTACCTAGTGCTATGTAAAAGGGACTAATTTCGAAGAAAGAATGATGGCTAATTACTACATCTTTGCTCAAAAATGGCATCAAGCAACAAGTGGATAATTACCTACATGCGAGCTTCAAAAGGTTTAAAAAAGGAAATTGATCATTGAGAAAAAGTACCCGAATCGAGTAACAAAAAAGCTAGAAATCAACATCAAAAGGCAAATTTCAAATCAAAACTCCTTAAAGCGTGCAACTTGTCTACGTCAATTAAGAATATCTACATGTTAACAAGGGAGGAACTCAACTTTTGGCCCATTCAAAAAGAAAGATCCCAAGCATGAAAGAAATCTAGAAGGACCTTATTGTCGCTATCATATGATGAATGGGCATGAAACAAATCAATGCAGAGCTCTTGAAGGATGGTTGCCAATTTTTTCAAACAAGGAAACATCAACAAATTTGTAAAGTAATCCTAGAAAAATTCAATAATACATCTTTTTAAGAAAATCTACATGGTAGGGAGTAAAATTCTCCTTAAACTTGGAAACTACCTTAAAGGATTATAAGTCTTTATCCGTGCAAAGTTGGTCAGGTCAAAGCACCTCTTGGAGGAAGGTTCGAGTAAACCTTTATCCGAGCTACGCCATGGCCAGGTTAAAGCATCTGCAAGCCCTTGATCGTAACACGCTATGGCCAGATCAGGGCACCCCTTGGAGGAGGGATGTAGTAAGCCTTTAACGCGCCATGCTATGGTCAGGTCATGGTACCAACCAGCCTTCAATCCTGCCTATAAGGCTTGGCTGGAACGCCTCTTGGAGGGACGACGGAGTAAGCCATTGATCCTACCATTCTATGGCTTGGTTAATGCACCAAAAAAGCCTTCAATCCCACCTATAAGGCCTGGCTAGAGCGCCTCTTGAAGGGAGGTCGGGTAAGTCCTTGGATCCTGCTTGTGGATAAGCCAACCAAGCGCACCGGACAACAACAGACTAAGAAGCCTAAGCCTAAGAAGTGGCATGCAAAGTATTAATAATATACGAAGCCTAAATGATGACACATATCAAAAGAGTCAAGTATATGGAATCGAAAAGGTAACACAAAGAAAAGGAAGCAAACAACCAAATCTCTGAAGAGTGGCACTGAACAAAAGGCTTAGATAAGTATTTTCGAATTTTTATTCAACTAATATGCTCTAAACTTTCTTTCTTATTACCAAGAACATATTCCTAGTCTTATATTATTTCTAGGCAATGATTCCCAGACCACTTTCATTATTTATGATCTTCGGCTAATATCCAGAAGATGATTCCTGGAATTCTCTTAACAATACCCGAACTAGGGTTTCAGGTCTTCTATTATAAATTATGGTCTTCCAATATATTTAAATGATGACCTCTCGGTATCTATTACTAATACCTGATTTGGGTTTTTAGTCTTCTACTGTGAATATCTGGATTACACTTAACAATACCCAAGTCTGATTTGCGGGTTTTCCATTATTCCTAGATGGTGATCTCTAGGCTTACATTATTATCGGACGATTATTCTCAGTCTTCTGTCAGATATTTCTAGAAGAGGATTTCTATTAATAAAGCGAGACTTCAATTTGTGGTCCTCTATCACTAATTACATTACCGGTCTTCTTTCATTTCTAAAATTGGATCATTGGGCTTCTATTATTGTCATATGAGGATTTCTAGTCTGTAATCATTCCCAATTGTGGACTTCTCATCACTTACTATCTTCAAATGACGATCTATTGAATTCTATTAATCCTTGAATTAGATTTCAGTAGCTCTATTATCAGGAATCCTCATACTATCACTAATAGTATAGATGAATTACCGAACATGTTCTTATATAAATTTCAAATTAATAATAAATAAATGTTGTCTACTTTGTACTTTTCAAGAAAACAAGATTAATAAGGGAGATCGAATGACTCAACAAAAACTGTAGCCAAAGTTATCAGGAAGCAGATTCGAAAACATTACAAGTATAGGAAAGGCCAACAAACCAGGTGATATTTACATAATTTATATAACTTGCAAAATTATTTACAAGAATATTGTATGAAATTCGTGTATACACTAAAGATCTTGGATAACCTTATCTAAATTCTCAATGATTAAAGGATCAACAATATGGAGAATTGCTATGCAAAGAATTTCTTTGAGCTTCTTTTCAATTCTTCTTAATTTCATCAGCATTATCAATAGATTCAATACAAGTCTTCAAAGCACGATTAAAAGTGTTGTTAGCACCGTTAAGGGTCTTATTTTGTCTTTCTAAATTGGTGATATGCTTTTGGAAAATATATTTTTCATGTTTAAGCCTTTGGATTTTGGCTGCATACTCATTGACTACCTCACTTTCTGTTGATCATCAAAATATCTCATCATTTCAAATTTAACATTTCTACACCATTCACCTACCACCTTCTCGTCTAAACCCGGGGGGGAGGGGGAAGGGGTTTATTAGTGCAGGAATTTTTGAATAGCTAAAGACGAAGACCTTGCCAATTTTACAATGGATGAGGTGATTGGAGAAGTTGGTATTGATATTCAGAATGTTTCCTCCTATGATAAATTCCAAGGATTTACAATGAGCTTGACTATCCTTTAATTTTATCTCCAAATCTCTTACCTATTGAAAAAACTTAGATATCTCATGATCAAAGTTGATCGAAGGATTTGATTTAATTTGGCACTTTAATTGGAAAACTGTTTCATCTTTCACTATAAGAGAAAAGGGCAATTTCCGGCGGCTCACGGCTATCGACAACCGTCATGATTCGACAAAAATGCCATCGGAATACGGATCATGCCTTTTGTCCATTTTTGACAGCTTCGATGAAGGAATTGCTTTGGCTCTTCCGACGGTATTTCCGACGGCAACAACGACTATGTGGTATGTAAATTTTCCATTAAGCCGTCGCTAGCCATCGCAATTTTCACCCAGATAGCCGTCGCTAGCCATCGAAAAAATCGGCCATTAAGTCGATGGGAGCCGTTGGAAATCTGGGTAAAATTTTTTCCACAGCCGAGCATCACTTCCATGCTAATATATAACACAACTCATCAAAATCAATATATAAATTAGATATATATGTTGAAATCAATATCAATATTAATATAAAACTCAAACGTCATCATATCAAACGCAAACATATTCAATCAATTCAATACAAACCTTCCATCATCAGTCTCACTCATCCAACTGCAATATTTATATCCAACATCAATGTATAATATATACATCTAACATCCAACATCAAACTCCACATATCAACTCCATAAATCAACCACCAAATCAATCATACAAATCATTGTCAAACATCACATGTCCATAAATCAACCTCGCCATTACTCAATGTTTATATATGCCAGTTTAAAAAAAAAACTACAAATCGTACCTCATGACTCACATTGGCTCCGAAACCACCAGACAAAGAGAATGCTCCATGACACTCCACATACTAAGCCAAACAAACACTGGTTCAGTTGCTCCGTTTGCACTGCTCGGAGGTAGTCCTACTCCTGCAGCTGTGCAATCTGCTGTCAAGCTCATTAATATCTATGTTGTCCTGAGCCCTTCGGTAAGCCCTTTATGATGTCCGATTCTACAAAACAAGTTGAAATATGTTCCAATTATTATGTAACTTTTTTAAAAATTAAGAAAATTTTACAATGTAGTTAATTTTTATAAATTACCGATTGATTACCGTAGCCGCAGCGCCTATTTCTCTGGGTCGGGTCCATAACAGAGTCAAAGATTGCATCCTCTTCATCAGTGATCAATTGCTCCCATCTCGAATACTCAAGCATCTACACACGTGCTTGCATAAATTTTTTTTACAATGAAAAATTAAATAAAAATAAATATTACATGACATTATTATAATATTTTGTACCTAATTAATTAAAATGATTATTACTAATAACTTATAACTTAAAATTTACTCACATGTGTGGCGTATGCTCTATCATCCTCATGCCAAGCATACGACACTGATCTCTCGTCGTCTGTCTGCCCAACGGTATGGGTATGCTCAAATACATCCATATACGAGATGGGACCCCTACGCGGTCTTTTCTGCAATGATTGGTTTATATTATTATTGTTCACACAAATTTATACTAAAAATGAAATGATTGTTCGTAATTGCAATTAATTAATTTACCAGTCCTCGCGATGGTGCTGAAATGATTTCGAGCCATCACGGTGAGTGACTAGATTTTTCATCAAGATTTAACATCATTAATCGCATGTAACATATAAAAAAAGTGTAACATCAATACTCCGATAAATTACCTTTTTTCAGCATGTATACTATTAAATTAGTCCTCGTCGTTTTCTAATTCAGACTCAGTCTCGTACTCTATATTGTTTTCCTCTGTGGTCTCTAATGCTTCTACTAATACATTTGATTCATCTTTTAGAGGTCCAAAATCGGTTTGATCGTCTATTATTGCAAAAAAATTCATTTTCTTGATATCCGCCGGGTACGCTTGTTTGTCCAAAATATTTTTTTCCTTCAAACGTAAATCTTGCTTCGTTTTAAAAACCGCCGATCAATCTACTTTATCTCTTTTTATAGACGGATAAGGAGCATACTAAAGTTATAGGGCCTTTTTTGCTAGTATAAACGGATCGTACTTATGATAACGTGATGCATGCTTTATTTCAATAATATTATATTTTGGTGCATGTTGATTCTAGAACCTGAAATATTACCGAACCAGTTGCATCTAAACAAATAAACTTCTTCTGCAGGTCTAGTGAAATATGTCAACCGCAAAACCTAAGTTAACATGCTGTAAGAATCATTTATGTGATCATTTGGATCATCACTACCTTTAACATATACATAGGCATTGTTAGTTATTTTTTCATCCCCATTATCTTTGGCGTTGAATTTGTATCAATTGACAAAGAATAATGGATATGTCTTAACTTTTCCTTTTGGTCCCATAGTAAGATGTTTCAACTCTTCGTCGACTACACAATTTACCGGATCATATACGTGGTTGAAAAACTAAGTAGCAATTTTTTTGCTTATATCTCCACTTGGATGTTGTGATTCATAAATACTGCATATAAGATATTGTATTGCATTATAATTAATAAACACATGTATTATTCAAGTAAATAATTTTGGATGTATTATTTATTAATACCTAACAGTTGGCGCAACTTTTGCACAGTTAAGAAGGACATATGTGTGGGCTACATGGTAATCTCTGTCTTTTAACCACACTTCCACACATTTTCCAACAGGGCATCCCTGCCATATAAAAATAGATAGCATTGATTCAGAAGAATTTTGTTCAATGCCCTCATAAAAGAAGATGTTCCACCCACTTTAATAGTACTTTAACTTGGTTACTGTCTAGCTCATAGCATACTTTGGGTTTTTTGTGTCATTTGGCTTCATATGAAGTTCAAGACGATTGCATATTGCTTCTATATCACATCTTGATTTCAAATCGTCTTTAGTCTTTCCTTTAACATTTAGAACCGTGTTAAATAAATTTTCGAACACATTTTTATCATTGTGCATCACGTTGATATTATGACGAATTAGGAGATTTTTTTCAATAAGGCAACTCCCAAAATGTACTTTGTTTGCACCAATTATGAATCATCGATTCACCTTGAATTTCAATTTGTTCTTCGGTTTCATGTATCTTTGGATAATCCTTTATAAAGTCATAAATATCTTCGCTTGACCAAATCATTGGTGGTCGCAAAGTCTCAACTTTATCACTTGTAAAGTTTTTTTTTTTATCTTTTCTAAAAGGATGATTAATATGGAGAAAACACCGATGATAGTCAAACCATGAAATTTTCTTCCAATGCGGTAAAGAAAATGGTCGTGTTTCTTCCATGCAATAAGGGCAAGCTAGATGATCAGCCGTACTCCAACTCGATAGCATTGCATACGTAGGAAAATCGCTTACAGTCCATAGTAGAGAAGTGCAATTTTTTTTTGAAATGTCATATGTTTCAACACCTTTACACCATAGTGTTTTTGACTCTTCAACCAACATCGCTTTGATCTTATTAGGAGTTCAACCGTCCGGTTAGAGGTAGTGAGAAATGGAATGAGAGGTGTCGCTGAACCAACGTAACGACGTAGAAGAGCTTGAGTGCGATTGGCCTAAGATTCTTAACACATGAGGGCCCAAATTGTAAATATAAGTCGATTCCTTGTGTTGGATCATCAGAGCGAGGGATGATAATAGTGAGAAACATATCGGAGTTTTCATACACATCCATAGAGGTAAATTGTAAGGTATAACGGTTATAGGCTAAGATGAATATTTTGAACCAAATTGAGAGAATAGTGAAAATCCACCCATATATAAACCAAGTCTAACATTATGGCTCTCCATTGCGAAAGCGGGGTACGTCTTATAAAAATGATTCCATGCTTCTCCATCAGTTGGGTGTGTTAACGTACATTCTTCCTATGTTCTTATATAGTGCCATCTCATATGATACACGATTACAAAAGATGCATATAACCATTGAAGCCTAGGAGTGATGGGTAAGTAATGCATACGCTTGTATGGAACTTCCTTTTCCTTCTTTTTTCTTAGTTTGTATCTTTCCTGATTATATATTTTACAATTTCTAAGATTGATGTCTTCTTTGCAAAACAACATGCAACCATTTAAACATGTATCTATTTTATGATACGGCAAACCATAAGCAAACATAACTTTTTTCACTTCATAATGATTTTCGCATGTTAAATCATCGGATGGCATATCCCGTTTTGTAGCTTGTACTATAGCTGTAAGCTCGGCTTCTGTGAAGTTGTTCATTGCAATGTATTATAAAGTTACTTATAGTTGAGTATCATCTGTACAACTATCCAAAAGGGGTTCCTTAGTAGTGTCCGATAAATCACAATTTTTTTGCTCAAATACTTGGTTCTTCTTCGACATTAACATCATTACCATCTCAACAGTAGGGAACTTTGAACATGCTGCATCTTCAACCATATCTTCTATGAGATTTGTCGGAGCAGGTTCATTTTCCACCTCCTCCTCCGAATGTACGGGATAAGGTGCTATAAGTTCTCCATAAGGATCCCACACCAAATAATTCGGCACAAAACCATATTGGCGCAAATGAACTATTACCATATCTATTATCAAATGCTTCAATAATCTGCACCTACTACATGGACAACGAATTTCTTTGTCGTTTCCATTATTACTTAAAGAGAATTCAATAAAGACGTGTACACCATTTTGAAAAGGTTCATTTGTTGAGCCTCCAATTTCTCTTCTTTGTTGGTACATTCAGTTCCGATCGATAATATAATTGACCATTTTTCCTATTTTAAAACATAAAAATTCATTAATCATTTACGTACTGACATTGTATTTTTCAAATAAATCATACATTTAAGTTTTTGCAAGTATATTATATTATTCTGTTTAATTTTATTTTCAAACAGATTTAAACAAATTATTATACGAATATAATCTACAATTTTCATGTTATTGTTTTACACTTTGATAGTTAGTCATCCTACTTCCCATTACAAACACAGCAATAATTATATTTTGCAAATCATTCCATTTTAAACGATTCGAAAAAAATTTCGTAGTACTTCCCCTTTGTTCTCTATATCGTACACATATATGTGTACATAGGGAATGGAAAAAGTTTTGTAGAAATTTTGTGAACTGTTTAAAATAAAATGATTTGCAAAATATAATTACTACTATGTTTGTAACTTGTCCAATATAGGGACTAATCCGATAAATATTGTAACTGATGAATATAAATGTCCATGTTGTGATAAAAACGAATATCCATACAATGATCATATACAATATCTATCAGACGGGGCCAAAAGCTCTCTAAGGGATTTACGAAAAGTAAAGCATATTATAAAACAATTTTTACAATAACTTATTTACATTCTAAGAAACAAATATGCTAAATCATCATTTTTGTCATCTTGAAAACGCATACACCAAATTCTGAGTATCAACTCTAATTAATCCAAAGCAGCCCTAATGCGCGTATGCACTAATTATTCAATGTATATGCACCAATTAGTGCAAATATACACTAAATTTTTTTCCTAAACATTTTAGTGATAAACAATTATAATAACAACCTAATTAGCATTAAATAGGGTAATCGATAGGGTATTGTACAAGTATAACAGCAAATTAGCCCTAATTTAATAAACCAAAATTAATAAGGATTTAGAAATAAAACCTGATTGGAGATTGATAAATGAGCTAGGCTTGTTGAGAGTGGACAATGATGAAGTTGGAGAAGCTCGGGAGTCGTAGCGGCTAGCTGACGACGGGGAGGAGGTGGTGGAGGTAGGGTTTTTGTTTAATTTGGGGGAAGGTGAATAATGAAGCAGCTCTCAGCCAAGAGGCCATATGCACGATATTTTTCGAGGGCTAGCAATGGCTTCCGATGACATAGTTTTTCGATTTTCGACGAGTAGCGACGGCTAGTATATTTTATGTATGAAAATGCCACGGAGTTTGACAACCATCGCTAGCTATTGGAAATTGCCATCGGAAGCCTCCCTTGCTATTTACTGTTGTTGTAGTAGTTTTTATTTCTGATATCCACTTTGAGACTAGTGTTTTGACCATTAAGGTTTCTTATAATTGCCTTTTGAAGCAAAAATTTCCTATGCCACTCCAATGTTCAGTATTATCTTAAAGTCGGGTGGACAAAGCATCTTTAAATAAGCTTATCTTTTTAAGTTCTGCAACCAACCTATCTCTAATACCGGTGAAACGAGATAATAGATCTAGTGAGAGTGGTGTAGTAGCTAACTGTAATTCCTATTGAAAAAAACAAAAAAACAAATTAATACCCAAAGAACAAATTTCTTTTATTAGAATAGTAGATTTTATAACTCAAAAAGAGATAAAACAATGGGTACAATATCAATGTTATAGTCAAATACTTCCTTTCCCCTATCACACTTAAAGTCTATAAACATCAATTTTAACTCTATACAAAGGGTTAGCTGAAAGAGTGATGGTCGATTCAAAAGTGGTATTAAATCCTTCTGGGGTAATAACTGGGGGACATTTGTTATAATCACATTCTCCGACTGGAGGACTATCATGACAACAAATCAATTTTGTATGAATTGCACGAATTTCCTTAAGGAGCTTCTCCTTCTCTTCGCCTAGAAAATCAAAGCGAAGATGGGGAGTCGCATATAAAGCATCTATAGATCTCTAAGAAACCAATATCTAGCCAATTTTGAGGATTTTTACAGCGTGGCATTTTCTAAGTAACTTCTTCTTAATTCGATGTATTTGCCTAAGTAATCCCTAGCAACAAGGCTGCTCGAGTAACATTTACCCTATAAAAACGTAACAAAATATAATTAAGTATAAAAGAAAACAAATGCAGAAAATTTATAGATCAATATAATTGCATGATTACAAATTTTCATTTGGTTCGTACAAAACTAATTTTTTAAATAAGTCGGTAACGAATTTATCCATGTGAAATTTGAGTTTTTCTAAAGGCAATATGCGAGAAATTGAGTTGGCTCGTGGTGAATTCCAGCAAGCCCCTAGATGAGGATCGAATCCAAATTCGTCTAAGTACCACCTATGTAGATGTCTATGTAGACCCCGCTTAAATCATCTAAGTATGAAAAATCTACAGTTGGATGTCTGCAATAAGATTTATATACGAAGTCTACCAGGATATTTCTTTCCTTGATCAACATCCAAAAGAGTGTTATCAATTCTTTGTTCCCTTCTAAGGTCTTGTCATAGCGAAGGCATGCCCTTTTCAATCGAGGGGCTGCTTCTTGATCTTTAAAAGACGCTAGTACCGCAATGCTTTTATTAAGTTTATAATATTTGTCAGTGTTTAATTGTTTATCTAACTCCCTATACAGATTATTTATTTCCACCTATTTTCTTTCAAGCTTTATGTTATAAAGATGAGTGTATTTCTTCCTTATCTAAAATGGAAAGATAATGCCAATGTTATCTTGGAAGTGAAAGCCAATTTGATAAAGAATTCCATACTCGAGGAACACAGATGGAAGTTTGTAGGGTCTTCTTTTTCCCTTCTTGATCTCCAGCATAAATATAGACGTCTTTTACATAAGGATCATAGGGTTCATGAAATTCAGCTAGGATCAGGAATGACTGTATCTGAAGCCCTATAAGTGCCATCGTCACATCCACCGTGAGAGTTGTTAGCACCAAAATTGGTCACTAACACCCTTGAGTAGATTTATGTAGAGAGATTAATGAAGAGAGTAAATTAGAACAGAAGAATAGTGTAATTCAATGCCAAAAGAACAACGAAAAACGAGAACACCAGATTTATAGTGGTTCGGCGTAATTGCCTACATCCACTTTGAGTTTAAACTTTATTCCTTTCTCAATTACTTGAATACAGATACAATCCGTAAATCAATTACTTGAATACAAGTTTGAATTAAAAAGAGGAGAGTATAGAAAATGGCAGAGTCTCCCCGGTGTCCCCAGAAAGAGGTCCCTTTCGCTGTGCCCCTACCTCTCTATTTATAGATGAAAATGGGTTGGACTTCCCTAATGGGCTTAGGAACAGTGTACTTCGGCCCTTGGTAAGTAACTTCTGCGCACCAAGCCATAGGTACCGAACGGCAATTGCCGAACGAGGCTTGTGCCGAACGAGGCTTGTGCCGAACGAGGCTTGCTCCGAACGAGGCTTGTACCGAGCGAGGCTTTTTCCGAACGAGGCTTGCCGAGCCATCTGGACCGAGCGACGTGTGCCAAACCATTCTTGCCGAACCATGCCTAAATGCCAAACATGTTGATCGCATTAAACCCGTATGCTACCAGGCTCCTCTTGGTCAGAACCTTGTCTAGTGCTAATAATAATATCTTCAACTGTCGTCTTGTAGCCGGGCCAAGGTGTCGGTTAACACTTGCCCCCCAAAATGTGTCGTGTGAAGCAACATGACATGCTTTGAATCAGCGAGTATTCCTTGTCTCTAGAAAGAAATCCATCGTGTTCCTTGAACAGTCATTATCCTTTAATTTTATCCTTCCAAGGTGTCGTATCCTTCTTCGGTCATCATGATGCTTGGTCGATTCCCAATGTTATAAATCCAGGGTTGTAGTTCATCAATGGCCATCCGTGTCTGATTCTACAGTGCTAGTAAGCTTACGCTATCTGATCTAGTCTTTTCTTAATAACACTAAGCGAGAATTCAATTTATGTTGATTTCAAGAAGTCGAACTTTTTTGGATGTACACATGCATGTTCGGGTACATGTTTTTTCCATTGGCTGTCAGATGCATTTTATATGCTCATAAGTCATCGCCAATTCCATCTAGTTTAATTGCAATTCAATTGCGATTCCTTGTCTGTATTTTCTCAAAGCAGTAAGCAAGGGTGAATGGTGTAAGGCCAGTCATGGACCCATAGGTAGTTCTATAAGCCCATAGTGTTGTTGGGAGTTCATCCATCCACTTGTCTCTAGCCTTTTCCAAACTTCTCTTCAGAACAGGCTTTACGATTTTGTTCACATCTTCAACCTGTCCATTTGCAATAATAATAGATCATAGAAGGTCATAAGGACAGATGACGTTACGGACAGTGACGTTGATTATTATTATTTTATTTTATTTTGCTTGTGGCTAAAAGTAATTTGTCTGCCTATTTGGTGAAGTAAACAACTGCTATGATGGTGTATTTCGCACCGAGAAGATGATTTCAATGCCCCAAAGTGGCAAACGGCTATAGACTAGCCATTTGAGTAATTTCCATCGGCGGGGTTCTTGGATTTTTTGCAAACATCTTGCACTCGTTGCATTGTCTAGCATGAACAACCGCATATGGATTGATAGTTGGCCAGTAATACTTGTAGCAGAGTATTTTCTTTATCATGGTTTTCCCCCTGATGCTATCGCCACATTCTTCTTCATAGACTTCCTTCAGGACTCGTTTTATCTCATCATGGGCTATGCACCAGAGTAAGAGGGTCGAGAATCCCCTTCGATACATTATTCCGCTCTCCATTACATATCACGAAGCCTTACGAATGACATGTCGTCTATTGCTCCTTCTTTCGGGTAAGACTCCATATAGTAAATATTGCTTAAATGGGGTCATCCATGATTCCTTATCGATTTCGGTTTCTAACACGAAATCTACCTCCATCATATGTATACTCAGAGCATGTAAGGTTTCAACGGGAAACAATTCCATCTGCGGCGCATCGCCATTGCTTGCAAATTTTGCCAATGAATCGGCTGCTCTGTTTTGCTTACGCAGGACATGTGAAATATCATAATACTTGAGATTCGCTAGCAACTCCTGAACTTGGACCAAATACGAGGAAAGTCTCTGCCTCCTTGCATGGTAATCTCCCGCACTTGGTACTGCACCAGTTGCAAGTCGCAAAAGATTTCAACCGATCTTACTCCCAGTTCTTTGATGAGTCTTAAGCCGGCAATCAATGTTTCATACTTTGTTATTTGTTGCTGGGAATTCAAGCTTCAAAGCATAACAAACTGATTGGTTTTCGGGAGTCAAAAGAACTATGCCATCCCCCAAACAACGGTCGTTAGATGCCTCATCGGTATTCATCTTCCATCGAACGGGAGGTATGACATTGTGGCTGTTTGCGTCGTCCGACACGGTGAATTCAGCAATGAAGTCTGCTAGTTTTGCCTCTGTATGGTCCTTCGTGGCAGGTAGGTAATATCGGACTGACTCAAGTCGATATTCCATTTTAACATCCTTCTAGAAGTTTTCGGTCATTGGAGTACCTGTCGCAAGGGTTGATCAGTGTAAACACTGATTGAGTGCGCCTGAAAATACGGGCGAAGATTGCGTGATGCAATCACCAAGCAATATGCTAGTTTTTCAATCTTTGGATAATTTCTTTCTGCCCCCGTCAAGCGCTTACTAACATAGTAAGCGGGCTTCTGGACCCGATCTTCCTCGCGAACCAGGGCTGTGCTGATAGCGTGCTGAGATACAGCCAGGTATACGTACAACATTTCAAGGTCTATTGATTTTGACAATATCGGGGGACTTTCCAAGTGCCTTACAAGAGCTCGGAATGCTTCCTCACAGTCGGACGTCCACTCAAAATTCCTCTTTCCTTTCTTTATGACATCGAAGAAAGGAATACACTTGTCTGTGGCTCTGGATATTAATCGACTCAGTGCAGCCACCTTTCCATTCAAGCTTTGTACTAGCTTCGTAGTTCTGGGCACTTGTATGTTTCGAATAGCTTGAATCTTCTTCGGGTTAGCTACGATTCCCGCGCATTCACAATGAAACCCAAAAACTTTCCCGACGCTACGCCAAATGAATACTTCAATGGATTGATTTTCATTTCATAATGCCTGAGTATATCAAACATCTCCGGTAGGTCTCGGATGTGGTCGTTTGACTGCCGTGTCTTCACGAGCATGTCATCCACATAGACTTCCATCGTTCTACCAGTCTGGTCTTTAAACATTTGATTCACCAGATGCAGCGCTCCCGTCGTTTTCAATCCAAAAGGAATTACTTCATAGTAATATAGCCCCACAACTGTGACAAAACTTGTGTGTTCTTGGTCTAGAATGTGCATTGGGATGTGATTCTATATCGAATATGCATCCATAAAAGACAATAATTCGTGTTCGGCCGTAGAGTCGACGAGCTGGTCAATTCTAGGTAAAGTAAAACTATCCTTCGGGCATGCTTTATTCAGATCAGAGTAATTAACACAAGTTCTCCACTTCCCGTTTTCTTTCCTCGCAAGCGCAGGGTTAGAAACCCATTCAGGCTAGACGGCATCACAGACGAACCTATTGGCTTTGAGTTTGTCCACCTCCTCTCTGAGAGCAGCGGACCTCTTCGGGTCCATGCCTCTCCTTTTTTGTTTTACATGGACGTATTTCGGGTCTATGTTCAACATATGACTCGCAATAGTGGGAGAAATCCCGCACATAACAGAATGTGTCCAAGCGAAAGCGTCTAGGTTCGCTCAGAGGAAATCAGTAAGATCTTCGGCCAATGATGGGTCGAGTTGCGATCCAATCTTAAGGACTCGTGATGGGTCATCCCGGCTGACTGGTATGTCAATCGTCGACTCAGCAGGTGCCATCCCAGATTCTTTGAGTTCAGATGTAACTGCTTTGCATAACATTCAATGTGAAATATGGTTGGGACGACCAATGTTAATGGTTACTCTGGTCGAATCCTAGAGTCTTGTCATGAGTTATTAAGTTTACTAGTGAAGGGCTCTGAATGCTCTAAAAGATTATCAGCAAATGGCCAAAGATCAGGCTTAAAAGCGCATTGAAGGAAATGTCGAGTAGGGGTCAACCACGAGTTGCGTGCAACCGTATAGATGGATCTTGATATAAGTTTGAATTTGCTTGTATATTCGAGTAACGCACTTTCTATTCAATGTATTCATGATCCTTTACCTGTCCTTCGGGTTGGAGTGAAACTCAATTGCCCATGAGCTAAGGTATCGATTTAATGATTCTATCTCTAGGCATCCTTTCGGTCATAGCCTTGAGTAGCTCTAAGCACTATACATAAGTTTCAATACTGAGCTATCATAGATGGTCTTTGGATGACCATGCGTCTGCTCCCAGTCTTGGGGTGATAACTGTACTGCATGGACGGTTGAGTCTTGTCCTAGCTATGTTTATATTCTCACCTAAACTTCGAAAACATAGAGTTGATCGATGAATAGTCAGTTCACATTTATGTTGCTTCTAGCTCATGCCCCCAGGTCTAGGGCATATATACCAATAATTATGAAGGTCAGCCATGCCCACTTTAGCATTACTCTCTTTCCCGTTGAATCAGGGATCAGGTCAGTCGATGGGAGACGGGGTCTCGCCTATCTTGGATTTTATCGTGGTTTTTCATTCCAAGAGGAATACTTCGATGCCTTGTCAGCTTTAGGGCGTAATTCAAACAATAGACGGTCATCCATGTCCACTTTGGTTCATGTTCAGTAATCAGATCTCGAGGTAAAGTTGGCTACAAATGCAGTCGGGTCATGCTCATCTAGTTTCATACTCCTCCTAATGGATTGAAGGAGGGTGTTGGATAATTTTTTGACAAAATCTTCATGGTTTACTCTCCTTTCCACACTCTGGAGGTTATAGTTTTTCAAGGAACATCCCAGTCACATTCGTATGTGCTTAGTGCGGATCGGTATTGACCCTCGATATGAGGTATGATATAGTTGGTGCTCGTTGCTTTGGATGTCGTTTCGATTAGTTCTGTATTGAGGCCTCTATGTAGTCGTTGCCTTAAATTATAAAGAACGTCAAGCTAGAGCTATAGTAAGCTTTCGTATTCAGCTTTTAGTGATTTGTACTCCTGCTCCCAGCATTGATTTAGCCAAGCCACTAGTTGGATTGTCGAGCTCCATCCTTTGCGAGTTAATAATCCTCCTGTCGATTTTCGACCGAAGTTTGCGGAATAGAAAATGGTCGGAATCCACGCATCTATTTGTCGATGTTTATACACCACTCTACATTCTGGTGACTTAGTGTTATCCTTCCCCCGGTTGACTCGTGCCCAATTTGTGTTTATGCTTCGGTCCACGCTCCGGGGACTTAGAGATTTGTCAAACGGTTTATGCTTTAGTCCATAGTTCGAGACGCAGAGATTTTCGTCAACTCTTTTATACTCCAGTCCGCACTCTAGGAACTTAGAGTAATCTAGTCCGCTTTTGGGATTTAGATATTTTTCTCAAGTTGTCTATAATGTAGTTCGTGCTCTGGGGACTGAGAGTACCGTAGTCCGCACTCTGGGGACAGAGAGGTTTTTTTAAGCCGTTTATACTTTAGTCCGTACTCCGGGGACTGGGAGCACTTTAGTCCGCACTCTGGGGGCGTAGAGGTTCTTAGGTCGTTTATACTCGAGTCCGCACTCTGGGGACTTAGAGTACTCCAGTCCGCACTCAGGGGACTTGGAGGATTTTAAGTCGTTTATACTCGAGTCCGCACTCTAGGGACTTAGAGTACTCCAGTCCGTGCTCTGGGGACTTGGAGGTTTAAGTTGTTTATACTCGAGTCCGCACTCTAAGGACTTAGAGTACTCCAGTCCGCACTCCGGGGACTTGGAGGTTTGAGTCGTTTATACTCGAGTCCGCACTCTGGGGACTTGAAGTACTCCAGTCCGCGCTCTGGGGACTTGGAGGTTCAAGTCGTTTATATTCGAGTCCGCACTCTGGGGACTTAGAGTACTCCAGTCCTCGCTCTGGGGACTTGGAGGTTTAAGTCGTTTATACTCGACTCCGCACTCTGGGGACTTAGAGTACTCCAGACCGCGCTCTGGGGACTTGGAGGTTTAAGTCGTTTATACTCGAGTTCGCACTCTAGGGACTTAGAGTATTCCAGTCCGTGCTCTGGGGACTTAGAGGTTAAGTCGTTTATACTCGAGTCCGCACTCTGAGGACTTAGAGTACTCCAGTCCGTACTCCAGGGACTTGGAGGTTTGAGTTGTTTATACTCGAGTCCGCACTCTGGGACTTAAAGTACTCCAGTCCGCGCTCTGGGGACTTGGAGGTTCAAGTCGTTTATACTCGAGTCCGCACTCTGGGGACTTAGAGTACTCTAGTCCGTGCTCTGGGGACTTGGAGGTCTAAGTCATTTATACTCGAGTCCGCACTCTGGGGACTTAGAGTACTCCAATCTGCACTCCGGGGACTTGGAGGTTTGAGTCGTTTATACTCGAGTCCGCACTCCGAGGACTTGGAGGTTTGAGTCGTTTATACTCGAGTCCGCACTCTGGGGACTTGGAGTACTCCAGTCCGTGCTCTGGGGACTTGGAGGTTCAAGTTATTTATTCTCGAGTCCGCACTCTGGGGACTTAGAGTACTCCAGTCCGCGCTCTTGGGACTTAGAGTTTTAAATCGATTATACTCGAGTCCGCACTCTGGGGACTTAGAGTGCTCCAGTCTGCACTCCGGGGACTTGGAGATTTAAGTCGTTTATACTCGAGTCCGCACTCTGGGGACTTGGAGTAGTCCGCGCTCTGGGGACTTGGAGGTTCAAGTTGTTTATTCTCGAGTCCAAACTCTGGGGCTTAGAGTACTCCAGTCCACGCTCTGCGGACTTGGAGGTTTAAGTCGTTTATACTCGAGTCCGCACTCTGGGGACTTAGAGTACTCCAGTCCGCACTCTGGGGACTTGGAGGTTTAAGTCGATTATACTCAAGTCTGCACTCTGGGGACTTAAAGTACTCCAGTCCGTTCTTTGGGGACTTAGAGGTTTTTATTGAGAGTAGTCGTATTTCCACCCTTTAATTTATATTTCATCTACCGTATCGAGGCTAATGTTGTCGAAAGAACAATCGAACCACGTTTGCTCATGGGATGGGATTCTGCCCCTAGCATGAGGGACAAAACTTGAAAATTGGACGATCGATTCTCGTCCGCTTAGTGATTATAGCTCTTCCAATCAAGTTAAGGAAGAAGCAATATCACATATGGTTGGATCACATCCATGTTGGGTTAGATAGTCAAATCTCATACAATTTGCTCCGTATCTCTTTCTAGGAAATAAGGATAATAGATTGTTGAGTAGACAAGATAAGTTGCGTATGTTTCAAGGTGCAGTCGTGCCCATGTATTGAGAGCGATGGTTAGTGAGTAGGCAGTCCACCACAACTACTTCAAGTCGGGCTTAACCTTTTGTGTTCAAGGTAGGATTTGATGTGTAGATGATCAAATCATGTCCACTCTAGACAGATCCTGGCATCACTGAGCTTCAGGAGAGGCATCTGTATTTTGTCGAACTTTTTTCTATGACTTGATTTGAGTGGACGATCGGGCCCTACTCATTCTAAGCCTTGTTCAGGTCTCCAAGTCAAATGTGAAAGTCGATGAATGGATGGTTGGTCATGTTGACTTTGTATTGGGCTTCGATCATGATGAACTTTTCAATATCTAGTCCATAGCCCCAAATCAAAGGCGTATGGTTGATGATGAGCAATTGAATTATGCTCGTCTGGATGTAACTCCGCACGTTCGATCATGGTCTGTGTGGATTGGTTAGCAACCAAATCTAAGTACCTAGTCACCTGCATTGTTTCGAAAGTAGTTTAGTTCAAGTTATTCGTAGTTCATAGAGCAATTGAAATAGAAATAGATTTGGAAATAATTCAAAGAATATTAGGATGAATCTCATTGATAAATGAAGCAGCATCGTGTGCTCGCTATTCGACTTTGCCCCTGGCGCCTTTCAAAGGGATGTCGGCCGTCAGCAGTCCAATTGATAATCATAGCCCTTTATTAATAGGCATCGGATATTCGCTTCCTGCCATTCTACCGGACCTGTACATACTATTGAAGCTTTCCTTTCCAGATCATCTTTTCGATCACACCTCGGAGGTGTTTGTAATCGCCCGTGTTAGGATCAGTGAGCATCTAGGAATATACAACATTCCCCTGATTTTCTTTAGACTTTGGTGTACTCTCTTGAGGTTGGTTTCCAGTACCACTCCGAGTTGTGAGTCTTCAAGTAGAGGTTGTCAATTGAATCTTTCAAAGAGCATATGAACCGAATTTTGAGGTCTTGTTTCGGCTATTGGGATCTAGATCCTTAGCCAATAGGCCGTCATTGTTATTTTTTCTTAGTCTGCTCTGCTCCTCCACACTTTGGTTTAGATTCATTTTTGTCTTAGAGACGATCCATGGTCGTAGGAGGCTCTCCAGCTAACTGGCTGCCAAAAAATATATATGGAGGCCGATTCTCCTCAAGGGTGATCATATGATATCCCTTTGAGAGTATTGTTTGAGTAGTGGTTGTTTGTCCGTTCCCTTGTTGCCGTTCAGAAGCTGTTGCTACATCCTCTATGCCCTGGTCGATCAGGGGATGTAAGGGAAGTAGATAGAATGTTCCTTTATTAAGTTGAGTTTTGAATTCACTATCTGGAGGCACTGCGCTGCTGCTAGGGTTCGGCAAGAGACCGGTGTAACTTATGTTTCGGTCGGCATGACAAAGTTGCTCGGCATACACGATTGTTCGGCTAAGGTGGATCAGCCAAAGTGGACCAGCAAAGGTTGTAAGCCAAGATGGATCGGCCAAGAGTGGCTCGGTCAAGTTGGATCGGCCAAGGTGGATCGGCCAAGGTTGGTCGACCAAGCTAGGTCGGCCAAGGTGGATCGGCCAAAGTGTGGCTCGGTCAAGTTGGATCGGCCAAGGTTGTTCGGCCAAGGTGGTCGGCCAAGGTGGATCGGCTGGCTCCGCCAAGGCGGATCGACCAAGAGTGGCTCGGCCAAGGTAGGTCGGCCAAGATGGATCGATTAAGAGTGGCTCGGCCAAGGCGAATCGGCATACACCTTTTCTACAGCGGTCGGCATAGACCTTTTCTGGAGCGATCAGCGCATGCCTTTCTTAAAACGGTTGGCATAGACTTTTTCTAAAGCGGCCGACATATGACTTTTCTGGGACGATCGACATACGCCTTTTCTGGGGGAGATCGGCTAAACTGCCTTCAGAGGAGGTTCGGCCTTCATTCAACTTGAGTGCAAACTTCAAAATCCAATCACCAAATCTTGCGTACATCAGTGAATCAATCTACGGCTATCAGCTTCCTTTAGATTTATTTCAAATCTGAGTAGAATAGAAATTTTTCTAGTAGATAACTGGATCTATCTCGTGAATATGGAAATCCACTGGTAGACGATGAGATGCAATCAAGCTGAGAATTCAATTCTCACTGAAAGCACCAAAATGTTAGCACCAAAATTGGTCACTAACACCCTTGAGTAGAGTTATGTAGAGAGATTAATGAAGAGATTAAATTAGAACAGAAGAATAGTGTAATTCAATGCCAAAAGAACAACAAAAAACGAGAACACCAGATTTATAGTGGTTCGGCGTAATTGCCTACATCCACTTTGAGTTTAATCTTTATTCCTTTCTCAATTACTTGAATACAGATACAATCCGTAAATCAATTATTTGAATACAAGTTTGAATTAAAAAGAGGAGAGTATAGAAAATGGCAGAGTCTCCCCAGTGTCCTCGGAAAGAGGTCCCTTTCGTTGTGCCCCTGCCTCTCTATTTATAAACGAAAATGGGTTGGACTTCCCTAATGGGCCTAGGAACAATGGCTTAGGAACAGTGTACTTCGGCTCTTAGTAAGTAACTTCTGCGCACCAAGCCATAGATGTCGAATGGCAATTGTCGAACGAGCCTTGTGTTGAACGAGGCTTGCCGAACGAGGCTTGCGTCGAACGAGGCTTGTGCCGAACGAGGCTTGTGCCGAACGAGGCTTTGCGAGCCATCTGGACCGAGCGACATGTGCCAAACCATTCTTGCCGAACCATGCCTAAATGCCAAACGTGTTGATCACATCAAACCCGTATGCTACCAGGCTCCTCTTAGTCAGAACATTGTCTAGTGCTAATAATAATATCTTCAACTGTCGTCTTGTAGCCGGGCCAAAATGTCGGTTAACAAGAGTCATCATGATCGGCCCTATTACCACAAGAACCCTGACCTCTATCATCCTTATAAGGGCTACCATCGTCATTGTCATTGTCAGTGCCACCTTCTTCAACAACGACTCCATTATTGTCCTCCTCCTTGTTTGAATCAGAATCTCTCTCTACATGAGGGACATCAAAAGATAGGAGCTTTGAGGCATCAATTTCTTCTCTATCAGGGACTTCAATCCCTTGTTCCATTTCCTTGATTTTATTGATGAATCTTTTAACGAACACAGGATTGAGTGAGGGAAAGCTCAAATTTGAGCACTTCTTTATATTATCAAAGCAAGCTAACATGAGAGCATCCTCATAAAAATTTACAATTATGAGAAGTGCTCAGAAATTGAGACACCTTTTGTTTTGCCCCGGAAATGGTTTTGCTGGCCATGGTTAAAGAATTCGTTCTCTTCTCCAATTTCTTTTTGAAAAATGTACATTTCTTCTCAAGAGAAACATATTTAGCGTTCATCCCAGCCTTTTCGTTCTCTGACTCTTTCAGAGTCATTTTCAAAGCCAAAACTTCATCGGCTAAGACGTGTTTAGCCTTCCTCTCATTGGAAATTGTAAGTTCCGCTTGAACAAGAGAGGCACTCAATCTTTATTATTCTCTCACTACATTATCTTTAGCAGCAGTTAGGGAAGTGACCTAGTTATTTAAAGTTGAGACTTCTTCTTTGAGCTTTGATGTCTCAGCAGAAGACTTTGAAACATTTTCTTGGAAGGAATACCAGCCTTTGGAGGTCTGAAAGGAAAAGTAAAATGTGAGTCAAGATTCGGTATAAAATAGTAATAAAAAATCAAGTAGTATGAACTATACCGAAAGTTGTTGTTTTATAAGGGATCGACAATGACTTGTCGGATTGGGTACAGAGAAAGGCGGTTGAATAAAAGAAAATGATGGAGATTTCATAATTGGTATGACATTCTCAAAATCATTAGGATACACCGATGATGAGGGTCTAGGGGGATTCAACTCCTGGGAGGGAGTTGAAGTGCCTAAATCCTTTTGCATCTACTCAATGACCTGGGAGAACCAGAGACAATTATGTGAGACATGAAGTCATCCTTTCAAGGAATCATTCTAGGTTGATCGATAGTGGCATCAAGAGAAAGACCTTCGAGAGCTTTGCCTACGTCAACAAGTTCACCCACTCTTGAAGGAAGAGAAGGCTGGGCATCAACAATTTTAGTTTTCTTGAAAGCAGGAACTTGTAACATCCCTAATTTTTGATAACATTATTCCCTAAATTTAATTAGATAAATTAAATAGAATAATGATGGTAAGGATTTGAATAAATTACATAATAGGGCCATACTTATTAACTAGATAAATGAGCTTTAAATTGGTTTATTTGTTAGTTAAACTACCATGGGCATATTCGTAAATAGCTATTTATTTTACACAGCTATATCCTTTTATGATTATGCATTCACGTTTCAACCATCATTTCCACTTTCACAAACGAAAATTATAAACCTTAAGCAAAAGCCGACAATTACCGAGGAAGGAAGGAAATAATTTTAATCTTAAGCTAAGGAAAAACTAGGGAGGATTAATCAACAACAAATCTCAAATCCTTATCATGTTTAAGGTGAATAATAATCTTCTACCATCTCTATTTTCATTCTATGATTTTATGGTTTCATATTTATGATTTAAATTTGTTTTTATGATAATATAAATGATGATATGCTTGAGTTATATTATGATGATTTATTTTAATTCATAAGCTCATGAATTTGCACGGTTTTGACATGAAACCAAGAATATATGATTTTAGATTGCCATGAATTTTTTTCATGTTAAGTAAAACATAACTTTGGAGTTAGGTTTCAATTTTCTGAATTTTCCAAGCGACGAAAATTTTTGTTATGAATTTTTAATGGAAAATATGATATAATTGGTTTTAAAATCTATTCCGAGAATTTTAGGAAGAAATTGTGTCCTAAATTTATATATGTTTAATTACATAATGAATTTGAATTTCTATGATTTTTGGGGATTTTTCCTAATTGATTTATTAGGGAAAATAAATTATTTGAAAAGAAGGACTTTTTTAAAATAACTGTTTTTAATATATGGAAGGGCTATAAACGTCGTATTTCAATGGATTTAATTTGGTATTGATGCAACAGTTATAAAGGTAAAGTATTTGAAAAGTTTTTGACAACATTCTGTATTTTGCAAATAGGAAAGTTGTTAGAAAGTAATTACCAAAAAGTTGATATAATTCAGCCTTTAATCAGAAAAAGGTGTCCCACCTCTGTTTTTAAGTACCTTTTGACTCTAATGCCTCTGCCTTGACCTAAGTTGTAGCCATCATGGTCAAAAATAATACATAAGATATCGCTTAGATGGTATGCAGTGGATTGGTAGGAAGGCGGAAGCCATGGTGTCAAAAGGGTAGCTTCCGAGGAAGTCATAACCCAACCTTGTTCCCCTAAGTTAAATTTTTGACTTGTTTTACCTAAAGCCTTCAACCCAAGTCGAAACATAAGCTTTCAAAAATGTTTTATACTTAGTTTTCGAAGAAGGTTGTCATGTTGTGTAAAAGTATTTGCTTTCGAAGGGGTACCTTTTTCCTTTAAATATTGCTTACGAAAAGGCAGGTTCCAACCTAGTCGAGACTTTGCCGCTACTCTACATTTCGAGTATATTGACCAGTAATGCTTTCGAAAGGTTATCCTTAATTTACCTTAAACTAAACCTTTTTCCTAATTGCTTTTGAAGGGGTTAAGGGTTTCGAAGGTGATGGAGTCGAAAGGGGTTTCGACTTTGACCTTTAAAAGTTTTATTTTAAGAAGTCGGAAGGGATTTCAACTGTGATTCCCAAAGTTTGGTTTTAACGGTTTTGCTTTCGACTAAGATGATTCCGACACCATTAGTTTTTCCCTAAATTTATTTTGATTGGTTTCGAAGGAGATACGTTTATATATAACCATTTTGACCCAAATGATGTTTTAAAGAGTAAACCCAATGCTTTCAAAAGGGGTATTTTCATTTGTTTCGAAGCTCTATATTTTAAATGATGATTTGATACCATCGAATGGTATTATAGGTTTCGAAAGAGAATGTTTACTAAGGGCTTCGAAATGTATGTATTATATGTTTTGGAACGAGGTTTTTGCTTTCTAAGGAGGCTATCCAGAGGTTTCAAAAGAGATGTTTTTATGACTTTAAAACATAAACCCAATCTCAATTTAAAGTAATAACCATGTCATAAATAAAGAAAGTGTTTTGAAATGAAGAAGTTTTCCTTGATTTAAGAGTAAAGCGTTTAACCAAGACATCCATATAAAGAGGATTTCAAGGATAATAAACCACATGTGTTGGTATTCTTTTGTTGTTTTATTCACTTCTTCATATATTTATTCATATTGTTATTAACACATAACTGTAATTTAGGGAAAGTGGTAGAATAACCAGGCAGATTGACCCAATAGTGAATATATAACTTAATAGACGTTAAAATTTTAATTAATTATACTGCATGGGCCAATAGGTTTACAATAATCCCTGAAAACTGTATGATATTGCCAAGGGCCAATAGGTTCATAGTCAGCCCATGAAAACTCTGATTTGATACTGGCAGGGGCTAGTAGGTTTGTAGTTAGCTCATGAAAACTATATTCGGATTAAGATATTGACAGTTAGTCAATAGGTTCCATAGCCTATGAAAACCAGGATAATAGAAAAGATATTGTAGTTACCAATAGGTTCTTAGTGATCTTATGAAAATTATGAAACTGGACAAATAATCCATAACATTTAACATGTTAAATAATTTAGATAGATAGTTATAATGGATGGGGATTGTTAATCCATATTTGATTTACATGTTTTGCATATCATCATAATGTTTTGAAATGTTACGTTTTTAAATACTGTGGATGCAGAAGCACAATATATGCTTTTATAAATGTTTTAGGATACTAGTTGGGAGAAAACTCGTTCTACTAAGAGGGTGGTCTCACTAGATATCTAAATGGTTTGAGATGGTAAATTATTATTTATACTAGGCTTTATGTCTGACTCGAAGTTTTTATTTTCCCCTTAAACTCTCAAGTACTCAATTGATTTTAAATTGGTTGATAATTTAAGGCTTTTAGGTGTTCTTTTAGCCGAATAAAGCTTCCGAAGATGTGTAGAAGGCATGCTTGTTACTAGAGTTCTTTTATTTCTGCAGTGTGTTTGTTTGTAAAGAAAAAAATGTTTTAGTGCCTTATTTTATTCTCTGATCATCCAAGGGGGCATCTTCATATGTCGCTCTTGGCGTATTTTGTAATAATTATATGTTATCTTAACGAGGGCTACGAACTGGGATTATGTATTCAATTTGAAATATTTTGAAATGAAATGTGGAATTTGTTTAGCTGTTTAAAATATTTCATATTCTTGTGCTTATGTTTATTAATGGATCTACTATCGCCATATTTGGTTGCAAGGATTAATAAGTATGGATGACTACAACATCCGTAGCCATTAGTTTTTGGCCTCCAAGTAGGGGGATGTTACAGACCTGCGACAGTTACTTCGCTTAATTTTCTTTTAGTGATCCTTCTCGACCTAGCAATGGCTTGTGTCAGAGCTAAAGCACTCGATTTAGAAGATGGAGGGAGTGGATCTCTTATGGTTAATTCGGTCGAAGGAGCGGCTGTTAAAACTAGGTAAGCAAAGCAATCTAAAGAGTAACACAATGGTATGTTACAAGCGGTACACTTATGTTTACCAAGTTGGTCGGGACAAATCTAAGACAAATATGAAAAGTTTGTGGGGTCGTCCAAGAATATGAAGTGTTTTCTTTTGAAGGTATTTTGGACAAGAAGAGATTGTCCAAGAATCCTCTAGCCTTCTGGAAGGAGAGAATATTTTTGAAGGTTGTTAGGGGTCAGCAATATGAGCTATTCCCAATGTTGTTTGAAGCAACGGTTAACAACTTTACAATTCTCCTGTCTTCATCATCAAAATCCTTGGGAGTAGGTGAAAGTGAGCGCAGATTGAGGATCTTAAGGCTAATTTAACACTAGAGGGGGAGGGGGAGGTGAATAGTGTTTAATGGATTCTAAGACTTTTATGGATTAATTTAAAAATTATGATATAAACAAATGCAGAACTTAATTATAGAACAATTACAAAATCAAACATAGATGTAGAAAGTAAATAAAAAGCAGTAAAAGGAAAGAACACATTGGATTTTATACTAGTTCGAAGTTACCTACATCCAGTCCTGCACCAAGGCAAACACCTTGTACTGATTTTTATTATACCAATGTCGAAATTACAATCCTCAATTTCTAAAGGCCTTGAGGTACTCTCCTGTCTCTCGAGTCCGGTGCAAAATCTCTTGATTTATGGGACACAAGATCACCCAATTGATTTTCAAGCACAACCACACCTTATAGAGAGACTGATAAACTTTTGATTACAAATTGGCCCTATAACTCTGAATAGCACTTTGATATTCGAGAGAGGGCAGAGAATCAAACAAGAATGAGATTCTAATTGGATTCACTTAAGAATTCGGTAGAATTTTGGCACGATCTTAAAAATATGAAAATTTTAGAACATGGATTTGTGGAGGAGTAAAGAAAATAAGAAATTTGTTAGTTAAAAAAATTCGTTTGTGAAGGCTATTTATAGATCATCAACAATCATAACCATTCGTGAAGAGATTTAAACTAATAGACACTTCTTTTGAAAATTGAAACTTTTAAATTCAACGGCAACCATATTGACATGGGGTATCCCATGATGTCGACATCCCTTAGTTAAAACAATGTAAAATTTGTTTTTAAAATAGAATTGAAAGGAAAATAAGGTAAAATGATTCTAGAGTAAAATAAACTAATTTTCCTATGTTTTAAAATAAATATGAATAGAAAAATATATTTTTAAAATGTATATATAAATTTGATTTTAAATCTCAAGTACATATGTATATATATTTTATAAAGAATATTTGAAAATCAGAAGATTGTTTTTAGAAACAAACAAAGTTTAAAACAAGTGTTTATTCAAAAACAAAAACAAAGAATATTTTAAGTCTAAAACATCTTTTTGAAAATCATTTGAATGATAATTTTTAAGGCTAAAACATTTTGAAAAGCAGTTTTGAAAATCATTTGAAAAATCATTTTGAAGTAGTTTTGCAAGCTTCTTCCTGTAGAATATCTCATCACGCATCACATCAGGACTCGAGAACTTGTACAGAACCAGAATGTTCATGGGTTTGTAAGCCACTTATCATAGGTTTGTAAGCTACTTGTCGTGGTTTTGTAAGCCACTAAGAAGGTAGAAATGGGTTCCATCCCAAATGAAATTTGGAATGAAGATTTCCATACTATTATGAAGTTTTAACAAAACTAGACACTTATCTTGAAATCTTGGTCTTGATACTATAGAGTCTTCAATCTTGATATCTCTGTTCTGAATCTTGAGTCTTGGGTCTTTATACTGAACTATCTTCAGTACTTATATATATATTCTGCATATACATATCTATCTAGACAATAGTGTTAGTATATATTTTATAACAAGATAAAAGGTTGTGTTCATCAAAACCAACATCTCAGTTCCTAACAATCTCCCCCCTTTTGATGATGACAACATGTATTTATATAAAATACACTTACCATACCATAACTCCTATCATAACTCCCTCTTACTCCATGACTCCCCCTTACTCCAATCCAAATACTATTTTATAACTTCTCCCACTTTGTCATCAACAAAAACTTCTTACTTATAAATTACTGAACTTGATATAAGATAATCAACCATAACAGCATAGAGCAATCCATATATAAGTGTAATAAGTGCTAAGTGTGATCATAAGTATGAAATGTGATCATAAATGTGAAATGTGATCATGAGTGTGATCATAAGTGTAATCCAGAAGTAAATCAATCATCATCCAATCATATTTACAGTAATTATTTAATCCAATCATATATACAAACCATACCAAATGTTTTAAATAAGTCAAGTCAATCAAGCTTAAAACACAGCAATCAAATCAAACAAGTAACATCCAGAATGACTAGACAAGTACTTCCACCCATCCATCTTCTTCGAAGATAGGGTCTGCGTCGATGGCATCCTATTCTTATTGATCTTTGTCGAGAGTGATCGGTGGATTTCCTTCGAGATCGTTCTTGTTAAGAGATGAAATCATCCAACAAAGGGAGTCGAAATGTCTCTCTTGCTCCTTGACCATCTGCATTTGACTCAATTCTAAGTGGCGTTGATTACGAAGTATGAATGTAAGAATATTCTTGAAGGAAGTGAGAGTTTCTTCAAGATTATCACTTAGATTCTTATTCGGAGAAGTCATAATTCAAGAAATACGAAGAAATATGAAGGAAAGTGATTAGAAATGAAGTTTGATAATTAATTCTGGAAGAAACAGATATAAATAGGGGTAGAAAGTCGATTAAAATGAATAGACATAAGTTAGTTACATGAAATTAAAATTTGAAAGTGTAACTACTTTATGCCCGTTGTATGTCGACATGGGGGGATGGTGGATGTTGACATGCCTCTTCCTAAAGTGACAATTTGTTTGTTTTGAATATTATGAAAAAATCTATTTCAACTAAAATTTGTGTAATATAAAAACAAGAAATTACAGATACAAGTGAAGTTGAATAACTGGAAATAAAAGATTTCATTAATGATTCTAGTCAACATTACATAAAATAACATAATATTAACTAAAATAAAAAAAATACATGGACAGAACTTGAAGTAAACAAGATAACACGAACTAAAACTAATTAGATGAAGAAGAAGAAGATGATAGTCCAAGATTTCTACTAACTTTCCCGAAGAACTTGTCGATTTTAGTGGAAATCTTATCCATTTTCTTACTCATTGATCTTTTGAGTGTATTTTGCTATAATTCTTTGATTATTGAGAATAGCCTTATTGGATGGATTAGCGAGATTAGTAGGATATTCAATACTCTCTAAGGAAATTTTTCGATCTTTCTCTTCTTCCTCTTCAATTTCCATTTCTTCCTCTTCCTCTTCCTCTTCTTCTTCCTCTGTTTCTTCCATCTCTTCATGAGCACGCCTTTCTTCGTTTTTCGCAAGTGTTTCATATAATTGAAACACTAATGGAATTTGCATAAGGGAAATGTTTCCATGGTTGAACACTTTTCTAGTTATAAATTCTTCCCTTTTGAAATCAACTCCAAAGTAATTAAAAATCTAAGTGAGATAAACTCCATGATATAATGTGTTTTCACCCATAGTAAAATTATTGGGCCTTATCTCATCCAAAATAACTTGAGCCCAATTGATATCATAATTTTCAAAAATTGCAAAAAGACCTTCGCAAACTTTCGAAGTTGGGTTGTTCTAGTTTTCCGATCTTGGTATAAGGGTGTGTTGAATAAGAATGTTAACAAATCTTGCTTTTGGACGAAAAAATAATGATTTTTGAATTCAAAAATGCCATCCCCTTCAAAGATGATGAATGTCTCTTGATCATTTTCATTTATTTGAAATACCAACAGATCCATTCTGGTATACTTGCATCCCAAAATATTTCCTAAAATTTCACAATCCAAAACTATTTGTGTTCCTTTAACACTACTCCAAATTTGTCCATCTTGCCCATCATAAAAACCACGATCAAATTCGCATTAAACATCTTAACAAGATTTGGATAATATACAAAATCATTTTGTTTGTTATCTACTACACTAAGAATAGAATATTGTTAAAAAAGATTTTCAATTTCATAAGATGGAAAATCTTCAAAAATAGAAAATTTTCCCGTATGAATTTTACCTAAGTCTACATAGTTGATGTAAGCTTTGATAGCTTCCGGGTCATTAAAAAGAAAGTTTTTGATAGCTTTTGGAAGCCTAAGGGTGTTAGGAGTGCTTGAAAAGGCCATTGAAGAAGTTTTAGGAGGAGTTGAACATAATGAACATAAATTTGAAATTTGAAATAAAAGTGAAAAGTGATGGTATGGAGAGTGAATTAGATAGAGATTCCATAGACATGTTCTCTGGTCAAGAGGCATCTTTCTAGATCATTGAAGTTGGTAAAAAGGTGGAGGGAAATTCAAAAGTTTGTAGTCAAATTTTGAGATCAAATTCTAAGGGACAAGTCAACATGGGTTATCCAAGTATGTCGACATGTGCCTATTGAATCAAAGGACAAGTGTCTATTCCTAATTTCTAATAAATGTATATATTATATCCTATATTCTACTTATATAATTCCTGTGATAACATTAAATATAATAATACTTAAATATTAATAATTTAATACTTAAAATATTATTAAAATAATATTATTTTTGAATTTAAAATTCAAATTTCAAGGGATAAATTTGAATTTAAAATTCAAGGAATTTTAAAAAAAATCAAGCAAACAAACAAGCATCCATTCGAATAAGAAAAATTAAAAATAATGTAAATGCGTATATATTTTTAGATCCATACTCCCATCATCGTTTGGATGATGAGTCTGAGTCATCAAGAATTGCTGTGTATGCCTTCTTTTTTTCTTGACGAATCATAGATTGGAGGGAACAACTGTTTATCTGCATAAGGACAATCTTTCCTATGATGCCCGACTTTACTGCAATTATTGCATCTATCATTATTGACGTTCTTCGTATTATTTCTGAAATTCCTTTGATCGTTTATTTTGTAATTATTCATTTTTCTATATTTTAGGAATTTTCGAAAGTTTCTTGTCATGAAAGCAATCTCCACATCATTGTCTGGTTCCGAATCTTCGGTTGTTACATTGAATGCTAATGACTTCTTTTCTATAGCCTTGTTTTCTCTTCTTCCTTTCTTCCTTGCAGTTGAACTTCATAACTCATCAGATTCCCAATCAATTCTTCTATTTTCATTAGACTGATATCATTTGCTTCTTCGATTGCAAGTGCCTTTTGATCCCATTCTGGAGTGAGTGAATTTAGTATTTTTCTGACTTGGTCTTCCTTCGAAAAACTTTTTTTCATTACAATTAGTGAATGAACAATATGAAATCGACAATACATGTCGAAAATGGACTCATTTGCATGCATTTTAAATAATTGAAACCGATTAGTTAATATGAAAATTTTAGTCTATTTAACATTTATCGTCCCTTCATGAGTAACTTGCAAAGTTTTCCAGATTTCAAATGCAGACTTATAACAGACACTCTATTAAACTCATTCCAATCTAATGAACAAAATAATATATTCATGGCCTTTGAGTTATTTTGTGCAACACCCTTTTGCTCAGCAGTCCATTGGGAAAAATTGGTAATTGGTTCAACATACTCAGTTTGTGTAATATTCCAAGTGTCTAATCCTACCGATCGTAAATAAATTTTCATTCTACAAGCCCAATATGCATAATTATTTCCATTGAAAAATGGTGGTCTGACAGTAGACTGACCTTCTACAAATGAACTAGTGTTAGTGTTAATAGAGCTAGTGCCAGATTTGACATTACCAGTGTTGGTAGCCATTAAAATTAATTTCAAGTTTCAGATTATGAAAAATATGAAAACATAGGCTCTAATACCAATTGAAAGGGAGCGCGGATTAAGGATCTTAAGGATAATTTAATACTAGAGGGGGTGAATAGTGTTTAATGGATTCAAAGATTTATATGGACTAATTTAAAAATTATGATATACACAAATGCAGAACTTAATCATAGAACAATCACAGAATCAAACAGAGATATAGAAAGTAAATAAAAAGCAGTAAAAGGAAAGAACACACCAGATTTTATACTGGTTTGGAGTTACCCTACAGCCAATCCTGCACCAAGGCAAACACCTCATATAGATTTTTATTATACCAATGTCGAGATTACGATCCTCAATTTCAAAAGGCCTTGAGGTACCATCTTGTCTCTTGAGTCCAGGGCAAACTCTCTTGATTTACGGGACACAAGATCACCCAATTGATTTCCAGGCACAACCACACCTTATAGAGAGACTCGATAAACTTTTGATTACAAATTGATCCTATAACTCTGAATAGCACTTTGATCTTCGAGAGTGGGCAGAGAATCAAACAAGAATGATATCCTACTTTTATTCACTTGAGAATTCGACAAAATTTCGGCACGATCTTAAAAATATGAAAATTTTAGGATATGGATTTGTGAAGAAGAAGGAGTGAAGAATATAAGAAATTTGTTAGTTAAAAAAATTCGTTTGTGAAGGCTATTTATAGACCACCAACGGTCATAACCATTCGGGAAGATATTTAAACGAATAGACACTTCATTTTAAAATTGAAACTTTTGAATTTAATAGCCACCATATTGACATGGGGTATCCTATGATGCCGACATCCCTTAGTTGAAAACAATGTAAAATTTGTTTTGAAAATGGTATTGAAAGGAAAACAAGATAAAATGATTCTGGAGTAAAATAAACATTTTCCTATGTTTTAAAATAAAGAAGAGTAGAAAAATATATTTTTAGAATGTATATATAAATTTGATTTTAAATCTCAAGTATATATATTATAAAGAATATTTAAAAATCAGAAGATAGTTTTTAAAAACAAACGAAGTTTAAAACAAGAGTTTATTTAAAAATAAAAACAAAGAATATTTTGAGGCTAAAACATCTTTCTGTCATTTGAAAAGATAATTTAAATGCTAAAACATTTTGAAAAGCAGTTTTGAAAATCATTTGAAAAACCATTTTGAGGTAGTTTTGCAAGCTTCTTCCTGAAGAATATCTCATCACATCAGGACTCAAGAACTTGTACAAAACCAGAATGTTCGTGGGTTTGTAAGCTACTGTCATAGGTTTGTAAGCTATTTGTCATGGGTTTGTAAGCCACTAAGAAGGTAGAAATGGATTCCATCCCAAATGAAATTTGAAATGAAGATTTCCATGCTATTATGAAGTTTTAACAAAACTAGACACTTATCTTGAAATCTTGATTTTGATACTCTAGAGTCTTCAATCTTGATGTCTCCTTTTTGAATCTTAAGTCTTGAGCCTTTATACTGATCAGTCTTCAGTACCTGCATATATATATATATATATATATATATATATATATATATATATATCCTGCATATACATATCTATCTAGACAATAGTGTTAGTATATATTTTGTAATAAGATAAGTTAAAAAGGTTATTGTCAGCAAAACTAACATCTCAGTTCCTAACAGTAGGGCCTAATAAGATAACATAATTCAGCAAGATGAAAATAATTTAATGAAGAAGAATGGTAATGATCTATTTTTCAAGGAGAAGAGAAAGCTCTACTAATACTTGGAAAGCATTGATATAAAAGAATAGCATTTTCCAGTCTTTGAACTTGTTTGCTCCTTCTGAAACTTATTTCTCATGAGGGTTGGCCCTAAAAATTTGGCTGTTCAAATTGCTAAGCTTTACGAGACACGCCAAGTAATTGAAACTTCAGCACATAGAGAAGGAATGCCCGACTCTAAGGCTATGAGCTCCAAAGAGATGAGATATGTGTATATTTTGGGTTATAATTGAATATGAGCTATACCAAGGTGACTTAGAAATCTTGACAAGAACTCAGGAAATAGAATAAAACCTTCATGCCAAATGTGGATGGCTGTGTAAGCGAAATATCCCTCGGGATGATTTTGAATGGTATCATTTTCGCTTGGAGAGCTTCAACTCCTGTAATTTCATTATCACTAAGGATTGCATCTACTTCGTCTTGAGAAGATATAAGGGAATGGCTTGAAACTACTTTAGTCTTCTTTAGAGAAGATTCTAGTTCTGAAAGTATATCCTTTTTTGATTTCTTAGAAGCTCTTTTTAAACCCATGATCCTATCAGCTGAAATAATTTCATTAAGTTATAACTCATTTCATTATTAACGCCTTTTGAAGATGTTAAAAGCCTATTGTAGTGGCTCAAATATCTACCGAAGCATATGGTTCCATGCCTTCGAAAGGAGGTTGAAGTTAACAAGATGAAATTCATTGAGCTTTTGATGGTGTCGAAATGGAAGATGGAATACAGGCACCTAAACACACCTTTCGACAATGTCGAAAGCCCAAAAAAATTATTAATAATAAGTGCAGCTATCCATACACTACCAATGTGGATATATATTGTCGAAAGAACACACCCCAATTAAGTTAAAAAAACTCGAAACAAAGTGGCATTGACATTGATGAACGAAACATTGAGACGTTTCAACGATGTTTATATTGGGAAGTGATGATAGCTATACTTCGATTAACCATTATGGTTTCAAATGAGTCCAAAGGATATAATAAAATCTTAGAAATGTTAACACTAAGTTGAAATAATGCAAACAAATGTGTTATTTAAGTTTTGAGGTTTCAACTAAGTCGAAAGTTGGATTAAAGATTTCAATGGTAATAAATAGTGTATCATTCTCAATCCAGTTAACAGTAGGACACGTAAATTTCTAAATTTTAATATCTTTCGAAGTAAAGTATAATTAAGCATAATAAAAGTGGATCTTGGATCTGCATACAACAAAGGTAAATAACCCAACTTTTTACAAGTTCAAGTTCGAATCCTAAATTGATACCATAGGTTAATCAAAATCCGCATAAATAGCGAATCTAAAAATTATTTTATACGAAGGATAAACTTAAACCATTTTCAAAATTTAAAATAATAACACAAATTCAAACCCTAAGAATTTGAAATTTAAATTAAATGTGAAAAATAGATCGGTAATATAGAACAATAGATGCTTACCTTAAATCCAAATTTGCGTCTTCTGTAACTAAGAATTTAATAAGAGGTTGAAAATTTTGATTCTTGCTTCAAGATTTTTAATCGTAGAAAATTTAAAAGGGGGAAGAGCGAAGGGTGATTTGTAAGCAAAGAAAATACAAGAAAAGCCATTTGATCTGGTTTAAAATGAACCGCCAAGATTCATTTAGGAATATCAATAGGCGGGAAAATTTTATACTGAAATAATGATGTTGTCGAAACAGTTGACTTGAAAAGTCATGAGCATCCCTTCGCTAGGGGGACAAGTGTTATTATCAGAAATCACATCAACTTTGTCGAAATCTTAAAAGATACGGAAAAAGGATTCATGAAGAATAATAGCAATAGTAAGACCTTTAAAAAGAGTCGAATGGGATACTTCTGTAAAATGTTGGATAAACAATGGACTTTCGAAGAGGTTGAAAGGAGATGAGATTACGATTCCACTTCAGTCGATCCTTCCGAGATAGTTGGTTCTGCATACATAAAGGAGTTTCGAATGTGTTAGAAGCACCTTTCGATGGTAACAGGTAACATGCTTCCGCATATGCACCAAACCTTTCGAAATAATTGGTTTCGCCACTGTTTTCCTTCCGTAGAAGAACATTTTATCAAGGTAACCCTTTCGAAAGCATAGATCAGTCTTTCGAATCGGTTGAAACCTTCCATGAATATAAAAGAGATCTCACATGTGGCCAATATTGCTTCCTCAAATACCAGAAGAAGGCCGCATTAATCAACGGGAATGCTTTCGAAACCTACCTTCCACAACTCAGCCTTTTACTATATTTCAAGTCATTTGAATCCCCGAAAATACCCAGTTCGACATTGTCAAAAGCCAATATTCTTTCCTACTTACACATCACATCAACAACAAGGTAAATGACACTTCTATACCTTTCGATGGAGTCAAAAGCACCCAAGTTCCATTCAAAAGCGGAGTTAGAAGGGCACCTTGAATTCAACCGCGATGAAAGGTCCTTAAGGTACCCTTTTGACTAAGTGAAAAGGACTGATGCGAAAGGGTCCAACCTGTGCCAATAAATAAGACCCTAAGGGTATTGTCTTGGGGATCCAAGTTCGTTCATTCTATACTTGTTCTTTTCTTGAATTTGCAAACCATATATCCTTAAATCAAACTGGGGATTTCACTTCCTTGTAATACTTAAGCCTCTTGTATTCATGGAAAATTATCACTAAAGCAAGTGCATGGTGTTTTTCAAATACATAGAATCTGATTCAATGCTCATATATGGATTCAACTGTTAAGTATTTGCATCAAAGCTTATCAAAAGGGTACCTTTCGAAGAATCATAAACCTGTCGACACAGTTAAAACCCTTAGACACCATTAGACCATAACCTTATTCTCAACCATTTCGAAAGGTGGTTTCGAAGGAGTCTTTGATTAGCTTTGACTGATTCAAAAGGTGGTTTCGAAGAGATTGTTCTCACTTTTTATCCTACTTTGGTGTGTTTACAGGATTTCTTGTTAACACACAATAATATACGTGAGAGGGAATTAGTCTAAAGGAAAAACTTAAGAGCAATTTTAGTTTGAAAGACACAAGTTTTAATGTTTTGGTTTGAAGGATAACAGAATGATATATTCATATAGAATTACACATATACATTGATATATTCATACAAATTTGCAGGAAGATTGGAGACCCTTCATATTTTTCATGAACTGTGTAGTTAATCCCCCCTAAAGCTTTGCAAAATCCTCGCTATAGCGCTTAGCGCTCCTCAACTGCTATGCTATTTCAATTTAGTGCTATTAAACAACAAATTCACTTTAAGTCCCGCTATTTTCCGCTACACCTATTAGATCAAGATTTTTTAACATCCGCTTTAGCAACATTAATATACAAATGTCGATTTTACTAGTTCCCATTAAACCAAATCAACAAAATTAGAGTAAAGACCTAATTTTAAATCATGAGTGTTAATGTAAGTTAGAAATCTATTGTAGTCACCAAATCTAGTCTACATAAATCATGATACTCTTTGGTTTTGTTATATTAAATTAAACAATATTTCTTTTTCCTATACCAATGATGTGAGATTGATTTAAATATTCGGTTTTATATCTAATAAAGCATTTTACACCTCCGTTATTTTTTGATATATCCACACTTTATCTCCACTATGATTTTTTGCACCTCTACCTCTATAGGACCGTTAAGCCTTTTAACTGCACAACTCATGGAACAAAAACCCTAAATGACACTGAATGATACATATTTTGCATGGAAGGAAACAATGTGATTGTTATTGTTTAGTCACATTGTATTTTTAATTGTATCTTTCACATTCTTTTATTTGTTTTCTTGATTGTAAGTTTAAAGTGTAGGCGAATCATGTGCATTTTTGATATCATTATTCATTTGTACATTAATTATATTAACTAAGTGAAAACACTCATATTTATTTAATGTAAAATGCATGAGTATTTCACTATATCTTATTTGAATGTATGCATATGGTTCAATATGCAGTATGATTATTTTTTCTTGGTTCACTTTTTATGGCAGAGTATATTGAAGAATGGTTAATGATATTTGAATATATCCATTGATCATTTGGTTAATTTAGATAGTCGATAAAATTGCAGTGTAATGCTATACGAATATAACATTATGTACATGTAATGATATATGAATATATCATTCTTTTGTCCTTCATACTAAATTTTAAGACTTGTATCCTATAAGCCAAAATCGATCTCAGGTTCTTTTTTAAGATTAATTCCCTCTATAAGTTATTAGTATTAATTTTTCTTAATTCAGCTGTTAGTTTATTAATTAATACACACACGTACTATTTTAAAATCTATATAACAAAATAGATCGGACTTAACGCAAAAAATAAACCAAAGACAAAGGATGGCTCAGATATAAAATCACAGCATATATCGAGTGGTTATAAATGAATCACGCCATCTACAATAACATTCATATTAACAGAGTTAAATGGAAGTGACAAAACTATCCCCTCCCCACAAAAGCTCCCCACTCTTCCTCAACTTTCTTCTTTAGAATGACTCCCTACTCCCTATTTGGAGGAGACAGTAAGGCTTTGCATAAGGCGATTGTCCTCCTTTGTTTTATAGAAGAAAGCCTCACAAATTGAAGATCTACGGGCAAAGGTTGTCATGGAAATGAAGATATTTAGGTATAATTAATTCTTAATGTTTTGTCTTTAGCTTTAAGTTTTAATTATGTGGATCTCGATCCATGATGAATATTTATTACGTAAGGGTTGAATATTTGGAAAGTACCATCTTTGGCTATAAAAGTAAATCTCACTACCTATAATCTTCGTTGCTTAAGATAAGTTGTCTTTCCTCTCCTTCTTTGTTATTTTTTTCTCTGATTTTCAATCATGATGTTATCTTCAAATTTGTGCGGTTAACTCAGATCTTGGAAATTGATAAGAGTATTGTTCTTTAACAGGCAATGTTTTTACGATGGGCTTCAAATTCATGTGGGAACACAGTCAAAATTTTTTCTTAATGATTAATTCACACCATTTTAAATACAAAATCTCCATGTCCTATTGTCCCATTAGCATCTCCTGCATTTTGGCATAAAAAATACCATTCACATTGGAACTACTTTTATTTCTCGGTTTAAATTGGTAGTTGTTACTTTAAATTCATTTTTAATTTATCTATATGAGTGACGTGAATTCTATGTCAACCATAATTAATAATTAGCTTGAAATGTATGCAATATGTGTTAATATTGCTTTGTTGCACCTGGATGCAGTTCCAATTTAATGTTACTTTCCATTTTAGTGCATTGGTTGCGCATGTCTCATCAAATATTCTATCAACAGAAATATTTTTTCTTTTCCATACTTTGAACTAATTGATGTTTAGTAAATTGGTGGGTATCTCTTTTTATCTTCAACTCATCAGCCTGATCTACTGTTTTCAATTATAATTTTGCATGCTACCTTGTAATAGTTGTTTATAATAGTCTTGCAGTTTACAAAATCTTTGTGACTATTTATTTCAGTTTGGTTCTGTTAATATTAATTCGATTCTACTCAATTTACCATCATACTTTTGGTAATGCTATCTGTATTATAATCTTTGACACGCATGTTAACACACTCATTAACTTTTTCTATGATATGAGGATTGAAGACACTAAATAACAAATATATACGGTGTTTGTTTTTACACTAACATGTTTTCCCAATGCCAAGCTTATATGCCAACATGCCAAGCTTAAATGCTTTTATGCTAACATATCACCTTTAATGCCAAGCTTAAATGCTTTTATGCTAACATGTCGTCCTCAATGCCGAGCTTAAATACTTTTATGTTGACATGGGTATATTAATTCGAAAAAGAATCAAACACCTTTAACCCTTTCAATTTACCAATTTATGTTTAATTATATTTATTGGTTTATATTTTTAAACCACTATATTTATCTATATCATTGACATAGTTACTTATTTGAAGATATCTATTTTTAGTGTACTGACCTGATTATGTGCATGACATGTGGACAAAATTTGGAAAATGTGATGTAAACTTGCATGACTCAATCTTCTATCTTCACATATAAAAGAACCATACATGGAGCTCAATAAGTAAACATTTGAAACTATTCTCATCTCATGTCGATTAATTATCAACTACAAATTCAATGAAAAATAATCACCAAATAAAGAAATACAGAAGAGCGGAGAACACAGAGATTTAACGTGGTTCGGCTAGATTGCCTACGTCCACGGGCCCAACAACTATTCTTTAATTCACTGAAGAAAGAGAGTATAAAAGAGAGTACAAACCACTAATTAAATATCAGTTGATCGTTCTTTACAGGATATTCGGGATAGTTCTAAGCCATTTGGTGGAATAACAGTAGTTCTAGGAGGAAACTTTCGTCAAATTTTACCCGTTATCCATAGAGGTTTACGTGACGATATTGTTGGAGCAACATTACGACATTCTGCTTTATGGAAATATGTTAAAGCATTAACACTATTGAAGAACATGTGTTTAAATTCTGAAGATTCTGATACTGATGAATTTTCATCTTACTTAGAGCAGGTTCTATTTTTTCCACTTTCAACTATTATTTCAAATTGCGAACTATACAGTTTTGACATACATAACTGAAATACCTTTCTCCTTTTTCATTCAATATGCAGGTAGGATCTAATCTTGAGCAATCAGTTTTCTATGTAATTAATTGTTTGTTTCCATACAAGTTAGTATTTTATTGCTACTATTGCCATTAATGCATGTTTGTTAACTCATTTCTCACTTCTTAGTCAAATACAATTTTTTTTTAAAATATGAAATATTTGCTATGTTGGCTCTTCATATCCAATGTTCCAAGTCTTGATCAGTTTTCATTGCCTTAGGATTTTTCTATGGTTTATCCATCCTTTTGGCTTAGATAATAAAAATATTGATTCATCATCCAACTGTACAATTCTTCGTCTAATAGAAGGTCCTCCAAGAGCTTATTTGCTCATAAATAATCTTAAGAGTAATGCGATCAACAAATATTAAATTCCATGCATCACTTGATTAGTTATATTTTTCAAGTACGTTACACAAACAAACTTTATTCTTTACATTTTGTTATAGCTCATTGTGTACAATGTTCTAAATTTGCATCATTGCAACATATAGTTCCATAAGCTGTGTGTACGATTTAATGGAAATCGCATAGTTGAGAAGCATTACAAAATATATAACTACTTCATACTTATATGTATATACACACACAAAACTTTTGATCCATAACACATAAAACATCCAAGTATATATACAAATTAAAATTCGCATCTGTGCCATCGGCACGGGCTACATACTAGTAGGCAAACATAAGCGCGCGCGCACACACACACACACACACACATATATATATAACAAAATAGATCGGACTTAACGGAAAAGACATAGAATGGATCGGATTTAATTAGACAGAAGATATCAGACGATTGTCCGTAGTCCACCTGTTTAGAAATTAACTTTTGTAATTGTTTTCTCACGGCCTTAATTCCCTCACCTTCTCCGAATTTAACTGCCAACTCCTTATTTTACCCACTTACCCAATTTCGTCCAACCTCACTTCATGTTCGTTAGGTGGTCTCCCACTTATCTATCCTCTAGTTATGATTGATATCCACCAACTCAAATCGGCAATCTATACCCCGAATTCACTTCTTCTCTTCAAATTGGAGTCCGTGATCGATGTACAATTATTTTCTTTTGCTCGAACAAATTCACTTCTTCCTCTATTGAGATTCCTTTGTAAAATCTTCCACTAGATGTTATGTGCTTAACATCGCACTAGACCAGAGAACACCCGCTTGAACTTGCTTTTTCGTGGGATTTTTCAACTGCTAAGATACTTGCGTAAGGAATTTCCACACGGTCAATTCTTACTTGGTCGTTATGATCCTTATTCTTTGTGTGTGGATGTTAGCCGCCTTGATTGAGATGCACTAAAATGTTGTTTGTTTAATCAGATTTGCTATGAATTAGTGACCATGGAATTTTAATATCCATTCTTCCATTAAAGGATGGTTCTATGTGTAGCTGAAGTCAGATTCATGAATTGTGTTCTATCTTTTCTTTGATCGGAAAGTGAAAAGTTACTATCATTTAGGTTCTCTTTAAAAAATGGATATGCACAAAAGTTGTTTGCAAAAATGGAACTTTAAAATTTAGATCCCATACCATTGTAACTGATTATCCATGTATCACGTATATTCTGATTTGTTATTTCTTAAACATTATTGCATTTTATTTTGTAATCTACAATGAAAAAATCCAGTCAGTCTGTGTGTGTGCATATTCTATATTTCTGTTATTTCTTAATTAATGCATTTTTATTAATTCATTTTCCTACACTGCCCAATGAAGTATTGTATATACCGCTATTTTTATAGATAGTGAAGAGAATATTATCACTAAAATTCCCACACACTACGTATTTTAGCCAACTATAAGTACAGACATGATAAATCACTATTGATGATTCAACTATTATTTCATTCAAAGGTTCATTTGTTCTAATTTATGTTGTAATCATAAATATATGTGGGAGTATGCTAGATTTGATAACGTGACTATGCTACCAGATCTTTTTTTACTCATTCACTATGCACATGTTCATTTTAAGATGTGTTATTTATTAATTTGCAAATTTTTTGTATGTAATATTTATTCTTCTCGATGATAGAGGAGTATATTGCATTACTACATCGTCATGACAAAGACTTTCAGGTTCAAGATAGTGTTCAGAGGCAACTGTACCTACGTGTCAACGATAACATATTAGTTATGACATCCTGTAAGGCGGTAGAAGCAATAGGCTCATATAAGGAAAATGCCTTTCCATGTTTGAATGCATAGAAGTTAAGTGTGCACCGTAGTGTGTACTTTCTTTTTCAACTATTGTATGTAGTTGATATATAGACTATATTCATAACAAGAGTAGTGTGATGCTAAATGGAAGCATAAATCGTCCCCTTTCTACGATCGTCGCCATCTCATAGAATTCTAATTATAGGATCTTCGACTTTTAATTTTTAACTTCCGCTTCTTTTCTATCTCTCATTTTCTATAAGTACCCTTATTTCTATACTCGATACGATCTCAAAATCTGAAATAAAAAAGGCTTCTTCCTCGGAGTACTCCACTTTACAAGTTTTAAACCTTATGACTCGATGAAGATTGGTGATGAATGTGGTTACACATGCAGATCGTTGTTCGATATGTGAATATTAGTTATGAAATGATTGAGATTTTTCTTTTACCACATGATATTTTAATCCCTTTTGCCTTTATTTGATTATCATTACCTAATGTTTGATTTGCAACTGCTTAAAATAAATTTTCTATAATATGATACCTGACTATGACTACCTAAAAAATTCCTTTTTGACATGTCACTAATATTAACAGTGCATGATCCTGTTGATATCAAAATTGTCTACATTTAATATATTACACTGCAGCATGGTGACTGATGTTTAGAGGTGCATAAAAGATCAATTTATTATTATACTAAAAGAAACGTAATTCATGTTTGCCTTGCAAGGTGTGTTTAATAGTGATAACATATTTAATTTGTGACAGTTGAATATTTGTGTAGCTAAATATTATTTACTTTGTTTTTTTGTATTTCTACTTAATTAGGTTAAAGTAAGATTCATGTTATATTCCCGTTCATTGTCTACCACTATGGTAAATTAGGATATGAACCTGGAGGGTGGTTAAGATTTGAAATTTGCGCTGGTTTAAGTTCAAATAAAAAAAAAATTGATGCTTGAGTCGAATGATAAATAAAAGGTCGAACTAACACATTCAAAATTTTGTGAGTTTTTTGGACAAGTTTCAGTTTTGGATTATGTCATGCATTAACTTTACCTAGAATTTGTATAGTTTTACTACTTCTCACATTTTTCTTCGTTTGCATACCCAGCCTCTATTTGTGTTTAAAAAAAATTAAACTATAGCCTATATGTTGCATATTCTTTAACAATTAGTACCCAACATATAGATAACTGTCATGGGAAGTAAAAGATAAGTGAACGTTGAAAATTTTGTTCGGTTCTAGACAAATGGTTGAAGTGTGAATCGTGATGGTCACCTGTGGTTAGCGCATATCCAGTATCATAAACTAATTGTATGATACTTTGAAATATTTCACGATACATTATACTTTTGGATAATCACCGAGCCTTATTGTAATCTTATCCATCATTTTTGTATTGTAGGTTAAGTAGTTATTTATGACTAAATATTAGAATCTATTTGTATATTAGTATTTTGATGTTATGGCCAATTCTCAGTAATGACATTAACCTTAAGCGCCTGGATAAAAGTTATGAGTATCTCATTACAGGCTTAACTACCAAACAAATTAGTAATGCATTTCAACTATGCTCTCCATACACAGATGTGGATTTAAATAGAGTCCATGACAACACAAAGGAATCTATTTAATTATATGTTTACTCTTTCATTACATGGGCATTAACTTTGTATTAAAACATGTTACCTTACTATTTTTGCCTCCTAAATTATTACCTTAACATTTTCTACCTACTTATTTTGCATCATTACAAAATGATTTTGGACAATATTTAGAACTGCTCATAATCCAACAAATTTGTTGACATATTTCATAACTTTGACATTTTCTTTTATTTCGTTTCATGAACAACTTTACTGCTGGCCACTAAAAGAGTTAGAAAAGGGAATAGTAGTCCATAATCCATGAATGAATACAAAGGGGACGAGCTTGTGGAAAAATTAAAGCTGTTCACTTTGAACAGTCAATGTGATTTGCATTTACGATTGGCTGAGGCTATTGGCTTAAATAACAAGAATTGATTAAACCTCGGAGATTCAGAGGGTTCAAACAAAATTTTTGTTCTCAACGAGTTTGGAAATTAGACCCGTTTAGCATTTCTACTATAACTATTGTTGCATATGATGATAAATATGACTGTGACAGACAATACTTTGCTACAGATGTTGTGACTGAGTAACTACTTAATTACTGGCTTTATGTAGTTCTTTAGGCTGTTGCCTGAGGTATCCATCCAATGCTTTATTTTAGTTTACATGGCCAAGTGCATTTTTTCATCAGCTCTAACAAACAAAGCAATGGTTTTTTAGCAATACAAAATTATTATTTGATTATATCAATCACCATGATCACATGTGGGTAATATCAACAAATATGAAATGTTATTGATTGAAAATGAAACTGTTAAAGACTGAGCTAATGCCGCATTTGATTTTATCAAAGGTGTAGTAACGACCCGAAAATTTCGTTAACTAAATTTGTCATATTTTCCATAATTTTTAATAAAATGAATGTTAGGAATTTGGTGTTGCCATTTGTTCTTATTAAAAGTTAACAATTTAAAACGAGATTTCCAATTCAATAAAATAACGTAAATATTGTGGTTTAATTTTTGAATGGAATATGTGGAAACAAGAGTAATTATGGAATAATATGTTATTTATTTAGAGTATTGAATAAAAAAAAATTATAAGCCAATTTTAATTAATGGTAATAATGCGATATAAGCTAATAAATTTGATCTCAATGCGATAACCATTTAATGAAGGTATTGAAACAGGATTTAGGAAAATGTATACTAGGTATAAATCAAATAGAAGGAAACAAACGTATATATCGAATTGATTTATGAATAAATACTTTGGATAGTAATTGAATGTTCAGTAATGGTAATTTAAAACCTATTTATAGTAAGACTGCATAAGATTCAGTAAATTAAGTGGTGGAAAGATTTTTCCTAGATATACTTTGAAGATGTGAAATTAAAGGTGAATATTAAAATTGGTTAATGTAAAATAACATTGATTAACCGTAAATGGGAATAAATTTGAAAATAAAAATTTATGTTGCAAGTGGGTGAAAGTAAAGATAAGGGTTAAGAGTGTTGGAATAGGTATATTAGAATAACTATAAAGTGTAAATGTACGTATTTATAGCAACATGAATTATTGAAGGAAAATAATTGGTAAACGGGGTTTGGGCTAAGGAAATGTTATTGATTGTTTTGAAACCTTATTTATTATGGAAAATTAATTTAGCATAAGCAAAACCAATGCAAATATCTAATTTATCAGTAAAGCAATAATAATAAATAGTAATCAATGCAAATTATGTAACAATAGAATGTGAAATTTGAGGAATAGACGCAAAGTATATATGAGTTGCTAAAAGTATGCATAATAAGTGCAAATTTAATAAATCAATGTCCTGTAGAGGTTGGAGTATGGTTAGTAATAAAAGCTTTTAAAGGAAAAACCTTTAATTTATAAATGAAAATCAATGCATTAAATTAGGTGTAACTGAATGCATGTAAATAATTTTGTAAGAATAAGTTAATAAACAATTTATTTGTGCACACCCAATTTAATTGAAATAACAGAAAAGACAAGAACTTGATTTGCCTAGGTATATATATATTGATAGACTATAACTAAATAGAAAGTTTGGTAGTAAATAGGATATAAGAAGACAAAGGCAACTAGTAAATTAATAAATGAATTCATTATAATAAGTAGTAATTAATGCATATATATTTGGCATTAGTGATAATTACAAAACTTTACCCATTTATCTAATTTATTTAATTAAATCTAAATCTATGGCAACATTGTTGTAATGATGGTTGTAAGTGAATTTGAATGTAAAAGGGTAACAATTATTTAGGTTAACCATTTTGAGTATGTTAAGTTAAGAATAGCAATCGATTGAAATAAATCTAAATTAATTATTTTGTTTTGGTTAATGTGTTCTAGTAAATAAAAGGGAGTTTATAAGAAATGAAGCATGCACTAATGACATGTGTTATAATTCAAATGTTATTTATACCCATAAAATGTCTATTTACTGAATAGAAAGATTTTAAATCAATAAGCGAATTTATTGAGGTTCCAATTTATAATTTATAACATTTAATGTAGACTCAATTACAATTAATTGACTTAAATCGTGCAGTTAGCGTAGATTTGTTTTGTAATTGGAGTAGTTAATCCTATAAGATGAAGTTAATGCTAATTCTATTTATAATTGGACCATTTGTTGATATAGATTATAGAAAGCAAGATGTGTAAATTTAATTAAAGTATCAACATTCAACAATTGTAATTATTGAAAATTAAAATGGAAGTTGGGGATAATAAGGTGAAACCATGAACAAATGTTAATGCATCATTATTACTGGTAAAAGATGAGTATATAAAAGTTTGAAAACCAAAAATAGGTTTTTGAAAACTTAATTTATAATTTCTAAATATAAGGAAGTGGAGAAATTAACACTGCAATGGATAGACTTATCAGCTTTTAATTTACATCTAAATTTGTTTAGATCAATTTGAAAATTAATAAAATTGTGGATATATTTTGAAACGTAAACGAAACGTCTAGATTTACATTTGTATATACGTTAAAATAAAATGTAAATGATAAGGAATTTATTTATTTCCTAACTCCGTAACATGTGTAATTAATATTATTTATCTTTTGGGACCACTTCCGTTTGCACGTTAAAATTCGTGCACACCTATTCTTTTGCGATCTATCTATAAATAGACGATCAAAAAAAAACCCTAGCCTCCATCTTCTATCATTTGTCTGTACGTTCTTTTCTTCAACTCCTTCTCCTCCTCAAATGGATGCAAACCTAGATCTATTTCTATTCAAATTTCCAATGAAAATTCAAACATCTCAGAAAATTTCCAAAAAAAAAAATATGTTGTAGATTTCATCCATACGAATCTACGCGCAGCCTCTGTTTTCGAAATCGATACTCGAGTCAGCGGCAAATCATGGTCAAAATCAGAAAATTCGAAACCTAAGTCAATTTGGGCGTTTTGATTTGGAGCGACTATTTGCAAATTGGTTTCTGGGTATTGGAGAGCTCGGTTAGGGAAGTCGTAATGGTGGAGGCGCGTCACCATCTGGTGGCCTGGGGCGGTCTAAAGGCACGGTCAAAGATGGGGAGGGCGTGCGTTGAAATGGGTTCATTCCCTGGACGAGCATACGTGAGTTGAGAAGAAGCTTTATGACGTGGCAAGCTTTAATTAGGTTGTTGTTTAATTTTCTTTTATTTAATTTTTGTTTCAAGTCATTAAAATTGAACAACTTTTTCATACGTTACCCGTTTCGCGCGAAATTTCTTTTGTTAGGATCGTAATTAAATTCCGGATCTGATGACGCTGGTTTGGACAGATTTGGAGACCGTTGGATTTTTGAGTTTAAATTGAATTTAAATTCGATTTAAATTCAAAAGGTGAGTGTTTTAACCCACTCACAACTTCTAAAAGTTTTTATGTTTGTTAAATTTATTTTAAATATGAGTAGAAATTTATTTATGACTATTGGCGTGTTTTATTCAACATATCTGTTAAATCGCATTTATTTAACTTAACTGTTAATTTAGTTTATTTATTGCATAAAATTTGACAGGTAGAATTTATTTTTGCACATAAACTGCTAGTTAACAGTCATTAAATTTATTATGTAATAGAAACTGTTAGTTAATAATCTGTTATTAATTCCTGTATAATTCATATGCTATGTATCAATGATTGTTTAAAATTGGATGATGATTGCAATTGATGATTGATGATTGAATTTGGATGAATGAATGCTATAATTATATTGTATAAACTGCAAGTCATCATGCATTTTCATTTTATTCGGGGTTGTGGTTTGAAATGATATACAACCGCAAAATTTTATTTTTAAATTGCGTATTGAAATGATAAATATCTGTATCACTTGACCATAGGATAGAAAATTTTATACAGGCACCGTGGTCTATATATAAATTATTTTAAAGTGATTTCTATGGTTTGGATGGGATACGGTTTATAAAAATTTTTAATTTTGATATTTTATAAATGTTATTCTTCTATATATATACATATGAAGTTAAAATTTTTGAATTTAAGCTGTGTATAAATCTATTAAATAAAAATGGGAAAATTGAGAAATGGAATTTGATAATTCATATTATATGTTTAAGTTTGGAAAATTTTAAGGTATGATATTTATAACTGGATTTTTCCAAGATAAATTTAAAATGAATATTCTAGTATAATTTAATTGAAGAAAATATTTAATTGCTAGAAATTGGAGTTTTATTTATGGATTTTTATGTAAATATTCAAGACTATATAATAGAACATTTAATTTGGTTGAAGGAATAAATTCCAACTTTAGTTTTGAAATATTAATACTCCAAATGGATATATATATATATATATATATATAGAAATTGAAGTGGTTTTGGAACTTAGAAGTGGTATTTAAATTTTGGTTTAGAGTTTAAATAAAGAAATATATTTTTAAAGCCATGGAAATTATTTTCTTTACAAAGTAACCTTAAAGTTAAACCATTTATTTCGTATACCGTTGAATATCCAAACCATTCAAGTTTTAGAAGTTATGGTTTTAAAATATATGAATTTCGAAATATTATGCTTTGAAAGTATAAGTCAAATATTTGATTTCCAGATATCTTAAATTTTAAAGCAGTATGATTTTGGAAAAGAAATATATTTGGATAAAATGATATCATATTGTTTTGGGTTTTAAGATGATATCGTATTCATAGTTTTGAAATGGAATTTTTATTCTGGTTTTAAAGTATAAACTATTTTAAATGACCGCGGTGTTACTATAACGATTGGTTGGCAAAGAAGCCGGGATCGGATATGGACATACTCTCTGTCGATACCGAAAACCACTTTGACTAACCGTGTACGCGGTGGAGATTCCAGAATGAAGTAGGTTGGTGGCGGCGTTTCCTGTAAGGTAAATACGTGGACCCGACTCCCGTGAGTTGGCATAAGGTGGCTAAAACAGGAGCGATTCTCGGGCCAATGAGGTCATTCCTCTGATCGGACACTCCTCTTCGATATTATACTTCGACTTTGGATTGATTCAGTGACCACTTTTATTTTTGATTTTGGGGGAGTTTGTTCGAGGTGGGAGGCAGCTGCGCGCTGCGCGTTTCCACCAGCCCGGATAGCAATCGGTATATCTACCCTGGCATTGCCTAGTTGTGCCGTGTCACCTACCATACCGAGCCTTTACTACAAGTTTTGTTTTTTACCATACCTATGGAGTGCCCTCTGACGACGCGCATCACGGGGGAGATTACGGTACTGTATGGACTATGGGAATATATTCCGTGTTAAGGGCTATATGGGTAACCCCTTAACGCTATTAAAAAGTAAGTTTATTTTATAAATAGACATTATTATAATAGCGCAATATACTACATAGTAAATAGTTTAATGGACCCTTGGGAGATGTAAATCCCGAGCATCTCTTGAGTTACTGTACTCATATTTATTTCTGTTAATTTAACTTACATAAAATTCTGACTCGAGTGTTTTGTCTTTTCAAATTCGCTCGGGTCAGTCCGAGCGTTTCAGGATTTGAGGATTTAGCTCTGGAGGACGAAGACAAAGATTTGTATTACTAGTATCTACTATATTATTTCACTACACCATTTAATTCCGCTGCATTGATAGTATTGGTATGAGTAACTCTGATATTCATTGTACAAGTAAAATAAAATATTTTGTAAAACAGTTTCATGAACTGTATATTTGATTATTATATTTTATCCTTCCGCTATGAGATTCTGTTTTGTTTTATTTCTTCTCTGTTCTTCTTATTTACCCCATAACAATCCGCCCTTCCGTATGGTTTGAATCGACATTTGTGTCGATTTAAAGTGTGCGAAAAGGCGGGATGTTACAGGTGTTATGTTAGTGTTGAAAATAATAGGCTTTTTTATTATAGTAATATATTGATCGTTTGATTATATTTCACTACCTCCTTTTTCTTTAGGATCAATGTACACCATGCTCGACCATCTATAATTTGAAGTGAGGCCACATTGATTGGCCTTTTTTGAAGGGGGAGAGAAAAGAAGGGTGACAATGGTGGTGAGCATTAGCAATAATAAAAAGAATTAAAAAAGTTTGAATATTGTGTTGATGTGAGTTGTAATGAGAGTAAGGTGAGAGAGTTTACCTGCTGTTAACTATGGACTGACAGAGGAGGAGGAAAGTAATGCTAATAACATCTCACGTTTGAATGAGAGAAAGTTTGGAGAATGTTTTTGTTGCTGGAATGATCTAATATGAAAATGTGTAACATAGTGCTCATGCATAAGGAAAATAATGCTAATAACGTTTCACGTTTGAATCGGAGAAAGTTTGAAGAAAGTTTTTGTTGCTGGAATGATCTAATATGAAAATGTGTAGCATAGTGCACATGCATATAAAAATATACTATGATATGCATTAATTTGGGATTTAATTTTCAAAAACTATAATAAAGCTGCAGGCTAGGAAAAAAACAAAAGATAAAAGAAGGGTGAAGATTCAAATATTAAAACATAACCGATGGTCCATAATTATCTATCTCAGCAATTAATTCATGTTGTTAAAATAAAAGTAATCTCAGAGTAAAGGAGACTTTAAAGAAACGTGAGCTAAGTAAATATGCAAAGGTCCAAAGATTTGAACCATGGTATTACGTTTCCTTTTTATGCTTTTCAGTGCATTGTTTGTTCACTTCATTATTTAAATTTTCAACCTTTTTTTTCATATATGTATTTAACCTCTTTAAATTTTTTATAAGTTTGCTTCTATTATAATCTGCATATTATCAATTGAACTTTCCATCTCAAAAGAAATGCAAAGTCAAATTGATATTTCATCTAATATGCTCAACAAATTCTAAATCAATAGCCGAATATATAAAATGGCATAACTAAAAAATACAAAATTTATACCCATGCCATCGGCACGGGCATCTTACTATCATATATAGAAAATTGATGTGGTTTAACAGAGGCTTAATGGAAAGACAAACTAGAGACAAAGGATGGTTGTGATACAAAGTTTAAACAACATCCAGTGGAGGAAGGTAGAACATTTGTTCTTAAACATAACTTCGTCAACTAAAACGTTTAACCATAATAAATTTATATATAACAAAGTTGGTGTGGTTTAACGGAGACTTAATGGAAAGACAAACTAGATACAAAGGATTGCTGTGACGTAAAGTTTAAACAACATCCAGTGGAGGAAGGTAGAACATGTGTTCTTAAACATAACTTCGTCAACTTAAACGTTTAACCATAATAAATTTATATATGTAAAAATTGGTGTGGTTTAACGAAGACTTAATGGAAAGACAAGCTAGAGACAAAGGATGACTGTGATGCAAAGTTTAAACAACATCCAGTGGAGGAAGGTAGAACATATGTTCTTAAACATAACTTGTAACAACCCTAGATTTTTGAAATATTTTTAAATTAGATTTTGTTTCATTATTAAATATTTTTAAATTTATTTTATTTCAAGATTTTATTTTTAAAACATTTTTTAAGTGTAGTAGTTATTTTTCCAATACTAGTTATATTCTGTTTACAATTTTGATACTAGTTTACGTTTAATAAACTATTTTCTTATATTTTTCTATTTTTCCTAAAAATTATTTATTTATTTCATTTTCACTTTATTTTGTTTTTAATTTAATTTTATTTACATGTTTTTATTTTGTTTTATTTGAATAAATGAAATAGGAAATTCCAAGAGACTAAAAACCTTTCAACTTATGACTTTTAATGCATAGTCTTTTCATTTTCTTTGACCGTCTTTTCAAAGCAAATAGCTGTGAATTTTGTATTGTAATTCACGTGAGAAACTTCTTTCTCATTTCACTACTCACACATACTTTCAGATTTGAGAAAAGGTAATGGATTCTTCTCATTTTTTTTCTACTTTTTCTTTCACTTTTTTTTATTGATTTTTCAATTGGTTTTGCTTGTTTCTTCATGTACTATGTTCGGCCTATCACCTGACCACCTCCTCCGACCACCACATCACCTTCTTCCCCTCGCCATACACGGCCTGACATCCACCTCACTGACCATATATGGTCACGATCACCTCATGAAGCAAGCACCACAAAAGAAGTTGCAAAACCCTTGAAAACATGCCATAGCCGAACCTAGTTTCACCATACCCTTCATATGTAGCTTCGGCCACCCCCTTAGCCACCACCACCAGCTTATACACCACCACTAGCCTTCACTCCAGCCACCACCAGGTCTGCACATGCCAAGGCCAAGCCCATTCTTGCATGGCCGAGCCTAAAGTCTGCACCGAAACTCCACTTTTGCCTTGTACTTGACCTTCTTCATGTTGTAACTCAAAAATCACTTCACACATCCTTCTGGCCGTGCCTTTAAGACCCATAACCAGATCCATTTCAACCTAAAACACCTTCATGGTTAAGCCAAAATTGCATTGTGTCCGAGTAAATGTGATTTCGAGTCAAGAAAAATCAATTGAAAAAGTTTGGTGCTGTTTCGTAAACTTTATTTCCATTTTGTTCCAATATTTTAGTATTGTATTTATATTTATACTTGCTTTATTTTGTCGTCAAATACAAGATTAACACTTGGGTCTCTACTTCACTCAAATCAAAGTCGTGATATCGTACTTTCTGGATTTTTATCTGTGTGTTTGAACTGCTTTCTCCAGCTTGAAACAAGTGATTATTCACTCATGACATCTTTACTTATATAAATTGTGAAGTGACACCAAGTGAATGTGTCAAATTGCTATATCATGTTATACATGCATGTGATATGAATCATATGATGTTAATCCTGTTTATAAACCTGTGATATCATCTGTTACTGCCATATGTTGTTATACTGTTTATTTATATCTGTTTCTCACACTGCAAGTTTCCTGTAGAATAGAATCACTATAGGTTGAAATGATACATACCCGAACAGACTTTAGAATAAAGAAAAATTGTTATGGGATGAAATGATAGGCTTGAGCGATTTTTATTTATTTTAATTGACTTGGGACTGCAAGTTTAAAATGATAGAACCCGGGATTTCTTTGTAAATTACGGATTGAAATGATATATTATCCGTACCACTTGACTTAGGTTAGAAAATATTATACAGACTCATGGTTATTATATATATTTTTATGGAATTTTAAAAGTATTTTAAAAATGTAAATATTATGATATTTTGATTTTAATTGAATTAAAAATGATTTTTATAAAGTATTAGTGATTTTCTACAAGTTAAATAAGTGAAATAAATAAATGGTAAAGTTGAATTTGAAATATAAGTTAATTTTGGAATTTGTGATTTTGTTTATAAATGGAGTTTAAGTTAAGTAAATTAAAATATGATAATTTGATTTAAAATTTGAATTTAAAATGATTTTTTAAAGTGTTATTGATTTTTCTATGAATTAAAATAGTTAAATAAATGAATGTTTAAAAGTGAAATTTAAAATGTAACTTAACATGGAAAATGTGAAATTTGGTTTAAAATAAAAGTTAAGCTAAGAAAATGAAATGGAAATTAAGTTTAATTTATGAAAAAGAAAATTAAAGTATAAAGTAAATGAAAATTTTGGGAAAATTGTGCATTGATTTTTATAAGTGATGTATTAAAAAAATTGATATTTAATTGTGAAATTTACTTTATAAAAATCATAAGTTAAAAGTTATTTAAATGACCATTTTAAAAGTGAACAATATGAAATTTTATGAGTTATAATGGTTTAAACTGAAATATAATTGTTGATGAAATTCTATTGTAAATTTGGAAATTCTTTTAGTAGCACTTCAGAAATGCTATCGTTTTTGAAAATGAACTAAAATCTGGAATAAATGAATCTGCAACATTTTGGCTAAACTTAACTAAGTGATACTACAACACTTTGTAAGTGCTGTAGTTGCAGAACTAAAATATGAACTAGAAACTAATGAAAAGCTACAGTAGCACTTGTTAAGTGCTGTAGTTGGCTGTAATAAGATTTTGAACTAAAACTGAACTATTACAGCAGTTTTTAAATGATGTCTTTGATGAATTGAATTGTTTTCAAATGTAACTTACCGTTGCATTTTCTAAGTGTTGTGAAAGCTGAAAATTTCACTGTTTTAATGTATTTAAGTGAATAAACGAACTCTGAAAAGGCTAAATTTTTGGGAATTGAATATTTGAATTGTAAATATAATGACTTCACTTTTAAACGGTTTAAATGGAGTATTCTAATTTGAAACATAAACCATTTTGAAATGTGATTTGGAATGGTATTCAAATTAAATAAAAATGAATGAGGTTTTGAAAAGTAATGGTATTTGAATTGAAATGATATTTGATTTTCGAAGTATAAAATACCATTTTTAAATTGTAACCACGGGTTATAATAACGATTGGTTGTTAAAGAGACGGGGATCGGATATGGACATACTCTCTGTCGAATCCGAAAACCACTTTAACAACTGTGTACGCGGAGGATTTCCCGAATGAAGTAGGATGGTGGTGACGTTCTTGAGGTATATTATGTGGACCCGACTTCCGTGAGTTAGCATAAGGTTGCTAAAAAAGGAGCGATCTTGGGCCAAGTGAGGTCATTCCTCCTATCAGACACACTTCTTCGATGCCATTCTATTACTTTTGTGATTAAGTGGGTGCACCTCTTGATTTTTGGAAGTGTGGCTCGAGGTGGGCATAGTGGCTGCTACATTACCACCAGCCCGTGTGCGTAATTGGTATATCTACCATGGCATTGCCTTATGTGCCGTGTCACCTACCATAGCAAGCTTTACTATAAGCTTGTTTTTCTTCCGTAGCCCATGGAGTATTTAGGGTAGTCTCCCGATCTGGAGATATGCTGATACTGGATGGACTACTGGGACTATTACGTGTTAAGGGGAATATTGGATCACTCCTTAACACTATTTTAAATTAAGTTTATTTTACTATAGACATTATTATAATAGCGAAATATTACTACATAGTAAATAGTTTAACGTATCCTTAGAGGATGGGTGGTCTCAAACATCCTTTAAGTTACTTGTACTTTATTACAGTTCTCTTGAGTTGGTTTACATTATATAAGTATGTATGTTCTGACTCGAGTGTTTTGTGTTTTGCTTTACGCTCGGGTCAACCTGAGTATTCACAGCTTTGGATTTCTCTTTCTGGAGCTAGAAATCGCTAGAGATTCTACCTATCTAGTTATTTATTTATTTAAGTTTCAGTTATTCTATTTCAACTCTTGTATTAGTGAACTTCTATGTATTTGGGATTTCTATTGTATTTGTTTTGAGACTTTGTTATAGTAGCTTCATGAACAACTATGGTATTTTAAATTTCCACTACGAGTTATTTTGATATTTCTGTGTCTGTGATTCTGTGAATGATTTTGTTTGCTCCAAATTTTATTACAATATGTTATTTTGAATTATTCAAGTCTGACATGTGTGGATTATTGTCTATTTGAATGGTCCAAAATAGTGGGTTGTTATAGTTGGTATCAAAGCTTTGGTTATAGGCAAACCATAGCCTGCGGAGCAAAAAAAAATCATTAGAGATAGGGTAGAAATACCCTAGAATGAGTGAAATCAATCACAGAATCATATCTTTGTGATAGAACGTATTTTCAAAGTATAAAATGATTTTCAAAATGATTTTTCAAAGGATTTTTCAAAGATTATTTTGATATAGAATTTTTCTTGTTTTAAAAGCAATTTTCTAAACTTCCTTCCTTTCGTATCTACCTTGTTAGTATTTTCTTTCATTCGGATATTCATCCAAGTGAATTTTATCTTATCTTATCTTTATCTTCTTTGTACCTTGTCCTAAATTCATTCTTGATCTTTTTTCAGGTTGAATCATGGAAATGCTAGAGGTAGGGGTCGTAGTATTTCCCCAGCTCCTCAGCTTGTTGCTCCTGTTAGATTTACTGTTCTCTGTAAGGAATTCACTCAACTTGGTGGTACCAAGTTTTCTGGTTCAGAAAGCACTATAGAAGCTCGGCAGTGGTTGCGGAGTTTAGAGAGGATATTTACTGGTCTTGAGATTACTGATGCCCAGAAGCGTCAGTTAGCAGCATGGCAGTTGCAGAAGGTTGCCCTAGATTGGTGGGAGTATGTTATGGCTAACAACGTCGATGCTGATATTACTTGGGAGCAGTTTAGGTATCCTTTGTGTTATCTTGATTTTTGTTCCTATTTTCCTTCTTTTGAATCCATCTTACGTTTGTTCTGTATCTCTTTTCCAGGGAGGCTTTTGTGGCAAAATGGATGCCAAAAGCCAGTAAATCTAAGCTTTATCGTGAATTCATGAATCTCAAGCAGGGTACCATGCCTTTTTCTAAGCATGAGAGAAAGTTCAATGAACTTTCCAAGTTCGGTCCTAGCCTGATAGACACTCCTCTCAAGAAGAATGGGAAGTTCATAGCTGGTGCTCGTCCTGAGTATTATGATTGTCTCATTTCTCATGTTCATGGCACTTTTACCCAGCTTATGGATATGGCTATCCGATATGAGAACCCTACTTCTAAGGGTCATGCTGTTGTCGGTGCTCCTCCATCTCAGTCTTCCTCTACTAATTCTAGGAAGAGAAAGCCTAATTACCAGCAGCAGAAAAAGAATTGGCCGAAGCATCCGGGTTTGGGATCTTCATCATCTTCTCCTTCTCAGAGGCAGCTTGTTGATCTTTCTTCCATCACCTACTTTAGATGTGATCAGAAGGGACACTATGCCAATAGTTGTCCTACTTTAGTTGGTGTTGCTGTTCCTCCACCTGCTCAGTTGGTGAGGCATGATCTCTGCCATATCTGTCTCCAGCCTGGCCATTTTAGGAAGGACTGCCCTACCCTGCAGAAAGGGTAAGCCTTCTGGTATATTTGCTGTCTCCTCTGCATCTTCTCAAGTTCCTGCACCTGCTCCTACTCCTAGTGATGACCAAGGTACTCTTCAGGGAACCTTTTCTTTATTTCATCATCATGTTCGTGTTTTATTTGATACTGGAGCTTTCTATCATTTTATTTCTGTTGATTTGTGTGATAAGTTTAAGCATCTCCTTTCTCCTGAGTATGCTTCTGTACCTTTATGTGTTTTAAATCCCATTGGGGGCCCCGCCAACCTTAATCGGATTTGTACGCAAGTGAAGCTTCTCTATTCTGATCATCGCTTTAGTGGTGATTTTTATATTCTGGGCTTCGATGCTTTTGATTTATTGCTTGGAGGTGATTGGCTTGGTACGCATGATGCCCGTATCTCTTGTAAAGCCCGGTCTGTTTATCTTGTAGATGATCAAGGAAATTCCTTGATTATACAGTGCCACACGTTCAGGATTTTGCTGGCAGTTTTATTATTCTCTGGATTCTTCTCCTAGTGATCTTGATTCGACCCCTGTGGTCAGACTCTATCCCGATGTATTTGATGAAGTCGCTTCTTTACCTCCTAAGCGAGAAATTGATTTTCATATTGATCTTATTCCTGGTGCTCGACCTGTAGTTCTTCTACCTAGAAAAATGGCACCCCACGAGAAGGTTGAGTTGGGAAAGGAAATTGAGGACTTAGCTTCCAAAGGTCTGATTAGACCTAGCTTTTATGAATGGGGAGCAGCGGTGGTTTTCGTCACCAAGTCCGATGGTTCTCTGAGGATGTGTGTTGATTATAGGGAGCTGAACAAGCTCACTATGAAAAACAAATATCTAATGCCTCGTATCAATGATATGTTTGATCAGCTTTATAGTGCTACTATTTTCTCTCAGCTTGATCTTGCCATAGGTTTTCATCGGCTCAGGGTTGCCGAGGAAAGTATTCCAAAGACCGCTTTCCGCACTGAGAATGGGTTCTATGAATGGTTAGTCATGCCTTTTGGTCTGACTAATGCTCCTGCTTTCTTTGTTGATTTGATGAATTGTGTCTTTCATGATGTGCTTAATAAATTTTTCTAGTCTTTGTTGATGATATCCTTGTCTTCTCTAAGTCCAAGGGAGTGCATGAGTCGCATTTGAAATCTGTTCTGGAGACTCTCAAAAATCATCAATTGAAGGCTAAATTTTCTAAATGCCATTTCTGCAAGGATGAAGTCCGATTTCTCAGGCATATTGTTTCTAGTAATGGAGTTTTTGTTGATCCAGTCAAGATCGCTGCGATCAATGTAAGTTTTCTTTTATCTCTTTTCTTTTATCAATCAATAATCCTATCTTTGCGGTTGTCCTTATTTTCTTCCTATTCTGTTACAGGATTGGGAAACTCCAAAGACACTCCATCTGATATTCGTAGTTTTTGGGCCTTGCCGGTTATTATCGAAGATTCATTGAGAATTTTGCTTAGATTGCTACACCTCTCACTGCTTTAACTCATAAGAATGCCAAGTTTATCTGGGATAAGAAGTATGAAGCTACATTCAATGAGTTAAAGAGCAAGCTAACTTCAGCACCAGTTCTTACCATTCCGAATGGAAGTGAGGGATTGACGGTATACACTGATGCTAGTCGTGAGGGATTGTGTGCTGTTCTCATGAAGGATGGTAAGGTCATTGCCTATGCCTGTCATCAGTTGAAAACCCATGAGCCTAATTATGTTGCTCATGATTTAGAGTTGCTTGCTATTGTCTTTGCTTTGAAGCTTTAGAGGCATCATCTTCTGAGAACCAAGTTCGAGCTTTTCACCGATCATCAGTCTCTGAGATATATCATCTCCCAGAAGGATTTTAATCAGAGGCAAGTTCGTTGGCTTGAGTTTCTGGCTTCTTACGACCTCGATATTAGCTATACTCCCGGTAAAGCTAATGTTGTGGCCGATGCTTTGAGTCGGAAAAAGGCTTTGTTGTGCCAGCTTGTTGTTTCTTGTTCTCCTCTTTTGGATCATATCATGGCTAAGCAGGATGAGGATGAGATGCTTAGATCGATGAAGGAGAGTGTTCTTAGCAGAGTTGGTGGTAGTAGTGGTGGTGGTAGTGGAGTCGGATCGCTGATAGAGGGATTTTGAGGATTAATGGTAGGATTTGCGTCCCGAATTTGATGGTTTGAGGCAAGAGTTGCTTCGGAAGAATCATCGATCCAGAATTACTATTCATCCTGGTGTGTCGAAGATGTATCAGGATATGAAGAGGCCTTATTGGTGGAGAGGAATGAAGCGAGATATCTCTATCTTCGTTAGTCGATGTGCGACTTGTCAGCAAGTCAAAGCCGATCGTCAGAAGACCCCTGCTTTGTTGCAGCCCCTTGAGATTCCCAATTGAAAGTGGGAACAGGTTTCCATGGATTTCATCGATGGTTTACCGAGGACTAGGAGGGGTTATGAGAGCATCTGGGTTATTGATGATAGACTTACCAAGTCTGCTCATTTATTTCAGTCAAGTCTACCCATTCTGCTTCTAGCTTGTCTGAGATCTAAATGAGGGAGATTGTTCGTCTCCATGGTGTTCCTCTCAGTATTGTTTGTGATCGTGATTCTATCTTTACATGTCAGTTTTGGAAAGCTTTTTTGCAACCTTTGGGTGCTCATATGAATCCGAGCACTACTTACCATCCACAGACCGACGGCCAAACAGAAAGAGTGAATCAGATTCTCGATGATCTTCTTCGTGCTTGTGTGCTTGATTATGGAGGATCTTGGGAAGATCATCTCCATCTTGTCGAATTCACCTAAAATAATAGTTATAAGGTATAATCTAACCTTCTATTTTAAGCTTATCTTAATTTCTTTATCTATCTCATTCCATCTTTGGATTCAGGATGGTATTAAAATGTCTTCGTTTGCTACTCTATACGGACGACCTTATAGATCTCCATCTTGCTGGATTGAATCCGGTAATTGTTTGGTTCTTGGTCTTGATGTGATTTTCGAGGCTTCTGAGAGAGTTGAGGAGATTAAGAGGAAGTTGAGAGCTGTTCGGGATAGGCAGAAGAAGTACGCTGATAGGTGTAGGCGGAGTTTGGAGTTTGCTGTTGATGATCAGGTTTTCCTTAAGGTCTCTCCCTTAAGGAATGTTATTCGCTTAGGTCGTAGAGGGAAGCTTTCTCCTAGATTCGTTGGTCCTTTCCGCATTGTGGAAAGAGTTGGTTCTTTGGCTTATCGTCTCGATTTGCCTGAGAAGCTTTCTGGAGTGCATGATGTATTCCATGTCCCTCACCTTCATCGATATCTTCATGATCCATTTCTTATTGCCCAGCCTTCTGCTCTTGATAGTTTGGATATTGAGCCTAATCTGACTGTCGAGAGGAAGCCACTTCGTATTGTCGATAGAGTTATGAAGCAGCTCAGAAGGAAATCTGTTAGTCTGGTCAAAGTACGGTGGAGTACTAATGGTCGAAATTGTACCTGCGAGACGGAGGAGAGCATTCATGCTTTGCATCCGGAATTGTTCGTTTCAGGTACTATTTGCTTTCTATCTTGTTTTTCTTTCCTTATTTTCCTTGTTCGTTCTTTTCGAGGACGAAAAGATTTGAGTGGGGGAGATTGCAACTACCCTAGATTTTTGAAATATTTTTAAATTAGATTTTAATTCATTATGAAAATATTTTTAAATTTATTTTATTTCAATATTTTATTTTTAAAACATTTTTTAAGTGTAGTAGTTATTTATCCAATACTAGTTATATTTTGTTTACAATTTTAATACTAGTTTACATTTAATAAACTATTTTCTTATATTTTTCCTAAAAATTATTTATTTATTTCATTTTCACTTTTTTTTCAATTTTATTTTATTTACATGATTTCTCTTTTGTTTTATTTGAATAAATGAAATAGGAAATTCCAAGAGACTAAAAACCTTTCAACTTATGACTTTTAATGCATAGTCTTTTCATTTTCTTTGACCGTCTTTTCCAAGCAAATAGCCGTGAGTTTTGTATTGTAATTCACTTGAAAAACTTCTTTCTCATTTCACTACTCACGCATGCTTTCAAATCTAAGAAAAGGTAATGGCTTCTTCTCATTTTTTTCTACTTTTTCTTTCACTTTTCTATTGATTTTTCAATTGGTTTTGCTTCTTTCTTCATGTACTTTGTTTGGCCTATCACCTCACCACCTCCTTCGACCACCACATCACCTTCTTCCCCTCAACATACACGGCCTGAAATCACCCTCACCTGACCATATCTAGCCATGATCACCCCACGAAGAAAGCACCACAAAAGAGGTTGCAAAACCCTTGAAAACATGCCATAGTCGAACCTAGTTTCACCATACCCTTCATATGTAGCTTCGGCCACCACCTTAGCCACCACCACCAGCTTATACACCACCACTAGTCTTTACTCCAGCCACACTAGGTCTGCACATGCCAAGACCGAGCCTATTCTTCCATGGCCGAGCCTAAAATTTGAACAAAAACTCCACTTTTTCCTTGTGCTTGACGTTCTTCATGTTGTAACTCAAAAACCCCTTCACATATCATTATGGCCGTGCCTATATGATCCATAACCAGATCCATTTCAACCCAAAACACCTTCGTGGCCGAGCCAAAATTGCATTGTGGCCGAGCAAATGTGACTTGTGGTCAAGCAAAATCAGTTGAAAAAGTTTGGTGTTGTTTTGTAAACTTTATTTCCATTTTGTTCCAATATTTTAGTATTGTATTTATATTTATAATTGATTTTGTTGTCAAATACAAGATTAACACTTGGCTCTCCACTCTACTCAAATCAAAGTCGTGCTATCGTGCTTTCTAGATTTTTGTCCGTGTGTTTGATTTGCTTACTCCAACTTGAAACATGTGAGTATTCACTCATGACATCTTTACTTATATAAATTGTGAAGTGACACCAAGTGAATGTGAAAAATTGCTATATCATGTTATACCTGCCTGTGATATGAATCATATGATGTTAATCCTGTTTATAAACCTGTCATAACATCTGTTACAGCCATATGTTGTTATACTGTTTATTTATATCTGTTTCTCACACTGCAAGTTCCCTGTAGAATAGAATCACTATGGGTTGAAACTATACATGCCCGAACAGACTTTAGAATAAGGAAAAGTTGTAATGGGCTGAAATGATAGGCCTGAGCGATTTTTATTTATTTTAATTGACTTGAGACTGCGGGTTTGAAATGATAGAACCCGGATTTTCTTTGTAAATTACGGAATGAAATGATATATTATCCTTATCACTTGACTTAGGTTAAAAAATATTATACAGACCCGTGGTTATTATACATATTTTTATGGAATTTAAAAAGTATTTTAAAAATGTAAATATTATGATATTTTGATATAAATTGAATTAAAAATGATTTTTATAAAGTATTAGTGATTTTCTACAAAAATAAGTGAAGTAAATAAATAGTAAAGTTGAATTTGAAATATAAGTTAATTTTGGAATTTGTGATTTTGTTTATAAATGGAGTTTAAGTTAAGTAAATAAAAATATGATAATTTGATCTAAAATTTGAATTTAAAATAATTTTTATAAAGTGTTATTGATTTTTCTATGAATTAAAATAGTTAAATAAATGAATGTTTAAAAGTGAAATTTGAAATATAACTTAACTTGGAAAATGTGAAATTTGGTTTAAAATAAAAGTTAAGGTAAGAAAATGAAATGGAAATTAAGTTCAATTTATGAATAAATGAAAATTTTGGGAAAATTGCGCATTGATTTTTATAAGTGATGTATTAAAAAAATTTGATATTTAATTATGAAATTCACTTCATAAAAATCATAAGTTAAAAGTTATTTAATCGACCATTTTAAAAGTGAAAAATATGAAATTTTATAAGTTATTATGGTTTAAATTGAAATTTATCTGTTGCTGAAATTCTATTGTAAATTTGGAAATTCTTTTCGTAGCACTTCAAAATGCTATCGTTTTTGAAAATGAACTTAAATCTGGAATGAATGAATATGCAGCACTTTGTAAGTGTTGTAGTTGCAGAAGTGAACTAAATAGCTAAATTTAACTAAGTGATATTACAGCACTTTGTAAGTGCTGTAGTTGTAGAATTAAAACATGAACGAGAAACTAATGAAAAGCTACAGTAGCACTTGTTAAGTGCTGCAGTTGGCTGTAATAAGATTTTGAACTAAAACTGAACTATTATAGTAGTTTTTAAATGTTATCTTTGCTGAATTGAATTGTTTTCAAATGTAACTTACCGTAGCATTTTCTAAGTGTCGCGAAAGCTGAAATTTCACTGTTTTAATGCATTTAAGTGAATAAACGAATTCTGAAAAGGCTAAATTTTTGGGAATTGAATATTTGAATTGTAAATATAATGACTTCACTTTTAAATGGTTTAAATGGACTATTCTGATTTGAAACATAAACCATTTTGAAATGTGATTTGGAATGGTATTCAAATTAAATAAAAACGAATGAGGTTTTGAAAAGTAATGATATTTGAATTGAAATGGTATTTTATTTTCGAAGTATAAAATACAATTTTGAAATTATACCCACGGGTTATAATAACGATTGGTTGTTAAAGAGACCGGGATCGGATATGGACATACTCTCTGTCGATACCGAAAACTACTTTAACAACTGTGTACGCGGTGGAGTTCCAGAATAAAGTAGGATGGTGGCGACGTTCATGAGGTATATTACGTGGTCCCGACTCCCGTGAGTTGGCATAATGTGGCTAAAACAGGAGCGATCTCGGGCCAAGTGAGGTCATTCCTCCTATCAGACACACTTCTTCGATACCATTCTATTACTTTTGTGATTGATTGGGTTCACCCCTTGATTTTTGGGAGTGTGACTCAAGGTGGGCGTAGTGGCCGCTACGTTACCACCAGCCCGTGTGCGTAATTGGTATATCTACCCTGACATTGCCTTGTGTGCCGTGTCATCTACCATAGCGAGCTTTACTACGAGTTTGTTTTTCTCCCGTAGCCCATGGAGTATTTAGGATAGTCTCCCGATCTGGAGATATGCTGATACTGGATGGACTACTGGGACTATTACGTGTTAAGGGGATTGTTGGATCACTCCTTAATGCTATTTTAAAGTAAGTTTATTTTACTATAGACATTATTCTAACAACGAAATATTACTACATAGTAAATAGTTTAACGTATCCTTAGAGGATGGGCGGTCCCAAGCATCCTTTAAGTTACTTGTACTTTATTACAGTTCACTTGAGTTCGTTTACATTATATAAGTATGTATGTCTTGACTCGAGTGTTTTGTGTTTTGCTTTACGCTCGGGTCTGCCTGAGTATTCACAGCTTTGGATTTCTCTTTCTGGAGTTAGGAATCGTTGAAGATTCTACCTATCTAGTTATTTATCTATTTCAGTTTCAGTTATTCTATTTCAGCTGTTGTATTAGTGAACTTCTATGTATTTGAGATTTCTATTGTATTTGTTTTGAGACATTGTTATAGTAGCTTCATGAACTACTATGGTATTTTAAATTTCTACGGTGGGTTTTTCTGACATTTCTGTGTCTATGATTCTCTGTGAATGATTTTATTTGCTACAAATTTTATTACAATATGTTATTTTTAATTATTGAAGTCTGACATGTGTGGATTTTTGTCGATTTGAATGATCCAAAATAGTGGATCGCTACATAAGTTCGCCAATTTAAACGTTTAACCATAAAAAATTACACGTACCTCCACTTCCCAAGCAGCCATCTATTTCGCAAACGTCCACTCCTCTATCAAACCGCTCTGTCAGTTATCAACCAAAATGCAACATATATTCGTGCTCCATTTATCATCACTTCTTGCAAGAACATTTATTAGACTTCTTAGATATTGTCCTCTTCTCCATGTCTTCATACTAAATTTTCATTTCCTCAATTTCTTGACCATCCATCCATGTGCTTTGTTAGTTGCCAATAAACTTATTACCATTATTATTATTTATGTTACTATTTTCAGTCCACATTTTGTTACCTCTTGCTTTGCTTTCCTTACCAAATTTATGCACAAACCATTTGACAAAATGTGTAAAAGAATTGATTAAACTATCTTGCTGACTAATGATTCCTTTTCTTTTCATTGTTGTAGAATCGTCATAGGAGTATCAACATGAAGTGTGTTTATGTTCATCATAGTAACACATGCTCATTTTCTCTTCACTCATCGATGATTTTTTTTCTTTCCAAAATTGCAGAATAGAATAGCAACCTAGAAGAGAGAAGCATTTTGGTAATATACATTGCTGGTCATATTTCTTTCATTACATAGATGATGAATTTGCAGTTGCTTTGGTAATATATAATGGTTTATAAAATACCCATCATATTTCTTCCATTACTAACAAATCTATAGTGCCTCTATATGCAGATTGTGGGCGGTGAAGAATGGATATTGATGACCTCTACCAGTCAGTTTGGAAGCTTATTTTCATAAGAAGTTCACTGTTCATAAGAGTATCAACTGAAGTTCACTGTTCCTTTTTTTTCTCTATTTTCATTGATTGTAGATTTCCTCTATTTTTATGAGCTTATTTATAATTATAATACTTACTCATTGGTTATCACTTAACCATCAAATTTTCATTTGGTTGAAGATAATAAAGTTCGTTCAACTGTACATGAATTTAATTAATGAGTCTTATCTAAATAAATTCATAATATGATAGTATATAGACTAAAATTTTGGTAATGATGATTTAATAATATTGAATATGGCACCATTTATGGAATGTGGAACCACTCGCTAATGATATGGATATTGGCATGTTCTTTTGAATATTAACATGCGCTTTTGATCGTGAAGTCCTTTGTTGCTGTCATAGTTGTTACATATCATTGTTTAATATTGCCTGTTTGAGTATTAATGCCAACAGGTGAAATTATTTCCTCTGTTGCAGTCATATTCGTAGGTTACTTGAATAATTTTATTTGCACGCACTACATTTGAAAACAGAAGTTAACCTGGGAGAGTCCGCAGGTGCGACGCAGTGGAAAGGAGGCTTGGGTTCTGGTAAAAAGACCCAGGTTCGATTCCTACCATGCGCTTCCCTATCCTATATAAATTTACCCGGGGGTATGGGGGCTTGGATCAGCGGACGGCTTTACTATACCTTCCTCAGGAGTTTACCGGTCCGCTGGGTTCTCCTGTGTATTCAAAAAAAAAAAAAAAGAAGTTAACCTGGGAGAGTAATCAATAGAATATGTTGTCCTTTGGAGATTAATTTTAATTTTGATCAATGGTTTCTATTTATAAAAGGGTATTTTCACTCAAAGGTTTTTCTTGTGCAAGGTAATAAATTTTAAGTACAACACTTCTAAAAAATTAGTTTTAAAAACAACTTTTAAAAAAATAAATTATTATTGTTAGATATACAGAAGTAGTGATAAAAGAATTTATCATTTTTCTGTATAACTTAAAAAGATAAATGAATTTATCATTTTTTTGTAAATTGTCCTTAAAACTGATTATTCAGAAATATAGTCCTTAACAATCTTGCAACGAGAAGCCCTTCGACCTAATTTCCACTTTATAAAACTTCTTATCATTAATATAGTTTATAATATATATTGAAACTTTATTAATGAGTATTTTTTGTATTCTCCTCTATGGATTATGTTTAATTTCTGCATTGGAACATGTATTTATATCCATTATTATTTCAACCCAAATCTGAAAATTCTCTCTGTTCATGTCTGTTTCATTAGCAATTTGTTATATAAACTTTGCACTAATCTTTTATCTTCCAACTTTTGGTCCTTTAAGATATGTAATGGACTGTTATAAAATAAATGTTTATTCATTGCAAATTCTTCCTTTTAATTAGATATAGTACAGAATACTAAACACACACCTTTTTGGACAGTGAAAATAAATTAATAATATATCATGTAGAGGAATTTCTTTACGGTTGTGGCCTTGTGGATATGGTCAATTTTCTAAAGTTGCATATACAATATACTTGAAGTTTGTTCATTGGAAGAAAATAAGTGATAAAACCATGTTATAATATCATGCAAAAATGTGCTTTGGGTATATGTTATTTTCATGCTTTGCTTTCAAAAGCAATTTACCATTTAAAAACCGTTATAAAAGAGAGAAATACGATATAATACCTTGCATTGAATGTGCTTCAGTCCCATTCTATTTTCATGCTCTGTTTTCCAAAATAAATTCACCATTAAACACCATTCTTTTTGTATCATGATTATTCATCCTATTACTTCAGAAATAGTACTCCAAATTAATAGCTCATTTATGTTTTACATTATTTATCTTAAGCTTTATTCTTCTATTGAATGTGCATATGTTCTGTTATACCCAAATACTTCTTTTCTTGTATTCATTTTCATTCAATTTTGTTCACTATTTTTTTAGTACACTGCCTAAAACGGTTGTTGTTTTTGAAAGTTGCAAATTTTTAACATTAACAAATGCTTTTTACAATGAAGTCCTCTCCCTTTTTTCACCATTACAATTATCATTAACGAACATCATTCATGTTTTGTAATAAAAACTAATCATTAGTAATATACTAGCATCAGTTAACTTCGAATACGTTACCAATGATATGAAGTAATTAGCGGACAAAGTTGTTTAGATAAATTTTTTGTAACATCACTCACTAGGAATTGTGCTTTTACTTAAGGCTATATTCCTATGCAACGAGTTATTAAAATGTTAGGGTCACAATTTATATATCATACCGAACTCTAACTATTACATCACTTTTCGAAGAGGCGGCTAATCTTCAATTTATAAAAAAACATCTTTCATCTTCATCTTTTTATATGCCTTCATACACAAAACAAGTTATTAATAGTAAATTTAGTTCTTGTACTAAACAAAACAGCGAAAATACATATTACAGTTAATACATACAATAATAATTCAAAAATCATTAGTGATATATACAAATTATTCACATAATTTGAACCACGTTTTTTAAAATCTTTTATACCGATAGTTTACATTAACCAAAATTCGCACCATTGCAACATATGCTGCTATAAATTTTACATAAAATAAAGTTAGCACCTGTGCCATCGGCAGGGCTTTATACTAGTTTATATATACACATATATTGAAAATGGATTTCTTTATTATGGAAAAGATCATATTACAATACAAATTACACCACGACATATCACTCAACTCTTGTTGAGTAATCTAGTTATACATATTGACATATCTAAAAACTAACACACCTAGGTATACAAGGTCAGTAACCATATTATGCAATCAATAGCACATGCTTGCGCAAGCTATGTTGTCATGGTGGTAAACTAAACCATGCAGCAAATGTTGTGATTATCTTGAATGCCCAACCAGCCAATGAAAAAAATATCGCGGCTTCTTCTAAATGATGGAAGCAGTTGTCATAGTCGCATCGTGGTTATCATAACCGCATCTCCCTTTGAACCTTCAGTTACTATCATCGATTAATCATCATCGGATCTGTAATTCAAAACAGTGCTTCGGCCGATGATGTTAACAATATTGGATAACCGTGTTATTTTATCAGTAGATACTAGACCATAGTATAGCCAAAACACCACATTCTTCTTCATTGATTTGCTCTACCTATTATCAATGTCGATTTTGCCACTCTATCTCCCAGATCTGAAGTTAGGTCACGTTGTGAAACCATGTTTAACGGTTGTCACTTTGCCATTTATGGGTAGCATCCCTTCTCGAGTTCATCAACAATCATTGCTATACCAATATCTAAAGTTACCTTCGAATCAACTGTAGTTGTTGCCTAAACAAAACATAATTTCGGTGTTTTAGATCAGCGAGAAAGATACTCGATTTCCATTCCACGGGGGTTTACGAGATTTGAAACCCATAATATCCAATCTAAGATCATCTCCAGTAGTTCGGAGCGTGGAAATTGGATTTTCCGCACTCCGAAATGTTAGAGGCCTCATTTCTTCCACAGAAATGAGGCCAGATACCTGTTGAACAGGCGTCTGAAGAGCAGGAGCATGTTCATTAGGTGTCTGTTGACTATGTTGACCTCGGCCCTAGTACTATTAGTTGAGTTTAGTTGAGGCGCGCGCCTGTTGAACAGGCGCCTCATTGTGAGGCGCCTGTTCAACATGCTTCTATATCTAGCGCCTGTTTAACGGGCGCCTCATCTGATCTCACATGATGACACTTTGGCCTTACCATTCTGCACTATAGGACTTTCTGCACCTGTTGGAGAGCTTCTTCGGTGCATATATAAGAAATATCAAATAGTTGGAGATGCTATAAATCATGGTTTTACTCTATCAAATTAGATCACAGACTTGCCATCATCGTTAGCAGTCGCTGAAGCCTAAATCTCAGATTCATTCCTAAAAGTTGTCTTCGTTTAAACCAGATCTCATATAGTTGCTTTCGAAGATGGTGAAGAATACGTTCCTACCTTAAATCCAGCATTTAGGAATCTAGAATTCGTAGACGCTCCTTCCTTTGATGTAACCGTTTAAAATGTAGGATACAGAGTTGAAAAATAGAGTCCCATCCTTCTAGCCATTGTTATGGGGTTCCTCTCTGTAAGAGAGTTCCTTTCTACATAAATAAATAAGCATATGCGTGTATTAAAAAAACATTAGATTTATAATACATGTAAATATTGTTGTGTTGGTTACACATAAATAGTTATATATTTGATAATGTTTAATTTTTAAAGCAAATGACTTTTTCTAAAAAAATTATAAAACTTAAAAAAACTGCAAGCAAAAAAGCTTTTTTTTTTCATTTAAATATTATCCATGGCTTATATATAATATATATTTATTTGACTTTTTCAAAATTTTAAATTTTAAAATAATCGAGTGTTATCCATGTTTTTTAATCGAGTAGAAGTCAATAAAAATTTAGAACGTCAAGACGAAAAACGAAACGACTCTAAAACTTAGTAGTAAATTTACAAGAGCTAGAGAAGCAACTTAGAATAGTTTTGCTTAAGGGTAAAACTCGGCACCGAGTTATATAGGTCGGCAACGACCTATCTTTCCTCATCGTTTTGCTTTCTAAACTCTATATATCTTCTATACCCCTCCAACAATTTGTGATCAAGCCATTTTCCCAAAGTTTGGACAAGCAATTCCAAGGATTGATGAGAAGAGAGAGAAGAAAGCAGGTTAATACAATTGTTATTAAAATATTCGCTAGAATCAACTCAAAGTCTATGGAAAAGAGCTTGGAACACATCGAATGGAAGGTAAAGAGCAGAGAAAGTGAAATATTTCGAATCGCACAAAGAAAAATAGGTCGGTATCGAGTTGACGTTGATCCGTACCAAGTCATATTCTTGGGTCGTGGGCCTCTGTGCTTACTTGTACAACATCGAGCGATCTTCTAGACTTCAGCGCAAGCAAGCTCCTGACACTGTACCTCTATTTCTCTATAAATACCAACCTTAACATAGCTAGAAAGAGATCTCGGCTAGCATAGAATTTGTCGTTTCTTCATCTTCTACCTCCCTCACAATAGTCACTAGGCAGCTACTCTTATCAGTTCTATGTTATAGAACTTGTCGATCCCTTAGACTAGTAACATGTACTCTCAAATTTTCTGTAAACAATAATCAATAAAACTAGAAAGTGGACGTAGGCCAGAGATTGCTGAACTACTATAAAAATCTTTTGTCTCCCTATTCTATTTTCTTTGTTTTCAATACTATCTACTAGATCTTGTCCTACATGTTCCTATAATTCATTCTTGGGTGTTGATCCATTTTTAGTGTCAACATTGACTGTTTCAATTTTTTTCTTTTAGTTGTTTTTTGAAACTTCTAAAATAATTATTATTTTTATTATTATTTATTAAGTTAAAACTAAAAAATTAATTAATTTTGAAACCATATATGTATAATAATTTTGGAGATATACGCACATACGAATCTGAATTAATTTTGTTTCAAACCAAAACATTTACATATGTATATGTTTATTTAAATGTTTTATTTATTTATTGAAGGAAGTGATAATTATATTTAAATTTTCAAATTTTTTTGGCCGAATTAATCGCAGATGATAGGAAGCATATATGAAAATCACAATATCTAGTATAAAGATTGGAAGAATTAAACACGAATTGAAATAATAACCTTAAAAACTATAACTGAGACGGATAGTCAAAATGAACAGGGACGGGTAACCAGAATTGATTTACTTATTTCGCATATCATCATATTATTTTAGGTTGTTTTAACCATTGTGGATGCAAGAGCATAGTATATGGCTTTATAAAGGTTTTAGGATACTAGTGATGGGAAACCCGTTCTGCTAAGTGGCGTGGTCTCACTAGATACCTAAATAGTTTAAGATGGTAGATTATTATTCATACCAGGCTTTACGTTTCCCCTAAAAATCTCAGGTTCTCAATTGATTTTGAGTAGTTTGAGAGTTCAGGTTTTCAGGTACCTCTTTTGACGAATAAGCTTCTGGAGACGTGCAGGAGGCATGATAGCTATTCAGAGTTCTCTTTTGTTTCGATTATGCTTTGTTTTGTTGTAAAAGCAGAGTTGTTCAATTTACTATATATACACACACGCTATGATCATCCAAAAGGGGATCTTCATATGTTGCTCTTGGTGTATGTTGTAATAAGTATATTTTCTTTGAACGACGTTCTCGTATTTAGATTATGTAATGAATATTAAATGCTTAGAAATGGAACGATAAAGTTGTTTATTGATTTTTAAAATTTTCCATACCCATGTGTTCTTGTTATATCATTGTATCTAACATTACTTCATCTGGTGGCCGAGGATTAATAACTATGGATGACTGCTGCATTCGTAGCCATTAGTTTTAGGCCTCCAATTAGGGGATGTTACAGTATTTGAGCAGGGCATTTGAGCGGGGAAGTTAAGTGAATGGGGAATACATTTGTGTGCTACGAACGGGTATTTTAGCAGAGGATTTGAACGGAGTATTTAAAATGTGATAATCAATTTAATCGATTCATAGTTAACTAATTATTTGTTTTGTTGTATGATATCCATTTAATTAAAATGAAAAAATGGTACAAAAACTCGAAATAAAGGGAAATTAATTATACAATAGTATTAAGTACAGATAAATAGATACAATATTTTAGTGCAACCCTACTACAACAATTTCATCTCTTATGGTATTTCGAATTGTCAACATTTCATGGCCTATGTGCCCTCGTACCAATTCAGTTACTTTTTTCGATGCAATTCGCATACTATAATATTCCTCATGGAATTCCTCTAAAATAATATTGAGATCTTCATCATAAGTGTTAACCGTGTTTTTAACCAAGAAAAACTCAATGAAATTTAGAATATTAAGATAAAGATGAAAAGACTCAAAAAATTATGAGTACACTTAGAAGAGCTAGAGAAACAACTGGGAGGAGTTTCATAAAAATTGGAGATAAGTATATAACTCAATACCGAGTTATACTTCGGTACCAAACTGTCTATTCATCACATTCCTCCTCCCAAACTCCATATGTCTCATGTATTACTCTAACCACTTTTGATTAGGTTGTTTTCCTAAAGTTTGAATGAGTGATTCCAAGGATTGATGAGAAGAGAGAGAAAAATAGGATAATACAAATGTTTTCTAGAAGATCTTCAAAATCCACTCAAAGTCGGTGGAAAAAAGCATGGAACACATTGAATAAAGGTAGAAAAGCAGGCAAGTGAAATAGTTCGACTCACACCAAGAAAGCTAGGTTGGTACCGAGTTAACTTAGGTCTGAACCACAATCAACTTCTTGGGTCGTGGGCCTCCGCGTTCACTTGTACAACATCAGGCTACCTTCTGGACTTCAGTGCAAGCAAGCTGATCCTGACCCTATTCCTTGGTTTCCCTACAAATACCGGCTTGACTACAACTAAAGAGATCTGATTTTCTACTGGCATAGACTTTGCCATTTCTTCATCTCCTACCTCGCTCCCAGTAGTCACTAAGTTAGCTACTCTTGGAAGTTCTAGGCTATAGAAGTTGCCGAGCCCTTGTACTAGTGACATGTACTCTCAAATTCCTTGCAAACAACAATCAATAAAACTATACTTGGAATTGGAAGGATCCACAAGTTCGATCCATAAAAATGCTTTATGAAGAGAACTTGCTATTGGAGATCGATGGAATCCATGAAAGGAAGATTTGCCTTCGAGAGATCCACATGAGCGGTGGCCGGTGGTGATCAAGCAAGTACTAACCAAAAAGAAGTTAATAATGAAAACGCAATACTAGGATCCTTTATTCAGCATGAAGTAGTTTCCAAAGGAGAGTTTGATAAGATGATCCATGAACTTAACCAGAAGATGGTAGATAGTCAAAACGTTCTCATAGACAAGATGGACGCTTGTCTCCATCTGCAGCCCCAAACTATCATGGGAACTATAAGGGAAACTTCATCTATTATATATAAGAGGTTTCCTCTGTTTCTTGCCTAAACAGGAGAGATGGAAAGCAAAAGCAGAAGCAAATAGCTGGAGAAGTTGTAGGAGGACTTATAGGGGAAGCAAGAGTGCTCCCCCTCAAGAAAATAGATCGATACCAAGAGAACTTCACTCGGTACCAAGAGAAATGACCGTGTGGAGGATGCTCGGGAAACAGATGTTGTGAATGTGTCTGATGAGGATGTGGAATTGCAGTTAGATGATGATGATTTGGGATTGGATGTTGATGCCGATAAAGGTGAATTTTAAACAATCGCGGCTCAACCAACCATATGTCCACCAAATATTGAATGAGTGGTCCTCCCAAAGAAAGGAGCACCTCGATGCCAACCGGCGAACCGAGACCATTTGCAGAATCAAACATTCAGTTTAACCCTTGATAATTGACCTTTGGATAACCGTGCCAGTGACGAGTACATCACTGACATGGTCAAATGTTTGGTGGAGGAAACTAGGGTAAGAAAGGATAAAGATTGGGGTTCTACACTAAGTCTAAGTCCATTTATTGAGAATATTATGAGAGAAGAGTGTCCCTGCAAATTCACTATGCCAACAATGTCATTCTACAATGAAACTACAGTTCTAAGGAAACACGTACTCAAATAGGAATGGCATATGGATGGAGCTAGAGCTATGGATGTTATTCGTTGTAGATGTACCCCTATCTTGTTAAAAGTAGGTACTTCCATATGGTTCACAAGGCTCGTGTCAAAGTCCATATCAACTTTTGATGAATTGGTTAAAAATTTTCTGGAGCAGTTTAGGCTCCATAGTGCACGAATAAAGAATGTGACGTCCCTATCTAGCTTTTCTCAAGAATCCAAGATGTCACTTAAAGCTTTCTTGAACCCATTTAACATCGTTATTACGGGGTCAGCAACCTGAAAGAAGATCTTGCCTTCATGGCGCTTGTCCGGGGCAGTCGTCAAGACATGGATTTTAGTAGGTGGATAAAATGAAGCAACCAACTGATATGGAGGAATTCCATTGAAAGAAAATAAATTTCTAAGGTTAGAAGAAGTGAGTATGGTTGGAGGCAACCCCATCGACGAGTAATCGAAAGAGGTGATTCTAAGTAACCTTGAAGTCAAATAAGATGGAAATAGTTTTGGAACTGCTTCTGGAGGTGCAGGAAAAACTACGAATCCAAAAAAAAGGAACTAGAATGCTGTAGGCGAGATAGGGATAGAAAACATCTAAGGAGACTCGAGGAGTATACGCTTTTAAATGATGGCTTAGAGAACATTTATCTTGCCACTTAGGGAACTGAATGGCATAACAAATTACCCAAGAGGGAAGAGATCGAGCAACAAAAAAGGCTGGGGAAGTATTGCCACTTCCATGAAACTCTTCGACATAACACAAATGTGTGTCAGCATCTAAATGACGTAATTGAGAAATTGATAAGTAACAACATGCTCGAGCAACATGCAAGGAAATTGCAAACCATCAATCAACCTAGAGGACCCTAAGGGCCAAATGCTCATGGGAACCCGCTTGGATCCAACGGAGAAGGATCCAGGCGAATGGATGGAAGACTGGTTATAAACACCATTATAGGAGGACCACACCCAACATAGAAAAGTTAGGGTGAGATGGAATGATATGCTAGTTTTTTGAAGCATGTGTTGCAGGAAAATTATTATGTCATCGAAGACAGGGCTCCGGCTAAGCAGCAAAAGATGATTACGGATAATATTGTGTTTGGTAATCAGGACATCGAAGGCATAGAGGCGTAGATTCTTGACCCTATGGTGATAATGGTCGGGATCAAACCAGCAGTTGTTCATCGATTGTTGGTTGACAATGGAAGTTCCTTCAACATCCTATTCTGAATGACATTAGACCAAATGAAGATTAGCATGAAGGATGTGACCACTTGCAAAACATAGATTCATGGTTTTACAGGCGAAGCTAAACAACCGATTGGAATGATCGACTTGCCTATTTAACTCGAGAAAGGAGAATGAAGGACGGTCCATATCCAGACCTTCGTGATTGTCTATGAGTATTCTGCTTATAATACTTTCTTAGGCTGACCAACTCTGACTGAATTTAGAATAGCTTTGGCTCCATGGTGTCTCACAATGAAATACCCAATGGAGAATGGGACAAAAGTAGTAAGAGCAGACCAAAGTGTTGTAAGGGAATGCTATGTAGCTGAATCACTTGAAGCTAAATGCCATGAAAAGGGTAAGAATATGGGGAGGACTCTCTGCGCAAGCATAACAATTACAGAACCACATTTGGCTCAGGGACCATAGTCACTTCGATAAGGTTATGGACCCTAGGAATAAGTCAATGGAGGTACGAGCAGCACCGATGGAGATTATTGTGGTAGTCCCTATTGATAGGGATGACCCAACTTGAGTATTAAAGATAGGTTCTTAGCTAGGAATCAAGTTACGAAAGGAATTGATTAACTATCTTTGAGCAAATCTAAACGTGTTCGCTTGGGCGCATTCTAACATGTGTGCGATATCACTGGCAATAGCTTGTCATGCACTTAATATCAAACCAAAGTTCATGATAGTAAGACAGAAGAGATGCAACCTGGGTCTGGAGCGATCCGATGCATTTAAGGAAGAAGTGAATACGCTGTTGGCCAATGGTTTTATCCACGATGCTACATACCGTGAGTAGGTATTAATCCCTGTGTTTGTCCAAAAATCGAAGTGGAAGGGGCAAACTTTTATTGACTACTTAGATTTGAACAAAGCATGCCCGAAGGATAGGTTTCTGTTGCAAAGGATCGACCAACTTGTTTATGGAACCACGGGGCATGAATTGCTCTCATTTATGGGTGCCTAGCTAGGGTATAATCAGATTATGATGCATAAAATAGGTTAGGAGAACACCATCTTCATCATAGACTTGGGACTATATTGTTATTGTGTAATGTTGTACAGTCTAAAGAATTCCAAAGCTACTTGCCGAAGACTGGTGAATACAATGTTCAAAGGGCGGATAGAACGAATGATCGAAGTGTATATAGATGACAAATATGTGAAGTTGCGAGTATCTAGAAATCATCTGAATGATCTCTTGAAGATGTTTGAGATCTTTTGGAACTACGAAATGAAATTGAACCTTCTCAAATGTTCCTTTGGAGTTGTTTCTGGGAAATTCCTCGATTTTATTTTGAACACAAGAGGAATTGAGGCCAATCCAGAGCAGATTGATGCCTTGTAGAACGTTAGAGCCCTGATGACAAAGAAAGAGTTACCAAGCTTAAATGGAAAGTTCACAACATTGAGTTGATTTATTTTCAAAGCAACGGATAAGTACATACCATTCTTTGATGCATTAAAGAAGGGTAAGAAGAACTTTAAGTGGAATCAGAATTGCCAAAATGCTTTCGATGAATTACTACAACATATGAAGACACCGACAGTTCTATTTAAATTTTTAGATGAGGAAGACTTGTCCATTTACCAAGCAGTGTCTGCCCATGCATTGAGCATAGCGATTATGCGTGAGGATGCTAGGGCTCAGAGGCCCATCTACCATAGTAGGAAGTAATTCACCGAGGCTAAATGGGACTACCCAAAGCTAGATAATCTATTGTACTGCTTGCTAATAGCATTGAGGAAACTATGATCATATTTGCAGGGTCATCCAACCAAGGTGTGGACAAATAAACCCTTAATTAGGTATTCTATCGACCCGAAACTTCAGGGCAACTTGTAAAGTAGAATATCAAGTTGAGCCAGTATGATGTGACGTACCATCCCCAAAGAGCGATTTAACGAACAGGCGCTGGTAGACTTCATTGTTGAGTTCATTAGTCGAGAGGAGGAGGAGGACATAACAGTCATAACATCCCAATGTAAAATGTTTGTTGATGGCACATCAAATGAATTTTGTTCAGGAGTAGGAGTTGTGCTTGAAACTCCCTAGAGATGATCAATTTGCTGTGCTCTCTGGATAGAATTTCATGCCGCTAACATGAGGAAAAATACAAGATGTTGATAGAAGGATTGGAGACTACAAAGGAACCGAGAATAAAAAAATTCATATCTATAGCGACTTCCAACAAGTCGTCTACTAAGTTAGAAGGGAATATCAAGTTAAGGGTGTAGAACTTTCCCCTAACTTATCGAGAGCTTGGGAGTTATTGAATGATACTGAACATTACATGATATTTCACATTCCCAGAGAGAAAAATATTAAGGCTGGTTACTTAGCTAAACTAGCTGGTTTCGATGAAGCGCGGTTGATGGGATTGGTTCCAGTAGAAGTGTCGACTACTCCTAGCATAGACATAATGGATGTTGATTGGATTCTAGAGGCCGCATAAGAGGTAGAATCGTGGATGACACCAATAAAGGACTACTTACTTAGAAGAATACTCCTTAGAGACATGAATGAATGAAAGCATTTGAAAGGCACCACGATTTATAATACAGAACAGAGTACTATATAGGAGATAATTCTCCTCCCCTTTTCTTATTGTGTAACCAAAGATGAAATTGGGAAGGTTCTTATGGAAATTCATGGGAGCAGCCATGGGTATAACACCAAGGGTAGGCATTAGAAAAGAAATTACTCCGCTACAGATACTATTGGCTGACCCAAAATAGATATGCAGTTGATTATATGAAGCACTGTGACATGTGTAATGACCAGTAATTTTGAGTCTTTAAATTTGAATATTTAAGTTATTTAAATATTTGAATTTAAATATATTAAATCATAAATTTCAAATAACTCTTAATTTTAACGACGTATTTTAATTTAATTTATAAAAAATATTCCATAATTTTTAATTTGAAAAATAATCTAACTTCCATTTGACATATTTTACATTGAACGTGGGTATTTTTGAACTTAACAAAATTTAATAACCAGTGTGGTTTATTTTGTTTTGAGATGGTATCAAATTTCTCTATATGATTGTATTTTGTTTTCTATCATTCATGGCTTGTATGTGGGCACGATATTGTGTGGTAAGGTACCAAAATTTTTCCAAATCACACATATGCATACCTAAGTACGCAACCCTTTCTTTCAAAGCATACACACAGTATATAGCCTTGTTCCTTGGTTTCTCCTTTACCTTAGTTGTCATTGTTCCTTGTGTCCTATTGTCTACTGCCTTCTTCAACACGTATCAATGTGTGTGTGTGTGTCTGTCTATGTGTATGTGTGAGTGTACGTGTAGCACATACATACATACAGACACACACACGTTCACGCCCGGACACAGCAAGATTCTTCTTCTTCTTTACTTTTGTTTTCCTGGCCAAGAAAACAAACTCCCTTCCACATTCAAAAATCCACAACTCCCAATCAAAGCCAAATCGTCCAAAACTCCAAACATAAAACTTGGAGATAATCATCTCTAGTATTTTATAAATTCATTGCTCGAGATTTTGTTGAGTAATGATCGAGATATCACTCCATTTCAGAAAAGGGGAAATTTTATCGTAAAGTTCAAAAATTCATTTCTCATGATACACTTCAAATTAGAAGGCGGCTATGCGTCATTGGAGTCATGGTATGATGCAGTATTTTTGGTATTGTTTCAACAACGATTTGTGGTGGTCATTGATGATCGTCGCGATCTAGGGTTAAGAATCGTTGGAGTTTTAGGCGGCAATTCGCGAGATGGAGTTCAGATTCGGTTACAGATTCTCGAGGCACACATATGACCGAAAGACAATGGAGCTCGGTGCACTTATGGGTGGTGCACTTGGTGAAGGAGGTGCTCAGTAGTGTCATGTTGGGTTTTGATTTGAGGGGCTGAGTTGCAGCCGAGTGGGTGGAGAGAGGAGGAGGAGAGGGATGCGATATTGGTCTTGGTGATGGCATTTGGTGAGACGCGGGGCAGTACAGTGCACCACCGTGCACATTTTGTTCCAAGCAATTGAATATTTGAATGAGAGATAAAGGGATGAAGAATGACATGATGCGGGTACGCGTTCTCTTGGTTTAGGCTGAGCATATAAAGCTAGTGGGTGAGACATGAATTGATTTATTTATTTAATTAGTAAATAAAAGAATTCTATGTTTAAACCATCATAACTAGCTCATATGTGATCTATTTGACACACGATTTTCACGTTGTACTCATATGGGCAAGTATAACATTATATGTAACTTGTCGAATGCTTTGGAAATGTATAAATTTATGACATATTAAAATGGACAAGATTTAAACTATGTTATTTTAATTAATAACATGGTTTAAATTTATGTGCCTTAATCAGTGATATCTATTTGGACAAATAAAACATTGTTAAGTTAAATAACATTGAATAAGGTAACTTTTGCACCTATTTAGCGGAATAACGCACCGTTCCGCAGTTAAATTAATTGGTTATATAATTAGCATAATAAATCCCCATTCTGCTATTTTTTAGATTTGGGCATCTAATTACATGTCAATAACACATAGTCACTGTGAATAAGTGATGTGTTAACCGACGGTGGTTAAGTGTTGAATTTCGTTATATAAATATTGATTATGTAAATGCCAGTTATTAACTTGGAATGTTAAATTGAATGATGTAGTAGCTTGCTTAAGTACCGTTGGGGTCGCTAAGCCACTTTTCGAATTTAAAAAGCAATGGATTTAAATCAACTTTAATTTTTAACAATTGTAAATGTTTTATATAATTATTATTTTAGTAAAGCCTTTTATATTTTAATTATTTTGTTAACAATATTTGAAATTTAACTTATTTGTTATAAATATTGTTTGAATTATTAAGTTATATTCTAAACACGATTTAAAGTTATTTTATACTTTAATGATATTTAAAGTTATTTATAATAATTTGATTTTAAAGTTAATTATTGTTTAAATTTATTATTTATTATCATTTTATATAATATGCTTTAAAGGTTAATTTCTTATTATAATAATACTGTTTTAAAGTTAATCTATTATTATAATAATATTGCTTTCAAAATTGATCTAGTTTTATATCCATAAGGTTTTAAGGATAATTAATTAAATGTTGTTTAAATATAATAATTATTTTGTTAAGGTGTTTTTAGAAAATAAATTGTTTTATGAAAGGTATCTAAAAACAATAAACCATTTATTTAAAAGGAATCATTTTAAATGGAAAGATTTATATAAGTGTTTTATTTATTGAAAAGAATTCACAAAGGGAATATATAAATTTGGAAAGAGATTTTGGAATTGGAAAATGGAGTTTGGTTTTAAATGATATTTTAAAAAGCGATTTGTAAATAGGTTTCAGAGATCTAAGAAGGTAAAGTTTTATACATGGAGTTTTGAGATTTGTAAAGATTATCTTATAAATAGTTTGGAGATTTATAAAGCAATTTTATAAAAGGATTTGAAAATTTATAAAGGAGATATTTATTTATAAAATAAAAGAGATTTATATAAAGGATCGGAATTTCGGGTTATCTCCATTTTAGCGACATTTGGGTTTGATCATTTAAATATGATTTTGGAATCGGAAACCATTCTGGATGTTTGTGATTATACTTATATTATTGTCTAAGGATATGGTAAAGTTTTCCATGCTTTTAAACGAACGATTTGTGAATATGCTTATACCAGTGTGATAAATATTTGAATATTTTAGTAAATAATTGAAAGGTGATTTTAAAAAAATAGGATTGATCTAAATGGCTTAGTGTTTTCCATGGAAAATGTAATATCTATTTTGAATGTTTGTTCATTTAATAATTAAATAACCAACTATCAAATATTGGTCCAAATATGTAATCCTTTTTAATTTTGGTGGTAAAGAAATGTTCCCTACTTAATACCGAAGGATTTTAACTCTAGAAATATTTAGGAGAAGCACAAGGTTTATATGGTACAATTACCTTCAATAGTGCTATACCATTACGTATAAACTAGTTTTTTTCTTATAGGACAAATAATGAAGAGATCCGTTAACTTAAATGGTTGGGTGGTGATCCCCATTCTTATTTATTATCTAATTATTTCCAAAAGAACCCGTATTGAGCATTTCGAAAATTGATCGATTGGTTAAGGAGTGACCGGTAAGCAAGTTGCATGTACTCGTAAAAGATGACTCGAAATCGAAACCACTTCAAAATCATACACGGGTTCTATGCTTGGAGAAAATCCAAGATCTATTTGGATGTTGTACTCCATGTGTGATTTCGAGTCCCGTTGGGGAGTGAAAATCCATGTATGATTCCGAGATCTTTGTTGACATGCCGGAATCCATGTGTGGTTCTAAGTCCTTTTGAGGTATGAGAATCCATGTGTGGCTCTGAGATCAGTTAAGGTGGCAGTGTGGTGAGCTGGAATGCTAGACATAGGCTCACCAATGATAATGACTAAAACTAGAGATAGGATGCATGGCCAGGGTTTTAGCTAACCCATAAAGGCGCATTCATCTCCTTCCTAGAGTTATCTACAGTTGTTATGCAAGCCTGGAGCAATGCACTTAGCTTGACAGATTTTTGGGCCAGATATGTATTTCCTATTGTACATCACTAGAAATGTACTGTTGCTTCGGAAGGGTGACTCTGATCATTATGCAAGAGGACCGTTCTCAAATTACTAACGGCACATCTGTAGAATCCTACAAAATTAGCATACATGCCTTAACGATTTTTGATTATATGGCTAGAATTGTTATGATGTACACAGACAAGCATCATAGCTACTTGATTATTATTATTCTCACCCTTGGATATTATTATAATATCATTGGATTTTATAATAAAAATGGATCGGTTATCATAAGGTAAAATCCATCTATGTTTATGTATGGTGTGGTCTTATGAGATACCTTTGATTTTAAAAAGGGTTTACAAGTTATAATAACTAAAATTCCTTGTGATTTGAGTTTCTTATATTGGTTTTACCAGACTGACTGGGGTGTTGTTTTTCTATAATGCTCAGGTTAGCCTGAGCATATTTTCAAGATTTAACAGGATAATTTGGAGCTTTAAAGGGATGAGCTAGATTCTCTAAGACATATACACATATCTTATATTTTTCTCCTTTTTGTTTTTGATTTTTGTCTGTATTTATCAGCAATTGTAAGAACAGGATATTATAACTATCCAGGCTGAAAATAGGTTAGTGTACTTTAATGTTGTGTGTAGTAAAGATGATTTCTTTGGTAAAAATCTTGTTTATATTATATGCCTTCTCGTCAAGATGTGAGATTCCGTTCTGCCTTATATTTCTTTCATCCTAATAATCTATTTTTTAGGCACTTAGATATTCGACATGTGAATACTATGGATGTATTAGTGTCGATTTCTGAGGGTCGAAAAACCAATTTGTTACACATGTTATCATAACTTAGGTTGAGCAAACACCTTAGCACTGGGGTAAACTCATCAAAGATAGAGTTAGTAACACCCTAGAATGAGTAACTCATTAGAGATAGGATTAGCAATATCCTAGAATGAGTTTGAGAGTGTGTATATATAAGAGCGAGTATTTTTTATTTTCATAAAAATGTTTTATATTACATTATTTGATCGGTTCAGTGGTTTATGAATCATGATCTATGCATTTGGCCTACGTTATCGATAGGGATTCCAAAACACTTGAACAAGGCCAAAATGACAAAATATTGTTTTAAAATTGGTAAATGAAATAATTTTACATAGGAATATACTTTATATATATGAAAGAATAATTTTTCAAAATTTTAATATAGTTATTCTTGATCGTGTATGTTTACTAGGAAATGATTATATTCAATTATTATCAATTAGGATTTGATTAGTCAGGCTCGTCTAATTCTAAGCATTGACTATTGTTGATGAATCTATCTGGAATCTTCATTTTGAAACCTAGATTGGGTAGATAGGAATTTTGGAAACATTAAAAATGAACACCTTGTGAATTAAGTTTCACAATTTGATTATATGGTGTTAATTGATAATATTGGGTTAAAATTTGATTTTTACATACTTTTTTTATTAAAATGAAAGTTGGAATAATATTCTAGAAATAATTTTATATAAAAGTTGATTTTATAAATTGGGATTTAATAGAAGAAGTTTATTAAAAGAAAACTAAAATTCTGAGTTAAATACTTGAAAATTGACTTATATATGGAGCTAATTTTTTTTAAAAATGCGTATCTTATAAATAAAATAAATTTGAGAATTGAAATTTTGGTGATTTTGGAAAAATGATTTTCAAAGTTTAAAAGATAATAATAGTATTATTTGAAAATATTTTTGGGACAAAAATATTTCTAAGGATTTTCAAGGTGATATAAAGTAATAAATTCACTTCGATCGTTGGAAAATAATTTCGACGACTACACCATCATCGGTGTTCATTTTCAAGTTTTTAAGTTGGGAAATGCCATCATAATAATTTTATTATAAAATTGTTTTGATATAATAGATTTTGATTTGATTCTAAAAGCATGATTTGATTTACTAAAAAGGAAATATGTATATTATTATCTCAAATGATTTATGGAGAAAAGAAATAATAGTCTTACTTAAGAGGATTTTAGAGTATAAATATTTTTATAAATGATAAAAAATGGTTTACTTAAAGGTATTCTTAATTATAAATGCTTGTATAAAGTTATTTTTTTAGGAAGTGTATTTTCTTTGGATTGGTTCGGGGAATGAGTCCCGATTTATTTTGTAATGATCAAAATAATATTTTAAGCAACGATCAGATGTTTGCATAGACGAACATTGTAGTGTACTCAGTAAATTATTCTCTTTATCATTATACGGTTGAAACGAATTTGAATCCGAATGGATCCATGGCATGTTGGAAATTAATATTTTTGGTAAAGTGTTATATATATTGTTGTCCTAAGATGGATTTGAAAAAGAGAAAAAGTGTTATTAAATTAACTGGTTCAATTAGCTCGAAAAAAACTAAAAACGAGTAGGAGATATGTCTGTATGGTGGACATTTATCTTGCACATTGCCTTTCTTTGTAAGGAAATATATAATACTATTTGGTAGTACCCAGTTCCTTGGCATAATTTTAGGGTTACTCAGGCTATATATACACACATATGTGTGTGTGTATTGTGGATTATAATATATAGTATCCTTTCAACAAGTGTTTTAAATAAAAAACCTAGGTGTTTAAATTCTTATATGAATTTAAAATAAAAGTTTAAATATGATAATTGTGTATATCCTTAAGATGTGGTAGGGTATTATACAAATTTATGAACTTAAGTTGTATTTTATGAAAATGCTTCTCGAAATAATTCAGTAGGAATACAATTAGTATTAGTGATAACCAATAATATAAGCGCTTAAGTTAAATGCAGATCAATTCTTTATTTAATATAGTTTTGATCTAAGATTCAGTATATGATTTGAGGTATTTCACATCGCTCCAAATGAGAATCTATTACTTGATTTTTGATGGCGAACACTTGGTGAGGGTTCTTAATGTGAAACCACGGTTTTTTTTATCATAGCATATGGTTATGTAAGGATAACCGAGGTTTCCAATCAAGAAGCCTGATCGGAGTCCGCACTAGTTAATTAGGCGAGCAGTATTAATTTTGAAGTGAAGTTATGTATTCGAGTAGCGATCAAAATCAAATTTTGTATATGAATGATTTATGAACATCATGAGAACATATAAATAGTATTAGGTGTTAATGTGATGAAATTTTGGGGATGAATTTTTTTAATGGGAAAACAGTGTAGCGACTTGTAATTTTAAGGCCTCAAATTTGAATAAATTTATTTAAATATTCATATTTTAATAAATTTATTTAAATATTCAGATTTGAATTCAATTATAATGAATAATTAGTTTCAAATAACTGCTTGATTTTAATGATGTATTTTTAATTTTTTTATAAATTTTTTCCTTAGTTTTTAATTTGAAAAGTAATTGAACTTTTATTTGACGTATTTTACATCAAACGTGGGTATATCTGAACTTAACAAAATTCGATAACCAGTATGTTTTATTTTGTTTTGAGATTGCATCACATTTCTGTATGCAATCGTATTTTACTTTCTGTCGTTGGAGTCTTATACATGAACGTGATATTATGTGGAAGGGTACCGTTATCTTTCCAAATTATACACATATGAACAACCAAGTACCCGGCCCTTTCTTTCAAAATGTACACATAGTACATAACCTTGTCCCCTTGTTTCTCCTTCACCTTAGCCGCCATTTCACCCCTACCATTATCCCTTGTGTCCCCCTTGTCTATTGCATTTTTTAACATGTCTCGGTATATATACAAATACATACAAATATGTATGTATGCACACGCACACACGCACGCACACATATATATGTTTGTGTGTATACACATGTTCACATAGGTAAGGCAAGATTTCTTCTTCTTCTTTATTTTTGTTTGCCTGGCCATGAAAACAAACTCCCTTCCACATTCAAAATTCCACAACTCCCAATCAAAGCCAAATCGTCCAAAACTCCAAACATAAAACTTGGAGATAATGATCTCTAGTATTTTTAGAAATTATTTGCTTAAGATTTCAAGCATCGAATGAGATATCACTCCATTTTAGAAAGGGGGAAAGTTTTGTCATAAAGTTCAAAAATTGATTTCTTGCAATACGCTTCGAATTAGAAAGCGGCGTATGCGTCTTTAGAGTCGTGTCACGATGTAGTATTTTTGGTAGCATTTCAGGGTGATTGGTAGTGGTCACTGACGATCATCACGACCTAATGTTAAGGTTTGCCTGAGTTTTAAGCAGCAATTCACAACATAGAGCTTGGGATTTATTTTAGGGTGTTGAGGCACATGTATGGCCAGAAGACGGTGGAGGTCGATGCACTTATGGGTGGTGCACTTAGTGAAGGGGATGCTCGTTAGTGTTAGGTCGGGTTTTGATTTGAGGGGCCGGGTTGTGGGCGAGTTGGTCCAGTGGGGAGAGGAGGAGAGGGATGTGATGGTGGTCTTGGCGGTGGCGTTTGGTGAGAGGCGGAGCGGTGCACATACACCACCTTGCACATTTTATTCTAGGCAATAGAGTTTTTGAACGAGAGATGGAAGGAGGATGAAGGACACAAGGCGAGTGCGGGTTCTCTTTATTTGGGCCTAGCCCATGTAGCTAGTGGGTGAGACTTGATTTATTTTTTTAATTAGTAAATAAAAGTGTGCTATGTTTAAACCATCATAACTTACCCATATGTGATCCGTTTGAAACGTGGATTTTCACGTTGTAATTGTATGGACGACTACAATATTATATGTAACTTGTTGATAGCTTTGGCATTGTATGAATTTATGACATTAAAATGGACCAAATTTAAATTACGTTGTGTGAACTAACAACGTCATTTAAATTTATATACCTTAGTTAGTAATATCTATTTGGCCAAATAAAACAATATTAAGTTAAACTGAATTGAATAAGGCAATGTAGGCACCTTTTTAGCGGAACAAAACACCTTTCTGCTAATTAAATTAATTGGTCATTTAATTAGTAGAATAAATCTCCATTCCGTTATTTTATATATTTGGACATCTAATTACATGTCATTAATTAATATCCACTTCGAATAAGTGATGTGTTAACCAGTGGTGGTCAAGTGTCGAATATAATTTGCATAAATTTTGACTATTTAAATGCTAGTAATTAACTTGGAAAGTTAAACTGAATGATACAAAGTTTATTTAAGTAAAATTGGGGCCGATAAGCCTCTTTCCAAATTTAAAAAGCTATGGATTTAATCAACTTTAATTTTTAACGATTATAAATGTTTTAATAATTATTATTTTAGTAAATCCTTTTATATGATTATTATTTTATTAACAATGTTTTAAAGTTAACTTATTTATATTCTAAATATTGTTTAAATTATTAAGTTATATTCTAAAGTTATTTTATACTTTAATGATAGTTAAATTTATTTATAATAATTTGATTTTAAAGTTAATTATTATTTAAAAGTTAATTATTATTTAAAGTTATTATAAGGTTTTAAAGATAACTATTTATTAAGTTCAATTACTATATTATTTTAAAGTTTATTACTATACTCTTATAATTTGTTTAAAGTTTATTATTTTATTAATTATTATTTAAATTATTATTTTACTAACGTTGTTTAACGATAATTAATTATTTTGTTAAGGTGTTTTTAGAAAATAAATTGTTATATAAAAGATGTTTAAGAATAATAAACTATTTATTTAAAAGGAATCATTTTAAATCGAAAGATTTATATAAAGGTTTTATCTAATGAAAAGAATTCATTGAAGGAATTTATAAATTTGTAAAGTAATTTTGGAATTGGAAAATTTATTTTGGGTTTAAATGACTTCTAAAAAGAAATTTTTAGATGGAATTTAAGAGATCTAAGAAGGGAAAAGTTTTGTACGTGGGGTTTGAGATTTATAATGATTATTTTATAAGTAGATTGAGATTTATAAAGCAATTTTATAAACAGATTTGGAAATTTATAAAGGAGAATTCATTTAAAAAAAGAGATTTATAGAAAGGATTGGCATTTCGGGTTATCTTCGTTTTAATGGCATTTGGGTTTGATCATTTAAATAAGATTTTGGAATAAGAAACCATTCTGGATGTTTGTGATTATACTTATACAATTGTATAAATATATGGAAAAGTTTTCCAAGTTTTGAAAGGAATGGTTTGTGATTATATTTATACTTGTAAGTTAAGTATATTAATATTTTAATAAATATTTGAAAGGTGATTTTTAATTAATGAGGGATTGATTTAAGAAACTTAGCGGTTTCCGCGGGAACGTAATTTTATTTTGAATGTTTGTTTATTTGACAGTTAAATAACCAATATCAAATACTGGCCCAAAAATGCAATCCTTCTTAGTTTTAGTGTTACGGAAATATCCCTATTTAACTTCGAAGGATTTTAACTATGGAAATGTCTAGAAGAAATACGGACGTTATTTGGTACAGTTACCTTCTGTGGCGTTGACAATATATATAAACTCGTTTTGGTCTTCTAGGATAACTGATGAGGAGATCCGTCCATATAAACAGTTAGAAGGTGATCCCCTCTCTTATGTATTGTCTGATTTTTCCAAAAGAACCGGTATTCAACATTCTGAGAATTGATCGACTGGTTTTGGAACAACTAGTAAGCAAAAAAAGTGTGCTCATAAGAGATGTCTTAAAACCAAAACCATTCCAAAACCATATACTAGTTCTTTGCTTCAGAGGATATCCGAGATATCTTTGGATGTTGTGTGATTCTGAGATCTTTGTTGAGATGTGGGAATACACATGTGGTTTTGAGACTTGTTGAGGTATGAGAATCCATGTATGGTTCAAGATCTATTCTGGTAGCGATGCATGGGCTGGAATGCCAGACGCATTCTCACCACCGGTAATGACTAAAAATAGAGATTAAATGCATGGCCATAGGTTTAGCTAGTCTATAAGGGTGCAGTCATATCTTTTCTGGAGTTACCTATAGTTGTTATGCATGCATGGATTGATGCACTCGGCTTGACAGTTATTGGGGCCAGCTATGTACTTCCTATTGAACATAACTAGGAATGTATTATTGCTTCGGAAGGATAACTCTTATCCTTGTACAAGAAGACCGTTCTCGAAGTACCAAGGGCAATTCCGTTGAATCCTACACAATTAGTGAAAACGCCTTAACGATTTTTGGCTATAACATGGTATTATTATGATGTACACTCACAAGCATCACCGCTACTTGATTATTATTATTTTCACTCTTAGACATTATTATAATATCATCGAATTTTATAATAAAAATGGTTTGGTTATCGTAAGGTAAAAACCTGCCCATGTTTATATGTGGCATGGTCTTACGAGATACCTTTGATTTTAAAAAGGGTTTACAAGTTATAGTAAATAAAATTCCTTGTGATTTGAGTTTTCACATTGGTTTTACCAAACTGAACCAAGCATCATTTTCCTATAATGCTCGGGCAGCCCGAGAATATTTTTCAAATTTAGTTGCATACACTGGAGCATTCAGGGAATGAGCTGGATTCTCCAAGATGTATTTAAATATCTTATATTTTTACACTATTTTTTGTTCTTGATTTCTGTCTTTATTTATCAGCAACTCTAAGAGCATGCTGCTATAACTGTCCAAGTTGAAAATAGGTTAGTGTAATCTGATGTTGTGTATAATAAAAATGACTTCTTTTTGTATAAATCTTGTTTATATTATATATCTTCTCGTCACGGTGTGAGATTCTATTCCATCTTTTATTTTTTTTCGCCCCAACAATCTACCTTTTTAGCATTTGGATATTCGACACGTGAATATCGTTGATGTATTAGTGTCAATTTATCAAGGTTGAGAAGGCAGGTCATTACAATGTGTACCATAGATTCTTGAAGATTTCGAGAGCCACTTGATAAAACTTACACAGATGGTTAGTCCTTGGCCATTCGCAATCTGGGGAATTGAAATTATTGGCATGCTACCAATGGCGAAAGAAGGAGCCAAATACACTATCATTATAGTTGATTACATTACAAAATAGACTGAACCAAAACAACTTTCCATGATCACTACTAAAAGTGTAATTATTTTTGTAACGAAAAATAATATTTGCAGGTTTAGAGTACTTTAGAAGATTGTTACAAATAATAGGGTTCAATTCGAGAGCCGAGTCAAATTAATATTTCTGTAAATGGTACCAAATTGAGAAAATATTCTCCATGGTAGTACATCATAGGCAAACGGGCAAGTTGAAGTGATAAACAAGATAAAAAAATCCACTATAAAGAAAATGCTGATGAGAGCTAGATGGAATTGGGTTGATGAGCTTCCACTTGCACTGTGGGCTTATAGGACAACGCACAATTCTACGATTGGGCACTTACCATTTGCCTTGGCATATGATTCAAAAGCTATGATCCTAGTCGAACTGGAAGTCCTCTCTCATCGTAAAAGTCACTTCAATCAGAGAGAAAACAAACAACTACTACTCAAGTCCTCTGAAAAAATTGACGGGAAGTGGGAGGAAGCTGAACCGTGGGTTGTTGCTCATCAAAAGAGATTGTCACAACACTTCAATGCAAAAGTCTGTAAATGCACTTTTAAAATAAGGAACCTTGATGAGTTCGAGCTCGAGAACCAGGTGTTGAGCGAAGACGAATGGAAAATTCTCCACTTTACGATGATGTCATATGAAAAGAAGAAACTCAACGCTCGGCACTCACAGGTTGGAGGAGGTTCAGGTGTTGAGCACCATGATATAAGTTCTGAAATCGCGTCAACTCAGCCTGAAACTACATCTGCAGTTGATCCCCATTCTATTCCTACTTATAATCCGAATCAACCGTGGTTGTCTCCAGCATAAGAGTAAGTACCTGAAGATGCTTCACCAACTATGAGTCAAACATATGAAGGTACTCTGATCATTTTCCATACTTGCTCAAAATTGGAGGCGTAATTTGAAGTAATTATTAATAGTTATCCTTTTATTTCCATTCAGTGATTGGAACTACATCAGTCGTGCCTGTTGTAACTCAAGAGAAATACCTAGAGCAGGAGGCCATTACAACCGAAGTGATCATGATGACGGCTACTGCACCTGCGGATGGGGTACAAGGGAGCACGCTGACTTTTGATGAACAAATGATGGAAGAGCTTCGCGGTCATCTCAGTGATCCCTTTGCCGACTTGCCTTCTGTTATGGACCTGTGAGTAGCTCCTCGGGCCCAGCCGCTAGTGCTTCCGGTGATGCACACATGGCTCATGAAGAGGAAATAATAGCCGAAATTAACGCTGAGTTGGAAGCGGGTGCACGGGCTAGTAGTTTTGGAGGTGGAATGGCAGGCCTTGGTCCAGCTGAATTATGAATGATTTCTCCTGGTGGTGTAGTCATCGACACTAGCGCGCCTATCCCGCCTCCTATAATTGATCCGGTCCCTCTAACTCCGCCTTCAGGCAGCATTCCAATACATTTGAGTTCGGATGAGGAAATTGATATAATGCCCCCGATTGGAGACGAACTGTGACGACCCGGATTTTCGTGAACGAAAATCAACATCCATACTTTACTCGTATTCGAATGCCGTAGATTCAAACATTGGATCCGATTCGCCGGAGCTCATAACACATTAAGTACAACAACACAGCGGAAGAAAAAGAATAATATCAATTTATACAACATTGATACAATATCTGATGCAATAAAAATCTCAACAATATCAGAGATAAATATACAACAGTGGAAAGATAAGCATTAACAGAGAACTCCAAAAGAGAAATCCAACATCAAACTGCAACTCCACAGCCAAAGCTCTAAAAACTCTAAAAGCTAGGTCCACTAACATGCTTTCCAAACGCGAAGCGAGAAACCCTCGTCATAATGAATTAAGCAAGGTCGATCTAAGAGAAACAAATGCTATCGCCAAATCCAAATGCTGGATGCTATCGAATCTATATCTACTACTTGGTTATCTGAAAAACCCAACTCTAGACTGTCCGTGCGGAAAATTGTGGGCACCCAGAGTTTAGGAAGGGAACAATAAACTTCGGGTCAGTTATGGGACTGGTATGAACAAACAAAAACAGTTTATCTTTGAAACAAACAACAAAAGAATTTTAAAACATTGAAAACCGCAATGCTTTTTGGAAAATGAAACTGCCATAAGGCCTCCCGCCACACACACAATGCAAGCGCACACTTGTAGGAGATTTCTCCTTATGACAGTCAAAAATGCTTGATACGCGAAAACCATTTGATATTATTATTAGTGCATAGTACAGAAAATATTTTGAAAGTATAATATTAATCTTAACCAGCATACCACATTTCATCGTATGCCCACTATAGCTGTCATGTTCAATAGCAGGTTACCACCACATTCCATGGCAGGTTATACAACTAAAACCGTACAGGGAGCGTATTGTTTCTTTGGATTTCCAACAAATGGTCAGGCTAAGGAACTTCCTTACTGAAATGGGAACGCCTCTGGAAGGACGCCCCCGAGAACCTAACCGGATCTCTGCTAACAAGGCCGATGCTACCTCATGCTTTTACCAAGCTATAACATAGGTAACTACCACACAAGTATGCCATCCCCGGTCGTTACCAACCTTTATCCAAGGCGCCTCTCAACCAACAACCACAAAGTAATAAATTTGCAGTAACCACATAGGTTAAATATCTAGGCTCAATACCTTGATATCACCTTTTATCCAGAAGGAAATGGACATACCCTAGGGGCATGCCCCCAAAAACCTTGCTGCAACATTCATGTTTCGACCATTTCCGGGGTGTGAGGTCCCGATGCAGTCTCGTCCACAAAGCTACGCTTTTTCACAAAGCCATGCTTCGATCAACAAATGATCAGTAGCACTTCGTATGCCACATTACCAAATTGGGAATGTATCACTAGTAACCTTCAACTACATAACCTCTGAGCTCATACGTCTCAGAGAAGGGTGTTAAGCTAAGAGAATAAATCTCCGCCACCAAACAGAAATGTATTTGATAGAACCAGCTTTACATCTCAAAGTGTAATTTAGACACATCCATACAAGTCTATTCCAGTTTCGAACAGAACTGAAGGCACTTCACAAAGAAGCCCTTGCAAATCCGGATAATCCCTAATCACATCCAAACTCCCTATCACAAAGGGTGCTCAAATCTCTATACCGGGGGCCACTCCGTGCAGAGACATTCGACTTGTTATCCTTTTGCTTTCGAAAATATCTGGTCTTCTCCACCGGTCTTCAAATGCTATCCACAACGTCGTATCATTATTCGAAATGGGTTATATGACACAAGGTCCTCTACCGGCTAAACTGAATAATGAGCGCAATATTAAAAACATATGGATATGGGATTTCAGTTAAGTCACAACTTAAAACCCAAACTTTCTTTTCAAATGGTTTAAACAAATTACCATTTCCAAATCTTTAAACAAAAAGATTCACTTCACAAAGTTCACCTAGATTTCACAAAGATTCATTCACGGCTATTCAAAACAATTTCCTTTCCAAATTGAATTATCACATCCAATTATTAAACCAAAGAATCAATTTATAGTTTTCAAAACTATTTCAAAAGATCCATTCATAACTTTCAAAACAATTCCCATTTCAAATCATTTATATATAAAAGATACACCATTTAGAATCCTCTTCGATTCCAAAGCTAAGCTTAACAATCTTTCACAAAGGTTTATGCATAGCTTTCAAAAACATTCACAATTTCATCTCAAACTTGAATTTTTCAACACAAATTGGAAATCCTCTCATTATATGAAAGCTATTCTTATTTGAAAATAATTAGTTTTCATTTCGAAAAAATCCGATTTCATTTATACAAGTTAAAGTCCTTGGTTTAAATCCAAATTCCAAAACAATACTTTTAAAATGGTTTTAAAACCCATATAAACACATTTATAAGTTGAATAATCTTTTTAAATCATAATTTTCAAACATAGAATTCAATTTCAAATCTTGAATTCAAATTCAAATCAAACTATTTTAATTTCCAAAATTTTATTAAGTTATTCAAAATAACTTTTGTCTTTGAAAACTCCCTTTCAAAGCTTTTCATATTTAGCCCAAATCCATTTCTAAAACATTGAATTCAAAATTCAACTTTTTAAAACCTTTTTTCCAAAATAGCTGTGACTTAACTAATTGCCTCATGCAATCCATATTTGTGTGTGTAAGGTGTCGTCCAGGGGTTTTACACAATAGTGCACCAACATCAATCATCATAATCCAACACACAACAATATCGATAAGCAGTATAACCCTATAACGTTTATCCCTATTTACAGATTCACAGATATAAATTCATCACAGATAAATAAATTACATTTATCACCGATAAACAAATTACATTCACAGTTCACAACTCAAATCAGCATAATTCATATCACAAAGTATCACACATCAAGGATATCAAACAATTCATCATCCAATAGAATCCAAACATTCATAAGTAAGATTAGCTAACCATCTGATAAATTTTAAATCTGATTTAATTACTTATGAATAACTACTAAGCTTGGTTAATTAATATTAATTAATTACAAACCATATTAATTAATTATCCTTAAAACATTAATTAACCTTTAATTTATAATTAATCCTTTGATTAATTATCCTTAATTAATTACAATAATTTATTTAATCAATCCTTAATTGATGATCATTCCTTAATCACTTTCATTAATTAATTAACCTTTTAAATTAATTAATTATCCTTAAATTAATTACCTTAATTAATTAATTACCTTAATTAATTAATTACATTAATTAATTTATCCTTAACTAATTGTTCTTTAATCGCTTGATTAATCAATCAACTTTGAATTATTAAATGATCCTTAAATCAACCTTTAATAATTGATCTCATTAATTTATCATCTTAGGATAATTAAGTAATTATACTTTGATTATTTTTATTAATAAAACCTCAAATATTTAAGATAAATCATTCATCTCAACTATCCCTTAATTACATCATCAAATTTAATTTGAAACACTTAGGATAATTTAAATGATTAACTTAATAAAATTATCCAAGACTAAAACAAGTTTTAAAATCATTTAAATTTAAAATTTGAAGTTTGAAAACTTATTAATACTTTTCTTCTAGAACTTCATAAAAAAAAGAAATTTAATTTGTTTTAAAACTAAATCCTTTAATTACTTAAAAACTTGCTAAACTATCAAGCTCAGGAAACTCGAGCGCATCACCAAAAAACCCAACCAAGCACCCGAGCCATTTTCTTTCTTTAAAACCCTGTCATACTTTTATTTTTGAATTTTAAAGTCTGTTAAATCTTAAGACATGTTATCAACTCAAACAGGCATGAGAACATCTTCGAGTCAATTCTTCAATTCCTCGTACTCGAACCCGAGTTTTTTATCATCTACCACAACCCAAAAACAACCAGATACAAATGATATACTGTGCACGTGCACGATCCCCTGAGCAACCGTCGACCACCATCGTTGTTGTCTTTAGGTCCCTGATGACCTATTGTATCATCTCAACAACCCAGATCGACGAAACGACATCGAACTCGCAATCGAGCCATTCGAAGTCACTTGGAACCAAGCTCTGGTCATCAAAACATGCTCCGTGGAACCACCTCCGACCACTAGAATTATCACCACCTCTTCCATAACTTCGCCATAACCCCTCGCTCCTATTCCCCTCGATCCAGTGCAACTCCATGCAATGGAGACAACCAAAATCGTCTCTCCTTTCATATCGAACAAACTGGGTTAAAACCCTACAAACCCATCGCGATGCCTCTATGATCATCAAAAAAAATACGTGACCATTTTTCCATCAATCTACAACACTTCATCTTCCTTTAAATTGAAACTCGAGGCTTAATTTCACTTTGATCATCTGGAATTGACGATCCAAGCAATTTTGTTCAGCCTCCACATGCTCGAGATTTTCTAACTTAAAAATCATGAATTCATATTTAAAAATCATGTTTTATGAAAACGAACCAGATCATGAATTCAGAACTCGAGTTTTTATCAATTTAATTTTGAACAAAATTTGAATTTGTTGTGTTTTTATGATTTCCCCGCAAACCTTTTTTTTAACTACCTAAAAGTGTTTTAAAATTTTGATCTTACCAATTCAAACTAGTTTCATCCAGACATCAAACTCTATAGATAGTTATAGGCTAAGATGTTGAGCTTTTAATTTTTTTCTTTTTCTGAACCCTGTAAACTAAGAACAGATATTAATATATCTATTAACATTCAACATTATATGTATACACAACATATTTGCACATATTCAACCATCATTCACCACATCATTTCTGATTTAAACACATACAAACCAGATTTACTCGCACAGGTGGAAGAGTTTGCTCACCTGAGGGATGAAGACAGAGGATCTGGAAAGTTTATTTTGAACTTGATCTTTGGTCTGCAATCTGAGTTAGTTGAATTGTTCAGATCTTTGCATTAAGTTGAATTAGTTGCCTTGCTTTTGATTTGGCTCTTGTTTTCTGGTTTGCTGTGAGTTACCAAGTTTTTAATTTGTTTTTGAATTCTGCTTAATGATCTGAATTTGATTGCAGATCAAGTTTTTGTTTGAATTTTTTTTGCTTGATCTTTGAATCGTTTACAGGCTTGCAAATAGATCTGGTTTCAAGTTTGTACTTGAGATGATGAGATAATATTGTTTACAGGTTTCCCATTTCTTTCTTTTATTTGTAAATTTGTTTTCAGGATTTTTATTCTGATCTTGATTTCTCAGGTTTGAGAAATTCTGAACTAAGAATGAATATTACGAAATCAAATTATTTCTTTCTTTACATATATTTTTGTATATTTTTAATTAAAAGATAATGAAATGCCACTCGTTAAATTTCATGCTACTTAGTTTACACTTGGTAGTTTACGTTTTTCTTTAATTTACACTTGTTTAAAATGAGTATTATTACGTTTAAAACATTATCTCATTTTTAATTTATAAATTTATGTTTCGAATCTTTTTATAAAATCTTAAATTTACAATACATTCTCTTTTATATCCATACATCTATTGTATATATAAACCTTAGTTCAAGTATATTTCAAAAGGAAGAATATTAAATCCTATTAATTTTCAAAAGATGTGTATATATTAAATTTTAACCTTTAAATAGATTTTGAAAATTTATTTATATCAAATTCAAATCATGCTTTCATTATTTATGTATGTGTTATGTTTTAAATGTTTATATTTAAACTATCTTTATTTTTTACTTATACATCCTTGAAGAAAGATGTTTGGAACTAAATTACTTTAATAAATAATCATGTATTCATATACACATATTAACATTGGAAAACAAAATTTTATTAGTTTCAAATACATAGAGATTTGAAATCTAATTTATTTGCAATACCTTTCTATTTGAATTTCAAAGCAAATTTTCAAATTAAAACTCATCTATATAAATAAACAAACATGTATACTCGTATATATTAAAATTGGAAAAAAAAACTTTATTATCTTATTAATTTCAAAGATATGTATAAATTAAAGCTCGGTATTATCTTTATTTTAAAATTTCAAACTCAAGTTATTATTCTTTTTAAATAAATAAACACACATATGTATATTATAGAATTTAGCTTTAAACAATTGCTTTGAAAACCATTTGTATTTATAAATGAATAAACCATCAAATACCTTTTTATAAATATATTTTTATATTCCACTCATTATCTATATTTATTTATATTAATAAACAAACAAACAAATATATATATATATATATATATAATTAATTGGAAAATCCAAATACACCCAAAATTCTATTCACAATATATTTAATTCCTAAATTCCCAACCCAAATTCTATTCAAATACATTTTTTATTTATCCTGGAAATTTCTCCAATTAATTCATTATTAATTTCAAAATGTAAAATTAATTACCAATTAATCCTTAATTTAATCAAAAAAATCAAATTAATTACTAAATTAATTCTGGCTAAAATCCGAGAATGTTACAGACAACCAAATGTAGCGATCCTGACTCGACCTTCGAAAATCGACACCGAATACTCCACTTGTATTCAAATGTCACATATTCAAATGCCGAATCTGGGTCGCCAGAGCTTATAACACATTAAGTATAACAACACAGCGGAAGAAAAAGAAACGAATATCACATACAACTCCGATGAATACAATATTGATATACATCAATATCAGAGCAACAAAAATAACAGCGGAAACTAATAACAATGATCTCAAATAGAAAGAACGGTCTTAAGAAGAGAACTCCAATATCAGCAATCTCTTTCTCCAAAGCAACAATCCAGAAATAACTCGAACTCCCAATCAGGATGTACTAAGCAAATCAAGGTCAGTCTGAATCCCAAGACTAAACTAGCTCCAGATAATCTATTAAACCCGACTATCTAAAAAACCCAACTTTAGATTGCCGGTGTGGAAAATTGTGAGCACCCAGTGTTTAGGAAGAAAAAATAAACTCCGGGTCAGTCATGGGACTGGTATGAGCAAACAAAAACAGTTTATCTTTAAAACAATCAACAAAAGATTTTAAGAAAATTGAAATCCGCAATGTTTTTTGGAAAATGAAACTGCCATAAGGCATCCTACCACACACACAATGCAAGCACACACTTAGAGGAGATTTCTCCTTATGACAGTAAAAAATGCTTGATACGCAAAAAACCATTTGATATTATTATTAGTGCATAGTGCATAAAACATTTTGATAGTATAATATCAATCTTAGCCAGCATACCACATTTCGTCATATGCCTACTATAGCTACCATGTTCAATAGCAGATTACCGCCACATTCCATGGCAGGTTATACAACTAAAACCGTACAACGCGCATATTGTTTCTTTGGATTTCCAACAAATGGTCAGGCTAAGGAACCTCCTTACCGAAATGGGTACGCCTTTGGAAGGACGCCCCCGAGAACATAACCGGATCTTTGCAAACACAAGGTCGACGCTACCTCACGCTTTAACCAAGATATAACATAGGTAACTAACACACAAGTATGCCATCCCTGGTCGTTACCGACCTTTATCCGAGCGCTCGACACCAACAACCACAAAGTAATAAATTTGCAGTTGTAACGACCCGTATTTTTGGCTATTTAAAATTATTAAATTTAGTGTAATTATTAGATAAGTATGGGTAGAAATAAAAATTTAATGATTTATTTATAATGATTTATTGGATAGTTAAATTATTTAAAAATTTAATACTGGAAATTATTTGAATAATTTCGTTTTGGATTTAAGATGATTGTAATATATATCGGAAATTGATATAAATTTTATCAAAATATGAATAAAGATAATTAACATTTAAAATTGAAGTTAAATGTGAATAATTTAAATTTGAAATTTTATATTTTAATTAACGAGTTAAAATAGTATTTTTGGCCGCTGTCTCGGATTTCGAAGAAACTAGTTTCATTGGATCCGTAATAGTAAACTATTGCATGGTTTCAAGTTTCGTAGCGATCGGACTTGTCTTTTGGTCGTGCGAGCTTGAAACGGGTAGAAATTTAATTTCCAATTTAATTAAATTAATCAACTTTGAAAAGCAATCTTCCACACACAATCGAATTTGGCCTTGAAACTAGTACCATTGCGTTCAGAATAGAGGTACCATTATGAAGGCTAGGCGGCACGCTTCATTTGGGGTTCGTGACTTCATGGGTCGATCGAATCAGTATATTCTAATTATTATAATATAATATAAGAAGAAGATAAAAACTCGTTCAACGCCTTTTTCAGTCATATATCTCTCTCCTATCCCTTTTTTTTCTTTTAATCGAAATCACATACTAAAAAAAAAGAGGCTGCCGATCGAAGAAAAAAAAGAAGCTGATCTAGAGAAAAAGAAGAAGCTGATCTAGAGGAAAAAAAGAAGCAGAATCGACTGCTCGATTAGGGTTCGCGGCGCGTGGTGGCAACAACAGCAAAGCAGGATGGTCGCGTCAAACATTGAGCGTGAGCAAGGGTCGAGCATCGGCGATGGCGATGATGACAAATTAGCGCACAAGTTTAGGGTTTTACCTTGATTTAGGCGATCTACAGGCAATGGGAACGAGAGCGGCTTCGAGGCGCGGTGTAGGGCTTGGGTCACGGCCGAGAGCACGTATTTAGGGGTCGCGATTTTTGTCTGCCTAAGTGATGGAGGCGTAGGCACTGGTGGCACGATGCAGTGAGATAAGGTAATGCGTTAGTTATTCGTTAAGTGATAATTAGGCTATTAACTATATTTTAATTTTAATCATATATTAATAAAAATCGATATTTTTTTGCGTTCGAGGGAGGTTTTGGAAGGAACGAATTGCAGTGGATCTGCATTGACGTCGTTCACAGCTTGGAGTCAGATTGGGATATATTTGAAGCTGAATTAATTTCAGTTTCAAATAAGAAAGGTGAGTGCTTGTAAGCTCATGATTGAATAAAATATTTTTGTGATGGTTGAATTGAAATTCTGAAATGATTTGGATTGATTGATTGTTGGTTGAAAAATTAAATTGACATTTAAATTGACATCCAAATTACCCGATAGAATTTAAATTGATAATTAAATTGAATTGGAATTTAATTGCTTGTAAACACCTGATATTGACAATTATTAAACTGTTGTGATACATTGGTTGTTTGGATATTGGTTGCAAATGGATGATATTGATTGATATGGGGACGATTGGGTGTTTAGTTATTTTATATATCCTGTTGTTATCCCGTATGTTATTTACAGTATATAAAACTGTAAATAGAATTATTTCGAATAAATTAATGGATAGATTGAAATAATATATACCCGTGACATTTATTTTTGGATTGAAATGATATATATCTATCATTGAAACTAAATTGAAATAATTATCCACTTGGCCATAGGTTAGAAAATTTTATACGGACACCAAGTTGGTTAAATTAAATGATTTAAAAAAAAGTTGTTTGAAATTATTTAAATGAATTGATTTTTAAGAATAAAAATGAAATTTATGGAAATTGAATTATTCTGAATTGGAGCTCGAAATGTTGGGTTATTAAGTTTAAAAATTTAAATATGTCGTAAATTTTCGAAAGTAAATTTGTTTTAAAAGATTGGTCTTCTATTCGAACTTTGAATATTTCTAAGAAAAAATGATATGAAAAGATATTTAAATTTGAGTTTAAAATTGAAAACTTGGATTTAAAAATTGGTATTGGAAGTAAATTTGATTGAAGTGTTTAAATCGATATTTTGAAATCGAATTTGGAATTGGAACTGAAATTGGAAATTTATTTGAAATTGAAATATAAATTAATTGGAATTGGAAGTGGAAATTAATTTGAAATTGGAAATTTACATTAATTTGGAATTGGAAATTAATTTGAAATTGGGATTTAAATTAATTTGGAAATAGAAATTGAAAGTGAAAGAAATTTGTGAATTGAAATCGAAATTTATATGGAATCGAAATTTATTCGAGTTGAAATTGAAATTGAATCGATTAAATCGAAATGGAATTTGAAATGGATTTGGGTAGGAAAATGGGAAGTTAACCGGTTTGACTTTGGAATTATTTTTAAAATGAATATTTTAGTATAAATGATTTAAAATCTATATTCTTTAAATATTCAAACTATTTTGATTTTTGCAAATTATTTTATTATATAAACCATTTTTTATTCAAATTATTTCTATTAAGCTATTTTAACTATTTAACTATTTTAAACTATTTAAATTATTTTCTAAAATTCAAACTGGTTAAAGGGTAAATTGTTTATATTTAAATCTAGGATTTAAATATGAACTAGGTTAATGTGAAGATTATAACCTAAATTGAATTCAAATCAAATTTTGGAAGCGAAATTGATTTATCGGATAAAATTGATAATTTTGAATATATGATGATTTCGAAATGGATTTGATTTTAAAACGAATATATGATGATTTCGAAATGGATTTGATTTTGAAACGAATATGATATTTTGATATCAAGTGCAAATTGTTTTCGAAATATAAAAGAACCAACTGGTGTGTAAAATGGCGATTGGTTGTTAAAGAAACTGGGACCTCTTATTGAAATACTCTCTTTTGATATTGGAACCATTTTAACAACCGTGTACGTGCTGGATGATATCCAGAACATAGTGGTTGAATTGGCGACGTTTACTAGAATGAAGTAAGAGAACGATGATGGACCTCCTTGACATTCGTGTCATAATTAAAATGACTAAAACAGGAGCCTATGTCTGGCTATTGAGGTTAGCTACCTCTAGCGACGTTGATCCCTCGTATTACTATTGAGGTTTCAGATTCGATGGGTGCACCTTATTTGTCGTTTGGATTGATTGTCGCGGTCCGCCACCGATGGGTAACGACCAGCCAGAAAGGGTAAACTGGTAGAATCCTACCTTGGGCATTGCCTCATGTGCCTTGTCATATTTATCCCTATACGATCCCATTACAATTTTGGTTTAAAACTGCAAAAATATGTTAAGGTGGATCAATGTAAAGCCTTAACGCTATTTTGATATTTATTTTACTGATAGACATTATCTATTATAGTGTATACTATTATATATAAATAGTTTAACGGATCCTTAGGAGATGTAAAATCCCGTAACATCTCTTAAATTATTGCACCCATATTTGTGGTATTGATTGACTTACATAAAATTATTTTAATCCTGACTCGAGTGTTTTGTTTTTCATTATGCTCAGGTCAGTCCTGAGTTTTTCAGTGTATTGAAGACTATTCTCTAGAGGACGAAAATGGAGTTTTGGTATATTACTATTATTATTACCCCGATCACGCTATTCTGTTGTATTGATTATTTATTCATGATGTGTAGATTTAACTCTGATAAAGGTATATATATTATAATCAAATGTATAGTAAACAGCTTTATGAATTGTTTATTTGATTATTATATTTTATCGTTTCCACCGTGAGATTCCGTTCTTTGTTTCCTTCTTCTCTACTTATTTTCTTATTTAACCCCATTAATTATCTACGTTCCGGATTGTTTAAGTCGGACATGTGTGGATTATTGTCGATCTAAACCTTTCGAAATGTGGGTCGTCACTGTTGGTATCAGGGCGAAGGTTTAGCGATAACCTTGGCTTTGTGGGGTTTGACTCATTAGTCATATGGTAGTAATACCCTAGAATGAGTCTGTTGAGAGTATATATATATGAGAGAGCGTGCTTGTTAGTATTATAAAATGTTTATATTTTGTTTACTTATCCATTGAGTTGTTTATGAATTCTGGTCGATGTGCGGGACGCCGTGTTATCGATAGGGGTTTCTAAACACTTAAAAAAGACAAGGCGACATAATATTGTTTTAAAATCGGATAATGAAATAATTTTACTTAATTATATAATATGATATAATATAATATGATAATTCTTAATGAATGTGTTGATTGAAGATAATAATATTTAATTATCATCGGTTATTGGTTGAATTAAAAATAAAATGAATACTTAACGAATTTTATTTTATGAAGAAATTGATAATTAAATTGAACTGAAATCAATTAAAATAAGAATAGGTTAAAATGACTAAGTTGTAAATTAATGGATTATTTGGTAAATAAGTTAAGGAAATTTGTACAAGTATATTATAATATAGTTCATATATAGAAATAATTTTAAAAAAATTGAGACTTTAGAATTTAAAACCTTTTGTTTTCAAAATGGTTTACCAAAGCCTTAAAAATTAATAATAGTATTATTTGAAAGTGTTTTGACTGGAAATATATTTTGAAAAGATTTTTGAATAAATAAAAGCATTAAACTCACTTGGTCGTTGGAAAATAATTCTGGGGATGACTGCAGCATCGCCAGTGTTTATTTTCGAGTTTCTGAGTGATGATTGCTACCAAAGGAAATTTAACTTCGATCAAACAAGTTTGGATTGAGAAAATATATTCTAATTGTGATTTAATAAGTATATGAAAATAGTTTTGACTTATAATTGAAATTAGTATATAAGAAATAAGTTTGTAACTTATAAATTTGAAAAAAAAGAAGGAAAAAAAGGTATAACTTGTAGAATTTGAACAGGGAAATAAAAATAAATTTTAAAATAGTTACATCTTGGTTGAGCAAACGAAGGAAAATTTTAAATTTGAGAATGAAATAAAATAATTAATCTCAGGAAATGTTGATTAAATAAAGTTAGAAAAATCAAGTAAAACGTATTTGAAATAAATTAGATAAAATAAAATTTTGAATGAATAAATTGTATAACTTATAGATTTGGAAATATTAAGCTAAACAAATTTACATTTGTTAAATGTGGATGATAAGAAAATTTAATCTTGAATGGGATCAAATTAAATGAGTGATGAATTAAATTGAAGTGAAATTAACTTAATATTAAATAAGTTGAAATGGATATTAAGTGAAACTAAATAAATTAGTAAAGTGAATTAAAATCCATTCAAGCTATCAAATGAATTAATCAAATGGATATGAACTTGAATTTAAACTGAAATGTGGTTTATGTATGTAAGTAAATTTGATATGGTTAATTGAAATTAATTTAGATTGAGAAAAAAATTATTAATTGCAAGCGGAGTAGATTAAATAAAAATTTGAATGTTAACTAATATAATATGGAATAAGTTATTAAAAAAAAATTAAAGTGGACTTAAGAGAAGCTGAATGAATTAATTGTGAAAAGAAGAAAAAAAAAGGGTTATAAATACAAATTGAGTTATAAAATAAAATTTACTTTGCTAAATTAATAAGATGAATTTGAATAAATAAAGTGAATTGATGAATTAATAATAACCTAAGATATGAAGTAATAATAATAAAAATGAGTTGTTGCATAACACATTTGTAATAAAATTAGATAATTTATAAACGATGATAGTATTAACTAAAAAGGCATATACTAAGTGGAATAAATTTTTATAAATGATTCATAAATAAATTTCTATAAAATAGGTTAAATAAAATAAAAGTGAAACAAATTGGAATTTTACAAATTGAATTGAATACACATTGAATATAATGAATTTGTAACGAATGTTGATAAATTGGAAGAAATCAATGGAATGTAAACCAATTAAAAGTGGATGAAACAAAAATAAATAATTGAAAAAAATCGATTGAATGTAAATATATATATATATATATATATATATATATATATATATTGAATTGAAATAAATCAAATTTGAATGCAATAAATATTGATTGGAAGAAAAGAATGAATTAAAACCAAATTTGCTGAATGTAAATTAATTAAAATCGAATGAATTAATTATAAAGCTATTGTATGGTTAATGAAATGAATATTAATGAGTGAATGAAAATCAATTTAAAATATATGGAAGGTGGAATGGAGTTAAATTACTTAAATGTAATTAATTATATAATTATTGAAATGAAATAATGGAAGTGAAAAAATAATAAGAAGAAGAGAAAAATGAATGTAACTGTAAACGAGTGTAAATTAATAGAATGTGAATTCATTAATGTTGATAAGTAAATTGGAAGTAGATATGTTGAGTGAAAAATCAATTGAACATGAATTTAACTGAATAAAAGTTGTTGAATGCAAATAAAATTAAAGTGAATCAATTACAATGTTAATGTAACGAATGTTAATAAGGAATAAAGGGAATAAATTAAAAGTTGACAGTGCATAATACTATTCACATGGTTATAATTTAAATTGGATATAATTGAACGAATATTGATGGTTTGATGGTTTCTTTTGTTGCAAACCAATATTTTTATTGTTTTGATTGCATATGATTGTTGTATGTTATGTGTTTATGCTTGTATTTGTTGTTTGGATTCAAAAATCCACGTTATATGGTTATATTTGACTTATACATGCTTCTATAATGTTATATGCAACTAATACCTTAAATTGAGTTGAGATAGGTACATATGAAGACCGATGGGTGTATATGCGAGGTTTTATATGCTTTTGCTTGCTTAATACGAGCGAACACCCTCGTATTATTAGTAATAAGGTACGTATCTCGGATTACATACCGCGATTTTATATTTTTGCCCTTCGGGATGCCTCATCATTGAGATGAGATGTATATTTGATATATATTGGTTATATTATTGTTATATATTGAATTGTAAAAAAATTCGATCGAGCCGCGAAAGGAGACTCTGCCGAAATTTTTCGTAAATCCGGGAGTTAGAAAAATTTTGAAGTTTAAAAAAAAATTATAACTTGTTTTCCTATATGTATTATATTTTCCGTAAACTGATAGTGGAGTGGCGTAGTAAAAGCGTAGTAAAGATTTTCTAATAATAGTTTAAAGTTATAAGTGATTATTTTGAGAAAATTTATTGAATGTTAAACTCCGTACTTAACGCCTTTTCGAGGACGAAAAATTTTGAGTGGGGGAGTATGTAACGACTCGTATTTTTGGCTATTTAAAATTATTAAATTTAGAGTAATTATTGGATAAGTACGGGTAGAAATAAAAATTTAATGATTTATGTATAATGATTTATTAGATAATTAAATTAGTTAAAAATTTAATACTGGAAATTATTTGAATAATTTCGTTTTGGATTTAAGATGATTGTAATATATATTGGTAATTGATATAGATTTTATCAAAATATAAATGAAGATAATTAACATTTAAAATTGAGGTTAAATGTGAATAATTTAAATTTGAAATTTTATATTTTAATTAACTAGTTAAAATAGTATTTTTGGCCACTATCTCGGATTTTGACGAAACCAGTTTCATCGGATCCGTAATAGTAAATTATTGTATGTTTCAAGTTTCGTAGCGATCGGACTTGTCTTTTGGTCGTGCGAGCTTGAAACGGGTAGAAATTTAATTTCGAATTTAATTAAATTAATCAACTTTGAAAAGCTATCTTCCACACACAATCGAATTTGGGCTCGAAACTAGTACCATTGCTTTCAGAATAGGGGTAAAACATTATGAAGGCTAGGCGGCACGCTTCGTTTGGGGTTCGTGACTTCACGGGTCGATCGAATGAGATATATTCTAATTATTATAATATAATATAATATAATATAAGAAGAGGAAAAAAACTCATTCAACCCTTTTTTCGGCCGTATAGCTCTCTCCTATCCCTTTTTTTTCTTTTAATCGAAATCACATACTAAAAAAAGAGGCTGTCGATCGAAAAAAAGAAGAAGCTGATCTAGAGAGAAAAAAGAAGCAAAATCGACTGCTCGATTAGGGTTCGCGGCGCGTGGTGGCGACAACAGCAAGGCAGGGTGGTCGTGGTTCAACATTGAGCATGAGCAAGGGTCGAGCATCGGCGATGGCGATGACGAAAAATTAGCGCTCGAGTTTAGGGTTTTACCTTGATTTAGGCGATCGACAGGCGATGGGAACAAGAGCGGCGTCGAGGCGCGGTGTAGGGCTTGGGTCACGGTCGAGAGCTTGTATGTGGGGGTCGCGATTTTTGTCTGCCTAAGTGATGAAGGCGTAGGCACTGGTGGCACGATGCAGTGAGATAAGGTAATGTGTTAGTTATTCGTTAAGTGATAATTAGGTTATTAACTATGTTTTAATTTTAATCGTATATTAATAAAAATCGATATTTTTTTGCGTTCAAGGGCGGTTTTGGAAGGAACGAATTGCAGTGGATCTGCATTGACATCGTTCACAGCTTGGAGTCAGATTGGAATATATTTGAAGCTGAATTAATTTCAGTTTCAAATAAGAAAGGTGAGTGTTTGTAAGCTCATGATTGAATAAAATATTTTTGTAATGGTTGAATTGAAATTCTGAAATGATTTGGATTGATTGATTGTTGGTTGAAAAATTAAATTGACATTTAAATTGACATCCAAATTACCTGATAGAATTTAAATTGATAATTAAATTGAATTGGAATTTAATTGCTTGTAAACACCTGATATTGACAATTATTAAATTGTTGTGATACATTGGTTGTTTGGATATTGATTGCAAATGGATGCTATTGATTGATATGTGGTCGATTGGGTGTTTAATTATTTTATATATCCTGTTGTTATCCCGTATGTTATTTACAGTATATAAAAGTGTAAATAGAATTATTTCGAATAAATTAACGAATAGGTTGAAATGATATATACCCGTGACATTTATTTTTGGATTGAAATGATATATATCTATCATTGAAATTAAATTGAAATAATTATCCACTTGGCCATAGGTTAGAAAATTTTATACGGATACCGAGTTGGTTAAATTAAATGATTTAAAAAAAGTTGTTTGAAATTGTTTAAATGAATTGATTTTTAAGAAGAAAAATCAAATTTATGGAAATTGAATTATTTTGAATTGGAGCTCGAAATGTTGAAATTTAAATTTGGCAAACGAAATTGTTTAATTAATAAAAGTTTAGATTTTTAAGTTTAAAAATTTAAATACGGCGTAAATTTTCGAAAGTCAATTTGTTTTAAAAGATTGGTCTTTTATTCGAACTTTGAATATTTCTAATAAAAAAATGATATGAAATGATATTTAAATTTGAGTTTAAAATTGAAAACTTGGATTTAAAAATTGGTATTGGAAGTAAATTTTATTTAAGTGTTTAAATCGATATTTTAAAATTGAATTCGTAATTGGAACTAAAATTGGAAATTTATTTGAAATTGAAATATAAATTAATTGGAATTGTAAGTGGAAATTAATTTGAAATTGGAAATTTACATTAATTTGGAATTGGAAATTAATTTAAAATTGGGATTTAAATTAATTTGGAAATAGAAATTGAAAGTGAAAGAAATTTGTGAATTGAAATCGAAATTTATATGGAATCGAAATTTATTCGAGTTGAAATTGAAATTGAAACGATTAAATCGAAATGGAATTTGAAATGGGTTTAGGTAGGAAATTGGGAAGTTAACTGGTTTGACTTTGGAATTATTTTTAAAATGAATATTTTAGTATAAATGATTTAAAATCTATATTCTTTAAATATTCAAACTATTTTTATTTTTGCAAACTATTTTATTATATAAACCATTTTTTATTCAAATTATTTCTATTAAGCTATTTTAAACTATTTAACTATTTTAAACTATTTAAACTATTTTCTAAAATTCAAACTAGTTAAAGGGTAAATTGTTTATATTTAAATCTAGGATTTAATACGAACTAGGTTAATGTGAAGATTATAACCTAAATTGAATTCAAATCAAATTTTGGAAGTGAAATTGATTTATCGGACAAAATTGATAATTTTGAATATATGATGATTTCGAAATGGATTTGATTTTAAAATGAATATATGATGATTTCGAAATGGATTTGATTTTGAAACGAATATGATATTTTGATATCAAGTGCAAATTGTTTTCGAAATATAAAAGAACTAACCGGTGTGTAAAATGACAATTGGTTGTTAAAGAGACTGGGGCCTCTTATTGAAATACTCTCTTTCAATATTGGAACCATTTTGACAACCGTGTACGCGCTGGATGATATCCAAAATGTAGTGGTTGAATTGGCGACGTTTACTGGAATGAAATAAGAGAACGATGATGGATAGCCTTGACATTCGTGTCATAATTAAAATGACTAAAACAGGAACCTATGTCTGGCCATTGAGGTTAGCTACCTCCAGCGACGTTGATCCCTCGTATTACTATTATGGTTTGGGATTCGATGGGTGCACCTTATTTGTCATTCGGATTGATTGTCGCGGTTGGCCACGGATAGGTTACGGCCAGCCAGAAAGGGTAAACTGGTAGAATCCTATCTTGGGCATTGCCTCACGTGCCTTGTCATATTTATCCATATACGAGCTCGTTACGATTTTGGTTTAAAACTGTAAATATGTGTTAAGGTGGATCATTACTGATAGACATTATCTATTATAATGTATACTATTATAATTAAATAGTTTAACGGATCCTCAGGAGATGTAAAATCCCGTAACACTCTTAAGTTATTGCACCCATATTTGCGATATTGATTGACTTACATAAAAATATTTTAGTCCTGACTCGAGTGTTTTTTTTCCATTATGCTCGGGTCAGTCCTGAGTTTTTCAGTATATTGAAGACTATTCTCTGGAGGACGAAGATGGAGTTTAGGTATATTACTATTATTATTACCCTGATCACGCTATTCTGTTGTGTTGATTATTTATTCCTGATGTGTAGATATAACTCTGATAAAGGTGTATAGATTATAATCAAATGTATAGTAAACAGCTTTATGAATTGTTTATTTGATTATTATATTTTATCGTTTCCACTGTGAGATTCTGTGCTTTGTTTCTTTCTTCCCTACTTATTTTTTCTTATTTAACCCCATTGATTATCTACGTTCCGGATTGTTTAAGTCGGACATGTGTGGATTATGGTCGATCTAAACCTTTCGAAACGTGGGTCGTCACAGCAGTAACCGCATAGGTTAAATATCTAGGCTCCATACCATGATACCACCTCTTTTCCAGAAGGAAATGGACATACCCTAGGGGCGCGAACCCTAAAAACCTTGCTGCTACATTCCTGTTTCGGCCATTTCCAGGTTGTGAGGTCCTGATGCAGTCTCGTCCACAAAGCTATGCTTTTTCATAAAGCCATCCTTCGATCAACAAATGGTCAGCAGCACTTCGTATGTCACATCACCAAATTGGGAATGTATCACTAGTAACCATCAACAACATAACCACTCAGCTTGTACGTCTCAGAGAAGGGTGTTAAGCTACGACAATAAATCTCCGCCACCAAACAGAAATGTATTTGATAGAAATTAGCTTTACATCTCAAAGTGTAATGTCAGACACACATCCATACAAGTCTAAACACTTAATTCTCTTATTAAGTTAAATCAAAATAATTCATATCACACAGCATCACACATCAGGGATATCAAACAATTCAACATTAAATAGAATTCAAACATTCATAAGTAAGCTCAATTAATTATCTGATTAAGTTAAATTAGATTAATCACGTATGATTAAATTATTAATCCTGGTTAATTAATATTAATTAATTACAAACCGTTTTAATTAACAATCCTTTAATCATTTACTAATTAACAAATTAATTAACCTTAATTAATAAATTAAACAACTATTAATAAAAAAATTATCCTTTAATCACTAGATAATTAACCTTTAGACTATTTAATTATCCTTTAATTAATTAATCACATAAATAAATTGCTCCTCAATTAACTATCATTCTTCATTTATTAGTTAACCTTTTATTAATCATCCTCAATCAATTACAACACGTGATTATTCTAATCACTTATATTTAATAAATTACAAATTTAATTACTTTGAGTAATTATCATTTAATCACTTGGTTATTTAACTTTAATCATTAATTACTTTTAATTGAGTAATTATCTTTAAGTAATTAATTACCTTTAATTATTTATCATTAATTAAATTCATTAATTAATTATTCTTAATGAATTTACTCAAAATAATTATCCCTTAACTGATCAAAATAATTAATTAGTCTTAAATTAATTATCCAAAGTAGTTAGCTTTAAATTTAATTACATAAAGTAATTATTCTTAAATTATCTTTAAAAACATTTAACCTTTGAACCTTTAATAAAAAAAATTATTATTCCATAAATTAACTTAAGTTAGTTTACAACTAAAAACATTTTATCTTTTTATTCAATACTTAATTACATTCCCAAATTAAGTTTGAAATAACTTACAAGTTTAAACAAATCATATAGTTTAAAATTTTCTTTTCTCTTTTTTAAGTGTTAAACAAAACATTTATTCTGTATAAAAGAAATTTATTTAAGGAAAGATCTAAACTAGATTTATTTAAAGATTTAAAACTTGCCTTTGTTTAAACTTGAAAACTGTTTAAAATACTTGCTTTAAAACATGTAAACACCCACGAAGACGAACCCGAGCCGAACTCTCATTTTCCCGAGTATTCCCTCGAGTCTCCCTCCTCCTTCTTCTTCTATTCTTCCTTTTTTCTTTTTAACTTTGTTTATTCATGAATGACTACAGTTTGCAAGCACTAAGGTAGACCAGAGCATAGTGAACATAAGTGCAACCAAACATATGCACTCTGGTCGAGCAACAGGACCCTTCATGCACATGTACAAGAAACATCCCAACACTCAAACAGGTATTTAAACATGAACCCAAACATCATAACACAAGACAAAAGCAACTGGGTTCAAGTAAGGAGCAACAAGAGAAACACACAATACAAATGAACATGTACATATACGTCAAGAAAACAATGTCTTGTACAATCAGTATGGACACAAGACCTGTCAAGTATAATGACACGCAATGACCAATTAAACCATAAAAGTACCATAAAAGGACTGCAACCAGACCAGAAAAACAACAATACAAATAACCAAACTTGAGACATAAGAAGCTAGCAAGATAATAAAGAGCATGGACAAATAAAAAACAACAGGCAAGTACATGCCAAAACAAGGCGCAGGCAAAGGGAAATGTGAAAACTCAAAAAGGTGCCTACAAATTCAAGTCAATAAGGTAGGGACATGTGAAATCTAGGCAACAGCATGGGTGCATGTCCATTTCAAAGCAACATAAAGGCAATATGTACGGCCAATTTTCATGACATCAGGGCAGGGACTGTGATGACTCAGAATTTTAGACAATTTAAATTGGTATACTTAATTGATTTTAGTATTTTAAAAGTTAGTTTGTAACTTAAATTTCAAATATCACCATTATTTGGAAATTTAATTATCGGATTTAATTATTGGAAATTGGGTAAAATGTTGAATCTGGAGTTTTAAGCCTGTTAAAAATAATTTGAAAGCATGTAAAATTTATATTGATAGTGCTAAGGATAATAGAAATTTTAAAAATTGAATTTAATAGTAATTTGTTTAGTTTTGAAATTATATCGTTTAAATTGAATTTAAAAATAGCCTTCTGAGGCATAGTCTCGGATTTCGATGAAACTAGTTCCGTTGGATCCGTAATATTGTATTATTACCGGGTTTCAATTTTCGTAATGTTTGGAGTTGTTGTGTGAGCGTACGATATATAAACACGCTGAAATTTATATCAAAAATTTAATATAATAACTGGGTCCAAAAAGCTATCTTCTCCATACGATCAATTTAGGACTCGAAACCTTTTCCATTTCGTTCGAAATAGGAGTATAACATTATGAACGCCTAGCAGCACGCCTCGATAGGGATTTGAAATTTTTAGTTGCATTTATCGAGATAATTTGAATTTAAAATTTAACATATTTATTTTATCCTGGTTAACTTCACCTGAATTTATAGCACATCAAATGTTTTTGGTCTCCTTTGCAAATCATAGTAGCTTACCCTAATGACACCTACCACGTAGGAAGGACACCCTTTCATCTTTTAAATCGTGTCCATCCCCTTTTGTTGCAAATCACGCCTACTTCCTTTCTCTTAGTCAAAAGAAAACAGAAATTTAATATTAATGGCCGAACATTTTGAATTGAAATCGTGAGCCTTCCTTCTTTCGAAATCAATGTTGGCCAATGCGCTGTTTGTGAATGTTAATTGATAATTAAATAACCGACTATCAATATTGGCCAATGCGCTGATCGTTTCGAAGAGACCGGGATCGGCTTCGATTTGGTTTGAACGTTTTCGTGGAAAAACGAGTTTGGATTCGAAGATGGAGCAGTGAAGTGCAAGGGCTAGTCGCTACTAATCCCGAGGATAATTCCAAAATGGATGTAGTAGAAGTAGTGCCTTCGGTTTCGTTTGAACCCGGGACGGACTTGTATGGATGAATGCTTTCAGAATATCGTCTGGTGGGCGATGAGCATTCTAAGAGATATGTTCTAAAAAGGTAACACTTAGCCTCAAGCCTCATCAACCGGGAATGACTGAAAATCAGGGGTTATGCAGCAAGGCTAGATGGGTAGCACCCATTTAGGGTGAGGTCATCTCTGTCTAGATGTCCCTTTTATTTCGGCTTAGTGGTACGGTTGCTGATCCCAATCGTGGGGTGATCTTACTCGGGATTATCCAGTAAGGGGTAGTCCCGAACTTGTGTTGCACGGGGTCGGGAGTGATCCTCAGTATGCTGATCTAGACCAGGTACCATGACATGTGGTACCCCAGTGCCTATCATTAGTTGGAAATCCATTCTCCTTACGCACCGTACGGTTTTGATTGTGCCCAACTATTGCTGAAACGTGAGATGCAAGCATTTCAGCTAGATTCTATTTTATTTTCTATAGACACTATTATAATATCAGAGAACTTTAATAAAAGGTGTTTTAGCTATCGTAAGGTAAAAACCCGACATGTTTATTTGTGGCGTGGTCTTACGAGATGCTTTTGTTTTCAAAGGATTTTTGAAACTTTAATAACCAATTTGAGTGTGATTTCTCACGCTGGTTTTCCAGACTGACTTGGGTGTTATTTAACTATAATGCTCGGGCCAGACAGAGTATTATAGAATATGGGATATGTTGCTGTGGAGCTCAGGAGACGAGCTGGATGGCGATATGTACTGCCGTACTTGATTATTATTCCGCTGTGTATGCAGTTTTGAGGACAAGTTTATATGATTGTCCAGTTGTATGTTATTGATGTTGTTGGACCCTGATGATGTATTCTGGTGATGTATGCATAAAACAGATTTAGTTTTCTTTCGTGTAAAGATCTGTTATTTTCTATTATATTTTATTCCGCTGCGATGGTCAGATCTGATGTTGTTTTCTATTTTCTTCTTCTACATCTTCTTCTTTAACCCAAATGGTTCGTATTTCCGTACATCTTGAGTTGATTGATGGAGAATAGTGTCGACTTTCAGGGGTATGGATTTGCGGATCGTTTCAGTTGGGATCAGAGCTGAAGGTTAAGCGGGAACCTTGGCTCTAGTGGGAATTACTCATTTAATAGAGTTCGTAGCACTCTAGAATGAGTTTGAGAGTATTAATAGATATGAGCGCATATTTGTTAGTGAATATAAAATTGTTTTATATTGTGTTGATTTGTCGGTTGAGTGTTTATGGATTCTGGTCGATATATAGGACGTCATGTCATCGATAGGGGTTTCTAAACTCTTAAACAAGATAAACCGACACGGTATTGTTTTAAAATAGGGTAAATGAAACAATTTTACACAAATTATTTTTGTATATAAAGGAGATAAATTTTTCGTAAATTATTATAGTTATATATGGATGCTTGGTTGTTAGAAAGTGATAATATTAAATTATTATCATTGTTGTATGAGAATTGAATAAGAAATTGAAGATAATAACCAAAGATTAAGGAATAAATTAATAAATAAATGGGATTTGTAAATGTGATTTATAACCGAATAAGGAATTGAACTCATAATAGAAAAACTAAAAACTAATTCATATACAAATGAGATTTGTAAATGTAAACTATAAATGTGAATTATAGTGTGATTAATAATTAAAATAAGATAAAATTCCAAAGTAACGTTTGAATATAAATTTAAAGGATTTGGAATTTGAAAATTGAAAATTTAAATTCCTTTGAATTTGAAAATGATTCTAAAAGGGTTGGGAAAAATAATATATATTTGAGAAATATTTTTGAATCGGATTTGAAATCTAGAGAGATTGGAATTTAAAAATATTTGAAGGGTTTTAAAAGAGATAAAGCATTGAACTCTTTACGGTCGCTGGAAAATAATTCCGATGATGATCGCGACATAATCGGTGTTCATTTTCGAGTTTTCAAGAGGGGGATTGCTACCTGGATGTTTTGGATTAATGGTTGTTTGTGAAATTTGGTTTGATTTTGAAAATGCAAAGGAATAGTTTGATTTGGATATATATGTTTTCTAAATTGAATTTTGAAAATTTTAGTAATGAGTTTGAACGTGTAAGCAAAAGGGAATTGAAACTGAATGTTGAACTTAAGTTTGAATGGAAAAATTAGTCAAGTTGGACTAAATAAAACAAAGTTTTGAGATTGAAATTAGTAAGTAACTGATTGATTTATATGGTATGCAAATGAAATGAAATTGAATATTGGATGATATTTGATTTAGAATTGTGTGAAATAAAGTGCAGAATTAGTAAAAATGGACTAAAAATAATTAATGTTTGGAAATTAAATTTATTGGTTGAAAATGAATTTGTGAATAAATATTAATAAGCGAGTAGCTTATAAAATTTTAAAAAGGGAACAAATAAGCCTGAATAAAAGTATTGGCATTTTGGAAATGAAGATAAAAAAAATAAAAAATATCCAAACTTGTGATATTAAGTAAGATTGAACTCAAGAAATTAAATGAAATGAAAAATCGAGTATGGGATTATAAATTGAAAGTGTGGTCAAATGAAATTGAATTGCATTAAAATAGATTTGGTGTGAGTTGGAAAGAAATCCAATTCAAGCATAAATTGAATGGCCTTATTATTGATAAATTCAACAATGAATTGTTAATGTGAATTAAAATTTAAAAAATGGATAAAAGAATAAACTAATCGAATAAATTAGTAAAATGGTTGGGATTTGATCAAAGGAAAAATCAAATAAAAGATTCAAATGGAAGTTGGTTGAATAAAATAAACTTAAGTTATTGGGTGGAATAATTTGAAGAAAATAAATAGCTTAAGTAAATTGTGAGATGGTTATTTAATATATTGGTTGTTGAGTTTAATAAAATGGTTTGGAATCAAACTTTTGGGATATGAAAGAAAATGCAATGAAAAGATTGTGAATAAATTAAAATGGGATGGAATCTAGTGTAACTTGAGTTGGAATCAATTTATATGGTTATAAAGCTTAAGTAATTATTTATTCACATTAATATTGTCGAATTGCATAAGAAAATGAGTCGTTCGATGTAAACGGGATTACATAAAATTCTATGAGTTATTAGAAGTGAAGTACGATGATATTGAAATCAATTGGAATGAATATAAGTTTGTTTTTCTTAAAAATGAATTGAATGTAAGCAATTGAGTTGCAAACCATTTAAACTTAATGAAGTTGTATACGAATTGGTTGTAAACAATTAAAATTAATATCGGAACCCTATAAGTTGGTTATAAATATTGTTTAACCTGCATTTGCTTATAGAAACATGTATGTTTGCTAGTTAAATATGTTAAATGTTGTTAAATTACATGATTTTTGCACTTGCATGTTAAATGAAGTAAGTACAGGTACCGGGAAGCCGTTTGGCTGGATTTGGACGCGCTAATTGCTAAATAATAAGCCGTTTGCTTAAAAATGCTAAATAAAGGTATGCCTACGCAATAAAAATAGGAAATATGAACTGTTTTTGTTTTTTCGACTGGGTGGGTCGATGTATATATATTTATATCTCTTGTCAAATTGCAAAAGCTCCTCCGTACAAAGGAGACTGCCAAAATTTTCCAAAAATTTTGGCAGTTAGATTTTTTATTTTTATTTTTCACTAACGGGAAAGGATTTAAAATGTGTAAGCAAATAGATTTGAAACTGAATATTGAAATCTAATTTAAAATTGTGTATGTAAAGTAAGGTGAAATCGAAGAAATTGTTTGAAGAAACTAAAGGAAGAAAAAGTTTGCAAATAAACTTTTATTTGAGATTTTAAATAAATTAGTAAGTGGAACTAATAAAAGGAAATGGTTAATTAAATATGGGTTGAGATAAGGTGAATAAAATTCAATATTCAGATTTGAAGATAAATTGAATTCATACGGAAATGGAAAAACTAATTTGAATAGAAGTAGATATGAAAACTTCTGTAATGAAATGTATAAAATGATTTTAAAAGCTGTGATTGGATATTATTGCTAAGTAGGATTTGCAGGTATTATAAAGGGAAAGGAAATTTGGTTTTGATTTCAGAAGATAAATATGAATTGCTCAACAAAAGGTATGTGTTTAAATTTCTATATGAAATTTGATTGGGTTTTTGATCTAGCCACTTAGCTTTATGTTTTCTTTTGAAATTTGGGAGCCCGTGGAGGCATTTTGTAGTTGTACCGAGCTAGCCGAGCAAAGGAGACGCTGGCGAAATTTTTCAAAAATTTAGGGAGTAAGAATTTTTTTGAGAAATTTTGAAAATTTAAAACTTGGTTTTGAATTATAATTTGAATGGTTGAATAAGTAAAGGTGTTTGGGAACTATGGAAAGTTTGGAAATTTAGTAAGATGGATAGTGTGTCTTTAATAAAGATTGTTTAGTTGTTGTCAAAAACTGTTTGGTTTTGGAAAATAGTAAACGGGTATTGGACATTCTTCTGCCTTAGTAATTTCGGGGACGAAATTCTTTTAAGGGAGGAGGAATGTGACAACTCGAAATTTTGGACAATTTAAATTGAGATATTTAATTGATTTTAATATTTTAAAAGTTAGTTTGTAACTTAAATTTCAAATATCACCATTATTTGGAAATTTAATTATCGGATTTAATTATTGAAAATTGGGTAAAATGTTGAGTCTGGAGTTTTAAGCCTGTTAAAAATAATTTGAAGGCTTGTAAAATTTATATTGATAGTGCTGTGGATAATAGAAATTTTAAAAATTGAATTTAACAGTGATTTGTTCAGTTTTGAAATTATATCGCTTAAATTGAATTTAAAAATAGCCTTCCGAGGCACAGTCTCGGATTTCGACGAAACTAGTTCCGTTGGATCCGTAATATTGTATTATTATCGGATTTCAATTTTCGTAATGTTTGGAGTTGTTGTGCGAGCGTACGATATATAAACGCGCTGAAATTTATATCGAAAATTTAATATAATAACTGGGTCCAAAAAGCTATCTTCCCATACGATCAATTTAGGACTCGAAACCTTTTCCATTTCGTTCGAAATAGGGGTATAACATTATGAACACCTAGCGGCACGTCTCGATAGGGGTTCGAAATTTTTAGTTGCATTTATCGAGATAATTTGAATTTAAAATTTAAGATATTTATTTTATCCTAGTAAACTTCCGCTGAATTTATAGCACATCAAAACTTTTTGGTCTCCTTTGCAAATCACAGTAGCTTACCCTATATGACACCTACCACGTAGGAAGGATACCCTTTCATCTTTGAAATCGCGTCTATCTCCTTTATTGCAAATCATGCCTACTTCCTTTCTCTTAGTCAAAAGAAAACAGAAATTTAATATTAATGGCCGAACATTTTGAATTGAAATCGCGAGCGTTTCTTCTTTCGAAATCAAATCTCGTTTTCCCCTTTCCTCTCAATCCAGTTCGTGACATATTAGCCGTTCGAAATTAAATTGTTCGATGGCAGAATCAAATCGCGACCTGGGCAGCGACACGCGATAGTTTTCATTCGAGAGGGTGGCGATTTCTGGGAGGCGAAGGCGCGCGTTGGTTCGATTATCAGGGTTTGGAGACAAGGCGAACCCGCGTGGTGGCGTTCTAATGTTCGCGAGGCCGGCAGTGGCGATGAGGTGAAGGGCGAAGGCTGGAAGTTGGTATAGAGGGATCGATGTCGTTCTCTGGGCTTGTGGCCGTACTCGATCGCGAGCTAGGGTTCGCGAGCTCGATCGCGAGAAGGCGGCAAACAATTCAGGCCAATTTGAGCAGTGAGGTATTATTGTATCTTCTAAATTCATATATGTGTAATTATATTCAGGAAATTTTTACAGTAAAAAAGTTGTTGTTGTGTTTGCTGGGAATAATTTTTTTTTATGTATATATAAGTCATTGTAGGTATAAATGTTTTCAACTAAAGAAGAAATGAAAAAATAAATATACATATATAAATATTTTATCCTACTAGTTATTTCAAAAGAAATGGGTTTGATGATTAAACTATTTTAGTTAACTTATTTAATTATTGGGTTACTAAAGATAATTTGTTAAAGAAATTTTGGTTTAAAAATTTAAAATTAAATTATAAGTTAAAATAAATAAGCAAATGTTAATTAATTATTGGATTAATTCAAGTATTAATAAAATCATCGAATGTGTGACAAGGTCAAAAACGGGGAAATCAAGGCAAGATTGAAGTGATTTCAAAACGAAGCAAAGGTGAGTTAATCTCGCTCATCTGGGTTGATTTAAATTTAAATAGTTAAATTTAAATAATTGGTTGAATGATTGAATTGATTGGATGTGATATATTATATAGTAGTATATAGTATAATGGAGTGATTGATTTCCTGCATTATATAGCGGAGGAGACCCTATGCGCCGCATAATAGCGGATGATATTATATTAATCCCATATACCGCGATATTCCACCTCGAAGTGGAATTGGTATTTTATATTGTGCTAACGTTTATGGATGCATGGAAATAGGTTGGAGGGAACCAACTGGATTCCTCAAAATTATCTAGATTATTCTAAAAAATTTATGTATGATTATTTGCTATTCTGGGTTGAATTATATTGATAATTGGAAATGTTGAACGCTATGGGTTGATTTAATATATTTGGTACTGAGTTATCAAAATATATAGAATCGGATTTTTGGAAAAAAAATAAAGAAGAGAATTTGTAAGTAAAAATAATTATAGAGAAGTTGACTAAATTTAAGAATGAATTGGAAAAGAATAAAATTGGATTTTAAATGTTAATAAATAAATTCCGAGTAGGGAAAGAAGATTTAAATAAACAGGGAAATAATGAATTTTTAAAATTTAAGTGGAGAATTTTACAGAGCAAAAGAATTTATTTTAAAGATTTAAGCTCTAATTTTATTCAAAGGAATAGAGAAGGAATTTGGGGAATTTGAAATTGGTATTTTTAGTTAAAAAGGATTTTTAGTTATAATTAAGAGATGAAATATGAGGTTAATGGATTTTGAATAAATTGAGTAAGTAAAGGAACTTATTTCAAATTAGGTAAATTGGAAATCCATTTGAAAATTGATTTAAGTGTTGGAATTGGGATTTTAAAAGGCGGTTGCGAATATGAAATGTATAAACCGGGTTTATAAAAGTAAAGTAAAATATATCAGTGGATATTTGGGAAGAATAAATTCAAGGTGGAAATCTATTAAAGGAATGGGAAAATTTGTTTAAAAATAAATAGTGATTTATTTTTAAAGGATGTGAAGAGAAGAGTATTTCCCTGGATAGCCAAGTACGTTTCCAAAGCAAATTTTTAAATATAAATTAAAAATTTTAATGTTGTTTTAAAAAAAGCATGTTTTGGAAAATTTATTATTTCTAAATGTTTGAATTCTAAAGTAAATATTTTTCAAATATATTATCGTAGTAATTATTTAAGAGGTGACTTGGTATTTTGTTTTAAAAAGACAATTTAGTTTTATATTTTATAAAGTAACCTCGCTTCCAAATATTCCTATAGTATATATTTTTAATAAAGTATTGAAGTAGTTTTATTTTAAATATTCTTAAAGTATATATTTTTGAATAAGGTATTAAAGTAGTTTTTGTTTTAAATGTTTTAAAGTATAATTTTTAATAAAGTGTTTCAAATTATTTTAAAAATCTAAAGTATTGTACTTGGTGTTTTCAGTGGAAATAAATATTTGGAAATTCATTCCATGAGAAGAGTGTGGGTTGAAAACTGTTTTCAAAAGGGTTGAAAATGGGAATATATCTAGCGAGGATATTCTGGAAATTAATAAATAATTCGGTGAAATTATTTATGGTTGATGGCTGTTTGTGAATGTTAATTGATAGTTAAATAATCGACTGTCAATATTGGTCAATGCGCTGATCGTTTCGAAGAGACCGGGATCGGGATTAATTTATCGGAAACCACTTCGATCCGGTTTGAACGTTTTCGTGGAAAAACGAGTTTGGATTCGAAGATGGAGCAGTGTAGTGCAAGGGCTAGTCGGTACTAATCTTGAGGATAATTCCAAAATGGATGTAGTAGGAGTAGTGCCTTCGGTTCCTTTCGAACCTGGGACGGACTTGTATGGATGAATGCTTTCAGAACATCGTCAGGTGGGCGATGAGCATTCTAGGGGATATGTTCTAAAAAGGTAACGCTTAGCCTCAAGCCGCATCAACCGTGAATGACTGAAAATCAGGGGTTATGCAGCAAGGCTAGGTGGGTAGCACCCATTTAGGGTGAGGTCATCTCTGTCTAGATGTCCTTTTTATTTCGACTTAGTGGTGCGGTTGCTGATCCCAACTGTGGGGTGATCTTACTCGGGATTATCCAGTAAGGGGTAGTCCCGGTCTTATGTTGCAGGAGGTCGGGAGTGATCCTCGGTATGCTGATCTAGACCAGTTATCGTGACAAGTGGTACCCCAGTGTCTAGTCATTAGTTGGAAATCCATTCTCCCTACGCTCCCGTACGGTTTTGATTGTGCCCAACTATTGCTGAAACGTGAGATGCAAGCATTTCAGCTAGATTCTATTTTATTTTCTATAGACACTATTATAATATCAGAGAACTTTAATAAAAGGTGTTTTAGCTATCGTAAGGTAAAAACCCGACATGTTTATTTGTGGCGTGGTATTACGAGATGCTTTTGTTTTCAAATGATTTTTGAAACTTTAATAACCAATTTGAGTGTGATTTCTCACGCTGGTTTTCCAGACTGACTCGGGTGTTATTTAACTATAATGCTCAGATCATACTGAGTATTACATAATACGGGATATGTTGCTGTGGAGATCAGGAGACGAGCTGGATGGCGATACGTACTGTCGTACTTGATTATTATTCCGCTGTGTATGCAGTTTTGAGGACAAGTTCATATGATTGTCCAGTTGTATGTTATTGATGTTGTTGAACCCTGATGATGTATTCTAGTGATGTATGTATAAAACAGATATAGTTTTCTTTTATGTAAAGATCCGTTATTATCTATTATATTTTATTCCGCTGCGATGGTTAGATTCTGATGTTGTTTTCTACTTTCTTTATCTACCTCATCTTCTTTAACCCAAATGGTTCGTATTTCTATACATCTTGAGTTGATTGATGGAGAATAGCGTCGACTTTCAGGGGTACGGATTTGCGGGTCGTTTCAGGGACACACGTAATCAAACAACAACCATGGATGCATGACTGAATTCAAGGCAACATGATAAATATAGGGCGTACAAAGTCAAGGCAGCTGGTTAATGAGGGCCATCTTCTGAAAGCATGTGACTAGTAATGAACAATAGGGAAAAATGCAAGATTTTTCAAGGCACAGGTGCACAATAAATTTTCAAGGCAAGTGGCATTGCGTGACCGAATTCAAGACAACAGGTTAATTTACAGTGAGAACTGAGTGTGTATAACAGCAATAACAGCAGAACATCAATAATCACCCATCGCTAAGATTCAATCAGCACTTAATCTGAGTACAAGAGGTGAGTTTTACTCAGAGGCATTTCAAAATAAAGAAGGTGAAGTTTGCTCACCTTGATGGGAATAAGCAGAGAACAGGAAATACTTTTGAATCCTGGAAAATGTAATTTGAATTTGAAAATCTGGAACTCTTATTTTATTGATTTTATCCACAGATTGCAGATTTTTTTCTGGTTCAATTTCTTTTATTTGAGAACTTATTTTCAATGTTGAATCTGATCGGGATCCTGATTTGTTTGAGAAGGTAATTGATCTCGCATGCTTGATCTTGTTGAATTGCTTTCAGATTTAAAGTTGCTTAGTTTGATTTTTTTTCAGGCTTGTTTTCAGGTTGAATTCATTTCCAGGTTGAAAACTTTGAACATTGATATTGTTTTTTTGGTTTTCTTTGATCAGGTTTCTATTCTACTTTTTTTTTCTTTGTTTTCAGATTTAAGATTTCTTTTTAAAGGTGGGAGAAAACCTGATATTTTAGCCTGGTTTATGTTTATTTGTAAATTAAAAATCTATAAGAAAACCATGTGCCACTTGTTAAAATTTGTGAACACTTGTTAATATATGTTTCTATATAATTTACATTTGTCAAAACCCTTTACTAATAGTTTACAAATGTTAAAAACAATTATAATACTTTCTTATGTATTATTTATACTTACAAAAATTAAAGAAAAATGGTTTGAAATTAAATTATACATTACTAATAAATATTTATAAGTTAGTAAATACAATTTTTATTTTCGATACATTTATATTTTTAAACTTAAGATATTAAACTTATTAACAAATACTTATTTTAAAATTTCCATTTTAAACTTAAGTAATCATACTCATTGTATTTTTGTTTCGAATATAAAATTTTCTTTAAGTCCAATTAAATTTCAATATATTAACATTTGAATTTCAAATTCAAATTTCAAATTATATATATATATATATAAAAACACAAACCAAACACATATCTTTATAAAATTTAGAAAATTTCAAATTAACACACCATTAATTCACAATTAAATTCAAAAATCAAATTAATTACCAATTTAAATTTAGCTTAAAAATCGGGATCGTTACAGATTCCCCCGCTTAAGAAAATTTCGTCCCCGAAATTTGAAAGACGGGGAGACAACAAAAGAATATAGAAAGAGAGATGAATCACCAGATCAAGCCAAATATCTATTTTGCATTTGGCTTACCAAATCAGAATATCACTAGTAATCATGAGAACGAACTCGTTCGATAGTGTATAAGATACTCGGGTTATCAGATCTATGAAATATATAGGGAATCGGTTAGTTCGAAGGGATAATTAACCATTCGTAGAATATATCAGACCCCAGAGAATAGATAGATAGATTGAATCTTCTACAATTTCCCAAACCCTAGGTATGGATTCCAACTTAGCTCGGAACACCCCAAAGTATGTACCAACTTGTCCCTCTTCCAACTTCGATCAATACAACACAACAAATTACAATAGAACTTTAAATTTGGGTTTTAATTGAAATCATTTTGTCGATACAATTTAATTTAATTTCATATTTAATTTACCAATTTATTCCAATAAAATTTCAATTTCGTTAAAGTTGAAACTATAAGATGATAACGAGAATACGAGATTGGAACTTATCAACCCAATTCGCAGGACCACCATCGCACCAAAACTTCTTCTTGGAGCTGTCACGAAGCAATCAAAGAATTGAAATTGAATCAAAGGAGATTGATAGAAAAGTTGTTTCCGTTGTTGCAGGGTATTGACCATTTGTACTGGTACTCCCCTATCCCCTATCTCGTCCCCTTCTTGCACTCGTACTTACTATTCGTGGATAGCAAGAGAATTTACTGAGGCACTCGAACAGATATCTTAGGGATTACTCATTCTAGGGTATACTTCACACAATCGCTAATGAGTTACCTAATGTGTTATACTCCTGAGCTAAAATTTCAACCTTCGGCTCTGATACCAAATGTAGCGATCCTGACTCGACCTTCGAAAATCGGCACCGAATACTTCACCTGTATTCAAATGCCGCAGATTCAAATGCCGAATCTTGGTCGCCGGAGCTTATAACATATTAAGTATAACAACGCAGCAGAAGAAAAAGAAATGAATATCATATACAACTCCAATGAATACAATATCCAATGATATACATCAATATCAAAGCGATAAAAATAACAGCGGAAACTAATAACAACGATCTCAAATAGAAAGAATGGTCTTCAGAAGAGAACTCCAATATCAGCAATCTCCATCTCCAAAGCACCAATCCAGAAATAACTCGAACTGCCAATCAGGATGTACTAAGCAAATCCAGGTCAGTCTGAATCCAAAGACTGAACTAGCTCTAGATAATCTACTAAACCTGACTATCTGAAAAACCCAACTCTATACTGCCCGTGTGAAAAATTGTGGGCACCCAGAGGTTAGGAAGGGAACAATAAACTCTGAGTCAGTCATGGGACTGGTATGAGCAAACAAAAACAGTTTATGTTTGAAACAAACAACAAAAGATTTTAAAAGAATTGAAATCCGCAATGATTTTTGGAAAATGAAACTGCCATAAGGCCTCCCGCCACACACACAATGCAAGCGCACACTTGGAGGAGATTTCTCCTATGATAGTCAAAAATGATTGATACGCAAAAAACCATTTGATATTATTATTAGTGCATAGTGCAGAAAACATTTCGAAAGTATAATATCAATATTAGCCAGCATACCACATTTCGTCGTTTGCCTACTATAGCTACCATCTTCAATAGCAGGTTACCGCCACATTCCATGGAAAGTTATACAACTAAAACCGTATAGGGCGCGTATTGTTTTTTTAGATTTCCAACAAATGTTAGGCTAAGGAACTTCCTTACCGAAATGGGTATGCCTGTGGAAGGACGCCTCCGAGAACCTAACAGGATCTCTGCAAACACAAGGCCGACGCTACCTCACGCTTTAACCAAGCTATAACATAGGTAACTAACACACAAGTATGCCATCCCTGGTCATTACCGACCTTTATCCGAGCGCTCGACACCAACAACCACAAAGTAATAAATTTTTAGTAACCACATAGGTTAAATATCTGGGCTCCATACCCTGATACCACCTCTTATCCAGAAGGAAATGGACATACCCTAGGGGCGTGACCCCTAAAAACCTTGCTGCAACATTCATGTTTCGACCATTTTCGGGTTGTGAGGTCCTGATGCAGTCTCGTCCACAAAGCTACGCTTTTTCACAATGCCATGCTTCGATCAACAAATGATCAGCAGCACTTCATAAGCCACATTACCAAATTGGGAAGGTATCACTAGTAACCATCAACTACATAACCTCTGAGCTCGTACGTCTCAGAAAAGGGTGTTAAGCTAAGAGAATAAATCTCCGCCACCAAACAGAAATGTACTTTATAGAAACCATCTTTACGTCTCAAAGTGTACTGTTAGACACACATCCATACAAGTCTGTTCTGAGTTCAAACAGAACCGAAGGCACTTCACAAAGAAGCCCTTGCACATCCGGATAATTCCTAATCACGTCCGGACTTCCCATTACAAAGGGTGATCAAATCTCTATACCGGGGATCAGCCGATGCAGAGACATTCGACGAGTTATCCTTTCGCTATCGAAAATATCCGGTCTTCACCACCGGTTTTCAAATACTATTCATAATGTCGTATCACTATTCGGAATGGGTCATTTGACACAAAGTCCTCTCCCGGCTAAACCGAATAGTGAGCGCAATATTAAAAAACCATATGGATAATGGGACAACTTTTTACTCAAAACTTTACTTTCAAATGGTTTAAACAATTTACCATTTTCAAATCTTGTTAAACAAAAAGATTCACTTCACAAAGTTCACCCATCTTTCACAACGATTCATTCGTAGATTTCAAAAACAATTTCCATTTCAAATCCTTTATAGAAACGATACATTTTTAAGATACCTTTTCAATTCAAAAACAAAGTTTACCAATCTTTCACAAAGATTCACTCACATTATTTCAACACAATTTCCCTTTCAAATTGGATTAACTCATCCAATTATTAAATAAAAAACTCAATTTATAGCTTTCAAACCCATTTCCAAAGATTCATTCACAATTCCTATTTCAAATCTTTTATACAAAAGATGCTCCTTTTAAATGCCTCTTTAATTTCAAAACAAGGTCCAACCATCTTTCACAAAGATTTATTCATAGTTTTCAAAACTGTTTCAATTTCATTTCAACTTGAAATCTTCCAACACAAATTGAAAATCGTTTCTTTATATGAAAGCTATCATTAATTGAAAACAAATAGTTTTCGTTTCGGGGAAAACTGATTACGTTTACATAAGTTAAAGCCATTCAAGTATAAACTTGGGTTTAAATTTAAATTCCCAAAACAATACTTTTTAAATGGTTTAAAACCCATATAAACACCTTTATAACTTGTATAACCTTTTTAAACTATAGTTTCTAAATCATAGAATTCAATTTCAAATATTGAATTCAAATTTTAAATCAAATTATTTAAATTTCAAAACTCAATCAGGTTATTCAAAATAACTTTTATTTTTGAAACTAATTTTCAAAAGCTTTCAATTCCAATTACAAAACTATTTTGGATTCGAAAATTCAATCTTTAAAATCATAAAAAATCGATGACTTAACCGATTTCCTCGTGCAATCCATATTTGTGTGTGTATAGTATAGTACAGGGGTTTTACACAATAATCATGCAACAACATCAATCATCACAGATTCAAGCACATCAATAACGATAAGCGGTATAATCCTACAACGCTTATCTTCGTTCAAAGATTCACAGACAAACAATATAAATTCATCATAGAGAAATAAATTACTTTCATCACAGCTTGAATCAAAAAAATTCATATCACGCAGCATCACACATTAAGGATATCAAACAATTCAACGTTAAATAGAATCCAAACATTCATAAGTAAACTCAATTAATTATCTGATTAAGTTAAATCGGATTAATCACTTATGATTAAATTATTAATCCCGGTTAATTAATATTAATTAATTACCTACCATTTTAATTAATAATCCTTTAATCATTTACTAATTAATAAATTAATTAACCTTAATTAATAAATTAAACAACTATTAATAAAAAAATTAACCTTTAATCACTAGATAATTAACCTTTAGATTATTTAATTGTCCTATAATTAATTTATCACATACATGAATTAATCCTCAATTAATTATCATTCTTCATTTATTAATTAACCTTTGATTAATTATCCTTAATCAATTACTATAAGTGATTATTCTAATCACTTATATTTAATAAATCATAAATTTAATTACTTTGAGTAACTATCCTTTAACCACTTGATTAATTAACTTTAGTCATTAATTACTTTTAATTAAGTAATTATCTTTAAGTAATTAATTACCTTTAATTATTTGTCATTAATTAACTTCATTAATTAATTATTCATAATGAATTTACTCAAAATAATTATCCCTTAACTAATCAAAATAATTAATTAGTCTTAAATTAATTATCCAAAGTAATTAGCTTTCAATTTAATTACATAAAGTAATTATTCTTCAATTATCTTTAAAAACATTTAACCTTTGAACCTTTAATAAAACAAAATTATTTAAATTAACTTAAGTTAATTTACAACTAAAAACATTTTATCTTTTTATTCAATACTTAATTACATTCCCAAATTAAGTTTGAAATAACTTACAATTTAAACAAATCACATAGTTTAAAATTTTCTTTTCTCTTTTTCAAATGTTAAACAAAACATTTGTTTTTTACAAAAGAAATTTATTTAAGAAAAGATCTAAACTAGATTTATTTAAAGATTTAAAACTTGCCTTTGTTTAAACTTGAAAACTGTTTAAAATACTTGCTTCGAAACATGTAAACACTCACGAAGACGAACCCGAGCCGAACTCTCCTTTTCCCGAGCATTCCCTCGAGTCTCCCTCCTCCTCCTTCTTCTTCTTCTATTCTTCCTTTTTCTTTTTAACTTTGTTTATTCATGAATGGCTACTGTTTGCAAGCACTCAGGTAAACCAGAGCATAGTGAACATAAGTGCAACTAAACATATGCACTCTGGTCGAGCAACACGACCCTTCATGCACATGTACAAGAAACATAGAAAAACTTAAAAAGGTTTTTAAACATGAACCTAAACATCATAACACAAGACAAAAGCAACTGGGTTCAAGTAAGGAGCAACAAGAGAAACACACAATGCAAATGAACAGGTACATATACATCAAGAAAACAATGTCTTGTACAATCAGTATGGACACAAGACCTATCAAGTATAATGACATGCAGTGACCAATCAAACCACAAAAGTACCATAGAAGGATTGCGACCAAACCAGAAAAACAACAATGCAAATAACCAGACTTGAGCCATAAGAAGCTAGCAAGATAATAAAGAGCATGGACAAATTAAAAACAACAGGCAAGGACGTGCCAAAACAAGGCACGGGCAAAGGGAAATGTTAAAAATCAAAAAGGTGCATACAAATTCAAGTCAACAAGGTAGGGACGTGTGAAATATAGGCAACAGCATGGGTGCATGTCCATTTCAAAGCAACATAAAGGCAATATGTACGGCCAATTTTCATGACATCAGGGCAGGACACACGTAATCAAACAACAAGCATGGTTGCATGAATAAATTCAAGGCAACATGATAAATATAGGGTGTATAAAGTCAAGGCAGCTGGTAAAATGAGGGGCATGTTCTGGAAGCATGTGACCAGTAATGAACAACAGGGGAAAAATGCAAGATTTTTCGAGGCACAGGTGCATGATAAATTTTCAAGGAAAGTCGCATTGCGTAACCGAATTCAAGACAACAGGTTAATTTACAGTGGGAACCGAGTGTGTATAAACAGCAATAATAGCAGAACATCAATAATCACCCATCGATAAGATTCAACCAGCACTTAATGTGAGTACAAGAGGTGAGTTTTACCCACAGGTATTTCAAAATAAAGAAGGTGAAGTTTGCTCACCTTGATGGGAATAAGCAGAGAACAGGAAATACTTTTGAATCCTGGCAAATGTAATTTGAATTTGAAAATCTGGAACTCTGATTTTGCTGATTTTATCCATAGGTTGCAGATTGTTTTCTGGTTCAATTTCTTTGATTTGAGAACTTGTTTTCAGTGTTGACTCTGATCTAGATCCTGATATGTTTGAGAAGGAAGTTGATCTTGCATGCTTTATCTTGTTGAAATGATTTCAGATTTAAAGTTGCTTAGTTTGATTTTTTCAGGCTTATTTTTCAGGTTGAATTCATTTCCAGGTTGAAAACTTTGAACCTTGATATTGTTTTTCTAGTTTTCTTTGATCGGGTTTCTATTCTCATTATTTTTTTCTTTATTTTCATATTTAAGATTTCTTTTTGAAGGTGGGAGAAAAGCTGATATTTTAGCTTGGTTTATGTTTATTTGTAAATTAAAAATCTACAAGAAAACCATGTGCCACTTGTTAAAATTTGTGAACACTTGTTAATATATGTTTCCATATAATTTACATTTGTCAAAACCCTTTACTAATAATTTACAAATGTTAAAAACAATTATTTAATACTTTCTTATGTATTATTTATACTTGTACAAATTAAAGAAAAATGGTTTGAAATTAAATTATACATTACTAATAAATATCTATAAGTTAGTAAATACAATTTTTTTTCCGACACATTTCTATTTTTAAACTTAAGATATTAAACTTATTAACAAATACTTATTTTAAAATTTTCATTTTAAACTTAAGTAATCATACTTATTATATTTTTGTTTCAAATATAAAATTTTCTTTAAGTCCAACTAAATTTCAATATATTAACATTTGAATTTCAAATTCAAATTTCAAATTATTATATATATATATATAAACACAAATCAAACACATATCTTTATAAAATTTGGAAAAATTAAAATTAACTCACCATTAATTCATAATTAAAAATTAATTACCAATTTAAATTTAGCTTAAAAATCAGGATCGTTACAGATTCCCCCTTAAGAAAATTTTGTCCCGAAATTTGAAAGACGGGGAGACAACAAAAGAATATAGAAAGAGAGATGAATCACCAGATCAAGCCAAATATCTATTCTGCATTTAGCTTACCAAATCTTAATATCACCAGTAATTATGAGAACGAATTCATTCGATACTATATAAGATACTCGGGTTATCATATCTATGAAATATACAAGGAATCGGTTAGTTCGAATGGATAACTAACCATTCGTAGAATATGTCGGACCCTAGAGAATAGATAGATAGATTCAATCTTCTACAATTTCTCAAACCGTAGGTATGGATTCTAACTTAGGTCGGAACACCCCAAAGTATATACCAACTTGTCCAATCTTTTATATATAAAAGATACACCATTTAGAATCCTCTTCGAACCGCCAAAAAGCAAGGGCTCAAAAAGGAAGTTGAGTGGTAGCTCCAGCGGGTCAACGCCGAAGAAGAAGCTAAGAAAGGAAAAAGAGTAGTTACATCTCTTCGGATCATTTTTAATCAACTAGAAGTTTGGAGACGGAACATTCAAGCTGGCAACTATTGATGGAATTCCGATTCCACGTGCATGGAACAGTGACCGATAGAGGCATTACTACAGTTGATCTTCTTATTTCTTATTTTTGCAAATAAGCCATCCAGGGACACTTGGGGGCACTGTAAATAGGAAGGACTTGTCATTTCTTCTATTTATCGATAAAATTAGCTTCATAAACCAATGGAACCATGTTCTCGTAAGCCAAACCATTGTGTTGACGGTGAAAATCAACCCATACCTTCTGAAAACCAGCATTGCTCCAGCAACATCGGGAAGGTCCAAGACCACTGGTCGATGGTGAAATTCGACCCATACCTTTTGAGAATAGGAATTGTTTCGACAACATCAGAAAGGTTTAAGACCGCTAGATCGACGACGAAATTCTACCCGTAGCTTTTGAGAAACGGAATTGCTCCAACAATGTCGGGAAGGTCTAAGACTACTGATTCAATGATGAAAACCGACCCATGTTCTGAGAACCTACATTGTCTGGTAACATTGAGAAAGTCCAAGACTACTGGATCAAGGGTGAAAATTGACCCCTACCTTATATGAATTGACGTTGCTCCAGCAACATCGAGAAGGTCCAAAACCATAGGATCTAAGGTGAAAATTGACCTTAACTTCTATTAACTACTACTGCTCCGGTAACGTCGGAAAAGTCCAGGACAGCTGGGTTGAAAATGAAAGTCGACCCCAAGTTTTTATGAACCAGCATTGCTCCAGAAACATCCGGAAGACTCAAAACCATTGAGTCGATAGTTAAATCGACCCATACCTTCTACGTATGAATGTTGCCTTGGCAACGTCAGGAAAGTCTTAACCGCCGAGTCAACTGGGAAGTCAAGTCAAACCTTATAGAACTTGACGTCAACTGGAGATAGGCGATAACAAAAGTAATTAGGAAAATCCTAGAGATAGGCAATGACAAGGAGAAATCCACAGAGCTGAACTACTAATGTATCAATTTTCGATGATAGAAACTGGTCCTAGATTTGGACTTCAACATTGTATGTGGAAGAATTAGTTATGACCGACAACGATGACTCATCTTTACGATACACACATCTAGAATGACATTGGCTGATGATGCCAACTTGGAAGGATTTAATTGTAGCTAAGAAATTGGAAGCATTAAAAATATAATACTTGGAACTAAGCAGTAGAGTCGATAGTTCATCGAGATAGGAACTACCATGCGCATCAGACTAACGATAACTGAATGAATTATTTCATATAACCAATCTTTCATTGATGCCTGAATTTTAACATTTAGCCCTATGGACAGGAACACATCCACCACACTTGGTCAAAAAGCACTCAACTAAGCCCGAATAGGAATAGCTATAGAGTTAGCTAAGCAACGATCATGTTTTACTGAATGAAGTATTTTGGTAAATATAAATAGAGCTAAGCAATAGGATATACTAAAACAATTGCAAAGATATTATTTACATAAAGGAAGTTGCGGTAAATAATCATATTGCATATAAACAAAGTGTATAATATGGAAATCGCGATACAAACGATCATATTATATATACAGATTAACATATAGAAACCAACATAGCACATAAAATGCAAAAAAGTACACATACGAAAGATTAAAAAGCAAAAGCTAATCTTTCAATATTGATAATCTTTTATGTATAGTCAAATAGCGAGGCTCGTACCCACACAATCTTAGCCTGTTTAAGGCAAAAACCAAAAAAGTACAGACTTAACTGCCATAACCACACAAGACCGAACGCTCTACTAACACATACACACACGCACTACTGATTTTTTCCCTTACTTCCATTATGGTTTCCATTACCAGTGTTAACCAGATGGGTCTTGAGCTTTTTCTTCCTTTGCTTCTCTTTTCCAAGAGGAGTTTCACCGTCTGAGTAAGTAAATTCCCCATCGAAAGTGGTATGCGGCTCTATGGACCGGCCTGCTAAAATCTCAGTAGGCTTCATTTTAGGTGGTCGGATCTTCAATATGAGAGCCTTTTGCTGCGGACTTATCAGTTTTGAAGATGCAGGCTTGGTGGTCCTAGGCTCCTTCTTTATAGTCTTGAGCTTTATAGCTTCATCCTTGAGTTTCTCCGCTATGGTAACTAGGTCAATAGGGTCCAAAGCACTGATAATTTAAACATCTTATTCCTAGGAAGTGAATATTTCCTCTAGTCCTTCTACAACACTGATCTTCTGAACTTCCGAACTAGGCTCGGAACCAAAAGGCAAGATCGAAGCAGCAAGTCCTATGGAGATGGATGTGGATGTAGTGAAGATAATAGCAATTCCTACCCTTTGCGGTGCTATAGGTGGAGGTGGCAATTGAGGTTGAATTACAAGTTGGAAAATAGAGTGACAAATTTTAATGATCAATTCTCACAAAAACTGAAGCTTCTCAAAAACTAGAGAAATAAGAGATGTACCAGTAGCAGAATCAGAAGAGATACAACGAACTCGCCTTCTTCTATTCCAACCTCCCTAGGATGGATCGCAATGAGAGGAACGTATGGCTCATAAGGTGTAGTTATTACTAGAGTAGGAGCCACTTAGGTCGTTACAGAGCTAAACCCCAGGGATGCGGGAACAGTTGCTGTCGGCTCTTGAGATTTCAAGATGGACGTTTCACCCGAACCCAAAGATCTCGAGTCAGTGTGAGCTTTGGCAACATCAGGAGCAACAGTATCGGTATCAACTTTAGTTAGGAGAGCCTTCCGATAGAAAGAGAATCTAAATCATCAGCTTCGAGATAAGAAGCCATCAAGTTCTTCTTTGAAGCGACTGTCTTCGACTTCCACAGTTCTATGTAGCACTTCTTCCCAAGCACAAGCAAGGGCCTTAGGATAGTCATTCCCCAACCATCTCAAATCTCATTTCATAATGAAGTTGGTACAGAAACATGGTAGCACAAGCTCCTCACCACTCTCTGCCCTCTCTTTCGGAAGGTCTTTGAGTCCTTGCTTAGAAATTGCATGTACGAGAACAATGGCATCTTTTTAAGTGGATAGCCGCTCTTTTTCTATGGTGAGTTTCTTCTTCTCTTCATTGAGTTTTTGAATCTCCTCATGGATCTTAGTGAGTTTAGTAGCTTGTTTTGAAGTGGTCTGGTCCCTTGCCTGAATAATTTCATCATTTTAGCTAAGCGCTTGTGCCTTCTCCTCAATCTATTTCTTAAACTTTAAAGTCTCAGCATAATCAACTTTCAAATCATTCCTCATCATGAATTTAGCGGATGCATGAGTATGCCTTAACTCTTCCATCAAGCAATCAATGCTAGCCTTTTGCTTGAGAGAAAGGTCTTTCTTTGGTAACCTTAACCATATCATCCTCTCATTCCTTAATCATTCGCTCTAAGTCAGCTCTCTTGGTTTCGAAGGATTGGATGTTGGTGTAGTTAATTTGATACACATTGGAGAGGGTTGTGCATAAACATTTCCATTCGTACCTAGCCTCTACATCTTCTTAAACGACCTTGATATTTTTTAGGATAACTTCTCTTGGAGTTTCCATGATATCTCGATCAAATTTAGTACCCTTTAGGAAAATATTAGGAAAAGCAGCCAAAAAAGGTATAGTACTAGTGGGAAGAGTGAACAAAGAAGCAGAGACTCCCTTAGGAGCAAGCGAGGCAGCTGTAATCATAACTTGGGAGACTATAACTTGCTGGGATGAGGATGTTTGAGTTTGGATGTGTGGTGGAACATTAGCAGAAGGAGGCCTTCGATGCTTAGAGGAATCTTGTAACAACTTGAATTTTATTGATATTATTTAAGAGATTTAATTAGAGTAAGTTAAATAGAATAATGTAGATAAGGAGATTGAGGTTGATTAATAAATTAAGTGGCTGTGATTATATAAACTAATGAATTTATAAAAGGTTAAGCATTAAGCAATTGAACATACGGGCATTGGAGTAAATTGCCACCCACATTTCCCCTTATACCATTTTCATTAGGCCATATTATCTCAAAAAAATAGTAATCCTAAGAAGAAGAGCAAGGGAGGCCATTAAGAAGAGAAGAGAAAATTAAAGTAAAGCTTAGGATCAAACTAGAAGAAATCAATCTCAATCAAACATTAATTTCCTTATTTAATCTAAAGTGAATAATAAATTCTACATCTCTATTTTGATTTTATTATCATATGGTTTCGGATTTAATCATAAAATCCATTTCATGATATATATTGATTAGTGATATGCTTGATTTATGAGATTTAAACAAGGTCTTTTAAAGGAGATATATATGGTATTAGGCTAAAACCGAGACTTAATCATTTTTATATACGATGGGAAAATTATATGTTGTAGAAAACATAATTTTAGAATGGGGTTTCAAATTTTGTAGTTTTCTAAGCCATGAAGGTTTTATTATGAATTTTCAAAGAAAATACGTTTAGTTGGGGTTATAAATTTATTTTGAAAAATATTTTAAGAATTTGGATCTAAAATTTTAATAAGTTGGATGACATGATTAATGTAAATTTCTAGAATTTTTGATGATTTATACTAAGTGATTTACTATGGAAAATAAATTATTTCAAAAGGAGGTCCTAAATGATTTAATTATTTATATAAGAACTAGGGCTTATTTGTTGAAATTTAACTTGGTTTTAGATCTGAGATAATGTGGCAAATAACATCTAAATTATTTAAAAGTTTGTGAAAGCCAGTCAAATGTTTACAAGTAGGCAAGTTTGTTACCAAAAAGTTTACTTATTTTGGCAAAATCAACTTTTACCCAGAAAAGATGGTTCCGCCTTCTTCGCAAACCTATCAACTTAAACCTCTCAACCAAGACCTTTTGACTTCATTAACCAACAAGGTTGAAAGCAATGCACATGATATCATTCAAATGGTATGTAGTGAATTGGACTAAGTTGAAAAGTATGGTTTTGAAGGATTGCACTCAATAGGTTGCTTTCAAAGGAGATGTTCCCTTAGTTTAATTTGATTTGAAAAAGAAAATCACTTGCCCTTTCCTTAGTTTAATTTGATTTGAAAAAGAAAATCACTTGCCCATTTTCTAAAGACCTTTTGATAAGGTCGAAAGGTTTAGTTTCAAAAGATTGTTTTAAAGACCTTTCTACAACGTCAAAAGGTTTGGTTACAAAAGGTTGTTTTTGTAAGACCTTTCGACAAGGTCGAAAGGTTTGATTTCGATGGTTGTTTCAAAGAGGATTTTGAAAGGAGCTGCCGCCTTTATTCTAGTCCAAACCATTCAAAGGGGTTGAAAGTAAGAGCTTTTGACTTTGTTGAAAAGTTTAATGGTTTCTGTAAAACATGCCACTTCCCAAACCTTCTAAAGTGGTCATAAGCTGAAGCTTTCGACGTAGTCGAAAGGTTTAATTGTCTTCCTCAATGTTTTATAAAGAAGAGAGTGGTTTAGAAAACTTTCACCTATGACCCAAAGTAGTATTTTAAGTATAAACCCAATGTCTTTGAAAGGTTTACTTCCCAGTTTTTTCGAAAGGTTTACTTCCCAATAAGTGGAATTGCATCCAAGAAGTCAAGTTAACCCTAATAACATAAGATGCCTAAACTCTGTAGTTATTGGAGTAAAGAAAAAGGTTCATAGTTAACCCATGAAAACTGTGATAAAGTAGTTATTGGAGAAAACCAATAGGTTTATAGTTAAACCATGAAAACTATGTATTAAGGACAGTTGGTAGGGGCTAATTGGTTTGTAGTGAACCCATGAAAACTATATTCGGATTAAGAATTGACATCAGTCATAGGTTCCTAGTAAATCCATGAAAACTAGGATAAGACAATGACTAATGAACGTATCAGTAGGTTCCTAGTCAACCCATGAAAACTAGGATATAAAGTGAGTTACTGGATAAATCCATAGGTTCCTAGTCAACCCATGAAAACTAGGATGAGGTAATTGGTTACTGAAATAAATAATAGGTTCAGGGGACCCATGAATTAATTAAGATAACTGGTAGAAGCCGATACTTTCTTAGTGATCACATGAAAACTATAGATAGAATAGGGTGTCATATTAGATGGGGTTGGGAAATCCTAATTGTCTTCAAGTATGCGTATCATTATAATATTTTGAAAATGTATGTTTTAACCATTGTGGATGTAGGAGCACAATGTATGGCTTTATAAAGGTTTTAGGATACCAACGAGATGGAAAATCGTTCCGCTAAGTGGCATGGTCTCACTAGATATCTAAAAGGATTGAGATGTTATATTATTATTCATACTAGACTTTATGTCTGAATCGAAGTTTTTTTGTTTTCCTTAAAACTCTCAGGTGCTCAAATAAATATTAAGTATTTTGAGAGTTAAGGTTTTTATGTTCTCTTCTTAGACAAATAAAGCTTGCAGAGACATGCAGGAGGCATATAGTTATTTATAGATATCTTTTCCACTGTATATTTTGTTTTAAAGGCGTATTTATTTTCCTTATTATATACTCTGAGAAAACAAGGGGGAATCTTCATATGTCTCTCTTGGCATAATTGTAATAATAATATTTTGTTGGACATGGTTAACGTATTTTGGGGTTATGTAATGAACATGAAATGTTTTAATCTGGATGTGGAAATATATTTTTGAATTTTCAAGATTTTTCCCTATTTCTATGTTCTGTGTATCAATATATCTAGCACCGCCACATTTGGTTGCCAAAAGTTAATAACTATGGATGACTGTAGCATCCGTGGCCATTAGTTTTGGGCGTCCAAGTAGAGGGGATGTTAAAAGTTGGTATCAGAGCATAACTTTATGACACTTTAAAAGAAAAGTGAAAATCTATAAGCTTTTTGAAACATAATTTAATGAATTTGAAAATAAGATCGGGGTTTGGGTTAATACTATAGTAACACACTTGTATTTGATATATAGATATATATATATATATATCTAAGTATGTATTCCCCTCTCTCTTAGACCATTCTTCTATATCTTACTAAGGCTCGTGTGCAGATTTACGAGAAAGAAGATATGAAAGTAGGAAACCAAAGAGGAAATCTGGATGGACGAAGCACCACAACCAACGGAAATGCTCAACCTAATACCCGGAGGAACCAAGGTCGATAGGCTGACGCTAATCAAAATGTTAAGGCCAATGTAGGTGCTGAAAATCCGCCAGTAGATGCGAGGATGGTGTATCGGTTGTCGGCTAATCTTTTGCAAGCGGGAGCTGATGGTAATGTTGGTGGATTTAATGATGTAGTTCCAACTGGTTACAACTATACTAAGCTAAGCCGGCACTACATCAGCCTTGGTGGGAAGTCATTTTTGGAACAGAAGAAGCTGTTGAGGTTGAGAGCTGGCTGTTGAACAGTGAAAGGATCTTTTCAGATTTAAGCTTGAATGATGGAGAGAATAAAAGGCTAGTCTCTAGACAGTTGCGAAGGTTAGCGCTTCATTGGTGGAACAGTGGGACAGTTGGAGTTTCGGAAGAAGAGCTGACATGGTCTGATTTCAAAAGGAGGTTTGAGCAGAGGTTCTTGTCTGAGTTTTTCAAATCAGCATTAATAAGGAAGTTTATGGATCTTGTCCAAGGACAGATGTCTGTGATCGAGCGCGTTGCTAAGTTCGATGAGATATCTCGATATGATTATGCTTTGGTCGACATTGATGACTAAAGAAATGAGAGATTTATTAGAGGATTGAGGCCAGAGCTAGGCAGAATGGCTATGAATCATATTAGAGAACCATATCATGTGATGGTGGAGATGACCATTCGCCATGAGGAGATTCTTAATGCGTTTGTTAGGGAGAAACTAGTTGAGTCTTAGGGCTCTCAAAGAAAGAAAAGGAAATTCTACAAAAAGAAAGGAGCCCAAAATGAGGATGCTGCCAAGAAGCCAAATGCTGATTTATTGTGCTATAACTATGGTAAGAAGGGCCATTATGCCCACGAGTGCAGAACTGGTAAAAGAAAGAAGCCTGCGGAGAAGAAGAATGTGATTTGCTTGAACTGTGACTAAGTTGGGCATTATAAGAACCAGTGTCCAGAGCCAGTTGGGGTGGACAGAGGGAAGGTGTTTGCTATTGGACCACTGTCTTCTTCTAGACCTACTACAGCAGAGAAGGGAAAGACTATGATGGAAGCTACGCTTTGATACAGAGTATACCGGTTAGAGTACTTTTTAATATCGATGCATCACATTCGTATATATCGCAATATTTAGTTGCTAGGTTATGCATAGAACCCACATACCTTGTTACTTCCTTAAGGATTGCAAATCCAATAGGAGGGTATGCAACTCTTGGGATGCGATGTGATCAGTTAGAACTTGATTTATTAGGTCATAAGTTTGCGTACAGGTTGTATGTTCTTGATTTTGTAGATTTCGAGATCATTTTAGATATGGATTGGTTAGGTAAGTATGAGGCTGGGATATTTTGCCAGGATCGGAAAATATCATTGAGGCACCCAAATAGTCATAAACGAATCATCTTTTTAGTGAATAATTCCAGTAAGAGTGTTTGTGCTTTGTTAAGTGCCATGGAGGTTGGAGATGAGCTTAGTCAAGTTCGTATAGCGATAGAATTTGCAAACATATTTAAGTCGGTCACTGGATTACCCCTAAAGCGAGTTGTTGAATTTCGCACAGACCTTGTACTGGGAGCTAAACTTGTTAATAGACCACCTAACAGGATGACACCGACAGAGATGAATGAATTGAAGGTGCACTTTGTGGATCTGGAGGGAAGGAATTTTATAAGAGCAAGTAGTTTGCCTTGGGGAGTAGCCATGATGTTTGTGAAGAAACCTGATGGATCATTAAGAATGTGCATCGGCTATCGTAAGTTAAACGAAAGGATGATCAAGAATAGGTATCCTCCGCCAAGGGTAGATGATCCGTTTGATCAGTTGAGTGGAGCCAAAGTATTTTCCCAATTAGATTTGGTGACAGGGTTCCATCAGTTAGAGTGGCGGAGGATAGCATTCCTTTAACGACATTTCAGACCAGATATGGATCGCATGAGTGGGTGGTGATGCCATTTGGATTGACTAATGCGCCCGCTTTCTTTGTTGATTTGATGAATCGGGTTTTTCAAGAGCACTTGGATAGGTTCGTATTGGTATCTATAGGTGACATTATGGTGTGCCCTAAAGATAAAAGAGAGCATGAGGTTCATCTTAGAGTGGTGTTGGAGACGCTGAGGCAAAATCAGCTGAAAGCAGAGTTTTTCAAGTGTCATTTTCGAAAGAAAGAGGTTAAGTCTCTTAGTCATGTGGTTTCAAAGAAGGGACTGTCAATCGATCCAGATAAGATCGAAGCTGTAAACATTTGGAAGAGACTAAAAACGGTGACACAGATCAGAAGTTTTCTTGGACTTGCTGGCTATTACCAAAGATTCATTAAGGATTTCTTATAGATAGCAGCGCCTTCGATTAAGCTTACCCGAAAGGAAGTGAAGTTTATTTGGTTTGACAAATGTAAGGAAGCATTTCTTAAGTTAAAGCATTTGTTAACAAATGCACCAGTGTTAGTAGTTCCAAATACTAACCAAGGGATGGTATTATACACTGATGCATGTGGCACAATTTTGGGAGCAGTGTTGATGCAGAGGGGAAAAGTTATTGCCAATGCATCTAGACATCTTAGACCGTACGAAGTTAGTTATCCTACTGATAACTTAGAGTTAGCTGCGGTAATATTTTCCTTGAAAATTTGGAGGAATTATCTTTTAGGAGAGAGATTTGAGTTGTATACCGATCATAAGTCTTTAAAGTATTTATTCTCTCATAAAAAGTTGAATATGAGGTAGCAGTGATGGCTGGAATTTTTAGCTGCTTATGATTTCGGTATAGAGTATACTTCTAGAAAGGGAAATAAGGTGGTTGATGCTCTCAGTGGAAAACATCAGAATGCAGTGTTAGCGATGTTGGTGGAATGGAAGGATCTTGAAGCTTTAGCCAGTTGTGGTTTGCAATTGAGGTATATTGCTAGTTCTAGTCAGGGTACTGCCATGTTATCTTGTTTAGAAGTTCGGCCAGTACTGATTGAGAGGATAGCTTCTAAGAAAAGAGAAGATCCAGTTTTGCGGAGAGGATTAGAAGGCTTAAGGAAGGATTAGAGATTGATGACCTAAAGGATTTTAATCTTGACCAAAGAGGATGGTTGAGAAAGAAGGGACGGCTCTACATTTCGAATGTAGAGTGCTTAAGGAGGGAAGTTCTAGAGGAATGTCATTGATCGAAGTTTACGATTCATCCTAAAGGAACAAAGATGCATCAAGACAGGAAGAGGAGCTTTTGTTGGGAAGGCATGAAGAGGGATGTCGGCTTGTGGGTTAGCCAGTATGTGAACTGTCTACAAGTGAAGGCCCAACATCAGAAACTGAGTGGGTTACTTCAGCCTTTAGATATTCCAGTTTGGAAATGATATTCGATATCGGTGGACTTTATAAATGCGTTACCAAATTCAAGGAGAGAAAATTAAAGCATATGGGTTATTGTGGAAAGCCTGACCAAGAGTGCCCATTTTATTCCGGTAAAGTCAACCAATGGCACTTGTTTTAGCTAAGTCGTTCATGAAGAACATAGTTAGAACTCATGGGATTCCTGGTAGCATAGTCAGCTACAGAGATGCATTATTCACTAGTGAATTTTGGAGGAGTCTACAAGAGGTATCATATACCAAGCTCAAGATGAGTACAACATATTACCCACGGACGGATGGATAGACAGAGAGAGTCAATAAGGTATTCGAAGATTTATTGAGAGCATGTGTATTGGACTTTGGTGAATCTTGGAAAGATCACCTACATTTGATTGAGTTTTCCTATAATAATGGTTATTGGACTAGTATAGGAATGACGCCTTTTGAAGCTTTGTATGGAAGGCCATTAAAACATCCAGCATGTTGATTAGAGATAGGAGACATATTGGTCTTAGGTCCAGATTTATATAGAGAGGCATCCGAAAAGATTGAGTTAATCCGAGAATTAATGAATGAAGCTCAATCCAGGCACAAGAGTTATGAAGATAAGAGACATAAAGACGTAGAGTTCTCAGTAGGAGATAGGATTTTCATTAAAATATCACCGATGAAGGATATGGTACGATTTGGAAAATCGAGAAAGTTGCCTCTGAGGTATGTTGGTCCATTTCAGATCATATAAAGGATTGGAAAACTCGAATACAGAGTAGAGTTTCCTAGCAGTTTGGCAGGTGTCCATAACATATTCCATGTGTCTCATCTTCTCAAGTATGTCCATGATCTAGAGGCTACTATTCCCCAGATAGAGTTGGAGGATTAGGTAGTGAAGCCTGATTTGAATTTTGTTAGATATCTAATTCGTATTATAGAGAGAGATGAGAAGAGATTGAGGACCAAGACAGTCAAATTGGTGAAAGTTCAGTGGAGCGACAAAGAGAAAGACTGTACTTAGGAGATAGAGGAATGGATTCGAGAGACTTATCCTAATCTGCTTTGATGATATATCTTTATTAGATTTATATAGATTATTGCTAGTCAGGTAGGATAGTATAGTTGTAGGAGATGTTATTATGTTTGCTAGTTACTCCTTACTAAATTTCAAGGACGAAATTCTTTAAGGAGGGGATCCTGTAACAATCATCTTTGCTAGTTACTCCTTACTAAATTTCAAGGACGAAATTCTTTAAGGAGGGGATCATGTAACACCCTTAATTTTATTGACATTATTCAGGAGATTTAATTAGAGTGGGTTAAATAGAATAATGTAGATAAGGAGATTGAGGTTGACTAATAAATTAAGTGGTCGTGCTTATATAAACTAATGAATTTATAGATGGTTAAGTATTAAGTAATTAAACATAAGGGCATTAGAGTAAATTGCCACCCACATTCCCCCTTATACCATTTTCGTTAGGCCATACACGTTCATTTTTTTTTCTCCAAAATAGTAACCGTAATAAAAAGAGCAAGGCCGACCATTAGAAAGAGAAGAGAAAATCAAAGTAAAGCTTTGGATCAAGCTAGAAGAAATCAATCTCAATCAACTTCAATTTCCTTATCCAATCTAAGGTGAATAATAATTTCTACGTCTCTATTTTGATTATATTATCATATGGTTTTGGATTTAATCACAAAATCTGTTTTATGAAATATATTGATTAGTGATATGCTTGATTTATGATCTATATGATTTAAACATGGTCGTTTAAAGGAGATATATATGGTTTTAGGGTAAAACCAAGACTTAATGATTTTTAAATGCCATGAGAAAATTATATGTTATAGGAAACATAAATTTGGAATGGGGTTTCAATTTTTTTGTAATTTTCCTAGTCATGGAGAATTTATTATGAATTTTTAAAGGAAAATATGGTCATTTGGGTTTACAAATTTATTTTGAAAAATATATTAAGAATTTGGGTCAAAATTTTTAATTAGTTAGATGACATGATTAAAGTAGATTTATGGAATTTTTGGGGATTTTTACTAAGTGATTTAGTATGGAAAATAAATTATTTCAAAAGGAGGTCCTAAATGATTTAATTATTTTTGTAAGAGGAAGGGCTTATTTATTAAAAGTTAACTTGACTTTACATCTGAGATAATGTGGAAAATATTATCCAAATTATTTAAAAGATTGCGAAAGCCAATCAAATGATTATAAGTAGGCAAGTTTGTTACCAAAAAGTTTACTTCTTTTGGCAAAATCGGCTTTTACCCAGAAAAGATGGTTCCGCCTTCTTTGATAAACCTTTCGAATTAGACCTCTTGAACAAGTCCTTTTGACTTCATTAACCATCAAGGTTGAAAGCAATGCAGACGATATCTTCAGATGGTATGTAGTGAATTGGACTAAGTCAAAAGGTATGGGGTCGATGGATTGCATTCGAAGGGTTGCTTTCGAAGGAGATGGTCCCTTAGTTTAATTTGATTTGAAAAAGAAAAATCACTTGCCGATTTTATAAAGACCTTTTGACAAGGTTGAAATGTTTAGTTTCAAAAGGTTGTTTTAAAGACCTTTCGACAATGTCGAAAGGTTTGGTTACAAAAGATTGTTTTAAAGACCTTTCGACAATGTCAAAAGGCATGGTTACAAAAGGTTGTTTTCATAAGATCTTTACAAGGTCGAAAGGTTTGGTTACGTATGGTCATTTCAAAGAGGATTTTGAAAGGAGTTGCCGCCTTTATTTTGGTTCAAACCCTTCGAAGGGGTTGAAAGCAAGAGCTTTCAACTTTGTTGAAAGGTTTAACGGTTTCAATAAAACAAGCTGCTTCCCAATCCTTCTGAAGTGGTCGAAAGCTGAAGCTTTTGGCGTGAATGTCTTTTCCAATATTTTATAAAGAAGAGAGTGGTTTAGAAAACTTTCACCTATGACCCAAAGTAATATTTTAAGCATAAACCCAATGTTTTCAAAAGGTTTACTTTTCAATGGTTTTGAATGGTTCTACTCTTATATATAGTAATGCTTTATCAAGGTCGAATGGTTTCGAAGGAAGTGTTCAAAGTACTAAATGGGCCGGAGCCTATTATTTTTAAAGCAGATGAAATAACCCTTTGAAAAGGTCGAAAGTGTAACCTTTCGACGTTGTCGAAAGGTTTGAAAACCCATACTCGAATTTTTAAGGAAAAAACCAATGGCTTATATAAAGGAGTTTTTAATAGCTTTAAGTATGAAATTTTGAAGAAGTACTGCCTTGATAAAAATATAAGTTAAAGGTGTTAACTATGTTTTATGAAATATATTTCAAGAACCTTAAACCCACAAGAGTGGTATAGTTAAAATTGTTATTTTGCTTCTTCAAATAGAAATATATTCACATGATCACTTATAACTATATTTTGGGAAAAGGGGGTAGAAGAACCAGCTAGATTAACTCAATAGGGAATATATTTTGCTTAAACTTCTGAATGAGTAGAATTTCATCCAAGAAGTCATGGTGACCCAATAACATAAGATGCCTAAACTCTATAATTATTGGAGTAAACCAAAACATTCATAGTTAACCCATGAAAACTATGATAAAGTAGTAATTGGAAGAAATCAACAGGTTTATAGCTAAACCATGAAAACTATGTATTAAGGACAGTTGGTAGGGGCTAACTGGTTTATAATGAACCCATGAAAACTATATCCAGATTAAGAATTGACATCGGTGAATTGGTTCCTAGTAAACCCATGAAAACTAGGATACGACAATGGCTAATCGAAGTATCAGCAGGTTCCTAGTCAACCCATGAAACTAGGATATGAAGTGAGTTACTGAATAAATCCATAGGGTAATTGGTTATTGAAATAACTACTAGGTTCAGGGGAACCCATGAATTAATTAAGTTAACGGGCAGAACCTATAGGTTCTTGGTGATCCCATGAGGACTATGGATAGGACAGGGTGTCATATTAAACGGGGGATGGGAAATCCTAATTGTTTTCAAGTATACATATCATTATAAAATTTTGAAAATGCATGTTTAACCATTGTGAATATAGGAGCATAATGTATGGCTTTATAAAAGTTTTAGGACACTAGAGAGGGTAAAACCCGCTCCACTAAGCGGCGTGATCTCACTAGATATCTAAAAGGATTTAGATGTTAAATAAATTTTGAGTAGTTTGAGAGTTAAAGTTTTCAGGTTCTCTTCTTATACGAATAAAGCTTCCAGAGACATTTAAGAGGCATATAGTTATATAAAGATATCTTTTTTGCTGTGTGTTTTGTTTGTAAAGGCAGATTTATTAGGCTTATTATATACTCTGATCAACCAAGGGCGCATCTTCATATGTCGCTCTTGGATAATTGTAATAATTATATTTTGTTGAAAGTAGTTAACGTATTTTGGGATTATATAATGAACATGAAATATTTTAATTTGAATATGGAAATATGATTTTGAATTGTCAAGGTTTTTCCATATTTCTATGATCAGTGTATAATATATCTAGCACCGCCGTATTTGGTCGTCAAAGATTAGTAACTATGGATGACTACAGCATCCATAGCCATTGGTTTTGGGCCTCCAAGTAGAGGGATGTTACAAATCTTTATTACGTTTGGAAGTAGCCTGAGGTAGCTCAATCTCATCTTCTCTTTTCCTTCTCTCCTTCTCCTTCCACCCATACTTCTATCTATCGACTTTGGAAGCTTCTTCGACCTCGCGGTCTATCCATTTCCGTCTCTTCTCCTCGATTTGGTAAGAGGGATAGGGTCTAGAGTCCAAGCTCTATTAGACATAGCCCAGCAAGAGAGCTTCTTGTAGAAATCATAGCCTATAGAACATGAAACGAGTAATAAAACGAAATTAGTGTTGAAATTTAGAAGCATTAGTGTAAGAATTAATGTCTTGATTGTAGTGAAGTGTATGCTGCCTATGACCTTTTAAGTGCTTACAGACCATATTGGCAAGCAACTAAAGTTGAGGTCTTTCCACCTTCGCTTACAAGTCCCCTAGGAGAAAAAAAAAGTCGGAGCCGGCATCGTTTAAGATGTTGCTGACTGTGAAGTTAACCTCACTGAAATAGCTTAAGTTGACAAAAAATATCTCCAAATGAATAACCTTGGGGTATAGTCCTAACAGCAAGAGTTGTAGCTTGCTCCTCAACTCTCATTGAAATATCAAGAGTGGCTTATTTTGGAGGAGACAAGGTAGGATTGATAGGGCTTTCGTATAACGTCTCTCCAAATGACACCCTCTCCACTAGCTCGATGGCCACTATCACTGTTATCCACATCTAAACATTTATCTTCCTCTTCCTCAACCACTTCTTTTCCTTCCCTCCTTATGAATCCCTCTTCTTCGACTAGGATCAGAGACATCCTTATGTCTTTATCTCTGCCACTTCAAATGTTGGCTTTGAATTGCCCTATAGGCTCTTTCATAATGGCCGCCTCTGCATGTACTGTGCCTGAAGGACCAGCAACTGCCCCTTGAATATTCTTGTCGGAGCCACGAGTGGGGATGTGGAACGGGTGTGAACTCTAGAGCCAATATGAGATGGAGACTTAGCGATATTGAACTTGTTAAGGCAAAACAGACCGCACGGTACAGAATTTCATTCACTACAGGATTACGAGGGTGGGCTAATGTGATCCTACTGCTTTCAGGGCATTAAGCATTGTTTTGTGCTCCTTACTTTTGTCTCGAGCCAAGATGCCTATGAGGAAATGCATTTCAAGTTAGAAACTTAAAAATTCTAGCATGAGAGAGGAAAAGGAAAGGAGGCGTCCATCCAGATGACGGGGACGATTGAAACCGTGCGAGCATCGCACGAAGAAATGTTCGTTCTTGTATTAAGAACGCTTATTTTGGGGCTTCTCAATAACTTTGCATCCACTCCAGACTTTGATTATTATGCCTGAGGGGAAACCTGCTTTCTCTTGAATCGAATTAGGTGTGTAAAGCACGTAAAGCGAACTCAGAAGAGAATACCCATTTGGATGGATTTAGAACAAAGCTAGTCCAAATTCTTGTAGCTTCATCATGAGGAAAGGATTGAACGGAAGGGTAGCACTGCATAGGAACGTGTACCGAGTGCACGCAGTGTAACCACTCGAGGGATTGTGTGTAAACTCTCTCCTCTCGAGTAAAAGGAATCTTCTTAAGGAATCTCAATAACTATCTATTCATCACATTCATCCTCCCAAACTCCATACATCTCACATACTACTCCAACTACTAGTAATTAAGTCATTTCCCAAGAGTTTGAATGAGTAATTCTAAGGATTGATGAGAAGATAGAGAAGAAAACAGGATAATACAAGTGTAATCAAAAGATCGTTAGAATCAACTCAAAGTCGGTGGTAAAGAGCATGGAAAACATCAAATAGAAGGTAGAAGAGCAAAACAAATGAAATAATTCAACTCCTACAAAGAAAGATAGGTCGGTATCGAGTTAACTTAGGTCGGTACTAAGTCATTTTTTTGGGTCGTGCACCTACGCATTCACATGTACAACATCGGGCTATCTTCTAGACTTCAGTATAAGTAGGCTTCAGTCCATGTACCCCTATTTCTCTATAAATACCAGCCCGACTGTAACTAAAGAAGGATTTGATTTTCTACTGGCATAAACTCTACCATTTCATCTCCTACCTCCCCACTACTAGTCAGCTAAGCAGCTACTCTTAGCAGTTCTAGGCTATAGAACTTGTCAAGCACCTGTTCAACTGACTTGTACTCTTAAATATCTTTAAACAACAATCAATAAAAATATAAAGCGGACGTAGGCCAAAGATTGCCGAACCACTATAAAAGTCTTGTGTCTCCGTATTCTATTTTTTTATTTTCAATACTCTCTACTACATCTAGGTCCTACAAGTTCCCTACAATTCATCTTGGGTGTTTATCCATTGTTAGCGTCAAAATATAGATCACCATTACTGTATTTCCGTATGAAATTGTGCATAATCATTGTAGATACGACAACTTTTACTTGAGTTTCAAATAACAATGTTGACATATTCTTCAAAATGGCAAAAAAATTCTTCCATATTCCAAAGGTTCTTTTAAGTGCCAGGCGTAAACTTGAATGATGGAAATTAAAATTTTCATTGGTTGATTCATGGTTCAATAAAAATGAGGAATACAATATCTATTATTATGATAAGGTGGTAAATAACCAGGTTGAAATGGATATCCTGAGTCAACTACATAATACTATCTAGGTGGAGAGTAGGGGAAGCTAGAGTTTCTATCATTTATAACTGCTTAAAAATTCTATTATCATGCACAACGCCTTCCTAAGCAACCAAAATGTATGGTAACTGTAAATCGAATGAGCATGCTGATAAGATATTCTGTATAGCAAAACCTTTTATATATGGAATAACTCAATCAGCGCATAAGTGTGCTATTACGTCTATAGCATCTATAACACCAACACAGTTTCTAAACTATAGGTAGTATTGGTTTAAAGTTTAATATGATCTGGAATAGTATTAAACCGAGGATCATCTGACATGATAATATCTTTAGCAAGTAATTACACAGCTTCTAAAACAACCTGAAAACGAACTGGATTATGTTATCCGACCTTTGAAATCTTTGACTCGTTTGTTGATTTAAGAGCACTGCAACTATGGTGTATACGAATATGGCAGTTGCTTCTCTCACAGTAATTTCTTTCATTATATCCATGTTATAATTTTAGAGCCTATAGTAAAGTCTGACGTTTGAATTCAGGTGGTATCCCTCCTTCTTCAATGTGCATACGTTGATATAATCTAATCCTATACATCTTTGTAGTCAAAATCTGTTTTTGAATTAGTCATTATTCATAGATTATTCGTAGAGGATAAAATATGTAAGTAGGGTGGAGAAAAGAGAAGAAGAATGGTGTAAAGGAGATGAAGGGGAAGAAGATAGTTTTATGGTGGTGGGTTAGTTAATACGTTGGCATTGGATGCATCCGATGCGTCACACCAACAAATCTCATTCCAACATTCAGCAAACAGAGCTGGAAAAGAAGAATGCCATGTTTGGGCTTCCAACACTTTTGATGCTCCAATGGTAATGGGGCAAAAAGGGGCTGCGAATGACCCCATAATTTTATTATCATTGCATGCAGTCACACTTAACATGTTCACCAGTAGCAAACAGTAAACCAGACTACTAGGATTTTTCACATTTTATTGACTCATTCAATCATCCAAATGATATTAGTGGCTGAACAGACATTGACTTTGTATAAAGGTGTGTTTGCGATGAACGAAAATACAGTATTTGAGCGGGGAAGAGGCAAATGGGGAATGCATTTGTGGCTAAGAATGAGGTATTTAAGCAGGGAATTTAATTTATGATTTTAATTTAATTGATTTATAGTTAATTAATTATTAGTTTTGTTGTGTAATATTCTATTAAACTAAACTAATTGATCTTATCTTCAAATACAAGCAATTAAAAGAGACTAGAAAATTTATCCAAATAAAATAGAAAATTTAACCAAACATACTAATGATGACTACGGAATAGACCCAACTGGTAAAACATTAATTTAGGTATCTCATTATTAGGCAATGCTTCCACCATATCTAAGTGTGTTGGATCTTGGCAAAAAATCATCATAATCTCTCGCTGCTCCACATGTGTAGCAGAAGATAATAAAGAATAACAAAACTGCATGGCATTGGTGAAACGGTCACTTTGAACAAACGAACGTCCAGACATATACCTGCTTGAGCTGCCATGCTCGGTATGACTGCTAAAACTGGGCTGAACGAGTGTCGTGTCTTCAACAAGCCAAGTGTCATACGAAGTTGTATCGGTAGCAGTAAAAGGCTAAGTTGGTGGAATTGGAGGGATATGATACTTGTAGGTGTCCTTTCCTATGCAACCTCCAAAAAGATGATTCAAATCTCTAAATTTGAGCGAGACATTTCTCCTAAATCTCTTGTATTTGCACGTAGAGATGTTCCACCACTCCTCGAAACCGTCTAGCTGATCGTTCTTTACATCCCACACCCTTCCTTCCATTTGGAGAAGTTTGTCTCAATCACCTCAGTAACACTTGAAGTTGTCTCATTTATTCTTCATTTGTGTTTATGACTAGTCTATGTTCAGTCTCTTGTTGAAATACTACCACGATGGATGCATAAAATCCAATAACGACCCAGAACTTCAGTCATTTAAATTTGGAATATTTAATTGGTTAAAACATTTAAAATTTAAAATTTATATGTTTAATAAGTTATATTTCAAATATAGCGATTTATTTGATAATTAAATTGTTTAAATTTAATATTCGAAATTGTCCAAATAATTGAATCTTTAATTAAATATGCCTGAAATGATTACAACAGTTGATTTAAATTCTATTTAAATTTGAATGGAGTTAGTGAACTTTTAAAATTGGATTAAAAAGTGCTTAAATTGATTTTGGAAATTAATCGTTTTAATCAACATGTAAAATAGTTTTTGGCACTCTCTCGGATTTTGATGAAACCGGTTTCATCGGATATGTAATAGTGAATTATTACATGCTGTCGAATTTTGTGGCGTTTGGGCCTATCGTTTGGTCGTGCGAGTTCGAAATGCATAGGAATTTAATAAAGGAATTTAAATTAAAACAATTTGATTTTGAAAGCTATCTTTTAAATATGATGAAATTGGTTTTCGATATATATTCCATTGTGTTCGGAATATAGGTATAACATATAGAACACTAAGCGACACACTTTATTTGGAGTTTGAAATTTTAACGGATGAATAGTGCCATGAAAATTTTCTACATAAGGGCCTTGACTTTCTTCCATTTGCAAGCCAAACCCTAGCTTTTTGGTTCATATGCCATTAACATATAACCATCCAATGGCCATCATCGATCGGAGCCTCTAGAAGTCGAACCAGCCCTCGACTTCAGCTAGGAAATGTAGATCATTTTGATACAAGGCAAACTACCGGTTGGACCGTCAACCGAAATCCCAAGGAAACGACAAAATGCCTCCGTTCGTGAGAAGTCGAGTGGGTTTTCGGGTTCGCTGGTTTGAGGCAGCACGTGCGTGGTGCATGCAAGAGCGGTGGCACTGGAGGTGGGCAAGGCGACATTGGCGAGGCGTAACGAAGGTGGTTGGGCGTCATTCTGGCAAGGCGTGATTGAAGAGAAATAAAAAAAGAGCGCACAGGGGCTTGGGAATTTCTTGAACAAGGAAGATGTAACGACCCGATATTTTCAACCATTCGCCTCCATTATAAGTGTATAGGTAGACACTCATGCCGGAATTGGATTGCTCAAATTACCGCGTTGTAAATAAAAATTTGGCAAATATCAGAATATACAGTAAATAAAAATCACAGATCACAGACACAGAGTATATAAAAATGTAGCGGAAGAAAAAGAGATAGTAGTTCATGAAGCTACTATATAAATATGAGATACATCAGAGTTAAATAAGATACAACAGAAGAGTAACTGGATACATCAGGTACAAATCAGATACATCACTGAACCACTGGATACTGAAACAAAATAGATGGCTGGATCTTCAAGGAAAGCTCCAACGCCGAAGGTGAATCTTGAATGCTAACTCAATCAATCTGACCCGAGCGTAAAGCAAAACACAAAACCCTCGAGTCAGGACATAAATACTTATAAATTGTAAACCAACTCAAGTGAACAGTAACAAAATGCATCAGTAACTTAAAGGATGCTTGGGACCGCCCATCCTCTAAGGATCCGTTAAACTATTTACTATGTAGTAATATACGCTACATACGGTAGTGTCTAATCAGTAAAGTATAATCATATAGAAAATAGCATTAAGGGGATGGTGAACCTTAACGCGGTCGGATCTTTAAAACCAAAATCGTAGTGGGCTCGATATAAGGATATGACACGGCACGCGAGGCAATGCCAGGGTGGATACACCGTTTGCACTCCCGGACCGGTGGTGACGGCAAGCCAGCAGCTTCCGCCCACCTCGAACAATACCCCCGAATCAAAGTGGCGCCACCGAATCGAATCACAACAGTAATAGAATGGTTTCCGATGGAGCATGCTCGATGAAAGGGTGCGACCCTTTGTGTAGCCCGGTATAGCTCCTGTTTTAGTCATATATGCCAACTCGTGGGAGTTGGGTCCACGTAATATACCTCGAGAACGTCGCCACCATCCTACTTCATTCTGGAATCTCCACCGCGTACACAGTTGTTAAAGTGGTTTTCGGTATTGGCTGGCTATAAGACAATATCCGATCCCGGTCTCTTTAACAACCAATCGTTATTATAACCCGTAGTTATAACTTTAAAACAATATTTTATACTTAAAAATAAGATATCTTTTTCAATCCAAATCTTTATCAAAATAAAGATTAAATCATTTCCAAAACCATTTCAATATATCATTGTAAAATATCTTTCAATTCAAATATTTATCAAAATAAATATCAAGTCATTTCTAACCATTTCAATATATTAAATTTTCATACCCTTTCAACACTACCTTTCAAATCATTTTAATATATCAAAATATCATAACCTTTCAAAGTTTCAGTTCCAAAATATCATATCTTTCAGAACTTCTTTTTAAATCATGTTAATATCAAAATGTTCTATCCTTCAAACTCCGTTTTCAAATCATTTAATATCAAAAATATCATATCTTTCAAAAGTTCATTTCAAATCATTTTATATATCAAAATATCATAACTTTTCGAAACCACATTTCAATCATTTAATATATCAAAATATCATATCTTTTCGAAACCACATTCATTTCAAATCATTATTCATTTTGTTCAATTTAAAATATCATTTCAATCCATATTTCAAAACAGTATATATTCCAAAAATCATTTTTAATCATTAAAATGAAGTTATTATGTTTAAAAATTAAATTATTAAATTTTCAAAATTTTCGACTTCCAAAGTTCTTTTATTCACTTAAGTTTATCAAAGCAGTGAAAATTCACTTTTCGTGGCATTCAGAAAATGCTACGGAAAAATACATTCAAACAGTTCAATTTAACAAAAGACAACATTTTAAAATGTTGTAATAGGGTTTACTTAAATTTCGAATAAACTTAGTTAAATTCAACAATTTATAGCACTTACAAAAATTGCTATAATAGCTTTTAATTCAACTTAGCTTTTTAGTTCATTATCATCGACTACAGCGTTAACAAATGCTGTAATATCATTTACATTGTAATTAATAGCATTTCAAAAATGCATTCAATTAACTTCAAATATTCAATAAAATTTCTCAACCAATTATATTTTTATTAAAAACATTTTTAACTTATAAAGTCATACATTTTCACATTTATAACATCATTTAATTTTCCTCAAGTTCATGATTTTACAGGGTTAAATTTCCATTCAAAAATCAAGGTTTAATAATAATCCACTTATTAAAATGCAATGTTCAATTTTAAAATCCATTACATTAACTTTCAACTTAACACTTAAGTTCAAATTCTCAAATATAACTTAGTTTTATTTTTATTTGCTTAACTAAAAGTTCACTTTACGTCAATTTCATAAATTTCCAATTCTAGTTATATTTCAAAGTTTCAACTTAAAATATTTATTCATTTCACATTTCAACTTTATTAAAAAATAATAAATATGATAAAAATCATTTTAAATTCATTTAAATTCAAATTATCATAAATTTATCATAATTTCATACTCAATTAAATTTCCAATTAAAATTAAATCAAAATTTCCAAAATAACTTACGTTCAAAATTTCTAACTTTTCATTAATTCATTTCACTTACAATTATTCAAAAAATCAATAATAATTTACAAAAACCCTTTTTTTTAAATTTAAAATCAAAATATTACAATAATTAAATTTCTAAAATATTTAAAATTTTAGAGAAACATATTTTAACTACGGGCCTGTATATAATTTTCTACGCTAGGTAAAGTGATACGGGTAATATATCATTTCAACCCGTAATTTACAAAGAAAATCCGGGTTTTATCATTTCAAACCCGCAATCTCAAGTTAAAATAAATTAAATAAAATAAATCAGGCCTATCATTTCAGCCCATAACATTTTTTTCTAACAGGGAACTTGCAGTGTAATCATATACAGGAATAATATAAACAAGGTCAATATCACAATATACAATCATATATCAGATGTCAGGTGAAAATTAAAAAGTTTAAACATGGTAATAACATGGCATAGCATATCATATGATCATCACTAATTTGCATAAACATTTATATTACTAAACACTTGTCATCAATTCACTTTCATAAGTATAAATGTCAGGGTGAGAAAGACTCGTCTTTTTCAAAGCTAGAGACCAAAACAACATACAAGCATGACTCCAAAGGCACGACAAGCACAATTGCACGACTTTTGATTTGAGTTGAAAGATAGCCAAGATATGATTTTGTATCAACAACCTAAAACAAAACAAACAAGACAATATATAAACATTCAACATAAAATAACATTGAGACAATTTTGAAATACAAAGCAAAATGAACAAGATAGATTGGACCTTGCTTCAACCACTTCAATGCTTGGCCTAAGGGACACTTATGCTTGGCTATAATGATGCTTTGGCTCAGGTATGACATCATATAGGTCAGGTTTAACATCATATAGGCAAGGCAACAAGTGGAGATGAAGGTGTAGTGGTGCAACATAAAGCATATATAGTGTCAAGGTTAAATAAGTTGAGTTTTTGTGACATTCTTGGCTCGGCCATGGGCATGTGGTGGCTTGGCCATGCTTGTACAGGTCTGGACAGTAGCTGGAGCAGCGGCCAAAGGTGGTGGAGTGGCTTGTGGTGGCGTCTAAGGGGTGGCCAAAGCAAGATATGGAGGGTAGGTGATGATATGTGTGGTCTAGGCAATGTTTTAAGGAGTTTTGTGGAAGTTTTGTGGTGCTAGCTTCAATGGATGGGCATGGCTTGGTCATGGTCTGATTTCCAGAGGGTGGTGGGTGATGTGGCAGAGGGTGGAGGTCAGGTCAGAGGTGGTGGAGGTGGCTATGGTGGTGGTTAAGGTGGTGGTTGAAGGAGATGAGGCAAAGGTGGTCAAACTAGCATTGTTCAAGGGCATTGTTGCATTTTTTTGGAGTTTTGGCACCATGGTGGGCTCGGCCTTGGTCAAGACCAGAGGGGTAGCTGGTGATGATGGCAGGGAAGAGGTGTAGGAGGTGGTGGTCGTGGCTATGGAGGAGAGGCCAAGCAATACACATGAGAAAACAAGGCAAAATATAAGAAAACAATGGAAAAAGAAGAGCAAAAAGAAGAGGAAAAGAGGAGCCATTAACAAACCTTTCTAGCCGTGAAAAATGAAGTGGAGAGGAATGTTTTCACGTGAAAATGAGGTAAGAAATGCACAGCTACAATAAAGAAAGGAACGGTCAAAGGAAATTAAATCTATTAATTGGAAAGGAAACGGAAGAAGAAACGTTAAAACGGTTTTACGTTTTCTTTGCTTTCAAACCTTTTAAACTTCCTATATATATTCATATACATCTTAAATAACTGAAAACACTTATAAATTTAGTTAGAATTCGAAAATATAACAGATAAAAAAATATTAATAATTAATTATTAATTAGATATGATTAAAATAAGAAAAATGGCACAGAAAATGAAAACTAGACTTAGGAATTAGAAATAACTTCAATACACTTTGGAAAAAAATTCTTAAATTTAAATACATGTAAAATGAATAAAATAAAGTAAAACACAGCAATAAAAGTGAATGTATAGAATAAATCAATAAATTTTAATTATATATAATTAAATTAAGAAAATGGCTTAAAATTGCAGACTAGGCTTTAAAAATTAGAAATAATTTCAAATGAACTTTAGAAAATCTTCATGGACTTGTAAAAATATTTATAACAAATAAAATAAAATGCATTCACAAAAAAAAAAATTATTAAGTAAAATTTATATGAAGAAAATAGCAGAAAATTATAAAACAACCTTTAAAAATAGAAAATAAATACAGTAAATTTTGGAAAAATTCTATTATCATTTAAAAATATTTAAAAGTCAAAATACACAAAATAAAACATATTATTACATATTAAAATAAAATATAACAAAGAAGAAGTAATTTATTCAATTTAAAATAGTCATTGTTAAATAACCCTATATATGCACAATATTGTAAAGGGTATAACTTTCACAATTTACATCCAATTTCAACGAAACGAAAAGTGGTGTTCTTAGAATTTTATGTACTTTCATAATAAAAGAAAAAAAATTTAAATTTCAAACTTTTAAAATTTTAAGTTAAAAGTCACAGTTTGACTGTTTTGACCAGAATCAACATTTCAAGCAAATATTTAACTTACACAGTTTGGAATTATAACTCATATAAAATCAAGATTTTATATTTAAAAAATAAAATTTTATCATTCAAATAAGTAAAAATAAGTTTTTAAACCAAAATTTTACATTAAAATAATTAAAATGTACAATAAAATAATTACAAAATATATGGTTGTTACAGAAGATAGGAGAAAGGTTGATTAAAATATAAGTTAATTATTTAGTTAATTAAATTTTAATTAATTATCGAATGTTAATTAATTCATAACTTTCTCATACGAGGTCGGATTCGAGCAAAACAAGTTGCGTAGAATTCATATCGAAGTCATCTACGACATGGAGTTGGACTCGAATTTGTTTGATGCTGCAAAAAATTTCAGTTTCAAATAAAGGTGATTGTTTCAAACCGCTCATGAACTACTAAAATATTCTGATGTTAGTTAAATTAAAATCATTAAGTGATTTATCTTTTCATTGACTGTTATTTGTTAATTTAACTGACAATTAAATTGGCATATGGTTTGAACTCAAAGGAATTTAAATTGACAGTTAAATCAGAATTGAAATTGAACAGCTAATTAAACATCCAATAATGATAACTAGTTAACTGCTAGTCAAAAACCCACAAGACTGCTTGTGAACAGAGGCATTTTGTCGTCGTCTTAGTTCATCGATCGATGATCCAACTAGTAGTTTGCCTCGTATCGACGTACTCTACATTTTCCTAGTTGAAGTCGAAGAATAATTCTGCCTCTAGAGGCTCTGATCGACGATGACCTTTGGATAGTTGTATGTTAATGGCAGCTGGAAACAAAATCTAGGGTTTGGTTTGCAAATGGAAGAAAGTTAAGGCCCTCATATAGAAAATTTTCACGGCACTATTCATTCGTTAAAATTTCTAACTACGAACGAAGCATGCCATCTGGGTTCTATATGTTATACCCATATTCGAACATAATGTAATATATATCGAAAGCCAATTCCATCATGTTCAGAAGATAGCTTTTCAAGATCAAATTTTTCTATATTTAAATTCCTTTATAAAATTCCTATGTGTTTCAAACTTCAACGACCAAACGATACGTTCAATCGTCGCGAAATACGACAACATGTAATAATTCACTATTACAGAATAGATGAAACCCGTTTCATCGAAATCCGAGACAGTGCCCAAAATCAATTAAAATGAAACTATTACAGATAGATGAAACTATTTTTACATGTTAATTAAAATGAGTAATTCCCAAAATCAATTTAATCACTTTTAAATCCAATTTTAAAAGTTCACTAACTCCATTCAAATTTAAATAGAATTTAAATCAATTTTTGAAATCGTTTTCATTCATATTGAATTTAAGATTCAATTATTAAACAGTTTTAAATATCAAATTTAAAGAATTAATTATAAAATAAATCACTATATTTGAAATATAAGTTATTTAACATATAAATTTCAACTTTTAACTATTTAAAACCGATTAAATATTTCAAATTCATGACTGAAATTATGGACCGTTACATTCTTCCCTCCTTAAAAGAATTTCGTCCCTAAAATCACCAAGTAAGAAAAATGCCACAAAACCTATTAAATTTTTAAAAACAATTAGTGGAAAATTTGTTATCGCATTTCTCAATCTTTAAATTCAAAATTAAATTTCCAAAAGCCAACTAATATGGTCTGTTCATTCATTCCAAGTTATATATCAAAATCAAATTTTAGTTACCAATTTTTTTTCGAAATTCTCAAAAAATTTCTAATGCCTTAAATTTACGAAAAAGTTCGCCAGCGTCTCCTTTGTGTGGTTCGAGCGTAGAAAATTGGAATATATATAATCACTAATATACATCTCATCTTTGAGGATGAGAAAAAAATTCAAACCAGTTAAAGTTGGAAACTGTTTATTTAAAGCGTTGATTTAAATGCGAATGTAGTTAAAATGAAGTTATAGCCTATGAGGAAATTCGAAATGATTTTCAAGTGAAAATGTCGTAAGAAGTAAATATGATGACTTTGAAATGAAGGATATTTAAGTGAATAATATGATATTTTGATATCAAATATGAATTGTTTTCGAAATGAAAAAGGAGCAACCGGTGTGTAAAATGACATTTGGTTGTTAAAGAGACCGGGGCCGATTATTTACTACAACAAAATGGGGCTTTCATAGCCTTTAGAAAATGCTATTATAACCTATCACAACGTTTCAAAAAATGCCGTGGAACCAAGGTTTCAAATATCGCTCATCTCGGACGAGATCTCGTTTTCAATCCTAAGCGATTCGACACAAGTTATTTCGGTATAATCTCGTTTGACACGTATCTCGGCCGATATTTTGATATCTCGCTTGATATCTCGGCCGAGGTTTAACTATGAGATATCGGCCGAGGTTGGAATTTTAAATAAATTAACTCTTTTCTATCCGGCAGCCCCATGGCTTAACCCAAATTTGAGCCTTTCTATTACACTTTATTATCATTTTTCTCAAATCTATGCCGTTCATTTTCCCTCTCTTATTTTTTGGCTACAGCAAACAAAAGGGGATAGAAAAGCTACGTTGATTTGGTAAGCAATTCGCATTTTGACTTCCATCCAAGTTTCTGTCTTTCTGATTTGAATAAAATTCGGATATGTTATTCTTCTTCTTCTTATTCTTCATCTAGTTCAATTTTTGTCCTAACCCTAATTATTTTTGCCGATTTAATTTTGGGTTTAATTGAACTGATTTATGCTTGTGCTTTTCTTTCAATGTCAAAATCTGTTTGAAACTCATTTGTACCATGTATGCTAGTTTTTACTTCTTGTTAGTTTGTTAATGTGCTTTTGTTTACTAACAGTTCAAAACAATTTATTTCTAGAATATTTTACTTTTAATGGTAGATTTTGTACTTGAAATTAGGAAATTATCATTGTTAACTTTACATTTTTAGTACATAGTTATAATTTGGAACATAATATTCTAGTTTAGATGTATATGCAATAACAGTACTAAAGTGTCTTCCTCTAAACAAATTTAGTAAGCATGCATCTCTCCTTTCTGCTAATGTATTTGAATTATAAACTAAAAGTTCTCTTTCTAGACTTCATTCAGTTTCATGCATATTAACAAACACTGTAGATTCTTGCGTTAGACTATTGATATATGCTTCTTGACATTTATAAAATAGTAATGATAATGTATCAATAAACTAATGATATCAAAAATATTTATGCAATTTATGTAAATTTTAGAATGAACTCATCGTCAGGAGCATCAAATGCTCCTACTGTAGCAGATACAAGTACTGTAATAAGAGGTGATGCTTTTTGGGTGCATGGAACAAAGATTAATGGTGGAAAGCGTTCCAAATGCCTCTTTTGCAGCAAAGAGCTTAGTGGAGGAATTACCCGATTAAAGCAACATCTTGTTGGCATACAAGGTGATTGTGAGCCATGTTTAAAAGTTTCAGCGGAGATTAAGCAAAAGGCAAAAGACTTAATAAACTCAATAAAGACAAAAAAGATACAAAAGAAGCCTCACGACAAGCTATCGTTAACAACGTATCAATTGGAATTCATGAAAGTAGAGACGAGCATCAATACTTTGATATTTCTAGAGGTAGTAGCTCAAATGCTAAAGGACCTATAGACATATTTGTATATCCTTCTCCCAGTGAAGTAGGAAAAGGTATGGTTCAATCAGATATTAATGTATTGAAAAAGAGAGGGAGAGATGAAGCTTGTGGTTATATTGCTAGGTTTCTTTTTGAAGCGGGTATAGCTTTTAATGTTGTTAATTTAACTTCATTTAAAGAAATGGTGCAAGCAATTGGTTTATATGGTGTTAATTTAAAACCATCATCAATGCATGAGATTAGTGAAAAAATTCTTCCACTTGAAAAGGATAAAATGGAGGAAAGTTTAAGATCATTTAAAGAAATTTGTAGAATTCAAGGTTGTAGCCTAATGACGGATGCTTGGACAGATCGTAGAGGAAGAAGCATCATGAATTTGGTGGTCAATTGCAATTCAAAAACTATTTTTATGAAGTCCAAGAATGCTTCAGCGGATATTCACAATGCTAGATATATTTGTGATTTTATCATAGATGATGTCAAAGAATTGGGTGAAGATAACGTTGTTCAAATTGTAACTGACAATGCATCTAATAATATGGCGGCTGCTAAATTATTATCTTTGGAATACCCAAGAATATTTTGGACAAGTTGCGCAACACATACTATAAATCTTATGTTGAAAGACATTGGATCAATTAAACCTGTTAGGAGTGCAATTGTAAATGCAAGGTGTGTAACTGTATACATTTATGGGCATACAATAATTCTTGACTATATGAGGAAATGTACAAATCAAAGTGAGTTAATAAGGCCTGAACTTACAAGGTTTGCAACATCATTTCTTTCTTTGCAAAGTCTATTTGAGAAGAAAAGAGATTTGAGGAAAATGGTTATATCAGAAGAATGGAGTTTATTGCCTCAAGCTGAATCAATAGAGCACAAACAAGTAATGGTATAGCTTATATACATACATACATACATTACATATATATGTGTGTGTGTGTGTGTGTGTGTGTGTGTGTGTTTATGCACTATTGAGTTATGTTTTGGTAGTAAATTGATTTATGATTTAATTAGACTTGTAATTTTGTACTTAGATGAGCATTAAAGTTACAGCAAGATTTTTTAACCACTGACTGTGAACTGTAAAATTGAACTATTTGAATTAATTATAAAATTGCAGGCTACAAGGATCATTGGTAGCTCCACATTTTGGGATCAAGTTGAGATTGCAGTTAGAGTTTTTGAACTATTAGTGAAAGTACTGCGACGAGTAGATGGTGACATACCTTCAATGGGATGGTTGTATGGCGATTTAGGATAATGCAAAAAATGAGATCGCGGAAGCACTTAATTTCAAAGAAAAAAAATATCAAGCAATTTGGGCTATAATTGACAAAAGATGGAGTAATAAACTAAAAAATGATTTGCATTTAACAGGATACTTTTTGAATCCCTTACAATATTATAGTAAAAGAGAACAAATTGAGGATAAACAAGAATTCATGGATGGATTCTCTTCTTGTCTTTTCAAGATGTACAAGAACGACGATATCATTCAAGACAATATCACTAGAGAGTTAGGTGTTTATCAAAATCAAGAAGGGACTTTTGGTACCGAGCCTGTTATACGACAAAGAAAAAGTACTACTTTCAATCCTGGTATAACACACTTTCTTAAATTAACTAGTTGTTTTTTTTAGTGCTTTCTATTGCTGGAATGATTTTTAGCATATCTTGCTTCTATTTTTTTAGTCACTTGGTGGAAACTGCATGGTGGATCAACACCGGATTTGAAGAAAATGGCTATTCGAGTTTTAAGTTTAACTACTAGTTCATCAGGATGCGAGAGAGCATGGAGCACATTTGAAATGGTATCATATACTCACTTACAAATATGTTTCAGACTTTGTTAATACTTAGTCAATAGCTACCGTTATATTTTGATTATAGTAAATAACCACTGTTATTTTTTTAACGCTGTTAATTTTCTCAGTGAATATGACCGTTCAAAATAACTAATATTCACCATTATCTTTTGGCTTCATTTTGCAAAGAGTATAGGGTTGTCAATAAACAAGAAGTTAATGACAATAAATTAGAAATTGATGAAACAATATTGTTAATGGCTACCGTTACTTGATATGCATGTATTATAATTTGGGCAACACAAAAAGAAGTTAATTTTGTCAATATAAGAATATAAATGCACGTATTCATAGCTACTGTTGTTTTCTTCATATAACAAAGAGGATTGGCTTGACAATAAATAGAAAGTTGTTGACAGTAAACAAAAAAACTGATGACATAAATAGTATTACTATTAATAGCTGTTATTAGTTAATGAATACATATAAGAATTTGGAGAGCAATATCTTTTAGGCAATCTAAGAAGAATAGAAATGCACGTATCTATGACTGCTGTTACTTTTTTTCATGTAACAAAGAATATTGGCTAAACAGTAAATAGAAAGTTATTGACAATAAATAAGAAATTTGAAGAATACGAATTCATTTCTGTTTTATTACAGTTATTTTTGAACATGCCCAAAGAAGTTAATGACCTTGTTAATACTTGGTTCACATGCACTTATATTCTAAAGAGAACATATTGCATTACTGTTAGATTGTAAGTTTATTCTAAAAAGAACAGATTGCAGGTTCACATGTAATTTAATACTTATTATAAACATGTTTTAGACCTTGTTAATACTTGGTCAACAGCTACTGTTATATTTTGATTATAGTAAATAACCATTGTTATTTTTTAATGCTGTTAATTTTCTCTAATGAATATTACAATTTATGGCTGCTGTTATTACTTGGTTCACACGCACTGTATCATGGCTGCTGTTACTTTTTTATGGCTGCTGTTACTTGGTTAATACTTGGCTCAGATGCACTTTTATTACTTGGTTCACATGCTCTGTAAATAACCTTGTTAATACTTGGTTCACATGCACTGTATTTATGGCTGCTGTTACTTTTTCTCATGTAACAAAGAGTATTGGATAGACAGTAAATAGGAAGTTATTGACAATAAACAAGAAATTTGAAGATTACAATTTCATTTCTGTTTTATTACTGTTATTTTTTAACATGTCCAAAGAAGTTTATGACAATAAATAAAACAATAAAGTTTGATTACTGTTAATTTTCTCTAATGAATATTACAATTTATGGTTGCTGTTACTTTTTCATGGCTGTTGTTACTTGGTTAATACTTGGTTCAGATGCACTGTTATTACTTGGTTCACCTGCACTGTAAATAACCTTGCGCTGTAAATAACCTTGTTAATGCTTGGTTCACATGCACTATATTTATGGCTGTTGTTACTTTTTTTCGTGTAACAAAGAGTATTGGATAGACAGTAAATAGGAAGTTATCGACAGTAAACAAGAAATTTGAAGATTACAATTTCATTTCTGTTTTATTACTGTTATTTTTTAACATGTCCAAAGAAGTTCATGACAATAAATAAAACAATAAAGTTTGATTACTATTTTTTAAATGACCATAAATATAATGTTGCTTATTGTTTTAGCCACTGGCATTATATAAAAGCACAGATTGCAAGTTTATTCTAAAAAGAACAGGTTGCAGGTTCACATGTAATTTAATACTTATTTAAGTAACAGTTTTATTTCATACAAGCTTGTGTATTCTTTATATATGATGCTTTGTCTAATTTTCTAAATGATTGCAGATTCATTCTAAAAAGAGAAATCGACTATGCACAGATAAACTAAGAGATTTAGCTTTTGTCAAATTTAACTCACAACTCAAATCAAAGTTTGGTACTAACATAAGAGTTGCTATCTTGGCACCTACCTATAATGAAGGAATGGTAGATGAGTGGATCGGTAATTCTAAAAGATTGAACCATGATGACATATTATCAGACGATGATGGGGATGAAGAAGTATTTCCAGGTGATGCTCTTTCATGGGCCAACATCACTAAAGCTATGGGCAGTGAGATGTATACAAGGTCTAAAAGAGCAAAGAAAAAGGGTAAAACATCTCGTAGAAAGGAAAAAGGGATACTAGTTGAAGTGGTTGATGTAAACATATTGGATGGAGATACTACCTCAACATCTGATTCAGAGTCCGAAAATGAATAAACTTTAACTTCTACTTGTATAGAAGCTTTTGTAGCTAAAATATTACTTTGGCTTCCACTTATTTAGAAGCTTTTGTAACTACGATATAACTTTGATTTCTACTTATTTAGAAGCTTTAGTAAGTAAAGTATAATTTTACCTTCTACTTGGTTAGAAGCTTTTGTAACTAAAATCTAAGTTATAACTTGTGGAAAACATGGTCTTGGTTTAGTCGACTATCATTGTCGTATACATGTGTTTTTTTAACATATTGTCTAAATATTTGTTCATTTGTTTATATTTACATCTAGTCATTTTTCTACCTAATAATATATGATGTAACTTGCTTTGTGATGGTTTGTTTAATATATATTCTATCACATATGATATCACATTGAACATTATTTATAAATCTTGATTATTTATTTTCAATAATATGAGTGAGTTCTTTCGATACTAAACTGCTAACGATAAGCATGTTGTATATTCAAAGTAAATGAGTAGTTTAGATAGTGACTATTATTTATAAATTTTGATGTATGAAAACCAATTTTCAATATGATATATACTCCGAGATAGCTTCGAAATAAGTTTTAAGAACCGAGATGTAAATCCGATATGGACGACCGAGATGCACTCATCTCATCCGAGATCTCATCCGATACGAGATAAACTCTTTAAATTCTTCGAGACGAGACGTGACCGAAATTCGAGATTTAAAACCTTGCGTGGAACGACATGCCATATTAGACCTTCAGCTTTAAATAGCAGAAATAAAAACGCTATGAAAGATATCCTATAGTTACTTTCTATGGCGTTTGTCCTGCATATTTCTATAGTGTTTTCTTTTCATGTTTTATAACGTTTATCATGATATTTCTATAGCATTTGTTAGAATATTTTATAGCGTTTATTTAGTTATATTATAGCGTTTTATATGCATATTTCTTATATATCCATTGTCAGCTTCTAAGGATTTTGTAACTGATAGCGTTTATGAAGTGCTATCACATGTAATATTAATTTATATATTCTATTTGTCATCGTTCATGCTTTTTCATATATTATGTATATGTATATATTTATATTCCTTCATATACACACACACACACACACATATATATATACATATATATACATATAATATCCATTTCGCCATTTCTTATCTGCATATAAATATAACATATTTTCATAGATAACAAATATGTAAATTACAACATAAAATTTCATACATAGTATTCAAACAACTTTTTACATATCCAAACTTAGTATTTCATACATATCATTCAAATAACTTTTCACATATCCAAACTTAGTATTTCATACATATCATTTTATCAACTTTTCCGTGTCCATACATAATATGTCCTACATATTTGCATCAACAAGTTACTTACAAAGCAGTTAAATGGTTGATTTAATCTTGCTTTTCTTTTGGTATTTTCTCCAACATCAACAATATTGGTCCTCTTAATGTCAAATAAGCACTCAAGGTGTTAGTAATTGTTATGTCATATATTCACAAAGTAAAAGGTCCCAAAGGAACGAAAAAAAATATGTAGCTAGGACTTAAAATATGATGCATTCAACATGGTTGCAGGCCAACATTGTTGTTACTTATGTAAAGGCAGTGATGTGAACAATTTCATTGGCAGCGTATCATTTGGTCTTTTAGCGTCAAGGAGTCATTGAAAAAAATATTAAGATAATTGTTAGAGAGATTATTTTTAGTTCAAAGGCACAACCAAATTCCAGGAATATGATAGATTAATAGTGTGCATTTTAGTAGTAATACTTGCATGATATTATTTATACACATGCGTGAATTCTTCATACTTATTCGTGCATCAATTTCACTATGAATTTAAATTGCACGTATTACACCATTGTCCTCATGCATGCATACATGTCATGAAACTGATAGTTGGATGAAAACTTACATAAATTGCACATTTCCAAAGGTTCTAGAACAAAAACAAATATGGATTTACCACCATACAATGAGGGATACAATTTAATTCTACATAATTGACCTGAATAGGAGATTCCAAGTAATCATATGTTTATAACAATGTCATTGTAGATGCAAACTTAGAGCATCTCCGATAGTAACCGGTTCTGGAAGAACATTTAGGTCGGGAGTACACACTTATTTAATAAGTGTCCGACTTCATGTCCTTATTTAATAAGCGTCTACTTATTGGGCATTTTAGCAAAAGTCAATATCAATATTAAAGGTTAAAAGAATTGGAAACGTACCAAAATGTATTATCTATTTCACACAGACTAAACGACCAACGACTCACAATTGTGGAAATCATATTATTTCTATTTGAAATTGTTTTCTTTTTTAATAGTTATCAAACATCCCACCTAACCCATTAGTGTAATAGTGTAGCGTAAGCCACCCTTCTATATAAATGTACAACCATTATCACTCCAATGTGCAACTATAAATTGAAAAGAATTAGCCAATTAGTGTAATAGTGTTAGTATGATATTAGATCTCCATCTGCCACCATATTGTATTTTTATCAACTTCAGTTTACATCATATGTATCTACCCTGTAGCATCTTGGCCACACAACAAACAACCGAAATTTCAAGCTAGTTTAAATCTAACCAGAAAGGCTGAAACCCATGTCATCATCACTCTCTTTTTTGGGCTCCTCTTGAAAAGCAAGTAAATTCACAAACCCATTTAGTCAGTAGCATTCAAAGTTTAACCCATTTAGTCTGTGGCATTCAAAGATTAGAGAGGTGCCTCAATACATTACCACCACTACTAGTTACAACAATTACTATTACTGTTTGTCAAGACAACACACACACATGTGTGTGTAATTTACATTTATAATTTATATGATTATGAGTATATGTGTAGATGTATGATATAATTTATCTATATCATTTATATAATGTTTATTTGTTATATATAACATTTTATTAGTTCTTATACTTTACATATATATATTATAATATATAAATATACACACATTATATAGTTTATTATATAATAATTCATATATAATTTACATTAATTGATACGCATAATTCTATAGTATAGTAGCATGCTCTGGTTAAGTTTATCAAGATTGTTTATCAACTACTGCTATTATTATTACTAAATAATTTATGTAGCATACATATACAAAAAAAAACAAATTTAAACCAATAGTTTATACGATATGGATGTGTTTTTATTTGTGTCTGTGTAATTTGTATTTATTTATATACTTATTTCTTGTTATATATATTATAACTTATTATATATTAAATCGTATATAATACATTTTCATGCTATAATTTAATAAGCTTATCAAGATATTACAATTATTGTTATTTATATTAATTTATACGTAATTCACTTGAATATTATTTAATTAGTCTCATATTGTTTTATATAGAATTTACTTAAAATTCCCAATGATAAGTGTATCCCTGTGGAAATCCGTTTTATTACATCACTCATAGTCCAATTTTGCACCTATTCATATATAAATCCAGAAATTCTCCAAATTTGCAAGTCAAAGGTCACTATTTTTCCTCTCTCATATGCATAAGTTTATGCATCTTATTTATACGCAGTCTAATAAACATCAAACTCATGTTTTAATATATGGTGATCAAGCTGCTGCTCATATCCCTTCCACGACCGCAACTCTTCATGGTACAGTCCAGACAGATCTAACTTCAATAAAAATTGCATTACGTGGTTTGCCCTCTACTTCTCATTGACTTGCCCAAGCAGCTCCTACTCAAATTCAAACCGCTTCAGTACATGTTGCCCCTCAATCTTATATTGCTTCTCCTGACGCATAAATGGACCTACAACATGCTTGTGTTTGTATGACTATCCAACATAATGCCATACTACATGCACATGCTCAATCATATGTTGTCCTTCCCTATTGTATACTAAATGCCGAAGCTCATCAGGTTGTCTCTCAATCACTACAAAGCTCATGCCTACCAATATTTCATGGCTCTAGCTCCTAATGCTCATGATCAATCAGCTGCAATTCACCACTACCAACTGCGGTTATTTTTACCCAAGTTGATGTGCATCTTGAAGCCCAATTGATAATTCATCATGGCCAACCTGATGTAGTTAGTGACACTTAATGATTTCATTGTTCATTCTCCATTGTAACAAGATTCTATTCACTGTGCTAAAACCAATGCCATCCCAGGCTTTTTGTCTTGATAATTTTTTTTTTCATTGGTCTTATTTTTTTAACTAAATCAAACCAACGATTTAAATTTTCTATTATAACATATTGCCCCAGTTTGTCAAGAATGTCCCTCATGTGACGAGTTCTTGTAAATTCACTTCAGCAAGACATGAATGAAATGAATAAGAAACTTATTTAATGAATTTTTTTGAATTTCCCAATAAAATATGTTGCTCAAGTTTTTAGGGACTCCAAATTAGTGACTTAGTTTCACCTAGTCGTTTATTGTCTTATTGTTTTAAATTTTGCTTTCAAATTCCAAAAAAATAAATATTTAACAATATTGTTTCACCCACTAAAAGAAACAACTGATGTAAATAGCTTAAAAACGACAAGTTGGTCCCTTTCTTATTTTAAGTTTTAACAAATAGAACGCATATTTCTTGCAAATACAGAAAAAGATAAGGAAAAAATAACAAACTAAAAAGGATTACGCCAGTGCAAGAAAAAGACCACAACTGCTACAGAAAACGAAAACTAGGATAAGTAAACATAGAGTACTTTTTGTTTTATAAATAAAATTCAGATATAATACCATCTTTTACCGTATGTAAGCTTGATTAAAATTTTTAAGTATTGTTTCTATTTATGGAACAAAGTAAAGAGAGAGAAAGGGGAAAAAAGCAAATCAACCAAAGGGTATGAAGATAAGAACCTATGACAGATATCTCAATAAGTAGTTCAACTCATCATGATCCATTTGTTATGGAATTGATACGTCCAAGTAAAACTAGGCATTAAAACAACATGTAATTGGGCCATTATAATTTCATAATGTACATGCACATATGTGCAGTTTACATTTACCTATAAGCTACGTTATTTCAATCAATCAATGTGCTACTTTGATTTCCATCATTCACTCATCACATCATTTTGGGTTCTAAAATATTAAATTTCAACATTTGTTCGTATCATTCACTTATCACAACGAGAAAGTACAATTATAAATGACATAATTCTAAAAATATCCCTTATTATTGTTCACATTTGTTTTGATAAAAAATTAGATTATTAAAAGGATTATTATTATATACGTTAGCAAAAAAAATGTGTGTTATATATTTATAGTCTTTGATTAATTGTAAGTTTTATGTATTACTCAGAAATTTATAATAACTAAGCAATAACTACTTACCTCTCAACGTTTACTCGAAAACTTACGCCTCAACTTCTTAAGGCTTACACCATGCCTCGCTTTTTAAAAATTTAATGGGAAGTTATCGCTAGTTGTATGAGTTTTTATCTTGTCTCATGCAATTTCATTGAATAATATTTCAAACCTAATTAAAATATTGTTCAATGTATGGAGCGATTGAAGAACCAATATAAATTATTTAGACTTGAAATAACCAAAAAAAACAAGATATGATCCATTCATATTAATAATTATTATATTTGCTAAAATAATTTTTTTATGGAGTGGTCCTCTAGATTAAGATTGCACTCATTATTTTACTAATATAAAAAATTAGAGACCATCAACAAGTCTCATGGGTAATGTTACATAATTAGTCGACATTGTAATTAAATCACTAGTTCATCACCTAGATGATCAACAAAAATGGAAGAAACTGAAACTAAATTGTCTTATGGCATACAAAGATCGATAGAATATCTAAAAATACTACATTAGTTGTGGTATAAAGTAAAACTGTTGCTGCAACTTACCACTTTTTATGCTAAGCCATTATTTGCATAGACCTGAGCCGGTTTATATACTGCCAGGCGAGCAATTGCTATAATGAGTTGAAGACTGTCTGATATGCTAATGGTGTACCACAATACTTTGTAATGTTAAGGAAGTCCACTCGAGTTAGTGCATAGAGCTGAAAGCAAAACTAAAACTAGGACTGATGCAAACAAGAGGCTGGTGGATAAAACTGGATCTGATGAAAATGCGAAGAATTACCGAAGCCTATATACATGTACAACATTTGTATTGATAAGACTACTATAGTGATGAATAAAATTGAAGTGGGATGCACTGTAATTGGGACTGCTACCAAGCTGATGTAGTGATGCACTGGGTAACTGCATTTAATATTGTTTTGCCTGTGCACATTCTAGGCTGCTACGGTGATACATATATATGAAGTGGACTGAAGTGCATCGAAGATGTTAATGCGCAGGCAAGACAAAGGCTAAAAGAAGTAATGCATGGTCACTCTGCACATACACATGGCTTAACCAAAACTGATCTAATGAGACATGTGAATTGCATATGCTAAAAGGGCACTGTCATAATTAATATTAGACTCATTCGAGAAGCAGATAAGCTTAGCAACAAATGAATATAGCAACCAAAAGTATAGATGAACAATATAGAAGTATCAGCATAATTGGATCGATTGAGTGAAGAGTTTCTGAGCGGTTGCTGAGCTGAATCAAGACCGAGAAGTTACTGATTGGTTGATTACAGTATTGTTGGGCAACAAGTACAGATCCTGAGCCGTGAAGTTTTTGAATTAAAGCTGGCTAGTTTCGTGATATGCTGGAGAGGGAAAATGCACATGACATGCTACGAAATATCCATAAATTCTGACCGAATAGAACAGATGTAATAATTCCCGGAAAAATCTCATGTAAGTGGTAGGAGTAATATGCTAGGATAACTTCATGATTCTAGATAAATTATTAGAGCGAGAGTGTAATTACTGGAGAATATTCCAGCAATGAAGCCAATAGCCAGTAGAAGCTCGAATCGATAGAGTGAAAAGTAATCATCCAATTTTATGGACCATTGCAAGAGTGGAGGGGGCTCTAAATAGGAAAGAGGTAGAAAATCTTCATTGGGAGAAAGAGTTTTGTGCGTAGCCTTTTGTGCATTGTATTCCCTTTGGAATTCCTCCTATTTGTCCCATGAAGCAGAAATCAAAGGCGTGTTGCGTTAAGAAGCTTGGGAGCAAAGGACATGTTGGAATTCCTAGTGTAAATGAAATACACATGTCCCACATCGTCAAATTTGCAAAGCCGTTCCAAATATTTTGGCTTTGCAATGAAGAAGTTGGGGCCTAGAGGCATCCAAATGAATGATTCGTTGTGAGGAGGGAGATCATGCATCTCCATCACACGCGCGCGCCGTCGCCGTCCGACCGGATTTGGGTTTGTATTTGGGTCTAATATGATACTCGTATTTTTACTCGACCGGGCTTTTTAACAGTTGCAGGCTATACGAACGGACGCGGAGAGCGGGATGAATAGACGCGAACATTAGCGGGTGCGACCCCTTAGAAGCAAACAGACGCGAGCCGATTGAAGCGGACGCGGGCGAACAGATGCGACCCGACTGTAGAGGTGCAGGCGGTACAAGCGGGGGCGAAACAGTACCGTTGGACGCAAGCAGATGCGACCAGTAGCAGGAGGATGCGACCCGTTAACAAACAGCGGCGACCAGAAGGCAAACGGGTGCGACCCGTCAAGCGGACGCGACTGTTTGAAGGGATGCGGACGAAATTATAAATAGGAGAGAATACTGATCACATTCTCATCCAATTCCAATCTGATTTCTTCTGCTTCTTTGCTCTACTGCTCTATATTTCATACATATCACAGAGTTGACATACTCATTATAATCTCGTGCAGATTACGTTGTTGTATCTTGGAAGAGTTTTGAAATAAAATTCTTAAGGAAATTGTTACGACAAGGCTCAGACAGAATTTCCTTTATATACTGGTTAGATTCACTGTAATCTTTCTCGTTTATAAGTTGTACTATTTCTTACAATAGTATAACGTTGTTGTTGTAATTTATTTACAACGTAACTTATTGTTACATTTATCTAATACAGAATTCCAGCGTAGTGGAATTCTAATTAATAAACTTGTGCGACGAGTTTATTGTAGCGTGCTATCTGTTTTAGTACACTAGACATATAACATCTTAAGAATTTTACTGTTTTACACTAAAACAGAGATGTTAACAGTGGACAACATGAAAATGGATAAGTCCAACTTTTCGGCGGTTATTTCTGAATGCAATTTGATTCAGAACTCTAACCAATGGTGGGTTGACACAGGAGCTACTCGTCATGTTTGCTCTGAAAAATCCATGTTTTCAACATACCAGAAATTCGATCAGAAAGAAAGAATCTACATGGGTAATTCTGCAGTTTCCATGATCGAAGGCAGTGGCACAGTTATCCTCAAGTTCACTTCTGGAAAAACTGTCAAATTGAATGACGTGCTTCACGTTCCATACATACGCAAGAATCTCATCTCTGGTGCAGTCCTATCAAAGAAGGGATTCAAGATGGTGTTTGAGTCAGACAAGATGGTTCTGTCCAAAGCTGGAATGTATATCGGAAGGGGATATTTATGTGATGGCCTATTTAAGGCAAACGTAGCCGTTACCAAATCTATGTATTCTGATTGTGCTATTAATAAAAATGAAGTCTCTTACTTGCTTGAGCACGAAATTTTACTATGCCACGATAGATTGGGACACGTAAACTTCCGAAAAATAAAGAAATTATCAAACTTGGGATTGATTCCAAATTTCCAAGTAGATAAGAACTACAAAAGTGAGACATGTGTAGAAGCAAAAATGGTCAAACAACCATTTAAATCTGTTGACAGAAGCACCGAACCATTAGGTTTGGTACATACAGATTTATGTGATTTTAAATTACTACCTACAAGAGGTGGGAAAAAGTATTTTATTACTTTTATTGACGATTATACGCGATATTGCTATGTATATCTTTTAAATAGTAAGGATGAAGAAATAACCGCGTTTATAAAATACAAGGCTGAGGTAGAAAACCAGTTGAATAAAAAGATCAAGATATTGAGATCTGATCGAGGTGGAGAATATGAATCACCATTTGAACAGTTCTGTGCCAAAAATGGTATAATTCATCAAACAACAGCTCCATATTCACCACAACAAAATGGTGTAGCCGAGAGGAAGAATAGAACGTTAAAAGACATGATTACTGCCATGCTTTTAACTTCTGGTCTACCGACGAACTTGTGGGGGGAAGCCTTAAATATGTCTAATCACATATTAAACAAAGTTCCTCACAATAAAACGGGAAGAATTCCATATGAGATATGGGAAGGACACAAACCAAGCTTTAAATACCTCAAAGTGTGGAGGTGCTTGGCAAAAGTTCCAGTTCCGCCTCCCAAGAGAGTCAAACTTGGACCAAAAACAGTTGATTGTTATTATCTTGGGCCAGCCCAAAATAGTAGTGCCTACAAATTTTTGGTATTCAAGTCCGATATAACTGATATTCATTTAAATACAATATGGAATCAAGAGATGCCTCATTCTTTGAAGATGTGTTTCCGCACAAAAGGAATGAAGGAAATAATGTCCCAAAAAGGACAAGGGAAGAATCAAACGATTCGCATGAAGGTGAAACTCATCATGAAATTGAGGATGCTGAACCAAGAAGAAGCGTAAGGGCTAGAACTTCCAAAACATTTGGTTCGGACTTTTTTACATATGTATTAGAGCACGAACCTCAAACGTACGAGGAAGCAATGTTATCTTCTGAATCTTCATGTTGGAAAGAAGCAATCCAAAGTGAGATTGATTCAATTCTAAGTAATATAACTTGGAAAATTATTGATATTCCACCAGGAATAAAACCAATTGGCTGCAAATGGATTTTCAAGAAGAAAATGAAAGCAGATGGCTCTATCGACAAGTATAAAGCCATATTAGTAGCCAAAGGATATCGTCAAAAAGAAGAAGTAGACTTCTTTGATACATATTCGCTGGTAACACGAATAGCCTCTATAAGAATGTTAATAGCAATTGCATCCATCTATAATCTAGAGATTCATCAAATGGATGTAAAAACAGCATTCTTAAATGGAAATCTCGATGAGGAGATTTACATGGAGCAACCTGAGGGATTTATTTCCAAAGGAAATGAAAACAAAGTCTGTAGATTAGTCAAATCATTATACGGACTAAAACAAACTCCAAAGCAATGGCATGCAAAATTTGATAGTGTCATGATGAGAAATGGTTTTGTATAAATGAATGTGACAAATGTGTTTATTATAAACAACTTGGACAATCATATGTGATGATTTGTCTATATGTGGACGATATGCTAATATTCGGTCCAAATACTCAGGTAATTGAGACCATAAAGAAGATGTTAATCAACAATTTTGATATGAAAGACTTAGGAGTTGCGGACGTTATTTTGGAAATCAAAATAATAAGAACACCTAATGGAATTGAACTATCTCAGTCACACTATGTAGACAAAGTGATTGAAAAATTCCAAGAGTATGAAATTAAAGGAGTGAGGACACCTTTGAATCCATCGGAAGTACTGCATAAAAACACCGATGAGAGTGTAATGCAACTGGAATACTCTCGTGTAATAGGATGCTTAATGTATCTGATGAATTGCACCAGACCAGATATTGCTTACGCGGTAAGTCGACTAAGCAGGTATACAAGTAATACAGAGAAGGAACACTGGAAAGCACTAATGAGAGTGTTGGGATATTTAAAGAATACCACTAATTTTTCCTTACATTATGGAAAATACACTGCCGTCTTAGAAGGATATAGTGATGCAAACTGGATTGCAGATTCAGAGGAATCAAAATCCACAAGTGGTTATGTCTTTACCCTTGCAGGAGCAGCAGTGTCATGGAAATCTACTAAACAAACATGCATAGCTCGATCCACCATAGAATCTGAGTTTATCGCGTTAGATAAAGCGGGCGAAGAGGCAGAATGGCTTCGTCAATTCTTAGAAGATATTCCATTTTGGCCAAAACCTGTGACGGCCATATGTATTCACTGCGATAATCAAGCAGCGCTAAGTAGAGCGAAAAACCTTGTGTATAATGGCAAATCACGACACATACGTCGTCGCCATAACACAGTTAGGCAGTTACTCTCTAATGAAACTATTTCCATAGATTATGTGAGAACAAATGATAACCTAGCGGATCCATTTACTAAAGGTTTATCAAGAGAGAAAATTGACTGCGCATCGAGGGGAATGGGTTTAAAAGCCTAAACCAACAAGAGTTACCTTATACGGAAACCTATCTTAGCGACTGGAGATCCCACGGACTAGGATCAATAGGCAAACCAGTTATGAGTAAGTCAAGAAGTAATGCATTTGTCTGGACTTGGTCCTACTCCATTCCTATGGTGCAAATATAATGCATGCCTACAGAAGTTTTAAAGGTTAAGACTATATTTTTTAATGATGACCGTATCTTGGAAATAACAAGTAGGGTATATGTAGGATACTCTTAATGGTTGCGATAACCTGTGTCAGTGTGAGCTGGGTCGGCTCTATGAGAATATTAAAAGGCTTTTATTCTCTAAAAACACTCGCAGAACCAAAAATATTGTTCAGGACCAAAATGAACACAACCAAGAGATTGGATGAGAAGGGAATCAATGCTTCGTAAAGCTTATTGTCTGGATGTACAATAAAGGCCGACGGTTTAAGATGAAATAATTCACCGATTAGCCAAGTAGATCCGATAAGTTTTAACTAGGGAAAGTTCAAAGTGAAATATCTACTTATCCACGATAAAGCATTATTCCATATGTACTCTGTGATATTTCGCTTTGTGTGGGGGAAAAGTATATTATCATTTATGTGGGGGATTGTTGGAATTCCTAGTGTAAATGAAATACACTTGTCCCACATCGCCAAATTTGCAAAGCCATTCCAAGATATATATGGCTTTGCAATGAAGGTGTTGGGGCCTAGGGGCACCCAAATGAATGCTTCGTTGTGAGGAGGGAGATCATGCATCTCCATCACACACGCGCGCCGCCACCGTCCGTCCGACCGAACCGAACCGGGCCGGCTTTGGGTTTGGGTCTAATATGATACTCGTATTTTTACTGCAACTGGACCGGGCTTTTTAACAGCTGCAGGCTATACGAACGGACGAGGATTGCTGAGGAGGTGCGACTTCTGAAGCGAACGGGTTGAATAGACGCGAACATTAGCGGGTGCGACCCGCTGGAAGCAAACAGGCGCGAGCCGATAGATGCGGACGCGGGCAAACAGATGCGACCCGACTGTAGAGGTGCAGGCGGTACAAGCGGGTGCGAAACAGTACCGTTGGACGCAAGCAGATGCGACCAGTAGCAGGCGGGTGCGACCGTTAACAAACAGCAGCGACCAAAAGGCAAACGGGTGCGACCCGTCAAGCGGACGCGACTGTTTGAAGGGATGCGGACGAAATTATAAATAGGAGAGAATACTGATCACATTCTCATCCAATTCCAATCTGATTTCTTCTGCTTCTTTGCTCTACTGCTCTATATTCCATACATATCACAGAGTTGACATACTCATTACGATCTCGTGCAGATTATGTTGTTGTATCTTGGGAGAGTTTCGAAATAAAATTCTTAAGGAAATTGTTACGACAAGCCTCAGACGGAATTTCCTTTATATACTGGTTAGATTCACTGTAATCTTTCCCGTTTATAAGTTGTACTATTTCTTACAATAGTATAACGTTGTTGTTGTTATTTATTTACAACGTAACTTATTGTTACATTTATCTAATACAGAATTCCAGCGTAGTGGAATTCTAATTAATAAACTTGTGCGACGAGTTTATTGTAGCGTGCTATCTGTTTTAGTACACTAGACATATAACATCTTAAGAATTTTACTGTTTTACACTAAAACAGAGATGTTAACAGTTGACAACATGAAAATGGATAAGTCCAACTTTTCAGTGGTTATTTCTGAATGCAATTTGATTCAGAACTCTAACCAATGGTGGGTTGACACAGGAGCTACTCGTCATGTTTGCTCTGAAAAATCCATGTTTTCAACATACCAGAAATTCGATCAGAAAGAAAGACTCTACATGGGTAATTCTGCAGTTTCCATCATCGAAGGCAGTGGCACAGTTATCCTCAAGTTCACTTCTGGAAAAACTGTCAAATTGAATGACGTGCTTCACGTTCCAGACATATGGAAAGCACTAATGTCTTTACCCTTGCAGGAGCAGCAGTGTCATGGAAATCTACTAAACAAACATGCATAGCTCGATCCACCATAGAATCTGAGTTTATCGCGTTAGATAAAGCGGGCGAAGAGGCAGAATGGCTTCGTCAATTCTTAGAAGATATTCCATTTTGGCCAAAACCTGTGACGGCCATATGTATTCACTGCGATAATCAAGCAGCGCTAAGTAGAGCGAAAAACCTTGTGTATAATGGCAAATCGCGACACATACGTCGTCGCCATAACAAAGTTAGGCAGTTACTCTCTCTAATGAAACTATTTCCATAGATTATGTGAGAACAAATAATAACCTAGCGGATCCATTTACTAAAGGTTTATCAAGAGAGAAAATTGACTGCGTATCGAGGGGAATGGGTTTAAAAGCCTAAACCAACAAGAGTTACCTTATACGGAAACCTATCCTAGCGACTGGAGATCCCACGGACTAGGATCAATAGGCAAACCAGTTATGAGTAAGTCAAGAAGTAATGCATTTGTCTGCATTTGGTCCTACTCCATTCCTATGGTGCAAAATATAATGCATGCCTACAGAAGTTTTAAAGGTTAAGACTATGTTTTTTAATAATGACCATATCTTGGAAATAACAAGTGGGGTATATGTAGGATACTCTTAATGGTTGCGATCACCTATGTCAGTGTGAGCTGGGTCGTCTCTATGAGAATATTAAAAGGCTTTTATTCTCTAAAAACACTCGCAGAACCAAAAATATTGTTCAGGACCAAAATGAACACAACCAAGAGATTGGATGAGAAGGGAATCAATGCTTCGTAAAGCTTATTGTCTGGATATACAACAAAGGCCGACGGTTCAAGATGAAATAATTCACCGATTAGCCAAGTAGATCCGATAAGTTTTAACTAGGGAAAGTTCAAAGTAAAATATCTACTTATCCACGATAAAGCATTATTCCATATGTACTCTGTGATATTTCGCTTTGTGTGGGGGAAAAGTATATTATCATTTATGTGGGGGATTTTTGGAATTCCTAGCGTAAATGAAATACACTTGTCCCACATCGCCAAATTTGCAAAGCCATTCCAAGATATATATGGCTTTGCAATGAAGGTGTTGGGGCCTAGGGGCACCCAAATGAATGCTTCGTTGTGAGGAGGGAGATCATGCATCTCCATCACACACGCGCGCGCGCCGCCGCCGTCCGTCCGACCGAACCGAACCGGGCCGGGTTTGGGTTTGGGTCTAATATGATACTTGTATTTTACTGCAACTGGACCGGGATTTTTAACAGTTGCAGGCTATACGAACGGACGCGGATTGCTGAGGAGGTGCGACTTCTGAAGCGAGCGGGTTGAATAGACGCAAACATTAGCGGGTGCGACCCGTTAGAAGCAAACAGGCGCGAGCCGATTGAAGCGGACGTGGGAGAACAGATGCGACCCGACTGTAGAGGTGCAGGCGGTACAAGCGGGTGCGAAACAGTACCGTTGGACGCAAGCAGATGCGACCAGTAGCAGGCGGGTGCGACCCGTTAACAAACAGCAGCGACCAAAAGGCAAACGGGTGCGACCCGTCAAGCGGACGCGACTGTTTGAAGGGATGCGGACGAAATTATAAGTAGGAGAGAATACTGATCACATTCTCATCCAATTCCAATCTGATTTCTTCTGCTTCTTTGCTCTACTGCTTTATATTCCATACATATCACAGAGTTGACATACTCATTACAATCTCGTACAGATTACGTTGTTGTATCTTGGGAGAGTTTTGAAATAAAATTCTTAAGGAAATTGTTACGACAAGCCTCAGACGGAATTTCCTTTATATACTGGTTAGATTCACTGTAATTTTTCCCGTTTATAAGTTGTACTATTTCTTACAATAGTATAACGTTGTTGTTGTAATTTATTTACAACGTAACTTATTGTTACATTTATCTAATACAGAATTCCAGCGTAGTGGAATTCTAATTAATAAACTTGTGCGACGAGTTTATTGTAGCGTGCTATCTGTTTTAGTACACTAGACATATAACATCTTAAGAATTTTACTGTTTTACACTAAAACAGAGATGTTAACAGTTGACAACATGAAAATGGATAAGTCGAACTTTTCAGCGGTTATTTCTGAATGCAATTTGATTCATAACTCTAACCAATGGTGGGTTGACATAGGAGCTACTCGTCATGTTTGCTCTGAAAAATCTATGTTTTCAACATACCAGAAATTCGATCAGAAAGAAAGACTCTACATGGGTAATTCTGCAGTTTCCATGATCGAAGGCAGTGGCACAGTTATCCTCAAGTTCACTTCTGGAAAAACTGTCAAATTGAATGACGTGCTTCACGTTCCAGACATACGCAAGAATCTCATCTCTGGTGCAGTCCTATCAAAGAAGGGATTCAAGATGGTGTTTGAGTCACACAAGATGGTTCTGTCCAAAGCTGGAATGTATATCGGAAGGGGATATTTATGTGATGGCCTATTTAAGGCAAATGTAGCCGTTACCAAATCTATGTATTCTGATTGTGCTATTAATAAAAATGAAGTCTCTTACTTGCTTGAGCACGAAATTTTACTATGGCACAATAGATTGGGACACGTAAACTTCCGAAAAATGAAGAAATTATCAAACTTGGGATTGATTCCAAATTTCCAAGTAGATAAGAACTACAAATGTGAGACATGTGTAGAAGCAAAAATGGTCAAACAACCATTTAAATCTGTTGACAGAAGCACCGAACCATTAGGTTTGGTACATACAGATTTATGTGATTTTAAATCACTACCTACAAGAGGTGGGAAAAAGTATTTTATTACTTTTATTGACGATTATACGCGATATTGCTATGTATATCTTTTAAATAGTAAGGATGAAGCAATAACCGCGTTTATAAAATACAAGGCTGAGGTAGAAAACCAGTTAAATAAAAAGATCAAGATATTGAGATCTGATCGAGGTGGAGAATATGAATCACCATTTGAACAGTTCTGTGCCAAAAATGGTATAATTGATCAAACAACAGCTCCATATTCACCACAACAAAATGGTGTAGCCGAGAGGAAGAATAGAACGTTAAAAGACATGATTACTGCCATGCTTTTAACTTTTGGTCTACCGACGAACTTGTGGGGGGGAAGCCTTAAATATGTCTAATCACATATTAAACAAAGTTCCTCACAATAAAACGAGAACAATTCCATATGAGATATGGAAAGGACACAAACCAGGCTTTAAATACCTCAAAGTGTGGGGGTGCTTGGCAAAAGTTCCAGTTCCGCCTCCCATGAGAGTCAAACTTGGACCAAAAACAGTAGATTGTTATTATCTTGGGCCAGCCCAAAATAGTAGTGCCTACAGATTTTTGGTATTCAAGTCTGATATAACTGATATTCATGTAAATACAATATGGAATCAAGAGATGCCTCGTTCTTTGAAGATGTGTTTCCGCATAAAAGGAATGAAGGAAATAATGTCCCAAAAAGGACAAGGGAAGAATCAAACGATTCGCATGAAGATGAAACTCATCATGAAATTGAGGATGCTGAACCAAGAAGAAGCGTAAGGGCTAGAACTTCCAAAACATTTGGTTCGGACTTTTTTACATATGTATTAGAGCACGAACCTCAAACGTACAAGGAAGCAATGTCATCTTCTGAATCTTCATGTTGGAAAGAAGCAATCCAAAGTGAGATTGATTCAATTCTAAGTAATAAAACTTGGGAAATTGTTGATATTCCACCAGGAATAAAACCAATTGGCTGCAAATGGATTTTCAAGAAGAAAATGAAAGCAGATGGCTCTATCGACAAGTATAAAGCCAGATTAGTAGCCAAAGGATATCGTCAAAAAGAAGGAGTAGACTTCTTTGATACATATTCGCCGGTAAAACGAATAACCTCTATAAGAATGTTAATAGCAATTGCATCCATCTATAATCTAGAGATTCATCAAATGGATGTAAAAACAGCATTCCTAAATGGAAATCTCGATGAGGAGATTTACATGGAGCAACCTGAGGGATTTATTTCCAAAGGAAATGAAAACAAAGTCTGTAGATTAGTCAAATCATTATACGGACTAAAACAAACTCCAAAGCAATGGCACGCAAAATTTGATAGTGTCATGATGAGAAATGGTTTTCGTATAAATGAATGTGACAAATGTGTTTATTATAAACAACTTGGACAATCATATGTGATGATTTGTCTATATGTGGACGATATGCTAATATTCGGTCCAAATACTCAGGTAATTGAGACCATAAAGAAGATGTTAATCAATAATTTTGATATGAAAGACTTAGGAGTTGCGGACGTTATTTTGGAAATCAAATAATAAGAACACCTAATGGAATTGAACTATCTCAGTCACACTATGTAGACAAAGTGATTGAAAAATTTCAAGAGTATGAAATTAAAGGAGTGAGGACACCTTTGAATCCTTTGGAAGTACTGCATAAAAACACTGATGAGAGTGTAATGCAACTGCAATACTCTCGTGTAATAGGATGCTTAATGTATCTGATGAATTGCACCAGACCAGATATTGCTTACGCGGTAAGTCGACTAAGCAGGTATACAAGTAATCCAGGGAAGGAACACTGGAAAGCACTAATGAGAGTGTTGGGATATTTAAAGAATACCACTAATTTTTCCTTACATTATGGAAAATATCCTGCCGTCTTAGAAGGATATAGTGATGCAAACTGGATTGCAGATTCAGAGGAATCAAAATCCACAAGTGGTTATGTCTTTACCCTTGCAGGAGCAGCAGTGTAATGGAAATCTACTAAACAAACATGCATAGCTCGATCCACCATGGAATCTGAGTTTATCGCATTAGATAAAGCAGGCGAAGAGGCAGAATGACTTCGTCAATTCTTAGAAGATATTCCATTTTGGCCAAAACTTGTGACGGCCATATGTATTCACTGCGATAATCAAGCAGCGCTAAGTAGAGCGAAAAACCTTGTGTATAATGGCAAATCACTACACATACGTCGTCGCCACAACACAGTTAGGAAGTTACTCTCTAATGGAACTATTTCCATAGATTATGTGAGAACAAATGATAACCTAGCGGATCCATTTACTAAAGGTTTATCAAGAGAGAAAATTGACTGCGCATCGAGGGGAATGGGTTTAAAAGCCTAAACCAACAAGAGTTACCTTATACGGAAACCTATCCTAGCGACTGGAGATCCCACGGACTAGGATCAATAGGCAAACCAGTTATGAGTAAGTCAAGAAGTAATGCATTTGTCTGGACTTGGTCCTACTCCATTCCTATGGTGCAAAATATAATGCATGCCTACAGAAGTTTTAAAGATTAAAACTATGTTTTTTAATGATGACCATTTATTGGAAATAACAAGTGGGGGTATATGTAGGATACTCTTAATGGTTGCGATCACCTATGTCAGTGTGAGCTGGGTCGGCTCGATGAGAATATTTAAAGGATTTTATTCTCTAAAAACACTCGCAGAACCAAAAATATTGTTCAGGACCAAAATGAACACAACCAAGAGATTGGATGAGAAGAGAATCAATGCTTCGTAAAGCTTATTGTCTGGATATACAATAAAGGCCGACGGTTCAAGATGAAATAATTCACCGATTAGCCAAGTAGATCCGATAAGTTTTAACTAGGGAAAGTTTAAAGTGAAATATCTACTTATCCACGATAAAGCATTATTCCATATGTACTCTGTGATATTTCGCTTTGTGTGGGGGAAAAGTATATTATCATTTATGTGGAGGATTGTTGGAATTCCTAGTGTAAATGAAATACACTTGTCCCACATCGCCAAATTTGCAAAGCCATTCCAAGATATATATGGCTTTGCAATGAAGGTGTTGGGGCCTAAGGGCACCCAAATGAATGCTTCGTTGTGAGGAGGGAGATCATGCATCTCCATCACACACTCGCGCGCGAGCCGCCGCCGTCCGTCCGACCGAACCGAACCGGGCCGGGTTTGGGTGTGGGTCTAATATGATACTCGTATTTTTACTGCAACTGGACCGGGCTTTTTAACAGTTGCAGGCTATACGAACGGATGCGGATTGCTGAGGAGGTGCGACTTCGAAAGCGAGCGGGTTGAATGGACGCAAACATTAGCGGGCGTGACCCGTTAGAAGCAAACAGGCGCAAGCCGATTGAAGAGGACGCGGGCGAACAGATGCGACCCGACTGTACAGTACGTTGGACGCAAGCAGATGCGACCAGTAGCAGACGGGTGTGACCCGTTGACAAACAGCAGCGACCAAAAGGCAAACGGGTGCGACCCGTCAAGCGGACGCGGCTGTTTGAAGGGATGCGGACGAAATTATAAATAGGAGAGAATACTGATCACATTCTCATCCAATTCCAATCTGATTTCTTCTGCTTCTTTGCTCTACTGCTCTATATTCCATACATATCACAGAGTTGACATACTCATTACAATCTCGTGCAGATTACGTTGTTGTATCTTGGGAGAGTTTTGAAATAAAATTCTTAAGGAAATTGTTACGACAAGCCTCAGACGGAATTTCCTTTATATACTGGTTAGATTCACTATAATCTTTCCCGTTTATAAGTTGTACTATTTCTTACAATAGTATAACGTTGTTGTTGTAATTTATTTACAACGTAACTTATTGTTACATTTATCTAATACAGAATTCCGGCGTAGTGGAATTCTAATTAATAAACTTGTGCGACGAGTTTATTGTAGCGTGCTATCTGTTTTAGTACACTAGACATATAACATCTTAAGAATTTTACTGTTTTACACTAAAACAGAGATGTTAACAGTTGACAACATGAAAATGGATAAGTCCAACTTTTCAGCGGTTATTTCTGAATGCAATTTGATTCAGAACTCTAACCAATGGTGGGTTGACACAGGAGCTACTTGTCATGTTTGCTCTGAAAAATTCATGTTTTCAGCATACCAGAAATTCGATCAGAAGGAAAGACTCTACATGGGTAATTCTGCAGTTTCCATGATCGAAGGCAGTGGCACAGTTATCCTCAAGTTCACTTTTGGAAAAACTGTCAAATTGAATGACGTGCTTCACGTTCCAGACATACGTAAGAATCAAATCTCTGGTGCAGTCCTATCAAAGAAGGGATTCAAGATGGTGTTTTAGTCAGACAAGATGGTTCTGTCCAAAGCTGGAATGTATATCGGAAGGGGATATTTATGTGATGGCCTATTTAAGGCAAATGTAGCCGTTACCAAATCTATGTATTCTGATTGTGCTATTAATAAAAATGAAGTCTCTTACTTGCTTGAGCACGAAATTTTACTATGGCATGATAGATTGGGACACGTAAACTTCCGAAAAATGAAGAAATTATCAAACTTGGGATTTATTCCAAATTTCCAAGTAGATAAGAACTACAAAAGTGAGACATGTGTAGAAGCAAAAATGGTCAAACAACCATTTAAATCTGTTGACAGAAGCACCGAACCATTAGGTTTGGTACATACAGATTTATGTGATTTTAAATCACTACCTACAAGAGGAGGGAAAAAGTATTTTATTACTTTTATTGACGATTATACGCGATATTGCTATGTATATCTTTTAAATAGTAAGGATGAAGCAATAACCGCGTTTATAAAATACAAGGCTGAGGTAGAAAACCAGTTAAATAAAAAGATCAAGATATTGAGATCTGATCGAGGTGGAGAATATGAATCACCATTTGAACAGTTCTTTGCCAAAAATGGTATAATTCATCAAACAACAGCTCCATATTCACCACAACAAAATGGTGTAGCCGAGAGGAAGAATAGAATGTTAAAAGACATGATTACTGCCATGCTTTTAACTTCTGGTCTACCGACGAACTTGTGGGGGGAAGCCTTAAATATGTCTAATCACATATTAAACAAAGTTCCTCACAATAAAACGGGAACAATTCCATATGAGATATGGAAAGGACACAAACCAGGCTTTAAATACCTCAAAGTGTGGGGCTGCTTGGCAAAAGTTCCAGTTCCGCCTCCCAAGAGAGTCAAACATGGACCAAAAACAGTAGATTGTTACTATCTTGGGCCAGGCCAAAATAGTAGTGCCTACGGATTTTTGGTATTCAAGTCTGATATAACTGATATTCATGTAAATACAATATGGAATCAAGAGATGCCTCATTCTTTGAAGATGTGTTTCCGCACAAAAGGAATGAAGGAAATAATGTCCCAAAAAGGACAAGGGAAGAATCAAACGATTCGCATGAAGATGAAACTCATCATGAAATTGAGGATGCTGAACCAAGAAGAAGCGTAAGGGCTAGAACTTCCAAAACATTTGGTTCGGACTTTTTTACATATGTATTAGAGCACGAACCTCAAACGTACAAGGAAGCAATGTCATCTTCTGAATCTTCATGTTGGAAAGAAGCAATCCAAAGTGAGATTGATTCAATTCTAAGTAATAAAACTTGGGAAATTGTTGATATTCCACCAGGAATAAAACCAATTGGCTGCAAATGGATTTTCAAGAAGAAAATGAAAGTAGATGGCTCTATCGACAAGTATAAAACCAGATTAGTAGCCAAAGGATATCGTCAAAAAGAAGGAGTAGACTTCTTTGATACATATTCGCCGGTAACACGAATAACCTCTATAAGAATGTTAATCGCAATTGCATCCATCTATAATCTAGAGATTCATCAAATGGATGTAAAAACAACATTCTTAAATGGAAATCTCGATGAGGAGATTTACATGGAGCAACCTGAGGGATTTATTTCCAAAGGAAATGAAAACAAAGTCTGTAGATTAGTCAAATCATTATACGGACTAAAACAAACTCCAAAGCAATGGCACGCAAAATTTGATAGTGTCATGATGAGAAATGGTTTTCGTATAAATGAATGTGACAAATGTGTTTATTATAAACAACTTGGACAATCATATGTGATGATTTGTCAATATGTGGACGATATGCTAATATTCGGTCCAAATACTCAGGTAATTGAGACCATAAAGAAGATGTTAATCAACAATTTTGATATGAAAGACTTAGGAGTTGCGGACGTTATTTTTGAAATCAAAATAATAAGAACACCTAATGGAATTGAACTATCTCAGTCACACTATGTAGACAAAGTGATTGAAAAATTCCAAGAGTATGGAATTAAAGGAGTGAGGACACCTTTGAATCAATCGGAAGTACTGTATAAAAACACTGATGAGAGTGTAATGCAACTGGAATACTCTCGTGTAATAGGATGCTTAATGGCTTCGTCAATTCTTAGAAGATATTCCATTTTGGCCAAAACCTGTGACGGCCATATGTATTCACTGCGATAATCAAGCAGCGCTAAGTAGAGCGAAAAACCTTGTGTATAATGGCAAATCGCGACACATACGTCGTCGCCATAACACAGTTAGGCAGTTACTCTCTAATGAAACTATTTCCATAGATTATGTGAGAACGAATGATAACCTAGTGGATCCATTTACTAAAGGTTTATCAAGAGAGAAAATTGACTGCGCATCGAGGGGAATGGGTTTAGAAGCCTAAACCAACAAGAGTTACCTTATACAGAAACCTATCCTAGCGACTGGAGATCCCACGGACTAGGATCAATAGGCAAACCAGTTATGAGTAAGTCAAGAAGTAATGCTTTTGTCTGGACTTGGTCCTACTCCATTCCTATGGTGCAAAATATAATGCATGCCTATAGAAGTTTTAAAGGTTAAAACTATGTTTTTTAATGATGACCATATCTTGGAAATAACAAGTGGGGTATATGTAGGATACTCTTAATGGTTGCGATCACCTATGTCAGTGTGAGCTGGGTCGGCTCTATGAGAATATTAAAAGGCTTTTATTCTCTAAAAACACTCGCAGAACCAAAAATATTGTTCAGGACCAAAATGAACACAACCAAGAGATTGGATGAGAAGGGAATCAATGCTTCGTAAAGCTTATTGTCTGGATATACAATAAAGGCGGACGGTTCAAGATGAAATAATTCACCGGTTAGCCAAGTAGATCCGATAAGTTTTAACTAGGGAAAGTTCAAACTGAAATATCTACTTATCCACGATAAAGCATTATTCCATATGTACTCTGTGATATTTCGCCTAGTGTGGGGGAAAAGTAAATTATCATTTATGTGGGGGATTGTTGGAATTCCTAGTGTAAATGAAATACACTTGTCCCACATCGCCAAAATTGCAAAGCCATTCCAAGATATATATGGCTTTGCAGTGAAGGTGTTGGGGCCTAGGGGCACCCAAATGAATGCTTCGTTGTGAGGAGGGAGATCATGCATCTCCATCACACACACGCGCGCGTGCCGCCGCCGTCCGTCCGACCGAACCGAACCGGGCCGGGTTTGGTTTTGGGTCTAATATGATACTCGTATTTTTACTGCAACTGGACCGGGCTTTTTAACAGTTGCAGGCTATACGAACGGACGCGGATTGCTGAGGAGGTGCGACTTCTGAAGCGAGCGGGTTGAATAGACGCGAACATTAGCTGGTGCGACCCGTTAGAAGAAAACAGGCGCGAGCCGATTGAAGCGGACACGGGCGAACAGATGCGACCCGACTGTGAGTTGCAGGCGGTACAAGCGGGTGCGAAACAGTACCGGACGAAAGCAGATGCGACCAGTAGCAGGCGGGTGCGACCCGTTAACAAACAGCAGCGACCAAAAGGCAAACGGGTGCGACCCGTCAAGCGGACGCAACTGTTTGAAGGGATGCGGACGAAATTATAAATAGGAGAGAATACTGATCACATTCTCATCCAATTCCAATCTGATTTCTTCTGCTTCTTTGCTCTACTGCTCTATATTCCATACATATCAAAGAGTTGACATACTCATTACAATCTCGTGCAGATTACGTTGTTGTATCTTGGGAGAGTTTTGAAATAAAATTCTTAAGGAAATTGTTACGACATGCCTCAGACGGAATTTCCTTTATATACTGGTTAAATTCACTGTAATCTTTCCCGTTTATAAGTTGTACTATTTCGTACAATAGTATAACGTTGTTGTTATAATTTATTTACAACGTAACTTATTGTTACATTTATCTAATACAGAATTCCAGCGTAGTGGAATTCTAATTAATAAACTTGTGCGACGAGTTTATTATAGCGTGCTATCTATTTTAGTACACTAGACATATAACATCTTAAGAATTTTACTGTTTTACACTAAAACAGAGATGTTAACAGTTGACAACATGAAAATGGATAAGTCCAACTTTTCAGCGGTTATTTCTGAATGCAATTTGATTCAGAACTCTAACCAATGTTGGGTTGACACAGGAGCTACTCGTCATGTTTGCTCTGAAAAATCCATGTTTTCAACATACCAGAAATTCGATCAGAAAGAAAGACTCTACATGGGTAATTCTGCAGTTTCCATGATCGAAGGCAGTGGCAAAGTTATCCTCAAGTTCACTTCTGGAAAAACTTTCAAATTAAATGACGTGCTTCACGTTCCAGACATACGCAAGAATCTCATCTCTGGTGCAGTCCTATCAAAGAAGGGATTCAAGATGGTGTTTGAGTCAGACAAGATGGTTCTGTCCAAAGCTGGAATGTATATCGGAAGGGGATATTTATGTGATGGCCTATTTAAGGCAAATGTAGCCGTTACCAAATCTATGTATTCTGATTGTGCTATTAATAAAAATGAAGTCTCTTACTTGCTTGAGCACGAAATTTTACTATGGCACGATAGATTGGGACACGTAAACTTCCGAAAAATAAAGAAATTATCAAACTTGGGATTGATTCCAAATTTCCAAGTAGATAAGAACTACAAAAGTGAGACATGTGTAGAAGCAAAAATGGTCAAACAACCATTTAAATCTGTTGACAGAAGCACCGAACCATTAGGTTTGGTACATACAGATTTATGTGATTTTAAATTACTACCTACAAGAGGTGGGAAAAAGTATTTTATTACTTTTATTGACGATTATACGCGATATTGCTATGTATATCTTTTAAATAGTAAGGATGAAGAAATAACCGCGTTTATAAAATACAAGGCTGAGGTAGAAAACCAGTTAAATAAAAAGATCAAGATATTGAGATCTGATCGAGGTGGAGAATATGAATCACCATTTGAACAGTTCTTTGCCAAAAATGGTATAATTCATCAAACAACAGCTCCATATTCACCACAACAAAATGGTGTAGCCGAGAGGAAGAATAGAACGTTAAAAGACATGATTACTGCCATGCTTTTAACTTCTGGTCTACCGACGAACTTGTGGGAGGAAGCCTTAAATATGTCTAATCACATATTAAACAAAGTTCCTCACGATAAAACGGGAACAATTCCATATGAGATATGGAAAGGACACAAACCAGGCTTTGAATACCTCAAAGTGTGGGGCTGCTTGACAAAAGTTCCAGTTCCGCCTCCCAAGAGAGTCAAACTTGGACCAAAAAAGTAGATTGTTATTATCTTGGGCCAGCCCAAAATAGTAGTGCCTACAGATTTTTGGTATTCAAGTCTAATATAACTGATATTCATGTAAATACAATATGGAATCAAGAGATGCCTCATTCTTTGAAGATGTGTTTCCGCACAAAAGGAATGAAGGAAATAATGTCCCAAAAAGGACAAGGGAAGAATCAAACGATTCGCATGAAGATGAAACTCATCATGAAATTGAGGATGCTGAACCAAGAAGAAGCGTAAGGGCTAGAACTTCCAAAACATTTGGTTCGGACTTTTTTACATATGTATTAGAGCACGAACCTCAAACGTACAAGGAAGCAATGTCATCTTCTGAATCTTCATGTTGGAAAGAAGCAATCCAAAGTGAGATTGATTCAATTCTAAGTAATAAAACTTGGGAAATTGTTGATATTCCACCAGGAATAAAACCAATTGGCTGCAAATGGATTTTCAAGAAGAAAATGAAAGCAGATGGCTCTATCGACAAGTATAAAACCAGATTAGTAGCCAAAGGATATCGTCAAAAAGAAGGAGTAGACTTCTTTGATACATATTCGCCGGTAACACGAATAACCTCTATAAGAATGTTAATAGCAATTGCATCCATCTATAATCTAGAGATTCATCAAATAGATGTAAAAACAGCATTCTTAAATGGAAATCTCGATGAGGAGATTTACATGGAGCAACCTGAGGGATTTATTTCCAAAGGAAATGAAAACAAAGTCTGTAGATTAGTCAAATCATTATACGGACTAAAACAAACTCCAAAGCAATGGCACGCAAAATTTGATAGTGTCATGATGAGAAATGGTTTTCGTATAAATGAATGTGACAAATGTGTTTATTATAAACAACTTGGACAATCATATGTGATGATTTGTCTATATGTGGACGATATGCTAATATTCGGTCCAAATACTCAGGTAATTGAGACCATAAAGAAGATGTTAATCAACAATTTTGATATGAAAGACTTAGGAGTTGCGGACGTTATTTTGGAAATCAAAACAATAAGAACACCTAATGGAATTGAACTATCTCAGTCACACTATGTAGACAAAGTGATTGAAAAATTCCAAGAGTATGGAATTAAAGGAGTGAGGACACCTTTGAATCCATCGGAAGTACTGCATAAAAACACTGATGAGAGTGTAATGCAACTGGAATACTCTCGTGTAATAGGATGCTTAATGTATCTGATGAATTACACCAGACCAGATATTGCTTACGCGGTAAATCGACTAAGCAGGTATACAAGTAATCCAGGGGAGGAACACTGGAAAGCACTAATGAGAGTGTTGGGATATTTAAAGAATACCACTAATTTTTCCTTACATTATGGAAAATATCCTGCCGTCTTAGAAGGATATAGTGATGCAAACTGGATTGCAGATTCAGAGGAATCAAAATCCACAAGTGGTTATGTCTTTACCCTTGCAGGAGCAGCAGTGTCATGGAAATCTACTAAACAAACATGCATAGCCCGATCCACCATGGAATCTGAGTTTATCGCGTTAGATAAAGCAGGCGAAGAGGCAGAATGGCTTCGTCAATTCTTAGAAGATATTCCATTTTGGCCAAAACCTGTGACGGCCATATGTATTCACTGCGATAATCAAGCAGCGCTAAGTAGAGCGAAAAACCTTGTGTATAATGGCAAATCACGACACATACGTCGTCGCCATAACACAGTTAGGCAGTTACTCTCTAATGGAACTATTTCCATAGATTATGTGAGAACAAATGATAACCTAGAGGATCCATTTACTAAAGGTTTATCAAGAGAGAAAATTGACTGTGCATCGAGGGGAATGGGTTTAAAAGCCTAAACCAACAAGAGTTAGCTTATACGGAAACCTATCCTAGCGACTGGAGATCCCACGGACTAGGATCAATAGGCAAACCAGTTATGAGTTAGTCAAGAAGTAATGCATTTGTCTGGACTTGGTCCTACTCCATTCCTATGGTGCAAAATATAATGCATGCCTACAGAAGTTTTAAAGGTTAAAACTATGTTTTTTAATGATGACCATATCTTGGAAATAACAAGTGGGGTATATGTAGGATACTCTTAATGGTTGCGATCATCTATGTCAGTGTGAGCTGGGTCGGCTCTATGAGAATATTAAAAGGCTTTTATTCTCTAAAAACACTTGCAGAACAAAAAATATTGTTCAGGACCAAAATGAACACAACCAAGAGATTGGATGAGAAGGGAATCAATGCTTCGTAAAGCTTATTGTCTGGATATACAATAAAGGCCAACGGTTCAAGATGAAATAATTCACCGATTAGCCAAGTAGATCCGATAAGTTTTAACTAGGGAAAGTTCAAAGTAAAATATCTACTTATCCACGATAAAGCATTATTCCATATGTACTCTGCGATATTTCGCTTTGTGTGGGGGAAAAGTATATTATCATTTATGTGGGTGATTGTTGGAATTCCTAGTGTAAATGAAATACACTTGTCCCACATCGCCAAATTTGCAAAGCCATTCCAAGATATATATGGCTTTGCAATGAAGGTGTTGGGGCCTAGGGGCACCCAAATGAATGCTTCGTTGCGAGGAGGGAGATCATGCATCTCCATCACACATGCGCGCGCGCGCCGCCGCCGTCCGTCCGACGGAACCGAACCGGGCCGGGTTTGGGTTTGGGTCTAATATGATACTCATATTTTTACTGCAACTGGACCGGGCTTTTTAACAGTTGCAGGCTATACGAACGGACGCGAATTGCTGAAGAGGTGCGACTTCTGAAGCGAGCGGGTTGAATAGACGCGAACATTAGCGGGTGCGACCCGTTAGAAGCAAAAGGCGCGAGCCGATTGAAGCGGACGCGGGCGAACAGACGCGACCCGACTGTAGAGGTGCAGGCGGTACAAGCGGGTGCGAAACAGTACCGTTGGACGCAAGCAGATGCGACCAGTAGTAGGCGGGTGCAACCCGTTAACAAACAGCAGCGACCAAAAGGAAAACGGGTGCGACCCGTCAAGCGGACGCGACTGTTTGAAGGGATGCGGACGAAATTATAAATATGAGAGAATACTGATCACATTCTCATCCAATTCCAATCTGATTTCTTCTGCTTCTTTGCTCTACTGCTCTATATTCCATACATATCACAGAGTTGACATACTCATTACAATCTCGTGCAGATTACGTTGTTGTATCTTGGGAGAGTTTTAAAAAAAAATCCTTAAGGAAATTGTTACGACAAGCCTCAGACGGAATTTCCTTTATATACTGGTTAGATTCACTGTAATCTTTCCCGTTTATAAGTTGTACTATTTCTTACAATAGTATAACGTTGTTGTTGTAATTTATTTACAACGTAACTTATTGTTACATTTATCTAATACAGAATTCCAGCGTAGTGGAATTCTAATTAATAAACTTGTGCGACGAGTTTATTGTAGCGTGCTATCTGTTTTAGTACACTAGACATATAACATCTTAAGAATTTTACTATTTTACACTAAAACAGAGATGTTAACAGTTGACAACATGAAAATGGATAAGTCCAACTTTTCAGCGGTTATTTCTGAATGCAATTTGATTCAGAACTCTAACCAATGGTGGGTTGACACAGGAGCTACTCGTCATGTTTGCTCTGAAAAATTCATGTTTTCAACATACCAGAAATTCGATCAGAAGGAAAGACTCTACATGGGTAATTCTGCAGTTTCCATGATCGAAGGCAGTGGCACAGTTATCCTCAAGTTCACTTCTGGAAAAACTATCAAATTGAATGACGTGCTTCACGTTCCAGACATACGCAAGAATCTCATCTCTGGTGCAGTCCTATCAAAGAAGGGATTCAAGATGGTGTTTGAGTCAGACAAGATGGTTCTGTCCAAAGCTGGAATGTATATCGGAAGGGGATATTTATGTGATGGCCTATTTAAGGCAAATGTAGCCATTACCAAATCTATGTATTCTGATTGTGCTATTAATAAAAATGAAGTCTCTTACTTGCTTGAGCACGAAATTTTACTATGGCACGATAGATTGGGACACGTAAACTTTCGAAAAATAAAGAAATTATCAAACTTGGGATTGATTCCAAATTTCCAAGTAGATAAGAACTACAAAAGTGAGACATGTGTAGAAGCAAAAATGGTCAAACAACCATTTAAATCTGTTGACAGAAGCACCGAACCATTAGGTTTGGTACATACAGATTTATGTGATTTTAAATCACTACCTACAAGAGGTGGGAAAAAGTATTTTATTACTTTTATTGACGATTATACGCGATATTGCTATGTATATCTTTTAAATAGTAAGGATGAAGCAATAACCGCGTTTATAAAATACAAGGCTGAGGTAGAAAACCAGTTAAATAAAAAGATCAAGATATTGAGATCTGATCGAGGTGGAGAATATGAATCACCATTTGAACAGTTCTTTGCCAAAAATGGTATAATTCATCAAACAACAGCTCCATATTCACCACAACAAAATGGTGTAGCCGAGAGGAAGAATAGAACGTTAAAAGACATGATTACTGCCATGCTTTTAACTTCTGGTCTACCGACGAACTTGTGGGGGAAGCCTTAAATATGTCTAATCACATATTAAACAAAGTTCCTCACAATAAAACGGAAACAATTCCATATGAGATATGGAAAGGACACAAACCAGGCTTTAAATACCTCAAAGTGTGGGGCTGCTTGGCAAAAGTTCCAGTTCCGCCTCCCAAGAGAGTCAAACTTGGACCAAAAACAGTAGATTGTTAATATCTTGGGCCAGCCCAAAATAGTAGTGCCTACGGATTTTTGGTATTCAAGTCTGATATAACTGATATTCATGTAAATACAATATGGAATCAAGAGATGCCTCATTCTTTGAAGATGTGTTTCCGCACAAAAGGAATGAAGGAAATAATGTCCCAAAAAGGACAAGGGAAGAATCAAACGATTCGCATGAAGATGAAACTCATCATGAAATTGAGGATGCTGAACCAAGAAGAAGCGTAAGGGCTAGAACTTCCAAAACATTTGGTTCGGACTTTTTTACATATGTATTAGAGCACGAACCTCAAACGTACAAGGAAGCAATGTCATCTTCTGAATCTTCATGTTGGAAAGAAGCAATTCAAAGTGAGATTGATTCAATTCTAAGTAATAAAACTTGGGAAATTGTTGATATTCCACCAGGAATAAAACCAATTGGCTGCAAATGGATTTTCAAGAAGAAAATGAAAGCAGATGGCTCTATCGACAAGTATAAAACCAGATTAGTAGCCAAAGGATATCGTCAAAAAGAAGGAGTAGACTTCTTTGATACATATTCGCCTGTAACACGAATAACCTCTATAAGAATGTTAATAGCAATTGCATCCATCTATAATCTAGAGATTCATCAAATGGATGTAAAAACAACATTCTTAAATGGAAATCTCGATGAGGAGGTTTACATGGAGCAACCTGAGGGATTTATTTCCAAAGGAAATGAAAACAAAGTCTGTAGATTAGTCAAATCATTATACGGACTAAAACAAACTCCAAAGCAATGGCACGCAAAATTTGATAGTGTCATGATGAGAAATGGTTTTCGTATAAATGAATGTGACAAATGTGTTTATTATAAACAACTTGGACAATCATATGTGATGATTTGTCTATATGTGGACGATATGCTAATATTCGGTCCAAATACTCAGGTAATTGAGACCATAAAGAAGATGTTAATCAACAATTTTGATATGAAAGACTTAGGAGTTACGGACGTTATTTTGGAAATCAAAATAATAAGAACACCTAATGGAATTGAACTATCTCAGTCACACTATGTAGACAAAGTGATTGAAAAATTCCAAGAGTATGGAATTAAAGGAGTGAGGACACCTTTGAATCCATCGGAAGTACTGCATAAAAACACTGATGAGAGTGTAATGCAACTGGAATACTCTCGTGTAATAGAATGCTTAATGTATCCGATGAATTGCACCAGACCAGATATTGCTTACGCGGTAAGTCGACTAAGCAGGTATACAAGTAATTCAGGGAAGGAACACTGGAAAGGACTAATGAGAGTGTTGGGATATTTAAAGAACACCACTAATTTTTCCTTACATTATGGAAAATATCCTGCCGTCTTAGAAGGATATAGTGATGCAAACTGGATTGCAGATTCAGAGAAATCAAAATCCACAAGTGGTTATGTCTTTACCCTTGCAGGAGCAGCAGTGTCATGGAAATCTACTAAACAAACATGCATAGCTCGATCCACCATGGAATCTGAGTTTATCGCGTTAGATAAAGCAGGCGAAGAGGCAGAATGGCTTCGTCAATTCTTAGAAGATATTCCATTTTGGCCAAAACCTGTGACGGCCATATGTATTCACTGCGATAATCAAGCAGCGCTAAGTAGAGCGAAAAACCTTGTGTATAATGGCAAATCACGACACATACGTCGTCGCCATAACACAGTTAGGAAGTTACTCTCTAATGGAACTATTTCCATAGATTATGTGAGAACAAATGATAACCTAGCGGATCCATTTACTAAAGGTTTATCAAGAGAGAAAATTGACTGCGCATCGAGGGGAATGGGTTTAAAAGCCTAAACCAACAAGAGTTACCTTATACGGAAACCTATCCTAGCGACTGGAGATCCCACGGACTAGGATCAATAGGCAAACCAGCTATGAGTAAGTCAAGAAGTAATGCATTTGTCTGGACTTGGTCCTACTCTATTCCTATGGTGCAAAATATAATGCATGCCTACAGAAGTTTTAATGGTTAAGACTATGTTTTTTAATGATGATCATATCTTGAAAATAACAAGTGGGGTATATGTAGGATACTCTTATGGTTGCGATCACCTATGTCAGTGTGAGCTGGGTCGGCTCTATGAGAATATTAAAAGGCTTTTATTCTCTAAAAACACTCGCAGAACCAAAAATATTGTTCAGGAGCAAAATGAACACAACCAAGAGATTGGATGAGAAGGGAATCAATGCTTCGTAAAGCTTATTGTCTGGATATACAATAAAGGCCGATGGTTTAAGATGAAATAATTCACCGATTAGCCAAGTAGATCCGATAATTTTAACTAGGGAAAGTTCAAAGTGAAATATCTACTTATCCACGATAAAGCATTATTCCATATGTACTCTGTGATATTTCGCTTTGTGTGGGGGAAAAATATATTATCATTTATGTAGGGGATTGTTGGAATTCCTAGTGTAAATGAAATACACTTGTCCCACATCGCCAAATTTGCAAAGCCATTCCAAAATATATATGGCTTTGCAATGAAGGTGTTGGGGCCTAGGGGCACCCAAATGAATGCTTCGTTGTGAGGAGGGAGATCATGCATCTCCATCACACACGCGAGCGGGCGCCGCCGCCGTCCGTCCGACCGAACCGAACCGGGCCGGGTTTGGGTTTGTGTCTAATATGATACTCGTATTTTTACTGCAACTGGACCGGGCTTTTTAACAGTTGCAGGCTATACGAACGGACGCGGTTTGCTGAGGAGGTGCGACTTCTGAAGCGAGCGGGTTGAATAGACGCGAACATTAGCGGGTGCGACCCGTTAGAAGCAAACAGGCGCTAGCCGATTGAAGCGGACGCGGGCGAACAGATGCGACTCGACTGTAGAGGTGCAGGCGGTACAAGCGGGTGCGAAACAGTACCGTTGGACGCAAGCAGATGCGACCAGTAGCAGGCGGGTGCGACCCGTTAACAAACAGCAGCGACCAAAAGGCAAACGGGTGCGACCCGTCAAGCGGACGCGACTGTTTGAAGGGATGCGGACGAAATTATAAATAGGAGAGAATACTGATCACATTCTCATCCAATTCCAATCTGATTTTTTCTGCTTTTTTGCTCTACTGCTCTATATTTCATACATATCACAGAGTTGACATACTCATTACAATCTCGTGCAGATTACGTTGTTGTATCTTGGGAGAGTTTTGAAATAAAATTCTTAAGGAAATTGTTACGACAAGCCTCAAACGGAATTTCCTTTATATGCTGGTTAGATTCACTGTAATCTTTCCCGTTTATAAGTTGTACTATTTCTTACAATAGTATAACGTTGTTGTTGTAATTTATTTACAACGTAACTTATTGTTACATTTATCTAATACAGAATTCCAGCGTAGTGGAATTCTAATTAATAAACTTGTACGACGAGTTTATTGTAGCGTGCTATCTGTTTTAATACATTAGACATATAACAGGACATTCTACAACTACCGGAAAGCATGGGGCACAATAATGATAGTGTGAGCATAGAAGAGACACACTTGAAGAGTTTCCACATCATCTTGAGCAGATGCTACACGAGACCAGCATGAGGGGAATCTAGATAGTAGGCTGTTGTATGAGTTGAACAAGAGCGTTGAAGTTGAACTAAGATTTGCTATTAGGATGTTAGGAAGGAGCAAAGACTTGCTGCGAGAATGAACAAGAGCTGCACGAGACCAATACAAGACCAGCATGGGAAAGCAATTAATGATATTTGTTTACATCTCGCATCTAGGCACTAGTTCCAATATAGACAACAGTCGATATTCTTCTACAAAGATCACTATCATGTCACAACAAATTAAGACAAAAAATAGAAGCAAGTCCCGCCTATAACCCCAAAAGCACAACTAAATATTTAGTGCTCTAAATTTACATATTAAAATGAAAATCTTGCATGATAGCCTATAATGAAAAAATAGAGATTGACTATCAATTTTGATTCAACACTAGTGAGCGGATTGAATGGCGTTAAAGAAACAAATTTTACATAAGTCTATAGTAATATTTTTTGGCATTTCATGGTACATAAAAAGCCGAACCTAGAAACCAAGTATTTAAGGTACTATCAGACACAAACGACTGTCATACTCCCTGTTATAAAATTAGCATACATCACGCACATTCGAAGCTGTCTTAGTTATATTCTTATGGTTGCCACAAGTAATATTTGGCTAAAGTTTAAATAACAATGGGATGTGTATTTTGATGAAGACTTGCATTTTATGTAAACATTTCTTCTTAAAGTAGTAAAAAAATATCGCAAGCATTAGTAATTTTATCCGTTACTAATTAAACTTAATAATATTCAACACATCACTAGTAAATGTCATCGAAAAGAAACAATCAAAACATTGCATAGTTTAGTGAACCGCTAGTTAAAAGTGTGTAAAAGCTTAATATATTTTTGTGGGCTACAAAAAATACTGAACTGTTAACTATAAATTGTCAAAGTACCAACCAATTAGCATGTCTTAGATTCTTAACACAAGTACATAGTAAATTAAAAAAATTCAATATTTATGTCACAACTTCAAAGTCTACTAAATAATACCTTTCAATTAAACTGACCACTCGAAATAATCAACAAAGCTAAAGATTCATGAATAGAGTTTAAACCATTAAGAGCCTAAGTGTATCTAAATAAAAGCCAACAACACTACTATCATGCAACAAAAAGATTATCATTGTAACTGTTGTAATTAATAAGTCGATATATGTTCGAATTTCTAAACAAAAAGAAACTAATAATGGCAGTTCCATGATATTGCTCATCTAACACAAATTACAATAATAAGATGCTTAATATTTATTAAACATATGTTTTATCTATTATAATCCGAAGACAACATGATATAATAACTATGATCAAACTCTACCAATTACTCTAATCATAATCAAGTCAACTGATTTTCAAACTTGAGAAATCCTTTCATTCGTTGCGTATTTTTGATTCACCTTAATTTTCAGGGTAATTTATAGAGTTGAATGAACATTATTGAGTTGTGTATTTGTATTATAAAAGCTAATGCAGGTTGCATTTGGGTTAGTAGCTTAGCATTTTACTTCCAATAACTGAATAAAAGCTAACGCAATGCAAGTAATTCAAATATGCAGAACTAATAACTGATTACATAAAATCAATTTTCAAACATTTGATTCTAAAAATAATTATAGTTAAATAGGAAAAATAAATCCATCGATGTTTGCGATACAATGTGTTTGCACCAAAAATGGTCACAAACCCCAATATCGTGAAAGCACCTGTATATGAATACAAATCAGCAATATTCAACACAAATCTCAGATCTAAGTAATATCAAGCACAACAATTCAGAAATAACAATCAGAAACACAGGATTTATAGTGGTTCGGCGATCTTGTCTACGTCCACTCTCAAGTTTATGACTTTATTGATTCACTTGATGGTTTCAATCCGTTACAGCGGATTACAGCAGATTATCGCTCTGATATTTGAATACAACGGTGATAAAGTGATATAGAATTAAATCCGGCAGAGTCTAGACGTCGAATGACCAAAAGATCCCTTTTCTGTAGGCTCCAGGTTGCTATTTATAGGCGTAGGAGGCTGAGATCGCGCCCAAACTTCGGAAGACTTTTTCTGGCACGTGAGTGGGCCCACGCGACCGACCCCACCAAGTTTCGGCTCGATCTGAGATCGATACGAAACAATTTCGTAACTATTAAAAATTGGACCAATCGAGCTGAAACTTGGCAGGAATATTCTTTACCTTGTCTGGAAGATGCTTTAAAAATATCGTTGCATTTGGCTCTGTGGTTTGGGAGATATGATCGATACGAGTTGGAGTTTCTGGGTTGGCTGTTCGCTTCGAGTCGATCACTTCGAATTCATGGTTTCGAATCGATGGATGCACGTGCTTTCGAGACGACGTGGCGCGCACATCTCGCATCGATCCGCCCCTTATGCCGAGTTGACCGCTTCGCATCCATGAATTTCGCCTCGTTTGTATCGAGTACTGTTATCCAGTTTGAATCAATCAACTCCGTGCATTTTGTATCAACTTCCAACGTCTAGTTTGAATCGAGACAAGCGGCTTAGCTCGTATCGATGGTGATGTCTCCATTCATGGATACGATTTTGATGGATACGAACCGAAGCTGCCTGATGGATTCGAATGAACACCTCGTTCATCGAATCAAACTAATCATTGGTCGACCGATACGAAGTTCATGGATGCGAAGACCTGGCCATTCCGATCGATACGAAGCCGATGGATACGAACCGAGGTATGATGATGGATACGAGCCTATCGATATGAAGTGCGACCTACTGATGGATACAAAATAGTGTTCTAGGATGGATTCGAACTGCTCTAAACTCAATGGATACGAACATACCGAGGCGATGCCAGCCCGATGGATACGAACCCGATAGATTCGAAATGGACATCTCCTCAACTATTTGATGGATACGAACAACGTATTTTAGCTAACTTGCATCGATCATATCTCGTTCATACGAACTCCGATTAACCTGAAATTTGAAACACTGGCTTTTATGATCTTGCTTGTCATGTTTGGTCAATTGTGGCCCGATCCGGACTCGGACAAAATTCATCGATATTCATAGCGAAGCAATGTATAACCGATCTTTGAGATGAGCTGTCTTTTGTTTTCGACCGATCTTTTGGTATCACGGCTTTGCCAAAAAGCGGAATAACATTTGGCCGTCAAAACATGTCTTGCGGTAGGAAGGTGTGTTTTGTAATGCTATAAGTTGGATGTTCATATCCTGTCAAGAACCTGCAAAGAACTCGATAGTTTTATATGACCTCGGATGACGATCGTTCTGGATCATGTGCCACTTGAGGTGAATCGGGACCGTTCGCGGCGAATGATGAGACGAGACCGTTCGCGGTCGGATGCCGTTCGTGGAAAATGGTGATACAGGGCCGTTCGTGGTCGTGAGCCGTTCGAGACGAACTGCGACCGTTCGAGGTCGGGTGCCGTTCGAGGCGGAGTGCGATCGTTCGCGATCGACTGTCATATAAGGTGAGTTGCGACCGTTCACGGCCGAGTGCCGTACGAGGCAGAATGTGATCGTTCGCGATCGGATATCATACTAAGTGAACCGCGACCGTTCGCGGTCGGGTGCCGTTCGAGGCAAATTGTGATCGTTCGCGATCGTGTGCCGTTCAAGGCGAATTGTGACCGTTCAAGGTCGGATATCATAATAAGTGAATTGTGACCGTTCGCGGTCGGGTGCCGTTCGAGGCGAATTGGTGTGTCCGATGGGGACTTAGTATTATCGATGCCAGATTTCACGTTCGGGGGAGTTTCTGAATCAAAGACTTTGGCGGTTCATTGCCATACAAGAGGTGCTCGTGGACCGTTCACGATCCAACGGGCATACAAGTAAATTCTTTCACAGAATTGCAAATATCAAAGCAATGATCATACGAATTCCACAACAGAAATGTCCAAACAAACTAAGTCCAAATGTTCAAATCAAAATCAAATCAAGAAGTAAGACGAAGATGTCAAAGCGTAAACTCTTACTATGGTGCAGTTTGTAGTCATTCAGAGCATGCCTATGGATCGCGCGCGATCTGTTACATGTGTAAATGACTTAACCGTGTTAGTGAGAGGTTTACGACTTGTTCATCATTATTTCAATCAATCAATTGATAATCAAACATTGTCCCGGTTCAAGGTCACCTCTAGCTGATGTGGATGGTGGTCGCCCTGGCTCCACCACTGGACTTCGCCTCCTCACATACTGAACTAGCATACCGTTCCTGATATGCCCTTCCACCTCATCCTTCAGATGTTTACAATCATTAGTGTTATAACCATTCAGTTCATGGAATAAGCAATATTTATCTGATTTCCTCTCATCGGCAGTTGGATCCCTTCACATTGGTCTACGATATGGAACCTGTTCTCTGGTATCCTGATAGATTCGTTCCAAACTATTATTCAGCTCTGAGTATGTGGTGAACCTTGGTTCCTTTCGTGGTCGCATTGATCTGTTATAGTTATCCCCAACCTTTCGTTTTCCCTTGCTAGTTTCTGTATCTTTCTCAGGGGGATTGCCATCTTCCCTTTCTTCTCCTTCTTCTCTTTCTGCAGTTGCATCTTCCAATTGCAAGAACTTTTCTGCCTCGTGACAGAATTCTCCTGGATCCATAGGTGGATCTTTAGTCAACGAATTTTTTGAACTCTGTTCCATCAGCTATTCCGGACACAGCTGCCATTATAACCATGGATGGATCTGGTCGATCCACCGATGCTGCTTCCGCGTTGAACCGCGTCAGAAAACTCCTCAAAGACTCCCTAGCTTTCTGCTTCAAAATTGCCAAACTCATCACATTCTTGGGTCTTGCAATGTGAACCCTAAATTGCCTCATGAATCTCTCAATTAAATCTGCCCATGTTCCTATGGAGCCACTCTCCAGCTGCCTAAACCATAACGCTGCGATATCCGTAAGATAAAATGGAAAGCACCGGGCTATAACTTCCTTGATGATCCCAGCACTTCCATGTGCCTCATATACCTCGTCAGATGGACCGCGGGGTCCGTCCTCCCATCATACATCTCCACTGATGGTAACTTGAACTCTGGTGGGTTCCTAGCCATCCTAATTGCAAGAGAAAAGGGACTCCTATTCACATCTTCAAGATCTCTGTTTACTAATTCGCCTCTCATGGCTCACCTGACCATCTCCGCCAATCTATCATTATCTCCAAGTTGCAAACTTCGTTCATCGCTGTCGACCTGCCCCCCGAGTTCACGAGGGAATTCTGGAATCTGCCCCCCTGATTGATTGTTCATTCCTCTACTACCTTTAGTTTGCACAGATAACCCTATCTCTCTCTTCGGAATTGGATCAACATGCTCCAAGTGTGTGCCCCCTAATCCAGGTGCTACCCGGATGGTCCTGCTCCGTTCTGGACTCCTTCTGCTCCTCGGTTCTGCGCTCCAAGTTGCCCAATCTATTGAAACAAGCTCTGGATCAACTCCACATGTCTCTTCATCACCGCCTCCATCTCATCTCTGGTGATGAAGACTGAAGCTTGGTTCGCTCCTGAGGAAGCCTCTTGACTTCCTTCTTGTTCACTTCTCTCTGGCCTCTGTCTTCTACTCGTTTTTCTTGTCATAGCTCCTTAGATCTGAATTCTTAAATCTTCAAATTCAACTTCTTCTGAATCGACCTTCTCAGTGAAAACACCAAAGTGTTTGCACCAAAAATGGACACAAACCCCAATATCGTGAAAGCACCCGTATATGAATTACACATCAGCAATATTCAACACAAATCTCAGATCTAAGCAATATCAAGCACAACAATTCAGAAATAACAATCAAAACCACATGATTTATAGTGGTTCGGCGATCTTGCCTATGTCCACCCTCAAGTTTATGACTTTATTGATTCACTTGATGATTTCAATCCGTTACAGCGGATTACAGCAGATTATCCCTCTGATATTTGAATACAACGGTGATAAAGTGATGTAGAATTGAATCCGGTAGAGTCTGGACGTCGAATGGCCAAAAGATCCCTTTTCAATAGGCTTCAGGGTGCTATTTATAGGCGTAGGAGGCTGAGATCGCGCCCAAACTTCGGAAGACTTTTTCTGGCACGTGAGTGGGCCCATGCGACCGACCCCACCAAGTTTCGGCTCGATCCGAGATCGATACGAAACAATTTCGTATCCATCAAAAATTGGTCCAATCGAGCTGAAACTTGGCAGGAATATTCTCTACCTTGTATGGAAGATGCTGTGAAAATTTCGTAGCATTTGGCTCTGTGGTTTGGGAGATATGATCGATACGAGTTGGAGTTTTTGGGTTGGCTGTTTGCTTCGAGTCGATCACTTCGAATCCATGGTTTTGAATCGATGGATGCACATGCCTTCGAGACGACGTGGCGCACCCATCTCGCATCGATCCGCCCCTTATGCCGAGTTGACCGCTTCGCATCCATGAATTTTGCCTCGTTTGTATCGAGTACTGTTATCCAGTTTGAATCAATCAACTCCGTGCATTTGGTATCAACTTCCAACGTCTAGTTCGAATCGAGACAAGCGGCTTAGCTCGTATCGATGGTGATGTCTCCATCCAATGGATACGATTTTGATGGATACGAACCGAAGCTTCCTGATGGATTCGATTGAACACCTCGTTCATCGATTCGAACTAATCACTGGTCGACTGATACGAAGTTCATGGGCAAAGACCTGGCCATTCCGATCGATATGAAGCCGATGGATACGAACCGAGGTATGGTGATGGATACGAGCCTATCGATACGAAGTGCGGCCTACTGATGGATACAAAACAGTGTTCTAGGATGGATTCGAACTGCTCTAACCTCAATGGATACGAACATACTGAGGCGATGCCAGCCCGATGGATACGAACCCGATGGATTCAAAATTGACATCTCCTCAACTATTTGATGGATACGAACAGCGTAGTTTAGCTAACTTGCATCGATCATACCTCGTTCATATAAACTCCGATTAACCTGAAATTTGAAACACTGGCTTTATGATCTTGCTTGTCATGTCTGGTCAATTGTGGCCCGATCCGGACTCGGACAAAATTCATCGATATCCATAGCGAAGCAATGTATAATCAATCTTTGAGATGAGCTGTCTTTTGTTTTCGATCGATCTTTTGGTATCACGGCTTTGCCAAAAAGCGGGATAACATAATGAATTGTAGTAATGAATGGAAAAGTCAACGAATTACCTCAATCGTAAGAAACTAAATCCAATACTGCATAAGCGGGAAGCAAATTAGATCCAACTCTCATAGAGCCTAGGGGCGCATAAATCATGAACTAATGGGAAAGAAATCATGATGAACACAATTCGGGGAAAAGAATCGTTCTTGAGTTACTGTAGTTGTTTGGTCCACTGGCTCGAAATATGAATACTTGTTTGATGGACATTTTTTAATTGAAAATGAAGGAAATTTTGGGTTTTTCACTTTTTTATTTATCGGGAAGAATTATTGAGGGAATTAGTTCGAATTTAGTGGATTCTCAGGGTTTTTGGGTCTGATTTTTGAAGTAGAAATTATTGAAGGAAAATGTGGAAATTGGGGAATAAGAGACAAGAGGGAATGCGAAATGTGAAATTTTGTGAACAAGAGGAAAGAGAAAATTTTGGACCGCATAATCTGATATGTCATATAATAACATTATTTATAAAACAGTGAAATCTGATATAGCATTTAATAAATTTTATTCTAAAATAGAATAACTTAAAATATCATTTAATAAAAAACGCTAACGTTCTATGCTATAGAAAGTGAATTTTCCTATAGTGATTGACATACTCTCTGTCAATGTTGGAACCACTTTAACAAATGTGTATGTGGATGAGACTCCAGAATAAAATGGTTGGATTCGGTGTACATGGTTGGATTTTGAAGAAAGAGAATGATGATAGATAGCCTTGACACTTGTGTCAATTTGAAATGTCTAGAACATGATAGCTTGACAGGGCCAATGAAGGTAGCTACCTCTAACGGACATCTGTTCTTTGATTTTCTTTTTGGACTCGGTCCATACCTTTACCCTTGATGTTTGTTTCGATTGGTGCACCCTGATTTGGAATGACCTCCTTTTGGCTCGATATGGGATGAATGGATGCGGTGGGCGGTCATGGCTACGATGCGTTACCACTAGCCTTATGACTCGAACTAGTTGTATCCTACCTTAGGCATTGCCTCACGTTCCTTGTCATACTTTTATCCTTATACGAGACTACTACAAGTTTGGTTTAGTGTTGTCGTATCACGGTGCATCCCTATCCCCAGACGTTCTGCCGGGGTGTTATATGCAAATTGTACGCCAATGCTTAAAATCGCGTTAAAGAAGATTAATGTAAAGCCTTAATGCTAGGAAAAATATTCAACTTATTGATTCGACATTACATATATAGTTATTCTACTATATATATTTTTTGATGGATCCATACGAGATGGAAAATCCTGTAACATCTCTTGACTTATTGCACACATGTTATGCACTGGACAGGAGATGAAGAACCCCATAAACATCTCTATCGATGTTATACTCCTATTATATGTGATACTAATTTGACTTACATAAGGATATTTTAGTTCTGACTCGAGTGTATTGTGTTAGTTTATGCTCGGCTCAGCCTTGAGTTTTCAATGCATTGAAGATTATAGTATTCTAAAGAATGAAGACGAAGATTTGGTATATTATATTGCTATTATTATTTTCCCACATCATGTTGTTCTGCTGCATTGTTTTATTTTGTCTCTGTTGTATGTATAACTCTGATTTATGTGGTAAAAGTATAATCAAATGTATAGTGTAAATAGCTTCATGAACTATTTATCTGATTATTATATTCTGTCATTCCACTACAAGATTCTATATTTGTTTTCTTCTTTTCTTATTTTTCTTAATTAATCTCATTGATTATCTGTGTTTCGAATTATTTTGAGTTAGACATGTGTGGTTTATTGTTGACTTAAACCACTCAAAATGTGGGTCATTATAAATCCACTGACTGAATTTTTTTTGTTCGATCGATAATTAATGCACAGACCCTTTCGGTTATCCATAAAGTTATGGGCTAGGAGGAAGCAGAAGTATGATAACCCAGATTTTTGAACATCTGATAATTGGATAATTATCTGGTTTATAGATTGGACAGATAAGAATTCTGATAATAAAAGATATCTGGATATGTAAATGAATTTGAAAATATAATAAAAGTTGAATTATAATATCTGGATAAATATTTATTTGATAATCTCCTAATATAATCACTTAAAATTGACAAACTATTCCTTTAAAAACAAATAATAATGATTTTATATATATAGATATGAGAAGATTTTAAATAGAAAAAAATTATTTTTTTTCAAATAAATTAAATATGTAATTGTTAAATGTATTTGCATGTGAATGAATTTTAAATTGGAAATTCAAAAGATAAATATCTTAAAATATTTGGATCTAAAATATATATATTATATATGATTTTGTTTAGAATATAATTGGTTTTATATTATTTTCTTTAAAAGGTTTCATTTATTTAAATTAAGAAAGGTGTTTATTAATTAGTGAATTTAACACAAAGGTTTTACAAAAACATTTTTAAATAAATGAAGTCATGTGTAATTACACATGTTAGTTAAATGTGTATAGTTTAACAAATGGAAGTAAATTAACACATATTGATAACAAATGTTAGAAGTTAAACAAGTGTTAGTTTAAATGAATACAGGTGGCAAAACTTGTATTTTCTTTAATTTGAATTTTAAGTAACATAGGATTAAGATAAACCAGGTTTTCATTTTTTTACTTTCCACTTTCGAAAACCTGGAAACTAAAAAAAGATTAAAAAAACTGTAATTAGACTACAAATTCAAGCCTAAGCAATACAATCTGATCAAGCAAGAGTAACTCAAAGGATCAGTTCAACAAGATCAGATCCATGTCAAACTCAGGAGAATCAAGTTCAGATCTGTAACGACCCAATTTTTCGACGTTCGAAAATCGACATTAATACGTCCACTGTATCCGCACAATCAAATGCCGGAAAATCAGACCGTTAGGGTTAAAGAAGAAGAAGATAGAAGAAGAACAGAAACAATAACAGAATCTCATATTTCGCAGCGGAACAAATATAATAGATATATGAATAATCTTTAAAACAAAGAACCATATCTGTTATTACAATACATCATCAGTGTATATACAATACAACACAACAATGGCATCATTATAACTTGCCCACATAAAACTGAACTTGCAGCAATCCTAACGCAGCGGATAATACATAGTATAATGATATGCCTCGCTATCCAGCTTGAACTCTTGATCTCCATGGCATACTTTTCTAACTTCCCTCCAGAATAACTGCTAACCTGACTCTAGGCTTCCCGTGTGGAAAATTATGGGCACCCAGAGTTTAGAAAGGGAACAATAAATTCCAGGTCAGTCATGAGACTAGTGTGAGATTTTAAAAACAGTTATTTTCACAAAGAAATAAAAAGAAATCCGCTATGCTTTTGAAAAATGATACTACCATAAGGCCTCCCCACACACACAATGTAAACGCACAATTGGAGGAGATTTCTCCTTATGACAGTCAAACATGCTTGATATGCAAAATCCTTTTTGATAATATTATTATTAGTGCATAGTGCAGACGAAAGTACAATATTAACCTTAGCCAGCATAGGTACCATTATATTATGGCTACTATGACAACCTCTTGAGGAGGTAGGTTATACAATTACAATCGTAAAGGGATCGTATTGTTTCTTTGGATTTCCAACAAATGGTCAGGCTAAGGAATCCTATTGCCACATGGGTAAGCCTCTGGAGGGACGCCCTGAGAACCTAACCGGAACTCTGCCAACACATGGTCGGGTTACCATTGCAACTATGTAACTGCTGACATGAGTAGGCCATCCCTCGATCGTTACCGACCTTTATCCGAGGATCCTTAACATCCACAAGCACAAAGTAATAAATTTGCAGCAACCACACTGGTTAAATATCTGGATTCCATACCATGATACCACCCTTTTCCAGAAGGAAATGACATACCCTCAGGGGGTGCTACTCCCAAATAATCTTGCCGCATCCTTCCCGTTTCGACCATTTTCGGGTTGTGAGGTCCGACGAAGTCTCGTCCACAAAGTTACGCTTTTCACCAAAAGCCATGCTTCGATCAACAAATGATCAGCAGCTCTTCATATGCCACATTACCAAATTGGGAATGTATCACTAGTAACCATCAACTACATAACCTCTGAGCATGTACATCTCGGAGAAGGGTGTTAAGCAAAGAGAATAAATTCTCCGCCACCAACAGAAATGTATTTAATAGAAACCAGCTTTACATCTCAAAGTGTAACATCAGACACACATCCATACAAGTCCGTTCAGGGATCGAACGGAACCGAAGGCGCTTCAAAGAAGCCCTTGCAAATCCGGATATTCACAAACCACGTCTGGAATCCCCATCACAAAGGGTGATAAAATCTCTATACCAGAGCAACCCAGTGCAGAGACATTCGACATGTAATCCTTTCGCTTTAGAAAATATCCAATCTTCAACACCATCTTCAAACGCAATCCTATTTCATCGTATCATTATTCGGAATGGGTTTATGACACAAAGTCCTCTCCCGGATAATCCGAATAACGAGCCTTATTTTAAAAATAAGTGTTACATTCAGATTTTAAGCAAATCACAACAAATTTCCACTTTGATATTTTAAACAAAAGATCTAAAATAAAGATTCGATGTGGTTTTCGAATATCCATTTGGAATCCGACCCTCGGTCGCATCGAAAACAAACGTCGTTTAAGGGCCAATATTGATAGTCGGTTATTTAACTGTCAATCAACATTCACAACAAACAACAGATTTAAATAATTTTTCCCCAATTATTTATTTTCAAAATGTCTTTACAAGATATAATTTTAACACTTCAACCATTTGAAAACAAATTTCAAATCAATTTTCACCTTTCAGTCTTTTGAAAACAAATTTTCAAATCACTTCCCTTACGTGGAATAAATTTTCAAATATTTATTTAATTCCACTGAAAATTTTCCGAGTTCAAATACTTTAAAAATAATTTAAAATACTTGTCCAAATATACTTGTAAACATTTAAATAAAAATATTAAAACACTTTCTTAAGTATTATTTATGAAAATATTATACTAATATTTCATATAAACTTAAGTCCAAAATAATTTTAAAATAAAAGTATTAGATAGAGTGTAATTATTTAGATAACCATTTTCTAATCAAATATCAATTAAATCTTTAAATAATCACTTCTATAACTAATTAAATAAATCTTTTACTTTAAAGATTTAAAAACAACTTAAGAAATAATTTCTCCACAAACATCCTTTTTAAAAATCCAACTTAGAATTCTTAATTTATATTTGAAAGCAATTTTAAAAATATACTCGGCTTTCCAGGGAAAATACACTTTCCATTCTAAAATCAATCAATAAATCCTTCTTGATTTATTTTAATTTACATTTCAAATTCGTAATTTTTTTCCACACTTCTAAAAATAGCCCAATATTTATTTTTAGAACAAATTTCCCTTTCCTTTTTAAATTCCCATTGTGAATTTAACATTTCCAAATATCTACTGATATACGATTTTTAGATTGTTTCAAAAATCATTTCCAAACACCAAACCAATTTCCAAATTGATTTCAAATTTTATTTTAAACACCAAATCAAATTCCAAATTGATTTCTAAATTTATTTCAAACACCAAATCGATTTTCATTCAAACACCAAATCAATTTTCATATTGATTTCCCAAAGATTTATTATTTTTTTAAACACCAAATCAATTTTCAAATTGATTTTCAAATTTATTATCTTTTTTTTAAATAAATTCTTCTATATCTCCCAAACTGATTAAAATCTGGATTTTTAAATAAACTCTTCACTTTTAAACAATATTAATTAGAATCCATTTATTAAAATCTTTTCCCATATTTTGGAAATAATTCGATAAGTTTTCAAAAATAAAACTTTATCTATTTAAATTCCTTCCTTTAAATTCACTCAATTCTTAAAGATGAAGTTACTTAGAATTTTTCTACTTTAATTTCCAAAAATTAAACTTTATTTATTTCTGGTATCCTACCATACCAAAAATATATTCCGCTAAACTATAGCCTTCAACGATTTCAATCATAAATATAATCACTCGGAGATTATAAATAAAACAACACACAACATTTAAACAAATTCAAATATTTGAGGAATCCAGTTGGATGCCTCCAACCTATTTCCCTGCATCCACAGACGTTAGCATAACAATTAAATACCAATTCCACTTCGAGGTGGAATATCACGGTATATGGGATCAATATAATATCATCCGCTATTATGTGGTGCATAGGGTCTCATCTGCTATATAATGCGGGAAATCAATCACTTTAAACACATATATAATACCAATTCCACTTCGAGGTGGAATATCGCGGTATATGGGTTTAATATAATATCATCCGCTATTATGCAGCGTATAGGGTCTAATCCAATATAACTGATAATAATTTATCATCCAAGCACACAATCAACAACTTTGAATTTAACGATATTAAAATTAAACTGGGAATTCCAATTCAGTGAGAAGATCTCACCTTTTTATTTGCAGTCCGTTTCCAATTCTGATTTGTCTTCTTCACAATATTAGACCTTGTATAGACAATTTTATACAGTTGATTAGTATTCAAAATAAATCAAAAAATAAATTTCCATTCAATAGATTTATTTAATTTAAACTAATAATTTGATTTCAAACTAAATTATTTCTTTAATAGATTATAGTTAGTAACTAAAAAATTATATAAGTTTACTAAGTAAATTAATCACCTTAATAAATTATATTTTATTTTCCTTCATTTCAAACTGCATTTGAATACTAATAAAATAAAATCTATTTTTATAAAATTATTCAACATTTTAAAATCTTTTATATATATATATATTTATACAAGTTTATTTCTTTTAAAATTAACTACAGATATACCTTAATGTTAAAATCAAATATTGTTTTATATGTATATATATATATATATATTTCTATTTATATACATATCCATTAAAATTAAAATAGAACTTATACCTTCACTATTTCAGCTTCCCGAGCTAGCGAACCCCCAAATCAGTCATGCTTTCGATTTCGCCTGAGCTCGTGAGTCCCCCCAATCGCGAACACCATCGCGAATTTGTGATGTCGCCGCCTCAGCCTTGCTCGTGCAATCAAGCTCGCTAACGAACACCCACGCCACTGCTGCAGTCACCATTATCGATCGCGTGCCTCCACTTCTTTCACTGCCGCGACCGGCCTTCACTCACGCACACGATCACCATTTGCCACACCAATCGGTCGACAACACGCTCGAGTTTGATTGAGCCTTGATTCGCTTGCATGCCCCTGCTGCGTATCGATCGCCTCTCCCTCGAGCAAGTCGAGTTTAGCGAACCCACAACCCACGGCATCGCTCGATTCGATCCATCTTCAAACTGCCCCAAACCCAATCGCACGCTCACGTGTGGCATTCATCCCCCTCTTTTTTATTTGATTTTGAGATTTTAAAAAAATAAAAAGGGAATGCGGCCATATGGTTTTGAATCTGGAAGATAAAAGGAGGAAACGAGAAACGATTTTCGCCATTGCCTTTGTCTTTGGAATTTTTTTCTCTGATTGATTTTATATTTATTACTTTTTTAAAGAAGAAACGTACGCGTGTAATAACGTTTGCCAAGTAAATAAAAAAAAGAAACGTGTGAAAATTGCCTTGAGAAATTATATTAAACACATATAAATATTTAATTTAAATTCAAATTCGAATCGTTTCAAATTATTCAAATCAAAATCTCGGCCACCAATCGAGGCATGCTGCCAGGCGTTTATAATGTCATAAGCCTATTCCGAACGCAATAGAAAAGGTTTCGAGTCCAAAGTCGATCGTATGGAGAAGATAGTTTTTGAACCCAGTTATTAAATTTAATTTCGATAAAATTTTTAGCATGTTCGCTTATCGTACGATCACACGACAATTCCAAACATTACGAGAATTGACATCCGAAAATAATATAATATTACAGATCCAATGGAACTAGCTTCATCGAATTCCAAGACAGTGCCTCGGAAGGCTATTTTTAAATATCGATTTAAACAATATAAATTTCAATACTGGAAAAAAAAAAAACAGTTTCAAATTCAATTATGAAGCTTCCATTATTTTCAGTATTATCAATATAAATTTTCTAAGCCTTGAAACTATTTTTAATCAGCTTAAAACTGAGGATTCAAATTTTTACCCAACTTCCAATTATTAAATTAAATAATTTAATTGCCAAATTCATAGTTACATTTGAAATTCAAGTTTAAAATAACATCCAAATATTTAAAATCAATTAAATATTTCAATTTCAAATGTTCAAAATTTCAGAGTCGTCATATTTTTCCCCCTTAAAAGAATTTCGTCCCGAAATTACTGGTTAAGAAGAATGATCCTTAACCCATTCATTATTTTCCCAAAACCAAATAGTTTTAACAACTTGCCAAAACAAATCTTTTTATTAAAGATCATATTAGCCCTCTTATTAACTTTCCATACTCTTCCATAGTTTCCAGACAACATTGTTTTCTTAACCATTTAAATTTAATTTAAATTTAAATTTTAAATTTTCAAAATTTTCATAAAAAATTTCTAACTCCATAAATTTTTGAAAAATTTCGCCAACGTCTCCTTTGCTCGGCTAGCTCGGTACGACTACAAAATGGTACCACGGGCCCCCAAATTTCAAAAAGAAAACCAAAAGGCAAGCGGCTAGACAAGAAAATCATCAAATTTCATACTGAAATTTAAATACATACCTTTTTCGAGAAATTCAAATTTATCTTCAAAATCAAATCCCAATTCCATTTCATTTTAACATACCTGTATATCCTGCTCATCATTTCTTTACAAAATTTCAATATTCATTTCATCCAAACCCATGCAATACACTTATATCATTTGTACGTAATATCAAATTCGACCGCTCACTCGATTACACAATTTGACTTCCGAAGTAGTATCATCCACCCGACTTCCTAGTACGGACTCAAATATGGTTTCTTGATTAGAAACCGTCATTCTCCTTGTATAGCCGTAAAATATGATGGAGAATTTCCAGAATCAATCAAAAATCCATATTCAGGTACGTCGTCGAAAATCATGTGAAAATTCCTAACTCGGATCGATATAACTATCTCGAAATTCTATGCTTAAATTTTGGATCAAATTGTTATGCGAATAAAATAATATACGTACATCCTACGTATTAATTTCCAATTGATTATTAGCTATATCAATTTCCTTTTATTTTATTCACATTGATTATTTTCATTTCCTTATTCACAATTACCATTTCACAATTTCCAGTTTATCCTTCATTCACTTATCAGTTTAATATAAATATTCTATATACTTCCTATATTTATTTTCAATTCACTACTTTGGGTTATATCTACCTATATTAAAATAGATTTCCAATTCCATATGAATTCAATTCATTTCAAACCATTTTTAATTTTTCATTCCTTCAATTAGTTTCATTTACTAATTATTTACAAATTCCAATTCTATCTCAAACTATTTTCTTTTCTTATTTCCACCTTTATTATCTTTAGTTCACTTTAAACTAATTTTACAACTTCATTTTATTTCACACAATTCAAATGGGTTTTCAATATTCAGTTTCAATTCCAGTTTTACTCTTTTGTTCATTTCCAAATTTATTTTCTCCTTCACCGTATTTAACACTATTCAAATTCATTTAAACTTCTATAAGTTTTCTCACTTATTTTGTTTTTATATTCACTTAAATTTAACTCAATTCTTTAAGTTAAATTCATTCTATCAAAATTCAAATTATATAAGTTATCAACTCACAAACACTTTTAATAAATCTTACAGAGTTTTAAACAATTTCTTGATATTTCAAAATCACCTTTAAAATCAATTATTTCCAAAATCAAACTATTTTAACTTTAACTTTTCTTCAAGTTAAATTTTATTTTAATAACTTCAAATTTATATGTTGTCAAACTCAATTATATTCTATAAATACTTTATATAGGATTCCAGAGTCTTTCCATATTTTCAAAACCATTTTTGAAATCAATTCAATTTATCTTTTGAATTCCCAAAACCAAACCCAGTTTTCCAAACAACTATCATTTTTATATAATTTGGCAGCAATTCCTCTCTTGGAAACTCGAAAATAAACACAAATGATGCTGTAGTCATCACCGAAGTTATTTTCCAACGATCGAAAAGAGTTTAGTGCTTTTATCCCTTCCAAAATATTATTTACAAACTTTGAAAATCATTTTCAAACTCAAAAGGGATTTAATTTCCAAATTTTCAAAATTTTCAAATCCTTTCAAAACATTTCCATATATTTCTCTGGAATTCTTTTTCAAGTTATAAAACATATTTACAATTTACATTCTCAAACTTCATTTGTATATGAATTTATTTCTTAACCTTTAGTTATGATTTCAATTTCCTACTCCATAATCAATGATAATAATTTAATATTATCATCTCCTAACAACCAAGCAACGATATACTATAATAATTTACGGAAAATGATTTCTTTTCTATATGGAAATAGTTTTTTGTAAAATTATTTCATTTACCCTATTTTAAAACAATACTGTGTCAAATTGTTCTATACAAGTGTTTAGAGATCCCTATCGATAGAGTTGTGCAGATTATACCAACCAGAATCCATATAGCACTCAACAAACCAATCATCACAATATAAAACAATTTTTATATTCACTAACAAATACACGCTCATATCTATTAATATACTCAAACTCATTCTAGAGTACTACTAACTCTATCTCTAATGAGTAATCCCCACCAGAGCCAAGGTTGTCGCTTAACCAATTGCTCTGATACCAAAATGTAACAACCCAATTTTTCGACGCCCAAAAGTCGATATTAATACGTCCACTGTATCAAATGCCGAATAATCGAATGCCTAAAAATCGAACTGTTAGGGTTAAAGAAGAAAACGATAGAAGAAGAATAGAAATAATAACTGAATCTCATATTTCGCAGCGGAACAAATACAATAGATAAATGAATAATCTTTAAAACAAAGAACCATATCTGTTATTGCAATACATCATCAAAGTATATACAATACAACATAACAATAACAATCATTATAACTTGCCCACATGAAATTGAACTTGCAGCAATCCCAACACAGCAGATAATACATAGTATAATGATAGTCTCGCCATCCAGCTTGAACTCCTGATCTCCACAGCATACTTTTCTAACTTCGCTCCAGAATAACTGCTAACCTGACTCTAGGCTGCCCACGTGGAAAATCATGGGCACCCAGAGTTTAGAAAGGGAACAATAAACTCCAAGTCAGTCATGGGACTGGTGTGAGATCTTAAAAACAGTTATTTCTACAAAGAAATAAAAAGAAATCCGCTATGCTTTTGGAAAATGAAACTACCATAAGGCCTCCATGCACACATATAATGCAAGTGAAAAATTGGAGAAGATTTCTCTTTATGATAGTCAAACATGCTTGATAAGAAAATTACTTTTTGATAATATTATTATTAGTGCAGAAAACATTTCGAAAGTATAATATTAACCTTAGCCAGCATAGCTACCATTATATTATGCCTGTTATAGCTACCTTCTGAGGAGGCAGGTTATACAATTGCAATCGTAAAGGGCTCGTATTGTTTCTTTGGATTTCCAACAAATGGTCAGACTAAGGAACTTCCTATTGCCACATGGGTACACCTCTGGAGGGACGCCCTGAGAACCTAACCGGATCTCTGCCAACACAAGGTCGGGTTACCTCTGTAACCAGGTAACTGATGACACGAGAATGCCATCCTCCGGTTGTTACCGACCTTTATCCGAGGATCCTTAACACCAACAACCACAAAGTTATAAATTTGCAGCAACCGTTTCATACCACTTGCAATCGTAATCGGGCGAGTCTAAGAATTAACCGACAAAGTAAATGCAAGCGTTTCATACCACTTGTTTTGCAAAGTCGTTTAATTGGATTTCTCGAACGGATGAGGTAAAGGTTTGTATACACTAATAGGTTGGAAAACGGTTTTATAAATGAGTTTGATATTGAAAATAGAGTTGAAATCATCTTTGTGAAAGAGTTTGAATATTTACTACTAGTATAGAAACTTTTGTATTTAGAAGTAACAAATCAAAAAAATGATTGTAGAAACAATCAATCACCAAAGATTCACATTTGAAGGCGTTAATCAAAGCCATAGAAATCGATATCAAATCCATCAAATGGATATTCTCAAAAATTCCAAAAAGAAGTCATCAAAGTCAATGACAAATGATAACAAGAAATCGGATAATCACGAATCGATAAAATTTGGGAACCAAGCAAAATAGGCAAAAATAGGCAAAAACAAGCAGGTCAGTCGACTGACTGCAAAGGCCGGTCGACTGATCTAGAAACCTGGAAGTTTCATTTCCTGCAGTCAGTCGACTGATTATAGAGGCCAGTCGACTGATTGCAGGAAACAGAGACTTCCAGCCTCTATAGACAGTCCCAGGAACATTCATTTGCTACAGCCAGTCGACTGATTGCAAAGGTTAGTCGACTGACTGGCACTGGGGCTGTTTTTCAACTTATCAAATGAAGATCAAACTCTTCCAAAATTGCAACCGGACGAGCAATGGGCGCTAAGGGTTTATGCCAATCGACGACCCGGCCCAATAGGCTCTTCGATACACCACTAAAAGCATGATCAAACATCAAAGCTCTGATTTTTAAAGATTTGACTTCAAACACCAAAAATTGGAATATTCATAAAACCAATCAATCCAAGGCAAATAGACATGAATAAGTGCTAGGAATTCATACCCAACAATCAAAGATAGTTATAGACATAGACGTGAGATAAAAATCTCACCTTTTTACACAAAAACAATGAAGAAGAAGCTATGGAGCAAGGCAAGAACAATCACTCTTCAATTCCAATCCAAGAAGCTTGAATATAAGCTTAAAAGAAAAACATTCCCTAAGTTAGGGTTTAGGAATTTTCTGAAATTGAAGTTAGAATGAGTTGGAGAAGAAGAAAAAGATGCTCACCAATGGCTTCTCTTTGAATTTGGAGTTAGAACATGGATTTGCAATGGAACTAGAGCTTAGGAATTCTAATTCTCTTACTGTTCCCCTATTTTTATTAAAGCTTGAAGGTATTAGGAAATGAAAGTGAATGAAGGGGAGTGGGGGTGGAGCTAGAGTTAATAGTTTAAGCTAACCCAAACCCAAAGTCCAAAGTGCAAAGGTCAGATTTTAGCTAGCTCCAAACATATCGAAGTTTATGCTCAAAAAGGTCGCAAACGAAATTTTGAACTCAATGGAACTGGTCTCGAGTCGTAATTCGACCGTATGCAAAAGTAGCATTTTGGACTATAATCCGACTAACAATGTTGTATTTAAATAAAATATTTAAATACACAATCATAAAATATGCGGGTGTTACAGACTCCCCTCCTTAAAGAAATTGCGTCCTCGCAATATTTAAGAAGAAAATAAAAAGTAACAACTATAAAAGCATATCAACACAAAAGAAATTTGAAATAAAAAGTTCACCTCAAAGAGCACGAGAAAGTAAGTCCGGATGTGTTTGCTCGATGAATTCTCTAGATTCCCAAGAACAATCCTTAGGATTTGAAGACCATTGAACTTTCATGAGAGAAACATCTTTACTTCGAAGGCGTTTGACCTCCGAAGCAATGATTCGAATAGGATGTTGCTCATAAGTCAAATTAGGTGAAACTTCAATTTCTTCAACAATACCGGGCTCAAGAATAGAACCGGAATCTCGAAGGCATTTCCGTAATTGAGAAATATGAAACACGTCATGAATAGCAGAAAACTGAGTCGGTAATAAAAGGCGATAAGCCACGGAACCAATACGTTCAGTGATGGGAAATGGACCAATATATCGAGGTGCTAACTTTCCCGATCGACTGAAACGCACAACACCCTTCATAGGTGAAACACGGATAAACACAAAATCTCCCACAGAAAATTCTAATTTCCTTCTTCGGTTATCAGAATATGATTTTTGCTTACTTTGAGCTTCTTTCATCCTATGGTGGATAAGGTCAATCTTTTCTGGGGAATCACGAATAAAGTCTGGACCTAAAACCAGCTTCCCACTGGCCTCAAGCCAACAAGAAGGAGATCGGCATGGCTTTCCATAAAGTGCCTCAAAAGGTGCCATGCCAATACTAGATTGGAAGCTATTATTATAGGAAAACTCAACAAGAGAAATATGATCCTCCCAACTTCCACCAATATTAAGAACACATGCACGAAGATGATCTTCAAGAGTTTGATTCACATGCTTGGCTTGTCCATCGGACTGAGGATGATAAGCGGTGCTAAAATTAAGCTTCGTTCCCAACGCTTTTTGAAGACTCTTCCAAAATCTACTAGTAAACAACGGATCACGATCGCTAACAATAGAAGTAGGGACCCCATGCAATTTAATAATTTCTTTAATAAAGAGTTTGGCCAAAAGTGGTACGGCCCGATTAGACCGAACGGGAAAAAAATGGGCAGATTTTGTAAGTCTATCAACTATCACCCAAAGACTATCATGACTCGAACGAGAACAGGGAAGCCTGTCAATAAAATCTATAGAAATTTGGTCCCACTTCCAAATTCGACAAAGGTTGCAATTACCCACCGGGCCTTTGATGCTCAGCCTTAACAAGTTGGCAAGTCATGCAATGCTTAACAAAGTTAGCAATGTCGGATTTCATTCCATCCCAATAATAAAGTCGCTTCATATCCGCGTACATTTTACTACTACCGGGATGAATGGTAAATTTAGAACGGTGAGAATCTTCTAAAATGTCTTTTCGAAGATCATCAATATTTGGCACGATAAGTCTATCAAATTTTCGAATACCGCCACGAGAGTCAATATCAAAGTCTTTCAAACCTTCAATATCAATTTTATCCCTACAACTTTGTCTAAGAAGAGTCAATTCGGGATCTAACTTTTAAGCTTCAAGGATGCGGTCTAAAAGAGATGGATGAGCCTCAAGGCTACATAAAACAAGAGATGAGCATAAATTGGATTCACGATCTCGAATCTCACAAGTGGATAAAGTCTAGAGATTATTCCATTCGGATATCTTCATAGAAACAACCACTTGTTGCTTACGACTAAGGACATCCGCAACATGATTTCCCCTTCCGGGAGTATAAAGAATACCAAGGTCATAAGATGCAAGGAATTCGAGCCAACGTTGTTGACGCAAATTAAGTTCCTTTTGAGAAAACAAATACTTCAAAGATTTGTGATCGGTATAGAGAACAAATTTCTCTCCTAAAAGATAATGACGCCAAATTTGAAGGGCGAAAACAATAGCCGCGAGCTCTAAATCATGAGTGGCATATCTAGTCTCGGTAGGCTTCAATTGCCTAGAAGCATAAGCAATAACACGTTCCCTTTGCATAAGAACGGCACCCAAATCAACCCGACTAGCATCAGTATAAACAATAAAATCTTGGTTCACTTCGGGAATCACAAGAATAGAAGCATCGGAAAGAAATTTTTTTAATTTCTAAAAAGAAGGTTCACATTTGTCCGACCAAATGTATTTAACTCCTTTCTTTGTCAAGCTAGTAAGAGGCACGGAAATTTAATAAAAGTCTTTTATGAACCGACGGTAATAACTCGCCAATCCAAGAAAACTATGGATGTTCGTCACACTCTCTGGTCTCTTCTAATCTTGAATCGCTTCAATCTTTGAAGAATCCATGGAAATTTCGAATTCAGAAATAATATGGCCGAGAAATTTCACACGAGATTACCAAAAGTGGCATTTAGAAAATTTTGCTTTCAATTGATATCTTCTAAGAGTTTCCAACACAATCCGAAGATGCTTTTCATGCTCCTCCTCGGTTTTTGAATGCACAAGAATATCATCAATAAAGATGAGAACAAATCGATCGAGGAAGTCTTTGAAAACTCAATTCATAAGGTCAACGAAATAAGCTAGAGCATTTATTAAACAATATGGCATAACAAACCATTCATAAGATTCATAATGAGTACGGAACGATGTCAAAGGAATGTTATCCTCTGCAATACGAAGCTGAAGAAAATTGGTTGCTAAGTCTAATTGTGAAAAGACTCTAGCACCACTATGTTGATCAAATAAGTCATCAATCCGAGGTAAAGGATATTTATTCTTGATAATAGGATCATTAAGCTTGCGGTAGTCAACGCAAAGCCTAAGTGGACCATCGGAATTCTTCAAAAAAATAGCCGAAGCTCACCAAGGAGAGGAACTAGAGCGAATAAATTGCTTCTCTTCCAATTCGGTTAATTGTTTGCGCATCTCCTCATTTTCTTTATTAGACATGCGATAAGGAGGATGAGTAGTAGGTAAATCTCCAGGAATTAGATTAATTCTGAACTCAATTGCTCGCTTAGGTGGTAATCCTAAAACGGGCTCAAATATGTTGGAAAATTCACGAACAATGTGAATAAGAGAAACGACATCTTCCTCATCATCATTATCGTCATCATGAGGATTTAAAGAATATAAAGATGCTACCAAGTTCCGAATCTTTAAGAACAACAGAAATCTGCTTAACAGATTGAGGATGTCGAAGATGAATAGTCCACTCAGGACATAGGATTTGAGCTTCATAACGGTTAAGCCAATACATTCCCAAAATCATTCCGAAGTCTAAGTAATGCATGACATGCAAATCGGCTCGGAAAGAAATCACAAAAAATAATCTCGACATCTTTACAAAGTAAACTAAGTGTTGCGGATCCACCAACCAGATTCGCAATTCTCAAAGAAGTCATTAAAGCCATAAAACTTAAAGAAAAAGTATCAACAAGTTCTTTTGATATAAAAGAATGGGATGCAAGCGTATCAAAAAGAACTCGAATGGGTTGATCACGATACATAATAATGCCATCAAGGATATAATGAGAAATACCTTGACCACGAGAAGTGTTACTAGGGGCTTGCACAACATTAAGCTTTCCCTCCTTCTTGCCTTGAAGTTTGGGACATGAAGATAAAAGATGACCCGAACTTTTGCAATAACGACAAAAGAGAGGTTTCAGACATCTATTGGCATAATGGTCTGTAGAACCACAATTGTAGCATTGCCCACTACTAGGGTAGGAGTTTTTGCTACCGAAGCTGCTTGTTTTCCTTTCTTGTTGAGATTAGGGCCTTCGAATTTAATAGGCCTTTTCTTGTTATTGTTGAAGTTTGTTTGGCACACACAACTTCAACATCACTTTCCTTATCTGCCTCTTCAAGTCGAAGAGCGATATCAATAAGTTGATCGAAAGCAACTTCTAATTTCAGAAGTAATGGCTTCTTGAGATTTCTATTCAAGCCATAGACATATCTCTGATTCTTCTTCAATGGGGTATTAATGTACTCAACCCCATATTTAGAAAGAGATTTGAAAGATGCGACATGTTCTGCCATGGATGATTCACCTTGAACAAGGTCAATAAAACGCCAGGCCAAAGTCACCTTTTCAGCTTCCGGCACAAACTTTGATTCGAATCTTTCCTGGAATTGCTCCCAAGTAAGATCCGCTTCAATAATTTTAGAAATAAGAAGCTCATACCAATCTAATGCTCTTTCTTGGAGCACGCTAGAAGCCACTTAGACACGATGAAGATCAATAGATTCATGCGAGAAAAGATGCGATCGTAGGATCTAAACCAAGCTTGGACTTCGATAACGCCCTCGGAACCCCTGAACGGCTTTCCACCCAAATTGGTATAGTCACTGCACAAGCGTACAAACCTAGATTTAGGGTGAGTAGGCCCGGGAATGGGTCCGACAGCTTGAGCATTCTTTACAAGATCGAGAAGCTGTTGGGAAGACATAAATACTCCATCCTGGGAGTAGCACTGGATTGACCGACGCTGGGACGACCCGGTCTTACCATTTCTCTTCTTAAGAAAGAAAGAAAGAAGAAGAAAAAAGGTTATTCACAAAATGAATATCAAACAATAATGATTGATAGAACAAGGCATCGCAAAGAAAATAGGATAAAACGGTACGAAGACTCGAATTAAATCCTAAGGCACGACTCCTAAGATGGACTTAGGACGATGATCGTTGTTAAATTATTCTACATTGTTTCGAAGTTTGGCTCTGATACCAAGCTGTGACACCCCACCTCTATACTCTCGCTAGCCAAGGAGACTACGAAGTAATGCCAACGACTAGCGCGCAGAATAAGGCTGTTGAGGAGCGACCATCCGTGTAATTGCCTTGTGCGAGCACCGGTATGTCAGATAGTATATCAAGAGGAAATCCGACACACTGATACAAACTCAAAGCATCTACACAGTGGCTATATATGATCTTCGGAAACAAATATAGAAATAAGCATAACACAAATCAGTCACAGATATCCACATCACAAAGGCGGAAATAGATATGAATATAACACATAGAAGTGTATATCAGAGTAGTGGTCAAACAAGACCCATAATATCACAAAAGAATAGATACAAGTGCTACACAAAAGAATATGTATACATCAAGGAGTCTCCATCTCGTATGTATAACATCAAAAACTACCAATCTAATGTAGTTAGCCAAAAGTCACGATAATACTCCCAGATGAGGAGTCAAGCAGGAGCACCTGTAACATCTCGGTCTGACCAGAGTATTATTTAATAAGAAAATAATAAACGGATCAGTCTAGGTATAAATATCAGATAAAATGAGATGGAATAAGAGATATAACAAAACATATGATAACAGTAATGCCATACTAAAAAAAAGTATACACTAGAGAATCAACCAAAATCATACAGTATCTCAAGAGTCTCATAACCTCAAAAAGAATATCATATTCTTTACTTTATTCACCAAACCACAAATATTGACATCATATCGATGCCAATCATAAAAATTAGTGAAACGCAAATTCTAGAAATCATCAATTAGAAATCCAGAAATCATAAAAAAAAAGAGAAAGGCCTACACAAACGGGAGCATGAAAACCCACCACACGTGTATCACAAATGGGACGCTATTCCATGGTCGCTAACCATAGAGCTGGTGCAATGACGTAGTACAATATCGGTATGCCTGAGGAACCTGAAACTTGAATAGATCGGAATGACATAGTACAATGGTACGCCCGATGAGCCTGATAAGCCGGAACAACAATGTAGTACAAAGGTACGTCTGATGAACCGAACTCCATAAAGAACATGGGTCGCTAGCCCATAAAAATTGAGTCGAAACTCCAAAGAATACATAGGCCGTTAGCCTATAAAGAAATGAGTCGAAACTCAATAAAATGAGGTACCATCCCCTACGTGGACAAAGAGACGTAGCATAACGCTAGTCTAAATCACAAAATGATCATCATCGATCATCGAGAAGTGTCAGTTACACTAAGCTAGTAAATAGATGAGTTTAGCTTAATGTCCCATAACCACTTGCTTAACTTATGTATTTACGAACAAATTGTAAATCTCCACTCGAAATTTGTCACGAGAATTACAATCTGACGAGTCTAAGAATTAACCGGCAAAGTAAACGCAAGTGTTTCATACCAATTGTTTTGCAAAGTCGTTTAATTGGATTTCTCGAACGAATGAGGTAAAGGTTTGTATATACTAATAGGTTGGAAAACGGTTTTATAAACGAGTTTGATATTGAAAATAGAGTTGAAATCATCTTTCTGAAAGAGTTTGAATATTTACTACTAGTATAGAAACCTTTGTATCTAGAAGTGACAAATCACAAAAATGATTGTAGAAACAATCAATCACCAAAGATTCACATTCGAAGGCGTTAATCAATGCCATAGAAATCGATATCAAATCCATCAAATGGATATTCTTAAAAATTCCGAAAAAGAAGCCATCAAAGTCAATGACAAATGATAACAAGAAATCGGACAGTGACGAATCGATAAAATTTGGGAACCAAGCAAAATAGGCAAAAATAGGCAAAAACAAGCAGGTCAGTCGACTGACTGCAAAGGCCGGTCGACTAATCCAGAAACCTGGAAGTTTCATTTCCTGCAGTCAATGGACTGATTACAGAGGCCAGTCGACTGATTGCAGGAAACAGAGACTTCCAGCCTCTACGGACAGTCCCAGGAACATTCATTTGCTACAGCCAATCGACTAATTGCAAAGGTCAGTCGACTGACTGGCACTGGGGCTGTTTTTCAGCCTATCAAATGAAGAGCAAACTCTTCCAAAATTGCAACCGGACGAGCGATGGACGCGAGAGGTTCATGCCAATCGACGACCCGGCCCAACAGGCTCTTTGATACACCACTAAAAGCATGATCAAACATCAAAGCTATGATTTTTAAAGATTTGACTTCAAACAGCAAAAATTGGAATATTCATAAAACCAATTCAATCCAAGGCAAATGGACATGAATAAGTGCTTGGAATTCATACCTAACAATCAAAAATAGTTATAGACATAGATGTGAGATAAAAATCTCACCTTTTTACACAAAAATAATGAAGAAGAAGTTATAGAGCAAGGCAAGAACAATCACTCTTCAATTCCAACCCAAGAAGCTTGAATTTAAGCTTAAAAGAAAAACATTCCCCAAGTTAGGGTTTAGGAATTTTCTGAAATTGAAGTTAGAATGAGTTGGAGAAGAAGAAAAAGATGCTCACCAATGGCTTCTCTTTAAATTTGAAGTTAGAACTTGGATTTGCAATGGAACTAGGGCTTAGGAATTCTAATTCTCTTTCTCTTCCCCTATTTTTATGAAAGCTTGAAGGTATTAGGAAATGAAAGTGAATGAAGAGAAGTGGGGGTGGAGCTAGAGTTAATAGTTTAGGCTAACCCAAACCCAATGTCCAAAGTGCAAAGGTCAAATTTTAGCTTGCTCCAAACATATTGAAGTTTATGCTCAGAAAGGTCGCAAACGGTGTTTTGAACTCAATAGAAGTGGTCCCGAGTCCTAATTCGACCGTATACAAAAAGTAGCATTTCGGACTATAATCAGACTAACGATCGTAAAATATGCGGGTTGTTACACCATGCTTCACATATGCCACATTACCAAATTGGGAATGTATCACTAGTACCATCAACTACATAACCCCTGAGCTCGTACGTATCAAAAGAGGGTGTTAAGCTAAGAGAATAAATTCTCCGCCACCAACAGAAATGTATTTAATAGAAACCAGCTTTACATCTCAATGTGTAACGTCAGACACACATCCATACAAGTCCATTTCGGGTTCGAACGGAACCGAAGGCACTTCAAAGAAGCTCTTGAAAATCCGGATATTCACAAATCACGTTCGGAATCTTCATCACAAAGGGTTATAAAATCGCTATACCGGAGCAACCCGGTGTAGATACATTTGACAGGTAATCCTTTCGCTTTCGAAAATACCCGGTCTTCAACACCATCTTCAAATGCAATCCCATTTCGTCGTATCATTATTCGGAATGGGTTTTATGACACAAAGTCCTCTCTTGGCAAATCCGAATAACGAGCGCCAATTTTAAAAATAAGTGTTACATTCAAATTTCAAGCAAATCACAATAAATTTCCACTTTGATCTTTTAAACAAAAGATCCACCACAAAGTTTCGATGTCGTTTTCGAATATCCATTTGGAATCCGACCCTCGGTCGCATCGAAATTCAAACGTCGTTTAAGGGCCAATATTGATAGTCAGTTATTTAACTATCAATCAACATTCACAACAAACATTAGATTTAAATAATTTTTCACCGGTTATTTATTTTCAAAATATCTTTGCAAGATATAATTTTAACACTTCAACCATTTGAAAATAAATTTCAAATCACTTTTCACCTTTTAATCTTTTGAAAAAAAAATTCAAATCACTCCCCTCACATGGAATAGATTTCCAAATATTTATTTAATTCTACTTTGCCGAGTTCAAATACTTTAATAATAATTTAAAATACTTATCCAAAATATACTTGGAAACATTTAAAATAAAACTATTTTAAAAAACTTGCTTAAATATTAGTTATGAAAATATTACACTAATATTTCATACAAACTTAAGTCCAAAATAACTTTAAAATAAAATTGTTAGATAGAGTGTAATTATTTAGATAACCATTTTCTAATCAAATATTAATTAAATCTTTAAATAATCACTTTTATAACTAATTAAATAAATCTTTTACTTTAAAGATTTAATAAAAACTTAAGAAATAATTTCTCCATAAACTTCCTTTTAAAAAAACCAACTTTAGAATTTCTAATTTATATTTGGAAGCTATTTTAAAAATATACTCGGCTTTCCAGGGAAAATACACTTTCCATTCTAAAATGGTTCATTTAAAATCAATCAATAAATCCTTCTTGATTTATTTTAATTTACATTTCAAATTCGTAAAAATAATTTCCACACTTTTAAAAATAACCCAATATTTATTTTTAGAACAAATTTCCCTTTCCTTTTTAAATTCCCATTGTGAATTTAAATTTTCCAAATATCTACCGATATACGATTTTCAAATTGATTTCAAAAATTATTTCCAAACACCAAATCAATTTCCAAATTGATTTCCAATTTTATTTTAAACACCAAATCAAATTCCAAATTGATTTCTAAATTTAATTCAAATACCAAATCGATTTTCATTCAAACACTAAATCAATTTTCATACTAATTTCCCAAAGATTTTTTTTAAACACCAAATCAATTTTCAAATTGATTTGAAATTTATTATCTTTTTTTAAATAATTCTTTCATATCTCCTAAACTAATTAAAATCTGGACTTTTAAATAAACTCTTCAATTTTTAAACAATATTATTTAAAATCCATTTATTAAAATCTTTTCCCATATTTTGGAATTAATTCGATAAGTTTCCAAAAATAAAAATTTATCTATTTAAATTCCTTCCTTTGAATTCACCCAATTCTTAAAGTTGAATTTACTTAGAATTTTTCTTCTTTAATTTCCAAAAGTCAAACTTCATTTATTTCTGGTATCCTACGATACCAAAAATATATTCGGTTAAACTACAGCCTTCAACGATTTCAATCATAAATATAATCACACGGAGATTATAAATAAAACAACACACATAAGCTAAAAAAATTCAAATATTTGAGGAATCCAGTTGGATCCCTCCAACCTGTTTTCCTGCATCCATAGCCAATAGCAAAACAATTAAATACCAATTCCACTTCGAAGTGGAATATCACGGTATACGGGATCAATATAATATCATCCGCTATTTTGCGGCTCATAGGATCTCATCCGCTATATAATATGGGAAATCAATCACTCCAAATACATATATAATACCAATTCCACTTCGAGATGGAATATCGCGGTATATGGGTTTAATATAATATCATCCGCTATTATGCAACACATAGGGTCTAATCCAATATAACTGATAATAATTTATCATTCAAGCACACAATCAACAATTTTAAATTTAGCTATATTAAAATTAAACTGGGAATTCCAATTGAGTGAGAAGACTCACCTTTTTATTTGCAATCCATTTCCAATCCTGACTTGTCTTCTTCACAGTATTAGACCTTGTATAGACAATTTTATACAGTTGATTAATATTCGAAATAAATTGAATAATAAATTTGCATCGAATAGATTTATTTAATTTAAACTAATAATTTGATTTTAAACTAATTTTTTTCTTTAATAGATTATATTCAGTAACTAAAAAATATTATATAAGTTTACTAAATTAATTAATCACCTTAATAAATTATATTTTATTTTCCTTCATTTCAAACTGCATTTAAATACTAATAAAACAACCTTTACAGACTTTAAATCTGCTTTTATAAAATTCTTCAACATTTTAAAATCTTATATATATATATATATTTATACAAGTTTATTTCTTTTAAAATTAACTACATATATACCTTAATGTTAAAATCAAATACTGATATATATATATATATATATATATATATATATATTTCTGTTTACATACATATCCATTAAAATTAAAATAGAACTTATACCTTCACTGTTTCAGCTTCTCGAGCTAGCGAACCCCTAAATAAGTCATGCTTTCGATTTCTCCTGAGCACATGAGTCCCCCCAATCGCGAACATCATCGAGAGCTTGTGATGTCGCCGCCTCACCCTTGCTCATGTAATCAAGCTGGCCAACGAACACCCACAACACTACCGCAGTCCCCATTATCGATCGCGTGCCTCCACTTCCTTCACTGCCGTGACCATCCTTCACTCACGTGCACGACCACCATTTTCCATACCCATTGGTCGACGACAAGCTCGAGTTCGACCGAGACTTGATTCGCCTGCATGCCCATGCTGCGCATCGATCGCCTCTCACTCGAGCAAGTCAAGTTTAGCAAACCCACAACCTACAACGTCACTCGATTTGATCCATTTTCGAACTGCCCCAAACCCAATTGCACGCTCGCGCGTGACATTCATCCCCCTCTTTTTTTATTTGATTTTGAGATTTTAAAAAAATGAAAAGGGAATGTTGCCATATGGTTTTGAATCTACAAGATAAAAGGAGGAAACGAGAAATGATTTTCGGCCATTACCTTTGTCTCTGGATTTTTTTTCTCTAATTGATTTTATCTTTATTATTTTTTGAAAGAATAATCGTACGCGTGTAATAACGTTTGCCAAGTGGTAATAAAAGAAAGCAATGTGTAAAAATTGCCTTGAGAAATCATATTAAACACATATAAATATTTAATTTAAATTCAGATTCGAATCGTTTCAAATTATGCAATTTAAAATCTCGACCTCTAATCGAGGCGTGCCGTCAGATATTTATAATGTTATACTCCTATTTCGAACACAATGGAAAAGGTTTCGAGTCCAAATTCGATAATATGGAGAAGATAGCTTTTTGAACCCAGTTATTAAATTTAGTTTCGATAAAATTTCTAGCGTGTTTGCTTATCGTACGATCACGCGACAACTCCAAACATTACAAAAATTGAAATCCATTAATAATACAATATTACGGATCCAATGGAACTGGTTTCGTCGAAGTCCGAGACTGTGCCTCGGAAGGCTATTTTTAAATATCGATTTAAACAATATAAATTTCAGTATTGAACAAAAGAGTTTCAAATTCAATTCTAAAGTTTCCATTATTTTTAGTATTATCAATATAAATTTTCCAAGCCTTGAAAATATTTTTAATCAGCTTAAAGCCGAGGATTCAAATTTTTACCCAACTTCCAATTATTAAATTAAATAATTTAATTGCCATATTCATAGTTACACTTGAAATTCAAGCCTAGAATAACTTCCAAATATTTAAAATCAGATAAATATTTCAATTTCAAATGTTCAAAATTTCTGGGTCGTCACAAGATCAACATCAACAATTTCCAAATTTAAAAACTCAAAAACCTGAACTCTGTTTCAGGTTCTCTGTTTGCAAAAATAAAGGTGAGTAAAACAATTATGTTTAGAAGTTTTAATCTGTTTGAAAAATCTGATGCATGCAACTAATATCTAAAGTAAACATGATAAGTTGTTTGCCTGGTTATTTAATATTATATATATATATATATATATATATATGAATATATAGGTGTATATGTGTGGATACAGAGTGTTGGCTGTTCTTGTTACAGGAAACAAACTTGATAAAAAAATCATACTCTTCTCCCTGTCCTTTTTAGACTGAGATTTATAAATAAAATTTGTTTGTAATGACTATATGTTTGATTTAAAAATATTTTCAGATAAGATTAAGGGTAGTTCTAAATAAAAAGTAAGAATTACAGTCAAACTTCACATGTACCAAAATTTCGAATTCAATAATTGATTAGTTCAGATATGTAATTTGATTTGTTATCTAAAATGAGGATTTTTAAAGGTATAATTATGAATTTTAGGTTTATAAATCTTGAGATATTGAGGGTTTAACATGATTGGTATTATAGCCATTTCCTAGGGAACTGGTTGATCGAAAATGTCGGGATTGAGGCAGGAGATAGGTTGATGATCAACGATGGTAGGAAAAATGGTTAAGGGTTTTACTCATGGTCGTGGAGGCTGGTACGAGACAAAACTAGGGTTGTGGACTAGGTTCGGGTAGTGGTTGTTCACAAAGCAAATGTGACGCCGTCAGAACATCTGACCTGGCAGGTCATGCGGAAAATGAAGCGTAGGCTTTAGCGAGGCTATGGACGAGGTGCCATGGGTTTAGGTGGTCGGAACGGGTGGCGCGAATCGATTTTCATCACAGAGTTTTGGGTTCTGATGTTCTTGTCTCAGCTCGATTTCGATCTGGAGATTGATTCGAGGTTCTGATGGTTGAGATCGTATGTGAGCATATTCGTCAACAAGCCGGAGATGGTTGCGGTGGTCGAAGTATCACCGATGAACTGTGCATGTGCACGCATATACTAGTGTGTCTGGGTTCAAATTGTTTGGAAGTGTGTTGTTTCTCCAGTAGATAGCAAGATGTTGGTGGGTTTGACTCGGAGCAGGATGGGTTGGTGAGTGCTCGGGGAAGTTGTCGGGGAAGTTGCTCGGGAGTATTTGAGTTTGGCACAGGTCTTTTCTTTGGTAAGCAGATAAGGTTAAAGATAATATTAAATGTTTAAGTTTTTAATGGTAAAACAAGTCTAGGCTATTTTCTTAAATAAAAGTTTATTTAAATGTCGATAGATAAAAATTCAATATTTTATTTAACATAAAATTTATTAAGTTAGGTTTTAAGTTTATTTAAACTTCAATTTAAAAAGAATAATTAAATAGTACAATTTAATACTAAATTTAGGAGATAAAGATGTTTAAATTCATTGTTAATAACAAATTTTATTAACAAGCTTTAAAAAGGGGTTTCAAACAAAGATATTGGTTAGGTTATCAAGGAAGATTGAAAATTTTGAATTTCAAAGATAAATTGTTTTAACATAGCTTATTTGCATATATATTGGGGTAATTATGTAATCAAATCTCTAACTGTTTCAAAATAAACATAAAATAAGAGATGAGTTAAGATAAATGGTTTGTCTTTGATTAATTAGGGTTTTAAGTAATCAAGGGAGGATTGATTAATAAATGTGATTAATCAATTGATATGATTAATTTGAAGATCAATTAATTAATATAATTAATTAGAGGTTAATGAAAGGATCATTAATTAGTGATTAATGGGCAATTACTGCATGAGATTAATTAAGTGATTGAGTTTGATTTTCCCCTGAGATATGATGTAAAAACCCATAGTGAAATATGTCTTTGAACTTATAAGTAAGAAAGAATATTGATTGAAATTTGAAGTGAGGATTCAAACTGGGTAAGGTTGATGAGATTAAATTGAATTTAACTTAGAAGAAGTTAGATAAGTTTGAATGAACAACCTGATTTGGAAATTTCAAGATGAAATTGAGATTTAACTTAGGAAAGTTAAATGGGTTGATTTAGAAGGGAGTCGTATAAGATCTAAAACGGATTTGAGTTCTGGGAATGTGTGATGGATGCTGTTGATGGATGTTTTAGATAATTTGGATGTTTGTTTATATCCTAATATCATCCTATTGTCATCAACAATCTATGAAACTGTGAATTGGATTGTTTAAAATGAATTAAGAAGTGGATTGTGATATTTATATCCATTATAGAAATTAAATGGAAATAAAACTTTAAATTGAAATTATTTAAGAAATTTTGATTTTTGAAGATAAAAAATTAACTTAAGGAAGTGATATCACTTCGAACTTAAGTTTTGGATGTTTAACGGATCCTGGAAATTCAAATTGTTAAGGATTGGTTTCAAAATTGAAAAATAAATTGAATTTCAAAAATTGAGTGATTAAAAAGGGGTTGGACTATGATTTGAACTTACAAATAAGTTCATGAAGAAGTAAAGGTGATTTAAATTGGAATATGTGAAATTTGGACTCAGAATTAAGTATTTAAAGATTTTAAAAGTAAAGGTTAATTTGATTTAAAGTAATTAAAACAACATTTGAAGATTTAACTCGAATTTATATAATTCGAGATGATTTAAAGTCAAATTGAATTTGAAATTAGTTCAAATTGAAATTTGATTTGAATAGTTTGGAATTGTGATTAAAGTTGAATAGTTTCAAATTCAAATGGAATTTGATTCGAATTTCGAAAGAAATTGAAGTTAATTCAACTTGAATTGGGGTTAAATCAATTTTAATGAAAACTGAAGTTATTTAAATTGGAGTTGATTCAATTTAAATGGAAGTGGAAATCTAAATTGAATTGATGGGAATAGAGATTTGTCGTTGAACTGTTTGACTCTGGACTATTTTTAAAATAAATTGTTTTAAGATAAACCTATTTTTCCAAGCTATTTACTATGTACAACCTTTCTTTTTAAACCCTAAATTATCTTATACTTATTTTACAACTACTTTTGGAACTATTTTACAACTGTTTTATAAACTAATTACTATTTTTTAACTACTTTATAACTAATTACTATTTTACAACTATTTTGGAATTATTTAAAATTTCTATAACTATTTGACTATTTTCCAACTATTTTACAATTACTTAACTATTTTACAGATATTTTTCGATTAATAATTATTTTTCAATTACTTTTCTACTTTAAACTTTTCAAATTATTTTTTAAATTTAAGCTGGTCAGAGTGCAAACTGTTTACGATTAAATATCCATTTGAGATAAGAATTGAGGTGATAATCCAAATGGGGATTGAAGCAGTGGGGAATAAATGATTAAGAACCTAAGGGAATGTGAATAGAAAAGAGAATTAGTTTGGTTAGTAATCAATGAGGATAAATACGTAGGATGTACCTATGTTACTCTATTCGCATAGTTATTTGATCAAGATTCGAGCACAGAATCTCGAGATAGTATATCGATCCGAGTTGAGATTTTTCACTCGATTTTCGACGGCGAACCTGGATATGGATTTTTGATTAGTTCTGAAAATTCTCTATCATAGTTAGGCTATGCAAGGAGATTGACGGTTTAACCAGATCTGAGTCCGTACTAGGAAGTCAGGTGGACGATACTAGTTCGGAAGAGAAATTGTGTAATCGAGTGAGCAATCAGATTGATATTGCGTACGAATGATATGCTTACATCGTACAAGTTTGAATGAAGTTGATATTAAAAATTTGAGGATAAGAACTGTAAATAATTTTTGAAATGAAAAGTATATTTCGTGAAATATATGATGAAATAAAGTGAAAAATTGGATATTTCTTTGGTAGAAATTTATTTTATGGAAGTAAATAATGTGGTAAGTGACTTTATAGAGTAATCAAGATTGAATATTGATTTGGCATAAATAAAGTTATATATATAATTGATAAACTCCTCCTTGTTGAATCTATAGGCAGAAGAAAAGGATTTTTGAAAGTATTTAAAGTATAAAAAGGGAATTTTTACAAGTATGAAGTGATCCAAAGATATTCAAAGTTATATATATATATATATATATATGAAGGATCTTATGACAATGATTTTGGAGAAAAGGTCTTGGGAAGCTATGGATTTTGGAAAGGCTTTTGATTTTTGGAGAAAAATCAATTTTGAAAATTTGGAAAGCCTGGTTGAGAATTATCGATTTTGGGATAATCGATTTTGAGAAAGGAGATTTATATGGGATTCATACTAGGTGTATGATTTGAAAGATACTATATGTGTATACTATAAAGTGTTTTGAAAATGGATCTGAAGAAAAAGGCGCTCCCTTGAAATGAACTTCTCAAAAGTACATAGGTTGGTACTTCCTTGAGCCTCAAAGGGGAAGGTTCTAAAGTGGATCCTGTGAGGAAGTCCGGAAAAACAGAAGTTTCTAAGAATTATTGGGTAGCGAAAGTCGAGGGCTCTGATGCCTACAGAGGCATTTGGATTATGTTGTGACGACGGTGTAACTCGATGTCGCTGCGATCTATTATGGACCATAGCGGAAATCGTGTGGAGGTGAGTGTCAATGGTCTACGCTTGATTTTGCCATGAAGGCAACGTAACATCGGTAGACTGCGATCTATGGTCGAGTGGGGTGGAGAAGTTTCATTCTTTTGGCAGCGAAATTTGACGGTGCTGATGCGTACAGTTATAAGGGTTTTTGCTTTGATGACAACGTAACCCCAGATGTTGCTGCGATTTGTAGCGGGTTCCGTGGCATAATCGAGGGGCGCGGAGTGCCTACAGTTATCTATGGATTTTACCGGGATGGCAATGTAACCATTGGGTTAACTGCGACCGTGGATGAGGGTAATGATTTCCAGAGCATTCTCACCAAAGATGTTTTCTCTATTTTCAAAAATGTTTTCTATATTTTCAATAAAATTATTTTCCAAGTATTTTCACTGGGTGTCGAAATCGGGTCTGCTAAGTACTTATAGATTTTCAGTCTCAGCCTGATCAACGTATGACCGAATTTCTGTAAAAACAAAGATGGACCGGTTGAGACATCGAGTTATAAAAAGTATTTCTATAAAAACTATTTTTGGTAATATATACATATTTTTTTAAAATTGTTTTAAAATATCTTAATAAAAAGTGTTTATAGTAAAAGTGCTCAAAGAGTAATTTTTCTGATAATATGCATTTTAGTAAATTCTCGCTTCGTTCCTTTTCGGGGACGAAAAGATTCAAAGGGGGGAGGAATGTAATAACCCGGATTTTTGAACATCTAATAATTAGATAATTATCTGGTTTATATATTGGACAGATAAGAATTCTGATAATAAAAGATATCTGCATATGTAAATGAATTTGAAAATATAATAAAAGTTAAATTATAAATATCTGGATAATTATTTATTTGATAATCTCCTAATATAATCACTTAAAATTTACAAACTATTCTTTCAAAAACAAATAATAATGATTGTTTATATATACATAGACATAAGAAGATTTTAAATATAAATTTTTTTTTCCAGACAAATTAAATATGTGGTTGTTAAATGTATTTGCATGTGAATGAATTTTAAATTGGAAATTCAAAAGATAAATATCTTAAAATATTTAGATTTAAAATATATATATATATATATATATATTATATGATTTTGTTTAGAATATAATTGGTTTTATATTATTATTTTTAAAAGGTTTCATTTATTTAAATTAATAAAGGTATTTATTAATTAGTGAATTTAACACAGAGGTTTTATAAAAACATTTTTAAATAAATGAAGTCATGCATAATTACACATGTTAGTTAAATATGTATAGTTTAACAAATGGAAGAAAATTAACACATATTGATGAAAAATGTTAGGAAGTTAAACAAGTGTTAGTTTAAATGAATACAAGTGGTAAAACTTGTATTTTCTTTAATTTGAATTTTAAGTAACATACGCTTAAGATAAACCAGGTTTTCATTTTTTTCCACTTTCAAAAACTTGGAAACTGAAAAATAAAGAAACTGTAATTTGACTTTAAATTCAAGCCTGAGCAATACAATCTAATCAAGCAAGAGTAATTCAAAGGATCAACTCAACAAGATCAGATCCAGATCAAACTCAGGAGAATCAAGTTCAGATCAACATCAACAATTTCCAAATTTAAAAACTCAAAAACATGTAATCTGTTCCAGGTTCTCTATTTGCAAAAATAAAGGTGAGTAAAACAATTATGTTTAGAAGTTTTATTCTGTTGGAAAAATATGATGCATGCAATTAATATCTGAAGCAAACATGATAAGTTGTTTGCCCGGTTGTTTAATATATTTTATGTATATGTATATATATATCTGAATATATAGGTGTATATATGTGGATACAGAGTGTTGGATGTTCTTGTTACAGGTAACAAACTTCATAAAAAAATTCATACTCCTCTCCCTGTCCTTTTAGACTGAGATTTATCAATAAAATTTGTTTGTAATGACTATATGTTTGATTTAAAAATATTTTCAGATAAGATTAAGGATGGTTTTTAATAAAAAGAGAGAATTACAATCAAATTTCACATGTACCAAAATTTCAAATTCAATAATTGATTAGTTCAGATATGTAATTTGATTTGTTATCTGAAATGAGGATTTTTAAAGGTATAATCATGAATTTTACGTTTATAAATCTCGAGATATTGAGGGTTGAACGTGATTGGTATTATAGCCATTTCCTAGAGAACTGGTTGATCAGAATATCAGGATTGAGGCAAGAGATAGGTTGAAGATCAACGATGGTAGGAAAAATGGTTAAGGGTTTTACTGATGGTTGTGGAGGCCAGTACGAGACGAACTAGTGTTTTGAACTGAGTTCGGGTAGTGGTTGTTCACAAACCAAATGTGACATCGTCAAAGCGTCAGACCTGGCGGGTCGTGAGGAAAATGAAGCGTAGGCTTCAGCGAGGCAATGGACTAGGTGCTAGGGGTTCAGGTGGTCGGAACGAGTGGCGCGAATCGATTTTCATCAGCTAGTTTTGGGTTCTGATGTTCTGGTCTCAGCTTGATTCCGATCTGGAGATTGATTCGAGGTTCTGATGGTTGAGATCGTCTATGAGCATAGTCGTCGACATACCAGAGATGGTTGTGGTGGTCGGAGTGCCACCGATGAACCGTGCATGTGCACGCGTATACTTGCGTGTCTGGGTTCAGCTTGTTTGGATGAGCAATGTTTCTCTGGTAGATTGCGAGATGTTGGTGGGTTTGACTCGAAGCTAGATGGGTTGGCGAGTGCTCGGGGAAGCTTCTCGGGAATATTTGAGTTTGGCACGGATCTTTTCTTTGGTAAGAAGATAAGGTTAAAGGTAATATAAAATGTTTAAGTTTTTAAAGGTAAACCAAGTCTATGCTATTTTCTTAAATAAAAGTTTATTTACATGTTGATAGATAAAAATTGCATATTTTATTTAACATAAAATTTATTAAGTTAGATTTTAACTTTATTTAAACTTCAATTTAAAAAGCATAATTAAATAGTACAATTTAATTGTAAATTTAGGAGATAAAAATGTTTAAATTCATTGTTAATAACAAATTTTATTAACAAGTTTTAAAAAAGGGTTTCAAACAAAGATATTGGTAAGGTTATCAAGGAAGATTCAAAAGTTGAATTTCAAAGATAATTTGTTTTAAGATTAATTTATTTGGTAAATCGTATATATTGGGGGTAATTATGTAATCAAATCTCTAGGTGTTTCAAAATAAAAATAAAATAAGAGATGAGTTAAGATAAATGGTTTGTCTTTGATTAATTAGGGTTTTAAGTAATCAAGGGAGGATTGACTAATAAATGTGATTAATCAATTGATATGATTAATTTGAAGATTAATTAATTAATATAATTAATAAAGGTTAATGGAAGGATCATTAATTAGTGATTAATGGGAAATTACTGCATGAGATTAATTAAGTTAATTATTAATGTAATTAATGAAATATAATTACTTAGAGTAAGCCATTAAGGATAATTGCTTAAAGGATAGTTAATTAATGAGTATGATTAATTAAAGGATAATTAACCAAAGTAAGTAATTATTGTACAATTAATTCGAGTAATTAATTAAGGATAAGTGTAATTAATGTGAAGGGGTGAAGGTTAATTAATTTGTGTTATTAATTAAAGGTTAATTACTTAATGTAATTAAAGAGGATAATTAAGGGATGATTAATTAATGGTTTGTAACTAATTAATGTTAAGTAAGCAGGATTAAAAGTAATTGAGGCAATTAATTTAATTTATTAAATAGAAATAGTTTGGCAAATTAATCTTGCTTATGAATGATTGAATGATATTGTATGCCTTAGATTAGTTGATATATCTGATATGTGATTTATGATGCTATTTAATATGATATGTTTGGTTTAAACTGTGAAATTGTGGTTATCTATTGATGGTGAATTACTGTGTAAAGGTGACACCCTGTATTTAAAGATTAAATTGTATTTCACTTGAATAACTTGGGTTAAAATGACTTGGGATTCGAAGGGAGCGGAGTCGGGTATCAGTAAATATCCGAAACCACTTTATTTCAAATCTACTAGAATTCTTTATAAATTTGATATGTGTAGCTAATAGGCTAGAAAGGAATAATTTAAGTTAACTGGACCACTGAAACTAAGTAAGGGTACTTAGTGATTGTTTTTGAAATAAGTGTAGACTATGTCAATGTTTGAACTTGTCGTGACGTTACGAGTTACCCCGGGTTGTAAATAAGTTCTATGCATTGGAAATTCATGTTAGATGAGTTTACTCACGTTGGTTTTCAGCCTGATCTGGGTGTTACTTTGATGTAATGCTCGGGTCAGACCGAGTATTACAGATTTTCAGACTAGGATGTTTTTGGAGCTCAGAAGGCAAGCTGGATGGCAGGACGTGTGGAGTATTCTGCTGTGATATATCGTTATATATCTGGAACAAGTTAATTTTAACCGTCCAGTGTTTTGTATTTATGTTTGTAACTCTGATGTATTGTATGTAATTTAACTGATACAGCTTCTTTGTATAAATATTATTATATGATATTATATTTTGATCCGCTGCGAATGTGAGATTCTGTGTCTTATTTTCTGTTTTCTTCTTCTATCTCTTTTCTTCTTTTCCTAACTATTTGGGATTTTCGGGATCGAAAATCCTGGGTCGTTACAAGAAGTAGAACTAGAAGAATGCACCAAAATATTGAAAATGAAATTTTCAAAACATCAAAAAAATTCTAGAAAAATATATGTTGTAAATACAGTAAAAATAAATAGAATAGCAAAAAAAATTATCTAAAAATAAGCTCAGATTGATTGGAAAAAATTCAAAAAGGGTGGAAATGGGTTGTTTGGACTACTATGAGGAGCAAGAGGAGGGTGACTATGTTTATATAAGGTATGTGAGCCAAAAGATGGAGCAGTTGGAGCGAAACGTTATGACGATTCAGACGCATTGGGCACCAACGTACCAATTTTCTACAACTGCCCCCAACAATCCAATTATTGGATTTGGATCGTACGGTAAGACGCTTCAAAAACGTGAGTGTGGCTAAAAATTCCCGCGAATGGCACCTAAGAGTATATTCTAATAAGAAGTACTTTTGTAATTTATTTGACTGTGCATGCTTTTATGCAACTAAAATGGAGTTATCGACAAATACCAGATTTGATTATAATTCAACGACACAAGATTAATTAACAAATGACAAATATGCTTAGCTACCATATTAAATATACAACATATCAAATGCAAAAAAAAGAGTGAATAGTGCTTGAGGTACATATTTTCAATATTAGGTCAGGTTTTTTTATGGTCTGTCATTAATTATTATTAGGGTTGTTAACAACAATGGATACCTAGAAAATCAAAAACCGTTCGCATCCGAATCCGAATCCGAATATGAAAATCAAATAAAATTCAATATCCGAAGTGGATACGTTTTCGAAAGGTATCTACATTCGAAATTATCCTTCCGAATTTTGTCAATATTATAGGTTATTTTATATGTATTCTAGTAAAATGAAAGGTATGTATTTATTCTTTTATTAACTTAATAATTTATATTATATGTATTTAATGCATATTAATTTCTCAAAACTATATATTATAATCATATTTGTTCATTTTGCAAATTTTTATAATTAATGAGATTGAATAAGAGCTATGCTAAATCAAAATTTACAATTTATGTTTTGCGATTTATCGATCTTTGGGGGATAGGATAATTATCCGATACCTGTCCATATCCATGGATGTGGATTTTGATATCCAAGAATAATTCTGAATGCGAATGAAGGTATGGCACTATCAACATCTGAAAGTGTCCATTAATACGTCTAGGTTTTATTCTTTATTCATTTTGATGTATGGTTACATTGTTTGCAAGAAATTTTTCTTCAAGCATCTATTGTATTCAATATCTATAATATATTTTTATTTCAATGCTGAGTGGCTTTCCTCCAACAATTTAGCTTCTTGTGTGAATCTACACTACAACAAAAGGGCCATATTACAACCGCAACTTTACAATGTTCAAAAAATGACCATTGTACTTAATATTTTTAACAACTGGCTTTTAATGAAAGTTGTAGTAAAGTTATTTTTAACAACTTTCAATATTTTGTAGTTGTAACACAATCTTGACCATTGTAAATATAAGTTTGTAACAGTTGTTATTTATTATTATCGCATTCATAGGTTGTATGTGATTGTGCATATTTTAATGTTCGTTATAACCAATCGTGCGAAAATTGATGAAGTATAGTAGACTAGAAAATTGGAACGATGTAAAATTTCAATGATTGTAGCTTGAAAGCTAAATTCCTAAAATTTCATCGATTTAACCTTTTTAACCAATTAAAGTTAAATAGTTCATAAAATTTAAAGAAATTAGTAAAAGAATTTAAAATAGGGTAAACAATTTTGATCTTAAAATGTTGTCTAACTTATTTTCCATTAATGTTAAGTTTCACCAGATTTTTTTTGTTAGTGCACTAAATTGGAACTAACTATTAATAAGTAATATAACTAATATTAAATATATAATAATTAATAATTACTATTTGTAATTAAGAACGTATAAATAATAATTAATTTAGTTATAATTAAAATGTAATAATTAATAAATAAGAAGTAATATTTAATATTTGATAATTAATTTTTTAAAATTAATAATTATACTTTACAATTAACGCATTAATAATTAAGGATAATAAATAATTTTTAATATTTATTATTTAATAGTTAAGAAGTAATATTGAATAATCAGTTAAAAAATTAAATTTTGAAACTTTCAAGAAACTCAAAAACCAAAAAAACATAAATTTTCTAAAATATTCAAAATTTAAAAAAATTTGAAAATGTTAAAAAAAATTCAAAATTTGATAAAATATAAACATTACGTTACAAATCTCGGTACCCATTTGGTCTTTTGCTCGATGATTACAATAATCTGATTGTCGCAACATCAAGACATGATTACATTTCAAAATGTATTCAACTTGTGTATTATACAAAGTGTTATTTTCGATTCCATCTTGAGATTTCCTCTTATATTTACGCTTTTGGCTCCAAACTATAATTTTTGCCTCCAAATCCAAATTTTCTCTTTAAGTCCTACACAAATTCCCAATTTCGAGCTCTCAATTAACTCCCTCCTTCAGGCCAATTTTTTTATCTTTCCTATTTTTATATAGGGTTCATCATGTCATTTGTGTTCCCAATTCATGGTAATATCCATCCCCATGAGTAAAGAAACCAATTATTGATTTCAAATATCTTATAGTCGATTAGTTTTTTTTCCAATTGAATTGGCATATGAATAAAAAAGCAAACCCTTATTTGTTCATGTAGTCTTTTGTGACAATAATGGTCATAGACCTACCTAGGCCTTATTTTCTCAATGTGGATATTGGCAGCGGTCTAACATGGCAGCAATGCGAAGACCTATATGTTGATGCTCAGGTATATCTCCTATATCCTTAATCATAGTAATACAAAATTATTACCCAATTTGATTTCAACCATTGCATTCATTTGCAGAAATCCTATTCTCTCTTTTTTTGGTCACTGTAGCACCTCTCTTAGATAAATTATTATTTAATAATGATGAAAAGCAATAGGCATCTATCAACTAGTTGCAATCTTCCGACATATTCAAAAGTATTCTTCAACTAATGTTAGTAACACATTGACTATGCACTAATAGTTATAAAATTAGCTAATTCTACACTTTGTATTCCAGAAGTTATGTTGTTACAATTAAGTGGAAATTCCAATTTTTTGCGACAATCGAACTGTATATAAAGGAAAAATGCCCTATTTAACGTTAAACTGTAACCAATATTTGAAAATAAAGTTGACAAAATGACCAAACTTTTAAAGAATGGCACTATTTGGACCAATATTATCGTAAACAGTCAATCGTGCAATGAATAAAGATTATAAAAAATAGAAGTTAAAAGGAAGAAGATATAAATAATTTTTATAGTGGTTCAACGAATACTCCTGCCTTTGTCCACATTTTTCTTTTCTATTGATCGTACTTTGCTTCTATAAAGTGTAATTTACATGTTCGTGTCACTTAACTTAGGTATGAGTTGTATAGAGTTTAATCCAAAAACGTATTTCTCAACTCGTCGTAATTCAGATTTCAAAAAAAGAAGTTCCCTCCCAAACGAGCTCTCCTCCTATTTATAAACGAAGATTAGCGAACTAAGCTCTAAAATTTGGTACACACGTTCTCCATATTCACCACATCACTCCTTAAAAAACTCGTGGCCAATTTAATCCAGGGTTTTACAACTCAGAGCCAAGTTTAGCTCTATAACTCGACACTTGAGTTGACCTTTCAAGTCTTATGCCTTTATCTTTCTCTTTTCCTCCATCCTTGCTTGCTTTGCCCCTTGCCTCTCTCTTATGTATGCCATATTGGCTTACCAAGTTGGCCACCTTTTCAACTCGAAAAAGGCACAACTCGTGTCTAATTTATGGCCATCGAGTTAAGATGGTTAAGTCACCATATCTTATCCACCTTTTGTTATGTCCTCCGTAACTACTACCTTGTTGCCTTATGATGTTTTCAAGGTCTTCGTGTCCATTTCACTATAGTTCTTCAGTCACATTCAATCGTTTGGGTCCGTTTGGAGACTACGGAAATTTAACTTACGATATTTTCCCTAAAGTATGCTATGTGAATAAATGGTGTGCTTTGCTTAAGAAAAAATATCAAAGTTGGAAAATTGTCGACAGTTGAGCTCTCTTGCTATTGGCTGAACCAATCATGGCAAATCATATGGTTCCATTAGATTTACATGTAAATCAAAGGTCGTTCTAAGCTGTTATAATTGAGGACTCGGCCCTTGCTTAAGTGTTAGTCGTAAATCATTATTAATCTTCCCTCAGAATTATCATGACATAAATCAGTATCATTATCTTTCCATGTTCTCCCAAATTTCATTATTATATCATATATCAAGTAATCACGAGGCAATAGTTGTAGAAGGGAGTTGCATTATTTATGAGCCATCTGATATCGCCCAACATCCCGTCATAAGAAAATCTAATCGATAGAGGTAATGACCTTATCCAAAATCATTATCAAATTATTTTAAAATCAAGTGGTCTTTAAACGTCAAAGACTAGTTCTTGACCTCTCCCGATTGCATCTCACATGTCTTATTTAATTTTTGACCTCTCTACATCATATAACTATATATCCATTAAAAAAATTGATCTCTCTAGATCACATAATCACATATCCATACCGAGTCTAATCTGCTCGCACTTCTGCAATGGGACCTAATATCCAAGCAAATCCATCCGCTCACTCTCAGGTGAAGGGACTTATAACGATCTGCCTTTTTGACCATTGAAAGACGATATGAAATACATCTACAGTATTCCAATGTCGAGCATCTAATAAAGGCATACTGTTAGGTTAAAAATAAAAAAACTGGAGGAACAAAATCTCATAATGGAACGGCAGTATATAATGTAACAAAGTTAGTAAAAGCTGTCACTCTAAAATAAAGTGTATATTAGAGTTAAAAACAAACCTTATCAACCTAGACATAAATTACCAGCCACCACCCCTCGCACCACCAACCCCTGCCGTCACTGCACTACCACCCTTGCCGCCACTCCAAACACCACCACATTCACAAAAATTCAAAATTTAAGTAGCAGGTTCGACACTGCTACTATGTAGTATCAGTTTCCTTTTATAAAAATGAACTAGACAGTATCATTCATATGATTATAAGCTAAAATATGCATATACTTCTACTTTTCTAATTTAAATTTACTCCTTCATAATTACCATCAATACATATCGTACTATACATAAGGAAAAGGTGCATCATTAATTTTTTTGAAAGAAACAAAAAACTGATACTGCACATTATCATTTATATCTACTATCAAAAAACTACTACTATCAAATGTATATAAAATTAGTACTGTCAAATGTATATGTACTATCAAAAAACTGCTACTATAAAATGTGAATAAAACTAGTACTATAAAAGTACTACTATCAAAATGTGTATAAAATTGCTATTGCCAAAATTTGTACACAGTATCATTTTCTACTACTATCAAAAAACATAAAATGTGTATAAAACTGCTACTATAATTCATAAATACTATTAAATGTGTATAACCTACAACTATAATTCATAAATGCTATTAAATGTATATAAATTGGTACTACGATCCAAAAAAACTAAAATTCGTAAACTGCTACAACAAACATAATAAATGCACACTTAATCAGTAAAATGGTACATTTGTTCAAAAAGTGCTAATAAAAATTCATAAATTGCTAAAATTCATGAACTGTTACTATAATTCATAAACTGTACTGCAATTCGCAAATACTATTAAATGTGTATAAACTACTACAATAATTCAAAAAAACAACAACAATTCAGAAACAGATACTACAAGCATAATAAGTATTAAAAAAATAAAATAAAATAACACTGCAATTATAATTTTTATTACAAGTAAAATACAACAAACAACATGAAACAAAACTGATACTATATAGTAATATTTATTTCTTATTTAATTTAATTAAAATATTATTACAATTTGTAAAATGCTACTACAAAATAGCATTGTAGTCTAAGATTAATCATTCTACCTACAAAATGATATTACAAATCATAAAAATACTACTAAAAATAAAAAAATGTTAAATACTTCAGAATGGCTATTGCAGTTCACAAAACTGATACTATAAGATAGCACAGTCATTTTGCTACATTATATTGAAAAGTTTGTCCTTCTAACTAAAAAATTTAAAGTATGTCCTTGAAGCTAAAAAATTGAAGAATTTTGTCCTTAATACTATTTTTATGATATGATATAATAATGTACTGGAAGATTAAATACTACAGCAGGTGAACATCCAACTGTACTCCTTGAGCTTCATGTCCCACCAACGACAGCTTGGAAAAATACTCAATTTGACCCGAGAATAATAATAAAATACTACCCAGATCAGTCTAGAAATATTAGCGTGAGAAACTCAAGTAATATGATGAACATATGACAATTCTGTGTGACTATGCTGCTAAACATAGAATGGGTTTTTACCTCACAATGATAACATCCATGCATGACAGAATGGAAACACAATTAAACAAAATCCAAACTTGAAAGAATGGTATAAAAAAGTCAAAATCCAAACCTAAAAAGTGGACACAATAATCAAACATCGATAAAAACTATAGTCACTTCTCGATGCAATTAAGAAAACAATTTAAAGATTTGAATCAACTACAAGGAAATGAATTTTCCAACAATGATTAGGATGGTGCGCCCCCCATATCGAAAGTATACATCTAAACAGTATACTTTAAAGCATCATTTTCTCTCTGACTCTCTCGGAAATCTACTAGCCGGATGCCGCCAATCTTACCGGGAATCCAAGAATTTCTCATCTTCATATGCATACAACCAAATCCAATTTAGAGTACTTCTAAAGATACCGTAATAGGAGGAATCCCCATATAGCTAGATGTCAACTTGCTTTTTGGTTTTAGTCATTTCTGAAAAAATATATCAATGCTCAAATGAGTAAGAAATCATCTAAAATTAACGGTACACAAAAAAGTTGAATCGATGGTCAATATATCAACATCGATAATAATCAAAGTGGTCGTATATGGAAATTAAATCTCATAACCTTACCGCTACTTGTCGATTTCAAACTGTATTATCTCTTGGTTGAAAACAAAGTCGAGCAAGTTAAGGTAGTGTTACCTCTAGGCATTGCCTTAACAATAATTTAACCTTCGAGATAGAAACGATTTTTCATACCTTGACCTTTAGTGCTAAGAGTATGACTAAATCCTTTCTATATAAGCAATACCATTTATGGAAATTAAATTTCTTATCCTTTCCATATCTGAATCAAAATTTTAAACTTTTAAAATCTAAACTTATGCTTGGTTTTCACATTAAAAATATTTGCAAAACACTTTAAAAATACTCTTTAAATATATCCTTTTTAAATAGCAAATTTTAATTCCAACTGTACTGAAAAGAAGTATTAAAAAATGTCACTAAAACGTTATATACTATAAACCGAATATAACTTACACTTAGCTTTATTTTTTTCATAACTCCTTTTAAAATATTTATTCAATTATATAAACTACCATTCATAAATTTCGAACGATCTTCTATCTTAGAAGAAAATAAATAAATAAAAATGGTTTTATAAATTAAAAATAATGTTAATTATCCTAAAAGATGATTGCTATAATTCTTTTACAAATTCAAAACCATATTAATTATCCTAAGAGAAAATTAATCAAACTTTTAACTCCTTTATTAAATCAATTAATTATCTTTAAAACTTTTATTAAATCAGATAATTTGTTTTAGACAACTTTATTTCAAACAATCATTTAACTTCAAACATCATTTATTAAATTTATTAATTAATTCTAAACTCCTTTATTTAAATCAATTGATTGACTTTTAAACATCATTAATAAATTTATTAATTAACTTTATTATAGTTAAACAATAATTAACAATATATTTAAACCCTCGTATTCCTTTCAAAACTTATACAATCCTTATAAACCTATTGGAAAGAATTTACAAAATATTTAAAGTAAATAAACTTTATAAATTAAAATAACTTTAATTATCCCAAAAGATAATTAAATTCAGTTTATAATCTTTTATATATTTTAAACGACACCAATTATCTCGAAGAATAATCAAATTTATAACTCTTTATAAATTTTTAGCAATGTTGATTACCCTGAAAGATAATCATTTAAATTTATAACTCCATTTATAAATTCTAATAAACACTTGTCATTTATTTTCAAAATTATCAAAATATTTGGAAATATAGTTCACACAACTTCGAAAGTGCAAAATTGACCAAGCATTTATTTTGTAAAAATACAAGCTCATGTTCAACGCACAGCAAAGGTTTAATGGGATGATATTTGATAGATAACGGTATTGTGTAAATCGCTATAACAACTCCTATCCAAATTAAACAGTATGTCACAAATATTTCAACCAGACCATAGTATAAGCAACATCAAAATATAAGTCCTTTAGCGTCTCTCCATAAAAGGCCTCTGTAAAACAATGGTTATTTAAGAATTCCACTTTTGAAATGGGAATTCAAATCCAACCAAATAGTCAAATAAAAATCCTTTTATTTTGCAAGCACAGAATGCTGATTTATTTCGCTTGATAGAAGTCCAAAATAATCTATTTAATTTAATCATAGCAGAATGATGTTTTATTCTAAGAAATAGACATCACATGAAATATAAGTAATTTAATTACATCAAACATAATTAAATTAAGTCACTTTAATTTTTACCACCAATTTAAACTTCACTAAAACTATCAACTATCGTTCAAGCGTTCAACAATACTTTATAGCAACACAGATATCAAAATTTTTATTTAGAGGTGAGTTAACTCATGGATTCTAACAGACGCTTTCGCATTTTAGTTTGGTCTAAAATCAAAAAGGCACTCGAATTTAGCTCAAAATTCTAGCTTCAAATCTAACAAAAACAGTTACAGCGCGTAGTTAACGTTTTTACGAGCCTAACGAAACTAACCGTGTCAGAATCCAACCTCATATGAGCAAGATATGAATTAATACACATTTAATTAATTAATTAGTTAACTAAATAGTTACCAAAAAATGCACATTTAAAATTTTGACCCACGAGTTATCCACGAACTTGTTCCAAGCCGACACATTCAACTGCTCACTACTGCCACTGTAAGCCTCCGACCATCGCGTCCTGACCCTAGTCGACTACCTTCGTCAAAACCGACTAGATGCTGCCTGAGTCACCTCCCTTTAACCCCATGGACCCGAGATAGAACCAAAAAAGTTACCACCATTCATCTCCCCTCTAGCGCTGCCACGAGTGACCATTCCCCGCCAAAATCCGCTAGAACGAAGCCCTCACCAACCTCGACTACTTTGCTTCAGGGCTACCAGTTGGAAATCAACGTCGATTCCGCAAAGTTAAACCCTATCTGCGTCATTCAAACTCAAATCCACACTGCATTGCCTTAACCCAAGATGATCCAACGGTCAAAATACTCATCTTACCTCCTTGAATATTTTTCATGTCAGGACCATCGCCTCATTCAGCCTCTAGTGACACCGATCAAGAATGGCACTTGTATTTGGGTATTCTAGATTTCTCTCTTCCACTATGCCTCTCAAAATCAGGAGACCAATCAAGGCGATCTCATTGATGTTCCTTGCGAAATATCCTTATTGCAAACTCAATGGAATAAGTTTTAGGATCTAATTACATCGTATACAAAAGTTATCTTTTATAATCAAATTGTATTATTTTAATTCTCTAAAATTGATCGTTACATGTTTTGAGCTCATACGATCACACGGTGCACTTGATCGCCACGAAACTTCTTAGTGTACATCGCCTTATTGTTTTGGTCCTGATGGCACTACTTTCATCAAAATCCGAGATAGTGTCGGAAATGATAATTTCACGCGTTTTGATATCGTTATATATTTTTCTATTGCACTAGCAATATTTATTCGAACTACTTATTGTTGTAGATAAATTTATAGAATGAATTTGCCATTATTATTACAAAATAAATTTAAGATAATAATCTTTAAAAACCAATTATTTAAATGTTTAAAATTAATTTATTATTCAAGATTAAAAATGATGTAAATTTCGGGATGTTACATGACTTGCTATCCCGTAAAGTCTATCCACTCGCTCTACGGCAAGGGAATCTGTACTTCACTGTTCATCGCTTCTTCTCTTCGATCGAGGAACCATGTCCGGTCAGGTTTTATATATTAGTCTTTAAGGGGTAATTAAGCTCCATTGATATTCATCGGTATTCATAATAATATCATTATCATCTATCACGTTCAAATGATTTCCAAGTCAAAAAATCCATCAGTTATTAATTCATAGAATTCAAATCAACATATCAAACAAATAATGAAATATATAGTCCTATCAAAGAATACTTCTAGACTTGCAACTTAGAGTGTACCTTAGGGTTGATCAAGATCTCATGCATGTGCAAGCGACCTGGTAGTTATCCTGAATTATTCATTCAAGACAAATGCAAAGTGTGAAAATAAAATTGACTCCAATCCATAACAATCATAGGATCATGATCTTTAGCCCTATTCCACAGCCGCGTCTAGATATATCAATTGTAAATGGTGGTTGCATCTACGGTACCCCTGCGGTTTGAGTCGATTACTCCGAAATCTGCTCCTCAATAAAATCTCGTAGATGCCTGCACTCATTTTTTTATGCCCATTTTGCTCTTGGAATAGACAAAACTTTATAGATCTTTTCTCCCAATCTGTGGGCTATCTTTCAACTGGCTTTTTATAGGGAGATTTTTTCCCAGTTATCAAGTATATCCTATTTGGAATCTCTGTTAATTCAATGTAGAGGAAAACTTTGACTTCCTCTTCACCCATATTGGTCATTTGCAGTCACCGTTAACTTTTCACTTTCTTTTGTTCATTCTGTATCCTATTTTGGATGGTCCTACATCATCCACAATATTTACTTCAACATCTCCACCACTACATCTTTCTAGAGAAATTATCTTTTATCTTGGTAGTAAAATTCTTCAAGATCCATTGGAGGATCCCTCTCCAAAGCTATTTTGAAATCAGTTTTACTTGCAATTCCAGAACCACCATCATTAGGGCTATTGACGGATCTAGTTTCTGCAATACAGCAGCTACTACATTTAATCTAGTTAAGTAACCCCGCAAGGTCTCTCCAAGCTCCCGTTTCACTCAAAAGCATCATCACATTCTTCGGTCATAATGTTAATTCTAAATTTCCTCATGAGCTTTTCCACTAATTTGGTCCATGTGCCAGTGGACCGATTTGCCAACTGACAAAACCACATTATCGCTAAATCTGTCGAGTATAATAGGAAACACTATCCCAACACTTCCTCTATATAACCTAACACTTATATATGTTGGATATATATTTCACCATTTGGATGGTTGGATCTATCCTTCCATCGTATATTTCCAGCATCGATAGTTTGAAATTAGATGGATTCCTTACGTTCCAAATGTTTAGGGTGAATGGGTTTCTATTCACATCCTCCAAGCTCCGGTCTAAGGGTCCATCACTCGTCTTATCATCTTAGAAACTCTATCATTGTCATCCAACGATAATCTTTAGGGAAGTATGCATCCTTGATCCAACTCTTCAGCCTACCCCTATTCCTATAGGGAACTTCTAGTTCGGCTTCTTACCGCTGTAATTCGCCACCTAATTTTTGTTCCATGGCTCAATATTATTTCTTAGATGTGCTCCATCCTATCCTAAGTCTATGCCTACCATGTCCCCTAGGACTCTTGTTTCGGTATCAAGTTGACTTCTTAAGTCGGTACCGAGTTGAGATGCCTTTATAGGATTTGCTTGAATTTTTCCTGCTTCATTTCCATGTGCACTCGTTCCATTTTTCGGCCTTTGATTCTGGTTCTTAGCTACTCTGACTATCATTTCTTCTTCCATACTTCTAAAAATATCATTCATCGTCTCTTCTTGTCAAGTCACTATTCTACCTTGCATCTCTGTCATCATCCTTTCTATATCATTATGAGTCATGTAGATTGATGTGTTCGAATATGAGGACACCTCATGCCTATCCTTTTGTTGGCTTCCTTGAGCAATAAATCTTCTTGTTGATGGCCTCTTTATATTCTCTAAATTAAGTTTCAAACTCTTAAATCCAAGTTCTTCTCAGTGAAATCACTAGAGTATTTGGATCAAAACTGATGCAAACACTCAATTGAGCATCAACGAAAATTATAAAAGATAAAAAGTTAAACGAGAGCAAAAATACACAATTTTATAGTAGTTCAGTGAATACTTCGGCCTACGTCCACTTTTCCTTTTCTATTAATCATACTTTTCTCCTACAAAGAATATATTAAAAGTCAAAGTCCTTAACTCAAGTATGAACTGTACAGAGTTTAATTCAGAACTGTACCTCTTAACTCATCGTAATTCGGAGTTTAGAAATAAGATTAGAAATGAAGAACCCTTCCAAGTAAGCCTCTCCTCCTATTCATAGATGAAGATTATCAAATTAAATTCTAAAATTCAGTGCACATGTTATCCACATTCACCATGTTGCTCCCTGAAAAATCATGGCTAATTTAGCTCGGGGTTTTACAACTTGAGCCCGAGTTAAGCTCTTCAACTCGGTACCAGAGTTGACCCTTCATTTCTTTTGCTTTTATCTACCTTTTGTCCTCTTATGCTTGCACATTGTTCCTCATTTCTTGCCTCTCCCTTGCGTGTGCCATGTTGGCTTACTAACTTGACAACCTTTTCAAATGGGCATAGACATAACTCAGATCCGAGTTGTGGCCACCGAGTTGAGATGTTTAAGTCACCATATCTCAATTACGTTTTATTATCTCTTTCATAACTCTTTGCTATGTTTTTTTTTATGTTTTCTAGATCTTCATGTCCATATCACTATTGTTCTGTAGCCTTGTTCAATTGTTTGAGTCCGCTCGGAGACTATGGAAAATATGTCGCTAACAGGCCCAATAATGATTTTTTAAGAGCATAACTGCTAGGTGATAGATCAGTCAAAGACTGATTATTTCTCATTTATAATTCTGAACATCATTTTCGATCATGATTTAATATTTAACATGTGGATTATAATCATAGTTATTAAAACTTATTTTTTTAACTAACACATCCACTATAATACACATTTTTTTGACATTTAAGTACATGAGAAATATGTTTATTGTTGTAAGTAAGTGGGTATGCCAATGGTCAAAATTTTTTTAACTCAACCAAATTATGTTGATATGCTCTTAAATATAAATAATTTTGCACTATATTCATTAGGTCCACCTACCAAGTAATAGTACCAGCAACATAAAATACAGCATTTGTACATATTCATATTACAGGTATTCCAATCATTCCATGGTGAAAATTTATAGCTCAAACCTTAAATATAGTGTGATAATATTTGTACTAGGATGTACATATGCTTAAATTGTGTCTGTTTGTGTGTCAAAGTCAACTGAATTGGTTGTAAAATGTGCGGTAGGTGCAAGTAGGCTATGTCCAAGTAAACCTACATACATTGTTACTTGTTGATTACTTGATCATATTTCATTCTATCTTATTGGTTTAGAAAGCAGATATGATTGCTAGAAAATATGTAACGCCCCAGCTATATTTCCCCATTAACAAAGGATATTAATAAGCAATATCGTCTGCTAATGTGAAGAACAAGGCTATTTAGGAGCAACCATCCATAATATTGCTTTGGGCGAGTATCGACTTTGTTAAATATAAAATTTTATTCTTTCTATAGAGAGGAAATTCAACTTATACAATCCAAGCATAAAACATTACTACTATGGCTTATTATGAGTCAGAATAATATTAAACATTGTAAGTACAAAATCATAGATTGCATCAATAAATATAATAGATGACATATCATATCACATACATAAGGACGAAGGTACACCACCAAGCACGAAATGAGTCTATATCTCAAATAATATACATCATGCATAAGTCATCATCTCAAAATGAACTAAGGGAAAACATATATATAACTAGCATAACTTCTACCCAAGCTAGCCCTAGCCCAATTCCAAAAGTCCCTGCTACGTGCCAAGTCTCGGTCTAACTCGAGAATTTAAAATAAGAACCAGGTCAGACTATCCTCAATTATCGAAAAGTTAGTCCATAGAATAATAGACTGTAGAGACCTCAAAGGTAAACTATCAAGGATTGCACTTCACTAATTTACTTAATACTTCATATGAAACTTCATTACATAAGGTTAACTTGGTTTATTCAAAACGAAACATCAAAGTGACAAAATTCATCAAAATGATAGCCTAAGGATTAAAATTATAAAAGCAAGCAAAGGACGAGCACTTCGCGAGTTATTAATTATCGCCATGCACTTTGCAATTAATTGAGCAAGCACTTCGCTAATCTCTTATCATCGTCATACACATCACATGTAATGGATAAGTACTTCACAAGTCGACTATAAGGCAAGCACATCACAAGTTAACACTAAATCCAAGTACACCTCTGGTCATCATCAATAGCTAGCCTAATAGACAAATCCATCACATGTCAACTCAAATACATGCACAACACACGTAATAACTCATTTGTAAATAAGTAACAAAAGACGGGTCTTGAATAGCTGTACACAAATCCACATAAAATGGCCTACCCACGGATGAGTCTAAGAGTCGACAAACAAGTGTTATATTCTTCTTGTAAGTAATCTGTAACGACCCAAAAATTTCGACGCCGAAAATTCGACACTAATACGTACACTGTAGAAATGCCGAATATCCAAACATCAAAAATTCCCGATAGTTAGGGTAAAGAAGAAAAGAGGTAGAAGAAGAAACATGATCCAAATACAGAATCTCACATTCGCAGTGGATCAAATATAATATCAAATAATATCCTTTATACAAAGAAAAGTTGTATCAGTTAATTTACATTAATACATCAGAGTTACATCCATTACACAAAAGCTGTACAGTTAGAATTAACATGTCCCAGAAAAACAATAGTAATATACTCAGCGGAATACACTCCATACATTCCTGCTATCCAGCTCGCCTTCTGAGCTCCAAAACGTCCTTACCTGGAAATCTGTAATACTCGGTCCAACCCGAGCCTTACATCAAAGTGACACCTGGGTTAGGCCGAAAATCAGCGTGAGTAAACCCAAATGACATGAAATACTAAGTTATAACATATGTGAAAACAAGGGTAACTCATACGTTTTACGAATTCTTACTTATTATAGTCAATCATTTGTATCACAAGACAGTTCTCAGGTTAAATGTCCGTGTTTCTCAATTTATTCCATTCCAGCCTGTTTAATTCCACATATCCAGTTTATAAAGAATTCAATTTACTTATCGAAGTTGTTTTGGGTATTACTGATATCCGACCTCGGTCTCTTCGAATCCAATGTCATTTCTAATCCAAATTGTTAAGTTGTAAAACAATACAATTCATATTTAGGATATCATACCACACAACAATTCAACTCAGATAGATAACCACATTATCACAGTTCAACCCATTCATATCACAACACATCTCAATCGCTCATCAGAGACGATAACAATCCCAATCATCCAAAATCATTCAACCATCCATGTCACGACCCGGATTTTCGAACCAGTTAAAACTACCGAAAAATCCATCCGTTCTAAAACTACTAATGAAAACTACCAACTTAATGCACCAAATTTGATAATTATTCAACATTAACTAACGTATAGGATAAAATTTCAAATTTTACAAGTTACCAGAGTAATCGATTTAATCTACTAGGTGTGCTTATATACAAACTAAATACAAATAAATCTAACGCTGCACAACTCTAATAACAGAAACAGAAATAGCGATTCCTGCTAACTCAATAAACATGTCAAATGCGGAATAAAATAGTAAGCAGGAGAAATACAATAACACTAGATAAACAACAACCATTAAAAGATAAACACGAAAATGTTATATTATTTTAGGGGTTGCATCACTACCACTTGTGACTGCCTACGTACCCCTATCTAATTGGGTACCCAATTAGATGCAGGATCAAGCCAACGTAGTTCTCCTATCGCAAATAGGACTCATAGAGCCTACGATGGAACAACAATATGCAATTCCCAAAACTACCCACTTAGGCTTAATCTTTAAATTTAGATTTTCAAATCTAATTAACTTTACGGAAATTATCTCTTTGGACTTTATTCTCGAATTTTTATTTCAAAACTTTCGAAATATATATATATATATCCTTCATATTCGAATTATACGTTACTTTGGGATCTTAAATCAAATCACTTTTGAAAAGTTTATTTAGAAATCACAAATACTGTAATAAAAATATATCTAACCATATGCAACCAGATCGGGAGGTTTCTCCCAATGACAAGGCAACTGGGTCCCAGCCTTTATACAATCGATAAATAAGTACATCTCTCTATTCCAAGAGCAGACTATACCAAAAACATATGCCCACTTTTTAGTTACGGGTTACCCAAATCATTGGTAACATAACAAATCATTTTATATCCCAAAGCGATAAATCATTTCACACTAATATTCACAAGTACTTTCAAATCTAATAATTTTCATTTCCCAAACCTGTTCAAAAATCATCTTAAAACCATCGGGTTTAGTCCTCGAAATTCTTTCCATTTTATAAAACATTTTTATAAAACCATTCTTATATAAATCATTTTTATATAAATAACTTCAAAATATTCATTACCAAACATTTTTATTTCTTTTAAAGGAAAAACATTTCATAACATTTCCATTTTAAAACCAATTTTCAAAACAATCCATTAAATTGAAGTGAACCAAATATTACAGCTAAACACCTTATAGTCGAATTATGAAATAAATCACAAGGTGTTAGCCTACAGTTATTTTCTAACAAGCCCATGCGTATGGATAATTAATTGCTTATAAACTGATCGAGCAAAGTCAATAATCAATAAATAATAATCAATGCTCATAAACTGGTCGAGCCTAATTCAAACAATCAATCAATGAAATAAACGCAACAATAAATGATAAACAATGCTTCATTCTATCAAATATTTATAACACGTTTTATTTTATCTTGGGTTAAAATGGGTTGATATTTATTTTGGAGAATCCGGTCTTTCCCTTCGACATGTTCTGTCCCTCACCCAAGCCTCCTTGGATCTCACAGACGAAACACATGTATTAGTCGTTTCTGCATACCCCATTAAGTATTTAACTTCTAAGTTTTAAATTACTTAATTAACCATCCAAACATAATATCGAGCAAGGAAATCAAATCATTGTTCTAAAAAACAAAGTAAACAAGTATTGAACAAGGGTTTTCTAACAAGTTAACATCAAAATTCTTTCAACTTAGCAATGGTTTTAATGAACTTAAAATAAGAAATAACTTACTTTGGATTCCACTCCGTCAAATTTTAAGGCAGGGAACATAAGAATCTAACACATACTTCCTATCATGCTTCAGAACCATATGAAAATAAGCACAAATTCTTCCTTTCTAATGCTTGGCCAAGGCTTGAAATGGAAGTTGGCCGAAAGTATAGAGAAGAAGTGGTGGAGCTTTGAACTTGAATTCTCAAAATTAGACCCGAAAAATATGTCATCTTCTCTCTTGTTTTTTACTCTCTTACTCTCAAAATTTTAAAAACATGTTAACTAAAAAGTTGTTGAAAATTATTCTCTCTTGAATTTAGGAAAAAGAGTCATTTGAATCTAAGTGGTTGTAACGACCCAGAATTTTTATTAATTAAAATTTGGATATTTAATTAATTTTAAATATTAATAAGTGAATTTATAAGTCAAATAAATTTTATTTCGAATAATTGGATTTAATTGAATAATTAAATCAATAATTTAATATGTGAAATTATGGAAATAATTGAAAATTGGGTTAAATATGATTGAAAATAATTTGTAAAATTTTATTTTATCATGTTGAAGTTAGAATGATATTTTAGAACTTTTAAAATCGAATTAAAAGTTAATTTGTGAAAATTGAATATTTTAATATTAAAACCGACTAGTGAAAATAGTCAATTTTTGAACAGTCTCAGAATTGGACGAAACCAGTTCCATTGGATCCGTAATAGTTAGTTATTACCGGATTTCAATTTTCGTGTCAATCAGAGTTATCGTTTGATCGTGGCAGCTCGAAACGCATCGAATTATTTTTTTATATATTAATTTGGCGAGTTAAAATAGCCATTTTTCAAAAGGTCTCGGATTTCGACGAAACCAGTTTCATCGGATCCGTAATGTGATATTATTGTAAGGTTTCAAATTTCGTGTCAATTGGATTTACCGTTTGTCCGGTACAAATTAAAACGCCTAGAAAATCGTTTAAATCGGTTTAAGTTAAATTGAACGTTTGTTGCCATAACTTGCACAGATGTCCGAATTAGCTTCCGAAACCTATTCCATTGTGTCCGGAACGTGGGGTAAACCCTAGAAACGCTGGTTACGGCGCGTGAATCGGAGTTCGAAATTCCCGGATGAATAGTGTCGATCGATTTTCCTATAAATAGCCCCTCACTCAAATAAAAAAATAAAAATAAAAAAACCCTAACCCTAATCTATTCACAGCCGCCGCCACCCCAATATGAACGGCCGAAATGCTTCCTCCTTCCTCCCTCATAATCTTCCAATCTATTCACTATTTGCGAAAACTTTCAACATGAAAGATGTAGAGGGCAACGAGACGAAGAGATCCATACGGTTAAGATGGTGTTTTGTCAACGATGGGAGGTGATTTTTGGCCGCGTACGTGTGTATGTCGCACGCGTTTCTATGCAAGAAGGGGGGGCCGAGCTCGACCGGTTCTCCAGCGTGGGTAGAGTGGAGCGAGGCGCACGTGGTGGAGGTTCTTGATCGTGGTGGATGTTGTCGTATTTATCGCAAAATTTAACCCTAATCTATGAGATGGGTTCGGCCGTTACCTGTATGTAACGTGCGTGAACGAAGAAGAAAGGGGGGGGGGGTGTGCACGGCTGAGATGTGGGGATGCAATGATGGATGGCCCAGATTCTCTTAGGTTAAAATTTTAAATATAGTTGTAAATTTTAATTATAAAATTTGTGTAAAACTTATAAAATTCATAACCTTTTCATACGAGATCGAAAACGCGCGAAACCAGTTGCGTTGGAATCGTATGGACGAGCACTACGCGATGGAATTGGATTGGAGTTGTTTGGAGTTAGTGAGAATTTCGGATAAAATTAAACGTCCGTTTAATTTTATTCGAAATAAATCGCTAAAACGAAATTGAAATCAAGGTGAGAACTTCTCACTCAATCGAATCAGTTTCGATTTTATTTTAAATAGTTAAATTTAAAATATTTGAATGCATGTTTGAATGATGATTGTTATCTATTGATTGTTAAAATAGACATTATGCGCCGTTAGTAAGCGGATGTTATTTATTAAAAACATATACCGCGAATATTTCATAAACAGTGAAATTGGTATTATATATAATAGCAATATATATATATTGGCATATGTATATATTGGAGTTATTGATTTTCCGTATTTGTATAGCGGATGAGACCCTATTGCGCCGTCTATTAAGCGGATAATATTTTAAATCCCATATACCGCGATAATTCCGTACTGGAGCGGAATTGGTATTGTGCTAATGTTTGTGGATGTAGGAAAACAGGTTGGAGGGATCCAACTGGATTCCTCAACAGTATTTATTTGATTTCAGATATTTTGATATTTGATGGATTATCATATCGATATATGATATCGTTGTTGTCGTGATTGGCTATTTGGTATGTAGCATCATTGGACCAAATTTTGGGATCTTAAAATGATTTTTAAAGTGATTTTTGAAAGTATACGTTTATAAAATATTTTTGGAACTGATCCATTTTAAATAAATAAACGTTATAATTTTAAAGTTATAAAAATTATATTTTTGAGAAATATAGTTAAAGGTTGATTTTTGAAAATATGAGGCTAATGATTTTATAAAATAGTTTAATTGGGATTTTTGAAATTATTATAAAGAGTTGAAATATAGGATTTATAAAATTTGATTATTTTATAAATCAAAATGGTGAAATTATAAAGGAGTTTAAAGATGTTTTAAAAGAATAATATAAATTGATTTATATAAGAGATTTATAAGTGGATATTTATAAATTGAAATATTGAAAGTATAAAACGAGGTTTTATAAGTGTTTGAATGAAGTGAAAATGGATTGCAGGAGTGAATGGAATTTATAAAATTATAAATGGTGAAGTTATAAATGAAATTTATAAATAGTAAGATTTATAAATTTTGTGAAGTTATTAAAGAATATATTTGGATAAATAATTGAATCTTATAAGTTATAAGATTTATAATTATGAAGTTTAAAAGAACGATTTTGTAAAATAATCGTTTTATAAGTATTTGACTTATAATATGAACCTTTAGTTTATAATTGAGTTATAAATCGAATAGGTTAATAAAGGAATTTATAAAAGGAAGTTGTTATAAAATAAATAGAAATGGAGTTTATAAACGTTGTTTTATAAATTCGCAAACGACTTATTTTGATAAGTAAATTGTTGAAACTTATTAATGGAGTTATATTCACGTTTAGACTGTGAATAATCCTTTAAAATAAAATGAATAGAAGGATGGAATTGATTAACGTAGTATATTCACGTTTTTGAATAGTGAATAATATGTTAAAGAAATTGTTTTGAATGTGATGTTTTAAATAGAATTAAAACGATCTAACGATGTTTTAAAATGTGTTGAGATTCGAAACCATAGATTTCAACATTTATTGTTGAAATAGACGTTTTCGAGAAATAAAAGGAAATAGTGGACTATAACACTGTTGTTATGGTAAATGGTTTCCGAAAGGAAATGTTTTGTATAGTATTGGGATTTATATATATCTATTTTAATTTCGAATCCCTATACTAGTGATTTTGGGTTGTCGTAACGATGTTTTACGCAACATTCGTTTTGGTCTAAATAAATATGTTTAAGAGAATGATTTCCTTAAAGAATGAAATATATACTTAATTTCGATTTCTAAGTGTTGAAAATAAATAAAATTTGTGAATTACTTATGAATAAGTAAGTATGGAAATGTTTTCCGATATAAAGTGAATATCTTAGGAATTTATCTTTTTGAAGATAAATTGAAATGAATAATTGAAATCGTATATGTATGGATATTTTGAAATATAAATTCACTATGGAATTTATGAATAGAAAGGGGAAATTGTTTAAAAATAAATATTGATTTATTTTTGAAGTGTGAAAATTATATATCTTGTAAAGATATTTTGGAAAATAAATAATTTGGAAAATTATTTGGAAACTGGTGATGTGTGCATATCCATTGATAGTTCAATAACCGACTATCAATATTTCCCTTTGAATGGGTAATTGATGTGATTTTTTTGAATTTGAATGCCACGGTTATTTTTGAATAAGCGCTCACTATTCGGGTTAGCCAGGAAAGGACCATGGGGTCGTATAACCCATTCCGAATATGTGATACGTCGTTATGAATTGCATTTGATGACCGGTGTTGAAGACCGGGTATTTGCGAAAGCGATAGGATGACCTATCGATTGTCTCTGCACTGGGTAGCTCCTGGTATAGAGATTCCCTAAGTGATGGGAAATTCGATCGGGATTGTGAATACCCGGATTGCAAGGGCTTCGTGAGAAGTGCCTTCGGTTTTGTTCGAGCCCGGAACAGACTTGTATGGATTGTATGTCTGACATTACAAATTGAGATATAAAGCCGATTTCTTTCAAATATATTTCTGTTGATGGCGGAGAATTTATTCTTTTAGCTTAACACCCTTCTCTGAGACGTACGAGCTCAGAGGTTATGTAGTTGAAGGTTATCAGCAATATATTCCCAATTTGGTAATGTGACATGCTGAGTGTTGCTGTGAAATGATCATTGTGTTGATTATTTGTGATAGGATCATTTATTTGATCGTCTATCTTGGTGATCATTTCTATGATCATTTGTTGACCCAAAGCATGGCTTTTGTATAAAGTATGTTTTTGTGGACGTGACTTCGTCGAGCCTCACACCCCGTGAATGGTCAAAACAGGAAAGATGCGGCAAGGTTATGAGGGGTAGCGCCCTTTAGGATATGTGCATTTCCTTCTGGAAAAGGGTGGTATCATGGTATGGAGCCCAGATACTTACTCATGTTGAAAACACTTTATGATTGTGTGAATTGATTACGAGCGCTCGGTGAAAGGTCCCAAAGGACCGGGGGATGGCATATTCGGTCAGTTGTTACTCAGTTAGGGGTAACCCGGCCTTGTGTTGGTAGAGATCCGGTTTGGTTCTCGGGGATGTCCATCCAGAGGCATTCTCATGTGGCAATGGGAAGTTCCTTGGCCTGATCATTCGTTGGAAATCCAAAGAAACAATACGATCTTGTACGGTATTAGTTGTAGAACCTATCACTCACTTATGGTGGCGCCCCACTGTTTGGATGGTAGCTATAGTAGGCATAGTTCGGAATGTCTATGCTGGCTAAGATTTATATTCTACTTTCGAAATGAATTTTTCCTACACTATGCACTAGTAATAATATCAAATGTTCTTTTTAATACGTATCAAGCATCTTTGACTATCATAAGGAGAAATCTCCTCCGATTCTGCTTTGCATTGTGTGTGTGTGCGGGAGGCCTTATGGTAGTCTCATTTTTAAAAGCATTGCGAATTGACTTTAAAAATATTCCTCTATTTTGATTTTAAAGATAAATAAACTGTTTTGAGTTCTCACACCAGTCACATGACTGACTCGGAGTTTATTGTTTTCCTTCCTAAACTCTGGGTGCCCACCAATTTCCACACGTGCAGTCAAGAGTTAAGGTTTATCAGGATATTCTGGATATTCTGGAGTTGCTGGAGGCAAGATGGATGGCATGGCGTATTATTAGTATATAGTATTTCTTTTCCGCTATTTGTTGTTGTTGTTGTACACTCTGATGATATGATGTAATGAAATGTGATGTAATGTAATAACTGATATAGTTCTTTGTTTAAAGATTATTCATTTATTTATTATATGTTGTTCTGCTGCGAATTGTGAGATTCTGATGTTGTTCAGTTCTTTCCTTTCTGTTCTATTTTTCTATTTTCTTTCCTCTCTATTTTCTTATCTTTTTCTCTCCTCTTCTCTCTCTTTCTTTTTCTTAAACATTGATAATTCGTATTTCTGTTCATCTTGAGTTAATCTATGGAGATTAGTGTATATTCAAGGAGTACGGATTTACGGGTCCTCACAGGTGGTATCAGAGCATATGGTTAAGCGACAACCATGGTTCTGTTGGGTATTACTCATTAGAGATAGAGTCAGTAGTACTCTAGAATGAGTTTGAGTGTAATAATAGATATGAGTGCGTATTTGTTAGTGAATATAAAATTGTTTTATATTGTGATGGTTGGTTTATTGAGTGGCATATGAACTTTCCTCAGCGCGGTCTGCAAAACTATGCCGAAGGGGTTTCTAAACACTTGAATAGAACAATTCGACATAATATTGTTTTAAATTGGGTAAATGAAATAATTTTACCTTGATTATATTTTTATATATGAAGGGATAATTTTTCAGAATTATTAAAGTATATATAAGTTGATTGTTTAGTTGTTTGAATAATCTAAATAAAAGAATAATTGTATAAGCAAAAGAATTTTAAGAATTGAATTATAATTAAAGTGATTTACAATTGTGAAATAAACTTGTATATAAGAAGTGAAACTATATGAATATGAGTTATAAATAAAAATGAATCTAAAGTTAAATGGAAATTTACCTTAGAAATGGAATTTGAATTGATTTATAAGTGGGAATTTAAGTTATGTAAATGAAATTCAACTTTTGTAATTGAATTAAATTAATGGATTAAATGTTAATCAATTGAATGTGAATTAAGTTGATATGAAAAAAATGAATATAAGTGTTAATTCATTAAAATCTAATGTTATTGGAAAGTTGAATAGTTGAATGAAAATCAATCTAATTAAACCAATTGAAAGCAAAGGAATTTGGTTGTAATGAATATACATTGATTGTTATATGATTGTTAGTTGATTGTATATAATTCATTAAGTATTAATGAAATTGGAAGTTAAAGTAATTGGAATTCAATTGGAAGTTAAGTGAATCTTAAATAGAATTGAATTTGATTTGGAAGTGAACCAACTTGAATATGAATTAGTGAATATAAACTAATGGAAAATGAATGTTAGTAAAAACATCCACTGTTAATGAATCAAATGTGATTTAAATTGAAAACCAATTCATTGAATATTAATGAGAATATGAATGAATATTTATTGGTTATGAATGTTAATTGGATGATAGTTGGTTGATGTTTGCATTTGTTGCTTTTACTGCATTTGCTATGTTAACATATATAGTTATTATTGAAAGTCGGGGGTAATTGATAGGATCGTGTAATATGGAATAGCTATATGGTTAATGTATATATGGTAAGTAAAAATCGCACCAAGATTTTATACTGGTTCGGATCACTTATCCTACGTCCAGTCCCTAAGCTTCACTTAGGTATTCACTAACTACAAAACCCTCTCTTAACCCGGAGGAATAGGTTTACAACTTACCCGAACAACCGAACGGGATTTCTTTGCCTCAAACTACCTAAGAGGACTTCAAACCTCAATGCTAAACAAGTTTTGACTAGTTGTGTTCTTTATAACACGAATGAGTCTAATGTAGTACAATGTTCCTATAATCTTATCCTCAAGAATATGAAATATGTTTGTGAAGATTAAGGAATTATGAATTTGCTATGAATCAAATATATTAAATATAAACAGTGATTCAAGCAAAGAGAGTAGTGATTGCTTTGATAATGTTTAGAAAATATGATCAAGAAATAGATAGATTAGAGTAAGAGAATTCGATGATTTGAATGTTGTTTGAATCATGTATTTATAGTTGTAAAAAGGATGCATGTATTGCCAAGGGTTGTAGATAAGAGAAGCTTCCATTTCTATTGAGGAATGGTCGCAACTCTTGAGAAGAAGAAGGTGTCCTTTCATGCAAAATTCTCAGGTTCAAATTCAGTCGATTGTGCAGGAATTTCAGTCGACTGAAATTATAGTAGGAATCTTTCTGGAAAATTTTCAGTCGACTGTGCAGAAAATTTAGTCGACTGAAACTGTGCATATTTGTACATGTTTGCCAGTTCAGTCGACTGGTAAATTCAGTTCAGTCGACTGACATATGAATTTATGCATTATGAAGAATTGAAGTATGCTCAGTAAAAAATTAAAGTATAATGAATGTGTTCTTGTGTTTGTGCAACTCTTGAGGATAGATTTTAACAAATAAACCTATATATATAAAAATCATACTCAAGTTTATATTTTATCGATCTTCCTCTATCTTGCATATATTTCTTCCTTTACTCATTGTCATTGATCAAAAATCTTCGTGTATCAACATTCTCCCCCTTTTTGATTGATGACAATACTTGATTTTCTAAAGATATTTAAACTTTCTCCCCCTGAATGTGTAAACCTATCTTTCCTACAAAAACAAAGTTAGTACCATAGATTTTTTCCCCCTTTGTCATCGACAAAAAGGAAGTAATAACCGCAGTTGCATGGAATTAAAACAATCAGTTTAAGCAAGAATGAATCTTAGAATTGCATAAAAAAAATGCATAAAATATAATAGTTCAAATGTCATAGTTGCAAGAAACATAATAGAACAATAACTCAAATAAATTACTGATCCTTATCCCAATCATAAGAACCTTCTCTGTCTCCTGGTTCTCTAATGACTGGTCCTCCTGATGATGGTCGATAAGGTCTTCCTCCTTGTCCACCACTAGCTCCGCTTGTGCTGCTACTGGTATGCTCCTCGGATGACGTCCATGTAAATGTTGGTGCAGGACGCTTGCCACGAGATGTTGAAGCGATAGTAGTGCTTGAGCAAGAGATAGCGTCCCAAAGCTTATTAAAAAATCCTTTGATTTTGTCAAGCTTTTTATCCACCTTTTTAAGACGATTATCAAGAATTTGTTGATTTCTTGATAATATTCCTAAGGATTGGTTGGTAGAGTAGGTCGGGTCAACAAGACGAATTTCATCTTCTTGTTCAAAATGTTCTTCGGGTTGAGGTGGCGGAGGTTGTTGTTGTTGCTCTTGACGCCTAGCTTCCCATTCGGCAAGTGATATAAATCGAGGAGGTCGAGTAGGGAGTTGCATAAGGCTTATGGTCCGATGGTTTATTTGATGGACCATTGTGTTTTCTGAATCCGGTAATGGTGTATCAACATTGAGGAGAAGGCGCATGATATATTCTCCAAAGTAAATTGTGCGCATTTTACCATTATGAAACGAGAGAAACTCATCAAGGATTAGTTGTACCCAATTGACTTTAATATTGCCAAAGATGGCATATAAAGCTCGATAGTTAATTGGGTAAACGATTTCATATGAGCCCGTGCGAGGAGTCATCGTTCTCATTAGAGTTTTATGTAGAATTCTTGCTCGAGGACGAAGAGAAGTAGATTTCAAATCTTGGAAATTTATATTATCATCCATAAATTGGTGATTTATGTTATCACGAATTTGTGGATTGAATTCTATTTCTTCTAGTTTCCTTCCGATATTAGTTGACCCTAAAATATGAGCTATTCGATCCAAAGAAAACCAAACCTTCTTTCCGCAGACCATGCTCCAAACACTGTCGTTTGGATTCCTTGGAGTTTGGTGTCCAAGATTGAGATTTGCGTAGAACAATTTGACCATAATATGATTTATGGCAATGTCATTCCGTTTCAAATCAAGAAGAGGAGTTAAGCCTGCTCGATCAGTGAGCTCTTGGAAATTGTAGGTGTGAAGACTTTGGAAATCTACAAATGAATGCTCGAAAATTCTTGAGTTCTTCATCTTGTTCCATCCGGTTATCGCGACTTCATCATATAGCCATTGAGCAATTTGAGCATCAATGGGCTCGGAGGATGAAGAGGATGAAGCTCTAGATCGTTTTGGTGCCATTTGCTTTTGATTTAAGGGAGATTGGAAGTATTTGAGATCTAGGGTTTTGGGGAAATTTGGGGAAGAAGATGTAAAAAGTGATTTTGGAAGTGAAAAATTGATGTAAATAAAGGGAATTTTACCTGGAAAAGGCCGTTCAGTCGACTGAAAATGTCTGTTCAGTCGACTGAATTGTAGACCGAAAGTTTGTGGGTTTGAATTCAGTCGACTGAACAGAGATTTTAGTCGACTGAATATTTTCCCGAGAGTTTCTGTTAAGTTTCAGTCGACTGTGCAGAAATATTTAGTCGACTGAAAATATGGAAAGAATGTTTTCTGTTTACATTCAGTCGACTGGGCTTATAAGTTCAGTCGACTGAGTCATGTACTTTTGTTGTTTCAGGTTCTTTTTGAATTCAAACAATTTATTTGAAGAAAAATAGTTACAAATAATATATTTCAAATTGAATTATTTCTTTTGAGAAGGACTTGGATTCTTCTTTCCTTCATTCTTCATGTAATTTCTATCCCATGAATTCGGACTATATTGTGGTGTCTTAGGAGACATCCATGGATTGACGGGATCGTTTGGTGTACGATAAGATGAAGATGGATCAAATGAACTGACGGGTCGAGGCAGGGGCTTAGCCACTTCATTCTTCTTTGATCCACAGAAACGTAAGCCAATTTGCTCTAGAAAGTTCAAACGTCTAGCTATAACCTTTTGCTCGAAGTATAGTTCTCGTTGAAGGTCAATCTGTTGTTGTTGAAAGTGATGAATCTCACCAATCTTTCTTTTCGTGTCCGGAGAAATAAAAAGTCCACGCTTAGCCTTCTTGGTTTCTGGAGTGTAACCAGTATGATAATTTTTCCAATTGTACATTGGCTCATGTGGTGGTGTTGGTGTGGGAAATTTTGGTGATGTTGGAGAGTTTTTGCTTGACGATGTGATGTTGATTGGAGAGTAGGAGTTGTTAGATGACATTTTGAGTTTGTTAAAATTTTAATTGTAAAAATTAGATGTTTTAAAAACTAAATTTGTTTAAGAATTTATAATAGAATTTGAGTAAACAATTAATGGTTATTGTTTAGCTAAGATTTTTAACCACATAAAAATTTAATGATTAAGCAAAACTTTGTTAAAAATGTAAGGATGTTATTAATAAATCAGTTAAAAATGTGAGGATTATAATATAGCTGAAAATAACTCTTGATTTATGTTCAGTCGACTGAAAAAATAATTTAGTCGACTGAAATATGTATATATCTATTGTAAATTTAATTGATATCTTTAATGGATATTATCCCTAATTCTCGTCGAAGTTTTATGAAGGAATTTTCTAATAAGGGTTTAGTAAATATATCGGCAATTTGATTTTCGGTAGAAATATGTTCTAGATTAATTATACCTTTCTCGATATTGTCACGTAAAAAATGGTGACGAATATCTATATGTTTTGTACGAGAGTGATTAACTGGATTTTTAGATAAGTTTATTGTACTAGTGTTATCACAATATATTGTAGAATTTGTTAAATTTATATTAAAATCTTTGAGTGTTTGTTGCATGTATATAACTTGAGTACAAGCTAATGCGGCTGATATATATTCTGCTTCGCAGGTGGAAAAAGAGACGCAATTTTGTTTCTTACTAAACCATGATACAAGTGATTTTCCAATAAAATGACATGTACCACTTGTACTTTTTCTATCTGTTCGAGATCCACCAAAATCAGCATCACTGAATGATACTAATTCAAATGTACACTCTTTTGGATAAAAAAGTCCAAATTCTTTAGTGTAGTTAAGATATCGTATAATTCGTTTAACTGCTCTTAAATGTGATTCTTTAGGATTAGATTGAAAACGTGCACATAAGCATACACTCATCATTATGTCTGGTCTACTTGCGGTTAAGTAAAGTAAGGAGCCTATCATACTTCTATATAATTTTTTATCTACACTTTTGCCATTGTCATCTCGATCGAGATGAGTAGTAGTACTCATAGGAGTAGGTTTAGCTGAAGTGTTTTCCATTCCAAAACGTTTAATTAAGTTTGTACAATATTTCTCTTGGTATATAAAAATTCCATTTGATAATTGTTTTATTTGAAGTCCAAGAAAGTATGATAATTCTCCCATATGAGACATCTCAAACTCTTTAGTCATTATATTTGAAAATTCTTTGCATAAATTTTCATTTGTTGATCCAAATATAATATCATCTACATATATTTGAATTATTAAAATGTCTTTTGAAGTATCTTTAATAAAGAGTGTTTGATCGACTTTTCCAATTTTAAATCCCGAATTTAATAAATAACTTTTAAGTCTTTCATACCAAGCACGAGGTGCTTGTTTAAGACCATATAGTGCTTTCTTTAATTTATAGACATGATCTGGATATTTTTCGTGTATAAATAAAGGAGGTTGTTCTACATATACATTTTCTTTGATAAAACCATTTAAAAATGCACTTTTCACATCCATCTGATAGAGTTTGAAATTGTGAAAACACGCAAAAGCTAAAAGTATACGAATTGCTTCAAGTCTTGCGACGGGAGCAAATGTTTCTTCAAAATCAATACCTTCCTCTTGATTATATCCTTGTGCTACTAGTCTAGCTTTATTTCTTGTTATATTACCTAATTCATCTACTTTATTTTTGTAAATCCATTTTGTTCCTATTACTGATTGATTATTAGGACGGGGAACTAATTTCCAAACGTCGTTACGTTCAAATTGATTTAATTCTTCTTGCATAGCAATAATCCAATAATCATCTGTTGATGCTTCTTTAGGATTTTTAGGTTCTATTGAAGAAATGAACGTTACATGACCCATTTGATTTAGTTGATTTCTTGTTCTAACTTGAGAATTCATTTCTCCTATAATATTTTGAGTTGGATGATCTCGTAATATTCTAGGAGGGGATCTTAAATTATTATTTTCAAGATTTGTTTCTTCTATATTTATTAATTCTTCATCATCTTTTATACTTAAATTTCTATTAAAATTTTCATCAAAAGATATATGTAAGGTTTCTTCAATTATGTTTGTATGTTTATTAAATACTCGATATGCTTTACTTCGTTCTGAGTATCCTACGAAAATTCCTTCGTTAGCTTTTGGATCGAATTTTCCTAATTGATCTTTTGTATTTAAAATGAAACATTTTGATCCAAATACTTTAAAATACGATATATTTGGCTTTTTGTTATTAAATAGTTCATAAGAAGTATTTTTAGTTAGTGGTCTAATTGATATTCTATTTAATACGTAACATGCAGTAGCAACGGCTTCTGCCCAAAAATGTTTTGGTAAGGAAGATCCATTTAATAATGTTCTTGCGCATTCTTGTAATGTTCTATTCTTTCTTTCTACAACTCCATTTTGTTGAGGAGTTCTAGGAAATGAAAAATTATGATTTATTCCTTTCTTTTTACAAAAAGTTTCAAAATCCTCGTTTTCGAATTCTCCTCCATGATCGCTTCGAATATTTTTAATTTTTAAGTCTTTAGCATTTTGAATTCTTTTGACAAATATTTTAAAATTTTCAAAAGTATCACTTTTATTTTTCATAAAAATAGTCCATGTATATCGTGAGAAATCATCAACTATTACAAATACGTATCGATTATGATTAATGGATTGAACTTGTGTTGGTCCAAATAAATCCATATGGAGTAATTCTAATGGTTGTGTAGTCGAAATAATTTTCTTAGATTTGAAAGATGATTTTGTTAATTTACCTTTTTGGCAATCATCACAAAGATTATTTATTTTAAAGTTTATCTTGGGTAGACCTCTTACTAAATCATTTTTAGAGAGTTTTCTAATAGTTTTAAAATTTATATGACAAAATCTTTTGTGCCATAACCAAGGATCATTGTCTTTGGCAAGTAGACACATACTTGTATTATGATTAATATTCATATTTAAAATGTAAATATTTCTATCTCTATTTCCTCCAAAAACAAGATTTTGGTTTTGATCAAAAATACTACATTTATTATCCGAAAAAATTATTTTAAAGCCTTTGTCACATAGTTGACTTATGCTAAGTAGGTTATGTTTTAAATTTTTAACTAATGAAACATTTGTTATAAAAGGTAATTTTGATGTACCGTAATTGTTCACATCTCCTTTGCCAATGATATAGCCTTTTGAATTGTCTCCGAAGGTAACCGAGCCACCATCAAAGTATGTTATGTTTGTAAGCATATCTTTGTCTCCGGTCGTGTGTTTTGAACAACCACTATCTAATATCCATTTTTTCTTTTTGAGTGGGACCTGAAAATAGATATAAAATTATAGGTACCCACTTTTTAATAGGGTCCTAAAGAAAAATTAGAGTTTAGGAAACCAAACCCAATTTGGTTTAGTATCCTTTTTATAGATATAGTTTTTATTTTGGTGAACATTATCTATAAATGTTTTAATATATTTATTCCTAATTAAAATATTGTTAGTCTTTGGAATCCAAATTTTGACTATCTTGGTTTCTTCTTTTGGTTGAATAGATTCTCGAAGTAATATTTGTTGTTTTGAATTTTTAAAATTTTTATTTTTAGAAATTTTTACTTTCTTTTTATATCCTAATCCATGTTTGTTTGAAGAGGATTGAGAATTTTCTAAAATTTTAGATAAATTTTCTCTTCCTTTATTAAAGTTAGAAACATTTTTAGTAATGTTATCTAATCTAGCTTGAAGACCATTGTTTTCTAACTCAACTTGTCTAATTTTTGTTTTTAACTCATGATTTTCAGAAGCAATTATATCATTCTTAGTCTTTTGAGTTTCAATTTCTTGACTTAAAAGTGATAATTGAGTTTCTGAGTTTGAATAAGATTCTTGAACTTTTTCAAGTTCTTCTTCAAGAATTTTCTTTTCATCATGTAACATATCTCTTTCAAACTCAGCTTTATTTTGATTTTCACAAATTTCCTTAATTTTCTTTTTAAGACTTTTTATTGTGCTTAAAAGTTCAGTGTTTACTTCAATTAAATCATCGAAAGTTAAATTGCTTACCTCAGACTCTTGAGCCATGAAGCATACATTTGCTTGTTCATTGTCGCTATCACTATCACTTTCAGATGAAGATGAATCTGAATCATCCCATGTTACAGAGAATGCCTTCTTTTTGAATTTATCCTTTTTGTTTTTGTTGTTGAAACTTTTCTGATTTTCCTTCTTTTGTTCTTGGCAATCCTTTTGCATGTGTCCTTTCTTGTGACAGTTAAAGCATTCTATATTTGAGGAAGGAGGTTTACTCATGAAATTCTTTTTGAATCCGTTTTTGTTTCCTTTTCTAAATTTTAAGAATTTTTTGAAATTCTTGGCTATGAATGCTAAATCCTCATCTTCCGATTCTGAATCTTCTTTTTCCGCGTGAAAAGCAACATTCTTTCTTTCTTGAGCTTGATCTTTCTTAGCTTGCATATTAACTTCATATGACATGAGATTTCCAATTAATTCTTCTGGTTTCATTGAAGATAGATCGTTTGCTTCCTCGATTGCTAGCACCTTTCTTTCCCATTCATCAGTGAGTGAATTTAGAACTTTAGATACAATATCGAAATCTGTAAACTTTTCTCCCAATCCGATTAAGGCATGATGAATGTCTTGAAATCTTGAATACATGTCATTGATGGATTCATTTTGTCGCATTCTAAAGTTTTGGAATTGATTCTTTAGCATGGAGATCTATGTTTGTTTGACCTTGTTAGTGCCTTCGTGTATGGTTCTAAGTGTCTCCCATATCTGATGTGCAGTAGTACATATGCTAACTCGGTTGAATTCATTTCTATCCAAGGCGCAAAATAGCATATTCATTGCTTTGGCATTTGCACTAGCTTCATTCTTCTGAGTTTGTGTCCATGTAGGATAGTCGGTAGTGGGTACAACGAACTCTACTTGAGTGGCGTTCCATGCTTCGAAGCTAGTTGCTTGCATATAAATCCTCATCCTTGTAGTCCAATAGTTATAGTTAAGTCCATTGAAAAGAGGTGGTCTTTGAGTAGATTGTCCTTCGGCAAATGTAGAGTTATAGGCAGAAGTTGTACTTGTACTTGCGTTATTTTCCATATTATCAATATGTCTAATAACGGTGTTATGGTTATAGGACGACCAGGCTCTGATACCAATTGAAAGTCGGGGGTAATTGATAGGATCGTGTAATATGGAATAGCTATATGGTTAATGTATATATGGTAAGTAAAAATCGCACCAAGATTTTATACTGGTTCGGATCACTTATCCTACGTCCAGTCCCTAAGCTTCACTTAGGTATTCACTAACTACAAAACCCTCTCTTAACCCGGAGGAATAGGTTTACAACTTACCTGAACAACCGAACGGGATTTCTTTGCCTCAAACTACCTAAGAGGACTTCAAACCTCAATGCTAAACAAGTTTTGACTAGTTGTGTTCTTTATAACACGAATGAGTCTAATGTAGTACAATGTTCCTATAATCTTATCCTCAAGAATATGAAATATGTTTGTGAAGATTAAGGAATTATGAATTTTCTATGAATCAAATATATTAAATATAAACAGTGATTCAAGCAAAGAGAGTAGTGATTGCTTTGATAATGTTTAGAAAATATGATCAAGAAATAGATAGATTAGAGTAAGAGAATTCGATGATTTGAATGTTGTTTGAATCATGTATTTATAGTTGTAAAAAGGATGCATGTATTGCCAAGGGTTGTAGATAAGAGAAGCTTCCATTTCTATTGAGGAATGGTCGCAACTCTTGAGAAGAAGAAGGTGTCCTTTCATGCAAAATTCTCAGGTTCAAATTCAGTCGACTGTGCAGGAATTTCAGTCGACTGAAATTATAGTAGGAATCTTTCTGGAAAATTTTCAGTCGACTTTGCAGAAAATTTAGTCGACTGAAACTGTGCATATTTGTACATGTTTGCCAGTTCAGTCGACTGGTAAATTCAGTTCAGTCGACTGACATATGAATTTATGCATTATGAAGAATTGAAGTATGCTCAGTAAAAAATTAAAGTATAATTAATGTGTTCTTGTGTTTGTGCAACTCTTGAGGATAGATTTTAACAAATAAACCTATATATATAAAAATCATACTCAAGTTTATATTTTATCGATCTTCCTCTATCTTGCATATATTTCTTCCTTTATTCATTGTCATTGATCAAAAATCTTCATGTATCAACAATTATGTTACTATATGTTGTATATTGATATTATTTTCATATATACATGTTCTCATGTTGTTTGTTGAGTGTTTAGTAGGTGCGGATCGCGTTTGCTTCGCATTTGGAGCTCGCTTTCGCGCTATATTAGCCGTATATGCTCGCTAATAAAATATAAGGTACATATCTCGGATTACATACCGTACTTTTATACTTTTTCTCTTCGGGATGCCTCATTACTTGATGAGATGTATATTTGTGATATATATACTGTCATTTTTTTTTCGGATCGAGCCGCGCAAAGGAGACTATGGCGAATTTTTTCGGAAATTTAAGGCGTTAGAAAAAATTTGAGAAAATTGAAAAGTTTTGAAAACTTTAACTTTGATTTAAAATTGAAAGTTAAACAATAGTAGTTGTTTTTGAAAAGATAGCTAAGTATGATTTGAAAACTTAGTAAAGTTATTGTAAGAAATTTAACTATGGATTTATGGAAAATTAATAGATTCTGTAACTTTTCTTACTTGTTAATTTCGAGGACGAAATTCTTTTAGGGGGGAAGATTGTAACGACCCAGAATTTTTATTAATTAAAATTTGGATATTTAATTAATTTTAAATATTAATAAGTGAATTTATAAGTCAAATAAATTTTATTTCGAATAATTGGATTTAATTGAATAATTAAATCAATAATTTAATATGTGAAATTATGGAAATAATTGAAAATTGGGTTAAATATGATTGAAAATGATTTGTAAAATTATATTTTATCATATTGAAGTTAGAATGATATTTTAGAACTTTTAAAATCGAATTAAAAGTTAATTTGTGAAAATTGAATATTTTAATATTAAAACCGACTAGTGAAAATAGTCAATTTTTGAACAGTCTCAGAATTGGACGAAACCAGTTCCATTGGATCCGTAATAGTTAGTTATTACCGGATTTCAATTTTCGTGTCAATCGGAGTTATCGTTTGATCGTGGCAGCTCGAAACGCATCGAATTATTTTTTTATATATTAATTTGGCGAGTTAAAATAGCCATTTTTCAAAAAGTCTCGGATTTCGACGAAACCAGTTTCATCGGATCCGTAATGTGATATTATTGTAAGGTTTCAAATTTCGTGTCAATTGGATTTACCGTTTATCTGGTACAAATTAAAACGCCTAGAAAATCGTTTAAATCAGTTTAAGTTAAATTGAACGTTTGTTGCCATAACTCGCACAGATGTTCGAATTAGCTTCCGAAACCTGTTCCATTGTGTCCGGAACGTGGGGTAAACCCTAGAAACGCTGGTTACGGCGCGTGAATCGGAGTTCGAAATTCCCGGATGAATAGTGTCGATTGATTTTCCTATAAATAGCCCCTCACTCAAATTAAAAAAAAAAAAACCCTAACCCTAATCTATTCACAGCCGCCGCCACCCTTATATGAATGGCCGAAATGCTTCCTCCTTCCTCCCTCATAATCTTCCAATCTATTCACTATTTGCGAAAACTTTCAACATGAAAGATGTAGAGGGCAACGAGACGAAGAGATCCATACGGTTAAGATGGTGTTTTGTCAACGATGGGAGGTGATTTTTGGCCGCGTACGTGTGTATGTTGCACGCGTTTCTATGCAAGAAGGGGGGGCCGAGCTCGACCGGTTCTCCAGCGTGGGTAGAGTGGAGCGAGGCGCACGTGGTGGAGGTTCTTGATCGTGGTGGATGTTGTCGTATTTATTGCAAAATTTAACCCTAATCTATGAGATGGGTTCGGCCGTTACCTGTATGTAACGTGCGTGAACGAAGAAGAAAGGGGGGGTGTGCACGGCTGAGATGTGGGGATGCAATGGTGGACGGCCCTGATTCTATTAGGTTAAAATTTTAAATATAGTTGTAAATTTTAATTATAAAATTTGTGTAAAATTTATAAAATTCATAACTTTTTCATACGAGATCGAAAACGCGCGAAACCAGTTGCGTTGGAATCGTATGGACGAGCACTACGCGATGGAATTGGATTGGAGTCGTTTGGAGTTAGTGAGAATTTCGGGTAAAATTAAACGTCCGTTTAATTTTATTCGAAATAAATCGCTAAAACGAAATTGAAATCAAGGTGAGAACTTCTCACTCAATCGAATCAGTTTCGATTTTATTTTAAATAGTTAAGTTTAAAATATTTGAATGCATGTTTGAATGATGATTGTTATTTATTGATTGTTAAAATAGACATTATGCGCCGTTAGTAAGCGGATGTTATTTATTAAAAACATATACCGCGAATATTTCATAAACAGTGAAATTGGTATTATATATAATAGCAATATATATATATTGGCATATGTATATATTGGAGTTATTGATTTCCCGTATTTGTATAGCGGATGAGACCCTATTGCGCCGTCTATTAAGCGGATGATATTTTAAATCCCATATACCGCGATAATTACGTACTGGAGCGGAATTGGTATTGTGCTAATGTTTGTGGATGCAGGAAAACAGGTTGGAGGGATCCAACTGGATTCCTCAACAGTATTTATTTGATTTCAGATATTTTGATATTTGATGGATTATCATATCGATATATGATATCGTTGTTGTCGTGATTGGCTATTTGGTATGTAGCATCATTGGACCAAATTTTGGGATTTTAAAATTATTTTTAAAGTGATTTTTGAAAGTATACGTTTATAAAATATTTTTTGGACTGATCCATTTTAAATAAATAAACGTTATAATTTTAAAGTTATAAAAATTATATTTTTGAGAAATATAGTTAAAGGTTGATTTTTGAAAATATGAGGCTAATGATTTTATAAAATAGTTTAATCGGGATTTTTGAAATTATTATAAAGAGTTGAAATATAGGATTTATAAAATTTGATTATTTTATAAATCAAAATGGTGAAATTATAAAGGAGTTTAAAGATGTTTTAAAAGAATAATATAAATTGATTTATATAAGAGATTTATAAGTGGATATTTATAAATTGAAATATTGAAAGTATAAAACGAGGTTTTATAAGTGTTTGAATGAAGTGAAAATGGATTGCAGGAGTGAATGGAATTTATAAAATTATAAATGGTGAAGTTATAAATGAAATTTATAAATAGTAAGATTTATAAATTTTGTGAAGTTATTAAAGAATATATTTGGATAAATAATTGAATCTTATAAGTTATAAGATTTATAATTATGAAGTTTAAAAGAACGATTTTGTAAAATAATCGTTTTATAAGTATTTGACTTATAATATGAACCTTTAGTTTATAATTGAGTTATAAATCGAATAGGTTAATAAAGGAATTTATAAAAGGAAGTTGTTATAAAATAAATAGAAATGGAGTTTATAAACGTTGTTTTATAAATTCGCAAACGACTTATTTTGATAAGTAAATTGTTGAAACTTATTAATGGAGTTATATTCACGTTTAGACTGTGAATAATCCTTTAAAATAAAATGAATAGAAGGATGGAATTGATTAACGTAGTATATTCACGTTTTTGAATAGTGAATAATATGTTAAAGAAATTGTTTTGAATGTGATGTTTTAAATAGAATTAAAACGATCTAACGATGTTTTAAAATGTGTTGAGATTCGAAACCATAGATTTCAACATTTATTGTTGAAATAGACGTTTTCGAGAAATAAAAGGAAATAGTGGACTATAACACTGTTGTTATGGTAAATGGTTTCCGAAAGGAAATGTTTTGTATAGTATTGGGATTTATATATATCTATTTTAATTTCGAATCCCTATACTAGTGATTTTGGGTTGTCGTAACGATGTTTTACGCAACATTCATTTTGGCCCAAATAAATATGTTTAAGAGAATGATTTCCTATATACTTAATTTCGATTTAAGTATATTGAATATTTTCTAAGTGTTGAAAATAAATAAAATTTGTGAATTACTTATGAATAAGTAAGTATGGAAATGTTTTCCGATATAAAGTGAATATCTTAGGAATTTATCTTTTTGAAGATAAATTGAAATGAATAATTGAAATCGTATATGTATGGATATTTTGAAATATAAATTCACTATGGAATTTATGAATAGAAAGGGGAAATTGTTTAAAAATAAATATTGATTTATTTTTGAAGTGTGAAAATTATATATCTTGTAAAGATATTTTGGAAAATAAATAATTTGGAAAATTATTTGGAAACTGGTGATGTGTGCATATCCATTGATAGTTCAATAACCGACTATCAATATTTCCCTTTGAATGGGTAATTGATGTGATTTTTTTGAATTTGAATGTCACAGTTATTTTTGAATAAGCGCTCACTATTCGGGTTAGCCGAGAAAGGACCATGGGGTCGTATAACCCATTCTGAATACGTGATACGTCGTTATGAATTGCATTTGATGACCGGTGTTGAAGACCGGGTATTTGCGAAAGCGATAGGATGACCTATCGATTGTCTCTGCACTGGGTAGCTCCTGGTATAGAGATTCCCTAAGTGATGGGAAATTCGATCGGGATTGTGAATACCCGGATTGCAAGGGCTTCGTGAGAAGTGCCTTCGGTTTTGTTCGAGCCCGGAACAGACTTGTATGGATTGTATGTCTGACATTACAAATTGAGATATAAAGCCGATTTCTTTCAAATATATTTCTGTTGGTGGAGGAGAATTTATTCTTTTAGCTTAACACCCTTCTCTGAGACGTACGAGCTCAAAGGTTATGTAGTTGAAGGTTCTCAGTAATATATTCCCAATTTGGTAATGTGACATGCTGAGTGTTGCTGTGAAATGATCATTGTGTTGATTATTTGTGATAGGATCATTTATTTGATCGTCTATCTTGGTGATCATTTCTATGATCATTTGTTGACCCAAAGCATGGCTTTTGTATAAAGTATGTTTTTGTGGACGTGACTTCGTCGAGCCTCACACCCCGTGAATGGTCAAAACAGGAAAGATGCAGCAAGGTTATGAGGGGTAGCGCCCTTTAGGATATGTGCATTTCCTTCTGGAAAAGGGTGGTATCATGGTATGGAGCCCAGATACTTACTCATGTTGAAAACACTTTATGATTGTGTGAATTGATTACGAGCGCTCGGTGAAAGGTCCCAAAGGACCGGGGGATGGCATATTCGGTCAGTTGTTACTCAATTAGGGGTAACCCGGCCTTGTGTTGGTAGAGATCCGGTTTGGTTCTCGGGGATGTCCATCCAGAGGCATTCTCATGTGGCAATGGGAAGTTCCTTGGCCTGATCATTCATTGGAAATCCAAAGAAACAATACGATCTTGTACGGTATTAGTTGTAGAACCTATCATTCACTTATGGTGGCGCCCCACTGTTTGGATGGTAGCTATAGTAGGCATAGTTCGGAATGTCTATGCTGGCTAAGATTTATATTCTACTTTCGAAATGAATTTTTCCTACACTATGCACTAGTAATAATATCAAATGTTCTTTTTAATACGTATCAAGCATCTTTGACTATCATAAGGAGAAATCTCCTCCAATTCTGCTTTGCATTGTGTGTGTGTGTGCGGGAGGCCTTATGGTAGTCTCATTTTTAAAAGCATTGCGAATTGACTTTAAAAATATTCCTCTATTTTGATTTTAAAGATAAATAAACTGTTTTGAGTTCTCACACCAGTCACATGACTGACTCGGAGTTTATTGTTTTCCTTCCTAAACTCTGGGTGCCCACCAATTTCCACACGGGCAGTCAAGAGTTAAGGTTCATCAGGATATTCTGGATATTCTGGAGTTGCTGGAGGCAAGATGGATGGCATGGCGTATTATTAGTATATAGTATTTCTTTTCTGCTGTTTGTTGTTGTTGTTGTACACTCTGATGATATGATGTAATGAAATGTGATGTAATGTAATAACTGATATAGTTCTTTGTTTAAAGATTATTCATTTATTTATTATATGTTGTTCCGCTGCGAATTGTGAGATTCTGATGTTGTTCAGTTCTTTCCTTTCTGTTCTATTTTTCTATTTTCTTTCCTCTCTATTTTCTTATCTTTTTCTCTCCTCTTCTCTCTCTTTCTTTTTCTTAAACATTGATAATTCGTATTTCTGTTCATCTTGAGTTAATCTATGGAGATTAGTGTATATTCAAGGAGTACGGATTTACGGGTCCTCACAGGTGGTTCTGAGGAAGATATACTAGAATGAAAAAGAGGTATAGTCGGATTGACAAAATGAAGCCCGAAAATGCACTTCAAAGAATTAAGTTTCAGGTATAGTAAACCTCAAATCTGGAAAATGTGGTCAACATAAAAGTTGTAGCCACTGAAATTTATATGGTTTCAAAAAAATAGTGTCTAAATATGGATCTATTATTATCAGGTTATGATCAAAACAAAATAACCTATTATCTGGCTTAAAAACTGGGCCCGAAAATGCACTGGAAGGAAATGTGATTTTGACATAGTTAACTTTAGAATGAGATAAAGTGGTCAACATTAAAGTTGTAACCACTGGAAAAATAAATGATTTGAAAAAAAAAAAATTGTACTTTGTTTGCTTTTGAAGAAGTTATGACCGAGAGAAGTAGAGGTAAAATATGGAGAAAATATGAGTTTGATTTGAAGAGAATGAACATTGATTTCTTTTGAATATTTTATAAATATTTTGACATTATTTCTTTAATTTTTTTTCTATGGATTGGAAGCCATTAAAAAGAAGAGGAAGAAGATGAAGAATCTTGTGAATATAAGAAGAAGAAATGTGAATAAAAGTGAAGATGGAAGTGGGTATTTATAGAAAAAGAAAGAAGTGGTAATTTACCAAAATAACCTCTTACAAAATTACCATACTAACCTTACTTTAACCTAAAGCAATCTCCACTTTTTCAATACTTAATATCATCTTTCACATCCTTACTTTATGTCTTAGTCACTTAAAGATTAAGTAAAGTATATCACAATTATGCTAGCTTTGACTTGATGTGATTTGATGTTTACTTTTTCGTACTTTAGTTAATTCTTACTTGCTTTCACTAATAACTTCTAGAAGTTTTCTAATCTTATTTAGTAAAAGTAAACATTTTTAGTGAATTAATTAATAATTACACTATTTGAATATATGTTCCTATATAAGAAAATAAAGGTGCGACGACGTTGCGACTATTTTTAAATCGACAAAAACATCGTTTTTCGACAAAATGATTTACGGTCACATTTTTGATATTTTAGTTAAAATATTTATTTATGTAAACCAAATTTAAAAATAAATTTGTATATACTATTTAAAAATATAAACACTCATAAATTAGTCAAGATAATTTATTTAACCTTTGAAACATACTTTTTTGAAATCAGCATTTTGTCAATTTTGTTGATATAGGCAAATGTTACTATTTTTACGTATGTTTCTACTTCCAAATTCCATCGTATATTATTTAAATCATATAACCTTATATATTTAATATCTAAAATCACTCTAAATAGTATATTTTAAAGTGGTCAAATTTTGGGTCGTTACATTTTCCCTTACTTAAAAGAATTTCGTCCTCGAAATTACAAGGTTGAAAAAAAATATAACGAAAAAAACAAAAATTAACGAATGTTATGCACACCAAAAATAATAATATCACCCATAACCCTGATCGGTGTTACAGTGCCTTATCCTATCCATTTTCTTTATCAAACTATGGTAGTTTTATTTTAAAAATTCCTAGGTTGATACTAACCATAGATGAATTTTACTTAGGCACCTAACCTATGCTTTGATACCACTTAAGTATGATTTTTAAAATTCCTATGCTATGAATATTATGATTTTTGGTGAAATACACTTGAGTATGATTTTTGGAGTTATATAAGTTTTAATAACAATTTGTAAATTATTAAAAGAATTGGTTTATTTAAATTGAGAATTTTGAATTATTATTAACGGTATATAGAAGATTTATAAATTTGAATTTTTATAAATCGAAATAATGGGATTTTAAAGAAGTTTTTTATGTTAGAATCGTGTGACGACCCACAAATCCGTACCCTTCGAATCGACAATAATCCACACATGTCCGACCCAAAAAGCACAAACTGACGGAAAGTCAAGAGAAAGAAAAGAAGAGAGAAGAAGAGAAGAGAAGAAAGAGAGAAGATAAAACCTAACAGAACAGTACAGAATCTCACATCGCAGCGGAAAATATATAATATCATATCAATGATCTTTACAAAATAGAAACTGTATATATATACACACATCAATCAGAGTTCAACAATAAATCAGAGTTATCAGCTTGGACAGTTATAATAACCCATCCTCACAATTGCCGATAATATAAACAACTAACAAAGCACAGTGGATAATCAAAACAAGTACGTGTATACGAAAATGAAGATCTCCAGCTCTCCTGCCGGTCTGACCCTTTATCAAGGACCCTCAACACCAACAACCACAATGCAAATTAAAAACATAAATAAAAATATATAGCTTATGTTCCCTCCTTCAGGAGAACAAAATGATCGCCTTTATCGAGAGCTTCTTCCTTTATTTATGTTTTTAACTGAAGTTTATGGATAGGATACTCAGATTGCAAGGGCTTATTCTTATATTTATGTTTTTAACTGAAGTTTTATGTATGTGCTCGTATTCAAAACTGAACCTTTATCGAGGGCCCTCAACACCAACAACCACAATGCAAATTATTTGGGCTCCAATTAGAATACCACTTATTATCTAGAAGGAAATGAACATACCCTAAAGGGAGTAACCTTCATAACCTTGTTGCATCCATTCCTGTTTCGACCATTTTCAGGGTGTGAGGTTTGACGAGGTCTCGTTCACAAAGCTACACTTTTCACAAAATCCATGCTTTGATCAACAAATGATCAGCAGCACTTAGCGTGCCACATTGCCAAGTTGGGAATATATCACTAATAACCATCAACTACATAACCTTTGAGCTCGTACCTCTTAGAGAAGGGTGTTAAGCTAAGAGAATAAATTATCCGCCACCAACTGAAATGTATTTGATAGACATCTGAATGGAATCGAAGGCACTTCGTCCAATAAAGGAAGAAGCCCTTGCAATCCGAGTATCCACAATCTCGACCCGACTCCCCATCACATACGGAGATCTCTATACCGGAGCATTTCAGTGCAGAGACAATCGACAGGTAATCCTTTTGTTCTTGAAAATACCCGGTTTTCACCACCGTCTTCATATGCACTCCAATTTGGTCGTATCATTATTTGGAATGAGTTTTATGACACAAATTCCTCTCCCGGCTAAATCGAATAATGAGCATTTATTTTAAAAACACATGGACACACAAGTCACAAAGATTCACTATTAAGATTCGATGTGGGTTTCGGATAACCATCTGGAATCCGACTCCCCGCCGCATCGAAATTCAAATGCCGTTTTACGGGCCAAGTGGTTTTCACATTCATATAGTAATATATCACAAATGTTACAGCTTAGCACAAAGCAAGTCATATCATAAAGCATCACAATCATAGATCAGAGATATCAACCAGATCAAATAATTCAACATCTATAAGCAGGATTAATTAATCGTGTGATTATAATTAATTAATCACTTAATTATTTTCATTAATTATCCTTAATTATTAATTAATTAACCATTAATCCTGTAATTAATTAACCTTAATTCTGTAATTAATTAACCTTAATCATTTAATTTACTAACCTTAATCATTTAATTAATTAACCTTAATCATTTAATTAATTAACTTTTTAATTAAGTAATTAATTAAGTAATTACTCTTTAAGTAATTATCCTTTAATAAATCGTTAACTTCTTAAGATCTTAATTAAATAATTGAGAAACCATTTTATTTTTATTAATTACTTTAATTATCATTTTCTTAATAATTTTTTGAAATTAAGTCATCATTACCACATTAATTAACTTAAGATCTTAAAGGTTGGATTAATGTTTAGAAAACACTTCATTTTCCATAATTATTCACTTAATTACAATAATTAAGTTTACTTAAAATAAACATTTAAAATTAAGGTTATATATGTATTAAATAATTTAACTTAATTAAATTAAAAATAATTTGTTTTTAACACTTTAATTAATCTCAAACTTAGACAACATTATTACTTAGAAAGAAGTGGTTAAGAAGTTAATTAAACTTAACTTGGTTTTAATTTGTAAAACTTGTTATTATTTTTTTCATTTAAAAACTGGAAACCACAAAAACCCGAGCCTAATTCTCCCTAGCATATTCCCGAGAAAACTTACTTCTCTTTTCCTTCGAGAGATCTCTCGTTTATTTCGAGTTCGAACCCGAGGCAATGTTCTTCTTCCCATACGCCAAATACTCACACATACGTGTGCACGAACACAACTGCTTCGATCACCTCTGGTCGATACTACGACCATTGACAAGTTGATGACCATCTACTCGATCCTTCAAACCACCCAGCAACATGAATCGACGACGAACTCGCTATTAAGCTACATGACCCAGACTGGAACAAAAATGATCACCAAAGAATTGACTCGCTCCGACTCCACAGGCTACCAGAAGCGTCGAGACTCCGGCCAGAGCTTCGCCGACCTCCCTTGTTTCGATCGCCGATGGTGCGATTGACTCCGATGCGACGACGTCGCCACAGCAACCAAATATCTGACCTCGACCAAACTAGGGGTTAAACCCTAAAACTTCACCGTGCCGTCGCCACAATGATCGAAAAAACTCCGACTATTTTTCCCTTGCTCGACAACCAAGCACCTCCAGTCATGATCCCGACTCCAAACAATTCACAGACTGCCGGAAATTTGTCAAAACCCATTGTACCTTCAACTCTCAATTTCTCACGATTTACTAAACTAAAATTTATGATTTTTCTTTTAAAAAATCATAGTTTCCTAAAGCAAATTGTATTATATAAGTAAATCAAGAAATTGAGATGCTTGAATTTCAACATACATTTGAGTTTTGCCATATACCTTCTTCCCAGACAAATTACTTCCGATTTGTACTCTCAAAAATATTTTTTAGGATCCTGATCTTGATTTAAAAAACATGTTTTGTTTAGATAAGCCAAACATGAATCAGAGAAAGAGATTTTAAGTTTTGAAACAGACTGAAACCTGTAACACTTGGAATAGGGGAGCATATGTCTGTTTCTAGACATGCACAGCCAAATATACATATATTTTGTACACATATAAACATACTTTCAAATATTCAAAAATTCTTCGCAGATTCACTTCACAACATCAAGCATGAATCAGATTTAAAAAAAGTGTTTACTCACCTGTTTGCTTTGAAAACAAAGAAGAAGCCTGGGTTTTAAAACTTGAAGACTGGAAACTTGAATATGGTTTTGATCTTTGAATTTATGTTGATCTTCTTTTCGTTAATGTTGATCTTTGCTTTGATTTGAAACTGATATTGATTTACTAAGTTGAATCTTTGAATTTGCATCGATATTGAGATGATCTATAACTTCAGGTTTAAAATGAATTCAAGTTTGATTTCTAGTTTCTTTGATTTGTTTGACTTTCCTGGTTTGAGTTTTACAGGTTTCTATTTTCTTTGAAAATGAATAAAAGAGATGAGAAAGAGGAGAGTAGAGATATTATATTGTTTTATTTTATTTTTATTTATTATTTTAGAAATCATTGAAATAAATGACACTTGTTCGTTTCTTATATTACATCGTTTACATTTGTTAAATCTCTTACTAAAACACTTACACTTGTTAATTGATATGTTAAATATTTAACACTTGTAAATTTATGCATGAGAAAATGTTTATATATATAATTTTGTTTATGTATTAATCTATGTGTTATCACGTATTATGTTTTTATATCTTTGTGTTTATACTTTTCCTTTTATATATATATATATATATATATATATATATATATAACCTTTAAAGAAAATAGTTTGAAACTAAAATATATATTAATAAATAATCACATGTATTACTTTTCAAATCTAAATTATTTTACTAAGATATTTATTTTTAAATTCAAATTCAAATTAAAATTCAAATATATATATATGTGTGTGTATATCAATGCTTATCTCATATTTTTTTTAAGAATTTCAAATTAATTCCAAAACTATTTCAAAAAATTATTTTAATTACCAAATTTTAAATTTGATAAAAATTGGGATGTTACAGATTTCTCCCCTTAAGAAAATTTCCTCCTTGAAATTTGAAAGAGAGAGAGAGAGAGAGACAAACAAAAACATAAGAATATATAAAAAGATAGAGAAATGGCTTACCAGATTAAGCTGAAATATCCACTCTGCAATTAGGATAGGACTTTTGCATGCTACCCTCTGTTTCCCAAGTACAGTCATTTGGATTACCACTCCGTTGAACTTTCACTAATTTCACAACTTTATTTCTCAATTGCACTTCATCTCGATCAATTATCTTTAACGGTTCTCTTTTAAAAGCCAGATTTGGTGTGATCTCTAGATCCTACTGAGCGGCCTCTTCAATGATACAGTCTGGATCATGCACATATTTACGAAGATATGAAACATGAAACACATCATGCACGCCAGATAGTAAGTTTGGTAACTGCACTCGATAATCCAAAGGGTCGATCCTCTCCAGTATAGGAAAATGACCAATATATCGCGGTGCCAGTTTACCAATCTTTCCAAACCTCAATACTCCACGCATTGGAGAAACTTTTAGGAAAATAGAATCTCTAACCTAGAATTCTAAATCTCTTCTCCTGGGATTAGCATAACTCTTCTGACGACTTTGAACCGTTTTCAATTTCTTCCGAATAAAATCAACTTTTTCAGTAGCTTCCTTTACCATATATGGTCCAAGAACGAGTCTATCACCTGACTCAATCCAACATGCAGGTGATCGACTCGGATGACCATATAATGCTTCGAAAGGTTCCATTTTGATACTGGTTTGATATCTATTATTGTATGAAAATTCAACCAGACGCAAATGGTCCTACCATAAACTGCCAAAGTCAAGAATACAAGCACACAAAAGGTCTTCTAAGGTTCGATTTATTCTTTTCGTTTGCCCATCAGACTGCGAACGGTAAGCAGTACTGAAGTTCAACTTAGTTTCCAGTGCGGCTTGAAATGCCTCCCAAAATTTGCTAGTGAAGATCGGGTCACGATCACTCACTATACTACCCGGTATACCATGAAGAAGGACAACTTCGTTCACATACAGTTCTCCTAGACTTCCTGTAGTTCGGGTGGATTACTAGGATGAAGTGGGCAGTCTTGGTCAGACGATCCACAATAACCTAAATCGCCCCATTACCTTTCTTAGTTCATGGTAACCCGTCTATGAAATCAATATATACTTGATCCCATTTTTACTTAGGCACCTCCAATGGTTAGAGTAAACCCGCCATCTTCTTTTAATCACTTTTAATTTGCTGACAAGTAGCACAACGGCTAACATAGATAGATGTCCCTCTTCATTGTTTTCCACCAGAGACTCCTTTTTATATCTCGATACATCTTATTAACTACTGGATGGATACTAAGTTTGGACTTGTGACACTCAGACACTCATCCCAAACTTCATGTTTTAGATCCAGGATATCTAGGACACAGATCCTGCCCTTCAATCTAATAAATCCACAACTATCGATTCTAAAACTGGAATCTTCACCAAGGCATATTCTTCTATAAATTTCTCAAAGAAACTTGTCTTCTTTCTGCTTTCTAGTGATCATTTCAAGGAGAGTAGGAGTGATAACAAGATATGCGAGAATAACATGTCTTCAACTCAAGGCGTCGGCTACACGTTGGCTTTTTGGGGCGTATACTGAATATCCAAGTCGTATGGCATAAGAAATTCCAACCAACATTGCTGCCTCAGATTTAAATCTTTCTGGGTAAAGTGATACTTTAGAGATTTATGGTCGGTGAATAATTCGAATTTTTACCCAAAAGATAATGACGCCATTGAATATGCGAGTATATGATTTTTGTTTGACGATAATAAATATATATATATTCATTTAAATGTATTTGTTAATGTACTATTTTATTTTTCATAATAAATACTTGGTGAAAAAAATAAATAACACGGAATTTAAATTCAAACAGATATTTTATTCAAACAAATATTTATTACAATTTTGAATAGTACAAATTCAACCTCTCACTATACAATTTTGATTACAATACAAATTCAATTACATCACAATCTTTCATTTACAAATGTCCTCACTACATATCGATCATTCAATCATAATTTATCTTCAACTTCATTCTAGATTGAATCCAGCATCTGTGCAATCTGCAAAAATATACACTAACGCAGTAAAATTGAAAATAAATATTTTTGCAGTATAAAATAAAATGTGATTTTGGAAATTTTATTTGCCTCAGTTATTTCGGTTGTTCGTCGTCATTTAATTCGAAATCATCATACACGAACAGCTTGTGACATGCACAGTGTATCACTGTACATGCCACAAGGTCGTGCACAGAGATATATACACTTGATAAAATTACAGGGACAGGTGAGCATAAGGTCAAACACAAATCAAAAGTCGGGTTCAACTCAAGTTAAGTCACGATATCAACACAAGGTCAAACCCGAGCTATAAGATGGATTCAACTCAGGTGCACCATAAATCATCACACAACTGTCGGACACAAGAGTGTAAGTCCAAATACAACAACACACAATAAATTAGTTCAAGGTTCAGACAGTTCAATTGTGGTGCAGCATATACATGTGTAGTGAAAATAACTACAAGTATCAAGTCGAACCAAAGGCAGAGCTACCAAACATACAAATAGTTTGATATGTCAAGGCTGAAATTGAACAAAGAAAGAGAGGAATAATTCATGTTCAAATATACAAGTACAGCTAGCAAAACCAAAATGGACAGCAGCTATCAATCAATGGTTCAAATGGTCAGGCAAAATGCAGACAATGTCAACAACACCAGACTTCGAATCAACACAATGTATACACACTAAACTTCAAGAAAAACATGAACCAAGTGCAACTGGAAACCCAAAACTACAAAACATGAAGACTACAGCTCCAAAACATCACATACACATTAGTACCATCAACTAGACTAAAATCTACACTAATACCAAAGACCTCAAGTCTAATAGACAGTGACAATATGGATGCAAGTGAATGCAACATTTCTACAAGACATATATATGTATCAATGAAGCAGTGCAGCAGTGAATGGAAGCAACATAACATCAATACACATTGAAGCAATTCGAGCTCAAGTCAGTACAACAAAGTTCAAATCAAACGAGACCAGTAAGCAGTGCCAAAAGAACAGGTACAACATGCAGTGCAGACTCAAATATCATGTACCAGAATTAAAGTAACATGTACACAATATCACACTTCAAATAACAGTCGATAATTTAACTAAGCCAGAGGCAACTCCAAGCTTGCATAAACAAATCAATGAAGTAGCGTCAGTGACGATACCGAAGTCATCAAAAGTCACAGAGGAAAAAATCAACAACGAGGGTGCAAATTCGAACAATTTCAAAATCATGGTACATCAGTCAAGTCAAATTTCAAAATGCTTCAGATATGTATCGTGACAGAAATTCACACAGTGTATAAGGCCGAAGTCAAAAGGAAAGGCAAGTAAAAATTGAACAAGTTCAGTCTAACGCAAATCGATCAAAGTCAAAGCCGATGTCAGAAATCATCACATAAACAATATCACAAGCCGAAGTCAACAAGAGCTGTTCAAATTTGAAACCGTGGTGAGCAAGAAAAACAGTGTCAAAACGAATTGAAGCCATTATAAACAAGCAATCAATAATATACGAATTGAATACGTCAGTAATCATCACCAGCATCAAAACAAAATCGAACGGCCAGAACATAGTAATTGAAGAATTCAAATAAATGTATATAAAAGAAAATCAAGAGGTTCGAACACTATATAAACCCATTCATCATCGGCCGAGAAATTCATTCGAGTACGAGCAAAACAGAGTACAATAATCATTCCGTTGAATATGCAATTATATGATTTTTTTGATGATAATATATATATATATATATATTCATTTAAATGTGTTTGTTAATGTACTATTATATTTTTCACATAATTAAATAAATATTTGCTGAATAAAATAAATAACACAGAATATAAATTCAAATATTTTATTCAAACAAATATTTATTACAATTTTGGAAAGTACAAATTCGAGCTCTCACTATATATGTACAATTTCAATTATAATACAAATTTGATTACATCAAAATTTCTAATTTACAAATGCACCTCACTATAATTCACTCATTCACTCGTGTTTTATTTTCAACTTGAATCCAGCATCTGAGCAATCTGTAAAAATAAATACTGGCGCAGTAAAATGGAAAATAAAATATTTTTGCAGTACAAAATAAAATGTAATTTTGAAAATAATATTTGTCTCAGTTATTTGGGTTGTTCGTCATCATTTAAATTTGAATTCATCATACACGAACAGCTTATGACATGCACATGTATCATTGTACATGCCACAAGGCCATGCACACCGATATATACACTAGATAAGATTACAGGGACAAGTGAGCACATGTCAAACCCAAATCAAAAGTCGGGTTCAACTCAAGTGCAATAAAAATAATGTCACGACACGAGCACAAGGTCAAACCCGAAGCTGGATTCAACGCAGGTGCAGTCCAAAAATATAAGTACAATAAAATGATCAAAACAACTGTACATGAACACTTGCAACAGAAGAAGGCCAGAGTACAGGCAAAATGAAAACAGGCTAGAGGAATCACAGTGCAATGAAGATTACAATGAAATAAAACACATATATACACACATAGATGTATGTATACACATGGTAGCTGAAACAAATGGCTCAAACTCAAATATAACCAGATTTCATGAAACCGGAGTAGTTCAACTGCATGAACACACAACTCAAAGGCATGAAGTAATACAAATACAGTTCAGTAATCAAGTGAACACAATATAGCAATGAACCAAGACCAAATTCAAACCCAGTGCAACTTCAACCTGAACCAAATTACATCTGAAAACAACACTGCAACACTATTGATACAAGTGACTCAGTCCAGAACAAAATAAAGCAGTGGACACAAAGACCAGACTCCATGTAGACTGACTACAAGTGTAAGGTACAGTAAAGACAATTCACATTTAAACAATGATGTATACAAGAAGTCCAACAGTAAGATAAGGTCAACATGTTCACATATGTAATCGATTTAAGTCTGCAACGTATAACTTAATATATACATGCGTGATAAGCCACTAATGAATGCAACTCGAGCTCCAGACCACTACAAGTCCAGAACTCAAGAGTACAACTACAAAGTGCAAATATACAGCATACATATTGTTGCAGTTACAACCTAAGCATGCAATACAACATGAACCAGACTCGAGCACAGTTCAAGTTCAAGGTAAACTAGAGGTGGCGAAATGAAACTTCATCAAACCAGAGAATACAAACTATGGCACAAAAGCACTGTCTAGGCAAAGCTGGATGACCACAAACCAAAAACATAAACAATGTCAAATACCAGAAACCCAAAGCCATAATATTTAGAACTCAAGTGAAACGAATGCAAACTAACTCGGTGGCTCAACAACAATAATATACACGCACTACAAATGAAAACAGCCGTATACATGTTCGAACAAAGCATAGTTCAAAGCAATGCTACAAGTCGAGTATGCTACAGGGATATACACAAATGGCCAGAGTCGAGCACAAAGGAAATAAACACTGTCAAACAAAGTCAAAGCCAATGTCAATAGAGCAAAGTCAGGAAGGTTCAAAAATGACTGAAGTCAATCTACAAGCATCAGAAGAAGCCGTGGGTCAAAAATTAAAATGCCAAAGTCAAATGCAAAAAGAATTCGAAACCGTGATAGCTAAGAAAATGAATGGCCTAAAGAACGAAATCAACATCGTCAGAGAAAATCAACGTCGTGATGACCAAGTTTCGAAACCGTGTCAACCAAGCAAAATATATACGAATTGGAACAAGTCAGTAATCATCTCGAACATCCAAATGAAGATCGAATGGCCGAGCATAGTATTGACGAAATCAAACAACTATCAGACGAACGAAAATATAGGAATTCGACTTCTATAAATCCCATTCATCATCGACAGTTTTAATCATCGAGTTCAAGTAAGCAAAAATAGTAAAGCAAAACAACAAATTACATACCGAAGCAAGATCGAACTTGATCATCGAAGGAGCCATGAGCCAAGTGAAGAGACGATCGATCGACAGAGCAAGAGAGCGAAATCCCAATTCGATCGATCAATTTAAAGTCGGCATTTCAAAGCCCTAATTACGGATCGAAGAAGAACAAACAAGGAACGGCCGCCATTTTCACGAAAGAAAGGAACAGAGTAAATAAAAGAAAAACGGGCTGAAGATACAAAAGGGGGCCGGCCTTTATTGTTTTACATTTATATTTGGGCTTAATCTTTTCAATTAGGGTTTTGATTGTTTAAATTTGTTTTTAAATTTAAATTCTTCTTTTAAACGTTGTAATTTCTAGTCGTGTGACTAGGGGACAAACTACGTGGCGTAGTTTGAGAATTCGCAACTTAGTGGCTGAGTTGTGGCAGGGTTTTGAGCATAGAGTTAAGGCTAGTCGATAGCGGGTATCGCGAGTTTACGTGTGTAAGCGTCTGACTGCTTAATTTCTAGTAGAAACCTTGGGGACAGCACGTAGGCAGGGTTTTGCCGAAGCTGGGTAAATTCTTTGGCATTCTATTTCTGTATTTATTATTCTGCTATTATCTGTACTGCTATTATTTTGATATATCTGTGTTGAAATAATTTTATACAAGCTTCCGCAATAAATTTTTGTAATTAATAGCATCACCCTATTCACCCCCTCTAGGATGAAATCGATCCTACACATTCAACTCGAATCAAGATCGAGTTCAACCAGAAAAGCAAAAGGATAAATTACATACCGAACTCGACGAAATTGAAGCAGCCATATGCAAAATCAAAGAGATGATTATTCGACACAGCAGGCATCACAAGATCATAAATTCGAATGATTAATTGAAGCAGCGCATTCAATTTCAAAAGGCCCTAATTTTTTAGCAATGGAAAAGACGAACGAAGATGAGCAACGTATTATTACAAGACAAAGGAATCTCGTCTTGCCATGCTGAGTAGCGAATACGAGAATTTCACAATGGCGAAGGAAGAAAATGTCAAAGAAATGTACGGACGACTTTCCAATATCGTATACAAATCAAAAGCTCTCGAAAAATCATACACGAAATTGGAAATAGTTTGAAAAATCCTCAGAGTCCTTCCACGAAGTTTTGAAGCAAAAGTGACTGCCATTCAAGAATCAAAAGATTTAAAACAAATCAAAGTTGAAGAACTCATCGGAAATCTCACCACTTATGAGCTAGAAATGAAATTCAAGGAAGAGCGTGAAGGAGGAGATACTCGAAAGAAATCAATAGCTCTCAAAGGAACAACTGAAAGTGATGATGATGACGATGATGATGGAGCAACATAATTGGAAATGGTAATAAAGAAATTAAAATGGTGGAACCGCAAATACGGAAATCCGGCTCTAAATCAAAAATTAAAAAGCAGAATAATCAAAGTTTTTGATAACGAAGAACAGCGAAAAATCATCTGTCATAAGTGCAATCAACCTGGACACATCAAGCCCAATTGTCCTCAAAATCGACGTGACTTTGAAAAGAAATCAAAAAGGAGAAATTTTACAGCTATGTGGAATACAAGTGATGAAGATATTCAAAGTACTAGCAGTGAGAGTGAGAAAGCGGATATTTGCCTTCAAGGTAATATAACGGATAGCGACGATGAAGAGCCAAGCGAGGTATCAAAACTCATTCACTCAGAATTACTTATATGTATCCACGAAGTAAATGGCTGTTTTGAACGACTAAGGGAGAAATATGCTAAAATTGAATCACAAAGAGATAGTTTGATAGAAGTAAATGAACAGCTTGAACAATTAGTTAAAACCTATCAAAGTAGTATCCCTAAGTGTGATAAGTGTCCGACATTCGAAGAAGAGATTAAAAAATCAGAAATCAAAATTAAATCGCTTGAAAATGAAATTCTGATTTTGAAAGGGTGTGAAAATACAAGAAAAGAAAATTATATTAAAAAGTGCACACAATTGTTAAACGAAAATGAATCTCTCAAAAAACAAGTCTAACAACTATCAATGACTTTAGATAAATTTTCAAAAGGTGAAAAATCGTTTAATATGCTCTTAGGGAAACAAACTATTAATATAGTCAGATAAGGACTTGGATATAATCAATCTGATTCTATTAAAAGAAAAATTAACCAAGTCAATTCAATATGCACAATTTGTCGAAAATTTGGAGACAATCAAAACAATTGTTGGTATAGACCCAAACACATGAAAACTATACCAATTTGGGTTCCAAAGGCACAAATATAAAATCTCTCAAAGTTAAACAAATCTGGGTGCCGAAATGAACATATATAAATAGTTTGGGTCTCCATAAAATTATTTTTCAAAATATTCTGCCACTAACAATCATGGACCTATAAAAACAAATAGGTCACAAAAATCTTTTATCGTGTAGGAGTGGTTGCATGCTAAGGAACAACAATAGTGTTATCTGGATTCTGGCTATTCCAGAAGCACAACGGGCAATAAAGAAAAGTTCCTTAGCCTAGTACAAAGGTGATAGAATCACAATGGATAACAACGAAAAATTATCGTAAATGTAAAACAGGAAATGGTATATTTTGAGCGACATATTAAATGTGATAATCTGCACCGTAGTCTGAATTAAATCAGCCAGTAATGTGATGATGAAATAAATAATGATTTTGATTCTGACTTATCCGAAATTGATGGCAATTATATTCTTATGCCAAGAACGCTATAAAAATCTCTAGAATCTTTGAAATACTTCATATGTAATAGTTTGGATTAATGATAGTGTTTTATTGGTAAATGATAATACATTTGGTTATTTTACGGCTGACTTTATATATTCACGGTTTTTGATTATTTACACGGTTTCGATTCAAATTCAAGAGAATGTCATTTAAAAAGCTGTTAAAATTGATTTTAAGATATTTTGATGCACATTTCATGGTCTGATCTATCAAATTCAATTAATGATAATTTTGAGTTAAAGAAAAATTTAGATGCAGATTACATTGGTAATCCAGTTGATAGAAAAATTACTATTGGAACGTGATTTATGTTGAGACATTTAGTAACTGCATTGTTTTTCAAAGAAAATATCTGCATATTTTTCATTTTAAATAATTTTCAAACAGCAGAAATTTTTCTCATAAAACCCCTTCTAGAAAATCATTTTAGACCTTGTTCTCGATTTGGTCATTTTTAGAAAAATTGAATTTATAATTATTATTGAATTTAATTTTTAAATTATAACATTGACTAATCTGACTCCCTACTAATTATCAAAAAGATAAATAGTGATTGAAAAAGTGATGAGTGTTGATATTTATCATATATTATGACTCGCGACGGTATAATTAGTAAATTTCTTTAAAAATTTAAACAAGAGTTATAAAACTTTTTGTTGGTAAAGATTCCATGACCATCCCTATTTCTATCATATTTCTAATGACCATCACTCATCAAAATTCAATATAGTTTGTCGATATGTGGTACTTTAAACAGGAATCATTCGTTTTTCATTTTATATTTTTTTAATAAATAATAATAATAGTAATAGTAATAATAATAATAAAATAAATAAAATAAAATCCAAAGTATTCACTCTCATTTAAAAGTCCTCACGGTTATGCATGGGTGAATTACTTGGAATTTGTTATGTGCTTCCATGCTCATTTAAAAGTCCTCACGGTTATGCATGTACGGAACGCATATCAAAATTGATTTTTTAAATAAACAAGTTGATTCTTATCTCATTTAAAAGTCCTCACGGTTATGCATGGTTAGAAGATACTTGAATTCATTTTTTAAATAAAATTGGAATACTACTAATCTCATTTAAAAGTCCTAACGGTTATGCATGGTTGGTAGAAATTCAAATTCCTGATATAAACATACCACAAATAGACACTACTGTATGGTTTAATATGATGATATCATTCCCATCATTCTAAAAGTGGAATATGCGCCTAACAGAGTATTTATGATTTTTGTTTGATTTTTTTATAGAAATTTAATATTTATATTTGATTGAGTTTTAATGTTGTATTAATATCGATCACTTTATCTCTATTTTTCTAACACTATTACTTTTTTGCTGATAATAAAATAGGGAGAGAAAAATTAAGATTTTGTCAAATAAAATCAAGTAAAGGTCAAATATTTTCTATTTGCATCTAGGCTCATTTGCATATTTTTAATTGTATGCATATATGAAGGGAAGCTTTGTGTAGAGAGGAAGCATTCAAATAGGGGGAGCAAATTGAATGATCAAATAAATTTAAAAAATTCAAAATCTTAAATATATGTTTTTTATCATCAAAAGGGAGAGATTGTTGAATATGCGAATATATGATTTTTGTTTGATGATAATAAACATATATATATTCATTTAAATGTATTTGTTAATGTACTATTATATTTTTCACATAATTAAATAAATATTTACTGAATAAAATAAATAACACAGAATATAAATTCAAATGAATATTTTATTCAAACAAATATTTATTACAATTTTGAATCGTACAAATTCGAGCTCTCACTATATATATACAATTTCAATTATAATACAAATTTGATTACATCACAATTTCTAATTTACAAATGCACCTCAGTACAATTCACTCTTTCCCTCATGTTTTATTTTCAACTTGAATCCACCATCTGAGCAATCTACAAAAATAAATACTTACGCAGTAAAAATGAAAATAAAATAATTTTGCAGTACAAAATAAAATGTAATTTTGAAAATAATATTTGCCCTCGGTTATTTGGGTTGTTCGTCATCATTTAAATTTGAATTCATCATACACGAACAACTTGTGACATGCACAGTGTATCACTGTACATGCCACAAGGCCGTGCACACCGATATATATACTTGATAAAATTACAGGGACAGGCGAGCACAGGTCAAACCCAAATCAAAAGCCGGGTTCAACTCAAGTGCAATAAAAATAATGTCACGACACGAGCACAAGGTCAAACCTGAAGCTGGATTCAACACAGGTGCAGTCCAAAAATATAAGTACAATAAAATGATCAAAACAACTGTACATGAACACTTGCAACAGAAAAAGGCCAGAGTACAGGCAAAATGAAAACAGGCCAGAGGAATCACAGTGCAATGAAGATTACAAGGAAATACAACACATATATACATACATAGATGTATGTATACACATGGTAGCTAAAACAAATGGCTCAAACTCAACTACAACCAGATTTCATGAAACCAGAGTAGTTCAACTGCATGAACACATAACTCAGAGGCATGAAGCAATACAAAGGCAGTTCAGTAATCAAGTGAACACAATACAGTAATAAACCAAGACCAAATTCAAACCCAATGCAACTTCAACCTAAACCAGATTACATCTCAAACAACACTGCAACACTACTGATACAAGTGACTCAGTCTAGAATAAAATAAAGCAGTGGACAAAAAGACCAGACTCCATGTAGACCTGAAGACAATTCACATTTAAACAATGATGTATACAAGAAGTCCAACAGTAACATAAGGTCAACATGTTCACATATGTAATCGATTCAAGTCTGCAACATATAATTTAATATATACATGCGTGATAAGCCACTAATGAATGCAACTTGAGCTCCAGACCACTACAAGCCCATAACTCAAGACAATAACTACAAAGAGAAAATATATAGCATACATATGGTTGCAGTTACAACCTAAGCTTACAAATACAACATGAACCAGACTCGAGCACAGTTGAAGTTCAAGGTAAACTAGAGGTGGCAACATGAAACTTCATCAAACCAAAGAATACAAACTATGGCACAAAAGCACAACCTAGGCAAAACTAGATGACCACAAAGTAAAAACATAAACAATGTCAAATACGAGAAACACAAATCGATAATATTTAGAACTCAAGTGAAATGAATGCAAACTGACTCGGTGGCTCAACAACAACAATATACACACATACAAATGAAAGCAGCCGTATACATGTTCGAACAAAGCACAGTTCAAAGCAATGCTACAAGTCGAGTATGCTACAGGGATAAACACAAATGGCCAGAGTCGAGCATAAAGGAAATAAACACTGTCAAACAAAGTCAAAGCTGATGTCAACAGAGAAAAGTCAAAAAGGTTCAAAAATGACCGAAGTCAATCTACAAGCATCAGAAGAAGCCGTGGGTCAAAAATCAAAATGCCAATGTCAAATGCAAAAGGAATTCGAAACCATGATAGCCAAGAAAATGAACGGCCTAAAGAACGAAATCAACATCGTCAAAGAAAATCAACGCCGTGATGACCAAGTTACGAAACCGTGTCAACCAAGCAAAATATATACGAATTGGAACAAGCCAGTAATCATCTCGAACATCAAAACGACGATCGAATGGACGAGCATAGTATTGACGAAATCAAATAACTATCAGACGAATGCAAATATAGGAATTCGACTTCTATAAATCCCATTCATCATCGGCAGTTTTAATCATCGAGTTCAAGTAAGCAAAAACAGTAAAGCAAAACAACAAATTACATACCGAAGCAAGATCGAACTCGATCATCGAAGGAGCCGTGAGCCAAGTGAAGAGATGATTGATCGAAAGAGCAAGAGAGCGAAATTCCAATTCGATCGATCAATTTAAAGTCAGCATTTCAAAGCCCTAATTATAGATCGAAGAAGAGCGAACAAGGAGCAGCCGCCATTTTCACGAAAATAAAGGAACAGAGAAAATAAAAGAAAAACAGGCTGAAGATAAAAAAGGGGGTCGGCCTTTATTGTCTTACAATTATATTTGGGCTTAATATTTTCAGTTACGGTTTTGATTGTTTAAATTTGTTTTTAAATTAAAATTCTTCTTTTAAACGTTGTAATTTCTAGTCGTGTGACTAGGGGACAAACACGTGGTGTAGTTTGAGAATTCGCAACAAAGTGGCTGAGTTGTGGCAGGGTTTTGAGCATAGAGTTAAGGCTAGTCGATAGCGGGTATCGCGAGTTTACGTGTGTAAGCGTCTGACTGCTTAATTTCTAGTAGAAACCTTGGGGACATCACGTAGGCAGGGTTTTTCCGAAGCTGGGTAAATTCTGTGGCATTCTATTTCTGTATTTATTATTCTGCTATTATCTGTATTGCTATTATTTTGATATATCTGTGTTGAAATAATTTTATACAAGCTTTTGCAATAAATTTTTGTAATTAATAGCATCACCCTATTCACCCCCTCTAGGGTGAAATCGATCCTACACATTCAACTCGAATCAAGATCGAGTTCGACCAGAAAAGCAAAAGGATAAATTACATACCGAACTCGACGAAATTGAAGCAGTCATATGCAAAATCAAAGAGACGATTATTCGACACAGCAGGCATCACAAGATCATAAATTCGAATGATTAATTGAAGCAGCGCATTCAATTTCAAAAAGCCCTAATTTTTTAGCAATGGAAAAGACGAACGAAGATGAGCAACGTATTATTACAAGACAAAAGAAGTCGGTCGATATAATAAAAATAAAAGGGAACTCTCTTTAATTCTTCATTGGGCCGATTTTATAATTTGTCTTTAGTATATTAAAATTAGGGTTTATTTATTTTATTATTTTAAAGTGTTTTTAAAATTTCTCTTTTAAACATTGTAATTTCTAGTCGTGTGACTAGGGGACGAGCTACGGTGATGTAGTTCGAGAATTCGCAACTCAGTGGTTGAGTTGTGGCAAGGTTTTGAGCATAGAGTCAAGGCTAGTCGATAGCGGGTGTCGTGAGTTTACGTGTGTAAGCATCTGACTGCTTAATTTCTAGTTGAAACCTTAGGGGCAGCACGTAGGCAGGGTTTTGCCAAAGCTGGGTAAATTCTGTATCGTTCTATTTCTACATTTATTATTCTACTATTATCTATGCTGTTATTATTCTGATATATCTGCATTGAAATTATTTTATACAAACTTCCACGATAAATTTTTATAATTGATACCATCACCATATTCACCCCCCTCTAGGGTGAAATCGATCCTACAATTGGTGTCAGAGCTAGGAAGAAAAGCCATTTTTGTTTAAAAATTTGATTTTTCAAAAGCCGATTTTTTTTACAAAAAAAATTTGAATTTTTAAAATGGCTTCTTTTAATGATGATTTTGCGGAGGGTGAGTCCATAGTTAGACCATCAATTTTCAATGGTGAATATGCTTACTGGAAAAATAAGATGGAAATTTTTCTAAAAACCATTGACGCTTGGAATATTGTTGAGACAGGGTATAGAGCACCAACTATAATTGTAAATAATCAAGAAATAAATAAGCTAAAGGATCAATGGACAGAGCTAGAAAATAAATTACAAAATGCTAACGCTAAAGCTATGAATTCTATTATCTGCCCACTGAATCAATTTGAATTTTAATCACGTCTCACATTGTCTAACTACGTAGGAAATATGGCATACACTCAAAGTGACTCACGAAGGAACATCTCAAGTCAAAGAATCTTGCCTTGCCATGCTGAGTAGCGAATACGAGAATTTCATAATGAACAAGGAAGAAAATGTTAAAGAGATGTACGGACGGCTTTCCAACGTCGTATACAAATCAAAAGCTCTTGGAAAATCATACATGGAATTGGAAATGGTCCAAAAATCCTCAGAGTCCTTCCACGAAGTCTTGAAGAAAAAGTGACAGCCATTCAAGAATCGAAAGATTTAAAACAAATCAAAGTTGAAGAACTCATCGAAAATCTCACCACTTATGAGCTAGAAATAAAATTCAAGGAAGAGCGTGAAGGAGGAGATACTTGAAAAAAATCAATAGCTCTCAAAGGAACAACTGAAAGTGATGACGATGACGATGATGATGGAGCAGCAGAGTTGGAAATGGTAATAAAGTGATTAAAAAAGTGGAACCGCAAATACGGAAATCCAGCTCTAAATTAAAAATTAAAAAGCAGATTAATCAAAGTTTTAGATAACACAGAACAGCAAAAAATCGTCTATCATAAGTGCAACCAACCCAGACACATCAAGCCCAATTGTCCTCAAAACCGACACGACTTTGAAAAGAATCAAAAAGGAGAAATTTTGCAGCCACGTGGAATACAAGTGATGAAGACAATAAACGTACTAGCAGTGAGAGTGAGAAAGCAGATATGTGCCTTCAAGGTAATATAACTGATAGCGACGATGACGAGCCAAGCGAGGTATCAAAACTCACTCACTCAGAATTACTTATATATTTTCACGAAGAAAATGGCTGTTTTGAACGACTTAGGGAGAAATATGCTAAAATTGAATCACAAAGAGATAGTTTGATAGAAGTAAATGAACAGCTTGAACAATTAGTTAAAAACTATCAAAACAAGTGCCCTAAGTGTGACAAGTGTCCAACATTTGATGAAGAGATTAAACAATTAGAAATTAAAATTAAATCGCTTGAAAATGATATTCTGATTTTGAAAGAGGGTGAAAATACTACGAGAGAAAATTCAATTAAAAAGTGCACACAATTATTGAATGAAAATGAATCTCTTAAAACACAACTCCAACAATTGTCTAAAACTTTGGGAAAAATCTCAAAAAGTGAAAGATCACTAAATATGCTAATTGGAAACAAACTGCTAATATAGATAGACAAGGACTTGGATATAATCAATCTGAAAATATTAGAAATGAAATTAATCAAGTCAATTCAATGTGCACAATTTGCAGAAAATTTGGACACAATCAAAACAATTGTTGGTATAGACCTAAACACGTGAAAACTATACCAATTTGGGTTCCAAAAGGCACAAATATAAAATCTTTAAAGGTCAAACAAATCTGGGTGCCAAAAGGAACATATATAATTAGTTTTGGGTCTCCACAAAATTATTTTCCAAAATATTCTGCCACTAACAATCATGGACCTATAAAAACAAATAGGTCACAAAAATCTTTTATCGTGTAGGTGTGGTAGTAGGCTAAAGAACTACAATAGTGTTACTTGGATTCCGGCTGTTCCAAGGACACAACGAGCGACAAATCAAAGTTCCTTAGCCTAGTATAAAGGTGATAGAATCACAATGGACAACAACGAAAAAATATCATTAAGGTAAAAGAGGTAATGGTATATTCATATTGAACGATATATCAATGTGATAATCTGCACTATATCTTAATTTGATTTAATTCAGTCAGTTATTGATAAAGAAATAATCGATGATAATGATTCTGACTTTTCCAAAATCGTTGGACAATTATATTTTTCATACCGAGAAAACTACATGCATCTCTAAAGTCTTTAAATTACTTCATATAGATTTGTTTAGACTAATTATGGTATCTTATTGACTAGTTATTTATCTCGGTGCACATAAATATATTTCTTTATCCTAAATTTGACATTATATTCACTGACTTGTTTATTGGCATGGCTTTAGTTAAAAATAAAAAGAATTTTATTCAAAAAGGACTTCAAGATTTTGTTGCAACTTCATGGTTTGGTCTATAACATTCAATTAATGATAATCATGAGTGAAAGAGAAATCCAGATGCAGATTACATTGGTTGTCTAGTGGATAGAAAATTACTAGTGGAACGTGATTCATGTTGAGACATTTAGTAATTGCATCGTTTTTAAAGAAAATATCTGCATATTTTTCATTTCAAATAATTTTCAAGCTAGCAGACATTTTTCTTTTAAAATCCCTTCTAAAAAATCATTTTTGACCTTGTTTTTCAGATTGGTCATTTTTAGAAAAATTGATTTTGTAATTATTTTTGAATTTAATTTTAAATTATTACATCGACTAATCTAACTCCCTACTAATCATCGAAAAGATAAATAGTGTTTGAAAAAGTGATGAATGTTGATATTAATCATATATTATAACTTGAGACAATATAATTAGTAAATTTCTTTAGAAATTTAAACAAGAATTATAAACACTTTTTGTTGGTAAAAGTTCCATGATCATTTCTATTTCTATCATTTTCTATCGATCATCACTCATCATAATCCATTATAGTATGTCAATATGTGGTGATTTAAACAGAAACCATTCATTTTTCATTTTATATTGTTTTAAATAAAAAAATTAATAATAATAATAAATAAATGAATAAATAATCCAAAGTATTCACTCTCATTTAAAAGTCCTTACGGTTATGCATGGGTGAACTACTTGGAATTTTTGACTACGTACTTTCATCTCATTTAAAAGTCCTCACGGTTATGCATGTATGGAACGCATATCAAAATTGATTTATTAAATAAACAAGTTGATTCTAATTCCATTTAAAAGTCCTCATGTTTATGTGTTGTAAGAAGATACTTGAATTCATTTTTAAAAAATAAAATAAAATTGGAATACTACTAATCTCATTTAAAAGTCCTAACGGCTATGCATGATTGGTAGATATTCTAATTCCTGATATAAATATACAACAAATAGACAAAGCTGTATGGTTCTATATGATGATATCATTCACATCATTCTAAAAGTGGAATATGTGCCTAACAGAGTATTTACGATTTTTGTTTGATTTTTATTGAAATTTAATATTTACATTCGATTGAGTTTTAATGTTGTATTAATAACTATCACTTTATCTCTATTTTTCTAACACTATTACTCTTTTGCTGATAACAAAAGGGGGAGAGAAAAGTTAAGATTTTATCAAATAAAATCAAATATTTTCTATTTGCATCTAGGCTAATTTGCATATATTTAATTGTATGCATATATGAAGGGGGAACTTTGTGTAGAGAGGATGCATTCAAATAGGGGGAGCAAATTGAATGATCAAATACATTTAACAATTTCTCAAAATCTTAAATATATGTTTGTTATCATCAAAAGGGGGAGATTGTTGAATATGCGAGTATATGATTTTTGTTTGATGATAATAAACATATATATATATTCATTGAAATATATTTGTTAATGTACTATTTTATTTTTCATAATAAATATTTGGCGAATAAAATAAACAACAAGGAGTTTATATTCAAATAGATATTTTATTCAAACAAATATTTATTACAATTTTGAATAGTACAAATTCAGCCTCTCACTATACAATTTTGATTACAATACAAATTAAATTACATCACAATCTTTCATTTACAAATGTCCACACTACATATCGCTCATTCACTCATAATTTATCTTCAACTTCATTCCATATGAATCCAGCATCTGAGCAATCTGCAAAAATATGCACAAATGCAGTGAAATTGAAAATAAAATATTTTTTGCAGTATAAAATAAATATGATTTTGGAAATTTTATTTGCCTCAGTTATTTGGGTTATTCGTCCTCATTTAATTTGAATTCATCATACACGAACAGCTTGTGACATGCACAGTGTATCACCGTACATGGCACAAGGTCGTGCATACCGATATATACATTTGATAAAATTATAGGGACAGGTGAGCACAAGGTCAAACCCAAATCAAAAGTCGGGTCCAACTCAAGTTAAGTCACGATATCAGCACAAGGTCAAACCCGAGCTACAAGCTGGATTCAACTCAGGTGCACTACAAATCATCACAAAACTGTCGAGCACAAGAGTACAATTCCAAATACAACAACACATAATAAATCAGTTCAAGGTTCAGACAAGTTCAACTATGGTGCAGCATATACATGTGCAGTGAAAACAACTACAAGTATCAAGTCGAGCCAAAGGCAGAGCTACCGAACATACAAATAGTTTGATATGTCAAGGCTGAAATTGAATAAAGACAGAGAGGAATAATTTAAGTTCAAATATACAAGTATAGCTAGCAAAACCAAAATGGACAGCAGCTATCAATCATGGTTCAAATGGTCAGGCAAAATGCAGACTATTTCAACAAGACCAGACTTGAATCAACACAATATACACACACTAGACTTCAAGACAGACATGAACCAAGTGCAACTGGAAACCCAAAACTGCAAAATATGAAGATTACAGCTCCAAAACATCACATACACATGAAGTATCATCAACTAGACTAAAAGCTACACTGATACCAAAGACCTCAAGTCTAATAGACAGTGACAATATGGATGCAAGTGAATGCAACATTTCTACAAGACATATATATATATATATATATATATATATATATATCAATGAAGCAGTTCAGCAGTGAATGGAAGCAACACAACATCAATATACATTGAAGCAATTCGAGCTCAAGTCAATACAACAAAGTTCAAATCAAACTGGACCAGTAAGTAGTGCCAAAAGAATAGGTACAACATGCAATGCAGACTCAAATATCATGTACCAGAATTAAAGCAACATGTACCCAATATCACACTTCAAAAAACGGTCAATGATTTAACTGGCCAGAGGCAACTCCAAGCTTGCATAAACAAATCAATGAAGTAGTGTCAGTGACAGTACTGAAGTCATCAAAAGTCACAGAGGCAAAAATCAACAACGAGGGTGCAAGTTCGAACAATTTCAAAAATCATGGTACATCAGTCAAGTCAAATTTCAAAATGCTTCAGATATGCATAGTGACAGAAATTCACACAGTGTATATGGCCGAAGTGAAAAAGAAAGGCAAGTTAAAATCGGACAGGTTCAGTCTAACACAAATCGATCAAAGTCAAAGCCGATGTCAGAAATCATCACATAAACAATATCACAAGTCGATGTCACCAAGAACTGAATCGAACAATTCAAATTTGAAACCGTGGTGAGCAAGGAAAACAGTTTCAAAATGAATCGAAGCCATCATAAACAAGCAATCAATAATTTACGAATTGAACAAGTCAGTAATCATCACTAGCATCAAAATAAAATCGAACGGCCGGAACAAAGTAATTGAAGAATTCAAATAAATGTATACGAATGAAAATCAAGGGGTTCGAACCCTATATAAACCCATTCATCATCGGTCGAGAAATTAATTCGAGTACGAGGAAAATAGAGAACAATAATCATTAAACTCGAATCAAGATCGAGTTCAACCAGAAAAGCGAAACGATAAATTACATACCGAACTCGATGAAATTGAAGCAGCCATATGCAAAATCGAAGAGGTGATTATTCGATATAGCAAGCATCGCAAGATCATAAATTCGAATGATTAATTGAAGCGGCGCATTCAATTTCAAAATGCCCTAATTTTTTAGCAAAGGAAAAGAGGAACGAAGACGAGCAACATATTATTACAAGACAAAAGAAGTCGGCCGACATAATAATACGTTGTTTTATTTTATTGTTTTAAAGTGTTTTTTAAATTTATCTTTTAAACATTGTAATTTCTAGTCGTGTGACTAGGGGACGAGCTATGGTGGTATAGTTCGAGAATTCGCAACTCAATGGCTGAGTTGTGGCAGGGTTTTGAGCATAGAGTTAAGGCTAGTCGATAGCGGGTGTCGTGAGTTTACATGTGTAAGCGTTTGCCTGCTTAATTTCTACTAGAAACCTTGGGGCAGCACGTAGGCAGGGTTTTGCCGAAGCTGGGTAAATTCTGTATCGTTCTACTTCGACATTTATTATTCTGCTATTATCTGTGTTGTTATTATTCTGATATATCTGCATTGAAATAATTTTATACAAACATCCACGATAAATTTTTATAATTGATACCATCACCCTATTCACCCCCCTCTAAGGTGAAATCGATCCTACAGACGTCAGAATTTTAAAGCGAAAATAACAGGCAAGAGCTCCGGATCGTGGGTTGGGTAGTTTTTCTCATGTGGTCGCAATTGTCTACTTGCGTAGGCAATCACTCTACCCTCCTACATTAGCACAACACCCACACCCTCACCACATGCATCTATATAAACATATACAGCCTTGATCCTGTTAATAATAGCGAGAACGAGAGTAGAAGTCAATCTTTTCTTCAACTCTTGGAACGCTTCTTCGTATTTCGGAGTCCGATCGAACTTAGCTTTCTTCATTGTCAGCTTAGTCAATGGACTGGCTAACCTGGAGAAATCTTGGACAAACTTTCTGTAGTATCCCGGTAAACCTAGAAAACTTCTAACTTCCTTCGGAGTTGTGGGTTGCTTCCAGTCTAGAATAGCGGAAATCTTTCCCGGGTCTACAGAAATTTCTTATTCGGTAATAATATGTCTGAGAAATCTAACTTCTTTGACCCAAATATAACACTTGGAAATTTTGGCGAACATAATGTTCCTCCTCAATGTTTCTAAAATAATTTTCAAATGCTCAGCATGTTCTTCTTCAGTTTTGGAGTAGATCAAAATATCGTCAATAAACACAAGAACAAATTTATTCAACACCTCTCGGAATACTTAGGCCATTAAGTCTATGAAGTATGCATGAGCATTGGTTAGTCCGTAAGGCATGACTAACCATTCGTAGAACGTGCATGGTCCCTTGAAAGCTGTTAAGTGAATACAGTCTTCAGCAATTCTTAGTTGATGGAATCCTTGGGCTAGATCCATCTTTGAAAAGAATCGAGCACCATGCAGTTGATCGAACATTTCATCGATTCTAGGTAAAGGAATTCTTTTTAAGAGTTAGTTTATTGTGATCGCGGTAGTCCATGCACAATCTCAAGGATCCATCAGACTTAGCTACAAACACTGCAATTGAACCCCAAGTGCAAACACTGGGACGTTTTAGTCCTTTCTCTAGCAAATCTTGGGTTTTCTTGACTAATTCTATCCTTTCCCTCGGTGCCATCCTACGGCTTGCATTAACAACAGGACGAGCATTGGGAACTAATTCGATTCTGAATTCAATTTCTCTGTGTGGAGCAAAGATTTAACCTCTGTAAATACGTCGGGAATTCCTGGACAATAGGCATAGACTCCAGACTAGGTTTGGGATATCCCAAAGTATACATCAACTTATCCCTCTTAGGAATTGGGTCTTCATAAGAAATCACGACGAAACTCCCAAGTTTTGTTTTGAGTGAAATCATTCGATTATTACAATCTAATTAGGCTTCGTATTTGGTTAACCAATTCATTACAAGTAAGATTTCAAATTCGTTAAAATAGGGAATAAAGAGACTAATGGGAAATTGATAACGAGAATACAAGATAGGAACTTCTTTACATCGTAGACAAAGGTTCGTAGGGCCACCAACTGGATTCTTCACACAAATGGGTTCGTCGACAAATTCAGGTTCAAGTTTTAATTCATTTACGGTTTGTTGGGAAATAAAGCTATGGGTGGCACCAGTATTGAACAAAACTCTAACAACTTTATCATAAATGAGAAGGTTGCCTTTTAAACTTCTTTTCCTTTGTCCGCTCCAAATGTTTAGGGTTTATCTTTGATAGTATACACCCTCGCTACCTGAGCTTGCTTCATTTTCGGACAATATTTAAGTACGTGACCTGGCTTGTGATAGTAATAGCATTCCCTTGCTTGTTGATTTCTCTTCATGGGTTGATCCTTCTTTCCTTGTTTCTTAGGCTTCATACACCTACTTGATTAATGGCCCTTTTCGAAACAATTAAAACAAGTAACGTCCTTGGCCTAGCTCTCCCGATTACTCTTCTTCTCCTTGCCTTGATATGGTTTCTTCCCTCCGAACTTCCTTTTCTTCCAATTCAGATTGCTTGTGCTTCTTTTCTCCTTTGAATCTTCTTGCTTGTCCAAGGTAGCATATCTATAACCCATATCGATCAAATCAGAAAAAGATACCTTCACGTGGGCAGTCCTACTTTCATGGAATTTCTTGTTCATTCCCTGAATAAATGTTTCATTCTTCTTCAAAGGTGTATTCACCAGCTTCGGACCAAATCGAGATAACTCGTTAAACTTGTTCAAGTACTCTTCAAACGAAAAACTCTCCTGCTTCAAGTCCGTAAACTCCTGGTACATTCTGAAGATACCAGCAGACGGCATATAACGTTGCTCAAACACCTCTTTAAATAGATCCCAAGTGAACTCATCCTCTGGCTCATCCAATGTAACAGTCTCCTAGCAGGCTAAAGCTTCCTCTTGGAGTTGCCAAGAAGCTATAAATCTCATCTGATCATCTTCCAACTTCAGTCCTCTGAAAATCCTTTTGCACGGTCGAATCCGGGCTTGTGCTTCGATAATAAACTCCCTGCCTATGAACGGCTTTTCACCAAGTCTGGAAAAACTTCGATATAGATCAGCCAGATTCGGCTGAGATTGAGTGGGAATAACTGCTTCCATTGTCGTAGGTAGTTGACCAGTTATGGTGGTATTTCCCCGTCCCCTAGCTCGTCCTCTTCTAGTGCTCATTCTTACTATTTGTAAATAGTAAGAAAACTTGATTTAGACCATACAGATGAGATATCTTAGGTATATACTCATTCTAAGGTATTTCTAACTCTATCTCTAATGAGTCACCGAATGTGTTATACTCCATAGCTAAAGTTCTTACTCAACCTTTAGCTCTGATACCACTTGTCACGATCTGAAATCCAGCGTTCAAAAATCAACATCAAATACCTCACTTGTATTCGACTGTCGGAGATTCAAACGCTGAGCTCCAGTTCAGTGTAGCTTATAACAACATTAGATGAATATAAACAGCGGAAACAAAAGATGATTTCATTTATAAACATCACAGATACAACATGGATATAACATTTGATTACAACAACTGAACATCATCATCAGAGTAGGATGTATATGATACAACAACAGACTAATAACACCACAGTGGAACAATAACAACAGGTCTTCAAAAAGTTCCCAACATATTTTGACTTCGATAAGGTCTTTCAAAACTCCAAACACTTTTAGATCCAAAAGGTTTCAAACCCCAAAAGCTTCCAAAATCCGACAGCTTCCAAAGACTTCTAAATCCAAGCCAGCTCCAAAACATGGATAACCTGCTTCTAGGCTGCCCGTGTGGAAAATTACGGGCACCTAGAATTTAGGAAGGGAACAATAAAATCTGGGTCAGTCATGGGACTAGTATGAGTAAACAAAAAAACAGTTGTTTGAAAAAAACAATTTATAAAAAGAAACCGTCCATGCTTTTGAAAAATGAAACTACCATAAGCCCTTCTCGCACACACATAATGCAATCGCACAATTGGAGGAGATTTCTCCTTATGATAGTCAAACATACTTGACACGAGAAAATTCTTTGATATTATTATTAGTGCATAGTGTAGAAAACTTTTCAAAAGTATAATATTAATCTTAGCCAGCATTGGTACCATTATACTATGCCTACTAGAGCTACCATTTAACAATGGAAGGTTATACAAATGAAATCATACAGGGCTCGTGTTGGATGATTGGATTTCCAATAAATGGTCAGGCTAAGGAACTTTCTCACCGAATCGGTACGCCTCTTGTCGGATGCCTCGAGAACCTTACCAAATCTATGCCAACACAAGGCCGGGTTACCTCTATGACTAGGTAACTACTACACGAGTATATCATCCCCCGGTCGTAACCGACCTTTATCGAGGGCCCTCAACCCCAACAACCACAAAGAAAATTATCTGGGCTACATATTAGGATACGACTTATTATCCAGAAGGAAATGCACATACCCTAAAGGGTGCGACCCTCATTACCTTACTGCATCCATTCCTGTTTCGATGAGGTCTCGTTCACAAAGCTACGCTTTGCGCAAAAGCCATGCTTTGATCAACAAATGATCAGCAGCACTTAGCATGCTACACTACCAAGTTGGGAATATATCACTAATAACCATCAACTACATAACCTCTAAGCTTGCATGTTTCATAGAAGGGTGTTAAGCAAAGAGAATAAATTCTTCGCCACCAACAGAAATGTATTTGATAGAGATCAGCTTTAAATCTCAAAGTGTAATGTCAGGCATACAACCATACAAGTCCATCCTGGGTCTAAATGGAACCGATGGCACTTCGTCTAATAAAGGAAGAAGCCCTTCCAATCCGAGTATCCATAATCCCGACCGGACTCCCCATCACTTTGGAGATCTATATACCGGAGCAACTCAGTGCAGAGACAATCGACAAGTAATCCTTTCGTTCTTGAAAATACCGGTCTTCACCACCGTCTTCAAATGCACTCCAATTTCGTCGTATAATTATTTAGAATGAGTTTTATGATACAAAGTCCTCTCCCGGCTAAACTGAATAATGAGCATTTATTTTAAAAACATGTGGATACACAAGTCATCAAGATACATTATTAAGATTCGATGTGGGTTTCGGATAACCATCTGGAATCCGACTCCCTGCCACATAGAAATTCAGATGCCATTTTACAGGACAAGGGGTTTTCACATTCACATAGTAATATATCACAGACGTCACAGCTTTGCACAAAGCAAGTCATATCACAAAGCATCATAATCACATATTAGAGATATCAACCAAATCAAATAATTCAACATCTATAAGCAGGATTAATTAATAGCGTGATTATAATTAATTAATCACTTAATTATTTTCATTAATTATCCTTAATTATTAATTAATTAATTAACCTTTAATCCTGTAATTAATTAACCTTAATCCTGTAATTAATTAACCTTAATCGTTTAATTAATTAACCTTAATCATTTAATTAATTAACCTTAATCATTTAATTAATTAACCTTTTTAATTAACTAATTAATTAAGTAATTGTTCTTTAAATAATTACCCTTTAATAAATCATTAATTACTTAAGATCTTAATTAATTAATTGAGAAACCATTTTATCTTTATTAATTACTTTAATTATCATTTTATTAATAATCTTTTGAAAATAAATCATCATTATCACGTTAATTAACTTAATATCTTAAAGTTGGATTAATGTTTAAAAACACTTCATTTTCCATAATTATTCACTTAATTACAGTAATTAAGTTTATTTAAAATAAAAATTTAAAATTAAAGTTATATATGTATTAAACACTTTAACTTAATTGAGTTAAAAATAATTTATTTTTAAAACTTTAAATAATCTCAAACATAAACACCATTATTATTTAGAAAGAAGTGGTTAAGAAATTAATTAAACTTGACTTGGTTTTAATTTGTAAAACTTGGTATTATTATTTTTTTCATTTAAAAACTAGAAATCAAAAAACCCAAGCATAAATATGTTTCTCTCTAGCATATCCCCGTGAAAACTTACTTCACTTTTCCTTCGAGAAATCTCTCGTTTATTTCGAGTTTGAACCCCAGGTGATGTTCTTCTTCCCAAACTCCAGATACTCGCATGTACGTGTGCACGTACACAACTACTACGAGCACCTCTGGTTGGTGCTACGACCATCGATAAGTCGACGACCATCTACTCGATCCTTCAAACCACCCAGCAACACGAATCGACGACGAACTCGCGATTAAGCTACACGACCTAGACTGGAACAAAAATGATCGCCAAAGAATTGACTTGCTCCAACTACACAGGCCACCAGAAGCATCGAGACTCCGGCCAGAGCTTTGCTTACCTCCCATGTTTCGATCGCCAGCGGTGCGATCGACTCCGATGCAACGACGTTGCCACAACAACCAAATATCTGACCTCGACCAAACTAGGGGTTTAAACCCTAAAATTTCACCGCGCCATCGCCATAATGATCGGAAAAATCTCCGACTATTTTTCCCTGGCTCGATAACCACACAGGCACCTCTGGTTACGATCCGACACCAAACAATTCGTCAGTCTCTAGAAATTTGTCAAAACCCATTATACGTTCAACCCTTAATTTCTCACGATTTACTAAACTAAAATTTATGATTTTTCTTTTAAAAAATCATAGTTTCCTAAAGCAAATTGTATTATATAAGTAAATCAAGAAATTGAGATGCTTGAATTTCAACATACATTTGAGTTTTGCTATATACCTTCTTCCTAGATAAATTACTTCAGATTTTTAATCTCAAAGATATTTTTTAGGATCTCGATCTTGATATAACAAACATGTTTTGTTTAGATTTACAAGCCAAAAATGAATGAGAGAAAGAGATTTTAAGTTTTGAAACAGATTGAAACCTGTAACACTTGGAACAAGGGAGCATATGTCTGTTTCCAGACACGCACAGCCAAATATACATATATTTTGTACAAATATAAACATACTTTATATATTCAAAAATTCTTCACAGATTCACTCCACAACATCAAGCATGAATCAGATTTTAAAAAAGTGTTTACTCACCTATTTGCTTTGAAAATAGAGAAGAAGTGTGGTTTTTAAAACTTGAAGACTGGAAACTTGAATATGGTTTTGATCTTTGAATTTATCTTGATGTTCTTTTTGTTAATGTTGATCTTTGCTTTTATTCAAAACTGATCTTGATTTACTAAGTTGAATCTTTGAATTTGCTTTGCTATTTAGATGATCTATAGCTTTTAGGTTTAAAATGAATTCAAGTTTGATTTCTGGTTTCTTTGATTTGTTTGATTTTCCCGGTTTGAGTTTTACAGGTTTCTGTTTTCTTTGGAAATAAATAAAAGAGATGAGAAAGAGGAGAGTAGAGATATTATATAGTTTCATTTTCTTTTTATTTATTATTTTAGAAATAATTGAAATAAATGACACTTGTTCATTTCTTATATTACATGGTTTACATTTGTTAAATCTCTTACTAAAACACTTACACTTGTTAATTGATATGTTAAATATTTAACACTTGCAAAATTTTGCATGAGAAAATGTTTATATATATATATATATATATTATTTTTATGTATTAATCTATGTATTATCATGTATTATGTTTTTATATCTTTGTATTTATACTTTTCCTTTGATATATATATATATATATATATATATATATATATATATATATATATACACACACACACACAACCTTTAAGAAAATAGTTTGAAATTAAAATATATATTAATAAATAATCACATGTATTATTTTTCAAATCTAAATTATTTTACTAAATATTTATTTTTAAATTCAAATTCAAATTTATATATATATTAATGCTTATCTCATTTATTTTTTTGAAAATTTTAAATTAATTCCAAGATTATTTCAAAATTTATATTAATTGCCAAATTTTAAATTTAATAAAAATTGGGATGTTGCGTTTTTAGTAAATATGAATGATTTGATTGTTATGAGTGCAATATTGGTTTCCACTACAAAATGATAACAAATCTATGGATGCACACTACATCAATGCTTAATTTCATTTTATACTGTATATATTAACAAGCAAAAACAATTCTAAATGACTTAAGACAGTGTGCAACATCAGTTATAAAAGGTCTATTACAACATGCAAAAACAGTAATGAAAGACTTCATAGCAATTGGCACCTACAACGGTCAAAAATAGTTGTAAAATTCTCCAACCCTGTTACAACTTTGAATATTAAAATTTGCGACTGACGTTGGACTATTATGACGATAATTGCAAGTTGCAAAATAGGTATTTTTTTAGTACTGTAGATACAGTCGGTATTGACAAATTTTATTTTGTATCAATTTTTGGGTTTCTTCTTATACATTAATACCGTTAAAGTTTGTAGCATGGATGAATTAATTTCATGTACATATGTATACTAACATATTAATATCCATATACATCAATTCTTGTACATATACATTTGTCTAAATTTTATTAATAAATAAATTTATTCAATGGTATTAACATGTACTTGGAATAAATACCATTGATACAAACATTTAGGTTCGAAGTTAATTTGTGTATCAGCACAATATAAAGTAAATATCCTAATATTAATAAATAATTTTTTTCAATAATATTAGGAAAAAAATTAATACATAAACTTCAATTTTCATATTGACTGATATGTTCAAATTAATGAGCTAAATTCATAGTTTTTTTAGAAGAACGTATTATTTAGTATTTCGTAATATAGTCTTTATAAGTATTGATAGGTCAATTTAAAACTGACTAAATCGAGTGTAATGACCTGGAATTTTTAATCGCTTTAAATATGTATATTTAATATATTATGAATAATTAATTAATGGATTTTATAACTCAAATATACTCCTTTTAACTAATAACCAATGAGGGTGAATTTTTTTTTCAGAATTTATTTAAAAAAATAATTAGTTCAAAGAAAAATAGAAAATGTGACCGAAAATCCTTTTCGGAATTTTTCGATTTTTCATGGTCTAAAAGTTATTGGAAATTTTGTAAACACTTTAGTATACATATAAACATATATGTACAAATAACATAAGTATGGTTATTAATGTTATACGGTGGAATATATTAACTTAAGTAAAAAGAGAAGGAGATGCGACTTTTTTTCAAGAAAATTAAATAAAAGAAAAATAAAAAGAAAGTCACATTACTATATAACATTATAGTATTAAGGGGGAGTTTATATGTTGGACAAAAGGGAGAAGCCCTCTTAGTTGCATGTGCAACAAGAAAAGGGTAGGAAGTTGTGATGTGGCAAGAATTTAACGAGGGTAAAGGATAAGGGGCAAAAAATTAATTTGCCTAATATCATTTTACATAAAACACAATATCATTATTTTCCATCTCTCACTTCATTTCACATTTTCCATTTTTCAAAACCTTCTTCATCTTCATTTCAAAAACTCTCTTTTCCATCCATGGCTTCTTTTAAATTTTTAAAATAAATAATCTGTTTTTTCTACTTTAAACTTATAAAACTTATATAAAAACACCTCACTTTTCCTTCTTTCAACCTTTTCTTCTCAAAACAAGTTCAAAAAGCCATCAACACCATCATGGCCGAGCCCTTAGGCCGAACCCAAAACTCCCTTCCCCAGGTCCGAAATCAAGTTTTTACTAAGGAAATCCAAGATCTATGTCGATTCTGAGTGTAGTAGAAGTTTGGTTTGATTTTATGATCTTTTGGTGAGTAATCTCATTATTAAAAAAAATTGTGAACTTTATATGTGTGAAATTATGTAATGGTTGTTTGGATGTCAATGGTTTAGTTTGTACTTACATACTTGTGTTTATTGGTTATAGCTATTTATGCATGGAAAATAAGTCAAAAAGTTTAGTTTAGTGCAAGCTGTAATTTTTATTTGTGTATGTTGCATATGGCATGTGTTTGGATCTGAGAACTTTTATATGAGCACATTAATATCAAAAGGAAAGTTAGCACTTGATTTGGGTTGTTGACGTCGAGATCCAATGTTTTCAAACTTTCTTTACTTATATGTTTTCCTAAAAAGTATGTAAGTTATAAACTTTAATTTTAGTTTTCCAAACATCTATTTAATTCTAAAGTCAGTTAAACTAGAGGACAAGTATTGGAGGGGTCTTAGGCAAGTAAACTAGTTATAACTTCTGGTATCCATAGCGATAGTCGCTATAGATGCAGTTCTTAAAAACAAATACTTTTTGCAAATTAGAGTGGTTTTCCTTTTAACTACCTTTGAAATTATTTTCAAAGCATATTTTAAGTAGAAAAGGGTAATTATTACTTATTAATTAAGTATGAGTTTTAATGATTATTTACTCAATTAATTTAGTTAAGTTAATTAGTATTAAATTAGTAACTAAGTAAAGGTAATTAGTACATAAGTATTAATTAAGATAATTATAATTAGTTAATTAATTTAGTTTTAGTTAATTATTAATTAAGTAAACAGTTAATTAAGTATCAATTTTTATTTAATTAAGGTTTAATTATTTAATTAATTATTAATTAATATAGTTTTAGTTATTTATTAATTGCTAATCAGGTAGGGTTTAATTATTAATTAATTAAGATTTAAGTAACGTTTGATTACGATTAAATTAAGATTTAATGGGAACTAAAATAAGATTTAATTATTTATTATTTATTATTAAACAAATGTTTTATTTTTAATTACATCATTTATTAGGATCAATTTTATTTAAAGGTATATTTCTTTTATAAATAAATAAGTTCAAAACAAGGGATTCTTTTTGTCTATGCCATTAAGAAGTCAAACAAATATGAATAAGATACTTAAAATGTTGATACATTTTATTGAAAGTAAGTAATCTTGTATTTGACACTAAAAGCATGTGAGTAGGCTTTCCTCTATTTGTGAGATATAGAACTTATTTTTAGGCAAGGGATGGAGAAGTCGAAATATCGAAAACGTGATAAATATAAGGGAATTAATTTCGATAAATGGGTCATAATAAATCGAGTATATGGAAGATATTACATCGTATACATAAAACGAAATCCCAAGGTATGGAAACTCATCCCTATCCTAAGAAGTAAGAAAGTATGTCAAGTCATGGTTAGATTTCTAACTTATCCGATTTCATCGTTAATCAAGGGATAATACCGTTTGATATCGGAAAGTGGGGATAAGTATAGGATGCCTTATTTTTCATACTTAAACATATACATATCTCAAATAGTGGATTTCTCCACTATCGATAACTTGACCCTTTTAAAATTTTCGAATGTTGGTTCGAGTAGACCGGGGTCAGATAACATGAGTTATCTGAATACCACTTTGAATCAACGTAAGCGTACGAATTGGAAACATTTGGAAGATGATGGAATCAAAGAGTAAAATCTTGAAATGCATGGGATACTTACTACTATTCCTAAGAGTATTTACAAAATGGATGTAGTAGAAGTAGTGCCTTTGATTTGTTTATACCTAAACAACTCGTATGTACGAATACTAGTATTGCATTGTTGCTTGGAGGGCGGTGTTAGCATTCTAAGTAGGACTGCAATATTAAAGGGAAAATGTAGCCTCAAGCCTCACAACCGAGAATGACTAAAACATTGGATATGCTTCAGGGTTATGTGGTTGGCTACCATTAGGCTGTGACCATCCCTGATTGGCCAATATTATTCTTACATATGTATGTTTCAAGGCCCAGCATGGTTATTGATCATAAACAAAGGATGATCTTATTCGGTACTATCCAATAAGGGTAGGCTATTCTTGAATTATAGAAGTTGAAAATGGTTTCAACCTTAGTATATTTTATCTAAACGTGTATTATGACATGCGATACCATAATAGCCTTTTCATTGATGGAACTCAACTTCCAATAAGTGCCTTATGGACTTAGTTGTGCCCAAATATGTTAGAATATGAGTTCCAAGCATTTCAGCTATATTCATAATTTATTTTAAAACTATGAACATTATTATAATATGTATGGCGTGGTTTTACGAGATACCTTTGTTTTAAAAGAGTTATACAAGCTTACTAATTCAGTCGTTTGGATTTTACTCACACCAGACTCTAGAGTTTTATTTTCTTTCCCTAAAACTCTTGGGTACTCAAATTTGTATGACTAGTCGAATAGTCTAGGTTTCTAAGGATGCATTTTTAAGGAGCATGGAGCATGTGGCTTCATTGTTAACTACCTACTTATTTTATTTTTCGTTGTGTATGTGTATATATTATGTCAGCATTTATGAGGACAAGCAGTTATAACTATCCTTGGATGAAGTTGTATTAGTGTAACTCTGATGTTCATTTAGCGGTGATGTAATGTACCATGCTACGTTGACTATTATATATGATTGCCTTATATTGTTAGATTCTATGATTCTTTCTTCTTATCTTCTCTTTTCTTTTTACCCTAATGGCTCATCCTTCGAAGTAAGAAAGGAAAATTATTACACATAGTATCAGAACTTGCTTAAGCGACCACCTAGGCTTGGTTGGGTTCAACTCATTAGAGATAAACTTAGTAATATCCTAGAACGAGTTTAGTCTTTGAGAGCACGTACTTGTAATTTTCAGTCTTACATATATTCAAGTTAGTTAGATCAGCTTTAATATATTTGATTTGCACCCTTTTCCTTAAGATATATCTTATCTAAGTATTCTAAAGTTATCTTACTATATCTTGGTGGTAAGAATGAGTAGTAGGAATATATGAGGCAAAGAAGCTAGCAGCACCACGACCACCAACGATCGATCTCTAAACAGTAGAAGAGCAGAAATTGTTGAAGAAGTAGCATTAGTGCGGCTTCGGATGAATTCTGCAACCATATGCAAGGATTATGCAAATATGTGACGTAAGCTGTTCAGGGGAACAAAATTCATCATCGAAGTTTATTCTTGGCTTCAATCTTCTGAGCAAGTTTTCAAGGGTCTTGATCTTTCGAATGAGCAGAAGTGGCTCTTAGCATCTTAGCAGTTGCAGGATGGAGCAGCTGCATGGTAGGTTTCTGTTATAGCTAATGTGTCGACAGATGATTTTTGTTAGCGCAAATTTAAGGAAGTATTAGAGGATCAGTTCATGCTGGCAGTTGGAAAGACTCGAGTATATAAAAATTTCTTAGATCTCAAGCAAGGAGGCTTGTCAGTGGCTGAGTATGAGACAAAGTTTAATGGGCTATCTGCTATGGATCAGAGTTGACTACTACCCTTCTGGAGAAGAACAAGGACGTTTGTGTTGCGAATGAGGGTATGCTTTCAAGAAAAGATGATTGTCCATTTGAAGGAATCTTTCATGGATCTGGTAGATGAGGCTCTGAGATATGAGGTTCTAGAAAAGAAAAAGCCAGTAGCAACACCCATCAATAGTAATAGTAACTCAAACGAGAGGAAAATCAATCTGAATTGGAAGAAGCAGGGGAAAGAGAATTCAGAGGTGAAGATCAACGAAATAAGTTTAATGATTATATTTTTAATAAGTGCAATCAGAAGGAGCACAACACTAAGTTTTGCAGGAGTTTTGGAGTTTAGCAGCAGCGAGCAAGACCATCTCTCTAATGGTTCAAAAGACGTTTTGCTACAACTATCAACAGCTAGGGCGCATGGCAAAGAATTGCCTACTTTTGAAAAAGCAATAGTAGGTTAAAGCGTATGCAATCAAGGATGAGCCACCGACTTTGACTTATGTGAAGGGAAAAGGTGTTTTAGAAGGTACCTTGTCATTAGTGGTATTTTAGTTCGAGCATTATTTGATGCTGGGACTTCTTATAGTTTTATTTCTAATAAATTGGAAAATCGATTGCAATTTTCCCAAAATTTGTAGAAACTCTTATCTACGTATCTAGCCCTATAAAAGGTACCTCTAATCTGTGGTTGACCTACGAGGGTGTGAGAATTTCTTAGCTTACCCACCATTTTTATTATAACCTATTTGTCTTGGATTTTAAAGAGTTTGATATTATAATCGGTATGGATTGGTTGTCGAAATGAAGATGTTTTAGATTATGTTTGAAGAATAGTATCTTCGAACACCAAGTTAAGGAATTTTTTTGAAAGTTTCATGTGATGATCCGAACAAGCCTATGAGTCTCCTTCATGCACTAGAATCATCCCAAGAAGAGTTAGAGTCAATACAAGTTGTTTAGAATATTTGGATGTTTTTAAAGAGGTTAATTGTTTACCTCCATATCAAGAGATTGATTCGTATCGACTTAATTCCCGATGCGAGACCGGATGTTAAACCGATGCATAAAATGGTGCTAAAAGAAAGGGATGAGCTAATAGATCAAACCATGATTTGTTGAGAAGAGGACTGATAAGACCGAGTCATTCTAGTTGAGGAACATCTATTGTTTTTATCCTAAAGTCGGATTTATGAGAATATGTGTGGATTATCGAGAGTTGAATAAGCAGACCATTCAAGGTAATTATCCTATACCCCGCCTAGACGACCTTATTGACTAGCTTCATGTAGATAAAGCGTTCTCCCAAATGGACGTGGCTATGTTACAGAATTTCACCAGCTAAGAGTAGTGGAAGATAGTACATCCCTAACTATGTTTAAAGGGTCAGAGACGTTCTCAATAAGTTCTTGTTAATCTTTATAACAATATCCTTTTCTACTCCAAGACATAGGAAGAGCACCAACACTATCAGAAGTGGTGTTAGAAACGTTAAGGAAAAATGTGTCGAAGGAAAATTTTTCTAAGTGTCACTTATGGCAGTTAGAAGTGAAGTATCTAGGACATGTTGTGTTGGGAGATGGTATTTCAATGGGTTTAGCAAAAGTAGCAGCTATTTAAGAACGGAAACACCGTAGACTTCTACTGAAGTTCAAAGTTTCTTGGGCCTGCTTGGATTTTATAGGAGATTCATTTAGGGTTACCTAAAGATCGCCTCACATTTTACTAATTTGATGAAGAAGAATGAGAAGTTTGTTTAGACCTCAAAGGGCGAGAAAGCCTTTGTTGAGTTGATGAAGAGGTTGGCCAATGCTCCAGTTTAAGCCATTGCGGATAGAAGTGGAGGACTGATGATGTATACCGATGCTTGTGGAGTAGGATTGGATGCGGTTCTGATGAAACATGGGAAGGTTATTGCGTATGCTAGCAGGTAACTGAAGCCCCATGTGAAGAATTATGCTACATATGATTTGGAATTGTGAGCGATCGTGTTTTCTTTAAAGATATGAAGACGGTACCTACTGAGTGAGAATTCGAACTCTTCATGGATCACTAGTATCTATACTATCTTTTCACTCAAAAGTAACTTAAATTGAGACAATAGTGATTAGAATTTCTAGCGTCCTACGATTTGGATATTCTCTATAGCCAGGAAAGGCAAATATGGTGGTAGATGCTCTGAGTAAGACTGCAGTTTTGGCTCTCTTGGAAATTACTCTGACCCTTCTGGAGAGGATATCGAGCAAACAAAGGGAAGATAGCCGCTTCAAGGAAATCATTAAGGATTTAGAGGGAAGTGATTGTTCGAGCTTTAAGATTTGCATATGAATAAGAGGATACATGTTCCAAATGTTGATTGTCTTAGGCAAGAGGTTTTGAGGGAAGGTCATCGATCCAAGTTGAGTATCCGTTCGGGAGTTTTGAAGATACATTATGATATAAAGTGGGTATTCAGGTGGAAGGGGATAAAGAGGGATATCTCTAACTTTGTGAGCAGGTATGTGAACTTTCAATAGATCGAGGGTGATAACTATAGAATTGCTGGACTACTACAACCGCTGAAGATCCCAAATTGGAATAAGAGCAAATATCAATGGATTTTATCTATAGATTGTTTAGATCAAGGAAAGGGAATGAGGAGTTGTGGATCATTGTGGATCGAATAAAAAGAGTGCTCGTTTTTTCTATTTATGCCAACGAGGACTGCATTGTCATTGGCAAAGATTTATATGAGGGATATCGTTCGACTAAATGGAGTTATGATTAGTATTGTGAGTGATCTTATCCCATCTTTACCAACCCATTTTGGAAGGCATTACAAGTTGCTTTAGGAACAAAGCTAGGTCAAAGCACCACCTATCACCCTTAAATCGATGGCCAAACTGAGAGGGTGAACCGAATCTTGAAGGATCAATTAAGAGCTTGCATCTTGAACTTTGGGGGATCGTGGGAAGACCTTCTGCATTTGGTAGAATTCTCTACAACAACAGTTATCAAGCTAGCATTGGCGCCCTATAAAGCTCTTTATGGATGACGGTGCAAGTCACTAGCTTGTTGGGTGGAGACTGGGGATCGACCTTTGCTTTGATGAGTATGATTCGGAAAACTACAAAAAAAGGTTGTGTTAATTAAGAGGAGGACGAAAGAAGCCCAAGATCGACAGAAGAGTTATATAGATTAGAGGCTAAGGGATTTTGAATTTGCAGGAGATTTTGTATATGTGAAAATTTCGCCAATAAGGGGAGTTATTGAATTTAGAAGAGCTAGGAAATTAGTGCAATTGTATATTGGACCTTTTCGAATTCTTGAGACGATTGGGGGCACTTGCTTAAAGTGTTGAGTTGCCGGAGAGGTTGTCAGGGATCCATCATGCTTTCTATATGTCCCATCTGAGGAAGAATGTGCATGAACCATCGCTGATTGTGGAACCATTTGTTCAAGAAGATTTAGAAGTGGAACCTAATTTGACCGTGATTAGGCATTCAGATTATATTGTGGATCGAGATAGGAAGAGACTGCGTTATAAGGTAGTGAGATTGGTTAAGATTCGATGGAGCGAAGATCGCAAAGATTGTACTTAGGAGACAGAGGGCAGTATGAGAGGAGCTTATCCTAAGTTGTTGCTAGGATAGTTGTTTGCTTGTTGTTTGAATTGTGTATGCACTGTCTATGGTATAGTTGCTTAATGTATGTATTTGTATGGGTTTCATGACATATATAATATATGCCATCTTGAGTTATTTCGAGTTATATTTTTGTGTGCTAATTTCAAGACAAAATTCTTTTAAGGGGGAGAATTTAATGACTTGGAATTTTTAATCACTTTAAATACGTTTATTCAATATATTTAAATAATTAATTAATGTATTTTATAACTCAAATATACTCCTTTTAATTAATAACTAGTGATCGTGAATTGTTTTCAGAATTTGTTTATAAAAATAGTCGGTTCGAAGAAAAATAGAATTTTTTTATTTTCTATGGTCTAAAGGTTGTTGGAAATGTTCTAAGCACTCTAGTATACATATACACATATATATAAAAATAACATATGCATGGTTATTAATAATATATGGTGGAATATATTCACTTGAGGAAAAAGAGAAGGAGATGTGACTTATTTCCGAAAAAATTAAATAAAAGAAAAATAAAAAGAAAGTCACATTACTATGTAACATCATTGTACTAATGAGGAGTTTATATGTTGGACAAAAGGGAAAAGCCTTGCTAGTTACATGTGCACCAAGGGAAGGGAGAGGAAGTGGTGATGTGGCAAGAGTTTAAGGATGGTAAAGTACAAAGAGCAAAAAGGTAATTTGCCTAGTATTATTTATATAAAACACATTTTCATTATTTTCCATCTCTCACTTTATTTCACTTTTTTCTTTTTTCAAAACCTTCATCGTCTCCATTTCAATAACTCTCTTTGCCAACCAAGGCTTCTTTTAAATTTTTTAAAATAAAAAATCTTTCATTTTCCACTTTAAACTTTTGAAACTTGTTTAAAAACACCTCTTTTTTTACAACCTCTTCTTCTCAAAACAAGTTCAAAAACCCCTTAACACCATCATGGCCGAGCCTCTTTCCAAGGTCCAAAATCAAGTTTTTACTAAGAAGAATCCAAAAGCTAAGTCGATTCAGAGTGTAGTAGAAGTTTGGTTTGATTTTGTGAGCTTTTTTTGAGTAAGCCCTTTTTTCTAAAAAAAATTTAAACTTTATATGTGTAAAAGTACATGATGCTGCTTGGATGTAAATGGTGTAGCTTGTGCCTACATACTTGTGTTTATTGGTTACGGTTGTTTAGACTTGGAAAATAAGTCTAAATTTTTAGTCTAGTTCCAAGTTATAATTTTTGTTTATGTTGCTTATGGCTATGTTCGGATATATGAGCTTATATGTGAGCATGGTAATATAAAAAGAAAGTTAGCACTTTATTTGGGTTGTTGTTGACATCGAGATCCCGTGTTTTCAAAATTGTTTTACTTATATGTTTTCCTAGAATGTTTATAAGTTTTAAACTTTACTTTTAGTTTTCCAAACATATATACAAAATTTAAAGTAAGTTAAACTAAATGGTAAAGTTTTGGAGGGTATTAGGCAAGTAAACAAGTCATAAGTTATGGTATCTACAGCGATAGTCGCTATGGATGCGGTTCATAAAAGCAAATACTTTTTGTAATTTGAAACTATTTTTCGCTTTAAGTAGTTTTGAATTATTTTCAAAGTATATTTTAAGTATAAAAAGGTAATTATTAATTATTAATTAGGTATGAGTTTTAAAAATTAACTAATAAATTAATTAAGATTATTAGTACTATATTAGTAATTAGGTAAAGGTAATTAGTACTTAAGTATTAATCATGTGAGATGATTATTATTATTTAATTAAGAGAGTTTTAATTAATTATTTATTAAGTAAATATTTAACTAATTAGTAATTAAGTAAATATTTAGATAAATTATTAATTTTTATTTACTAAAGATTTAATTATTTAATTAATTATTAATTAATTAAGTTTTAATTATTTGTAATGATTAATCAAGTAAGGTTTAATTATTAATTAATTGATCAATATTTAATTAAGGTTTGATTACGATTAAATTAAGAAATCATTAAGATTTGATAGAGAAAAATTAAGATTTAATTACTACGAAATAAAGGTTTTATTTTTTTATTACTTTATTTTAAGGATCGGTTTTATTTAGAAACGGCATTCTTTTATAAGTGGATGTGTTTAGAACAAGGAATTTTTTTGGCTGTGCCACTAAGTATTCAAAAATTTATAAAAAATATATTTAAAACGTTAACGTTTTGTTGAAGTAATTCATCTTGTATTTGGCACTAAATGCCGATTAGTAGACTTTCCTCTATCTTCGTGATCCAGAACTTGTATCTAGGCGACGGATAAAGAAGTTGAAATGTCAAAAACATGATAAATATAAGGGATTTAATTTCAATAAATGGGTGATGATAAATTAAGTATATGGAAGATATTCCACTGTATACTTAATACAAAATTCCAAGGTACGGAAACTCATCTCTATCTAGAAAAGTAGGAATGTGTGTTGAGTCAAAGTTAGTTTTCTAACATTTTCGACTTCATTGTTAATCAAGCGATAGTACTTATAATACCTCGTAAAATTTAATAAAAAATTAAGTGATTAAAATATGGTTAAAAATGGATTTTCTAAAATTGAAATCTAATCGCAGGAGTTGCACCATTGTATCTGTGATGATTTTCTGATCAATTTCCATATATAATATGTTGAAATCAGAGTTAAAGTGAAAAAGTTATGGACGTTTTAAAATTTTGAATTTAAAATAATCTAAGGTGAATTTAAAATTTGAATTTTAAATAATTTCAAAAGATTGAAATTGAATTTTGACACGTTGCTTTAGTTGGAGGCTATGTTAAGGTTAATGTTAACATTAAAAGAGACAAATAGGGCAACAAAGCAATAGAAACGGGCAAGAAAAGAACCGCCGCAAAATTAAAGGGTCGGTCGACCACCCCTATGAAGAGGGCTTGATTGGTTGGGTCAGCTAAGTGTAGAAATTAGCTAGTCGAATGTTCAGAATTCACCCAATTTCCATCTAACAACTCAGTTTCGTTGCTACCTCTATAATTAGACCCCAAAACCCCATATTTCCTTTAAAAGAAATTTGGAAACGCTGGTGAAGCTCTATCAGAATCTTTCTCCTTAGGGTTTCAAACAGTAAACAATAGTAAGTAATTTTGATTTTTAATCTCTTTTAATTTAAATTTTCAATCCCTCGTCTTTCTGTCTTCAAATTTTTGAAACATGTATATACATTCTGCTTATTGTATATTCAAAAAGGGAAAGATCAAACAGAGAATTAGGAGCAGTAGAAATCAAATTTTCTCTTCTTCTTTGGAATTCTGAATTAGTTAGGATTTTTAGGTTATAGGTTTAGATATTTATTTCATTTTATTTCTGATTCTATTCCTCTAGATTTTAATTATTAATCTAATCTCTTTATATAATTCACTTTATTGTATAAAGAGTGAGAGCTAAAAGAGGGTTAGGTGGAATTAAATCCAATTAGGAAGCAAACAATTCTCTATAAGTGGAAATATCAAATTATTTACATTTTTGTAATTGAATGTATATATTTGGATTTGATGTATGCCTTAGGAAATTTTGATAACAAAAATAGTACCTAAAACCACCAGAATTACTCTAGGTAATATCAGTCTTTGTATATGTTGGGATTACAATTGTTTTTGGTATTGATATATTAGAATCTAATTAATTGTTAGAATTAGATAATCTTTAACATTCTTTCCTTCTTTTGAATTATTGCTTATAATGTATGAATTAGATTTCTGTAGTTTGCACCACCTATTTCTAGCACTTAAATAAATAAGGAATTCCTTTCTCTCATCAGACTGTTGCATACAAGGGGTGAATTGAACATCGACGATTTAATTTGTAGGGATATGTTCTTCACAACAGAAAAGATTAATAAAATAAGTGAAATAAATATTTTTAATGAACTAAAGCATATATGCATGTATTACAAATATCGACATATCTTATGTTATTTTAAAATGTTTAAGATAACATAATTATACATGTATGTATACAAGATAAATTTTGAGATTGATAAATTTTAGTAAAAATTGTTTAATTGAATAAATTAATTTGTTAATTAATTAAATAAAAAACACATATATATGATATATGTGTGTTGTACTGTAAAGGCTATAGTATACATTATAAATGTTATAGTAGATATGTCCAATATAAAATTTATAATGGAATACTAATTTAAAATTGATCAAAGAGTTAATTGATTAAAATTAATTAGATAAGATTTAATTGATGATATATTATACGTAAGACTATCATATAAGTAATAAAAAATATAAAAGTTATATAACAATAAAATTTAGATGATATGTGTATAAACTAAACGTGGAACATTAAAGAAACCCAAATAGACTTAAGAAATAAATATATATGTAAATGTACATACACCATGATTTTTGATGCGTCTGACACTTGAATCACCGAGGTATTTCATAAGAAATATATTATTCTATAAGTCAATATCACTCAATATATATATTGAAGATTATGAATCTTCAATATAATGTTGTCCTCTACCATATATACATATTAATAAATTACTTGCATACTCCTTAGTTGTTGAGCAAACTCAAGTTAGGGATGTTACACGTAGTATTATTAATATATTAAACAGATGAGGTAAGATAACTATATGTATTTGTTGAGCAAACTCAACGTACATATACTATACTTAGGCCACTGCGATATGGTAGGTATGAGTCTTTCGATTTGTTGAGCAAACTCATGGTCGAAATGAGATTAGAACAAGGAAAAATGGGTGAGTAGCTGTATATGATACAACGATAAGGAGTTATCCATCGTTTATGGGGCTATGATTTGTTGAGCAAACTCAAGGCGAATACCAAAACAAACGAGTCCTAACACCCACTAGTGAAGTTGTAAGACTTCAATGTTTCATCTTAAGGTTCGGTGCCTTATTAGAAAAATAAAATGATAACATTTAACCTTTCTAATATTGTAAAAACATATGCTATGTAATGTTATAATCATCTACAATGATAAATTTGTGCATTAAAAATGATTGATAAAACGTTTATCAATTAACATATATAGACAAACTGAATTGGAAGTTTTGACAAATGGAAGTATAATATATGCTTACTAATAATTCTAATTGCATGTTATATAATGCTTCTATACCCATGCAAGTTCCTAATTTCAACTACTTAATATATTCGTAAGTTGGCCACTTATATATTTTTTTTGTTTAGACATGTATTTCAATTTATGAGTTTTTGAACTCTAAATGCAATTCAAGACTATGGATATTTGATCGACGTACTTTCATATACAAATATTATATGGTGAACAGTCATAGTTTGTGGGGTACAATATTTCGATGAAGTTAGTTCATTCGAAGTAAGCCAATAAACAGTATTTTAAGATCATGTATTCATCTTGAATGATTTCAAAAGGATCATATTATGTTAATGCAACACAGGACTATAAACTACGAGATACATCTAAGAACTTGATTGTTGAAGTATCATCATGATTGGTATGCATAAAGTGAAATATATTTGATGTCTTAAATGTTAAGAATAATTGAATGCCCTTTTGTAAAAAGTTTATTATGATATTATAGCAAGGTTTTCCTTTGAATAGTTTGACCATTTGAAAGAAAAACAAATGTATAAGAATAGATGTAATTTAAGGTAAAGTTGGAATGAAGAGAATGAATAGTCACTTCTGCTTCATAGAAAAACATTGGAAATAAGAATTGTAATAATAACTGATACTTAATATTGGAATATGAAATATGATTCTTTTATTCCAAAATGTATTTTCATATAGAAAATTGTTTTCTTTAACATTTATTTCTTTGAGTTCAAGATATATGATCAAAGAACTATCCTCTGTAAACTAGTTGCAGCATATGAAATAATTAAACAGTATTAATAATATTAAGTGAATGGTGAACCTCCAAATTTCGTACGTTATTATAGTAATGGCGGGATAATAGGAGCATGCCATATAGCACCTAATGATTGCATCAAATTACGAAAATTGTTTTCATAAAATGTACTAAACATTTTTTGTGAAATAATGTTTATTTTTGGTATTGACTGAAAATAGATATAACTATATTTCAATATGAGTAGTATGATATTCATTATGAAATAGAATTATATTACGGAATTTATTTTCATAGTAAAAGTGATGCAACAAAATACATATGTATCTAATATTATTTACGGTTTTTTGGGATTGTAGACTAAGCCGTAGTTTTGGGAAATAATTTTACTATATGATTATGAATCATATGATGCAATTTAATTATACCTCAAATGATTAATGGCTACGCAGTCATTCAGTTGGAGCATCATAAGAGTTGATGAACTCTTTGAATTAATACATATTGATATATTCAATTACAAGTCTATTAATACCAAAAGGGTTCCACATACTTTCTCTGCACAGAAAGACGCATCATTATTAAGAAAGAAAGGGATAGAGAAGAGAAAAGATAGAGAAGAAAGAAAGAAACAACATCGAAATCTCAACTGCGGAACGAATAAATTATATTAATCACATAAATATTACATTATATCATATACATCAGAGTTACACAGCTTATACAACACATACTAGACAGTTTTAAACACTGTCTAGTTATACAACTCAATATACAATACAGACAAACGACTCAGAGAACACACAGCGGAATACTGTATATCTACACGCTAAAGCCTTCTGCTCCATACTTCCTTCAGAATTCGTCAAAGCTAACCTGAATCCCTTGGCTACTCAAATGTAACAACCCGGAAATTTCAATCCCGAAAATTCCACATAGTTAGTAAAGAAAGAAAAGAGATAGAAGAAGAAACAGAAAAGAAACATAGATTCTCACATTCGCAGCGGATCAAAATGTAATATCACATAAAATAACAGTTTACAAAGGAAAAACTGTGTCATACGGTTACATTTTAATACATCAGAGTTACAATATTTGCACAAAACACTGGACAAATAAAATCACATGTCCCAAATAAAAAACAATATATCACAGTGGAAACACTTCATACGTTCCTGCCATCCAACTTGCCTCTTGAGCTCCAGAACGTCCTTACCTGGAAATCTGTAATACTCGGTCTGACCCAAGTCAATGATTTATTACCAACATGAACATGTGTACTACATACACATGCAATAAGTTTATGATGAAATTATAGGATATAAAACAAAAATAAATAAAATAACATGCAACAGAATAAAATGATTTGATTTGGTTGAATAAGTGAGTATATTGGAAAGATTTCCAAATGTACCTGAAATTAAAAATAGATTCATTCTCAAAATCACTCCTCCATGTGATACATAATGATGCATCGATAAGGAGTAATCAGACATTGTTGGACAATTTACGATCAATTGTGAGTGAAGTTGGGTTAGTTTCTTTCTATAAGGTCATGTACTTAAGATTAGTACACAAGGTTGCTTCTACTACATCTAAACAATAGTTTTACTAAATCATACAAGATATGGGTTTGTAAGAAATCTCAATCCTAGGCCGAGGAATTGACAGGTTGTGCGATTTGAAAGATTGCACGTAATAATTGTTCATGAGGGATCTTAAATATGAATCTCCAAGAAGTTTTTTTGAAAAGGTCTATCATCAAATGACATATTTATGTTTTAAACATAATTTTTGTAAACTAAAATCGTTTTTATAAATAAAAGGGCCATAAAGCATTTATGAATCCCTATTTATTTGTACTAAGAAACAATTGTTGATTCAAGATATATCAACATATTTGTGAAGGAATTTCTTTGAGAAATTTTTGGTAGTTAACTGGAATTGGATCTGATCCATAGATAGAACTGATTATATAATATGAATTGAAATTTACTAACATAAATGAAAACATAGCATCAAAATGTCAAATAAGTATTCTCATACATCGAAGAGAAACTATGAATTTCTGATTAATGTCGAAAATACACATTACCCTCGGTTGTTCGACTAAACCATCAAGATTGTTTACTCTATATGGTATGATGCGCAGATCTGGAAGAATTCCAAATACGCTATCATATATGATTTCGGTGGTCGTCAAAGAGATGTGGTCCATCGGCCGAGATTGCGTCATTATTTGAAAGACTAATGTGGTTGGTATTAAATAAGCAATGTTGACAACAATAATATCGCAAATTTCAATTATTGAAATAAGCATAACAGATTTGGTATTCAACATGCTCAAGTTAATTCAGATTTACTCACAAAATTATCGCTCGATAAGACTTCGTGTTTGGTACTTATGTATTGAAACAGAAAAATCTGTATAATGATCTAGAGTAAGCCGTTTACACATATTAACAAAAAATGGCTCGAAGTCAGTTGGAGCGATACTGGGTTTGTGAGTCTTTGGATATGATCAAAGAAATGATGCGAATGTATCATTTATAAGCATTAAGATTGAATAAGTATTTTGATAGAAATATCAAATAGTTTGATTTTCAATAAAAGTACAGAGGAAGCATGTGTACATAAGAAAGAACGTTAAACGGCACATTGATATTTCTAAACTATAAGTAAACAACATGTTGTTGATTTTAACAATATGCCCGTATTAAATTCAACGTTAATCGTTTTAATACTTAATTTTGAATTGTAAATGATGTCTTTTATGGTGAGTATAAAAGATATAGGGATTGTCCCAAAATGATATACAAGAGCACCATATTAAAAGGGGAACACGTAAAATGGATTCCTTATGCATTAGCAACAGGAATTATCATACAGGTTATATTGTGCAAGATATTGTGTTTTGTTTATGTATTTGATACATGGAGAAAATATTAAATCCTAATTGATATCACAATATGGTTGTTTTGAGGTGTTCTCGTGCATTTTTGAAATACTAGAGAATTGTTTAGAAACAACAAACTCGTTATGATGGAACGTTTGGGCACAAACTTTTATAAGTGATATTGAGTATAATATGTCAATGATAAAATTCAAGTTAAAATATTTATTTTGAAAATGTTTTAAAATAAAATTGATTGTGGTCGATTCAAAGAAATGTTGAGAACATTAACTTGAATAGCACTACAATAAACAAATGTAAATAGATATAAATACGCAAATTTATAATTGAGCCAAAGGTGTTCCAAATGTTGAGAATCCCATAATATTGTTATAAGATAAAAATGTCATGAAATATGTCATGATAGAACTTGAAGCTCACTACAAGTCGAAAGACATACTTCGAATCATTCCACATGATAAAGGCAGTTTATCAGTGTCAAAGAGAGTTAATCGAAAAAGTAGATAATTAAAAAATAATAGCATACCTATTCACTAAGGGACCGACCTAATTGGTTTTGAGAAAACTGATAGGAGAAGTTGGAATTAGATTCCATAATTGACCCCAAATGCAAGTGGAAGATTGATAGAGTTAGGAGCATGCCCTAGGGGCAATTATATAATTGTTACACATACAGAACTCTTTGACCAATCTTGTTCAAAATAAAATGTATTTCCTTTCTATAATATACTTGATATAATGTGATTATATTAACTAAGTACTTAACTAAAAGTATATTTAATAGAAAAATCCATAAATGATATATTTTGTGATAGTAGTTACAAAGTGTTGTAACCATGAGTAATTTATCACAATGAAACAAATATACCATTTTAAATGTTTCTAGTCAAAATGCATCGAAACTGGATATCGAAGTATCGGTTGAGACTCGAGTACGTAACGCTCTCCAAATGTTGGGCAGTGTATTACTCATGACTGCTGGGGGCACCTAGGGTTTACATACTAAAAGTTATCGGATAACTATGGTGAAAATGTGTACGTGCTAATATAGTACACACGGATCGTGTAATATGATGAATAACACACAAAAATATGAATAATCATAGATAATAGAAAATTCAATAAAATAGAAAAAGCACACCAGAGATTTTTATACTGGTTCGGAGCACCGTCCTACGTCCATTCCCAGACTTCTTTCTGGATTTTCACTACCAACTACCTCGCTTCACCCAGAGGAACATGTTTACAACACCCGAGCAGACGAACGGGATTTCACGCCTCTAATACACGGAGGACTTCAACACTTGCCTCTTACAACACCGAGGACTTCAACACTTGCCTCTTACAACACCGAGGACTTCAACAAAGATGAAAATAATTGTTTGTTGACGGTATGTGTTCTTGCTAACACTATTTCGTCACTTGTAGTACAAACTTCCTATAATCTTATCCTCAAATAGAATATTTGTATATATGAAGATTTGGAAGTGGATATTGTATTGAATCAAAAGAATGTTAAATAAATTTCAGGATTCAAAAACGATATATGTTAGAATATGAGCAATTTGAGCGCTTGAAAGTATAAGATTGAGACCAATAGAATAGAGATTAGAATAATAGAAATTAGTTAATTGGAATAATGATTTCATGATGTTTATGTAAGAAATAAACAGTTGTAACCCTTTGTGAAAAGGTACAAACAAAGGTCATGATCATAGGTGAAGAGAAAGAGAAGCGACTGTTGAAGAAAAGGAAGTGTCTATACGAAAGGTTGCTTTTTGTTTGAAAACGGTCGACTGGTCAAAAAGTACCAATAGAAAAGAATTTGAATATATATACGTTATGTACATTTGTGCACGTTTAACTGTGCATTCTGGGCAGAAACAGTCGACTGCCTTGTTTTGACCGGTCGACCGGTTTAGCCCAGATTGCACAATTAATGTGCAATCATTCATATATATATATATATATATATATATATATATATATATATATATATATATATATATTCAAAGATTGAAGGTATAAGATTATTTGAGGATAGATTTTAACATAAATAACATTACTAACATACCAAATAATCAACCTCTAACATATGGAGCTCTTTGTGTCTCTTTAATGAATAACTTCTTTTTGTAGATCACGGCTTATTCCTTTGTCTTGTCGATCACGGCTTATCCCTTTGACAGAAATCAAAACTCTATAAAAATCTTGACTCAACATTCTCCCCCTTTTTGATTGATGACAACATAGTTATGAATCTCCCCCTTTTTGATTGATGACAACATAGTTATGAATCTACCCCTATATATGATATCCCCCTGAGATTGTGTCCTGCATATGTACTGTTAGCACAATTTTCTCTGAGGACTTCAACACTTGCCTCTTACAACAACGAGGACTTCAACAAAGATGAAAATAATTGTTTGTTGACGGTATGTGTTCTTGCTAACACTATTTTGTCACTTGTAGTACAATCTTCCTATAATCTTATCCTCAAATAGAATATTTGTATATATGAAGATTTGGAAGTGGATATCGTATTGAATCAAAAGAATGTTAAATAAATTTCAGGATTCAAAAACGATATATGTTAGAATATGAGCAATTTGAGCGCTTGAAAGTATAAGATTGAGATCAATAGAATAGAGATTAGAATAATAGAAATTAGTTAATTGGAATAATGATTTCATGATGTTTATATAAGAAATAAACAGTTGTAACCCTTTGTGAAAAGGTACAAACAAAGTTCATGATCATAGGTGAAGAGAAAGAGAAGCGACCGTTGAAGAAAAGGAAGTGTCTATATGAAAGGTCGCTTTCTGTTTGAAAACGGTCGACTGGTCAAAAAGGACTAGTGGAAAAGAATTTGAATATATATATACGTTATGTACACTTGTGCACGTTTAACTGTGCATTCTAGGCAGAAACGGTCGACTGCCTTGTTTTGACCGGTCGACCGGTTTAGCCCAGATTGCACAGTTAATGTGCAATCATTCATATATATATATATATATATATATATATATATATATATATTCAAAGATTGAAGGTATAAGATTATTTGAGGATAGATTTTAACATAAATAACATTACTAACATACCAAATAATCAACCTCTAACATATGGAGCTCTTTGTGTCTCTTTAATGAATAACTTCTTTTTGTCGATCACGGCTTATTCCTTTGTCTTGTCGATCACGGCTTATCCCTTTGACAGAAATCAAAACTCTATAAAAATCTTGACTCAACATTCTCCCCCTTTTTGATTGATGACAACATAGTTATGAATCTCCCCCTGTATATGATATCCCCCTGAGATTGTGTCCTGCATATATACTGTTAGCACAATTTTCTCCCCCTTTGTCATCGACGAAAAGGAGTTGTTAAATGGAGGATGTAAATGAGATTATAAGCAACATAAAACTACTACCATAGATCAAGAGTAACATTCACACAAGATGATAATACACACAAGTCTAGTACGAATTAAAACACGACACTATTTAGTACAAGTGCCAGATAATGTGTTTAAAGCAAAAACTAAAGTCATAAGAACGCAAAATAAATAAACTAAAAGAGACTTAATCTGACTCTGTTTCACCCTCTTCTTCTTCTTCTCCTTCTTCTTCAACAAGCTGAGATTTTCCGTGTCCACGATCATGACTAGTTCCCGAGCTTGTACCCTCTTTCGAAGATGTCCAAGCAAAAGTAGGAGGAGCTGGGCGCTTGCCAAGGTCTGGAGCTTGCATTGATGAAGATGATGCACCACATGATATTGCTTCCCATATAGAAACGAAGAAAGACTTAAGTTTGTTAAAGCATTTATCCATTTTTGTATTCATGCGCTTAAGTCGTGCTTCGAGAAGGAATTGATTTCGAGCAATAGTATCAAGTGATTCTTTTGTTGAGGAAGATGTTCGTAAAAGTTTAACTTCCTCAGGTTTAGGGCGGGATGATCGTGATGAAGCTTCTTTATGTCCTTGTTCTTTCCATCGTTCAAAAGGCATAATATTAAAGTATGGAGCGGGAAGCTTCATTCTTTTAATTGATGCTTTGTTGATGACTTTTGGTTTGGAAATTGAAGACTTCGGAGGTTCAATGCCACAATCAAGTAAGAGACGCATAATATACTCATTATAGAACAAGTGTGGCCTAGAGAAATCATTTACTTTCAAGATCTCATCAAAGATCATACCAATCCAATTTATACGAATACCCCCATAGATTGAGTATAATACCTTGAAATTTTCTTTATAGACGACATCAAAATTTCCTATTCTCGGTAATAGAGAGTGCATAAGAGTATGATGAAGAAATCTTGCAAAAGGCCGTAAACCAATAGACTTAGTGCTATCCTTGTCATCTTCAATAAATTGATGGCTAATTTGATTACGGACATGAACAATGCAAAAATTACTTGAGAATTTTTCACCGATAAACGAAGAACCAAGAACGGTTGCCATCCTATCACATGAGATAAACACTTCTTTGGCACAAACAACGGACCAAAGACAATAATTAGGATTCTCTGGCTTGTTTTTCTCTAAATTTAGGTTAGCATAGAATAACTTTATCATTACATGGTTAATTTCCATATTGTTTTGATCAAAGTCAATTATGTTTTCAATGTCGGCATCCTTTGCTAAGCCAAGAATATGATAGCTAGAGAAATCTGAAAATTTAACAAAAGAACCTGGATGGATTGTAAAATCCTTCATCTCATTCAACCTTTTTACTGCGATTGGATCCACAAGCCACTTCCTGACAGAGAGATCGATTGGTTGAGTTCCGGAGGAAGAAGCTTGTTTTAATTTCTTTTGTGGAGGAGCCATTTGGGTGAGATTGGTAGAAGAATGTAGTTCTAGGGTTATGAGAGTTTGTTTGGGAAAAAAATGAAGAGATGGAGTGAAGAAATAACCGTATAAGCCTTTTAAGAAACAAAACAGCCCGAAACCGGTCGACCGCCCTGAAATCATCGGTCGACCGTTTTCATACAGAGGAAAAAACGATCGACAGGTGGTTTGTGGCCGGTCGACTGGTTTGCCTGTGAGTTGCTTTCCTTCTTCTTGCTTGCAGTTCTGAGTTTAACGGTCCGTATAATATTGAGTTTATTCAAAACATGATATATATATACATCTATATTAGTTCATAAAAAATGAGAATACAATCATAATGTAGAAACAAATTTAATGAGAGGTAGAGGAATTATGGTCGGAAGTCTTTTCTATGACATCGGTAATGCATGGTTTCCATGGCGACCATTTTTCTTTCGCTCCTTCATTCGGAGCATAGTTTTTATCCCATGAATTTGGGCTTCTAGAGGATGAAGGTGCATGAGGCATTGGCTCGTATACGCCATGTTTGTTTGAACCACAAAAGAATGATGCCATTCTTTCTAGAAGAGATAGTCATTCCAAAGTCAGTTGTTGCTCATAATGCAGCTGTCTTTGAAGATCGATTTGATGTTTTTGATAATGATGAATCTCATTGATCTTCTCTCTGGTACGGGGTGAACAAAACAACACCTTCTTTGCTCGTTTCGAAGTTGGCGTATTGCCAGGAGTATGAATGCGTTGGTGATGACACTTTGATTTGTGTTTTGGAGTTTCAGGAGAGTAATATTCTTCTGGCTCAGAACTTGTGACCGAAATATGGGACTTTTGAGCACACTCGTCACAAATATGTGCCATAATGAACTATATGTACAAATTTTTAGGCTTAGATAGGAAGTTATAAAAACAATATTTTTTGTCAAACTTATATATAAAAAAAAATTCCTATATATAAGCTTGTGGATGAGAATTGTCATGCAAACTTGGCCGAAGAAAAAATTAGAAGCTCATATTCAATTTCCTAATATAGCAATAGCAAAAATAATCCGAAAAGAACTTAAGAATATAACATTAGTGATTACTTATCAAGTTCTTTTCTAGAAATTAAACCAAGTTCTCTACGAAATTTAATGAAACTAGACTCAAGTAGAGGCTTAGTAAAAATGTCCGCTAGTTGACTATCAGTTTGGACAAATTCGAGACATATATTTCCTTTTCAATATTGTCTCTAAGGAAATGATGACGGATATCAATGTGTTTGGTTCTGGAGTGATTCACTGGATTCTTAGAAAGATTTATAGCACTTGTGTTATCACAGTATATAATAGAATTTGATAAATGAATATCAAAATCTTGAAGTGTTTGTTGCATGTATATTACTTGAGTACAAGCGAGAACCGCTAATATATATTTAGCTTCACATGTTGATAGTGAAACACAATTTTGTTTCTTACTAAACCAAGAGACAAGTGATTTTCCAATAAAATGGCACGTACCACTTGTACTCTTTATATCCATTCGGGAGCCTCCAAAATCAACATCACTATATGATACTAATTCAAATGTACATTCTTTTGGATAAAAAAGGCCGAAATCTTTGATATTATTAAGATAACAAATTATATGTTTCACTGCTCGTAGATGTGATTCCTTTGGATCTGCTTGAAAGCGTGCACATAGACAAACACTCATAATTATATCTGGACGACTTGCTGTAAGATAAAGAAGAGAACCAATCATGCTTCGATATAGTTTCTGGTCAATATTCTTACCACTTTTATCTTTTTCAAGATGTGTAGTTGTACTCATAGGAGTAGGTTTACCAGATGTGTTATTTAACCCCAAGCGTTTGATAAGATTTCCACAGTATTTTTCTTGATTAATAAAGATACCATTCGGAAGTTGATCGATTTGAAGCCCAAGAAAATATGATAGTTCTCCCATATGAGACATTTCGAATTCTTTGGTCATAATATTTGCAAATTCCTCGTAGAGTTTATCGTTTGTTGAACCAAAGATGATATCGTCTACATATATCTGAATAACTAAAATATCCTTTGGAGAATGTTTGATAAACAAAGTTTGATCGACTTTGCCTATTTGAAATCCTGAGTTAATAAGATAGCTACTTAGTCGTTCATACCAAGCACGAGGTGCTTGTTTTAAACCATACAGAGCTTTCTTAAGTTTGAACACATGGTCAGGATATTTTTCATGTACGAACAAAGGAGGTTGTTCGACATATACATTCTCTTTGATAAATCCATTGAGAAATGCACTTTTGACATCCATCTGATAAAGTTTGAAATTATGGTGACAAGCAAAAGATAATAAGATTCTAATAGATTCTAATCAAGCAACTGATGCAAAAGTTTCTTCATAATCGATACCTTCTTCCTGATTATACCATTGTGCTACTAATCTTGCTTTATTTCTGGTGATATTTCCTTGTTCGTCAGCCTTATTTTTATAGACCCATTTAGTACCAATAACTGACTGATCAGTTGGTCTTGGAACAAATTCCCAAACGTCATTGCGCTCGAACAGATTTAGTTCTTCCTGCATGGCAATGATCTAGTAATCGTCTGTAGCAGCTTCTTTTGGATTCTTCGGTTCGATATTTGAGAGAAAAGTGACATGACCCATTTAGTTGAGTTGACTCCTTGTTCTGACATGTGATGTTACTTCACCGGTTATATTTTGGGCCGGATGGTCTCTTAATATCCTTGGTGGTGATTGTAACTCACATATTTGAGGAATATTCTCAATAATTATTTCCAAGTCAGAATCAACATTTGTGATGATTGGATTATCAGTGACTATTGTTTCGTCATCATCTGATATATTTTGCGGATGCTGATAGAATTCATCGAAAGAGACATGAAGTGATTCTTCAATAGTTTTGGTTTGTTTATTAAATATACGATAGGCCTTGCTTCATTCCGAATAACCGATAAATATTCCTTCATTGGCTTTTGGATCGAATTTGCCAAGCTGGTCTTTCATATTTAAAATAAAGCACTTGGAACCAAAAACTTTGAAGTATGAGATTTTAGGCTTTCTTTTGTTAAATAATTCATAAGGAGTATTCTTGGTAAGAGGTCTTATGGACACCCGATTTAAAACATAACAGGCAGTTGCGACGGCTTCTGTCCAGAAATGTTTTGGTAAGGTGGTTCCATTCAATAATGTTCTTGCACATTCTTGTAAAGTTAGGTTCTTCCGTTCTACAACTCCGTTTTGTTGTGGAGTTCTGGGAAATGAAAAATTATGATATATACCTTTCTTTGTACAAAAATGTTCAAATTCATTATTTTCAAACTCCCCGCCATGATCACTTCTTATATTTTTAACTTTAATCCCTTTTGATTTTTGAATTCTTTTGACGAAAGATTTGAAATGATCGAAAGTGTCACTTTTGTTAATTAAGAAAATTGTCCATGTGTAACGGGAGAAATCATCAACAATTACAAGCACATATCGACTGTGATTTATTAACAGAACCCTAGTAGGTCCAAATAAATCCATATGTAGTAACTCAAGTGGTTGTAATGCTGATATGACTTTCTTGGATTTAAAAGATGATTTGGTCAATTTTCCTAATTGACATGTGTCACAGATGTTGTTAACCTTAAAACTTATTTTGGGTAGTCCTCTAACTAGATCGTTTTTGGCTAGCTGTCAATAGTTCTGAAATTTATATGACAGAAGCGTTTGTGCCATAACCATGGATCATTATCATTAGCCACAAGACACATACCTGAATTATGATTAATATTCATATTCAGAATATATATATTTCTGTCTCTATAACCTTCGAAAACTAAATTATGGTCTTTATCTAAAATACTACACTTATTATCCGAAAAGGAAATTGTAAAACCCTTGTCACATAACTGACTAATACTAAGTAATTGTGTTTTAAATTTCTAACTAGCATGACATTAGTAATGAGAGGTAAGTTAGATGTACCGCAATTGCTCACATCGCCTTTGCCGATGATATAGCCTTTTGAATTATCTCCAAAAGTGACGGAGCCACCATCTGAGTATGTAATATTTGTCAATAAGCTCTTGTCTCCAGTCATGTGCTTCGAGCAACCACTGTCCAATATCAACTTTCCTCTTTTCTTAAGTGGGACCTGCAAAAAATAAAATTAAGTCCATGGTACCCACTTTTTATGGGGTCCTAAGAGTTAGGTCTCAGGAGTCCAAACCCATACAGGTCCGGTATCCCCTTTATATACATAATTTGTATAGAGATGCACAGTATTCATGAAATTCTGAATATATTTGTTCCTAATCAAATTGTTATTTGTTTTAGGAACCCATATTTTGATAGTCTTGACATTTTTCTTCTGAAATTTCATAACTGGTTTTGGTTTGAAATATAATAAACTAAGATTTTTCTTAGCTTCAATCTTTTGTACTTTCTTCTTCCTTTCATTACCAAGATGTTTCTTGGTTTCTTGTTTCTTATATCCCAAACCTTGTTTATTTGAAACAGATTTTGAACTTTCAATGATTTTTGTCAAATTTTCTCGTCCTTTGTTAAAGTTAGAAACATTTAGAGTAATGTTATCTAACTTAATTTGTAAACTAGTCTATTCTAGGTCCAGAATTTTGACTTTTGTTTTAAGCTCATGATTTTTAGTAGTGAGAGCATCATTTTTCTCTTTTTGAGTTTCAATTTCTTGACTCAAAAGAGATAATTGAGAGTCAACATTAGATGATGATTCTTGAAGTTTTTCAAGTTCTTCTTCTAATATTATCTTCTCGTCTTTTAACATATCTCGTTCAAATTCTGCTCTACTCAAATCTGCTTTGGCTTCTTTTAGCTGTCGTTTTATGTCTTTATATTTGACTATCAATTCATCATTAATATCAAGTACTTCGTCAAATGTAGGAATTTGTACCTCATCTTCTGTTGCCATGAAACAGACATTTGCTTATTCATCTTCCGTATCATTATCACTTTCTGATGAGTCTGTATCATCCCATGTTACCGAGAATGCTCGTTTCTTTGATTTGTCCTTCTTATATTTTAATTTTTCATTTTTTGACTTCTTCTTTTGCTCCGGACAATCCTTGTGCATGTGCCCCTTTTTATGATAGTTGAAGCATTCTATAACGGATGATGTTGGTTTATTTGAAACAGATTTCTTTCTGTTATAACGACTGGCTTTTCGTTGTTTTAGGAATTTTTTGAAACCTTTTACTATGAATGCCAGATCTTCATCTTCGGACTCTGATTCACTTTCATCTTTTCCAGCATGAAATGCCACGTTCTTCTGTTCTTCTTTTTGTTCCTTTCTAGTCTGCAAGTTAGCTTCATAGGACATTATATTTCCTATCAATTCATCTGGCTTCATGACGGAAAGGTCATTAGCTTCTTCAATTGCTAATACTTTTCCTTCCCATTCACTAGTCAGAGAATGTAGGACTGTTGAAACAACATCAAAATCAGAATACTTTTGTCCTAAGCCAATAAGTGCATGATGGATAGATTGAAAACGTGAATACATATCATTGATTGTCTCATTTGGTTTCATTTTGAAATTTTGAAATTGACTTTTCAGCATGGCTATTTTGGCTTGTTTAACCTTGTTAGTACCTTCATGAGTGGTTTCCAGCATTTTCCAAATTTGATATGCAGTAGTGCAGATACTAACACGGTTATATTCATTTTGGTCTAATGCCCAAAACAACATATTTATTGCTTTTGCATTTACGGCTGCTGCCGTTTTCTCAGCCGCTGTCCATTCTGAATAATCAGTTGTTGGATTCACTATTTCTTTTTGAGTAGCATTCCAGGCATCATAACTGTTTGATTGCATAAAGAATGACATACGTGTTACCCAATAGCTATAGTTAAGACCATTGAAAAATGGAGGTCTTTGTGTCGATTGACCTTCCGTGTAAGTGGTGTTTTGAGTGCTAGTACTTGCGTTATTTGCCATATTACAAGAATATACCAAATAACTGTATTACGGTTATATGATGATCGTACTCTGATACCAAATGAAAAATGTGTACGTGCTAATATAGTACACACGGATCGTGTAATATGATGACTAACACACAAAAATATGACTAATCACAGATAATAGAAAATTCAGTAAAATAGAAAAAGCACACCAGAGATTTTTATACTGGTTCGGAGCACCGTCCTACGTCCAGTCCCAGACTTCTATCTGGATTTTCACTACCAACTACCTCGCTTCACCCGGAGGAACAGGTTTACAACACCCGAGCAGACGAACGGGATTTCACGCCTCTAATACACTGAGGACTTCAACACTTGCCTCTTACAACAACGAGGACTTCAACAAAGATGAAAATAATTGTTTGTTGACGGTATGTGTTCTTTCTAACACTATTTTGTCACTTGTAGTACAAACTTCCTATAATCTTATCCTCAAATAGAATATTTGTATATATGAAGATTTGGAAGTGGATATCGTATTGAATCAAAAGAATGTTAAATAAATTTCAGGATTCAAAAACGATATATGTTAGAATATGAGCAATTTGAGCGCTTGAAAGTATAAGATTGAGATCAATAGAATAGAGATTAGAATAATAGAAATTAGTTAATTGGAATAATGATTTCATGATGTTTATATAAGAAATAAACAGTTGTAACCCTTTGTGAAAAGGTACAAACAAAGGTCATGATCATAAGTGAAGAGAAAGAGAAGCGACCGTTGAAGAAAAGGAAGTGTCTATACGAAAGGTTGCTTTCTGTTTGAAAACGGTCGACTGGTCAAAAAGGACCAGTAGAAAAGAATTTGAATATATATACGTTATGTACACTTGTGCACGTTTAACTGTGCATTCGGGGCAGAAACGGTCGACTGCCTTGTTTTGACCGGTCGACCGGTTTAGCCCATATTGCACAGTTAATGTGCAATCATTTATATATATATATATATATATATTCAAAGATTAAAGGTATAAGATTATTTAAGGATAGATTTTAACATAAAAGACATTACTAACATACCAAATAATCAACCTCTAACATATGGAGCTCTTTGTGTCTCTTTAATGAATAACTTCTTTTTGTCGATCACGGCTTATCCCTTTGTCTTATCGATCACGGCTTATCCCTTTGACAGAAATCAAAACTCTATAAAAATCTTGACTCAACATATGGAACGACCCACATGATAGTTTTCTGTTTGTTAATATAACTAAGGTCAAACAGAAAATATCGATGTGACTGATTTACACAGTTCTCTCGACTTGAGAATACTATGGATCTTCAATATGAAAGATCCACTTTGATTATAACCAAATCATGGCATGGCGTCCATCGAGTGACTATAGTTGGGTTGAGTGGAAGTATTGGAAGTGAAGCACTATTCAAGAGAGGATTCATCTCCTCAGTTATATGTAGTTAGTATCATAGTCAAGTCAAGCAAAGTCAAAGTCTTTGGCCAGAGAATTTCGGTTAATAATATTTTTTATTATTAAACGAAGGACTTTGTATTAAGAATATAAAATTGAATGTGGATGAGGTTGAAATTTTGACCATTACCATATTCCAGAAGTCCAAAGTGATATAGTTTTGACGAAGTGAATTGGTGGAAACTAATGTCACAATCGGGTAATTCTTATAAAACTATCAATTTTACCCAAAATGAGTAAGTGATAAATTTAGATATAATGTCACACCACCTGCTATATGACATGTGAACATTAACGCTAAAATAGTTCAATGTTAATCGCAGACCAAATTTACACCCAAGATTTACACAGCCGAAATGATGAATTCTCTTAGACCAAACGATTGAATTAGTTTACAATTATTATAAATTAATTATATTGATTAACATTTACGAAATATGAATTATAACATATGAATATGATTTGATAAATAAATAAGGTTATATACATTTATAAAAATTATAAATATATCGATCGATATACAATATCGACAAGCGATTAAATTAGATTTAATTGCATGGTATTTTGGCTTGGGTTTAGAAGGGTTTAAGGCCCATCATTAGGGCAGAAAAATTTTGGTTTTGGAAAGGTCCAGGTGTGGGTAAAACAAAGGGAACTAGCTTAGAGATAATGGTTGAGATCAAGTGAGAATGGGTAAAAGGTTTTCCTCATTTCTCTCTAATACAACCCTATATATACACACACACATATACACATATGTACATATACATACATACATACATACATACATACATACATACATACATACATACATACATACATATATATATAATCAGTAACCTTTTTGGCCGCCATTACCTTCTGCATTGCTGGTTAAAAAATAGCTCTCGATCCACTCTACAATTCTCAAATATATTTTAAATTAAAAATAATACTATTCGATAGTTAGAAGTCGGTGATTCTGGACTTGCAGTTTGACGAATCAAGAACAATAAAAGGAAGGAAAGTCATTGCTTCAACATGGATTCAAAAGCGTCATTAAATTGGTAATATTAATTCATATTACATTAAATAAATTATATTCTATGATCTGTAATGAGCAATTTCATATCTATTTAAATATATTGCTACTATATGTTTAGTTATGTGAGATCTTTGTAAATAAATGTGGTTTTCACAAATTAGTTTGGTTATGTGCATAATTTGTTTATTATACTATTTGATCTGTCTCATCACAACAACAATGCAAAAGCGTTTCTCAACCTCACATGGAAACTAAGTCTCATAGACGTATCACGTCTCTAACTTTGAACTTGCTCTCCTTCGACCAAGAAGGAAGCTCGATAGATTGGAGTAATCACTCTGCACTACATGAATCAACATTATCAATACAGACGATAATCAAGCGTACATAGTCAGTTATGTACTTAGTGTACAACTTATTAGTTTCTACATCAAGTCGAGAAACTAAAATTGCTAAATTTGATAATCGGTTATTTATCTATCAAAGCAATAAACAAAATCTAACACGTAAGTAGTCACTGGGCCTGATTTTATTAATCGTTTATAAATCAAATCACCTTCTAATTATTCACTTCAAAACATTTTTAAAAAGATAACATTCAAAACCATTTCTCTTACTTCAATATTTGGAAAACATTTTTATATATTAAAATAAGTGAATTCATAATTTACTTATTTTCAAGCCATTCAAGCTCCATTTTAATATATCACTTCCCAAAACAATTATTTAATTTAAAGTACCATTCACTATCCAAAATCATGAATATAATTCTTTTACCAAATTCATTACTTGTACACATTTAATTTAAAGGATTATTCACTGTCCATAATCGTGAATATAATTCCTTTATAAACTTCCATATTTTACTTATCAAAATAAGTTAATTTCACCTTTATAAAACCATGTTTATACATCTTATTTATTTATAAAGACATCCATATATAAAATTCTTTTATTTAGAAATTCCATTTATATCTCATTTATATGTCAAAATCCAATTAAAGTTAATTTACTTATAAATCTCTTATTTACAAATTCATTCTTTTTTTCATAACTTCTTTAATTCATAAATCTTATTTACTTATAAGATTCATCTATAACTTCATTTTAACACTTACAAAACTCATTTATAATTCCATTACTTTTATTTATAACTATTCAATTTTATAAATCTTATAAATAAACCATTCATAATAAATCCAGAATTCTCAATTTAAATTATTTCACAAAATAGTTAATTTCATACTTCAAAAATTATGTTTAGGTATATTTCACAAAACCATAATTTAATAACATAAAAATTATAAAATTTTATTTATTTAAAATAAACCCATTCCTTAAAATCGTTGGAAAATTAATGAAACGTATATATATTTCAAAATCACTTTCAAACCCTTTTTAATTAGAAATCATCACTTCAATATTTTAAATTACCAAAAATATGGCCCAATGCTGCAACATCACTAAATAAGGGAATTCACATCAATCATGGCATCCAAACATCATACATCACAAGATAACAACATGTATAACAATATCTGTGAATAAAATTAACACTTGTGAGGAATCCAGTTGGATCCCTCACACCTGTCACCTACAACAAATATACATGTGAGAAAATATGTATAATGCTTGCTTCGAGGAAGATGTGCGTACAAAGGGTCGTCCGCTCATACATGGGAATGTATAGGGTCTCACTCGCTAAAATATGCGGGAATATATATTCAAACAACCTAATATATAATATATCATATATCGTCCAACCAATCATCAAACAACATAAAATAAATTATTTCCCACTTATATAAAAATACAAGTGAGTCAGAAAGAGTGAGTTGTAATCACTTTCCTTCCAGTAGTCATTGTATCGTTTTATTTCAAATAAAATTAAATGAGCATTTAATTTTACTCAAAATTCATAGCAACTCTAAATCAATCCAATCCAGCTTTAAAATATAGTGCTGACAATATGAACCCAACGCAGCTTATATCGTCCAATTTCGACATCGTATGAAGAAGTTATTGCAATTATAAGATTACACGATTTTATTATATAATTAATTTACTTTTTATTTTTTTTTACCTTCTTAATTAGGGCCGCACGTTTTTGGCCCGTTCATCACTTTCTTCCCCACACATTCAAAACTTCCAGGCTTGACTTCGCTTTCTTGGAAACCCATATGCACGCACTAAATTTTGATGGCTGCACCCTCCTCGGTCGTCGAGACGTTGATCAAAAGGCCATCACCATGTAGGCCTAGCTAAGCTCTGACTACGAAATGCTCAGCCCCACATCCACCTCAATTTTCATGCTTGAACGCGCTGTCTTTGAGCAAAAATTATCGCCAATCCATAGCTTTAAAAACAATGACAGCCGTTGGATTTATAGCACCCTACGAGCTCTACAAGTTTGTAGCTTATGGATTTAGAGATAATTGGGGGAGAAGTATTAAACGTTTTCAGGCATTGAAAATAGAGGTGGCGGCTGGATCTAGTTTTATAGGGTTTGGCAAAAGTGAACGTCCCTATATAAGCAGCGTTTTAAAACACTATTCACAAGAAATATTTTCAAACTCCAAACGAAGCGTGTCGCCTGGCATTCATAATATTTTACCCCTGTTCCAAACGCAATGGAATATATATCGGGAGCCAGATAGGTTTTGGAATTGATTTATTTTAATTAAAAATTACATAAATAAATTTCTATGCATTTCAGCTTAACCCGACCAAACCGTAATACTGATTGACACGGAATTTGAAATCCTATAATAATATAACATTTAGAATCTAATAAAACTAGTTTCATCAAAATCCAAGAAACTGCCAAAAATGGCTATTTTTACATGTTAGTTAAATCAATAAATTTTCAGTTTCTATAAATTAACTTTTAATTTAATTTTAAAAGTTTTCTCTCTCTCTGTTCTAATCCAAAAGGATTTAACACAACATTATAAATCATTTTCATTCACATTAATTCAAAATCTAATTATATCTATAATTTCAAATATTAAATTAATAATTCAATTATCCGAATAAATTCTTATACTTGAAATATAAGTTATTCAACTTATAAAATTAACTTATGAATATTTAAAATCAATTAAATATTAAAATTTCAAATGACTAAAAATCTGGGTCATTACATTCTCCACTACTTAAAATAATTTATCCTTGAAATTACCAAGTAAGAATAAGCCACAAAATCCATTAACTTTTCAAAAACAATTCGTTGAGTAGGATTACCAAATCTCTTGAGTATTTAACTTTCCCAAAATCATCTAGTTAAACTTCTTATAAAAACATTTTTAAAATTTTCAAATCCATTCATATTTATCTTTACAAAGCCAACTAATATCATTTAACTTTTAAATCAGAATTAAAATTTTAGTTATCAAAAACTTTCCAATTTTCCTAAAAAAATTCTAACGCTTTAAATTTTCAGAAATTTCGCCATAGCCAATATTGCGCGGTTAGATCCGTAAAAATCACAATATATATAATATCACAAATATACATCTCATCTTCGAGGATGAGGCATCCCAATGGAAAAAAATATAAAAGTATGATATATAATCCGAGATATATACATTATATATAATTTGTGAGCATATACTGCTAATATAGCATGAAAAACAAGCTCCAAATGCAAAGTCTGCATCATCCGCACCTACAATACAGTCAACAAACAATAATTACATGTATATATGAAAATTAATATCAATATATGGCACATATCAATGCAACAACTATATATGCCAATATAGCAATTGCAATCAAAAGCAACAAATTCAATCATCAAACAACTATCATCCATCTAACATCCAATAAATCAATATCTGTTCAACCAATCCATAAACAAATCAACATACGTTCATTTCTCATTAATATTCATTGAATTAGTTTATAATATATTCACATTTGATTCATTAACATTGGATTATAGTAACATTCATTTATAAATTTTCAATTAGTTTACATTCACTCAATTACATTATAGTTTGTTCACATCCAATTCAAATCAAATCAAATTCAGTTTTATATAGATTCACTTACTTCTAATTGAATTCAATTATTTAGCTTTCAATTTCATTAATTCAATTCCATTTACGTTTAATGAATTTCTATTCAATCAACTAACATCCATCTAACAACCAATGCATATCCAATATTGTAACGACCCCGGTTTTAACTCAAAATTAAATTAGTAATTAACTTGATCCTTGGATTAAATTAAGAATTAATTTGGCAATTAATGTGAAATTTGAATTAAATTGTGAATTTAATTATGAAATTAAATTGAAAATGTAGGAATAAAAAAATAAAAGTTTTTTTAAAAAAAGAATTTGATTTGGAAATCTAAATATTTTAAAAATAAATTATAATTTGGAATTTGAATTCGAAATTCAAATACATATATGTTGAAAATGAATATTTGGAAAATAAATAGTTTGTGAATGGAATAAAATATATAATTATAAAAAGATATTTTTTGTTTATTCATTTATAAATACAAATTGATTGTATATTAATTTTTGAATTTGAAATTTAAAAATAAATGTTTTGAAAAATATATTAAGTTTGTTAACTCTGTATTTTGAAAAAAAATTAAAGTATATATGTATATAATAATATTTATTTGTGTATAATTGATTTTCAAATCATTTTTTATATAAGTACAAATATAAACATTCATTCAACTCTTGTTTAAAATTATAGATTTTAAATTTTAAATAAGGATAAATAGGAAAGTATGGTTTAAATTCAATATAAAATTTACAAAAGGTTTCAAAGTTAATCATTTTCAAGACATCAAGATAGATATTTATTTATTTACAAGGTTGATAACTTGAGTTTAAAATTTAAATAAGATTTGTATATATGTAAATATAAAATAAATTAATGAAAGGGATTAAAGTTAAATCTATAAATTAAATAAAATATGAAATTTAAACATAAAAATATATAAGGACGTTTGTATGGTTAATAGTTAAGGATATTAACATTTGAAAGCAATCTAAACAAGGAATTAAACAAGTGCAAGCATTTTAACAAAGAAAATTTACAAGTGTAACTTAAAATGGATTTAACAAATAAACAAGTTTCATGTTTCCATATTTTCTTTCCATCTCTAAAATTAATAAATAAAAGAAAGTAAATCAGGTATATACGTCTCTTTCTCCTCTCCTTCTCATTTCTTTTATCTCCATTTCAAATTCAAAGGAAAAAGTAAAACCTGGAAATGAATCAGGAAATCAAAACTAAAATCAAAAAACCTGTTTTCAAATTCTTCAAACCTGGAAACTTTAGAGTTGAAACAAAGCAAATCAAGTAAAAGAAAATCATCTCTTCAGTTTTCAAAGAATTCAAATAAAAATCAAACAAACACAAGGCAAAGATCAAACCAGAAAACAAAACAGAGAAGGAAGATCAAAAAGGAGAAAAATCAAGAACATGGAAATCAACTTCAACAAGAATTCAAACAACATGTCTCAGATCAAAAGTAAAGTTTAAAGCAACTTTAAACCTGGAGTAAATCAGATCAAAAAAAAACCAGGGCAGTTTAAAATTGCAAGTTCCAGGTAAAAGAATTTGTTTCTGTTTTCAAACCATCCAAGGTGAGCAAATTTTAAATTTGAATCCTTAATTTGTTTGAGATCTGATATTTTTTGTTATAATCATTTGAGTAAGGATGTTGTATGAATATCTTTAAAATAGAAAATGGTTAAACTCCTTTGATGTGCATGTCTGAGAACATACATTGGTCTATGTTCTAAGTATTATAGGAATGCAAACCTGTTCAAAAATTTGATTTCTCTTTCCCTGATCATTGTTAGAATTTAAAATTTAAACAAGAGTTGTTTGTTTAAAACATGTTCTAAGACTTAAAAATAATTTTAAGGAAAGGTAATTAAAGCTTTTTATGGAAATTTAAAAGAACACAGGGAAACCTAATGTCTATAAAAAATTCAAGTACCATGATTTCTAGTTGTAATTACGTCATGTAAATTATTTTCGAAAGTGATGATTTTTAAAAGTGAAATCAAAATTTTTAAGTAAGAATTCACTGAGAAATGCGAGGATGAACAAATTTGGGTTTATTGGCAAATTCTGATGACCGGAATAATTTTGGGTCTTGGGGATGAGGTTGTAGCTTGGTGGAAGATTGTACATCATCTGAAAAATAGTTAATGATTTTATAATATGTCGTGGAGGGTAAACGATAATGAAATAGGGTTTTATACCCAATTTGGGGTCGCAGGTTTCTGAAGAAATCACGACGTCGTAGGTTAATTGGTCGAGGTCGGACCAGGGCGAAAAGGAAATGGAGATTCAAGCGGAGGTCCTGGTGGAGTAACGTGAAGCTCGGGTGGTCTGAGGTGACGATGCCAGTGAGTTTCTGATGATCTTTTTCTTCTTGGTTCGTTCGAATGGTTTGATTTTGTGTTGATCGATTTTTTAGCTTTCTGGGTTGTCGAGTGGATTGACAATGTTGTTGCCGACGTGATGGTGGCTACGGCGACGGTAGGAGGTCGATTACCTGGCTGTGCACGTACATGGTGATAGGTGGGGTCAGTGGTTTTGGTTTGAGAAGAAGAGGTTGCTTCTCGGGTTCAAGCGTGAGAAACTGACGTGTTCCCTCGAGTGATTGCTCGAATTTTCGATGGTTTTAACTCGGCATATTTTGTATTAAGTTGCCATGTTTAAATTTTTAAAACAAACCGGTTTTAGGTTTGAATACAACTATTTTTGAATATAAAACATGATTTGGTTTGAATTGATTCCAGGTTTTAAACTAAAAAACATGATTTGGGCGTGTGTGTATATATATACATATAAATTTTAGCGAACAAGTTTCCAAATTTAAAGTATAAATCAATTTTTAAAAGTAAGTTTTCAAGCTAGTTAAAGAAACAAGTTTTAAAGTTTAAAGTTTAATTAAGTTTAAGTAATTTATTAACCACTACTTTCAAAAGTAACCAATGTTATCACTTTGAAAGTAAAATTATTCTTTGAGTTTAAATTTATTTAAATATATTATTTTTAAGAAACTTAATATGATAATTAAGGAATTAACTAAGAGGGCTAAATGTTTTAAAGAACAATTATTTTGATGAATATATTTAGAGATTAATTAATATAATTAATCAAATATTGATTTAGTAATGCAAGTAATTAAAGTTTAATTACTTAATGTGATTACTTAAAAGGTGATTAATTTAATGTAAGTAAAGGGTAATTAATTCATGCAGATAATATAAGATTAATTAAGGGTTAATTAATTTATGTAATTAATTAAAGATAATTAATTAAAGGATAATTAAATAATTAGAGGTTAATTATTTATTATGAGAGGTTAATTGATTTATTAATTAAAGGATAATTAATTAATATAATTATTTAAGAACAATTAATCAAAGACTAAATAAATAATTAAAGGTTAATTATTTAATGACTAAGTTTTTTTTAATTTATAATTAAAGGTTAGTTAATTTATTAAAGGTTAATTAATTAAGATGATTTGTAATTAATTAATATTAATTAACCAGAATTAGTGTTTATTCATAAAAAAATTAATTAGATTTAAATTAATCAGATAATTAACTGATTTTGCTTATGGATGTATGAATTGTATGAATGCCTTGAGTTGATCTATAATGATTCTGTGATGCTGATTGTTTTGAATGAGCTATGTGTGTATATTATTTATCTATAATGTATTTACATAATTATCTATGATGCATTTACATACCTATCTGTGAATCTGTGAATGATGATAAGCGTTATGGGATTATACCGCTTATCGATGTTGATGTGCTTGAATCTGTGATGATTAATGATGTTGCATTATTGTGTAAAACCCCTGGACTACACCATACACACACAAATATAGATTGCACAAGAAATTCGGTTAAGTCGCAGATATTTTGAAATTAAATATTATTTGTTTTAAAGATTGAATTTTGAATTCAAAATAATTTTGGAAATTTAATTAGATTAAATATGAAAAGTTTTTGAAAAGGAGTTTTGAAGATAAAAGTTATTTTTAATAACGTGATAAAGTTTTGAAATTTAAATAGTTTGATTTGAAATTAAATTCAAGATTTGAAATTGAATTCTATATTTGGGAAATTTTGGTTTAAAAAAGGATATACAAGTTATAAATGTGTTTATGCGGGCTTTAAACCATTTAAAAAGTATTGTTTTGGGAATTTGAATTTAACCCAAGTTTATACATGAAGGGCTTTAACTTGTGCAAATGTAATCGGATTTTTCCAAAACGAAAACTATTTGTTTTCAAATAATAATAGCTTCCATATAAAGAAAGGATCCAATTTGAGTTGAAAAGTTTCAAGTTTGAAATGAAATTTGAGAATTGTTTTTGAAATCTATGAATGAACCTTTGTGAAAGATTATTAAACCTTGTTTTGAAATCGAAGAGGATTTTAAATGGTGTATCTTTTATATAAAAGATTTGAATTGGAAATGGTTTTGAAAGCTATGAATTGAATCTTTGATTCAAGAATTGGATGAGTTAATCCAATTTGAAAGGGAAAGTGTTTTGAAAGGATATGAATGGATCTTTGTGAAATATTGGTTAACTTTGTGAAGTATATCTTTTTGTTTAAAAGATTTGGAAATGGTAATTTGTTTAAACCATTTGAAAAGAAAAGTTTTGGGGTGATAAGTTGTGATTTAAATGAAATCCCAATATCCATATGTTTTTAAATATTGCACTCATTATTCGGTTTAGCCAGGAGAGGACCTTGTGTCATATAACCCATTTCGAATAATGATACGACATTATGCATAGTAGTTGAAGACCGGTGGTGAAGACCGGGTATTTTCGAGAACGAAAGGATTACCCGTTGAATGACTCTGCACTGAGTAGCTACGGTATAGAGATCTCCATATGTGATGGGGGTTCCGATCGGGATTGGGAACTCTCGGATTGCAAGGGCTTCTTTGGAAGTGCCTTCAGCTCTGTTCGAACCCGGAACAAACTTGTATGGATGTGTATCTGACGTTACACTTTGAGATGTAAAGCTGGTTTCTTTCAAATACATTTCTGTTTGGTGGCGGTGATTTATTATCTCAGCTTAACACCCTTCTCTGAGACGTACGAGCTCAGAGGTTATGTAGTTGATGGTTACTAGTGATACATTTTCAATTTGGTAATGTGGCATACGAAGTGCTGCTGATCATTTGTTGATCAAAGCATGGCTTTGTGAAAAGCGTAGCTTTGTAGACGAGACTGCATCAGGACCTCACACCTCGGAAATGGTCGATACAGAAAAGATGCAGTAAGGTTGCAGGGATCGCGCCCCTAGGTTATGTCCATTCCTTCTGTAAAAGGGTTGTATCATGGTATAAAGCCCATATATTTAACCTATGTGGTTGCTTCAAATACATTACTTTGTGGTTTTTAGTGTTGAGGGCCCTCGAATGAAGGTCGCAAACGATCGGGGATGGCATATCTTAGGTGTTACTCCTGAGAAGGGAGTAAACAGGCATTGTCTTGGAAGAGAGCCGGGTAGGTTCTTGGGGAGTCCCTCAAGAGGCGTTCCCACGTGGCAATAGGAAGTTCCTTAGCCTGACCATTTGTTGGAAATCCAATCATCCAATACGCGCCCTGCATGGTTTTAGTTGTAGAACCTGCCATCTAATATGGTAGCTATAGTAGGAATACTATAATGGTATGTATGTTGGCTAAGATTCATATTATACTTTCGAAATGTTTTCCACTATGCACTAATAATAATATTAATATGGTTTGCGCGCATCAAGCATTTTTGACTATCATAAGGAGAAATCTCCTCCAATTATGCGTTTGCATGGTGTGTGCGGCGGGAGGCCTTACGGTAGTTCCATTTTCCAAAAAGCATTGCGGATTTCAATTTTTAAATCTTTTGCTGTTTGTTTTAAAAATAAAACTGTTTTTGTTTGCTCATACCAGTACCATGACTGACCCGGAGTTTATTGTTCCCTTCCTAAACTCTGGGTGCCCACAATTTTTCACCCGAGCAGTTTAGAGTTGGATTTTTCAGATAGTCAAATAGTAGATGTAGATTCGATAGTATTCAATCTCTGGGTGTTGGTGATCACATTTGCATCGAGTTGCTTCACTACAGTGATGATGGTGGTTCAAGCTATCTTTGGTGTTGAATTCTTTTGGAGATGCATTCTATTGGAGTTATCTTTCCACTGTCGATGGTTGCAAAGTCTAGACCATATTCTGGTGTTGTCTTCCGCTATTGTATATCTCTTGGCTCTAATATATATTGATATTCAGTTGTATCTGATGTTGTATCAACTGCGTATCAATTATATGTATTATTCATTTCTTCCGCTGTGTTATTGTACTTAATGTGTTATGAGCTCCGGCACGAGTCGAATTTCAACGATTGAATCTGCGGCATTCGAGTACAAGTGTAGTACGGGTGTCAATTTTCGAACGCTTAAATTTGGGTCGTGACAAACATAACCAAATTTATTTAATTTACACTCAAGCATTCATATTTACTTGGTTTACAATCAATTTGGTTTAAAACTTTTAATTCTAATTGGTTGATATTCAATCCATATTTTTTAACACATTTCATTAGCTCATTTCTTTTTCCTTACTTTAGTTAAATTTCATTTTTAAAGATCATTTCATTTTAACTTGACTTAGATTTCATTTCTTAACATTTCATAATTAACAAATAGAAATTTTGTTTCCAACTTATTGTCACCAAATTCATAAGCTATACAAATTTTTTAACCTTAACTTCCACGAATATTTATTTGACTTAAGTTTATTCACATACTATATTTATTCAGAGTTACACAATCACTTTATAACTTAAGTGTATATTCACTTTTATTTGATTCATCAATACATGTAATTTAATTCACTAACTCCATTTTATTTAACTTTACCGAAGTTAAATTCCAATTTCATATTCAAAATTTAAAATTTTCTAATTACAAGTTTAAGAACTCTTGTTTTTAATTTGTTATTATTAAATGTATAAGTTATACAATTTAGTTATTTAAACTTTCAGATTCATATTATATAATCACTTACCACTTAATTTTAATTTCCATTTCAATAATGTATCTAATCCAGTTCAAATCCAATTCACTTTATTTAACTTCCTCTGAGTTAAACTTTATTTTATATAATTTACTTACTAACCAATTCAATTTAACCTTACTTAAATTAAATTTTAAATTTCAAATTTGTTTATCACAACAAAACTTCAATTTCAATTTACTATTGGTAGAAAATCCATCACCCAGAAGCTCGAAAATGATACTGATGATGCTGCAGTCATAACACATATTATTTTCCAGCAATGGTAGTGAATTCAATGATTATATTCTTTTAAATATCCTTTTTATATTTATGGATCACATTTATAAATTCTTACTTATATAATTTCACTTTTTCACTTTACTTATACAAGTGTATATGCACGCCCAAGTGGTCTGCTCTAATCACCATGGCCATGCATTAATTCAACAACATATTTGTATGAGATGTAGAGTAAATGTAGGTGGTCATTGTCACATAGAAGATAAACAATCAGAAGATATAATAGTTTAACTCTTGTTCTATAGCTAGCTCAACTCTTGCAACAACAAACATGATATTTTAGTACCAAGAAATGTATCGTTGCTAAGGTTAAGTACAAACGTTGACATCTGGCTATATATCAAACTGTTACACACCAAAATGTCAATAACTTTTTCTATGTGCAGTGATATAGCAAAACAGTAAACATGTATCAAATGTGCACACATGGACCATAATTGATTTAATAACATTTATTTTTTGGCACAGTAAACTTTTTACCATCATCTGTACTAATAAATTGTAAACAATCAGGAGGAATATAATTTTTATGATAAATTGAAACCAAAGTTATATAGGCGAAGCAAAAGGTTATTACCATAATGCTTCTATTTAAATAATTTAAAACATGCTTCAATAATGGTCTAAATTTATAGCAAGATGCAGCTAAACACTTAAAATACTCCATGATTAATAACTCATTACCGCATCATACATTTGCAATCATCAAATAAAATTTGAATAAGCCATTGTTGAAAACATGTACATTAAACTATGCTAAAGCAAAATATGAAATTCACTATTCCAAGCTAAATATGAAATGAGCGAATGTTGTACTCTTTTGCACTTTATGCAACATCTATATGCTTGAGAGGCATAGTTACTCCATTTCTTTCATGTTTTGAACCACAGAACTTCCATTTTTTTTCTTCAATGGATGGTATAAGTGGTTTGTAGAATATAAGGGAAATAATAAAAGTAAAAAATAAATGTTAATAATATCTTTGTGTGATTCATAAATTTGCTTAGTTTAGAAACTACAAATTTTTATAATAAAAGGAACATGCATCTAGAACATTAGTGGAACTGCATAGAACATGAGACGTAGCACTGTATGAAATGCCTCATTTTTGTAGGGTCAGAATTGAACTTATGATATATTCAACATTGTTTCAACGGCTACTAAGGTAGCAGGGAATAACCATCATTTACTTGAAGTATCAATCTCTGTATGTTATTTCAAAGGTCCAAAGCGGTGAGTAATTCATCATGTAATAGATAAGGATTGTGTTCGCACAATTTTAACCACATTTACTTGTGACATTAACAAACTAAATTATATGTGAACTCTTAAGAGAAAATTTTATGAAATTGGTTTATGCCAAAAAAATAAAATATCTAAAATTAGCTTTAAATAAATACAAAGAAAGACATTATTTTATGATTTCCATTAGGCATTAGCTAAAATATTAAGAACCTTAGTGTTTTATTGCATGTAAATGACATTTATAGGAAGGCTTATGTGAAGCACATGTATGTGTATATACGTGTATGCATAATTATTATAAAAAATATATAATTAAAATTAATGTGAATGCACATTTATGTATGTGAAAAATTAAGTAAAAAAAGCTAAATGTATATACCTTACCTAATCCCATATTCACAAAAAAGAAGAAAAAGGGTGTTAATGAGTAGCATGAAATAGACTGATTAACAACAACAAAAGGTGGAGAATCATGTGCCGAGTGCACAGACTTTTTCTCTATCGATTAAGCAATGAAGAATAATATATCTGAAGAGTTCAATTACATGCTTAAAGAGTTGGAGTTCGAAGGAAGGATAGACTGCATTGTAGTAGACATATTACCTTGGTCTATTCGAGTTAAAGGAAAAAATTTAGGATCAAAGTTTCAGAATTTTGGCCTACAATGCTCAAAACTGGGAGTAATTTATGCTACCCCAAAGCTTATACAAAGAGGCCTCAACTTTTTATTCTGGTACATTTTTATGCTTACTAATTTAATATTATACGGTAGTCAATAGACTTGATGGAGGTTTAATCATCAATATAAAAGTGAAAGTGGTACTCGGTATTAATATTTAAAAACAACACAAAGAAATTAAATTCCAAGTTTTAAAATAAATTAATACACATGTCACCTCATGCACTCAGTGCTTGCAGATTGCTTTTATAACATTGTTTTTAATTTATTAATCTCAAACTACAGCTTCACAACAATATCTCAAAGCATCAATTGAAGATCGGATATTGGATAGTTTTTTATAGCTTTTATGAATCAGATGATAGCGACGAATGAAATAGGGGTTTTGACAAACTAAGTTATCATTAACTCAAATGTTCATTTAATCCATATCATGTTATATATTGACCAAGCAAGATGGTTAAGCGGAAGAAAATTACTGCCACTAGGAAGCCAAAATGATTAACATATATTATGATTGATCATGTGACATTCTTTTGGAATCATATGTGCTTTTATGTTTAGCATAAAAACATTTAAATAATTCCATGGCCTGCATTTTATTAAAAATTACCTACTAATATTAAAAGCTATCCCACCCATCTAACAACCAAAACAACATAAAATTTTAAAAATTATATCCTGCTTGAATAATTTTTCTAAAAAGAGATGCTGGTCATGATTAACAAATCAGTTTTGATAAAAATCCATTAAAAGTCATTAATATTTCCAAGCTTAACATGACTAAACATAAAATGATTTAGGTTTATGTTACTGTTGCAAACCACTGAAAGTGAATGATTCACAGTTGCTAAACAAAAACTTTTAATGTAAGGAAATTATTTTATCATTTGAAGGTTTTTAATTTTGTATGGTTTATTTATTACAAATATCAAAGAATTTGGAGTATAAATTCTATTATTCCATACAACATCACTTGACTGATAGAAAATTAAAGGACCGCATAATATCATCAGTACTCACTCTCTCTCTCTCTCATGTCATGTTACTAAAGTAATTACAAACTTAAAGGTTGTATATATAGCTAACCTTCATACTCAAAAATTAAGCATCCTTAGAATTTGAGTAATATATATATATATATATATATATATATATATATATGTATGTATGTATGTATAGACATAAATAAAATATTTAAAAGAACTCAAACATGACTATTCCAAAATAAATGAACATTGAATCCTAACCTAAGATTGAAATGATCGATCGAGCTTCACATTCGAAGTTCATTGAACAAATTAAATGAACAACGAGTCAGACCAATGATCGATAGAGCCACCAAATCAAACTTAAATGAACAAATTAAAAGAATAGCAAGTTGGACTAATAAGCTAACCTCCTATCCATTTTACTCGGGTAAGAAAATCAATCACTACCTGAAACCTTCTTTTTCCAGTTATATTAAACTCTAGCAGAATTCACATGTGCATATTTCGGATCTGCAGTCTATTCCTGTACACAGCCAAAACTTCATTCATCAATACTGCAAATAGAAACATGTGCCATGTGCAGAGGCAATTGCTGTAGAGAACTCCATCACCTTGAAGCCTGGTGATGAATGTACTGGAATTTTGGAAGAAAAACGAACGAAATGGGAAATCATAAGTTTAAGAAAAGCAAACAAAATGATAACTAAATAGGAAATAAGTAAGTTTACTTGGCAGTTAAAAAGGTCAAGCTATTTACTACAAACAATACCTACTCAATCAATAAGTAAACATAAACTAAAAATTAATTTGAGAAATTAAGATGAAAATTGGAAGTTTAAATAAATTGTGACAAAACTGTATACTGTAAATATTACTATATAGGTCAAACTTGTATCTAGATCATTGCTTATGCAAAACCTATTTTATTCGCAAAAGTTAAAATATTCACCATAACCGAACATAAGAAAACATTATAGAGAAAATAACTGCAAAAACTTAAATATATCTCCATGGAGCACTAAGCAACTAATATGATCAAATTAAATTAAAGGAGTGTATTTTAAATGCTTTCGTGGACTATTAAGGAATTGAAACTTAATGTATACTCATTATTGGAAAATGCTAAGTTTATTTACATAAATTTTACAATTATAGTTAAATATTTTGCAAAGAATTGCTTATCAAGTTAAAATCATTGTCATCACATGATAATGTAATATAGTGATGCAACTTTGGATGACGCCATTTTGTTTAATCGATATCAATGTTACAACTATATATTTATAAAAGAAGAGAGAGAGGAAGGTAAGAGAGAGATGCTTACTAATTTTGGATGATCAAATAATCTACTTATGATCAACCTCCGTCATTGATCAAAATCCTCGCTTGTACAAGTCAACCACCAAGAAATCTTGAGCATGTTATGGTTGTATATGCAATGCAAAAAAACAAAGAAATTTTAAGAAATTGACCAAAAATATTATATTATAGCAAATACAAAATAATACTTACTGTATACAATAAACTTGCAGGCCATTATTAGCTAAATGGTTTACCATTGTAGACACACATTTAAAGATCATTTTTAAAGTAATGTTGAACCTAATTCAACAAAGAAATAGCATATAGCATTATGTTTATAGCTAGGGGTAGTAATTTTGTATCACGGCATTTAATGTTTCTTCATGCAAATTAACACTATTCATATTAGAAGTTGTTTATATCTTTTTCACATGATTTGATATGCCATACCAATTTCAACATATCACATCATACCATGCCATTATGGCAAGTTTTTATATTCCATATGGCAACATTTTATTTTCTAAATTATGCAAAATTTATATGAACTGAATTTTGCAAAATTTTAGCAACATGGTTTTATCCAGCACAGTATCAAAAGTTTCCACAACGTCGTTATATGGTAAAAATATTAAGTAGCTCATGTTGCTGAAATTATAAAAGCAACGAAACTGATCAACACTACCCTATAAGTACATGTTTTTGCAAGGGTTAATAGTTTTCAAGTGGAAGGGAAAATAGACATCAAAGTATGACCGAACACATAATGAAAAATAATGTAATTGTTAGATAATTATAGGAGTTTGTATCATTATACAACAAAGCCTATTACAACATTACATATTTGGAATGCTTCCGTTGATTTATAGCCCAACTTATTAAACACTCCTTAAAGTTTCTCGTGTCATAAAACCCGATACATAACCACCTTCAAATAAGACATTGTTAGTAATTTCTATTTAATAAGACAAGAAACATTGTCCTAGTGGTTAAGTAATTTGACTTTGGTGTGAGAGGTCACAAGTTCAAAACTTGCGTAGTGTGATTCGAGCGTTCATTGACATGTGATATGTTATCATAGTGATTTGTTGTATATAAAGTACCATTTCAAAAGAAAAAAAAATCAAACACACCCTTAAGTAGAAAAAAAATCAACATTCGTAAAAAAATAGAATGAATTCAAAGTGTAAACAAAATGAATCATTCTAAATAAAAATATCAGCATTCGCATCATACTTTTGGTTCTAGTAATATAATTTAGCCAATTATAACGATAGGTTTTATCATTTCCTAAACAATACAAAAGACAGAGATCCACAAAATCTAGCAATGGTATTACAAAGATGACAACAAACAAAGAGTTGAACTAAATTTTATTTTGAAATGAATGGAGTTTTGTGAACCAAACAGTGATCAATATAGTTTTAGAAACCATATTATGTAAAAAAGAATAAGCAGTATATTGTTATGTGTAATGACCCAGAATTTGACCACTTTAAAATATACTATTTAAAGCGATTTTTAACATAAAATAGGTAAGGTTATATGATTCAAACAATATTAGATAGGATTTGGAAAGATAAATATACACAAAATAGTGATATTTGCTTATATCGACAAAAGTGACAAAATGCTAATTCTGGAAAAGTAAGTTTCGATGGTTAAATAAACTATTTTAATTTATTTATGAGTTTTTATATTTTTAAATGGCGATATAAAAATTTATGTTTAAATTTGATTTACATAAATAAATATTTAACTAAAACGTCAAAATGTGACCATAAAACATTTTGCCGATTAAAAGTTGTCGCAACGTCGTCGCACTTTTACTTATGTAGGAATATATATTCAAATAGTGTAAGTACTAATTAATTCACTAATCAAGTTTACTTTTACTAAACATACTTAGAAAATTCTAGAATATAATTAAGAAAAAGTAAGCACAAAAACACAAACGTGTCATTTCAAAGCAAAACGTAAACATCAAATCAAACCAAATATAATTATTATATTTTTTACTTAATACTTAAGTGAAAATGACATAAAGTAATGATTTGAAATGTGACGTTAAGTGTTGAAAAAATAAGGTTGCTTAAAAAGTAAGTAAAGGGTATGCTGGTCTTTTTACAACATATTATTGTAATTCAAAACTTTTTCTATAAATGAGCATCCACTTTCTCACTTTTTTACATTCTTCTTCTTCTTTCACGCTTTTCTACCACTCTCTAATGATTAGCTTCTTCTTCTTTCTTTTCCTTACTAACTTTTCTTAAAATCATATCAAATCAACTCCAAACACCACCAGACTTTGCAAAAGACCTTAAAATATCACCAAAACATGGTTTAGCATCAAAAAAGTTAAAGAGTGATGGAGGATGGTGGAGAACCTGCTGTGGCCGAGCCTTATGGATGTTTGGAGGTGGTGGTCGAGCAATTTAAAGCATGGTGGTAGAGTATACGTAATGGTTTGGTATAATTAAGAGGATTTAGTGAAGCGTTGTTGCATATAAATGTTGGTAAGAAGTTGGTTAAGTTAAAGATGAGTACTCAAATCTTAGTTTTATTTTAATAAAACTTAAGTTGATAATACACATGTTAAATTAGAAATTAATATGTTGAATATTGGTTGATATTGGATGAAAACTTGGTTGATATTATGGTTGATTATATGTTTGTGATATGGATGATAACTTGGTTTGATAAATGATAAGAGAAATGGTTAGTAAGTATAATTAATTCAATGAAAATTAAATCCATATAAATGCATGTATATAATTATTAACCTCTTAATGACTTCAAAATATCTAAAAAGATTGAAAATGATATTATAGCAATATAATATTACAATATGAAATGAAATGAAAAATGACTTTGAAATATAAAAGTATTATTTGAAATGATTTGGAAATGTTTTATAAACATTTAAAAGTGTTTTCAAGAAGCATGAAAAGAAATTGAAAACCAAGCCAAAACTAGACGCGTCATGTAATGGTAGTTCGCGATTTCGCGCCATAAAATTTAAATGAGTGTACAAAGTGGAATATAGCTTGGAATTCTTCGAGATAAGAATTTTCTGATCTATTATATCAATAGTTTTCCAATAAAGAAAGAAAATCAAGATTTCATTAAGTAGATTTTGAAATATGTCCAAAATAATTTTCTAAAAACATCGCGATTTTGCAGTTTGGAATCCAAAAGGGGGATTTCCTTATAAATGGTATTTTTAAATGATTAAAAATATGAAATAAATTTGATAAATATATTAAAATTGTTTAAAAGAGATTGGAATGGAAAATATTAATTTTCAAATATTAAAAAGTTGTTTAAATCAAATAAGATTATATAACACTTTCCGTAGAACTTTTATGCTGCAAATACTATAACCTTTTGAATATGAATTTAAACTTAACGATTTTCCTAGATATCAATTATGAATGTTTTAAAAATGGAAAATTAAGAGTTTAAAAGATAATTTGGAATCTTATAATCAATTCCAAAATAAAGCTAATAACCGAGTATACGGAAACGACTAGTACATTTGTCCCACCTATGAGATTTGGGAAGATAATACAAGGTATTTAACTAAGGTTAGGGATGGAGCAAGTAGTGCCCTGAACATACCTAGCCTATATTTTCTCTTTTCAGATGAGGGGTGGAATAGATTGAAAGGAAAGTCCGGATGCTCTAAAAAGATCATATTTAAGTTTTTTCCAAGTAAAAGAAAAGAAACAAATTCTTTGAATATTAATTAACCACTTAATATCTTTTATTTGATGGTTAGTATGAAGGAACCGAGATCGGATTTGGGTAAATCGGGATCGGGTTTGGGTTATTCCTATCCGAAAACCCGTTCAAACTAATTTTCGAAATAAAACATATTAAAGACAATGATTGTAACGACCCGCTATTTTCAACCATTCAAATCGACAATAAAACCATACATGTCCGATTTGAATAATTCAAAATACCGAATTGTTAATTTAAATTTGGCAAAACGTAACATATACAATAAATAAATCAATCACAGATCACAGACACAGAGTAATATGATGCAGCGGAATAGATAAAAATAGTAGTTCATGAAGCTACTATATACATTAAAGTTAGAAATAAAATACAACCGAATAGTTCAAATGCAGTGAAGCCTCCAATGCAACAGATGACTTCTCTGAACCAATCAACTGGAAGGGCTGGAATCTGAGTCGATAGTTGGATCTCCAAATGAAACTCTAAACTCTAAAGGTGAATCTCTAATGCTGTATCACTCGGTCTGACCCGAGCGTAAAGCAAAACACAAAACACTCGAGTCAGGATTAACATTCTTATATAAATAAATCCAACTCAAGTGAAATATCAACTGAAATACAAATAACTTAAAGGATGTTGGGATAACCATCCTCTAAGGGTCCATGGAACTATCTACAAGGTAGAAATATACACTATAACACCGAGGTCATTTCAAATTTATATTTCAAAACCAAATATCATTTTCACTTCAAATATCTCTATATTTCCCAAAATATTATATAGATTAAATAATTTATAAAGTGAAGTATATTCAATTCCTTTACTTAGCGAATCCTTCAACATCAACCCGACCTTCCCTTACACATTAAATTCAATCTCAATTTATCACTTTAAAATTCAACTCAATTCCTAAAATAACCATTTCAAAATTTTATGAATCTCAAATTCCGGTTTTGAAATCACAAAATACCCTTTTCATTTCAATATTTCAAAACCTTTAAATATTAAACATTCAAACTAAATTTTATTCAATTTAGTTTTCTAAATACATTCAAAATTTGGTTCGACCTAAATTTTCACTTTAATTCAATTTAGTTTCAAAATAACAAATTCAACTACATTGATTTCAAATACAGATCTGAATCTCAAATTTACCCATTTAAACTTCAATATAGTTTAAAGTTAAATATTTAAATGTTCACTTTAACAGTTCCATATTGATCTCGATTTACCTTGTTATTATTTTAATCTTCAAATACTCTTTCATTAGATTCAATATCATTTAAGTAACCTTATATTACATTTTACTAGAAATTTCCTTTAATTTATTAAACGTGAAATATTCATTTATCACTTAAATCAAAATCCAATGATAAAATCATACCTTTAAATTTCCCATTCAAAAATTTTAAATTGATTTAATTAAATAAATCCTTATTTAAATACCGTCTTAAATAAACCCACATTTATCTCCCAATCTTAGTTAATTTTAGAAAATCTATTTGGAATAAAATTTTCATAAATATTTAACATAATTTATGTATTAAATCAACTTTTGACTAAATTAAATATTATTAAATCTATATGTATCACTACCCTTTATATATTAAAATTCAAGATTTAACATTTAATAAGACCATATCTCTTTCCAAAACAATGAATTAAATTTCAAAATACTCATATATGGACCAACGGTGTCTGCATATATTTCTTATCTTAGGGTCAAGTGTTACGGAGATTTATCATTTCAATCCGTACACTAAATGTATACAGGTGGATAGCATATCAACCCGTAATCCCAAATTCAATTAAATGAAAATCGCTTGGGTTTATCATTTCAACCCATAGTGATTTCTATACTAACAGGGAACTTGCAGAGTGATAACAGATATGAAAATAATAATAACAACAGGCATATATCATCAATAAAAATAAAATATAACAACAGGATATGGTGTCATATCCCGCAGGTGAACAATTTCATATAATAGCATATATAACAAAACAACTACAACATTTTTATTTCAATTGTCATTTCAATTGAAATCAAATATAATAAATAGAAGAACGTTAATCGTGAGTGATTGCTCACCTTTCGAGGCTAGAGAGGAGATAGACAACATAACAAGCTATGATTTGAATTGCGAAATGACTGATCCAATTGACGATTTTCAAAGCAAGTCAAAATTGGCACGAATTCGAATGGACAACCAAGCTGATCAAAAGGAATTGATAAAATGAATCAGAACTATCTTGATATAGTTTGAAACAAAATATATGTTATAAATTGCTCAAAAACCAAATTTTTAACCATATATTTAAAATAAGATATATATATATATATATTATTTCAAATTACTAATTTAACTTTAACACCATTAGAACAAAACATATGTTGTATATATATATATATATATAAAATAACTTTCTCTAACCCCAATTTTTACAAACATATATTAAAGAATATTTGACAAAAAAAAATTATTAATTAATAAACTTCGAAACCCAAATTGCACATTTTTGAGATTTATGTACATTTAAAACTTAATGCATATCCAAAGTTATCTCCTTGAAAGTTTACATAAACTAAACCATGTATATTTGAAACCATGTATATAAAAACTGTTCAAAATCATGCAACATACAAAAAATGTATCTATGCGAGTTTTTTTTTTAACAACATAAATGCAGACTGGAATTATAAACATATTATATATATATATATATTAGAACACACGACAACAATATGTATATATATGAAATAAATAAATGAATAAATAAGATTGGTTACTAGCTTTATAATATAATATATATAATACTTATTTATAATATAAACTTACATCTATACACATTATATATTTTAAAACAAATACTTAAATCAATACATATAACCAAAATCGCATACTCTTAAAAATATATAAAAACAAAAACAAAAAAACAAAACAACTTAAAAATTCTTTATTCTGTAACAATAACTGCAAACATAAAACTATAAACAAAACAAACTATGAAATATTAAAACTGTAAACACAAAACTATGAAAGAAAGAAAAACAAAACTCATACTTATTAAAAATCTAAAACTGTATAGGCTTATATAACTAAATAAACTTTATATTATAAAATACTATATATACTTAAACCTGAGCATGTCGATACTATATGTATAAACCTTATTGTAAACAAAGATGTCGACTCAAGTTTTTTTTTTTTTTTTTATTCAGCAACCTATTTATAAATGTTATTCCAAAGGTCGGTTTTAATATATTAATATACACCTAAGTAAAAAATCTTAAACATATATAAAATCTTACTTAAATATCATCAATAACAGCAAATACCACCTTATTTTAATTCCGTATAAAATTTAAAATCAATAAATAACGTTCAACAATTAAATATATACAAATAAATAACAGCCTTTTAAAACTTACAAAAATATAGATATATGTATCTAAAATTTGAATCAATAGTTAAATCCCAAAACGTACTATATCCATAAAATTTGAAAAACCAAGTTTACACATATACGTATTATACATATATTATATTTTGGAACCAATATTGTATCAAAAAAAACACATACATAAAAAAAAATCCAGGTAAATATAAAATTTACATTTTAAACCCAATACATACAATCAAAATTTTAACTCATAAAATAAAACACATGTATAGTTTCACTGTATTTATATAAATAAGATTTGAAACCAACAAACAAAACCAGAAAATTTGAAATTTTGTAAAGCTTATAAAGGTGAAATAAAAGAACTGAAGAAGAAAAAAAAAATAAGAGAGGAGAAGGAGCCAAGCATAAAATCATGAAAAGCATATAAAGTAAAAAAATAAAAATAAAAGAGAGATGTCATACCTTCAGCACACGCAGGCAAGAAAGTGGAAGAAATTTTGTTGAGAAATGAATTTTGCGTGAGTTATATAGGTTTGATTAGCGAGGTAGCGTGAGAGAGAGAGAGCGGTGGAAAAATGAACAGGCTAGGCTTATAAACAGAGGATTCCTCTTTTTCTATTCTTTTTCTCTTTTTACCAGCATGGGCGAAAACATGAGAGAGGAGAAAAGAAGGTGAGAGGAGCTTGGTGGAGAGAGGATGCTTTGCTGTAGTTAAATTATGGAGGGGGAGAAGGAAAGAAATAAATAAAGGAGAGGAAGATAAGAGGAGAGGAAAGATAATTCACAAGCCAGTAAAAGAAAGAAATCACTAAATATTTTATAACAGAAGAAAAGGCGAACGTTCATGCCCGTGAATCTAGGAAATCAATTAAAGAAAAGAGAAAGCTATAAAGGCAAAAGGAACCGTTGAAAATTTAATAAATGCACGAATAAAATTTCCATATTTCGAAACTGATGGAAAGATTGAATGGACAGGGGAAAATAAAAGTAATAAATGAATGCGTAAATAACGTATAGAATTTTATACGTTTCCAACTTTTGAAATGGCATGGGATGAGCACAGCTGTACACTGATTGAAAAACTATTAATGCAATTTATTATTAGTGGCATGTTATACGTTTTTATATTTATTTATTTCCTAGATCTCAATTCATATCTGATTATACTATGCAGATTTATCTTTATTATTAAACGTTCAAAAAGAATAAAACGTATACAAATTTTCTTGATTTTCGAAACAAAATTAACGGCTAAAAGATGATGAAGGGACAAAATATAAGAAAGGGAAAGAGATGAATGCGTACAATTATTTATAAGAAAAGAGAGAGAAAAGAAAAACCCACAATTAAAAATGAATGAATGAACGCTGAAAGTCAGTCAGGAATATAGAAGGTACAATATGAAATAATGGTAATCACAACTACCTTTTTTAATACAGACCTTAAATCAACCCTTAAAACATATACTTCATATATGTAGTTAAATATAGTATGTACTTCTCTTCTTCTTTGGTTCATATGATATATGAAACCCTTAACTATCATATTTATAGCTGACGACATATGTATAGATATACTAAATATGCACTAAAATAAACTGGAAATGGTGACACAAAAACCCAAAATCAAATATATATATATATTTAACATGACTAGAAATCAAACTTCAGTAAAACTATATACTAGTATCAAGACTAACATATATATATATATAGCTATTATAACACATATAAATTAAATAAAACTTGGTATAAATACGCTTTACTATATATACACTTCAAATAGACCATCATACATATACAGTGGTTTTCCAAAATAACTATATATGGAACGTACTCAACATACTTAAAATTTACATACCTTGCTGAAAAGCAAAAGGAGACCGTAAATTTATTACCCACGCTATTGATATTTATACCCAATAGAAATGAACTATGCTACCAAATTTACATCAAACTTAACTTATATTATAGTATAAATAATAGTTTATAAAGTTTTTGTACTAGATCTTATAGGTATAACCACAACCAAACTTTAAAATATATGTACACAGCTCGTACTACAAATCATTAATATACATAACATATTTTGTTTTTTCAAAATTTTATTATTAATAATTTCTAAAAATCCAATTCAATACGTTAAATACCAATTAAAAATCGCTAAAATTTTATGGGTCGTTACACTCTCCCCCACTCAAAACTTTTCGTCCCCGAAAAGGAATAAAGTAGGAGAATAGAAACAACCAGATGAAAAATTTAAACTTTGAAAAACAAATTAAAAATTTTTATTTAAAACCATATACTTTTTCTTTTGTTATTATTTAAATTGATTAATATTTAATAGATTACTCATTTTATTAAATCCATTCAATTAATTATGAGATCAATTATTTATAAAACACTAATTTTTCTCTCTTATTAAACCAGGTAGAATATAAATAAACAATGTTTTAAAGGATATATTCAAAAGAAGGAAAGAAGGAAAGAAGATAGATTCGGAAAAGAGAATATAGTTGAATAAATAAAGCAGGGCAGATAAGGTAGATTCAAAAGAATAGAATCGGGCAAGAATCGTACATTTCAAACCATGAGAGTTTCAATTTCAAATATTAACACAAAATTTCTTTGTTGGAAATACTTTTATAATAAATACCTTTTATATCGAAATAAATCTTTTCTTTCAAAAATATTTTTTATAACTCGATGTTTCAACAAGTTTATCCTCGTTCTTGCAGATTCTGGCCATGCGTTGATCAGGCGCAAAGCTAGAATTCTTCAAGTACTTAGTAGACCTGTTTCAACAACCAGTGAAAATACTTGAAAAAAAACTTTAAAAACAGATATGGAAAGTACAATCCAAACAAAACAACCAAACCAAAACCTTTGTCCGATCATGGTTCGCAGATACACAATGGTTACGCCTGGGTCCCCCAGGAAACAATCCATATCCGTAAGCTTTCTCAGCCCTGCGAGTTACGCCATGATGACTAGTAGAGTGCAGGATACACAATGGTTACGCCTGGATCCCCCAGGAAACAATCCGTACCCCTAGGCAAGACTCAGCCAGGCACTTGCGCTACTATTCGCGACCTACACAGATTGCAGGATACACAATGGTTACGCCTGGATCCCCCAGGAAACAATCCGTACCCCTAGGCAAGACTCAGCCAGGCAATTGCGCTATGCATTCGCGAGAAAAAAAAAACCATGGGTTACGCCACGGTGGGAAACACTCGAGTATTACATCCGGAAAACCGAAAATCAAAGAGAATAATATCGATAGAATGAATCCACGATGTGGCCACAAAGCGGATATCAAGCAGAAGGCACTTTCCATATCTTTACTTCGAAAACATATATCATATAGTACCTTTTCAAATCACTTTCAAATATCGTACTTATATAAAGTCCATATATATAGGATTCCATTTTTCCCAAATCGAATACTTCCCAAATCAATAGTAGATCAAATCATACTTATATAGACTTCGATTATATAAAATCTCTTTCCAAATTGAGTACCTTTCAAATCAATAGATTTCAAATCAACTTCATACTTATACAATCCATCTTATATAAGTTCGACCACTCCCAAATCAAGTACTCAATAATATAAGGTTTGCAAATTTCAAATCATTTCAATATCAATTCAGTTTCAAAATAATATATGATTTCACCAAATTTTCTTCCACATTAAATATCTAAAGTCAAACAAATACATTTCCAAAATCACCATATAAGTACTGGTTTTTAATTCCAATTAAATTTCAAAACCAAATATTTTTCTCAATATCAATTATACTCAAAATGGTTTTCAATTTATAGTTATCCCTTTAAAACCTTTGACTATTTATTTCTATATGAAAAAAAAATCCAATTTTTCTTCTTGCAAATTATTTATTTAACAAAAGTTTCAAATTTACTTAAGTCATACTCCTCATATTTTGAACATACAAAACTAAATTTATATTCTTTATCCAATATTTTATACTCTTCGAAACTTCTTAGCTTTAAAATTTTAGACCTTGACTTGGAAGTGTTCGAACCTTCAAAATAATTAGGGAAATCAAATTTTCAATTCAAGAGTTGAAAATCAACAATAAATCAATTATTAAATCCGAAACTCGAGGACTGAATACCGGTCATATTTTAAATTGTTTCAAATATATACTTATATCTTTCTAAAATATCAAATTATACTTCGGAATTTGAAATCAAAAACGGTTTTACAAAATCACTTGCATAGCGAAGCTGTTAAAGTGGCCTCTCCCTCACTCTGATACTCGAAAATCAATGTCGATGATGCATGCACTCATCACCGAAATTATTTTCAAGCGACATAAGTGAGTTCTGGACTTCTATTTTCTTGGAAACTTCTTTGAAATTTCTTTAAAATTATTGGAATTCATTGAACTCATTTGAAACATTTCTTATTTGGAAAAATACCTTTAAGTCGTATTATTTTTTATATATATTTTCCAAAATCTTAAATCCAATTTCAAAATACTGGAATTCAATTCTCGAATTTCAAATTTAACTTTACAGTTATAAATCTTTTTTGATATAAATCTATTTCTATAAATTTTCAAATTTTCAAATCCTTTCAAAACTTTTATATATAGGGTAACATTTTCACTTTTATATATAGAATAAAATCATAGATTCAAAATAAAATTTCGGTATAAGCAATTTCAAAAATACAAACAAAACCCGATTTACAAAGGATGATTCAAGAATGGATTTCAAAACAAAGATAGCGATTTAATTTAGAGGAACTCCAATCAATAGAATCCTGATTCGAAGATAGACTCGATCGAAGATGAGATAATTAAATTACAAAATAGAAGTTGGATATACTTCTATAAATCGCGGGCGACCTTTACCGGTCAACCGTGATTCCAAAATTAGATCGGTGTAGAATTCTGAGGAAATTCGACATTCGATCGCCAGAGATATAGAATTCGGCATAACAAGATATTTCAGCATCGTAAACCGAGGATACAAAAATCTTCGGTGAGTCAATGCCAATTGAAAAGGAGTTTTCACCCCCTTTACAAATCATTCAGTGGAGTTATGGGATACTCCAGAATCAAACGAATATAAATAGGGAGAGACAGAATGAATTTCGGGACCGAGGGACATTCCAAAATTCAAAGGAAATCGAGTCAAAAAGGAAGAGATTCAACTCGAATGAAAGTGAATCTGTAAATAAATTTATCATATATGCTAAGTTTTGCCTAGAGCCAAAGCTCTGATACCAACTGTAACGACCCGCTATTTTCAACCATTCAAATCGACAATAAAACCATACATGTCCGATTTGAATAATTCAAAATACCGAATTGTTAATTTAAATTTGGCAAAACGTAACATATACAATAAATAAATCAATCACAGATCACAGACACAGAGTAATATGATGCAGCGGAATAGATAAAAATAGTAGTTCATGAAGCTACTATATACATTAAAGTTAGAAATAAAATACAACCGAATAGTTCAAATGCAGTGAAGCCTCCAATGCAACAGATGACTTCTCTGAACCAATCAACTGGAAGGGCTGGAATCTGAGTCGATAGTTGGATCTCCAAATGAAACTCTAAACTCTAAAGGTGAATCTCTAATGCTGTATCACTCGGTCTGACCCGAGCGTAAAGCAAAACACAAAACACTCGAGTCAGGATTAACATTCTTATATAAATAAATCCAACTCAAGTGAAATATCAACTGAAATACAAATAACTTAAAGGATGTTGGGATAACCATCCTCTAAGGGTCCATGGAACTATCTACAAGGTAGAAATATACACTATAACACCGAGGTCATTTCAAATTTATATTTCAAAACCAAATATCATTTTCACTTCAAATATCTCTATATTTCCCAAAATATTATATAGATTAAATAATTTATAAAGTGAAGTATATTCAATTCCTTTACTTAGCGAATCCTTCAACATCAACCCGACCTTCCCTTACACATTAAATTCAATCTCAATTTATCACTTTAAAATTCAACTCAATTCCTAAAATAACCATTTCAAAATTTTATGAATCTCAAATTCCGGTTTTGAAATCACAAAATACCCTTTTCATTTCAATATTTCAAAACCTTTAAATATTAAACATTCAAACTAAATTTTATTCAATTTAGTTTTCTAAATACATTCAAAATTTGGTTCGACCTAAATTTTCACTTTAATTCAATTTAGTTTCAAAATAACAAATTCAACTACATTGATTTCAAATACAGATCTGAATCTCAAATTTACCCATTTAAACTTCAATATAGTTTAAAGTTAAATATTTAAATGTTCACTTTAACAGTTCCATATCGATCTCGATTTACCTTGTTATTATTTTAATCTTCAAATACTCTTTCATTAGATTCAATATCATTTAAGTAACCTTATATTACATTTTACTAGAAATTTCCTTTAATTTATTAAACGTGAAATATTCATTTATCACTTAAATCAAAATCCAATGATAAAATCATACCTTTAAATTTCCCATTCAAAAATTTTAAATTGATTTAATTAAATAAATCCTTATTTAAATACCGTCTTAAATAAACCCACATTTATCTCCCAGTCTTAGTTAATTTTAGAAAATCTATTTGGAATAAAATTTTCATAAATATTTAACATAATTTATGTATTAAATCAACTTTTGACTAAATTAAATATTATTAAATCTATATGTATCACTACCCTTTATATATTAAAATTCAAGATTTAACATTTAATAAGACCATATCTCTTTCCAAAACAATGAATTAAATTTCAAAATACTCATATATGGACCAACGGTGTCTGCATATATTTCTTATCTTAGGGTCAAGTGTTACGGAGATTTATCATTTCAATCCGTACACTAAATGTATACAGGTGGATAGCATTTCAACCCGTAATCCCAAATTCAATTAAATGAAAATCGCTTGGGTTTATCATTTCAACCCATAGTGATTTCTATACTAACAGGGAACTTGCAGAGTGATAACAGATATGAAAATAATAATAACAACAGGCATATATCATCAATAAAAATAAAATATAACAACAGGATATGGTGTCATATCCCGCAGGTGAACAATTTCATATAATAGCATATATAACAAAACAACTACAACATTTTTATTTCAATTGTCATTTCAATTGAAATCAAATATAATAAATAGAAGAACGTTAATCGTGAGTGATTGCTCACCTTTCGAGGCTAGAGAGGAGATAGACAACATAACAAGCTATGATTTGAATTGCGAAATGACTGATCCAATTGACGATTTTCAAAGCAAGTCAAAATTGGCACGAATTCGAATGGACAACCAAGCTGATCAAAAGGAATTGATAAAATGAATCAGAACTATCTTGATATAGTTTGAAACAAAATATATGTTATAAATTGCTCAAAAACCAAATTTTTAACCATATATTTAAAATAAGATATATATATATATATATATATATATATATTATTTCAAATTACTAATTTAACTTTAACACCATTAGAACAAAACATATGTTGTATATATATATATATATATAAAATAACTTTCTCTAACCCCAATTTTTACAAACATATATTAAAGAATATTTGACAAAAAAAAATTATTAATTAATAAACTTCGAAACCCAAATTGCACATTTTTGAGATTTATGTACATTTAAAACTTAATGCATATCCAAAGTTATCTCCTTGAAAGTTTACATAAACTAAACCATGTATATTTGAAACCATGTATATAAAAACTGTTCAAAATCATGCAACATACAAAAAATGTATCTATGCGAGTTTTTTTTTTAACAACATAAATGCAGACTGGAATTATAAACATATTATATATATATATATATTAGAACACACGACAACAATATGTATATATATGAAATAAATAAATGAATAAATAAGATTGGTTACTAGCTTTATAATATAATATATATAATACTTATTTATAATATAAACTTACATCTATACACATTATATATTTTAAAACAAATACTTAAATCAATACATATAACCAAAATCGCATACTCTTAAAAATATATAAAAACAAAAACAAAAAAACAAAACAACTTAAAAATTCTTTATTCTGTAACAATAACTGCAAACATAAAACTATAAACAAAACAAACTATGAAATATTAAAACTGTAAACACAAAACTATGAAAGAAAGAAAAACAAAACTCATACTTATTAAAAATCTAAAACTGTATAGGCTTATATAACTAAATAAACTTTATATTATAAAATACTATATATACTTAAACCTGAGCATGTCGATACTATATGTATAAACCTTATTGTAAACAAAGATGTCGACTCAAGTTTTTTTTTTTTTTTTTATTCAGCAACCTATTTATAAATGTTATTCCAAAGGTCGGTTTTAATATATTAATATACACCTAAGTAAAAAATCTTAAACATATATAAAATCTTACTTAAATATCATCAATAACAGCAAATACCACCTTATTTTAATTCCGTATAAAATTTAAAATCAATAAATAACGTTCAACAATTAAATATATACAAATAAATAACAGCCTTTTAAAACTTACAAAAATATAGATATATGTATCTAAAATTTGAATCAATAGTTAAATCCCAAAACGTACTATATCCATAAAATTTGAAAAACCAAGTTTACACATATACGTATTATACATATATTATATTTTGGAACCAATATTGTATCAAAAAAAACACATACATAAAAAAAAAATCCAGGTAAATATAAAATTTACATTTTAAACCCAATACATACAATCAAAATTTTAACTCATAAAATAAAACACATGTATAGTTTCACTGTATTTATATAAATAAGATTTGAAACCAACAAACAAAACCAGAAAATTTGAAATTTTGTAAAGCTTATAAAGGTGAAATAAAAGAACTGAAGAAGAAAAAAAAAATAAGAGAGGAGAAGGAGCCAAGCATAAAATCATGAAAAGCATATAAAGTAAAAAAATAAAAATAAAAGAGAGATGTCATACCTTCAGCACACGCAGGCAAGAAAGTGGAAGAAATTTTGTTGAGAAATGAATTTTGCGTGAGTTATATAGGTTTGATTAGCGAGGTAGCGTGAGAGAGAGAGAGCGGTGGAAAAATGAACAGGCTAGGCTTATAAACAGAGGATTCCTCTTTTTCTATTCTTTTTCTCTTTTTACCAGCATGGGCGAAAACATGAGAGAGGAGAAAAGAAGGTGAGAGGAGCTTGGTGGAGAGAGGATGCTTTGCTGTAGTTAAATTATGGAGGGGGAGAAGGAAAGAAATAAATAAAGGAGAGGAAGATAAGAGGAGAGGAAAGATAATTCACAAGCCAGTAAAAGAAAGAAATCACTAAATATTTTATAACAGAAGAAAAGGCGAACGTTCATGCCCGTGAATCTAGGAAATCAATTAAAGAAAAGAGAAAGCTATAAAGGCAAAAGGAACCGTTGAAAATTTAATAAATGCACGAATAAAATTTCCATATTTCGAAACTGATGGAAAGATTGAATGGACAGGGGAAAATAAAAGTAATAAATGAATGCGTAAATAACGTATAGAATTTTATACGTTTCCAACTTTTGAAATGGCATGGGATGAGCACAGCTGTACACTGATTGAAAAACTATTAATGCAATTTATTATTAGTGGCATGTTATACGTTTTTATATTTATTTATTTCCTAGATCTCAATTCATATCTGATTATACTATGCAGATTTATCTTTATTATTAAACGTTCAAAAAGAATAAAACGTATACAAATTTTCTTGATTTTCGAAACAAAATTAACGGCTAAAAGATGATGAAGGGACAAAATATAAGAAAGGGAAAGAGATGAATGCGTACAATTATTTATAAGAAAAGAGAGAGAAAAGAAAAACCCACAATTAAAAATGAATGAATGAACGCTGAAAGTCAGTCAGGAATATAGAAGGTACAATATGAAATAATGGTAATCACAACTACCTTTTTTAATACAGACCTTAAATCAACCCTTAAAACATATACTTCATATATGTAGTTAAATATAGTATGTACTTCTCTTCTTCTTTGGTTCATATGATATATGAAACCCTTAACTATCATATTTATAGCTGACGACATATGTATAGATATACTAAATATGCACTAAAATAAACTGGAAATGGTGACACAAAAACCCAAAATCAAATATATATATATATTTAACATGACTAGAAATCAAACTTCAGTAAAACTATATACTAGTATCAAGACTAACATATATATATATAGCTATTATAACACATATAAATTAAATAAAACTTGGTATAAATACGCTTTACTATATATACACTTCAAATAGACCATCATACATATACAGTGGTTTTCCAAAATAACTATATATGGAACGTACTCAACATACTTAAAATTTACATACCTTGCTGAAAAGCAAAAGGAGACCGTAAATTTATTACCCACGCTATTGATATTTATACCCAATAGAAATGAACTATGCTACCAAATTTACATCAAACTTAACTTATATTATAGTATAAATAATAGTTTATAAAGTTTTTGTACTAGATCTTATAGGTATAACCACAACCAAACTTTAAAATATATGTACACAGCTCGTACTACAAATCATTAATATACATAACATATTTTGTTTTTTCAAAATTTTATTATTAATAATTTCTCAAAATCCAATTCAATACGTTAAATACCAATTAAAAATCGCTAAAATTTTATGGGTCGTTACAATGATCATTGATGACAAAGATCTTCATGATGTAGGATCACTTGCCATTAGTTTCTGGAGGTGAAACTTACCATATCTAAGGTGGCAGTAGTGCTCTATTATGGAAATCTTCGATTTGCAAGAATATGATTTGAAGTTAAGAATGAATTTTTGGATTAAGATTTAATGAATGATTTGGAAATATTTTCCCTAAGTTAAAAGTTATAACTTGAATATAAGAAAACTTTGATTAAGATTAAAAGAATGATTTGAAACGGTTTTCCTAAGTAAAAAAGAAAATGATTTGGAATTATTTCAAGATTTAAGAAAGGTTTAAATAAACCAAATGATTTGATAAATGAGGCTTAATAATTCCATATACCTTTCAATAGAAAATGAAATAACTTGAAAAAAAAATCTAAGAAAGATATTTGATTTAAATATAAGATGAAGTGATTGATTAATGATTGATATCTACATATGAACTAAACATCTTTTTATCGATAATTGGCTTTATAGGAATTGGAGTCGGATTTGGGTGATTCCTATCCGAAAACCACTTCAAATCAATGCATACATTTGAAAGTGAAGATATTTTGAATATGATGATTATTAAAGACCGAGGATCTCCATAGCGTGGGGACTGCATGTTGACATGCTCTGGCTTGCTCCCATTATGGAGTTATAGATAGTAGTGGTCTCCTCATTATGGGGATTTTTCGAATTGCAAGGACTACTCGCTACTAGTGGAAGTAGGAGAGTGCCTTCAGTTTCGTTCAATCCTAGAATTAACTTGTATGGACGAATGTCTAACATTGCATTTCTGCAGTGTTTGACTTTTACAAATGTACATCTTCTTGGTGACGGAGAAGACAACTTCTCTTAGCTTAACACCCTTCTCTGAGACATACTAGCTCAGAGGTTGCATGCTTATGGGAGTCAAATCGTGATCCAAGGAATCGTAGTGTGGCATTCAAAGTGGAACCTGTTATGATCAAAGCGTGGCTTTAAAGAAATTGATTGTATCCTCGCGAGCCTCACACCCCGATTATGATGGGATTCTATGTGGTCAGATGTATGCTCGCACTTCGTATAGTAGTGATTTTGGTTACCGGATGTTCTGAGCCCTAGGTACCAGATACGTCTGGGCCTCATGGCATGGACACGCGAAGTCCGAGTCCTTTGATGTTATTTGTAGATTGTATTCCCTTTTATCCATTGGTGTTGTTGTGTAACGGCGTCTAAGTCAAGCCGTGGATATGGATTGATCTTTCTACTAGTTTCATATCATGTTGGAAATCCAATCCCGATACGAGATTTACGGTTTCGATTGTATGCCCAAAATAGCCGTAATGACTTACAAACATTTCAACTACCCCTTTTCGTATCATATAATTCGGTCGGTATATTCCGTTGACCCAGTCTGGATATATTCCCTTAGACTCATCCCGGGTATTGATACCTTATTTGAATAAGTTTATTTGAAAAGTTTCTTTAAAATAATGCAATTAAATATAATATCAAGTGTATTTTGGTATAAAGTATTTTGGTTATCATAAGGTAAAAACTCATCCATGTTTATATATGAGCATGGTCTTATGAGATACCATTCTTTTCAAAGGTTTTGATATCATCATCATGATCTATGCATTTAAATTTCGAGTATCTAACACTGGTTTATCAAGCTTGATCCAAGTATTTTTAATACTCGGGTCAGATCTGAGTAGTTTCAGGTTTAGAAGAAGATGGTTGGAGTTTCCAAAGAAGAGCTGGAGATCTTCATTATTGTATGGACGTATTCTATTATCCGCTACATCTATTGCATTTTTTTTGTTGTTTTCTGCATTTGTAAGGATAGGGGTTTATAACTGTCCAGGCTGAATCTTGGTTGGACTCTGATATTGTATTCTAAAATTTGCTGCTATAAAGATTATTATTGAAATAATATATGTGATTCCATTTGTGTGAGATTCTGTTCTATGTTACCCTTCATGTTCTATCTTTTCGTGCAATTTGAGTTGGACGTGTGTGGTTTATTTTCGATTCAAAGGGTACAGAAAAATGGGCCGTGACATTATGATTCAAGCAACTTCTAGGTATTTATGTGGTTGGGGGAAGATTAACCAAATTCAGTTTTATATTTTTCATTAATCAAATTAAAATAATTTGGGTTTTTAATTTTAATTGTAGGTGAACAGTAGTAGCGAGTTTAACTGCATGGTAGTAGTGAGTTTAATTGCATGGAAATAGGGAGTTTGGTTGACTTATTTAACTGTAACTAAATCAAAATAATTACAACTCAATATTTCTAGAATCGGTAACTACAACAGTAAGATTGTTGTATTAAATGTTTATGGGTTTTCTTTTTGTAACAAGTTATATTCGTGAATCACAAATCAGATCGAGAAATTGCCTTTGACATCATAGATTGATAAATCACATCTAAATGGACAAAAAAATAAGGAGTAACGATGCCAATGGTTGTATGGATTTAGTATTTTCGTTGATAACAAAATTTATTTCATGAATTACAAATCATAATGAAACAATTATGTTCGACATTCACAAATCAAATCAGTGCAAAATGTAATGAGCGAGGATGTAAAAACTTAAGGCAAATCAAAACATGGAAACATTTTAATTAAAATATATATAGTAAATCAACGTATATCGTGGAGGAAAAACGATGTTGATAATACACCTGACCTATCTCTAGCAGTTCACGGGATCACCTCTCATCAATACTATCTGTGGTGACGCCGCCAATATTGATTCACAAGCAAGAGAATATGATTGTTAGGGAGGATTTTTAGCTTGTATGAATTAGAGTTTTGAGCAATTTGATTGAGGAAGGCGGACGAATTTGGGGAGGAACATGGTTAGGTTTTACGAAGCGAGAATGGATGGGGGAGGAATGTAAGCGGGCCTAATTGGACATGCAAGAGCATTTCAAGAAGTTCAAAACGATGCGGTTGAAGTTAATGGGTTGAATTTTCATTATTACCAGTAAAGATAAGATTCAATCCAGATTATTTATTTTATTTAGATTAATAATAGTATAACCTCTTTAAACTTTAAAAAACAACTGTCAAAATCAATGAGATTTAAATTCTCAAATTCTTAGTTTAAATCCACTTTTATTTATAAAATTTATAAATATACTTATTTAGTTTCATTTCTTATATATAAGATTATTTCATAATTTTAAATCATATTAATTACAATTCCAAACTTTATAATTCATTTGCTTGTATATTTTATTCTTTTACAATCGTTATTTTCATTTAGATTATTCAAACAACTTTTATTAACTTATACCATTTACATTTTCAAACAACCAAACTATCAATTTTATATACACTATAATAATTTTTGAAAAATGATTTACTTTATATATAAAATATAATCAAGGTAAAATTATTTAATTTACCCAATTTAAAAACAGTACTATGTTGACTTGCCTCGTTTAAGTGTTTAGAAATTCCTATCGATAACATGGCGTCCCGTACACCGACCAGAATTCATAAACAACTCAACGGATAAGTAAGCACAATTTAAAACATTTTTATATCACTAACAAATAAGCGCTCACATATATAATACACTCAAACTCAATCTACGGTGCTACTAACCCTATCTATACTGAGTACACATCAAAGCCTGGGAATATACTAAAACTGAGCTCTGATACCACGTGTGATGACCCGTAAACCCGTACCCATTGAATCGACAATAAACCACACACATTCGACCTGAAAAGCATAGAATGACGGAAAGTCATAAGAAATAAAAGAAGAGAGAAGAAGAGAAGATAAGAAGGAGAGAAGAGAAAACTAAACGGAATGATAATAATACGGAATCTCACATTACAGTAGAATAACATATACTATAGATGAATTATCTTTACAAAAGGAAAACTGTAATATCATATACATGCATCAATCAGAGCTCAACAATAAATCGCTAATCGTCAGCCTTTATATTTATAATAACCTATCCTTATGACTGCTGATAATTTAAACAACAAAGCAGCAGAAAATAAACAGATACATGTATATGACATGAAGATCTCCGCTCGCCTGCTGAAGCTCCAAAAGCCCCAAATTTGAACCTGTAAATATACTCGGTCTGACCCGAGCATTGAAAGGGAAAAAATGCCCGGATCAATTTGGTAAACCACCATAAGAAAACATACTCAACTAAATTTATTAAATTACCAAAACTTTGCTTTTCAAAACAAAAGTATCTCGTAAGACACGCTCACACATAAACACAGACATGTTTTTAACATACGATAACCAAGACCTTTGTTATCAAATCCTGTTATATTATAATAGTGTCTATTATACAAATAATATTTAAAATAGTCAAAAAAATTACCGTTATTAAATTCCAGCAAACTATGCTTTACAAACAAAATGGTAGGCACATAGTGGTGTTTGGATTTTCATACAAATGACCGGGTGAAGGGACTACCTTCCGGTGGATACACCACTAGATGGATGTCCCGAGGCATAGAACATCTACCCTCTACATACACAAGACCGACCTATCTCTATGACTAGATAGTACCGAATATGTCATCCACCGGTTGTTACTGACCTTCATCCGAGGGCTTACATAGCATATATCCAAAATAATTTACATCCAGAATGTCATAGCAGGAAGAAATACATATCTAGAAGGGGATGATCATATCCTAATTGGGAATGACCCACTTAGCCCTGCTGCATCTATCCCTATTTCGGTCATTTCCGGTTAATGAGGCTTGAGGTAACGATTACCTTTCACCTATCATATCACATCATCTTTGAATTCCATATTGCCATTTTTCCATTGACTGCAAATTGCCTTCCATAAAAATTCAACCCTTGAGCTCGTATGTCTCAAGGAGGATGTTAAGCTAAGAGAAGTTGTCTTCTCCACCACCAATAGATGTAAGTTTGTAGAAACCAATGTACATAATCGTAGAAATACAATGTCCAACACTCATCCATACAAGTTGTCCTAGAACAGGACAAACTAAAGGTACTTTCCTACCACATCCTATCAGATTAGTAATGACAGTCCTTGCAATGGATATTTCATAACGAAGAGACTACTAATACTAGATGTATATTAGGATTTTAACCCCAAACGATCAATAAGCAGTCCTTCACTATGAAAATCCTAAATATCAAAACAATCGACCAACCTGCACAATCATCGCAAATATGTTGGTCCAAAGTGGTTTTTAGACATATCTGATCCTGATCTCTTCGTACCAACAATGCAAAAGTGCTTCTCAACCTTGCACAAAAACTATGTCTCATAGGATTATCACATCTCTAACTTTCAACTTGTTATCCTTTGGTCAAGAAGGAAGCTCGATAGATTGGAGTAATCACTACACACTACACGAATCAACATTCTGAACACAAATGATAATCAAGCAAACGTAGTCAGTTACGTACTAAGTGCACGACTAATTAGTTTCTACATGAAGTCAAGAAACTAAAATGGCCAACTTTGATAGTCAGTTATTTAACTATCAAAGCAACAAACAAAATCTAACACATAAGTAGTCATTAGGCCTGATTTTGTTAATTTATAAATCAAATCACTTTCCAATTCACTTCAAAATATCTTTAAAAGATAATATTCAAAACTATTTCACTTACTTCAATATTTGAAAAACATTTCCATATATTTATTTTAATAATAAGTGAATTCAAAATTTAGTTTATTTTCAAACCATTCAAACTCCATTTTAAAATATCACTTTCCAAAATATTTATTTAATTGAAAGGATTATTTACTGTCCAAAATCGTGAACATAATTCTCTTACCAAATTTATTACTTTTACACATTTAATTTAAAGGATTATTCACTGTTCAAAATCGTGAATATAATTCCTTTGTAAACTTCCATATTTAATTTATCAAAATAATTCGATTTTACCTTTATAAAACCATGTTTAAACATCTCATTTATATTTTATAAAAACTTTCATATATAGAACTCTTTTATTTACAAATTCCATTTATATCTCATTTATATGTCAAAATCCAATTATAAGTTAATTTACTTATAAATAACTTATTTACAAATTCATTCTTTTTTATAACTTCCTTAATTCATAAATCTTATTTACTTAAAAGATTCATTTATAACTTCATTTTAACCCTTACAAAAATCATTTATAATTCTATTACTTTTATTTACAAAAATTCAATTTTATATATCTTATGCATAAACCATTCATAATAAATCCAAAATTCTCAATTTAAATTATTTTACAAAATAGTTAACTTCGTATTTCAAAAATCATATTTAGGTATTTCACAAAACCATAATTTAATAACATAAAAATTACGACTTATTATTTATTTAAAATAAATCCATTCCTTAAAATAATTCAAAAATTAATGAATCATATATATTTTCAATCTCTTTGAAATGCTTTTTAATTTGAAATCGTCACTTTAATATTTTAAATTACCAAAAACATGGTCAAATGCTGCAACAGCACTAAATAAGGGAATTCACATCAATCATGGCATCCAAACATCATATATCACATGATAACAGCATATATAACAACATATGTAAATAAAATCAACGTTAGTGAGAAATCCAGTTGGATCCCTCCCACCTGTCACTTGCAACAAATATACATGTGAAAAAATATGTAGAATGTCTGCTTCGAGGCAGACGTGCATTCAAAGGGTCATCCGCGCATACACTAGAACATGTAGGGTCCTATCTGCTAAAATATGTAGGAATATATATATCCAAACCAACTAATATATATAATATATCATATATTATCTAAGCAATCATCAAACAACATAAAATAAATTATTTCCCACTTATATAAAAATACAAGCGAGTCAGAAAGAGTGAGTTGTACTCACTTTGCTTCAAATAATCGTTACATCGACAAGCACCATTGTCCCAGTAGTGAAGTGATTTGGCTTTGGTGCAAGAGGTCACAAGTTCGAAACTTGCCTAGCATGATTCGAACGATTATCGATATGTGATATGTTGTCACAATGATTTGTTGTATATAAAGTACCATTTCAAAAAAAAATCGTTACATCATTTTATTTTGAACAAAACTAAACGAGCGTTTAATTTTACCAAAATTCCTAACAGCACCAAATCAATCCAATCAAGCTCTAAAATATAATGCTCGTCAATACGAACCCAATGCAACTTGTTTCACCAAATTTCGACCTCGTATGAAGAAGTTATTGCAATCATAAGATTACACGATTTTATTATATAATCAGTTTACTTTTTATTTTTATTTTTTTTTAAACTTCTTAATCAGGGCCACACATTTTTGGATCTGCAAATTATGCCCGTTCATCACTTTCATCCCCATACGTTCAAAACTCCCAGGCTCGACTTCTTTTCTTGAAAACCCATATGCACGCACTAAATTTTGATGGTCGTGCCCTCCTCAGTCGTCGAGACGTTAGTCAAAGGCCATCACTGTGTAGCCCTAGCTGGGCTCTACCATCGACGATGACCACAAATGCTCGGCCCCACATCCTCCTTAATTTTCTTGCTTGAACACGCTGTCTTTGAGCGAAAATTATCGCCAATCCATAGCTTTAAAAACAATCACAGCCGTTGGATTCGTGGTACTCGACGAGCTCTACAAGTTTGTAGTTGGAGGATTTCGATAATAGCTGATGGATGTAGAGATAATTGGGGGAGAGGTTTCGAACATTCTTGGTCAGTGAAAATAGGGGTGGAGGCTAGACCTAGTTCTTTAGGGTTTGGCAAAAGTGAACGTCCCCATAGGCAACGTTTAAAAACACTATTCACGCGAAATATTTCCGAACTCCAAACGCAGCGTGCCCCTTGGCATTTATAATGTTTTACCCCTATTTCGAACGCAATGGAATATATATTGGGAGCCAATTCCATCATAATTGGAAGATAGGTTTTTGCTTCGATTTATTTTAATTTAAAATTACTTAAATAAATTTCTACGCGTTTCAGCTTTGCACGACCAAACCATAACTCCGATTGACATGAAATTTGAAATCTTATAACAATATAACATTATGGGTCCAATGAAGCTAGTTTCATCAGAATCTGAGATGGTTTCAAAATGGCTATTTTTTACACGTTAATTAAATAATTAAATTTCCAATTACTATAAATTAACTTTTAATTCAATTTTAAAAGTTTGCTTTCTTTATTCTAATCTAAATAAAATTTAAAACAACATTATAAATCATTTTCATTCATATTAAATTCAAAATCCAATTATTTCTACAATTTCAAATAATAAATTAAAATTTTAATTATCCAAATAAATACTTATATTTGAAATATAAGTTATTCAACTTATAAAATTAATTTATGAACATTTAAAATCAATTAAATATTCTAATTTCGAATGACTAAATTTTTGGGTTATTACATAGACTTCATAGGCCCATTAAAAGATCCAATACGGTTTAATTTTGAAATTCACCCTTAACTTCTGCTGCGGGCTAGTCCAGTTCCAATAGTTTGTGTTGAATATGCGCTTTGCGCTTATATGATTTTTGTTTGATGATAATAAACATATATACATTCGTTTAAATGTATTTGTTAATATACTATTCTATTTTTCACAGTTTAAATAAATATTTGTTGAATAAAATAAATTACACAGAATTTGAATTCAAACAGATATTTTATTCAAATAAATATTTATTACATTTTTGAATAGTACAATTTCAAGCTCTCACTATAACTATACAACTTTGATTACATCACATTTTTCATATTTACAATTCACCTCACTACATATCACTCACACTCGTATCTATCTTCAACTGCATTCCAGTTTGAATCCAGCACCTGAGATATCTGCAAAAATATAAACTAACGCGGTAAAATTGAAAAAGAAATATTTTTGCAATTCAAAAATAAAAGATAATTTTTGAAAATATGATTTGCCTCAGTTATTTGGGTTGTTCATCATCATTTAAATTTGAATTCATCATACACAAACAACTTGTGACATACACAGTGTATCACTGTATATGTCACAAGGCCGTGCATACCAATATACACTTGATTGATTTACAGGGACAGGTGAGCACAGGTCAAACCCAAATAAAAAGCCGGGTTCAACTCACGCGCAATAACATAAAAGTCACAACTCTCAGCACAAGGTCAAACCCGAGTTTTAAAACTGGATTCAACTCAGGTGCAACTCAAATGCACACATGAATGCTATGATCAAAGTATGCATGTATATGTATCGACCAGGCAGCGACATGCTTGAAGACCACAGCAAAACCAACAGTGGCAGTTAAAGCAACATCAAGTTGAAACAGTTTCATGTAACAGATAATGCATAGGATACATGATTAGTACACAAACAACAAGCTGCGGTAAAGCATGAACATGTGTGGACAATGAAAACCAAAGCCATCAGGTCATAACGGAGCAACTTGAGCTCAAGAATGATCAAGTGCAGACAAATGAAACAATATGCAAATGCATCAATAAACCAACTGCAAGCTCAAACCGAAACACAAGTGCACAACCAAATCATTACTTCAATGAAATGCAAACTGCCTCAAAAATGAATACAACATGAAGCTCTGCTACTCAAGGCAACTAGGAATGAACAGTTTCACAAATGCAAAGATCAGAAAAGTGAGCAATGCACTAAGCAAATGAAGCAACATACATATATATATACACATACATGAATACAAATGGTCAAGTGGCAAGGTCAAGTACAGGTCGAAGCAAAAACATCACAGCATTACCATCTAACAGCAAAAAAAAAATACCACAAGCCTCGGCAATATGCACATAAACAAGATACAACTGAAACAAGCCAGGATGCATCAGCCTCAACATCAGGTTCAAAATAAAACAATGGCTAGAACAAGACTCGACTAAATACAATGCCACAATGAAACAACTCCACTGACTCAAGTGAACTCGACCAAATAGCCAACATGATCAAAGAATGAATATGAGACCAAACTGCAGCAAGACCACATGCATGTAGACATCAAGCAAATAGAGGCAAAGGCATAATGCATCATGAACATGTAACTGACCAGAGAATATCAACTACTCAAATGAATTCAATGATATTATGGAGTGTATACAACATGATGAAGCAGTGCAGTGAAGAATCTCAAGTCAAGGCCACAGAGGTACAAGAAAATTCACGAAACCAAAATTCACGATGAAAATATACACTCATATGAACAAGTCAAACATCAAAACCGTGGGACGCAAGAAATGAAATTATACGCATATGAAAAAGTCAGAATCAATCTCAATCATTCAAGCATCATCAAGTGGCCGAAGTGATTCAATGACAAATTCAAACACGAATATACGAACGAAAACTCAGGGGATCGAACCCTATAAAAACCAAACTATCATCATCGGCAATAAATCATCGAGTTCAAGCATCAACCAGCAAAGCAAAAGGAGAAAAGAACATACCAGAAAAGCAGAACGAACTCGATCCAAATTGAAGAGCCGTAAGCAAATCAAAAGCATCGAAGCCTACTATCGAACGAGATCGAGCGGCGCTTCAATTTTGCACAACCCTAGTTTGAATCGCAAGGAGCAAAAGCAATTTGCAGAAGCCCTAATTCGCAAAGAGGAACGAAAGAGGATCGGCCATATTTTCACAAGCAACAGGAAAGAGGAATGAGCTAAAGAGTCAAAAGAAAAGGAATAAAAATATCCTTTTGTATTTTGGGTCGGTCACATTTACTTAAGGGTTTTTAATTTTGTTTTAGGGTTGTTTAAGTACTATTTGTTTTTTAATTGTTGTTTTTATTTTTATCAGATATTTGTAAATCACCACCTAGCGTTTAGGTCGTGTCAGATTGTCTAGTTAGAATTAGTTCAGTGAGCAGGGTGTGCGAGTTTACAAAGCTGTATAGGCGGGAGCAGAGTTTGCGAGTAAGCGAAGCTCTATAGGCGGGAAGCAAAGTTTGCGAGTAAGCGAAACTCTATAGGCGGAGCAGGGTGTGAGAGTCTAGTAGAGTGTTTATGAGCGGGAGCAAATGTTTGCGAGCAGGGTGTGCGAGTCTAGTAGAGTGTTTTTGAGCGGGAGCAAATGTCTGCGAGTCTAGTAGAGTGTTTGTAAGCGTGATACTGTTTAATTCTAATAAAAATCTGTGAATGCAGCAGTAGGCAGGGGTTGCCGAAGCTGGGTAAATTTTGTGTGTGATTTACTTTACAGCATATTTATTTCTTCAGTTTGTTTCTGTGTTTATATCGAGAAAATTTGCGATAACCCTATTCACCCCCCCTCTAGGGTTAATCTAAATCCTACAAGTGGTATCAGAGCCCGGTATATTTTTTTCTTTTAACTCTAGAGTCATGAATCCACCAGATAATATTTTTGAGGGTCATTTCAATATTATTCCTTCTATTTTTGATGGAACAGATTTTTTGAACTGGAAATTGAAAATGGAATTTTATTTAAAATCTGTTAATATTAAATGTTGGGATATTATTGAGAATGGGTGTGATAAAACCGATAAGGAAAGTATCTCGATTAATGCTCTTACTATGCATATATTATATTCTCATATTAATCGTGATAATTTTAATTTTGTTTCTCTTAGTGAAAATGCACAGAAAATCTGGAATACTCTCGATGCAATATATGGTGCAAAAGTCAATAGCAATGAGAAGTCCTCCACAACCGACTCAGTTAAAGAAATATGCTTAACAGGATTGGTAAATAGCAGTTGTGATGAGGATGATGATGATGGAGCAGCCGAGCTGGCATTACGAACGAAGAATTCAAAAAGGAAATTTGCAGCCACGTGGAATAAAAGCGATAGCAGTGAAAGTGAGAAAGCAGATATGTGCATTCATGGGAATATAACCGATAGCGACGACGATGAGCCAAGCAAGGTATCAAAACTTACTCACTCTGAATTACTTATTTATTTCCACGAAGTGAATGGCTGTTTTGAACAAATTAGGGAAAAATACGCTAAACTTGAATCACAAAAAGACACTTTGATAGAATTAAATGAACAACTTGACCAATTAGTTAAAACCTATCAAAGTAGGATCCCTAAGTGTGATAAGTGTCCAATATTTGAAGAAGAAATTAAAAAATCAGAAATTAAAATGAAATCACTTGAAAATGAAATTCTGATTTTAAAAATTGAAAATACTAGAAGAGAAAATTCTATTAAAAGGTGCACTCAATTGTTGAAAGAAAATGAATCTTTAAAAACAAAAGTCCAACAATTGTCAACGACTTTAGAAAAATTTTCCAAAAGTGAAAAATCGTTGAATATGTTAATAGGAAAACAAACTGTCAATATTGATAGACAAGGACTTGGATATACTCATTCTGAATATGTTAGAAATGAGATTAATCAAGAAAATTCAATGTGCACAATTTGTAAAAGATTTGGACACAATCAAAATAATTGTTGGTATAGACCCAAACATGTGAAAACTATACCGATTTGGGTTCCAAAAGGCACAAATATAAAATCTTTGAAAGTCAAACAAATTTGGGTGCCAAAAGGAACATATATAAATAGTTTTGGGTCTCCACAAACATATTTTTCATATTCTGCCACTAACAATCATGGACCTATAAAAACAAATAGGTCACATAAGTCTTTTATTGTGTAGGTGTGGTGGCAGGCTAAGGAACAACAACGGTGTTCTCTGGATTTCGGCTGTTCCAGAAACACAACGGGCAACAAAGCAAAGTTCCTTAGCCTAGTATAAAGGTGACAGAATCACAATGGACAACAACGAAAAATTATCGTAAAGGTAAAACAGGTAAAATTGTTTTGAACGATATATTAAATGTGATAATCTGCACCGTATTCTGAATGAAATCAGCCAAAGATTGTGATGTTGAAAAGAGTTGATTTTTTTATTCTGATTTATTCTTAATTGATATGATTTCTTTTGACTTGTTCTTACTTTGATTTGTGCTTAAAAATAGACCAACCATCCTTTCATCATTGAACTTAATCTGTTTGGTCAAATTATGACATTGATTTGTGCTTAAATGATGACCAATCAGATTTTCAAATTTGAACTAATCCGTATAAATTTGTTCGGTCAAATGATGGTTACTCATGCTACACGTAGATATATTGGTTTTGACATTTTGGTAACTGCTTGTAAATTTGCGCGATTTCAAATTTCATGTGAAAGCTGTTAAAAAGGATTTTAAGAAATTGTTGAAACTTCAAGAATTTTTTTTTGAAATAATTATGATGTTGATTGATTGCTGATTACTCATGAATATAACCGTTAATCCTACGGTTTCTGAAATTAACACTATAATGTTTGTTTGAGTGTTAACATGGCTTCATTTCAAATTTCATTCTGAGATAGCTTGTTAAAATTTCACAATCTGTTTTTTGACATCCAACGAGTGAATATTGAGTGAAATTTAAATTCAGATGCAGATTACACTGGTAATATAGTTGATAGAAAAATTATTAGTGTAACGTGATTAATTTTTGAAACATTCATTGGCTGCATCATTTTTTCAAAGAAAAATCTCTGCATATATTTCACTTGAAATAATTTTCAAAAAGCAGAAATTTTTTTTTAAAAAAAAAATTTCCTTGAGAAAATCATGTTTGACCATATTTTCAGATTAGACATTCTTATTTGATTTTAAATGACTATTTTAACTAATCTAACTCCCTTTGAATATCGAAAAGATGAATAGTGATTGAAAAAGTGATGAGTGTTGATATTTATCATACATTATAACTCGAGAAAGTATAATTAGAAAATTTCTTTAGAATTTCATAACAAGAGTTATAAAAACTTTTTGTTGGGTAAAAATTCCATGACCATTTCTATTTCTATCATCTTTCTATCGACCATCACTCATCAAAATCATATATGGTACGTAAATTTGTGGTAGTTTACAAAGGAAATCTTTCGTTCTTCAATATCTTTAAATTTGTGAAGGAAATTATTTGAGCTTCAATTTATTATATTCTTCAATAAAAATAAATATCCAAAGTATTCACTCTCATTTAAAAGTCCTCACAGTTATGCATGGGTGAATTACTTGGATTTTTGATTATGTGCTTCCATGCTCATTTAAAAGTCCTTACGGTTATGCATGTATGGAACGCATATCAAAATTAATTGATTAAATAGACAAGTTGATTCTAATCCCATTTAAAAGTCCTCACGGTCATGCGTGGTTAGAAGATACTTGAATTTTTAAATAAAAATTGTGAATACTACTAATCTCATTTAAAAGTCCTAACGGTTATGCATGGTTAGTAGATATTCAAATTTCCTGAAATAAATATACCACAAATAGACAGAACTGTATGATTTTTATGATTTTATCCCCATCACTTCTGAAAGTGGAATATGCGCTTAACAAGGGTAATTATGATTTTTGTTTGAGTTTTATTGAAATTTGATATTTATATTCAATTGAGTTAAATGTTTGATTCATGTTTGTCACTTCATCCCTATTTTATAACACTATTATTCTTTTGCTGATAACAAAAGGAGGAGAGAAAAGTTAAGATTTTGTCAAATAGAATCAAGCAAAGGTCAAATAATTTTCCATTTGCATATAGGCTTATTTACATATTTTTATTTGTATGCATATATGTAGGGGGAGTATTGTGTAGAGAGGAGCATTTAAATAGGGGGAGCAAATTGAACGATCAAATACATTTAATACATTCAAAATCTTAAATATATGTTTGTTATCATCAAAAGGGGAAGATTGTTGAATATGCGCTTTGCGCTTATATGATTTTTATTTGATGATAATAAACATATATACATTCGTTTAAATGTATTTGTTAATATACTATTCTATTTTTCACAGTTTAAATAAATATTTGTTGAATAAAATAAATTACACAGAATTTGAATTCAAACAGATATTTTATTCAAATAAATATTTATTACATTTTTGAATAGTACAATTTCAAGCTCTCACTATAACTATACAACTTTGATTACATCACATTTTTCATATTTACAATTCACCTCACTACATATCACTCACACTCGTATCTATCTTCAACTGCATTCCAGTTTGAATCCAGCACCTGAGATATCTGCAAAAATATAAACTAACGCGGTAAAATTGAAAAAGAAATATTTTTGCAATTCAAAAATAAAAGATAATTTTTGAAAATATGATTTGCCTCAGTTATTTGGGTTGTTCATCATCATTTAAATTTGAATTCATCATACACAAACAACTTGTGACATACACAGTGTATCACTGTATATGTCACAAGGCCGTGCAGACCAATATACACTTGATTGATTTACAGGGACAGGTGAGCACAGGTCAAACCCAAATAAAAAGCCGGGTTCAACTCACGCGCAATAACATAAAAGTCACAACTCTCAGCACAAGGTCAAACCCGAGTTTTAAAACTGGATTCAACTCAGGTGCAACTCAAATGCACACATGAGTGCTATGATCAAAGTATGCATGTATATGTATCGACCAGGCAGCGACATGCTTGAAGACCACAGCAAAACCAACAGTGGCAGTTAAAGGAACATCAAGTTGAAACAGTTTCATGTAACAGATAATGCACAGGATGCATGATTAGTACACAAACAACAAGCTGCGGCAAAGCATGAACATGTGTGGACAATGAAAACCAAAGCCATCAGGTCATAATGGAGCAACTTGAGCTCAAGAATGATCAAGTGCAGACAAATGAAACAACATGCAAATGCATCAATAAACCAACTGCAAGCTCAAACCGAAACACAAGTGCACAACCAAATCATTACTTCAATGAAATGCGAACTGCCTCAAAAATGAATACAACATGAAGCTCTGCTACTCAAGGCAACTAGGAATGAACAGTTTCACAAATGCAAAGATCAGAAAAGTGAGCAATGCACTAAGCAAATGAAGCAACATACATATATATATACACATACATGAATACAAATGGTCAAGTGGCAAGGTCAAGTACAGGTCGAAGCAAAAACATCACAGCATTACCATCTAACAGCAAAAAAATAAAATACCACAAGCCTCAGCAATATGCACATAAACAAGATACAACTGAAACAAGCCAGGATGCATCAGCCTCAACATCAGGTTCAAAACAAAACAATGGCTAGAACAAGACTCGACTAAATACAATGCCACAATGAAACAACTCCACTGACTCAAGTGAACTCGACCAAATAGCCAACATGATCAAAGAATGAATATGAGACCAAACTGCAGCAAGACCACATGCATGTAGACATCAAGCAAATAGAGGCAAAGGCATAATGCATCATGAACATGTAACTGACCAGAGAATATCAACTACTCAAATGATTTCAACGATATTATGGAGTGTATACAACATGATGAAGCAGTGCAGTGAAGAATCTCAAGTCAAGGCCGCAGAGGTACAAGAAAATTCACGAAACCAAAATTCACGATGAAAATATACACTCATATGAACAAGTCAAACATCAAAACCGTGGGACGCAAGAAATGAAATTATACGCATATGAAAAAGTCAGAATCAATCTCAATCATTCAAGCATTATCAAGTGGCCGAAGTGATTCAATGACAAATTCAAACACGAATATACGAACGAAAACTCAGGGGGTCGAACCCTATAAAAACCAAACTATCATCATCGGCAATAAATCATCGAGTTCAAGCATCAACCAGCAAAGCAAAAGGAGAAAAGAACATACCCAAAAAGCAGAACGAACTCGATCCAAATTGAAGAGCCGTAAGCAAATCAAAAGCATCGAAGCCTACTATCGAACGAGATCGAGCGGCGCTTCAATTTTGCACAACCCTAGTTTGAATCGCAAGGAGCAAAAGCAATTTGCAAAAGCCCTAATTCGCAAAGAGAAACGAAAGAGGATCGGCCATATTTTCACAAGCAACAGGAAAGAGGAACGAGCTAAAGAGTCAAAAGAAAAGGAATAAAAATATCCTTTTGTATTTTGGGCCGGTCACATTTACTTAAGGGTTTTTAATTTTGGTTTAGGGTTGTTTAAGTACTATTTGTTTTTTAATTGTTGTTTTTATTTTTATCAGATATTTGTAAATCACCACCTAGCGTTTAGGTCGTGTCAGATTGTCTAGTTAGAATTAGTTCAGTGAGCAGGGTGTGCGAGTTTACAAAGTTGTATAGGCGGGAGCAGAGTTTGCGAGTAAGCGAAGCTCTATAGGCGGGAAGCAAAGTTTGCGAGTAAGTGAAACTCTATAGGAGGAGCAGGGTGTGCGAGTCTAGTAGAGTGTTTGTGAGCGGGAGCAAATGTTTGCGAGCAGGGTGTGCGAGTCTAGTAGAGTGTTTGTGAGCGGGAGCAAATGTCTGCGAGTCTAGTAGAGTGTTTGTAAGCGTGATACTGTTTAATTCTAATAGAAATCTGTGAATGCAGCAGTAGGCAGGGGTTGCCGAAGCTGGGTAAATTTTGTGTGTGATTTACTTTACAGCATATTTATTTTTGCAGTTTGTTTCTGTGTTTATATCGAGAAAATTTGCGATAACCCTATTCACCCCCCCCCCCCCTCTAGGGTTAATCTAGATCCTACAGTTTGCACCACCTATTTCTATCACTTAAATAAATAAGGAATTCCTTTCTCCCTTCAGATAGTTGCATATGAGGGTTGAATTGAACATGGACAACTTAATTTGTGGGGATCTGTTCTTCAAAATAGAAAAGATATTCTAATGCATTAATATGGAATAAGTTATGGGTATTCCATGTATGTACAAATCTATTTTATTTGACTGTGGGTAGTAGCAGTTCTTATTGGAATTATAGATTTGTATGAGATTGACATTTTAAAATATCTTGTAGGTGAATTATTATCGAAATATATAATGTAATAATTAGATCCTAAAGTATGCATGTGAATAAAAGTGTATATATATAATAACATATTAATTAAGCGTATTGAACATGATAATTAATATTATTAGAATAGTTAAGTAATATTAATATGCAGAAGGAAGTAGAAAAAATTCGTGAACTTAGGCCTACAGTTGACTTTATAAATATGTTATGATTATGTTATGATTATTCGTATAGGGTGATATATATATATATATTGGATATACTTTTGGGTTATGACTAAGTTATAGGGATGTGAGTTTAGTCCAAAGTTACATGGATGTTTGCCCAGTTAAATCTGGCTACTAGCGATGGGGCTTTGCGGACTAATATAGGACATCACCTGTAATAAATAACTCTAATGGATATGAGATTAGTCCCAATTATGTAGGATAAACATGCCTAATTAATCTGGCTACAGGTACCTATGAATAGTCAGACTAATATGAGCCATAGTAAGTGTGTTATGAGTTATAAATTACATGTTAGATATGGTATGTAAAATATTTAAGAGGGGCTACTTCTGGTTTAAGGTATTAAGTTGCTATGGAAAGGTCCGCCTCTTTCTTATGTGAAGTATTTAGTAAGCCAATAGGATTTCTTACGACGTTAGTGAGCAAGGACCATATAGGGACCCGCCTTGGGATTAGGACTTAAATGATGGGGATCTATCTATTTTGTAGGTCTTAGATGATCAGAGTCAACCTAAGCCACATTAAGAAGGTAGCAAATGGTTTAGGTATTTCGTTGTACATTATATCCATCGGTATGAAGAGTGTGAATACTCAAACTGGAAGAGCCTTCGAGCTTATAATTGGCTTTGGGATAGTCAAACTGGAGAGCTTTTGGTCTTATAATTCACTTCTGGGTAGTCGGGTTGGAAGGGCCTTTGAGCTTATAGTTGACTTTATATGTATGTTATGATTTTCAATGTGAGACATGTTTCTTATTTAAATTATACCGCCTAAGTACAATTACGGTAAAGCGTGAGATTTTTATTTCACCCAACATTTGTTGTTCTGACCCGCTTCTCATTACACCACGGGTTAGAGAGAATGATGCAGATTTAGGGAAAAAAGCTAGAGGTGAAGACTTATGGAAGTTATTTATCTATTTATGCTAACTAAGTATTTTTGTTGTACCCAGTTCAGACAGTTATGTTATTTTGAGATACTGTATTATGGAGGCTTAATTTAAACATGTTGTAATATTTGACATGTAATGTTTCTCAAACAGTTTTCTTTATGAAATGGGTACTTATTTCTAATATTGTATATCCATTCTGCTATGAGATTCTAAAAGTGTAGTTAGGTAGCTCTACGTACGGTGTAACATTTTAATTTTAACTACATAACAACTAGCCTTAAGATGAGCCTAAGTTCGATGGACTTTTATTGGTTTGAAATTATGTCCATTATGGGGCAAATTATTACATTTGGTATCAAAGCATAGGTTACCTGATTAATAGGGATAGACGTATGTATGAGCGGCGTACTTATTATTTTGAAAGTATATTTCCAAAAAACAACAATATATGTATGTATGTATATGTATATGTACTAAATTTGAATTTACTTTATAGTTTTCGACCATAAAAGTAATATTGCGACCATATTCCAATAGGGAGGGCGAGGCAACTATGGGTTGAAAAAATAAGCAGAGTAAGGTATGTACGACGAAGGTCATATTATAAGGAATATGAATGGTAAAGGCTGTAACTTCAATTAATGGGTAATAAATATGAAATGAATTGGAAAGTTACAAAAAATTAACGAATAAAGGAAATAGGAAAGAAAGTTGAAAAGATTGTAACTCTAGAATTAATAGAGCAATAAATATGTAATTAATAGAGAGTTAAAGTAAATTATTTAGGACATAAATGGGCTAATTAAAGAGATCTTTAAGGTAATAATCCGTAACATAGAATTAAAAAAGATAGTAACCCTCAATAATTAATGAGACGGTAAAAGGGCTAATTGAAGGGTGGTGTGGGGTGCTCACTAAGTTGCAGATGTGAGTCATGTAAAAATGTGTTTGGAGGAAAAGATGGTATGTCTGGTTTCTATTGCTTCATAAAAATAATTTCTTCACCATTTATTTATCAATAATTTTAAATATTGTGTTTACTTCTTATGCTCCCATCTAGAGGATATTCATAGCAATAGTATTTAACAAAAAAAGGCTGTACCATGACCTCTGAGATAAGGTGAATGACTCTATTTTGTATAACTTGATTTCATGAAATTTGGACCCTGAGGTGTGGAGTGCGATAAAGTAAACAGATTAAAAAAAATACATGACATTGGCTGGCTAAGTGCAACAACTCACAACTTTAACCTATAATTTTAAAAGCCTAAATCTTTACCATGAATTAGATGATTTTTCCATCAACCGAAATAGTAGGTTCGTTAATTTAGCAGCCTAAATAAAACCTTAACTTCCATCGTCCTTGTCAATATGCTTTCTCATAGCAAGTGTATTATATTAGAGGGTAGGTGCCATGATTTAATTTATTTTGATGTTAGTACTGTTTACAATTTTTGCACGACAGTTCTATCAAGGTGCAATTTTTCTCCAAACAATCTAGACGTAGGCACCTGCTCAGTTATGAATTGAATATAGCAACCAAGTGAATGTGTGCAGAACGTAGTTAAACTGAAAATTCAACTTGCATATAACTGAGTGAGCCATTGAATGTATTGCTTGAATGTACTACATATACTTTCTGAATAAATGGTATTGGCTAAAGCGGTTGTTGACTTACACAGAACTGAATATATGAACTTTTGAAGTTGAAAATGTAGTTGGCCTGCGTTGTTGAGCTCGGGCTTAAAATGAAACAGCATAGTGAGAATAAATTGGGTCTGGAATTAAGCACTTGTAGAAGCGAAGCTTGACTGATGAAGGCCATCAACATGTTCCTTAGTTAGCTGATGTGGAAACAAACCAAAATCCCTATATGTAGAAAGTGATGAAGAAGGTCTAAAATTGTTGTAGAATTGAGGCATTGAATGGTTGATAAGTGATAGGCATGGTGTTATATTAAGTTACAGGTAGGTTGCTGCGACGACCTGGAATTTTAAGCATTTGAAATTGGAATATTTAATTGATTTTAAATATTTAAAAATTAATTCTTAACCTGAATTTCAAATACAACTAATTATTGGATAATTAAATTGTTGAATTTAATAATTGGAAGCTGGATAAAATGTGGAATCTTGAGTTTTAAGCTTGCTAAAAATATTTCAGAGGCTTACAAAATTTATATTAATAATACTGGAAATAATAAAAGTGCTAAAATGGAATTTAAAGGTGATTTGTTTAGTTTTAAAAATATATCGTTTAAATCGACATTTAAAAATAGCCTTCCGAGGTACGGTCTTAGAATTCGACTGTAACATCCCCAAAATTTTATTAATTTAAAATTAGTAATTTATTTGAATTTCTGGAATTTAATTTGAATTTGATTTGAAATTTTTTGAAGACAAATAAAATTAGCATTGATTTATACATATATAAATGGATCATAATTTAAATTTGAATTTGAACTTGAACTTGAATTTTTAATTTAAATAAAAGCCTTGGTAAAATAATTTGGATTTTAAAATAATATATATAGGTAATTTATTTAATGCATAATTGGTTTAAAATATTTTCTTTTCAATTTATATTTTTAAATAAGAGAGAAATGTATTTATAAAATTGGAAAAATAGTTTAAATATATATATATATATAAATCATTTTTTTCTCATGCAAAGGACACATGTAAGGTTAGTAACATATTAATTAACAAGTGTTTAAATTTTGGTAAATGAATTAACAAGTGTAATTCATGAAGAAAGAAAATAGACAAGTGTCATTTTCTTTGTTATTATTTTTGAAAATTTAATTAAAATAGAAACAAGCTATAAAGACACTACATCTCCTTCCTTCTAATTTCTTTTACTCTCATTTTCAAAAACAAAGGCCTGTATAAACTTTCCCAAACCAAAAAAGAAAAAAAAATCATCAAATAAATTTAAGAAAAAACAAATCAAGTAAAATTATTTCAAAAACCAGAAAGATCAAAGATAAACCTAGGATTCAGCTAAACAGTAAACAAATTCAAAGCAGTAATCTTCCAAAGACAACAAGCAGTTCAACATCATGCAAGAATTTCAAATTTAATAGTTAAACAAATTCAAAGATTCAACTCAACAGATCAAAGTTTCAAGGTCAACAACAAAGGTCAAACAGAGGAACAATTTTCAGTTTTTCAAGTTTTATCAATTTCCAGATTCCCCTCTGTCCTCAGACATCAGGTGAGTAAAATTCTTTAAAATTTAAACTGTCACTTGTTGTTATTGGTGAAGATTGAGATAAAATTGTAAAGTGTTTATATGGAAGCAGATATATGTAAATATATGCAAGAATGCATGTGCATGTCAGAGAATAGACATAGTTCCATATCTAAACATTACAGGGTTCAAACCTGTTTAAAAAATTTGAAAACTCATTCTTTGATCCTCTACTGAACTTGATGTTTGAAGAAAACATGTAGGGTTTGGCAAGATCTTAATCCTAGAAATAATTTTAAATACTTAAAATAAAAAGGGTTACTGGAAAATAAGAAAAACACAGGCAAGTCAATTTTTTTTCAAAATTTAATTGATAAAGATTTTAGTTTTGATTGCTTGATCATGTTCATCTTCGCAAACTATGATTTTTAATGAGAAATTCAAGATTTTTAACTTAGTAAATGGCGAGCATTTGTCAGATGAACGTAAAATGGGTTTTAGTGAAATTCTGGTGATCGGTGAGTTTGTTGATCTCGAGATCGAGGTCGTGGCTAGCTTGAAGGTTTGGAATCATCAAAAAAATGTCCGATGAATTTATAAACTACGGCAACGTCAGCACGGTGGGGTTTTAGGGTTTAAACCCCTAGTTTGGTCGAGGGCAGATTTTTGATCGCTGTGGTGTCGTCGTTGCACCGGAATCGATCGCGCCACTGGCAATCGAAGCTAGAGAGATAGGCGAAGCTCTAACAAAGTTTTCGTGGCCTCAAATGGCCTGAGGTGGCGGTGCGAGTTGATTACGTGACGGTTGTTTTGGTTCCAGATTGAGTTGAGATGCTCAATTTTAAATCTTTGTCGAATCGAATGACCTGAGTGTTAGAAAAGGATGGGGATGCGATCGTTGTCTTGCCGGAAGCCTCAGCAATGATCGAAAGCCGACCAATCGATCGTACATGGTCTTGGTTGTGTCAGTAGACATGGGTTTGGGGAAGAAAGCTATGACTTGAAGCTGTTTTCAGGGAATTAGGGTGATAGCTCGAAGTTGGACTCGAGTGGATTCATGTGTGTGCCGGGTTTTATACTTAAACAAAATTTATGTTTGAAAATAAGGGTATACGGCTGATTTTGGAAAAAACTCGAAGTAAACAGGCGATTTCCTCGGGGAGCACTCGAGTAACCCTCAGGATTGATTGAAAACAGTTTTCGAAAATTTAAAATAAATTCAAAATTTAAAACATTTTCAATCCATGTTTTCCAAATAATTATTTTCAAGTTAAATTTGAATTAGTAAAAGTTTTTATAATTTAATCTAATTAAGTAAAGTGTTTAATAAATATATATAACCTTAGTTTTTTAAATGTTTATTTTAAATAAATTTAATTCTTGTAATTAAGAAATTAATTATGGAAAATGAAATATTTTCTAAACACTAATCAAATTTTAAATTCTTAAGATAATTAGTGTAGTAATGATGGTTTAGTAAATAAGGTTTAAATGGTAATTAAAGTAGTTAATAAAGATATAGCGGTTTATCTTTAAATTCATTTAAGTAATTAATGATTTTTTAATTTACTTAATTAAAGAATAATTACCTAATTAATTTCTTAATAATTAAGGTTAATTAAATTAATAATAAAGGTTAATTAATTTATTAATTAAGAATTGATTAATCATTTATTAAGAATTGATTAATAAATAATTAATAATTAATTATTAAATAAATAAGAATTAATTAATAAATAAATAAGAATTAATTAATAAATAAGTAAGAATTAATTAATAAATAGTTAAGGATTAATTAATAAATAATTAAGGATTAATTGATTTTAAATTAAGAATAATTAATCATCAATTCAAGATAAGTAATGAAAATAGTTATGTCATTGATTAATTATAATCACACAATTAGTCCATCTTAATTTCAGATGATTGATTATTGTTGAATGCTTTGCATTGATGAATGTCTCTAATTTGTGATTGTGATGTATGTGATATGACTTACTTTGTGTCGAGCTGTGATATCTGTAATTTGTTTCTATGTGAATGTGAAAACCCATTGGCCCATAAAACGGCATTTGAATTTCGATGCGACAGAGAGTCGGATTCTAGTTGGTTATCCGAAACCCACATCGAACCCTGAAAGTGAATCTTTGTGAATGATATGTCCATGTGTTTTTAAATTAAGCGCTCACTATTCCGTTTAACCGGGAGAGGACTTTGTGTCATATAACCCATTCTGAATAGTGATACGACAAAATGGATAGCATTTGAAGACGGTGGTGAAGATCGGGTGTCTACGAAAATGATAGGATAACCTATGGAATGTCTCTATACTGAGTTGCTCCGGTATAGAGATCTCCATATGTGATGGGGAGTCCAATCGGGATTGTGGATACTCGGATTGCAAGGGCTTCTTCCTTTATTGGATGAAGTGCCTTCAGTCCTGTTCGAACCTGGAACAGACTTGCATGGTTGTATGTCTGACATTACACTTTGAGATATAAAGCTGATCTCTATCAAATACATTTCTATTTGGTGGCGGAGAATTTATTCTCTTAGCTTAACACACTTTGTCTGAGACGTACGAGTTTAGAGGTTATGTAGTTGATAGTTATCAATGATATACTCCCAATTTGGTAGTGTGGCATGCTGAGTGTTGCTGCGTGTTGCTGATCATTTGTTGATCAAAGCATGGCTTTGTTTAAAGCGTAGCTTTGTGGACGAGACTTCATCAGAACTCACGAACCGGAAATGGTCGAAACAAGAAAGATGCGGCAAGGTTATGAGGGTCGCGCCCTTTAGGGTATGTCTATTTCCTTCTGCAAAAAGGTGGTATCATGGTATGGAGCCCGGATATTTAACCTATATGGTTGCTGCAAATTTATTACTTTGTGGTTGTTGCTTTGTGGTTGAGGGCCCTCGGATAAAGGTCGCTAACGAACGGGGGATATCATACTTTTGTAGTAGTTAACTAGTTACAGAGGTAACCCTGCCTTGTGTTGGCAGAGAGCTGGTTAAGTTCTTGGGACGTCCCTCCATAGGTGTACCCATGTGGCAAAGGAAGTTCCTTAGCCTGACCATTTGTTGGAAATCCAATCACCAATACGCGCGCAATACGGTTTTAGTTGTATAACCTACCATTCTTAAATGGTAGCTATAGTAGGCATAGTATAATGGTACCTGTGCTAGCTAAGATTAATATTATACTTTCGGGAAAAAAATCACACTATGCACTATTAATAATATCAAAAGAGTTTATTCGTATCAAGCATCTTTGGCTATCATAAGAAGGAATCTCCTCCAATTGTGCGATTGCATTGTGTGTGTGGGGAGGTCTTATGGTAGTTTCATTTTCCAAAAATCATATCGGATTTCTTTTATAAACTATTTTTATACAAACAACTGTTATTGTTTACTCATACCAGTCCCATGACTGACCCGGAGTTTATTGTTCCCTTCCTAAACTCTAGGTGCCGAAAATTTCCACATGGGCAGCCTAGAGGCAGGTTATTCGTGTTTTTAGAGCTAGCTTGGATAGTTGAAGTCTTTTAGGAGCCGTCGTATTTTGTGAAGCTTTTGGCTTTGGAAACCTTTTGAAGTGTTTGAAGTTTGGAAGGTGGTGCTTAGTTTGAATTCTCTCTCTTTCTTGTTGAAGTCTCTGTAGTTCCGTTTTGGTGTTATCGTTTGTTGTTGTACCATGTATAAATGAATCTATTATGATGTTGGCTTTATGTGCATGATGATCAATGATAATTCATTTTGTTTTCGCTATTTTATTCATCCAATGTTGTTATAAGCTACATCCGTACTGAAGTTCAACGTTTGAATCTCTGGCAGTCGAATACAAGTGAGGTATTTGATGTCGATTTTCAAACGATGGATTTTAGGTCGTGACAAGTGGTAGCAGAGCTAAAGGTTGAGTAAGAACTTTAGCTACGGAGGATAACACATTAGGTAGATTATTAGTGATAGGGTGAAGTATACCCTAGAATGAGTATAACCCGAGAGACCAAAACCCTAGAATTCCTTGGTTTATTTCTTTAAACTGTTGATATTCCCTAAGATATCTCGTCTGTATACCTAAATCTAGTTTTCTTACTGTTTACAAATAGTGAGAATGAGCATGAGAAGAGGAAGAGCTAGGGGATGGGGAAATACCACTTCAACTGGTCAAATCCCCACAACAGCAGAAGCAGGTTTACCTACTCAACATCAGCCGAATCTGGCTGATCTATATAAAAGTTTCTCGAGACTTGGCGGAAAGCTGTTCACCGACAAGGAATTTATTGTTGAAGTACAAGCTTGGATCATATCATGTGAAAGAATTTTTAGAGGGTTGAAGTTAGAATACGATCAAATGCGGTCAATAGCTTCTTGGCAACTCCAAGAGGAAGCTTTAGCATAGTTGGAGACAGTTACAGTGGATGAGCCAGAAGATGAATTCACATGGGAACGATTTAAAGAAGTATTTGAGAAACGATATATGCCATCTGCTGGTATCTCTAGAATGTACCAGGAGTTTATGGACTTGAAGTAAGGGAGCTTATCATTTGAGGAGTACTTAAATAAATTCAACGAATTATCTCATTTTGGTCTGGAGCTAGTAAACGCACCTCTGAAGAAAAATGAAAGGTTCATTCATGGAATAAACAAGAAATTCCATGAAAGAATGACTGGCCACGTTAAAGAATCCTTTTCTGATTTGATCGATATGGGTTATCGATATGCTACACTGGACATGCAGGAAGTCCCGGGGGAAAAAAGGGAATAAAAGCAATCCAAATTGGAAGAAAAGAAAGTTCGAAGGAAAGAAACCATGGCAGGGCAAGGAGAAGAAGAATAATCAGGACAGCCAGGCCAAGGGTGTTACTTGTTTTAATTGTTTGGAAAAGGGCCATTACTCGAGCAGATGTACGAAGCCTAAGAAACAAGGAAATCAATTTGCACAAACAAGACCCAAGAAATGCTATTACTGTCAGAAACCAGGACACGAGGTTAAAGGTTGCCCAGAAATGAAGAGAGCTCAAGTACCAAAGGTGTATGCAATCGAAGATAAACCTTCAACTTCTAAAGAGAATAAAGGGAAAGGAGTTTTAGAAGGTAACCTTATTATTTATGATAGAACTGTTAGAGTTTTGTTTGACACGGGCGCTACACATAGCTTTATCTCCCGACAAACTGAAAATGAACTAAAACTAGAACCTGAATTTGTTGATGAACCCATTTGCGTAAAGAATCCAGTTGGTGGCACTGTGAACCTTTGTCTACGATGTAGAGACGTTCCTATCTCGTATTCTTGTCACTATTTCCCTATTAGTCCCTTTGTCCTTGATTTTAATGAATTTGAAATCTTACTCGAAATGGATTGGCTAACAAAATACGAAGCCAAATTAGATTGTAATACTCAAATGATTTCGATCAAAACCAAATTTGGGGATTTTATCGAGATTTCTCGCGAGGATCCGAGTCCTAAGGGAGATAAGTTGATGTATACCTTGGTATATCCCGAACCAAGTCTGGAATCTATACCCATTGTCCGAGAATTTCCAGACGTGTTCGAAGAAGTAAAATCCTTACCCCACATAGAGAAATTGAATTCAGAATTGACTTAGTACCCAATGCTCATCCTGTCGTTCATGCATGTTGTAGGATGGCACCCAGGGAAAGAATTGAGTTAGTCAAGCAAACCTAAAATTTGCTAGAAAAAGGATTAGTACATCTCATTGTTTTCAATTGGGGTTCAACTGTTGTTTTCGTAGCCAAATCGGATGGATCCTTGAAATAGTGCATGGACTGCCGCGATCTCAATATACTAACTCTCAAAAACAAATTCCCTTTATCAAGAATCGATGATCTATTTGATCAGTTGCACGGTGCTCGATTCTTTTCAAAGATGAATCAGCCCATGGATTCCATCAGCTATGAATTGCCGAAGACTGTATTCATTTAACAGCTTTCAGGGGTCTTGACACATTCTATGAATGGTTAGTCATGCATTTTGGACTAACCAATGCTCACGCATACTTCGTAGACTTAATGACCCGTGTGTTTCGAGAAGTTTTGAACAAATTCTTTCTTATGTTTATTGAAGATATTCTTGTCTATTCCAAAATCGAAGAGGAGCATGCTGAGCACTAGAGAATTGTTTTGGAGATATTGGGGAAGAATATTCTGTTCGCCAAATTTTCTAAGTGTCATTTTTGGGTCAAAGAAGTTAGATTTCTTAGTCACATTGTTAACGAAGAAGGAATCTCTGTTGACCCAGGCAAGATTTCCGCTATTCTTGACTGGAGGATACCCACTACTCCAAAAGAAGTTCGAAGTTTTCTGAGTTTAGCGGGGTATTACCGGAAGTTTGTTCGCGATTTTTCTAAGATAGCCAGTCTGTTGACTAAGCTAACTATGAAAAATGCCAAGTTCGATTGGACTCCGAAATGTGATGAAGCATTCCAGGAATTAAAGAAAAGATTGACACCGCTCTTGTTCTCGCTATTATCAACAGGAACCAAGGCTTATCTGTTTACATAGACGCTTGTGATGATGGTGTGGGTGCAATGCTAATGCAAAAGGTAGAGTAATTGCCTACGCGAGTAGACAATTACGTCCGCATGAGAGAAACTACCCAACACGATCTCGAGCTTCTAACTGTTATTTTTGTCTTGAAAATCCGACGACGCTATCTTCTGGGTAAGAATCTCTTTCAGCTTTATAAAAATTTAAAAGTTTAACTTAACTTAAGGTATATGCTTAATAAATCCTTCTTGTTATAGGTGAAAATTTTGAGTTATTCACCGACCACAAATCTCTAAAATATCTCTTCACCCAGAAGGATTTAAACTTGAGGCAACAATGATGATTAGAATTTCTAGCGTCTTATGACCTAGATATTCTGTATATGCCTAGAAAAGCCAATGTAGTTGCCGATGCTTTGAGTTGGAAACATGTTATTCTTGCTCATCTGGTTGTAGCTCCTACTCTTCTTGAGAAAATAGCCAGCAAGCAGAAAGAAAACAGATTTCTTCAGGAAATTTATGGAAGGATTCGTCGAGGTGAAGAATTCAGTTTCAAAATCGATAATTGTGGAGTTATAAGATTAAAAGGCATCCCGGATCAAAAACTTGAAGTTTGGGACGAGTGCCACAAGTCTAAACTTTGTATCCATCCACGAGTTAATAAGATGTATCGAGATATCAAAAGAACTTTCTGGTGGAAAATAATGAAAAGGGACATATCTATTTATATGAGTCGTTGTGCTACTGTCAACAAATTAAAAGTGATCAGAAGAAAATGGCGGGTTTACTCCAACCATTGGAGGTACCTAAGTGGAAATGAAATCAAGTATCGATGGATTTCATCGACGGGTTGCCCCGTACTCGAAAAGGCAATGAAGAAATTTGCGTTATTGTGGACCGTTTGACTAAGACAGCCCACTTTATCCCCGTAAAATCTACCTGGATGGCAGCAAGTTTGGCTGAATTATATGTAAAAGAAATTATTCGTCTCCACTGTATACCCAGCAGTATAGTGAGTGAATGTGATCCGATCTTCACTACTAGATTTTAGGAGGCATTTCAAGCCGCATTGGGAACCAAACTGAACTTCAGCACTGCTTATCTTCCGCAGTCTGATGGGCAGACTGAAAGGATCAATTGAATCTTAGAAGACCTATTGCATGCTTGTATACTTGATTTTGGTGGTTCATGGGAGGACCATTTATATCTGGTTGAATTCTCATATAATAATAGCTATCAGGCCAGCATCAAAATGGCTCCTTTCGAAGCTTTATATGGTCGTCCGTGCCGATCACCGGCATGTTGGATTGAGTCAGGTGATAGACTTGTCCTTGGACCAGATATGATTAAGGAAGCTACAGAGAAAGTTGATTTTATTCGAAAGAAGTTAATAACTGCACAAAGTCATCAGGAAAGTTATTACGACCGTAGAAGAAGAGCTTTAGAATTTCAAGTTGGAGATTCCATTTTCTTGAAAGTGTCTCCAATGTGTGGTGTCTTAAGGTTTGGGAAGATTAATAAGCAAGCATCACGATACATTGGTCCTTTTCCTATTATAGAGAGGATCAGTCCCTTGGCATATCGAGTGCAGCTACCCGGTCGGTTATCTGGCGTACACGATGTGTTTCATATTTCTCACCTCCGGAAATATGTGCACGATTCAGACAGTATTATCGAAGAGGCAGCTCAGCTGGATTTGGAAATTGCACCAAATCTGGCAGTTAAAAGAGAGCCATTGGAAATAATTGATCGTGATGAAAAGCAATTGAGGAATAAAGTTGTGAAATTAGTTAAAGTGCAATGGAGAAGTGATCCAAACGACTGCACTTGGAAAACAGAGGATAGCATGCAGAAGTCGTATCCCAATTGTAGAGTGGATATTCCGGCTTAATTGGTAAGCCATTTCTCTATCTTTTTCTGTGTTCTTATATTCTTTTTTTGTCTTTCTCTCTCTTTCAAATTTCGGGGACGAAATTTCCTTAAGGGCGGGAATCTGTAACATCCCCAAAATTTTATCAATTTAAAATTAGTAATTTATTTGAATTTTTGGAATTTAATTTGAGTTTGATTTGAAATTTTTTTTAAGACAAATAAAATTAGTATTGATTTATACATATATAAATGGATTATAATTCAAATTTGAATTTGAACTTGAATTTAAAATTTAAATAAAAGCCTTGGTAAAATAATTTGGATTTTAAAATAATATATACAGGTAATTTATTTAATGTATCATTGGTTTAAAATATTTTCTTTTAAATTTTATATTTTTAAATCAGAGAGAAATGTATTTATAAAATAGGAAAAACAATTTAAAAAATATATATATATCATTTTTTTCTCATGCAAAGGACACATGTAAGGTTAGTAACATATTAATTAACAATTGTTTAAATTTTAGTAAATGAATTAACAAGTGTAATTCATGAATAAAGAAAATAGACAAGTGTCATTTTCTTTGTTTTATTTTTGAAAATTTAATTAAAATAGAAACAAGCTATAAAGACACTATATCACCTTCCTTCTAATTTCTTTTACTGTCATTTTCAAAAAAAAGGCCTGTATAAACTTTCCGAAACCAGAAAAGAAAAAAAAATCATCAAACAAACTTAAAAACAAACAAACCAAGTAAAACTATTTTAAAAACCAGAAAGATCAAAGATAAACCTAGGATTTAGCTAAAAAGTAAAACAAGTTCAAAGCAGTAATCTTGCAAAGACAACGAGCCGTTCAACATCAAGCAAGAATTTCAACTTCAATACTTAAACAAATTCAAAGCTTCAACTCAGTAGATCAAAGTTTCAACGCCAACAACAAAGGTCAAACAGAGGAATAATTTCCAATTTTTCAAATTTTATCAATTTCCTGACTCCCCTCTGTTCTCAGACATCAGGTGAGTAAACTTCTTTAAAATTTGAACTGTCAATCGTTGTTGGTGATGATGATTGAAATAAAATTGTAAAGTTTTTACATGCAAGCAGATATATGTAAATATGTGCAAGAATGCCTGTGCATGCTAGAGAACAGACATCGTTCTCTGTTCTAAACATTATAGGGTTTAAACCTGTTTAAAAAAAATAAAAACTCATTCTTTGATCCTCTATTGAACTTGACGTCTGAAGAAAACATGTAGGGTTTGGAAAGATCTTAATCCTAGAAATAATTTTAAATATTTAAAATAAAAAGGGTTACTTGAAAATAAGAAAAACACGGCCAAGTCAAATTTTGTTCAAAATTTAATTGATAAAGATTTCAGTTTTGATTGCTTGATCATGTTCGTCTTCGCAAACTAGGTTTTTAATGAGAATTTTATAATTTTTAACTTTGTAAATGGCGAGCATTTGTCAGATGAACGTAAAATGCGTTTTTATTAAATTCTGGTGATCGGTGGGCTTGTGGATCTCGAGATCGAGGTTGTGGCTAGCTTGAAGGTTTGGAATCATCAGAAAAATGTCCAACGAATTTATAAACTACGGTGGCGTCAGCATGGTGGGGTTTTAGGGTTTAAACCCCTAGTTTGGTCGAGGGCAGATTTTTGATCGATGTGGCGTCGTTGTTGCACCGGAATCGATCGCGTCAGTGGCGATCGAAGCTAGAGAGATAGCGAAGCTCTCACAAAGTTTTCGTGGCCTCAGATGGCCTGAGGTGGCGGTGCGAGTTGATTACGTGATGGCTGTTCGGGTTCCAGATTGAGTTGAGATGCTCAATTTTAAATCCTTGTCGAATCGATTGAGCTGAGTGTTAGAAAAGGATGGGGACGTGATCGTTGTCTTGCCGGAAGCCTCAGCAATGAACGAAAGCCGACCAGTCGATCGTACACGTGCACGTGGCCTTAGTTGTGTCGGTAGACATGGGTTTGGGGAAGAAGGCTATGACTCGAAGCTATTTTCGGAGAATCAGGGTGATAGCTCGAAGTTGGACTCGAGTTAATTCATGTATGCGTCGGGTTTTATACTTAAACAAAATTTAAGTTTGAAAATAAGGGTATGCGGGTTGATTTTGGAAAAAACTCGAAGGTGGCGATTTCCTCGGGGAGCACTCGGGTAAACCTCGGGATTGATTGAAAACAGTTTTCAAAATTTAAAAATAAAATTCAAAATTCAAAACATTTCCAATCCATGTTTTCCAAATAACTGTTTTCAAGTTAAATTTGAATTAGTAAAAGTTTTTATAATTTAATCTGATTAAGTAAAGTGTTTAATAAATATACATAACCTTAGTTTTTCAAATTTATTTTAAATAAATTTAATTCTTGTAATTAAGAAAATAATTATGGAAAATGAAATATTTTCTATACACTAATCAAATGTTAAAGTCTTAAGATAATTAGTGTGATAATGATAGTTTATTAAATAAGGTTTAAATAGTAATTAAAGTAGTTAATAAAGACATAATGGTTTATCTTTAAATTCATTTAAGTAATTAATGATTTGTTTATTTAATTAATTAAAGAATAATTACCTAATCAATTACTTAATAATTGAGGATAATTAAATTAATAATTAAGGTTAATTAATTTATTAATTAAGAATTAATTAGTCATTTAGTAAGAATTAATTAATAAATAAATAAGCATTAATTAATCAATAATGAAGAATTAATTAATAAATAATTATGAATTAACTAATAAATAGTTAAGGATGACTTAATAAATAATTAAGGATTAATTAATTTAAAATTAAGAATAATTAATCATCAACTAAGGATAATCAATGAAAATAGTTATGTGATTGATTAATTATAATCACATAATTAGTCCATCTTAATTTCAGATGATTGGTTATTGTTGAATGCTTTGCATTGATGAATGTCTCTGATTTGTGATTGTGATCTATGTGATATGAATTACTTTGTGCTGAGCTGTGATATCTATGATTTGTTTCTATGTGAATGTGAAAACCAATTGGCCCGTAAAACGACATTTGAATTTCGATGCGACAAGGAGTCGGATTCTAGTTGGTTATCTGAAACCCACATCGAACCCTGAAAGTAAATCTTTGTGAATGATATATCCATGTGTTTTTAAATTAAGTGCTCACTATTCGGTTTAGCCAAGAGAGGACTTTGTGTCATATAACCCATTATGAATAGTGATACGACGAAATGGATAGCATTTGAAGACGGTGGTGAAGATCGTGTGTCTACAAAAATGATAGGATAACCTACGGAATGTCTCTGTACTGAGTTGCTCCAGTATAGAGGTCTCCATATGTGATGGGGAGTCCGATCGGGATTGTGGATACTCGGATTGCAAGGGCTTCTTCCTTTATTGGACGAAGTTCCTTCGGTCCTGTTCGAACCCGGAACAGACTTGTATGGTTGTATGTCTGACATTACACTTTGAGATATAAAGCTGATCTCTATAAAATACATTTCTATTTAGTGGCGGAGAATTTATTCTCTTAGCTTATCACACTTGTCTGAGACGTACGAGCTTAGAGCTTAGACGTACGAGCTTAGAGGTGGGCAGGGAGGTCTTATGGTAGTTTCATTTTCCAAAAAGCATATTGGATTTCTTTTATAAACTATTTTTATACAAACAACTGTTTTTGTTTACTCATACCAGTCCCATGACCGACCGGGAGTTTATTGTTCCCTTCTTAAACTCTGGGTGCCCATAATTTCCACACGAGCAGCTTAGAGGCAGGTTATCCGTGTTTTTGAAGCTAGTTTGGATAGTTGAAGTCTTTTGGGAGCCATCGTATTTTGGGAAGCTTTTGGTTTTGGAAACCTTTTGAAGTGTTTGATATTTGGAAGGTGGTGCTTAGTTTGGATTCTCGCCCTTTCTTGTTGAAGTCTCTGTAGTTCCGTTTTGGTGTTATCGTTTGTTGTTGTACCATGTATAAATGAATCTATTATGATGATGGCCTTATGTTGTAATCTTATATTGTATCTACATGATGATCATTGATAATTCATTTTGTTTTCGTTGTTTTCATTCATCTAATGTTGTTATAAGCTCCATCCGAACTGAAGTGCAACGTTTGAATCTCCGACAGTCGAATACAAGTGAGATATTTGATGTCGATTTTCAAACGATGGATGTTAGGTCGTGACATCAACGAAACTAATTCCATTAGATCCGTAATAGTGTATTATTATCGGGTTTCAAATTTCTTAGCGTTTGGAGTTGTCGTATGATCGTACGATATATAAACGCGCTGAACTTATATCGAAAATTTAACATAATTACTGGGTCCAAAAAGCTATCTTCTTCATACGATCGAGTTAGGACTCGAAACCTTTTCCATTGCGTTTGGAATAGGGGTTTAACATTATAAACGCCTAATTGCATGTCTCGATTGGAGATTGAGATTGTGAGTTGCGAAAATCAAGACGATTTAAATATAAAATTTAAATAATTTGACTGGTCAATTAATTTAAACTTCAAAACTATATACCCTTGCCACTTTTCCACCCTGAGAACACATGTTTCTTTTTTTTATTTAATTTCACACATGTCTCTTTTAAAAGAAAGAAATATAAAAAATTTCGCATATCATTTTTTCTTCTCAAATGGTAATTCACGAAAAATAAAATAAAAATAACAACCTAACTATTCAAAAGAAAGAGGGGAAAGGGCCTAAAGTTGTATTCAAAATCCAATTTAATACGAGCCACTTCCTTTTGCTCCAGATTTCAATCGACGAAGAAAAGAACGGTATCGCGTGGCCAATCGGAACCGAGTCGAAATCGCAACCATGTCGCGATTTTCTGGAGCTCGATGCGTGCGCGCATGTGGGAGAGGGTACGGTGTGGCAAGGGCAGGAAGCTAGCCACAGTGTCGAGGGTTTGAATTCGATGGCAAGGAGCATGCGGTCATGGGTTCATCGATTCAAGTGAAGGCGGCAGCTCGCCTAGGCACGAGCTGATGGGGGAATGGCCGTGAATGGAAGGCGCGTCGATTTGGGGTCGAAAGTCGTGCTCGCATTCAGGTGGGACGAAGCCGATTTTAGACTTGAAGGGTTTCACGATAGAGTTTACGGCGACGCCATGGGTGGTCGAGGTGGTTCTGATAATTTTTTCAGCCTAGAATTATTTTAATAAATCTAATTTTAGTTAATACTTTTGAACTAGTTTGGTTAATGATGGGTGTTTTAAATTTTTATCTAATCCAGAGAAATGAAGTTACTAGTTTTTTACAATATATACATACATACATACATACACATATATACATATATAGTAAGGGAGAAAGGTTTTTACAGTAAAGTAAATCACTAATTATGTGCTTACTGGAAAAAGAAAACAATTTTCAAATATATATATATATATATATAAATTATTTTATATAGATAAGAGTTTGAAAAAATAAAAAGGAATTTTAAAAATATTGTAGAGTTTACAAAAAGTAGATCTTTAAAACGTATATATCTTGTTCTTTAGTATATGTAGTCTAAAAATATATGTACCTATTTTCATTTACATATTTTAATTTGCTAATATTTTTGAATAATGGATATGGTGCACAAATTGTTAAGTTTACCTATTTAATTATTTTAGTTACTAAAGATAATTTATTTAAGGAATTTAGTTTAAAATAAAATTATTAGTTAAAACCAAATGATAGTATAAATTAAATTATAGGTCAATTTAATTTATTAAATGATAGATTATTTATATATTATCTCAAATATTAACAAATCATGTAATGTTGTACAAGGTCTAAAATTGTAAAGAAAAAAGTCTTGTTTGGATCAGATTGCAAATCAAAAATCAAAGGTGAGTTAGTTTCACTCATTTAGATTACCTTTAATATTTGAATGGTTAAATTTAAATTATTATTTGAATGATTGAATCGAGTGGATGTGATATTATATATAATAGTATGTATATATTGGAGTGATTGATTTCCCACATTATATAGCGGATGAGACCCTATGCCCCCCGCGTAATAGCGGATGACCCTTTATACCGTGATATCGCGCTCGAAGTGGGATTGTTATTTTTATATTGTGCAAACATCTGTGGATGCAGTGAAACGGGCAGGAGGGATCCAACTTGATTCCTCAAAATGTTGATTTTATTTTATATTCAGCGATGTGATTTATTTGATGATCTGTGATAGATTATATTGATTACATTAGGGATTGAAATTATTGAAAGCTATGCTTGGCTGAATATATATGGGTATTTTTAGAAATGGAAAATATATATAAGTTTGGATTTTTAATGGACTTGAAAAGAAAATTCTTAAGTAAATAATTATTGGGAATTGGATAAATCAATTAATAAATTTTAAAAGGAATGTAAAACCAGGAAATTGGTTTGAAATCCATTTCGTGTTTTGGAAACTGTGATTTAAAGGAAAATGAGAAATGGAAATTTGTAAACTGGTTTATAAATAAAGTGGAATATTTATCAGTGGATAAATTTGTAAGTATGGATACCGGTGGAATTTATAAGAAAAGGTGCAATTCATTTTAAAAATAAAAGGTGATTTTATTTTAAAGGTTGAAAAGATTTCAAAGTATAAACTAGATGTGTAAAAATATTTTTAGAATGTTTTTAGAAATTATTATTTTTATTATCTTTAAGGGATAAATATTTATTTAAGTTAATTGTGGTAGTTAATTATTTTTAAAGGTAAATTAGTATTTTGATTTCAAAAAAATTAACATAAATATTTGATATAATAACTTTATTTTCAAAAGGAAATTTTGGTTTAAATTTACTCAGAAACTCTTAAAGAATTTCTTAAGTATTATTTTTATTTAAGTAATTTTAGTAGCCTTAATGTAAATAATTTAAGTACATATTTTTTTTGAAAGTGATTATAAAGAGATGGAAATGTGTTTTAAAAATAAAAGTGGTTTTATTTTTTAAGCGATGAAAGAAATTTATGGGTTGAGACGTAAATTAAATTGGAATAAATTGAGAAGGATTTATTAACTGATAAAATAGACTATTGGAATGGAAAGTGTATTTTCCTGAAAAGCCAAGTATGTTTTCAAAGCAAATTTTAAGTATAAGTTAGAGGCTTTAAAGAGGTTTTAAAAGAATGTTTTAGAAAGAAATTATTATTTAGTGTTTTTAGAATTTTTGAAAGTAAATATTTATTAAGTTAATTATATAAGTAAAGTATTTTAAGGGTTTAACTAGTATTATGATTTAAAAGATAATTATTTAATATTTATACCTTATAGGATAACTTTTATTTTTAAATTATTTTTGGCTTAAGTTTTACATGAGAAATTATTTTTGAATTTCCTAACTAGTATTTTAAATAAAGTGTCTTGAGTATTTTTATATTTTAAATGTTTTTAAGAGTATATTTTGGATAAAGTTGTTTAACTTCTTTAAAAAACTAAGTTTAAAGGACCTGGTGCTTTTCAATGGAAATAAAACAATTGGGTAGAAATTTATTCCGCGAGAGAAAAAGTGTTTGGAAACTACTTTCAAATGGTGGAAGTGTGGAAAAATATCTTGCAAAGATATTTTGGAATAAATAATTTGGGTAATTATTAAGGCCTGATGGTTGTTTGTAGATGTTATTTGATAATTAAATAACCTACTATCAATACTGGCCAATTCGTTGATCGTTTCGAAGAGACCAGGATCGGCATTAGTTTCTCGAAAACCACTTTGATTCGGTTTGAACGTTTTCATAAGGAAGACAAGAGCTTGGAGTCAAAGTGGAGCAGTGAAGTGCAAGGGCTAATCGCTACTAATCCTAAGGGTGATTCAAAAAAGGATGTAGTAGGAGTAGTGCCTTTGGTTCCGTTCGGACCCGGAACGGACTTGTATGGACGAATGCTATCAGAACATCGTCAGAAGGATGATGAGCATTCTAAGTGAGATGTGTTATTAAAAGGTAACGCATAATCTCGAGCCTCATCAACCGGAATGGCTAAAACAAGGGTGGAGCAGCAAGGCTAAGTGGCTAGCAACCAAGTAGGGTAAGGTCATCCTTGTCTAGATTTCCCTTTTTATTCGGTTGTGTGGGCTGTTACTGATTCCAACCACAGGGTGATCTTATTCGGACCATCCAGTAAGGGGTAGCTCCGGTCTTGTGTTGCAGGGGATTAGGATGGATCCTAGTTACTCTGATCTAGACTGGGTGGTGTGACGGGCGATACCCCAGTAGCCCTGCCATTGATGGAAACCCAATCTCCAATAAGTGCCTTCGGAGTTGTTTGTATACCTATTATGCTGGAATTTAATGAATGTAACAAGTTTGTCTATTTGAATAAGTATTTGTATATAGACACTACTATAATATCGGAGGATTTGATAAGAAAATATTTTGGTTATCGTAAGGTAAAAGCCCGGCATGTTTATTTGTGGCGTGATCATACGAGATACCTTTGATTTTCAAGGGATTTTGAAAAGTTTAATAGCCCAATTGAATGTGTTTTCTCATGATAGTTTTCTAAACTAACTCGGGTGTTATTTTACTATAATGCTTGGACCAGACCGAGTTTATAGGATACAGGATGGGGTGCTGTGGAGCATAGGAGACGAGCTGGATGATGAGACGTATCACATGTACTTGATATATATTTCGATGTGTTGTATATGCTGTATAGTTTGCTTTTGAGTGAGGACAAGTTGTTACAACTGTCCAGTGGCTGTTGTTTGTATGTACTCTGATAATGTAATGTACTATTCAGTTACAGATTCTTCTGTATAAAAATCTGCCGTTATCTATTTTATATTATTCCGCTGCGTTTTTGAGATTCTGATGTTGTTTTCTATTTTCTTCTTCTACCTCCTTCTTCTTTCCCACATGGACTGGTTTTTCGGCATTCGATTTTCGGGCGTCGAAAAAAAGGTCGTGACACTTAGTATAAAAGCTGAAGGTTAAGCGAGAACCTTGGGTCCGGTGGCGATTACTCATTAGAAATAGAGTCTGTAGTACTTTAGAATGAGTTTTGGTGTATTAATAGATATGAGCACGTATTTGTTAGTGAATATAAAAAATGTTTTATATTGTGTCGATTGGTTTGTTGAGTGGCTTATGGATTCTGGTCAATACGAGTAATTAATGTTATTGATACAGATCTCTAAACACTTGTACAGAATAATTCGACAATATATTGTTTTAAAATAGGGTAAATGAAATAATTTTACCTAAATTTATTTTTATATATGAAAGGAATAATTTTTCAAAAATTATTAAAGTTATGTATGGTTGCTTGGTTGTTAGGAAATGATAATATTAAATTATTATCATTGCTGTTAGGAAATTGGATAAAGGTTGAAATTATAGCCAAAGTTAAGGAAATAAATTTATATAACGGTATGGAATTTATATTTTGAAATAAAATTCCAGAGTAATGTTGGATATAAATTTAAAGGTTTTGAAATTTGAATTTGAGAAAATTAATTTTTCTTTGGGTTTGAAAATGGTTTTCAAAAGTTTTGGAAAAATGATAGTGGTATTATTTCGAAAATATTTTTGAATTGGATTTGAAATCTGGTGGGATTTGGAATTTAAAATATTTGGAAAGGTTTTTATAAGAGTAAAAGCATTGAACTCTTTTCGGTCGCTGAAAAATAACTTCGATGATGACTGCAGCATTATCGATGTTCATTTTCGAGTTTCTGAGAGAGGAATTGCTACCGAAATGTTTTAAATTTGAGTTGTTTGCAAACGGGGTTTGGATTTGAAATTCAAAAAGATAATTTGATATACCAAAGAGTTTTGGGATGCAAAGAAATAAATGGATATACAAAAGGTGGATATAGTTGATTTCAAAGGTGATTTTGAAATATAAGAAATTGCTTAAATTATGAAAGTTAATTAAAAATGTTGATGGAATTTAAATAAGTGGAAAACTTATAGAAGTTTAAAATTTAAATTGAATCGGAATGTAAGTGAATCTAGTTAAGTAAAAGTGAATTTTAAAGAAATGGTTAATTAAATAAAAGTTATACGTTGGAAATAAAATTGTGAACAGACAAATGAATTTGCATTTGTAAGTAGATGGGAATGAAACTGAATATGGGAATTTAATTTGAATTGTGTGAAATGGGAAATTAATCAAGTTAGACTAAATAAAACAAAGTATTGAAATTAAAATTAGTAGGTAAACTAATTGATTTAAATGGTAAGCAAATGAATTGAAATTGAATATTGGGATGATATTTAATTTAATTATGTAAAGTAAAGTGAAGTTGTAGAATTAGTTCGAAGTGGACTAAAATGATAAGAGTTTGGAAATAATGTCCACGAGAATTTAAAATAAATTAGTAAATAGAACTAATTAAAGAAATGGTTAATTAAGTACGGTTTGGGACAAGATAAATATAATTCAATATTTAAAAATGAAAAGTAAATTGAATTCTAATGGAATTGAAAATGCAAAGTGAATAGAAATGGATATATAACACCAGTGATAAAGAGGAAATAAATATAAAAGGCTATATAAAATATTTACATTGAACTTAAGAAATGGGTGGTGGAATTCTTAAGTAAAATTGGTATTGGGAAAATATTCAAAGTTAATATTTGAAAGAAGGTTTAATAAGGGTGTGTGAAAGGATAATTGTGAATAAGTGAATGGAAATCAAAATAAATGTTAATAGAAAAGAAAATTAATATAGCTAAAATCAATGGAGATAAATGCATAGGATGTGCTTGTATTATTTTATTCGCATAGCGATTTGATCTAGATCCGAGCACATAATTTCGGGATATTTATATCGACCCGAGTTGGGATTTTTTCACTCAATTTTCGATGGTGAACCCTGGATATGGATTTTTGATTGATTCTCGAAATTCTCTATCATAGTAAAGGCTACGCAAGGAGAATGATGGTTTCTGATCAAGAAACTAGATCTGAGTCTACACTAGAGAGTCGGGTGGACCATACTAGTTCGGAAGAGAAATTGTGTGATCGAGTAAGCGATCAGATTTGATAATGCGTACGGATGATATATGTACATCGTATGTGCTTGAATAAAATTGATATTGGAAATTTTGAAAAGAAATGTATAAAATGATTTTGAATGTTGTAATTAGACATTATTGCAAAGTAGGGTATACATGTATTTAAAAGCAAGGAAAAATTGGTTTTGATTTTAGAAGATAAATGTGAATTGCCGACAAAGAGGTATGTATTTAATTTTGTGTATGAAATTTGATATTTTTCTAGTCTAGCCGCTGGGCTTTTTGTTTTCTTTTGAAATCTGTAGTCCCGTAGAGGCATTTTGTAGTCGTACCGATCTAGCCGCGCAAAGGAGACGCTGGCGAAATTTCTTAGAAATTTAGAGAGTCGGAAAGTTTTTGATAAATTTTTGATAATTTAAAATTTGGATTTAAATTTAAATTTGAATTGTTGAGTAAATAATATTGTTTGGAAGTTATGGATTTGTTTAGGAAATTAGTAGAGTGATAGTGTGTCTTAAATAAAATTGTTTGGGAAGTTGTTGAAACAATTTGGATTAGGAAAATAGTTAACGGGTTATGGATCATTCTTCTTAACTAGTAATTTCGGGGACGAAATTCTTTTAAGGTGGAAGGAATGTGACGAACTGGAATTTTGGGCATTTGAAATTGGAATATTTAATTGATTTTAAATATTTAAAAGTTAATTCTTAACCTGAATTTCAAATACAACTAATTATTGGATAATTAAATTGTTGAATTTAATAATTGGAAGTTGGGTAAAATGTGGAATCTTGAGTTTTAAGCTTGTTAGAATTATTTCAAAGGCTTATAAAATTTATATTAATAATACTGGAAATAATAAAAGTGTTAAAATTGAATTTAAAGGTGATTTTTTCAGTTTTAAAAATATATCATTTAAATCGACATTTAAAAATAGCCTTCCGAGGCACAGTCTCGAAATTCGACAAAACCAGTTCCATTGGATCCATAATAGTGTATTATTATCGGATTTCAAATTTTGTAGCGTTTGGAATTGTCGTGTGATCGTACGATATATAAACGCGCTGAATCTGTATCGAAAATTTAATATAATTACTGGGTCCAAAAAGCTATCTTCTCCATACGATCGAGTTAGGACTCTAAACATTTTCCATTGCGTTCAGAATAGGGATTTAACATCATAAACGCCTAGCGGCATGCCTTAATTGGAGGTCGAGATTGTGAGTTGCGGAAAACGAGACGATTTAATTTTAAAATTTAAATAATTTGACTACTCTATTAATTTAAACATCATAACTTTATACCCTAGCCACTTGTCTACCCTAAGAACACGTGTTTCTTTTTTTTCTGTCTAATTTCACACGTTGTCTCTTTTAAAAGAAAAAATATAAAATTTGTCGCATATCATTCTTTCTTCTCAAATGGTAATTCACGAAAAACAAAATAAAAATAATAATAGAACTATTCAACAGAAAGTGGGGAAAGGGCCGAAAGTAGAATTCAAAATCCAATTTAACGCGAGCCCCTTCCTTTTGCTCCAGATTTCAATCGACGAAGAGAAGAAGGGCATCGCATGGCCAATCAGAACCGAGTCGAAATCGCAACCTTGTCGCGATTTTCTAGAGCTTGATGCGTGCGCATGTGGGAGAGGGTACAGGGTGGTGAGGGCAGGAGACTAGCCGCGATGTCGAGGGTTCGAGTTCGATGGCAAGGAGCATGCGGTCATGGGTTCATCTATTCAAGTGAAGGCGGCGGATCGTCTGGGCATGTGCCGATGGGGGAATAGCCGTGAATGGAAGGATCGTCGATTTGGGGTTCGAAAGTCGTGCTCGCAATGAGGCAGGACGAAGCCGATTTTAGACTTGAAGGGTTTCACGATAGACTTTACGATGACGCCATGGGGAGTCGAGGTGGTTCTGGTAATTATTTTAGCCTGGAATTATTTTAACTAAATCTAACTTTAGTCTATACTTCTGAATTAATTTGGTTAATGATAGGTGTTTTAAATTTTTATCTAATCCATAGAAATGAAGTTACTGTTTTTTTACAAAATATATTTATATATATATAGTAAGGGGGAAAGGTTTTTACAGTAAAGTAAATCATTAATTATGTGTTTACTGGAAAAAGGAAATAGTTTTTAAATATATATATATATATATATATATATATTATTTTATGTAGATAAGAGTTTGAAAATAAAACGGAACATAGTGATATGCGTGCATTTGTGTCCTTAAGAAAACAACAGAAGTGATTTCTGCCACTGCGATAAGCTACAATAAGTAATTTGAATTAGCAAACCAAATAAGACAGATATATTTTTTGATTTTAATTATGTAGAAATTTGATGTGTTTCCAAGCTCCTACCAAAACCTATTGTGCATTGTCTAATTTTGTTTTATTTTTTACAAAACCATAGCGATGAACCTAGTTGAAAACCTTTTGAATACAAGGCACCTATTGGGAAAAAGGCTCATCTATATCCTAAGTAGTTTTGTCTTCTATATTTGACACTTGGACTGAAACTAATACATAAGAGTTTCAATATGTCATTCCTTCTTTAGTTCCATATAGCTTTCCTATCACTTCATTAACCATATAGAATTTAAAATTATTGAATTGTACAAAAATAATTTAAGTTCTAAGCCGTTTAGCTTTATTTTTAAATTTTTAAAAAGCTTATTTGAATTACAGTTTTTTTATTGTTACATTTTATGTAGTGGAGATAAAAGGATAATTAAGTTCAAGGCGCGGTCTTTTTGCATATGAGTTAATAGCTGTTTTTGGTGTATGATTCTTCAACAATGGATCAGGTACATACAGCATAATATGGGCCAACGCATGTAGTGTTGCATGATGTTATCTATCTCTATTCTAAGTGGAGGCCATTCTTCTAAAGTTCATTACAATAAGTAAATATTTGAATACTTTTGTGAATTATTCTTATGATATGTTATTAATTAAGTCCAAGTGTGATGAAAAAAATAAGCATCCCTAAAAACTACAATATTCAAGTAAATTAAATGAAACCGATTGATAACAAATGGTTAGTTTTCTTGCTTTTATCGTATTAGATCTTATTAACTTTTAGCGAATTTAGTTTTCTAATCCATAGTTTCCAATTCAAAATTAAGCTGTTCATTTTTTTACAACTGTAAATGTAAAAAAATCAAAATAATTACTTTTAGCAAGTGTAGTTGTGCAAGTAAAGCTCTCCTAAGTGAATGAAATGGATTGAGAAAGATATCGGTCCACCATAGAAAGAACTATACAAGGAAAGCAAGCGATATATTAACCGCAACAATGAAAAATAAAGTAATAAATAGAGTGTAATTTACATAAGGATCAATAATAGCAAAAATAATAACCTTCAAGCAGATTGTAACGAAAGGAGGAAAGAGCCATACTCGTTAAAAATATAGTATTAAAAATATAGTATAGTTGTTATATGTTAAGTCCAAATATACATGTGACTGAATGCATGTCATCGTGGACGTGCATATATACTATTCATTAATTACTTAAAGCTATTTATTTCCATCGTATATTTTATTTTTTGCACTTTAATAATCAATGGATTTGAAGAAAAAAAAATTTATGCTAAATTACAATCTTCTATTTATATTTCTCGATTTATAAATCATTAGCGGATAGGATAATTATTTGATATTCGTCCATATTCGCGGATGCAGATATTCAATATCTAAAAATGATTTTGGATGTGGATGCAGATTTGACAATATCCATATCCAAATGTATCTGTTTATAGGCCTAACGTCTATTAATTAATGACTCAAATTCAAAAAATGTAGTTATATTCAAACCAAACCTAAAATCTTTAGAAGAAGAATTTAAGTAATGTGACAAAACATGAGTAATATCCGTTGATTCTAAGAGATGCCGCATTACATTTGGTGCGTACATCTAAGCTAATTAGTAGAAAAACCCAAGTTTCCAGTTAGGTAGATTATTATCATACGATGCGACTAATTTCATAATTTACGCATCTACTTTGGTTCTTTGGTTGTGAAAGTGTAACGACCCGACGTTTTCAACAGTTAATTTGCGATATTTAAAATGGATTTAAATATTTAATTTGAACTTTAATTTGATTATAATATGAATAGTTTGGTTTTATATGATAGAAAGGTTTCAGAATTTAAATATAACGAACTATTGAATTAATTAACTATTAAAGTGATACTTAGATATTGAGTAAAATATAAAGAATTTGGAATTATAAGTTTGTTAAAAATATTTTAACGGCTTATAAAAGTTATATTGATAATACTGGAAGTAATAGATGGATTGAAATTGAATTTAACTGTCGTTTGTTTAATTTTAAATTTGCATGGTTTAAATTGACATTTAAAAATAGTCTTCCGAGTCATAGTCTCGGATTTCGACAAAACCAGCTCCATTGGATCCGTAATATTGAATTATTGTCGGATTTCAAATTTCGTAATTTTTGGAGTGATCGTGTGATCGTACGAGAGGGAAACGCTTCGAAAATAATTAATCGTTTTAAATTTAAATATCTTTCGTCATTTCACCTGTCAAACTCTTTTCACTTCAGCCGTACTATTTCCTTCAGCTTCTTCAATACGACTCCATCGCTCATAAAAATCGCGTCTCTTTCCCTTTTCATTTTTATTTCTTCAAACCGAAAGACTCAGCAAAGGATAATGGCCGCTTATATTCGCGAATCATAATCCCTCACTACTTTCCTTTCGAAACCACCTCGTTTTCCCTTTCTCCTTCAAGCCGATTCACGGCTTATTTATAAAAAAATACCCTAGCTTGTAATCGGCGAATCAATCAATGAGGGAAGGAGGCGCGCTTGTTCTCGAGCTCGCGCACGCGAATGGAGGAGGCGACATGGTCGTATGCAGGAAGGGGGGTCGGCGTTGTGGGTGGTCGATGGATCTCGTATGCTAGGCAGCGTGAATCGCGGCGGCGGTGACGAGCGCTCGCGCACGTGTGAAAGAGGAGGTCGCGAGCTCAGGCATAGCTGAAGGGTAGGCTCAATCGAGGCAGCTCGGGTTGGAGGGATCGTTGTCGCGCGGTGAGGTATAATTTGTGTTTTTTGAAATTCAAATTATGACAGTAAGTATGTTTTTAATTTTTGAAAATTTAAACTTTAACAGTACCAAGGTTTTGGTTTTAAAAAGAAAAAAAAGGGAAAATATAAAATGTTTTACTATTAAGTAGTTTTATATTGATATTAATTTAATTTAACTATATGTGCATTCAAGAAGGAAATGTTTACAGTGAAGTTTAAATGCTTCCTGTTATAAATTTAAATTATCCGTTAGAAAGATACTTTATTTTCTTTAGGAAAAAAAAAGATTTGATTTTTAAAACACATATAAGTTATTTTGGTATAAGTAATTACAAAGAAATTAAATTAAATATATACCTCTACATTTGAAATATTACTAGTTTATTTTACAATACTTAAATTAGAGTGGTTAATTTGTTTAAATAACTTATTTAGTTGTTTTACTTACCAAAAGAATTTTATAAAGGAGAATTAGTTAAAATTAAATTATCAGAGTTAAATAAATTTATTTAAGCAGAAATTAATTGTTCGCCTTGTTCTAATAATTAATAAAATCATATAACTGTTATTCAAGGTCAAAAATCGAGAAACCAAGGCAATATGGGAATGGATTGCAACTTAAAAGCAAAGGTGAGATTTTCTCACTCATTTGGATGCCCTAAATTAAATTTAAATGTTAAATTTAAATTATTGGATGTGTTTGGTTGATTGACAATAATTTATTCACTGGTTAATATCATAACCCATATACTGCAATATCCATTTGAAAGTGGAATTGATATTTTATTCTATGCTAACATTTGTGGATGCAGGGAAACAGGTTGGAGGGATCCAATAGGATTCCTCAAAGATATTTATTATATTTATGTTTCATATGACAGGTTGGATGAATTAATATGGAACTGCATGTGAATTGAATTATTAAGTGTTGAATAACATGGAAGTTGGAATTTGGAAATTCCTAAATATCATAAATAATTTAATTAAAGGAAGTTAAATGAAACTTAAATTAAAAGAATATCTATTTAGGAATTGGATCAACTTATATTGAGAATATAGTAGAATAAAAAGAATACCTATTACTTGGGTTATACTTAAAAAAATTGGTTAAAGTTGGGTTCGGGAAAAGGGGTAAATTATATACTAAAGACTTAAATAAAATATTGTAATGGATGAATGGATTTGAAGTAAAAGCAAAACTATATTAATAAAAATAAAATAAGAGAACTATATTAAGAAATAAAATAAGGGAACTTTATTAAGAAATGAAATGGAATTTTATTAAGGAACAATATGGAATTGAATTGAAGAATAAAATTTTAAAAATAGGATTGTTGAATAAATTGTCTTCATAACTAAATAAAAGGGAAAACTCAGGGAGTTATAAATTTATAAACGGAGTTTATAAATGAGATAGAAAGTATTAGCGAATATGTAATGAGATATGTCATGGTAAGGACTTGATTTGAGTTATGAAAATTGGTTTTGGAAGGGAATAGTTGAATATTTCTAGAAGTAAGAAGTGAGAATATGGTCAAGAGGAATTTATGGATGAATATTGGGTTTTTCTAAAATTATAAACTTATTTTAAAAGGAGTATTTTAAATTACTACACTATATAAATTTCTTGTAAACTATTACTTGAATTTAAAATGTTTCTAATTAGATATTTTCGAAGGATAGGCCAATATTTATAATAAACTTTGATTTTCTAAAACCAGTTTTACAATTTATCATTAACTGGATATGAACTCTAATTTTTATATTAAATATTTCTTTTAAACCGTGAATTGTATAAAAACTATACTTCTTATTTTATAAATCTAAATGCTTTCAAATGTTTTTTTTTAAATCAAATTAATAATCCTCTTGTGATGATAAGTGAGTTATTAAATGAGATAAGATTTAGGAGAAATCTTATTAAGTGAAGGAATTGAGTTTGAAAATTTATAAACAAAGTATAAATTGATTTTGAGAAGGGAATGAGAAAATAAGAAATATTTTCAAGGGTTAAATCAGATTGAGTTAAGTGATTTCATGGAAATAAAAGAACTGTGAAATTTGATTCAAATGGGTTAAAATGGGAATAATATCTTAAGTAGATATTTGAGATAAACAATTTGTGAAAATTATTTGCTGGTTGCTTGTGAATGATTAATTGATAGTTAAATAACCGAATATCAATATTGGACAATGCGCTGATCGTTTCGAAGAGTCCGGGATCAGATTTAATTATCCGAAAACCACTTCGATCCGGTTTGAACGATTACGAATGAAGACCGTGAAGAGTTGAAGACGATGATTCGGGTTGTCCAGACCCAGGGCAACTTGTATGGATTGAATGCTTTCAGAACATCATCAGGTGGACGATGAGCATTCTAAGTGATGCGTTCTTGAAAGGTAACGCTTAACCTCAAGCCTCATCAACCGGGAATGGTTAAAACAGGGAAGGTGCAGCAAGGTTAGGTGGGTCATGCCCAAGCAGGACAAGATTTTCCCCTGTCTAGATGTCCCTTTTATTCGGCTTAGTGGATGGTTGGTCGCGCCAACCACGGGGTTATCTTTTTCGGGACTGTTCAGTAAGGAATGGTTTCGGCCTTGTGTTGCAGGGGAGCGGGCGTACTCCTCGGTACTCTGATCTAGGCCAGGTACTGTGACGGGCGGTACCCCAGTAGCCCAGCCATTGATGGAAATCCATTCTCCCTACGAGCTTTGTACGAGTTTTGTTTGTATTACTCACTCTGTGGCTAGCAGCTGGAATTTAATAGATGTAACAATTTCGGCTATTTTATAAGTATTTTTATATAGACCCTATTATAATATCAGAGGATTTCTATAAAAAATTGTTTTAGCTATCGTAAGGTAAAAACCCGACATGTTTATTTGTGGCGTGGTCTTACGAGATGCTTTTGTTTTCAAAAGATTTTTGATACTTTAATAATCCAATTGAGTGTGATTTTCTCACGCTGGTTTTCCAGACTGACTCGGGTGTTGTTTTATATGATGCTCGGGTCAGACCGAGTTAAACAGGATTCAGGTTATATGATGGAGCTCAGGAGACGAGCTGGTGACAGAGCGTATTACCGTATTTGTCTATTATTTCCGCTGTGTATGGACATGTATGATTGATTGATGTACTTTGATGATGGTATGTATGTATATGTATACAGTACAGATTTCTTGTATTTAAAACTGTATTCTATATATTATATTTATTCCGCTGCGATGTGAGATTCTGATGTTGTTTTTTTTGTTCTTCTTCCTCTACCTCTTTCTTCTTTAACCCGAAGAATCGTATTTTTGTTCCACTTTGAGCTAACGAGTGGTGGTTTTGGTCAGTTCAAAAGGGTACGGATTTGCGGGCCTTTACACTTGGTATCAGAGCCGAAAGGTTAAGCGAGAACCTTGGCTCTGGTGGGAAATACTCATTAGAAATAGAGTCAATGGTACTCTAGAATGGGTTTGAGCGTATTTATAGATATGAGCGCGTATTTGTTAGTGAATATGAAATGGTTTTATATTGCGTTGATCGATTTATTGAGTGGTATATGATCCTTCGTTAGCACAGCCTCGAAAACTGTATCGAAGGGGTTTCTAAACACTTAAATAGAGCAATTCGACACAGTATTGATTTTCAAAGGTGGGTGAATGAAATAATTTCGTCCAAAATATATTTTTTGATATAAAAGGAATATTTTTTGAAATTATTATAACTTGGATGTTTGGATGCTATATTTAGACAAATGAGATGATTAAATTTAAAATAGTTATCTAATCAAGGGAAAACATTAAATGTTGAATTTTGGAATTAAAATTTAAAGAAAAAAGTTAAAGATGCAAATTTAACTTGGATTACAATTTAAAACTTAAAATTTAATTAATGATTTGGAAAGGATAAATTAGTAGATTTTAAATGAAGTTGAAATGTGAAATAAAACTTAAAGTGGATTGAAATTAATTTAAGTTGTGTGAATGGAAGTAAATTGAATTAAACTAAAAATAAAATTCAGTTGTATTTGAATTAAGTTGTAATTTAAATTAAAAATGGAATTAGGTAATGAAACCCGAGTTATAAATCGAAATTCCATTGAAATGGTAAGTAAAATTAAACATGAATCACCATTATTATGAATTGGATTAGAGTAAAGATAGTTTGAATTTACAAATAAAATCCAAATCAAGTATGGCTGGAATAAATTGGCCTTGGATATTATCATAACAAATTTAGAATGGTTAATTAAATCACATGGGATTTGATCTAAGAGAGTATCAAATAAATTGGAAATGAATGTAAGTAAGAAGTTACAATAAATAAATTTACTTAAGATTTAAGATTTATGGAAGGGTGATTTCGATGAAAGTGAAAGTTCATTGAATAAAATAGACTGGTAAAGTACCTTAAACTTTGGATGTGATTGGATAGTGAATAGAAAATTTAATTGGATTGAGCACTTTGATTGTACTGGAATTAACTTAAGCTAAGTTAATGTTTGAATTTGAATGAAGATAAATTAAATTGAGATGTAGTTGATATTGTAATAAAACTCTCACTTGAGTAAAATTCATAATAATGAAATGAGGTTGAGTTTAATGTAAGCTGGGTTAAGTAAAAATTTGAATTTGAATAAATAAGACTTCGATAGCTTAGAAAAGAATTGAGAAGCGTTGAAATAAAATATATACTTGACTAAGTAAAAATGTATAAACCTGAAGTAAAATAAAATGGGAAAGTGGTTAACTGTGAATAAATGGAAGTGTGAAGATAAATAAGAAGTGGACTTATAAAATTAAGGTGGAATAAATAAGTCAAAATAGAATTGAACCAAGTAAATTTAAATGAAGAGATTTTTGAAGCTAAAAATCAAGTATTGAATTATAAATTGGGAGTAAACTAATTTGGGATAAATTAGTAACTTGAATATGTGGATAAACTTTGAATTGGTTAAATAAAAGTTGAATGATAAATTAATAAAATTGGGTTGTGAATTAAAGTGAATGGGAGGAAGAGATCTTGAATTATAAATATAAAATTCAAATTGGATTGGTTAGCTCATAAAATGAAATTGGATTAAATATAATGGTTAGAAGTGCAAACAAAATCCAATTGAGAATAAATAAAATGAAAATGGTCTTGTAATAAGTTAAATAAGTTCGCGAATGAATCGAACATGGGAAATGAAATTTTTAAATGAAATAACTAATTGAGTTAAGAAGTAGATGAAAGAGATTTGATTTAAATAAAATCAAATTAAACTGTGAAAAGAATTTATGGGCAAATGAAATAAACTTAAGTTATGAAAATTAAATAATTTGAAGTAAATTAACTTAAGTCTAAAATTCAATAAAGCATGACTTATATAAATTTGGGACATGATTGATAAATTTTAAGCATTGAGATTGTCAAGCTTAATAAAAAAAAATTTGGTTTTGAATAAAATCAATGCAAAGATATGATTTAAAAATAAATTAGAATGGAATGAAATTTCATAAAACTTGAGTTGGAATTAATTTTAAAACAGTTATAAAACTAAAGAAATTGTTTGTTGAATGGATATTGTCGATTTTGCATGAAATAATTATTGTTGGCGTAAACATGATTAAATAAAGTTCTATGGAATAATAGAAGTAAATAAACTTGATTTTTGAATAAATTGCCATGAATACAAAATAGTTCGGATTAAGAATGAATTGAATGAAGAATGATGTGAAATTCATTCTGAATCGAATATGATGTTATAAATTGAGTAAAAGCAACTGGATTTAATTGGAACCTTATCAATTGTTTATACAAACTGCTTGTATACATTGTTTATAAAATATGGTTTTGAATTGATAAGAAGCAGAAATTGATTTTTGAAATCAGTTAAATTGAAAATGGATTTGTTTGGACATAATTATGAATTGAAATTAAGTAGATGTGTTGTAACTCACTTAAAGTTAAATGCAAACGGTATTTGTGTCAGTTATAAACAAATGGAACTAGTTTGGAAACTATATAAATTTGTTATGAAGTTATTTATATAGCATTGCTTATGTTTTTGATGTGTTGTAGTTGCTTAAATGAATACAATGTTATAAATTTTCATAAATATGTTACTTATGTTTATAAACTGAGTAAGTACAGGTACCAGAAGACTGTAGCGAGATTTTGGCCGCGCATATGCTAAATTAAATAAGCCGCTTGCTTAAAATGCTAAATAAGGTACGCCTACGCAATACAAATTAGGAAATATGAACTGTTTTTGGTTTTTTCGACCGTGTGGGTCGATGTATATATATTTATATCTATTGTCAAATTGCAAAAGCTCCTCCGTACAAAGGGGGCTTTGCCAAAAAAATTCAGAAATTTTGGGAGTTAGAAAAAAAATTTGAAAATTTTTGAAAATTTTGTTAACGACAAATGTTTTCAAATTGGAAATTGAAATAAATTAGTGAATGAAACTTATTTAAATAATGACATGAATTTGTTATAAATGAAAAATAGAATTTAAATATTCGGGATTAAAGAGAAATTGAATTCATATAGTAATGGAAGAATCAATTTGAATAAGAATGAATACAAACTAAAGTGGTAAGATGAAAATAAATAATAAGAAACACATAAATGCTTATACTAACTTAAATAAGGAATGATGCATACTCAATTGGGAATTGATATTTCAAATATAATATAAGATAATATTTGAATGAATAGATATTGACATTTGTAAAAATGTCGATAAAATATCTTGTATATTGTGATTGGACATATTGCTGTGTAAGTTATGCAGGTAATATAAAGGTAAAGAGAATTGATTTTGATTTCAGAAGATAAATTTGAAATGCTCGACAAAAGGTATGTGTTTGAATTTCTATATGGAAATTGATTGGGATTTTGGTCGAGCCACTTGGCCTTTTGTTTTCTTTTAGGTTTTTGAGGGGCCCTAGTGCCATTTTGTAGTTGTACCGAGCTAGCCGCGCAAAGGAGACGCTGGCGAAATTTTTCGGGAATTTAGGGTGTTAGAAAAATTTTGAGAAGATTTTGATAAGTCAAAATTTGAGTTTAAATTGAAACTTGAATAGTTAAACAAATAGTATAGTTTGAAATAGGGGCAAGTTTGGAAAGTTAATAAGAAGGATAATGTGCCTTTTATTAAGAAGATAGTTTGGTAAGATGTTGAATTGTAGGTTTTGAAAATAGTAACGGGTATTGGACCATTCTTCCTAATTAGTAATTTCGGGGACGAAATTCTTTTAAGGAGGAAGGAATGTAACGACCCGACGTTTTCAACAGTTAATTTGCGATATTTAAAATGGATTTAAATATTTAATTGAACTTTAATTGATTATAATATGAATAGTTTGGTTTTATATGATAGAAAGGTTTCAGAATTTAAATATAACGAACTATTGAATTAATTAACTATTAAAGTGATACTTAGATATTGAGTAAAATATAAAGAATTTGGAATTATAAGTTTGTTAAAAATATTTTAACGGCTTATAAAAGTTATATTGATAATGCTGGAAGTAATAGATGGATTGAAATTGAATTTAACTGTCGTTTGTTTAATTTTAAATTTGCATGGTTTAAATTGACATTTAAAAATAGCCTTCCGAGTCATAGTCTCGGATTTCGACAAAACAAGCTCCATTGGATCCGTAATATTGAATTATTGTCGGATTTCAAATTTCGTAATTTTTGGAGTGATCGTGTGATCGTACGAGAGGGAAACGCTTCGAAAATAATTAATCGTTTTAAATTTAAATATCTTTCGTCATTTCGCCTGTCAAACTCTTTTCACTTCAGCCGTATTATTTCCTTCAGCTTTTTCAATACGCCTCCATCGCTCATAAAAATTGCATCTCTTTCCCTTTTCATTTTTATTCTTCAAATCGAAAGACTCGGCAAAGGATAATGGCCGCTTATATTCGCGAATCATAATCCCTCACTACTTTCCTTTCGAAACCCCCTCGTTTTCCCTTTCTCCCTCAAGCCGATTCACGGCTTATTTATAAAAAAAACCTAGCTTGTAATTGGCGAATCAATCAATGAGGGAAGGAGGCGCGCTTGTTCTCGAGCTCGCGCACGCGAATGGAGGAGGCGACATGGTCGTATGCAGGAAGGGGGGTCGGCGTTGTGGGTGGTCGATGGATCTCGTATGCTAGGCAGCGTGAATCGCGGCGGCGGTGACGAGCGCTCGCGCACGTGTGAAAGAGGAGGTCGCGAGCTCAGGCATAGCTGAAGGGTAGGCTCAATCGAGGCAGCTCGGGTTGGAGGGATCGTTGTCGCGCGGTGAGGTATAATTTGTGTTTTTTGAAATTCAAATTATGACAGTAAGTATGTTTTTAATTTTTGAAAATTTAAACTTTAACAGTACCAAGGTTTTGGTTTTAAAAAGAAAAAAAAGGGAAAATATAAAATGTTTTACTGTTAAGTAGTTTTATATTGATATTAATTTAATTTAAATATATGTGCATTCAAGAAGGAAATGTTTACAGTGAAGTTTAAATGCTTCCTGTTATAAATTTAAATTATCCGTTAGAAAGATACTTTATTTTCTTTAGGACAAAAAAAGATTTGATTTTTAAAACACATATAAGTTATTTTGGTATAAGTAATTACAAAGAAATTAAATTAAATATATACCTCTACATTTGGAATATTACTAGTTTATTTTACAATACTTAAATTAGAGTGGTTAATTTGTTTAAATAACTTATTTAATTGTTTTACTTACCAAAAGATTTTTATAAAGGAGAATTAGTTAAAATTAAATTATCAGAGTTAAATAAATTTATTTAAGCAGAAATTAATTGTTCGCCTTGTTCTAATAATTAATAAAATCATATAACTGTTATTCAAGGTCAAAAATCGAGAAACCAAGGCAATATGGGAATGGATTGCAACTTAAAAGCAAAGGTGAGATTTTCTCACTATTTGGATGCCCTAAATTAAATTTAAATGTTAAATTTAAATTATTGGATGTGTTTGGTTGATTGACAATAATTTATTCACTGGTTAATATCATAACCCATATACTGCAATATCCATTTGAAAGTGGAATTGATATTTTATTCTGTGCTAACATTTGTGGATGCAGGGAAACATGTTGGAGGGATCCAATAGGATTCCTCAAAGATATTTATTATATTTATGTTTCATATGACAGGTTGGATGAATTAATATGGAACTGCATGTGAATTGAATTATTAAGTGTTGAATAACATGGAAGTTGGAATTTGAAAATTCCTAAATATCATAAATAATTTAATTAAGGGAAGTCAAATGAAACTTAAATTAAAAGAATATCTATTTAGGAATTGGATCTACTTATATTGAGAATATAGTAGAATAAAAAGAATATCTATTACTTGGGTTATACTTAAAAAAATTGGTTAAAGTTGGGTTCAGGAAAAGGGGTAAATTATATACTAAAGACTTAAATAAAATATTGTAATGGATGAATGGATTTGAAGTAAAAGCAAAACTATATTAATAAAAATAAAATAAGAGAACTATATTAAGAAATAAAATAAGGGAATTTTATTAAGAAATGAAATGGAATTTTATTAAGGAACAATATGGAATTGAATTGAAGAATAAAATTTTAAAAATAGGATTGTTGGGATAACTCAGGGAGTTATAAATTTATAAATGGAGTTTATAAATGAGATAGAAAGTATTAGCGAATATGTAATGAGATATGTCATGGTAAAGACTTGATTTGAGTTATGAAAATTGGTTTTGGAAGGGAATAGTTGAATATTTCTAGAAGTAAGAAGTGAGAATATGGTCAAGAGGAATTTATGGATGAATATTGGGTTTTTCTAAAATTATAAACTTATTTTAAAAGGAGTATTTTAAATTACTACACTATATAAATTTCTTGTAAACTATTACTTGAATTTAAAATGTTTCTAATTAGATATTTTCGAAGGATAGGCCAATATTTATAATAAACTTTGATTTTCTAAAACCAGTTTTACAATTTATCATTAAGTGGATATGAACTCTAATTTTTATAATAAATATTTCTTTTAAACCGTGAATTGTTTAAAAACTATACTTCTTATTTTATAAATCTAAATGCTTTCAAATGTTTTTTTTTTTAAATCCAATTAATAATCCTCTTGTGATGATAAGTGAGTTATTAAATGAGATAAGATTTAGGAGAAATCTTATTAAGTGAAGGAATTGAGTTTGAAAATTTATAAACAAAGTATAAATTGATTTTGAGAAGGGAATGAGAAAATAAGAAATATTTTCAAGGGTTAAATCAGATTGAGTTAAGTGATTTCATGGAAATAAAAGAACTGTGAAATTTGATTCAAATGGGTTAAAATGGGAATAATATCTTAAGTAGATATTTGAGATAAATAATTTGTGAAAATTATTTGATGGTTGCTTGTGAATAATTAATTGATAGTTAAATAACCGAATATCAATATTGGACAATGCGCTGATCGTTTCGAAGAGTCCGGGATCAGATTTAATTATCCGAAAACCACTTCGATCCGGTTTGAACGATTACGAATGAAGACCGTGAAGAGTTGAAGACGATGATTCGGGTTGTCCAGACCCAGGCAACTTGTATGGATTGAATGCTTTCAGAACATCATCAGGTGGACGATGAGCATTCTAAGTGATGCGTTCTTGACAGGTAACGCTTAACCTCATGCCTCATCAACCGGGAATGGCTAAAACAGGGGAGGTGCAGCAAGGTTAGGTGGGTCATGCCCAAGCAGGACAAGATTTTCCCCTGTCTAGATATCCCTTTTATTCGGCTTTGTGGGTGGTTGGTCGCGCCAACCATGGGGTTATCTTGTTCGGGACTGTTCAGTAAGGAATGGTTCCGGCATTGTGTTGCAGGGGAGCGGGCGTACTCCTCGGTACTCTGATCTAGGCCAGGTACTGTGACGGGCGGTACCCCAGTAGCCCAACCATTGATGGAAATCCATTCTCCCTACGAGCCTTGTACGAGTTTTGTTTGTATTACCCACTCTGTGGCTAGTAGCTGGAATTTAATAGATGTAACAATTTTGGCTATTTTATAAGTATTTGTATATAGACCCTATTATAATATCAGAGGATTTCTATAAAAATTGTTTTAGCTAACGTAAGGTAAAAACCCAACATGTTTATTTGTGGCGTGGTCTTACGAGATGCTTTTGTTTTCAAAAGATTTTTGAAACTTTAATAATCCAATTGAGTGTGATTTTCTCACGCTGGTTTTCCAGACTGACTCGGGCGTTGTTTTATATGATGCTCAGGTCAGACCGAGTTAAACAGGATTCAGGTTATATGATGGAGCTCAATAGACGAGCTGGTGACAGAGCGTATTTTCGTATTTGTCTATTATTTCCATTGTGTATGGACATGTATGATTGATTGATGTACTTTGATGATGGTATGTATGTATATGTATACAGTACAGATTTCTTGTATTTAAAACTGTATTCTATATATTATATTTATTCCGCTGCGATGTGAGATTCTGATGTTGTTTTTTTTTGTTCTTCTTCTTCTACCTCTTTCTTCTTTAACCCGAAGACTCGTATTTTTGTTCCACTTTGAGCTGACGAGTGGTGGTTTTGGTTAGTTCAAAGGGGTACGGATTTGCGGGCCTTTACAGAAAGGAACCTACATGTTAGAAATAAAAACAATAACCTTCATGTTATGGACAAAGTGAAAAAATTATATAGTCCAATGATTAAATGTAGGTCCATCGGGATGTGCATATACTTGTAATACGAATAAACGTGAGGAGGAAAGGCTTTTGTTTATTGGAGTTGAAACACACTAGAACCATGGGGCTGAAATACGTAGAAATGAGTAAATCTGGAGCATACAACCGAATAAAACATAACTTAAAACCCAAGCCGACACTGGCAACTTCTGTTGCCAAGTGGTCAACCGCCCATGGGCGACCGATCGAATGCTACGGTCGACCACTACGCTTATTCAGGGGACGTTTATTTATTTCCATTGCCATAATACTTTATTCCTTAATTAAATTTTTAACATTAAACATTTACTTAGCCCCCAAGCTAATTTTTGAAATTTAAACACTGTATTTGATTTCTCATTTGAATTTGAATTCAAACAAAAATAAATTAAATCTGATAATGTAACAACCCGTATATTTGTACCTTTTAATTGACGATATTCCATACATGTCAACTTAAATAATACAAAACATGAATCATTAATGGAGTGTATATATATATATATAAATGAGAATCATCGTAGAATCACAGAAATATAACATCACAGAATAGTGCAGCGGAAATACAACATAGTCATAAGAGTAGTTCATGAAGCTACCCATAAATACAACAATGTCTCAAATAAAAGAAATAGAACAACATAGAAGTCCAATAGTCCAAATAGAAATAACAATACTGATAAGATAAGATAGTGATAGTCTTCGGTCTTCTGCTCCAAGTAGAACACCAACAGCAATCCTCGGTCAGATCCGAGCATAAGCATAAACAAACACTCGAATCGGGACATATATTTTTATACAGATAATATGGTTCAAATTCAAAATAACAATAACTCAAAGATGAATGGAATAACATCTTTCAGGATCCGTTAAACTATTTATACATAGTAATGTACGATAAATAGATAATGTCTAACAGTAAAGTAAAATATCAAAATAGTGTTAAGGCGTTACCATTGTCCCCCTTAACACATTTCATATAGCATTATAGACTATACAACACTGTAAACTCCACCGTAAACTAGTTGGATATCACGGAGTACTCCATAGGTATAATACAAAACAAAATCATAGTCGTCGCGTATATGGGAATACAAGTATAACAAGGCACATGAGGCAATACCCAAGGTAGTGAAACTACCGTTTGCCTGATCCGGACTGGTGAGTACGCATCGCCGCAACGATCGCAACACCGCAAAACAACACTCCAAATTCAAGGGTGCGCGCCAATCAATAGCAAAGCAATGAGTAGTTTACGTAGAAGTGTGTTCGCTCGAGGTAGCTAACCCCATTTTGCCCGGCACGGCTCCTGTTTTAGTCATTTCCAATTTGACACAAGTGTCAAGGCTATCCATTATCGTTCTCTTTCTTCAGTCATCGCGTACGTCGTTCCAGCCACTTCATTCTGGATCACACTCCGCGTATAGTTATTAAAGTGGTTTTCGGTTTAGACAGTGAGTATGTCCCTAACCGATTCCGGTCTCTTTAATAACCTTCGTAATTATTTCACCAATTGGTCGTTTGATACATTTCAAAACCGAATCAATTCCAATTATAATTCGTAAATCAACATTTCGTTAGTCTTTCTAAATCAATTTCCAAAATTTTACGTTTCAAAACTTCCAAATTTCCATTTCAAAATTTTATAATTCAATTTCAGAATTTCAATTTAACACAATTCAAATATTCATTTAAATTCGTATATAAGTTCATTCCATAATCATTTAACTTAATTTAACGTTCAAATTGATTTAAACTCATTTATCGATTTCATTCGATATTTATTAAATTAATTTATCATTAAAACAATTTCCATTAAATTTCTAATTCATTAGATTTACTTCTTAAGTCCAACTTCATTATCAAAGCTTATAAATTTAATTTAAATTAAATTTGTCGAACCCAATTCTTTAAATTACAAGTCTTTCATTTGTTCGATAAAAACTCATTTTTATTTCTTATTGAAGGAATTCATTTCATTTATTATTTACTTAGTTACAAATTTCAAAACTCAATTAAAGAAACTTAGTTTCACTTATTCAAAAATTCAATTTCTCGTAATAAGAAAAATTCAATTCAATTTAATTATTAGATAATTCAATCTCATCAAATTATCAATAATTTCAAATCTTAATTATTAATCATTTCAAACTCATTCATTAATAATTCCAACTTAATTATTAATAAATTTAAAACTTTGTCATTAATAATTTCAAAACTTTATTATTAATAAATTTCAAGACTTGATTGTTAATAATTCCAAATTAATTATTACTAATTTCAAACTTAATTGTTAATTATTCCGAAATTTATTATCAAATAATTCTAAACTTAATTATTAAACAATTAAATTTTAAACAATGTTCTTTTGTCAATTACTACGTTAATAGTTTGTTTCAAATTTCAAATATTCACATTCTCCATTCATTCAAATTTAAATTCCAATTTATTTCAAAACCTTATTATTATTCAAATAAAAATCTTTATTTTATTTTAAATTAAAACATTGACCAATCGGGTTTAATTAAATTTCCTATCCTAAGTCAAAGTTATTTGGGTATTTATCATTTCAACCTGATTCCATTTCAATTCAAAAATCAAAGCATACAAAGGGAACTTGCAGTGTCATAACTGGGATGGTGTCAAAATAAATAAACAAGCAATAACATCCATACATAACAATTCAACAATTTATTTAAATAATCCCGAAATAATTGTATTAATTTACATTTGTTATTTATACAAATTAATATAATTATTCCTAGAATCTACACTATCATTTCATATAGATTAAAGATTATTCCACTAATAATTTATACGGTTTTTACTTATCATTCAAATTCAATTTATACTACAACAATTAATCCAATATACGTTCAATGATTCAAAGTGTAATTATCACTATCCTATATATCAATTAATTTAACAATTTAAGGTGGTCATATTTAACTAATTAAATTCAACATATAAATCAGTTTTAAATTTTTTAACTATCCTATATCAATTTCAATTATCACTTAAACGATAACCAACAGCATCATATTGCAACATCTCATAGCAAACATTCATCAACCAACTTGTATGAGAATATAAATCGTGAAAATTTATTTCATCTTTCGTGGATAAAGAAATTGACCCAAAGCAAGAAGAAGCACGAATGAAGTCGGTACAACATGAACAACGAACACTGCAAATATCGACAAATGAGACGATATTAATTCATTGAACGTTCATTTATAATTTATAAATTATATAGATGTGCTTACCGATGACGGAGGAAAAAAAACAAAAGCTGAAGATCGACGCCGCTGCAAAAAGCTTAGCCGGTTGCTTCTTCACACAACGAGAAAAGAAAAGTTGGTTACTATTTTTGGCAACCAAATAGATATTTCGTAAATACGCTTCTGAAATGTCTAAAACCTATATGATAATCATAGTTTCATATATATTTTTTTCGACGAAAGAGCCTACAAATGGCTCGCCCCCTACCAACTTTTCCCTACCGACTCACGTATGTTTTCATTTTTTTTTAGAACTAAGCCGGCTTTACACTTTGCAGTTTCTCAACCCCTCAAGCACTGCTAAAACACACAGCATCACCAAAGAACATACACGCACACGTTTATTTTTCTTTTTCTTTTGTTCCCATAACAGTTCCAACCTCCATCTTACTTCAACAATCACCTTCCCCCCTACTGCATGCCTACTCATGCATCCACTTTTTTGTTTTTTTTTAATATATATATGCACGCACCAACACATGCACACTAGAACTAGTTCCAACCCTGACACAGACGCAACAGCCCAGGTACACACACTACACCCTCTACCCCGAAGCACATGCACGCAACTCATTTTACATCTTTTTTTTCACTTTTCTTCACGCAACTGAATCTCCTTCCACAAACAAAAACAACACCACACAGCCATTACTCCTTCCCCTCTCCTTCACACGCATGACCCCATGCGTACATCCCTTTGTACTCGGCTACCCACATGATTCGGCAACACCACACCACACTGTTCACGTACACGACACGCATGCATACACAGTGTCACCTTTTCTTCCCCCGAAGAATGCTATACACGCACGCATGAAAAACATACACGCAACCCCCAAAAATAATTTTCCATCTTCCTCCGCAACGAGCTCGACTTCTCCTCCGGGTTCGAGCTCTTCGAATTACCAAACATGGTCAAATCGTTTGCTCGCTCGCGGCTAGGATGGAGATGATGTGCATCGGTGGCTGAAGTGTGAACTAGCGTCCGGTGAGGCGCGGTTTCAGGTGGAATCTTCAGTGGAGGAGAGTTTATGGAGGTGTGGCGGAGGCGAATGGAGAGGGAGAGTGGACGGTGTGAGGTGGAAGGGTTGGGTGCGCTTTGCTTTCGTCCATGCTTGTTTCATTTATAAAAAAAATTATTTACAGAAGAAACGAAAATATGAAGAAGAGAAAGGAGGAAGAGGGAACGCATTACCTGATGAGATGTAAATGGAGATGAACCGCGAAAATGAATCAAATGGTTGGATTCTTTTAATTTTATAATTGGTAACCGTAAATTTCACTTGAATTCCGAAAAGCAATCACAATTTTCAAGTCAACTATTATCTTTTAACTACAGTATTGAATGCACTTCAGTCATAAATTCATTTTCAAAATTGTGAATGGATATGGGCTGCAAATTAGGGCTGAATATTATTTAACCGGTCGGTTTGGAACGGTTAAATAAACGCGATGATTTACGTCGGACTCCGATTTGCACGAATAAATATACCGTTTTGATCAGTGCGACGATGCGCTTCCAACGGTACACAGATAATTGCGATATGATAGTTCTATAAAAACTCGAATTTACGCCGCTTAAATTGTTCGATTTGCAAAACAATTTAAATGGAACAGGCGATGATAGTTTTTGACGAAACGAATTACATTATCTTGATCAGAATTTTTTTTACAACATAACTGTGTAGAAATATTTGGATTTGAAAGATAAATTTTACGCAGCTTTATATGAACTGATTATATAGTAAAACGCGAATGAAATTTACTATAGTATTTTACGACAAAACTTTTTCTATGTTCATATCTAACTGGATGTATCTTATAAATAAAGTTTGGACGTTAATTGAGATCGTTTATAAATTTCAAATTTTCTATAATAAAACGATGGATTTTAAAATTTTAAACCGTGTCGAAAATTCAGGGTCGTTATAGATAACTTCAAATGCTCATAACTTCTTTGTTTGAGCTCTATTTTCAACATATTATATATGAAAACAGACCACAGTTTCGCCTTGGACGCAATGGAATAACTTTCGTGGTCAAATTCAAACTTTTATAAAAAAATTCGTATCCAAATATTATTATATTTAATTTGCTTTATTTATTCATGTTTCATTTTACGGGGTGTTACATTTTCCCCCCTTAAAAAGGACTTCATCCCAAATCTTCTATGAGGCGAATAGTGTAACTCGTAATAACATCCATGTTATAATACTAAGTTCTCTACACAACCATCCACTCAACCAATAGTGAAATGTGATAATATACTACAGATATGTTAAAATGTAATCATGTCATGTAAGTATGTATGCAAATATCCTAACCAAGCATAAAAATTTATATATGATTGTAAAGTGATTTTGAAAAAGTGTAAGAACCATCTCCTACCATCCAATCTAGCAACCTTGGTGCAACAAAAATCCAAATTTTAAAGAAAAAATTACTAGTGAAAAGCTTTGGGTGAGTGTTTTTCATCTTCTCTAGGTCTCCCATGCGCTTTCTGTTGGATTGTCCACCCATTGTACTCGAACCAACTTAATCATTTTATTGCAAAGTTTCCTAGCACCATGCTCCATAGTGCATGAGGTGGCGAGATGCACAATCGCTCCATCTCAAAATCTCTCAACTGATTAGGCTATATTCTATTAATGGCGTTATGAAGGTATATCCTATGGTGAGAAACGTGGAAAACATTGTGAAATCCTGCCAACTTGTCAGGAAGCTCCACACGATATGCCAATTTTTCTATTCTTTTCTAGAATTCAAAATGGACCAATAAATCTAGATGCCAATTTACCATTGCCAAAACTAACCTCTTTTCTAAGAGGGGAGATTTTAATAAATATCATATCTCCAACCTCAAATTTAAGCACTTTCCTTCTTTTATCCACATAAGATTTCTGATGATCTTGTGCTGTCTGCATCCTTTGCCTAATCAACTCTACTTTTTCCTTGTATCACAGATCAAATCGGGTTCGAGCAATATTTTGTCGGTTGTTTTGCATCAGCAACTAGGTGATTTTCATGGCCGCCCATAAAATGCTTCAAAAGGGCCATAGTAATCATAATTTGATATCTATTTTTATATGCAAACTCAACCAAAGGTAGATGCTACTCCCGATGTTCTCCAAAGTCAAAGACATGGGCTCTTGACAAGTCTTCCAAAACTCTATTCACCTCTCTGTTTGTCCATCAATTTGTGGGTGATATACCGTGCTAAGGTTCAAGACGTTCCCAAAGCGGGTTGTAGGCTCCTCCAAAACTTACTAGTGAACAAGAAGTCCCTATCATTGACTATTCTTATAGGAATTCTATGTAGACAAACTACTTCCTTAATATAAATCTGGGAGAGAGAGGCGCTAGTCCTATTTCTTCTAATCAGAACAAAATGAGCACTCTTAGTGAGTCTAACTACAACAACTCAAATAGCCTCATTGGCCTTCCAACTTTTAGGCAATCCTTCCACAAATCCAAATGGAGATATGTTTCCATTTACAAGTGAAACTTCCAAAGGTAATAATAATCCACCAGGCTTCCCTTACTCGGCATATACCTTTTGACATGTCTAACACCTAGCAACAGACTTGGCTACGCTCCTCTTCATTACATTCCAAAAGAAAATTCTCTTCATGTCCTTGTACATCTTATCTCCTCTGGGATGAAAGGTAATCCTTGAGTGGTGACACTCCATAAGCCCATCTCTCATCGTCATCAATCATTGGGATGCAAAGACGTCTATATCTTCTCAATATCCCTCCCCGTCAACTGGGTATCTCTTAGCATGGGGAAAATGCTCTCATTTTCTTAATTTTTCCAAAATCTCTACTAACTCCTCATCTTTTACTTGCTCATGCCTTATATGATCCATCAAGCCTGGTCTAATCTCCATGACTAATAGAAAATTTAGATGGGTTCTTTTAATGGCTGGAGGTTAAAATTCCAGAGAAACTCCAACTGCCTCCATTCATATATAGCACCTAGTGTAGCGTGTCTCATACAAAGGGCGTCGGCAACTACGTTCCCTTTTACAGAGGCTATTGAATACCAAAGTCAAAGGACGCTACATACTTCATCCACATTTGCTTCCTAAGATCCAAATCTTTTTGGGAAAATAGGTATTTAAGTGATTTATAATTAATGAATAACTCAAACCTTTCCCCAAGAGATAATGCCTCTACATCTTTAAGGAAAAAACGATGACTGCCAATTCTATATGATGCAGTAGATACCTCTTCTCATGGTCATTTTGTTATCTACTAGCATAGGCTACTACTTTCCCTTCTTGCATAAGAATTTCTCCTATTGCATCTGTGAAAACTGTGAATGGCTTGTTTCCATCTGGAATAGTGAGCATAGTTGCACTAGTTAATGACTCCTTAAGCTTTTCAAATGCCTTGGTGCACCTATTATCCCAAACAAAAACTAGATTATTCTTTGTCAATCGAGTTAAAGGGGCTTCTATTTGTGCAAAGCTCTTAATGTACTTACCATAGTGGCCTTCCAATCCTAGAAAACTTCTAATCTCCGATGCATTACTAGTAGTCTTCCATCCTTGGATAGCTTCCACTTTAGTATGGTCCATGGCCATTCCTTGCTCCGAAAAAATATGCCCAAGGAACCTAACTTCATTTTTTTTCAAAAGTGGCATTTAGAAAACATGGCTTTGAGTTGGTTTCTCCTCAAGGTCTCCAATACCTCCTTAAGGTGGTCCACGTGATCCTTCTTTCCTTTGGAGAAAACTGAGATATCATCAACAAACATCATGAAAAATTTATTAAGTCGCCCTATAAATATTCTACTCATCAAATCCATAAAATATGATGGGGGAATTTGTCAACCTAAAATGCATTACTTCCCACTCATAGAGCCCTTTTGGAGTAAGGAATGCAGTCTTTGGCTTGCGTTCCTCTACAGTCCTCAGCTAATGGAATCTCGTTGCTAAGTCTAACTACGAACAAACTTTATCTCAGTTGGTCAAACAAGTCATCTATTCTAGGTAGAGGTTACCTATTCTTCCTTGTCAACTTGTTAACCTCTCTATATTTGATGTAAAGTCTCAAATAACAGTCTGCCTTAGTAGCAAAAACAACAGGAGCTCCCCACTCAGAAGTACTCCTATGGATGAATCCTTTCTTCAATAGTCCTAATATTTTCTTATCCAACTCCCTTCTTTCTTTGGAGGCCATATGTCTCAAAGGCAGAACAATGGGTCTTGCACCTTCTCCAAATCGATTCGAAACTTAACCTCCATATGGGGTGTGAGACCCGAGACATCCTCGAAGACATCAAGAAATTCATAAACTACGAGTACATATAATGGTTCTCGAACAACAGATAGATTTAATGAGTATATATGACTTAAATCAAATAAAGCTTTGGGTGTAAAAAGAACTTCTAGGTCACAAACTCCATGACTCCTTAATCGTACTACTCTTTTATCACAATCAAGGATGGCTCCATAATATGAAAACCAATCCATACCTAAGATAAGCACATACCCTTCAAAATTTAGAATGTACGCAGTATATATGAAATCAATGTTGCAATTGTCTAACACCTGGTCTTTGCAAATTAGTGAATGATGGGTCGAACCCTCAATGGGATTGGAAATCTCTAACGGACTACTAACCATCTAGGTTTTAAGGTTTAAGGAATTCACTACAACTCTGGCTATAAGGGAATGTGATGCCCCTGAATCAAATAGGGTATGAATAGTAACCCCAAAAATAAGAGTTATACCTTCTATAGCTTCTTTTCCTTAGTCCCTTGGTAGCTTACTACAATAGGGATAGCTTCAAAAGAGTAGGCCTATCTGCTTAGTCCTTCCTTATCCATTTGGAACATTGGTTCTTGTGATGTCCTTCCTCATAGTAGTTAAAACACCTTCCTTTAAAGGCTTCCTTTATCAGACTCATCCTACAATCTTTAGCTTCATGACTCTTCCTCTGGCATTTGTTACACACAATTACGTCCTTCTTAAACTTCCGCTTCAACTTCTTACTGGCCTAAAAGCTCCATTTCATGGACACTCCTTGCTTTTGGGTCAATGCAGACTTCTCTTTCTCTCTCTTATCTTCCTCATTGGCCATATGCAGCATCGTTTTTTCTACAAACATCTCATGCGTGGCCCCTATAGGTACTTGGGTCAAACATTTCTCTTTGTGGAGAATTTAAGCCCTTTATGAACATCATGGCCTTTTTCATAGGTGTGTCTATCAAGCTCATCCTGAAATTAGCCAACTTAGTAAACTTAGCTATGTACTCCTTAAAGCCAGGAATCACCTTGTCTCGGCTAAATGAACTTTTCCAATTGCAAGTTAACCTCTACTTTTTGTTGTGACATTTTATTTAAAAACCAAAAAATGTCATAACAAAAAATCCCATAAAAACCGCAACATAATATCTATTACAACAATTGTTTAAATCACGGGGTACACATAAAAGCAAATAATAATAAATACTGCCACTAGCCAAGCTTCTCAATCTTTAAGCATTTCCACAACCATTATTCCATCCTTATCCTATGTTGTAATGAGGAAGGAGTCAGAACAACAAGTGTCCGGTGAATAAAAACCTCAAGTCTTACCTTTTCAATACTTGGGCAGTATTTTTGAAAATAAGAATATTTCTACGAACATAAAACCATTAAAGTCATTTAATACTTCTTTATAAGGAAATGAGCTGGGTCCAACCACTTAATACCTTCCATTCCAGAAGTAGATTTCCGGAATCCCATATCCTGACCATATGTCATATATAATTAATAATGTGAGAGATGATACCCAAGCCACTTAACGCTTTCCAATGGAAAATAGGCAAACCCTGGTCATTTTAAGACCTTAATAAAGGTAGACCCCATCATTTAAGACCTATTTTCAAAAGCATGCATTTCAATGATACGATCTATTTGACATCACATGGAATCTCATAGGCCACTTCCAAATGAGATGTAGGTAGACTCTAGTCATTTAAGAACTTAAATAAAGTAGACCCCATCATTTAAGACCTATTTTCAAAAGTGGGCCCGTATAGAGATACCACCTATCATAACCCCCTTGCCATTTAATATTTCATCTGAGGAAAAAAGACGAGTCTAACCAATCAATACCTCAAACACCTATAGCATGCTCTTTATCTTATGGTCCATACTCATAATGACATCTTACATTCGCTCGCTATTCGTAGGAACTGGTAGTAAGATTAGATGGGCAGATTTTCCCTATAAAATTTGGAACCAACCTCGCATCATTACAAATAGTTATCATAATGAAATCTCACATCAGTAAAAGTGTACACAACTACTGGTAGCTTCAAAGTGAGGGACGGACTTTCATCATGTAACTCTATTGACTCACATTCTTATGATTTAGCCATAAATCAATTACTCTTCATACACACACACACACACACATCCATCGCTTAATAAATAAGGCCTTATAAGGAATCTTCCATATTACATCTCAAAATAATTATTAGGCTATATAAGGGTTTCTTTTATTTTTACCTAACAATCAATTACCCTCCTAATGGGAAAAATAAATGAAAACAAATGCCTAATTAATTATGCTATATACACAGTAATTATATGTTAAAAAAATTACATAAATAGAGATAAATAAATATTCACGCTTAGTAAGTTCTAGAAGCATGGATTTTATGCTCTAAATTAGCGTTAAATGTCAATTCCTTAACCAACTGATATTGCAAGACCTTTTTCTTTAAATTCTCAAGATTTTGTGGAATTCTAATGCTCAAATCATGGAATAAATATTCATAAGAAAAAATACAATAATAGACTTGTAAATAAAATAGAAACTCAATTCATTATACCAGTTCAACGAAATATCTTTAAAAAATAAGAATAGAAATCTAAATCCCATATTTTATTCAAATCCCCTTTTTACAAAGTTATAGATAAGAATAAGTGGTGTAAACTATAAATAGAATTCACAATCTAAACCCCTTATTTTATTAAAGAATCACAATTTAACCCAAAGAAGAGGGAGGTGGAATAGACTATTAAATTATTAATGATTGCATAAATGAAACAAATCTCATCAAATTAATGTAAATAATTAGGAATCTCAGCATAGAATTGACATGTCGGTATGAAAAGGAATTTTGTGGGATTTTATCTATCGTATTTTTAAAATCCAAAAATCCTTAAGGCATATTCAAATGCAAAAAAAATACACTAAGCAATTACTGAAAAGAAAAACTAAGGTTTCCACTCAAGGATTAACCTTAATTTCACTCAAATGTATCTGTAGCCTTCCGGTCTCTTTCAGAATCTCTCTCTTTTGATATATACACACACAATAGGAAAGAGGTACATATATTCATTACATTCAGAATAATTTAAGAAGAATAGATAAGAATAAATTGGAGGAAGTAGAAACAAATAAGAAATAAGTTGAATCCTTACCTGAGTTCTGTACGAAGTTTCTAAATCTTAGTAAAGGGAGACAGCAATGACAGAGTTGCGTCATATTCTACAAAATAATGTGAAAAAAAGTGAAGTGGATAGGGTTTTATTATAGGAGTTGAAATTACTAGAACCATACGATGGAAGTAGGTAGGAAACGAGTAAATCTAGAGCGTACAACCGAATAAACATAACTTAAAACCCAAGCTGCCACTGGCAACTTCTGTTGCAAAGCGGTCGACCACCCTTGGGTGACCGGTCAACCAGTTGACCTATTCAAGTCGACCGCTCCTCTTATTCAAGGGACATTTATTTACTTCTGTTGCCAGATTATTTTATTCTCAAATTAACTTTTTAACGTTAAACGTTAATTAAAGGTTTACTTAGCCCCAATCTAATTTTTGAAATTTGAACCCTAAATTTTATTTCTCATTTGAATTTGAATTCAGACTAAATTAACTTAAATCTAAGAACTTCAAATGCTTATAACTTCTTTCCTTGAGCTCCGTTTTCACCATATTATATTTGAAAATTGATTCGAATTTCACCACAAATGCAATGGAATAAGGTTCGTGGTCAAATTCCAATTTTTATAAAATTGCTATATCCAAACCTTACCATATTTAATTTAATTTATTTTATTATTTTATGGTTTATTTTTTAAGGTGTCACATCTGTTTTAAGTTATAGATGGCTGTAGTAAAGCTAAAAGTATCGGCTCATTATGGATTTTCCTATAGAAAATTGCGAGGATGCAATTTCCTTGAGTGGAAAGTCCGTAACTACTCAATGTTCGAGAAGAAATTAATAAAATTAATAACGGAGATCTAACTAATTAAATGAGGTATTAATAATAAAATATGAATACTGAGATTTGTGGTGATTTGAAAATATAGAATTTATTTCAAATTTAAAATAAAGGTTTAATTAAATAAACATGGTTTTAATATTTAAAATGGGGATAAATGAAAATAATTAGGAAGTTATGTGGGGAAAATATTTATATAGCAATAGAATGATTTATTTTGAGCGAAATTTGATTTTCAAATGATTTTGGACATTTTTAAAGGTCAAAAATGATTTGTTTTTAAACATAAGTTAAATGGTTAAACAATTTTGTAAATGTAAATACTAAAAGTAAATAAGATAAGAAACTTTTTTTTAAAAGAAAGCGAATTTTATTTCACTTTTAAAAGAGGATTATAAATTTATTATTTCACTTAGGCTTTGAAAGGTAAATATGGAAATAATTATTTAAATGATATAAATTATAAATAACAATTATTGGAAAATTATGAAATGGTAATAAAACATTTATGGAAAATAAAAATGGATTTTATTTTGAACTTTGGGCTAATTTAGTATGGTAGAAAAATAGAATAACATATAAAATGGTAAGAAAAGGAATGGAAACAAATTGAAAAGTAAGCTCATTAGCCCATCTAAGCACATAGATAATGTCCATCGCTTTGTCATGAAAAGCCTACAAACCTCCCTCGTCATATACACTTCCCATTCAACACCTTTTCTTCCGTCTCCACTAATCTCAATTACGAAACCCATAATCCCTCTTCTATAATAATTCCTATAAAATCAAATAAATTTCTACATATCATGAAACTTAAAATTAAGCTCCTCTACATAGCTCTACACCCCTAGGAATCTTCAAAGTGGAATTTTGAGCAAGCTGGTGTCAAGTTGCATTTTAAATAAGAGAAAAAATTGGATTTCGGTAATGCTATAAAGGAAAATGGGATGTTTCGTGCTTCTCCAAGCTAAGGTGAGTAAACTCTACTCACAGTCTATGTCTATATGCTTGTAGTTCATGTTGATTGTTGCAATATTTGAAATGTGCGTTGTTTGCTCCTCTTGAACTCATTGCTATATTGTGTCTTTGATTACATTTTTGATGATATGGATTGTGTTTGGATTGTGGAATGTAGTGTAATTTGTAGTGTTGAAGTGAGGGTTGGGTGGAGAAGCATCGAGTGACCGAAGTCACCAGAATTGGGTTACATGACCTGGAGTATTTCGAATAACAGGTCATGACCAGTCCACCGGTGTATAGTGCACTAATGCATGGCCTGGACATAGTTTCAAGCCTGTGCCCGTGTGTTTTTCATTGTGTGTGTGTGTATTCTTTTAAATTAAAAAAATTGATTTTTAAAATATTGAGTTAACGCATTGCAAGTATGAAATTAATTTAAAGAAAAAACTTTATTTAAATTAATATTGATTATGTATTTGAAGATATTAATTTATTAAAGGGAAATTTGATTTTTGACTTTAAGTACTTATTAAAAAACGGATAAAATTTTAGAAAAATGTGTATTGGTTTCTAATTATTGGTATGTAGCTTACAAAGAATATTTCATGATTTATAAGAATAAACAAGGGTTTTGGAAAATATGTTCTATGGATTTGAATAAAAAGGAAATTCGTTTACAGCTTATAAATTTGATTAAAAATCTTATTTGATTACAGCGAAATTTTGGAAAGATTTATGTAAGTAATATTTGGTTATGTAAGAGATTTCTAAGAGTTAAAAAGGTAGAATTTTTTATGGAAGTTATTTGTAGAATTAAAATCCCTGTTACTGGTTTAAATCAAAAGAGAGAGGAAAATAGTATTTCAACCATTTAAAAGATATAAAAGCTTTTGGAACATTCGAAATCAAAACATCTTTTCCAAATGCATTACGTCTGTTTTTGTTTGATTATATTTCTATATGACAAGAATATTGGATAAATGGAGTTATAATGTCATCTAGCGTGAGACTTTCGGTAAAATTTCTCTAGTTATTTTTAGGAATTGCTGCATGGTATAGTTTATGAGATTAAATAAACGAGCAAGTAACGACAAGTGGTATGGAATGTCTGGGTAGATATTTGCTTGATTACTTCTTGTAAATAAATGTTACTTTTGTTTATACCGTGGGTTAGGAATTTACAATTTCATCTAGACATGACTCTTCAATAGAGATTGGTAGTTGAGTCTCTTACTCTCTAATGGCCATAAGTAGGAAATATGTTGGATTTATAGATTCATCCTCTAAGGACTAACTAGTAGAGTATTATTGTCTACTCTTAGGGCTAGTAGTCGATGGATTATTACGTTGAGATACTCTCATTTGGATGCATGAAGTCGAGAGTGCTTATTGTCATTCTCATTAATACTCATTTGGTTGAGAGTATTCATCTGAAATCTGCATCATAGAGTTCATGCCACTATAGTGAAAGCATGATTAGGACCCTCAGATAAGCTAGCAGCTATCCAAGCGGTTTTTATTGTGGGTTCATACCTTAGATCTGTGATGTCGCTTTTTTGAGTTTGTAGGTTGAGAGTTATTACTTACATTACAACCATTATCCAAACACAACTAAGGATCAACTATCCGTTACTAGGGAAATTATGAGCGAAGACCAATGAACAACGTAAACTTGCAGCATGTTTATAACATGCGATGGATATGGGTATAATGATTCTGGGGGTAACAAAGGGACTTTAGGAAACAAGCTGCCATCATTAGAGTTTCCTGAAGCAGTGCTGTAGTATGTCGGTCTCCCATATGGATGACTTAGGTAGATCCATTGCCTATGTGATATTTAATGATTATCGCTTCACTAAAGATGATGATTATTTGACATTATAGATTGGATGCATGCTTATCCATCATTTGATATAGCCTAACCCAAGATAGCTACGTGTTTTCTTTCTGTGACATTGGATACCGACTATGTGCTCGTTTGTCATTCTCACTTAGAGCCTCGAGATCTACTGATGTACTGCATATTTATATATCTCTAAGGGTCATTTAGTTGAGAGTATTTTCTCTAATTTGAATTATTTGTTTAGATTGATCTTTGTGTGTGATTGTGTGATATACCATATTTATATGGTATATTAGGATTCTGTATATCACATTTTTTTCATATCTCTTAGGTCCATGCGGTCGAGAGTTATTATCTCTCACTAGGATCGATGGTCGAGATGTACATTATAGATTGTTATAGTCGTTTGTTGTTTGATTGTTTGCTGATATTTCATCTATTTCATTCTTATACCACATGATGTGATGACTAATTGTTCATTTCAATGGATGCATTTTTATTTCCACTATTTTTGATGTTGTAGTTGCACTTGAGATACTTATGTTATTTGTGATAAACTTATGTACACCATGTCGGTTGTTTTTATATTCTGACATCTACATTCTAGGTACAGTCCGGTCCATCTGTTATTTATATAATATTCGATTCAGTATGAGATATTTCAAGTTCAGTGATGAAGTGTCCGGCTCGTGACTGTAGGGCATAATTAGAGACTATTTTATTAATTGAATGGTGTATCATTATTTACTTATGTAGCCTCATGTAAGTTGATGATGATGGGATGTGTATGTGTATGTGTATGTGTATGTGTATGTGTATGTGTATGTGTATGTGTATGTGATAGACGTTGGGAATTTGACTATTTTGTAGATTTACTTAGACTTGTTTATTCACATTCTCATATATGTCATTGCTGCATTGATGAATTTACGATCTTTGATGTTTATTTTATGTTTTGTATTGTTCTATCATAGAAACACACGTGTTTATTACTTATGTTGATATCGACTACGTATGGATGTGTCATATGAGATTTTTAATATGTGTTGGTGTTAGCCCAAGAGAATATTCACGTATGATAGCCTAATATTGTCTTATTCCCCATATTATCGGATTATATTACCTAGTAACACTGTTTGGTAGTATGAGTATAGAGATGGAGTGTTACAGCTTCCTTGATCTCTTGTTCAGAAATGCTAGCATGTAGCATGTTAGCCCCTTCTTCATTAATCATTGCTCTGGGATTAATATGGGGAAAGACATAATCATGTTGTCCATTAATAAATTTGTAGAGCGTGTGATTGCCTTTTGTTTAAATTGTGCTAGATTAGTGATTGGCTTCCCATTCTTTACAATGTATTCAGATGGTTGTTATAAATTTTCACGTAGGACATCTCTGTGTGGAAAATTTTTGTTCATTCTTTCGTAACCATTTCTCTTTTGTTTTTTGTTTGATTTTAATGGCTCGGAGTTGCATTGCATTTTACAGTTGCTTTTGTGCTGCATAGTATCTTTCATTTACTGAAGCATCCAGGATGCTTTGGTCTAGTAGACTTAATGCATCGTCCCATTCTTTCTAGAGGTTGCTGACTGTATCATGCTATTTTGGTCTTACTTTGTTCTATCATTTCAACTTGCTTTTTATTTCATTCATTAGAAAAACTAAAGCGTACCAACCTTTGCCATCAGTAAATATTATGCTTTTAATGTCAATTGTTTCACTGTATCATCAAATAAACACTAATGATTTGCATACCTGAAAGGCTTGCCTTTAGCCTGCTGATTTGTGTGATTGAATTAACTATGTAGGTGGCAGTAGTCACTTGTAGGACTAGGGAGAACGGTCAAATTTAATGTAGGCATTTTATTGATCATATTCGCATTCACCAGAACTCCATCTAACCTGCATATGATATTTTTGCTTCTCCACTTCTCCATGTATATTTTTGGCCTGCATGATTTACTTCTAAGAGTCCTGCCGTTGTAACACGTTTGTTGAATTATACTATTTGGGATAGTTTTATGGTTAGTCCTCCTTTTTCATCAGTATTAAGAACAACATTAAAATTACCAAGCACCATCCATTCTTTTTTGATTTGTTTTGACAAATGCACTATTTTCTCCCATAATTAATCCCTGACCGAGGCCCACATACACAAAAGTGGACACAATGCATAACCCTCCTACATTTGAGATCTCAACTGTTAACTGCTGCTCATCCATATTAATGATTTGTACTAACCATATAACTTTATGTCAAGTAATCATAATTCTCCCTTTTGATTGGTCTCAATTATTACTGATGCTCTGCCAATCTACACCAAAATTACCTTGAAATAGATATATGGACTATAACCCATTTTATTTTCTAGAAAAGCCATAAAAGTATGTATTAACTTATTTCTAATATTAAGAAATTTAATGTCTTGTGTCGTTCTTTAGACCTCTTACATTCCAACGTAGGATTGACATTAAGAAGTTAATGCTTAGCTCCTCATAATAGGAGCATCTTAGTCTAGCAGGCTCTTGCTTTTCCTTCCCTTATTAAACTACATTTATATAGTGGGTTCTCTTACATGTAATTTGATTTATTTAGGCCAATATTGTCTGATTCATCTTCACTAATTCTGAGACTAATGTTTAATATTCTTGTCTCCTCCATACTTGCAGGGTATCCTTCCCTAGCACTTGATCCAAGTTTTCCTCAGGGACTAAACTCTCACTTGCACCTAGAAATGGTGAATTCATCTCAGGTTTTGGTTGGATCTCCTCATACTGTTTCTCCTTCCCTAACTCCTGCATCTGCATTAAAGGCCTGTGGTCCTTCTGGCTACCTTCCTTAGTTACTGCAGTTTCAGGTGTTTCTGTGGTGTAATTATTTTTTAGGTTTGTACTTTATAAACTTCTTGCCCCCTCTAAGATTTTAGGGTTTTTGTCAGTATCTTGTGTCTTTCCTTATGTAGGATCAGAGATGGGTGTAGGATTAGGCTTTGATGTGTGTGGTTCTGTGGCTATTTTTTGTCTCCTTTGTTGTGTGTTTGCTATTTTGGGACTAGGTATTGCTATATGCTATGTCCAATGCATTTGCATTCTTTGCATATAGATGGAATATATTCATATTCCACTTCTGGCACATACATCTTGTCGTGCTTATCCTTGTCTTTTATAAATTTGCTGAATTTAGTGTGTGCTTTCACCTCTATAAAAACTTTGACATACATTAATTATTTTACTTATCTGATATATTTTCGTCTATGTTATTTGTTTTCCAATAAGACTTGCAAGCTTACGTATCCCTCTATAGGTTGTTTGATCTAATCCAAATTGGATAAGATTCTAGCATGTCTCTTTCAAAATAAAAGTTCACTTCTCGCTTCTTCATGAATGTATTATTGTCCATGAACCATGGACCTTCATTCAGAACTTTGTCCAAATCTTCCTGAAGTTCAAATTTAGCTAAACAAAAACCATTATCCCTAAAGAATACTTCACTCTTACCTTTAGGTTTCCATTCCCTTTTAACATAAGCATTGAAGTAAACATAATATGGTCTTTTACCTACCATGTACATGGACATTGAGTTATTCCACATCTAATTGGATTGATGGTAGTTGATTTCATTTATTTTAGCAAAATCCCCGTTTAGATCGGTCTACGGTTGATGATATTCATTGCTATCTTTAATCTCGATAATTTTTCCTAAAAGTTCAGCCAAGGTCTTGGTACCCTACTCTCGATTAAGTTTGAAAAGGTTTGCCCTGCCCTAGGTTTAGACCATGCCTTTGTGTGTTTCACAACTCCCCCTTCCCCCACCTTTTGTTTTCCTCTTTGTTTGACCTCTTTCCATCCTTTTCCTCGTCTGCCTCTGGTAGATCTAGAGAATTAGTTGTTGCGGTGGAAACCATAGCTGAAGTGGTAGATGAGGATTCCATTATATATAATTTTAATGTATACATACATACATACACACGTGTGTGTTTGTATATATAATTTATTATTGGGATTATCGTTATGTAAATATTATTTAATTTAATAATATATTCTCATTTAAAACTTTAACAAATAATAACATTTTAAACCAATTAATATTATTAATATATTGATTATACAATATAGCTAGAAATTTAAATCAAAACCATCCAATTAAATATCAAAACCATCCAATTAAATATTAGTATTATTTAATGTTACCGACATTATTCATGATAATACTATAAAAGAACTAATGCATAATGAACTAAAAAGATTTTTCTGAAATTTGCCCATCTACCACACTACACGATGCATTTGATCTAATCGATAGCGTCTTTATATTATATAAAACGAATTTCATAGCTCTTCTTTATAGACTCGATAACGTCTTTCTTCTATAAACTCGATTGTCTATTTTTATAGATTTGATATCATCTTTCTTCTATAAACTCGATAACCCTTCTTCATGGACTCGATAGAGTCTTTCTTCTATAAACTCAATACCCTTCTTTATAGACTCGGTAGCATTTGTCTTGTCTAAACTCGATTATACTCATCGGCTTTTTTCGTGTAACCTCTTTTTTCTTATTTTTGAAAATTAGGTGTAATATTTACCCCTCGAAGACTTTGCTTATGCTTTAGCTTAAGGCAACTCTTTGTTTCTTTCTTTTCTAGTTTTCCTTTTGCCCTTTTTGATTTTTGCTTCTTGATAGAGCTAATGCTTTCTATGTGAGTTGTTCCCCTTTGGCTGACCATCTTGTTGGACTGCAAGTTCATCAAATGAATTAGCAAAGATTTATTTTGCATAAAAATTGTATCGCGCATATACAAATCATGTTTCCATTTAAGCTTGGTTGATTGGGACCGACAATATGCATTCTTCTAAACTGGCCACTTGCCTATTTATAAACTTGTGAATTTTCATATGTCATTTCAAGCTTATTTGGTCAACTCAATGACCCTTTTATAATTGCTTGATCAGTTCTTTTGAACAAATGACATTTTGTCCATTCTATACTTGATTGTGCTTTCAATGTTTGTCAATTTTCTTTAATTTATTTTTCATCCATACTCTTTCTTCTAGATGGTCACTTTAGCCGGGCATAAGAGGTTAAACTAAAGGCTTGCTTAGACCATTCTCAGTATCCTCCGGTGGACATTTGAACAGTTTGCCTAAAACTGATGTCTAAGGGCTTCCAAACTCCATTATCAGGTGCCTTAGAACCTGTCCAAGGGCTTCAATGCGATCGACTGCAATGTTCTACTTTGCCTAAAAGATCTCACCGGTCTCGTCAAGTCGGAAGCTTCATTAAGAAATTTACACCTTGAACTAAGATTTACCTCATTATTTAAAGTCGCTATGCACATGAGTAGATTTTTGTGTGGATCCTTTCTTAGCAAGGTTTTAAACCATTGAATCGAGAAAGGGTTTTGAGAATTAGTTATATAAAACCTTCTTTTGAAAGTTGGTTTTTAAGAAAAAATTCTGACTTGGCTTTCCAACTTGTAAGTCGAGTAAAGTTTATAGAAATTGATTTTTTTTTTTTTTTCAGAAACGCTTTTTGTAAATTGGTTTTTCACTAATCTTTCTTGAGGTTAGCTATGTCTCGATATTCCTCTTCTATAAGCTAATTGGAACTTCTCTTATTACCAAATTCTTAGGAGAGAACATAATAATTGCTTTCATTTTTGCACCCTCCCCCCTCTGATGGCTAAACATACTTTAAGATGTGAGAATAGTCTCTTGACATCAGATTCATTGTTACAATACTTCTGCTTTACCATTCATCAATGGTATGAAGTATGGTCTTAAACATTCAACATTCCATGTTCTAGCTATTACATTTCTATTTGGTCTACGTAGTTGATAAATCTTGAGATGGATGACCCATGAATGACTAAGGGTCCTTCCTAGTTTGGCCATAAACTCCATCTGCTTAATTTATAGTGCTTGTCATCACTCTTTTAAGAGCCAAATCCCTTTTCTGAAATGCTCTGCCTCTTACTCATGTGTTAAAATAATTTGAGATTCTCCATTGGTACTTTACCATCTATAAGGCGCCCTTATTTCTTAACTCATTGATTATATCTAAGGATTCTTTTTTTAATTCTTGATATATGCATATGTGATCCTTTAATGTAAGGGGATCTAAACTTCTACTAGCAACATGGCTTTAAACCCATACGTTAAAGAATAGGTCATACGCTAGTGTTTGTTTTGGCTGAAGTTCTATATGACCATAACAACATATGAAATTCTTCCACCATATTTCCTTTAGCTCGATTAAGTCGTTTTTAAAGTATTATTAATAGTCTTATTTACGAAATCTACTTCTTAATTGGCCTTTAGATGGGGTACTAATGAAAAACCTTTTAATATCCGCTCCTTTCACAAAAGCGAGTAATTCTTCACTCTCGAGTTGATTATATTATCTGAAGTGATTTTTTGGTGAACCAATGCAAGTCATAATACTCTTAATGACAAATTTCAAAACTTTATTTGTTGTTATACTAGGTAGTGGTTCAACCTCCACCCATTTAGTAAACTATCAATTGCCAGGACTACAAATTTAGCAGTAGATTTTAAAATAGGCAAAGACCCAAATAGATCAATTCCCTATACATCAAAAGTCAGGAACTCATTGCAAGCATTAGTTTTCTTGATGGTAATCGTGGAATCCTTAAAAATGGTTGTCATTAATCACACCATTTACATGAGCTAGGGCATCTTCGTCCATTCGCCAGTAATACCCTTATCTCGTTAATTTTTTGGCTAGTTTTATTCTGTTGGAATGATCTCCATAAAATCCTTATGCTGTTCAATTAACAATTTATTTCCCTTTTCTCCCTTTATACATCGTAGTTATGGAACTGAGTATCCTTCCTTATGTAATATCTTATCCATAACAGAGAATGAAGGGACCAAATATCTCATCTTCTTTGACTCATTTCTACTTGTAATAATATTCCTTTTCCAAGCATTACACTACAGGTGAATTATTCCTACATTGCTCATCATGAGCATTTCTATTTATCCTTATTTTGGTCCTTAATGATTAATTCCTCAATTTCCATCTTCCTTAGAGGGGTTCTCATTGAGTTATCATCGACAGGATTGAGAACGAGTCAGTGCTAAACTTCTTCATTTTGTTTCTTTTTCTTTAGCAAACTGTTGAGATCCTTCTGAAACTTTATTGGAACAATCTTCACCTTACAATCCGTTCATGAACTAGCTAATTTTGCTAAGGAATCAGCTTGGACGTTCTTTTCCCTTGATATTTGGTAGAGCGAGAAATCTTTGATTAATGTTGACATCTCATGAACATTCTTAACACACTAAAATAATTGCGGATCCTTTACTTGATAAACTATGTTTATTTGATCCAATATTAATTAGGAATCGATCAATGCTTCAATTCCTGGAATTTTTAATTATCGTGCTAAAGTTAAACCAACTATCATGGATTCATATTCGGCGACATTATTAGTTATAGAAAAACCCTACTTTATAGCATAATGCAACTGTTATCCATCTCAGCTATTGTTGCACTCTAGCTCTTTGCTTGTTAGAACCTCTGCCTACAAATAATTGACACTTTGGTTCACTGTACTTTTCCTTTTATATTTGATCTTCAATAAATCCTATGCATGTAATTATAAAATTGTCTATTGAATGTCCCTTCATTGCAATCCATGGCAAGTATATTATATCATATTAACTTAATTCCATTTCCCATTTTATCAATCGCTTGGATGTTTCTAGTTTACCAAACACTTCTTTGTGTGAGTAATTGGTCAAAACTTTTGTGGGATATGCCTAGAAGTAAGGTCTTAACTTTTGGGTTATTGATACTAAATAGTAGGCTAATTTTTTCATGATTGGGTATTGATTTCTTCATTCTTTAATCTTTTACATGTATGACATACAAGTAGTTGCACTCCATTTTCCTCTCTTATAAACATTGAGCTTATGACATGTTTATATATTACCATGTACAAGATTAAACCTTCATCTTCTACGCGAATGAAGAGGATAAGGGTTTTCCAAATGATTTTTCAATTCTTAGAAATATTTTTAACATTCGCTCATCCATTTAAATGTCCTAGATTTCTTGATAAAATCCAAGAATGGACGCCATTCATATAAAACGATTTAGTGTGGCCATTGTCCTGTTTATACTTGTTACATCCTTAAATGTTTATGGCTCCGCCAAGTTCTTGGCTGTTTTATTTCGTCGGGATTAGCCTCTATTCCATGTGCACTACTATGTATTCAAAAAAAATTCCTGATTTTATCCCAAACGAGAAATTTTGTGGTTTAACTTCATACTATAATCATGCAAAATCTTAATATTTACCCCAAACTCTTTATATGATCAACTTTATTTTTCTACTAGACCAACATATCATACACATAAACAAATTTTTTTTCCAATTTAATCTCTAAGCATTTTATTAGCCAATCATTGACGGGTGGCTCCTGCATTTTTTAGCCTAATAGGTGTTACTTTGTAGCAATATGTTCCCCAATCTGTTATATAGCTCGTATGCTCTTCGTCGGGTTTGAACATTGGGATTTGATTATAACCTTAACAAGCATCCATAAAAGATAGTAGTATGTACCTACTGGTTGATCAATCCTTGGAAGTGAGTAGAAATCTTTCGGACAAGCCTTATTTAGATCCGTGAATTCAATACGCGACCTCCATTTCCGACTATACTTCTTAACTAACATTGGATTTTCAAATGATTTGGGATACTAAACCTCTCGGATAAATACATTTTCCTACAATCTTTTAAGCTCTTCCTATATTGCAATTGACCAAACCTTATCCAACCATCTTTTCTTTTGCCCAACTGAAGTAAAGCTTGGATCTATATTTAGAGAATGACACATATTGTAGGATCAATTCTAGTCATATCCGAGTGAGTTAAGCTAAGAAATCCTTACTTAGTTAAAGAAATGCAATTATCTTTTATCCCGTAGTCATGTCTAATTCTCTTCCTATCTTGACAACTTCTGTTAGATGTTGAGGGTCTCTGGAAACATCTTTTAATGCTTCTATAGACTTGACAATTCCTTGAGTAACTAAGGTGTCTATTTCAGGAATAACCTTTTCTTGCTCTTCTTCTTTTTGGCTCACTCCTTGATTTGTTTTAGTTGTTTTGTTATACTTTCGCTTCCTTATACTTTCATTATCCTTTTTGTATGATGCTTTCTTATTGATTAGAATTTTTTTTTATTTGCTTTGATCATTATTTCCTCTTTTTTGATATTCAAGCATTTATATTTTGATCTCTATGGTGTCATTTAACACAAATCATAAATGGGCACGTTTTCTTTATTCAGTTGTTCAAGTGTAGCAAATACATTTCCCTAACACTAAACTGCTCACCTCTCACCATCCTCCATCCAACTTTAGAAAGAAAATATAGGATCAGATGCATTGGTGAGACGAAAGCGTCCACCTCGTCCAGTGCTAGTCTCCCAAAGAAGAAATTGTAGTATGAGGGCTAATCCATCACTACGAAAAGAGTCTCAAAAGTTTTTGCAGCCGGGGGAGTTCCAACTTGTATATACAACTTAATTTGATCAACCGGGGTTGATCCTTTATTATTGAACTCAAAGATTGGTTCAAGGCTTTTTGAGACCTCCATCTTAGGTGGTTAGAGGTATGATGCTTTAGATAGAGGTTCTAGAGGCCATGTGTTCAAGCCTATGATACAACATAATAAGTGTTATGCTTGAAATAAGCATCACTCTAGTTACGAGTGGTACGGCACGCGCTTTGCGCGTGATGATAGCGCGCACTTTGCGTGCGAATTGTTTTATATATGTTTAACTCGTTTGAGAAAATATGATTTGCATAAATATTTAACCGTATTTTTGCGTTGAAATGATATGCAGCTTGTTCTAATTTTACTTTCTAAATTGCAATATCTAATTTTTTTTGTTAGTTTGCAATTTTATTTCTATTATTAATTAATAAAGATTGAATTTAATATTTTATTAGTTTGAATTTTTATTTTTGTTACTAATTAATAAAAAACGACTTTGAAAAAAAAATTGTTAGATCCTAACTTTAAGTGATATTAAAATTTCAAAAATATCCATCGAGGGGCATTTTGAATTGGTAAAGATAACATATCTATTAGACTTTATTTTTAAGTGATATTAATATTTAATAATATTTACAGAAGGGCACTTTTTGTAGTTCACGTTGATACTAAAAAAGTGTGACACCGAAGGTATTATAAAGATTTGAGAAAATATGATTTGCATAAATATTTAATCGTATTTTTGCGTTGAAATGATATGCAGCTTGTTCTAATTTTACTTTTTAAATTGCAACATCTAATTTTTTTGTTAGTTTGCAATTTTATTTCTATTATTAATTAATAAAGATTGAATTTAATATTTTATTAGTTTGAATTTTTATTTTTGTTACTAATTAATAAAAAACGACTTTGAAAAAAAAAATTGTTAGATCCTAACTTTAAGTGATATTAAAATTTCAAAAATATCCATCGAGGGGCATTTTGAATTGGTAAAGATAACATATCTGTTAGACTTTATTTTTAAGTGATATTAATATTTAATAATATTTACAGAAGGGCATTTTTGGTAGTTCACGTTGATACTAAAAAAGTGTGACACCGAAGGTATTACAGCTATTATTAAAGATAAGAAAATTATTGATTTAAGCCTTGGTTTAAGCTTTTCCTCATGAACATCCATAAAATAACATTCCCTTTACTTCCCGTGTCTACCAAACTCTAGGCACTAGCGATAATCATATTGCGCCATGATCATTAGTGGATTGTTATATTAGTGTCTTACACCCCTTGACTCCTCAGCGGTCTCTACTAAGTCTAGAATTCAAATTTTGAAAGATTTTAGACAGGGTTCCACTCCAATAGAATATATTCCATCTTTAGCCCCACTTATGTGTCTATCTCTCACTCCTTTGCTTGCCTCGGAGATATGTGGGTCCATAAATCACATTTATATGCTTTATTGAGGATGGAAAATCTCCTTAGGGATCATTCTTTAAAATATTAGCATTGTTAGTGAGAGGAATTGCATTAGCAGTTGGTTATGGTCTGTTGGGTGCATTTCCTACACACCACCGATCCAAGAGAAGGAGACCACCGGTCCAAATTAACTCCATCTTCATCATCACCGAATCAGGCCGTAAAGCACCCCTGCCGAACCATACTCCTACCACCGAACCAAAGTTCCACCGGTCCACCATACTCCTACAACCGAACCAAAGTTCCACCGGTCCACTCATCTCCTACCACCGAACCAAAGTTCCACCGGTCCACCATACTCCTACCACCGAACCAAAGTTCCACCGGTCCACTCATCTCCTATCACCGAACCAAAGTTCCACCGGTCCACCATACTCCTACCACCGAACCAAAGTTCCACCGGTCCACTCATCTCCTACCACCGAACCAAGGTAAACCGGACCTACTCTGCCAGGCCAGATTGCATCGGCCCAGGCCCGCCAACTGCTATATACATCCAAGACCCCTGCCCCCAACCTCACTCTATAAATAGAGGGGCAGGGGTACTACAATGGCAGACAAGTTTGAGAGCTCAAGCACGGATAGAACTTTCAAACAACTTTCAGTTACTTGTAATCAAAGCTTTGTACTTGTAATCTGAATAGAAAAGGAGAATAACGTATAAAGTGGACGTAGGCACGTTCTGGCCGAGCCACTATAAATCTGTGTGTCTTTTACAGTTTAGTCCCTGCTTTTTATATATTTGCGTAAATCACCCAAATCACCAGAAACAACATAAAATCAACTAAATCATACGACTTGGAGGTGTTTGCCCATTTTTTATGCAAACATTTTTGGTGCTTTCACTGAGAACAGGAGCTCGAAGCTTCAGCTTCCCCCACTTAACCCTTTTTCTATCAGCATCGTTCATTGCCTGAAAAACATGCCTCCCAGACGGAAGAAAGATGCTAACAAAGGAAAGAACATCGCAACTGGCAGTATCCCAGATCCAGTGATCAGAGACCAAGACAATCGTCCAGTTCCAACAGCAAATTTAAATCAGGCAAATCCGACAGCCCCTGCTACGGAACAACCAATTACAAGGGCGGATCTGGACAGGGTTGTGGCTGAAGTAACTAACCGCTTCGCATCTCAACAAGATGCCTTAGTGGATCAACTCATGTCACGCTTAAGAGATGTCGAAGAAACCAACCGCAACACTGAATCATGGGGTGAGTCCCAGTCTGGAGGATCTAGGAGACGACAAGGGTCTTTCTTCTTCGAAGAGGCTAACAACAGAAAGAGCTATGGTAGGAGCCGAGCCCGGACTCAGCCCGAATTCCGACCCGAGGGAACGCTTGGAACCGAACCCAACGAGGGAGGTACCAAGCAAGGGTCGGATGTAGCTGAGCCCGCCGTGCTACCTAACCATAGAAACACCAAGCAACGGGGCCGAGCTGGAGTCCAGCCCGAAGTTGGACCCGAGGAAGTGCTGAGAAGAGAACCCAGCAGGGAAAGATCAAGGCAAGGGCCAACTGTGACTGACCCCAGCATGCCCCCGAAAGACCAGAGGCAGCCATTAGAGAATGTTAGGAGTGATAGATGATACCATCCCTACAGGTCATCTGGACGGAATCAATCCCGCCGGGAAGAACCAAACTCATTTCTATCCGCTCCAAGTTCTGATGAAAGGTTGGCGCGATTGTTCAAAGAGTGTGTCCAACGGGACCAAAGAGATAGAGGGATAGGCGCTAGGGTAACCAGCCCCTTCACCCATAATATCGAAATTTCCATCACCCCCGGAGAATGGAAAATGCCAACAATGGAACCTTACAAGGGAACCTCCTACCCCGTCGTAAACCTACAAAGATACACACAGCATATGCTCATGAGGGGAGCAACAGAGGGAGTATTGTGTAAATGCTTCCCACTATTCTTGGCAGATCTAGCTACCTCCTGGTTCTGCCATCTACCCCAAGGGTCCATCAGCTCGTGGGAAATGTTGAAAGAAAAGTTCATCAGCCAGTTTCGCATTCATGTGGAACAAGCCAAGGACGCTTATTCCTTATCTAATATCAAAAAAAAGCCTGGAGAGACAGTGCAGCAATATTTAACCCGATTCAATGCCGCAGCGGCTGCAGTTCAAGATGCCGATGAGAAACTTATCCTAATGGCCCTCTGCAGTGGCGTGCACCCGGATACTAAATTTGCTAGAAGACTAACGAAAGAAAAACCAGCTACTTTACCCGATTTCTTCCATGAAGCTGGAAAATATATGAGACTTGAAGACGCTGCCACTGAGAGGCAGTCGGGACAACAGGCTAAGGCAACTCTAGACAGGGTTCCCGCTGGAGCAAAGGATATTCAGAGAAATGACTCTAGAGACAATGCTGGGGGCAAGAAGGGAGAAAAGCGTTTATATCGGCCAGGACCGAGATTTGACTCTTACACCCCTTTGAATGAAACAATCGAAAACATCTTCTTGGCCACCCAGGATGAAGTTAGATACAAGCGCCCCCGCACAAGAAGGAATCAGATAATGCAATTAATTCTGGAAAGTTCTGCCGATTTCACGAATCTCACGGGCATGACACCAATGAATGCCATCATCTCCGGGACTTGATTGAAGAACACATCAGAAGGAAAAGAGTAGAACGCTATGTGAAAGTTCAGAACAGGACTTCAACTCCTGTTAATGAGAGCCCGGGGCTGCCCCTCCCGGAAGTAGGCGGAGGAAATCGCAACACCAGCGGCTCCAGTCAAGAGAAGATAGTGGTCCTTACCATATCAGGAGGACCACACATCGCCGACGGAAGCTGGGCAGAGATGGAGAGATACGGTAAGTCGCTTAGAAACAACGAAGGCTACATTAATTCTGTTACAGAAGAACGTCACCCGAAACGGAAAGAGAATGATGACATCACATTCAGTAGGCGTGATCTAGAGGGAAGGCAGTACCCTCACATGGATCCTATGGTCATCTCTGCCTGGTTCGGTCCAGGCAAATTTTTTCGAATTCTAGTAGACACTGGAAGCTCAGTAAATATCCTATTCAAGCATGCTTTCGACAAGATGAAGCTGTCAACAAAGGATGTGTCTCCCTGCAGCAAACCGCTACATGGCTTCACTGGAGACGCAAAAATGCCCCTCGGGCAATTGGACCTCTTTGTCGAAATAGGAAGTCATCCCCGCTTCGTTGTGCGAAAACAAACATTTGTGCTAATAGAAAGCCACTCGGCCTACAACGCCTTTTTGGGAAGACCAGCCTTGTCTGACTTCCAAATTGTCCTAGCCCCATGGTGCCTGAAAATGAAATTCCCAACAGATAACGGAGTAGGAGAAATAGAGGGAGATCAAGACGCCGCTCGAGATTGCTATGTAACTGAACTTCGCAATAACCGCAGGAAGGATAAAGGGAAGGGTGCAGGGACTTCTCTCTGCAAGAAAAACTTGAAAGCATAGCAATTAAAGAAAGCCCCTGCTCTTCGATATACCAGCGATCCTTTCAACGAATTAGACCCCAGGGACAAAGAGGAGGAGGCCACCACCGAGCCTGCAGAGGCTATGGAATTTGTATCTGCAGACAAACACGACCCAAGTAGACTGCTGAGAGTCGGGTCTCAGTTAAGAGCGGAGTTGAAAGATCAACTCGTCGATTTTCTTCGCCACAACATGGATGTATTTGCATGGACGCACGCCGACATGACGGGAATCTCCCCAGACGTAGCATGCCACATACTAAACATCGATCCCACCAAGGTGCCAGTGAAGCAGAAAAAGAGGAGCATGGGGGCTGAACGATCAGCAGCCCTCGAGGAAGAAGTAAAGAACTTACTTGCCAATGACTTCATACGAGAAGCCATCTACCCAGAATGGATCGCCAACCAGGTACTGGTAAAGAAAGCTAATGGGAAGTGACGAACATGCATCGATTTCTCCAACTTAAATGACGCTTGCCCGAAGGACTGCTTCCCACTCCCCCGAATCGACCAACTCGTGGACAGCACATCCGGACACGAACTCTTATCCTTTATGGATGCATACTCAGGATATAACCAGATCCCTATGCACGCCCCCGATCAAGACCACACTAGTTCCATCACTGACCGGGGATTGTACTGCTACAAAGTAATGCCTTTTGGACTTAAAAACGCCGGAGCTACTTATCAGCACCTCGTCAACAAGATGTTTGCGGAATTAAGCTACTTATCAGCGCCTCGTCAACAAGATGTTTGAGGAATTAATAGGACGAACTATGAAAGTTTATGTGGATGACATGCTGGTAAAATCAAGGAAAGCCAACGGTCATATAAATCACCTGGACGAGATGTTTCAAGTACTTCGCCAATATGGAATGAAGCTGAATCCTCTAAAGTGCTCCTTCGGAGTATCGTCGGGGAAGTTCTTGGGGATTGAAGCAAACCCCGAACAAGTTCGGGCTTTGCAAGATATCAAGATACCATCCACTCGAAGAGAGATGCAAAGCCTAAACGGGAAGGTGGTTGTCCTAAGCAGGTTCATTTCTAAAGCAACCGACAAATGCATCTCTTTATTCGAAGCTCTTAAGAAAGACAAAGGAAAGTTCGAATGGACTGACGAATGCTCGACAGCCTTCCTTAACTTAATTGAACACCTCCAGAGACCACCAGTACTCTCAACTCCAAATGAAGGCGAGGAACTATACCTATACCTTGTTGTATCGTCCCATGCTTTAAGCGCCGCTTTGGTGAGAGAAGACAACCAAGCACAGCGACCCGTATACTTTGTAAGCAAGAGATCTACAGGGGCAGAAGCCAGATACCCTAAACTTGAAAAGCTAGCATACTGTTTGCTAATCACGTCACGGAAACTGCGGCACTATTTCCAATCTCATTTCATCAGAGTTTTAACCGATCAACCGCTAAGGCAGGTACTCCATCGCCCCGACACTTCTGCGCGACTACTTACGTGGTGCATTGAACTGAGTCAATATGATATCACCTACCATCCTCGCACCGCTATCAAGGGGCAAGCCATAGCTGATTTCATTGCCGAATTCACCACTAACGAAGGTAAGGATCCATCTAGAATAGCGGAAGACATCAAGTGGAATCTCTTTGTAGATGGAGCATCAAACGAACAAGGCTCGGGGGCAGGTATTGTGATAATCACCCCCAGGGGAATGAAGATGCACTATGCCCTAAGATTGGAATTCGCTGCCACCAACAACGATGCAGAATACGAAGCAGTGATAGCCGGATTAGAACTTGCCCTAGAGATTGGAGTCGGTTCTTTATGTCTCCATAGTGATTCTCAACTTATTGTAAATCAGATACTAGGAGAATTACAGACTCGAGGAGAACGACTCACAGCATATCTAAGGAAGACCAAGTTGTTGCTCAGTCAATTGGATCACTATTTGATCAAACACATTCCTCGAGGAGAGAATCAGGAGGCCGACGAACTGGCAAAGCAAGCTAGCATGAAGGACGACACCACTTCCGGAACAATAACCATCTCAAAGAAACTAGCCCCGAGTTTCAAGCCAATGAATCTGATAACTGCAATCGAAGAGGAAACTTGGATGAATCCCATCTGGAAGTACTTACAAAGTGGCACACTGCCCGACGGGCGTAACGAAGCCAAGAAAATCTTAAGGAAAGCTTCCCGCTACACATTACAAGAAGGCATCCTCTATCGGCGCGGCTTCTCTAGTCCCTTATTAAGGTGTATCACTGGAAGGGAAGCCAGGGAAGTCTCGTCCAACATCCATCAAGGGAGTTGCGGAGATCACACCGGAGGGCAGACTATAGCAAAGAAAATACTCCGATACAGGTATTACTGGCCCACCTTAAACAAAGACGCCTTGGACTTCGTCAAAAAATGCGACAAATGTCAGAAATTTTCTAAGATTCCTCGACTACCCACAAATGAGATTACTCAGATGACCAGCTCTTGGCCCTTTGCAATATGGGGAATTGACTTGATTGGCGAACTGCCAGTGGGCCGAGGCGGAGCCAAATATGCCATAGTGGCAGTTGACTATTTCACTAAATGGGTGGAAGCGGAGCCTCTAAATAAAATATCTTCGGCAAAAGTTATTAACTTCTTGATCAAAAATGTTTTATGCAGGTACGGGGTTCCACTCAAAATCATATCGGACAATGGACTTCAATTTGACAGCAAGGAATTCACCGACTGGTGCCGAGAGCACGGAATTCACAAAAGCTTCTCATCTGTAGCTTATCCCCAGGCAAACGGATAAGTCGAAGCTGTCAACAAAATCCTCAAAACCCTAATCAAGAAGAAACTTGAAAAGTCAAAAGACGCGTGGGCGCATGAACTTCCCACGGCACTTTGGGCCTACCGCACATCTTACAAAACATCAACAGGGCATACTCCTTTCTCTTTGGCATACGGATCGGAGGCCATGCTCCCAGTTGAAACTGTAGTGCCTTCCCACCGTAGGATCCACTACAACCCAGAAGAGAACGAAGAACTCCTCCACATGTCTTTGGATCTAATTGAGGAGAGAAGAAATGATGCAGCACTCAAAGCAGCAGCTCACAAGCAAAAAGTAGCAGCACAATACAACTCCAGAGTCAAACACCGCAGCTTACAAGAAGGAGATCTTATCCTCAAACGGGTCTTCCCGCGCCCCTGGGCGCTAGATCCAGTCTGGGAGGGACCCTATGTAATTCATAAAGATCTCCACAACGGAGCTTATATTTTGTCAACAGTGGACGGAGAGGTGTTCCAGAGGGCATGAAACATCCAACACCTTCGTCGATACTTTTCTTAACTTGTACTGCCCATATGAAGTGAATTAACAAAGAGAATCAGTGGACGTAGGCATTTTCGTGCCGAACCACTTTAAAAATCTTGTCTCATGTTAACTTGTACCTTTATGTCTTGGCTACTTGTTGAGTTTTATCCTTTTCTGTTGAACAAAATCCTGCATTTCCATTCAAGACGCATCATAGCGCGGCTTCACCTGGACAAGACCTAACAGGTAATATACGAATCTATGCACTCGCCAATGAGAAACTTTTGCTCCAGCATCCCTCTGCTGCGAGTTAACTCATTGCTCGCGACTGCCCTCAAAGCCAACTATAATGAGCCGATTATAAGCCATCAAGAAGGCCGACTATAGCCGATGGCAGCTCATTACGGCGTTCGGCTCACCGGCAATCGTGAACCTACTTTAAGCCCCAACATAAGGTGTGGCCAGCCAGGGGTAGTTCACGGTTGACGATCGGCACCCACGCTAGCCGGCCACAGTAAATAGAATAATACCCACGATTACGGGCCATAATGGCTCGGGTAGTTACTGTGCGCGATCTCGGCTCCGATATGTCTTAAGTGCGGCTGTGGTAAAAAAGATAAACTCCCCGCGGAGGCGTAAGATGGGTGGCAAATGTCTCCAAGACCCACGGCTAGGGAAAGTGACTACAAAACCCGTTTGCCACGAACTTAAGCATATCGACGGCCTTCCGTGATTGGAAGTTTTACTATTTCTTATATTTTCATTTTATTTACAAAAACTTTCCTTCTATCCTCTATAACGATCCCTAAAGTACAGGACACAGAATAGGAGATGCCCGCCGATGGAAATAGGAACTCACAACTAGATGACATGACACTCAGCTGCATTCCATACTCAGCTACACAAGATATTCAAAGCTACCATATACAGCTAAAACTTGAAGGGCGGTACTTTCTTCTCTTGTATATAAATACGTAGCTATAATTTATGCGCACATCACACTAACGTTACCAAACATAAGTTATAGTTTAAGCAAGAAATTGGCATTAATCACAATTGAATCACTAGCACATGCACAACTATATTTCTTATGCAACACATCAAAGTAACAAAAGCATTCAAATATAGCAGAATCAGTTTATGTTATGAAATTACATGTCAAAAATAAAGTCGTTCATTACAAATGATATAATTACAACCCAAAAGTACATTAATGTTTTGGGACTAGTATATACAGGAATGCCAAGTAGGCCAAAAAATAATCAACTGCAGTAGGGCTCCGCCTCTATCCTACTCGCCCTCCGGGATCTACTTGACCGCAGGGTCAGAACTCCCAGCATGCTGGCCAGGGGTCCCACCTGTCCGATTCAGGAAAAGAATCCATCAAATAAATTATACGCAATCAAGTTAAGGAAAGATTGAGAGGGAAGACTTACCAGCATCTGCTCCCTGATCATCATCATCTAGTTGCACGCCTACCTCATCAGCAGCGAGCAGCCGCATGCCCTTCTTAACCGCCACCTTCTCTTCCTTAGTGAATTGGGCCGTAACCACATCCATCCTGAAAGCCGCACCACCTTCCTTATCCGCATCGGCCTTAGCCTCCTCCAAAGCCCGAAGATATATCCTAGTCATGACCCGGGGATAGTCGTCCATCCAGGACAGGTTGCCCTGCTTCCTAGTTCGGAAATACATGTCCTGGAGCATCTCATCCATCATCACCTCGTTCTCCTCAAACTCCTTCATCCGGGCCTCAGAAGCAGACAGCCGTGCGACGGCAGCATCTCTCTCCAATCGGTATCTCGAGCAGTCAGCCTGAAGGGATTTCCGCATCACTTCCATCTCCTCCTTCAGCTTGGCCTGAGCAAGCTCTACGGCCTCAATCCTCGCAGATAACTCCTCTACCTGCTCAAGATCCGCTCTCCGAACCTCATCCACCGTTGCGATGGCCATGTCAATTCGTTCTTTGCAAACAGCCTCCATTTTTCGCAACTCAGCCTTGCTAGCCTCTTCCATGGTTTTCTTTAGTCGTCTGGAGGCCGCCTCATGCTGGGATATTTGGATAGCCTGAACGGCAAGCTGTTTGACCTGATCAGAAACCATTAGCCGCAACCGAATGTTAGCACTTCCAATTCCCTCTCCAGCCTTGGCCAGTCGAGCGTGATGCTCCATTAGCCTCTTGGTCTCTTCAGCCACCCGATCGATGTTTGCCTTGGCCTCATCCCCCATGGTCGCAATCCGAGTAGTAAGCAAATCAAGGTCTAAGGACTTAGCCTCATCAAGCACCCGTACCATGGGATTGTGGGAAGAAGATGCTCGCCTGTGGCCTCGTCAAAAGAAATGTCCTGAAAACTCGGGTCAAGATCCGGGTGGCCGGCAAATGGGTTGCGAACCAGACCAGGGTGGTCTATCGGGGTGACGGTTGGATTTTCGGACGGATGTGGGGAAGGCATAAACTCAGTATCTTCCTCAGTAATATCATGGATAGGCTGTACTGGAGGCTGAGGGCCGGGTGAAGGTTCAAACAAGGATCGTCCCCTCTTCCTCTTTTGCATATCTTCTTCAATAACTCCGAGAAGAGGGCGATAGCCAACCACATCTCCAGGACGGCTAGTTGACGGCTTCGGCTTGGCGGAAGCTTTGAGTAGCTTGTACTGTTCAAGGCGGTGTCGAATATCTGATGTCTTGGCCACCTTACCCGTTCCTGGAATAAAAACCAAGTGTTACAAGCATGCATGAAACTATAATCCGAGAAATATGTTAAGTTAAAAGGAGTAGGAAAACGCGTTTATTTTACAAACCCTGAGGGGGAGTGGGATACTGCAATAAGTCCTGAATCTCATTCCTGGACGGGAGCTGGCCATAAAATATTACTAAGTCCTTATCATAAAGGGAGTCTGCGGAAGTTAAGAATTCAACTTGAACCGCCGGAGTTGCTTTAGCTGAAATACTCTCAGAAGATAGACTGGCACTTGTCCCGGCCTTATCAGACTTCTTCGATTTCTCCACCAAGGTCGGCCCTTCCCCCAACCCCTCGAAGGCTTGACGGAAGGCATCATCCGTCCACTCTTGAATCTCACCCGCTTGCCCAGAAGTCAAGGCACCAACGCCACTACCGTTACCAACGTCACCTTCTCCATCACCTCCGCTCTCCTCCTCGCCTCTTTCTTCCTCTCCACTTTCCTCCTCCGGAACATCTGGGCAGGTGCTGGGAGAGGGTCCATCAGATTTCTTAAGCTTCTTTCCCCTGACGACTGGGGGTACCGAGAAAGGTCTCCTCTTGTTACTCTTCGCAGTAGCCCCGTCTTTAGCTTTGGCGGCCCTCTCCTCGGCTGTATCTCTCTGCTTAACCACAGATTGACGTGGAAGAATTAAGTTGCACTCCAGGAGAGTGGCATTCCTGATCAGGTAAGAAGCCGACCTATCCCGTCCCGAAATAGCCTTTATTTCCGCATCCATCCGAACCAAGGAATCAATCTCCACGACCGCAAAGCCACATGTTGCTAGCAAGAAATAAAAGCATATAAGAAGAAGCATTGCGGTCGAGACAAGGAAAATATAAATGAAGTTCAACTTACAGCCGGAAGTGAAAAGACGGAAGGAAATAGAGTCATCCTTGATGAAGAACCATTCTTTCTTGAACATACTGAGCTTCGAATACAAATTCAGGACCGGCTTGAAGGGCAAGGCTGCTTCTAAGCTGATGTATGGAGACCCCTTCTTATAGCCTCTCAAGTTGTACAGATACCGGATCTCCCGGTTGGAAGGGGGACGCCCATATTTCCTCTGAAAAATGATGAACAAGCACACCAGGATAGCATAGGAATTGGGCTGAAGTTGGAATGGAGCCACCTTCAAATAGGTAAGAAAGCTGACTATCCAGGCATTGATTGGGGGAATGGCCCCGCACATACAATGGTATCGGCTGTAAGCGAAATATCCTTCAGGAGGATCATACGACATCACACCATCTCCCGGCAACAGCATACTCGCCCTGTCAATCCCAAAGGAGCGAGCGATGACATCAAGTTGCCCTTCTTTGAGGGAGCTCGGAAAGCAATCGGGAGGAGAGTTCAGAAGCTCCTGAGGGCCATATCCGTCCACTAATGACCTCGGGGCAGGTCCATGTCGCGCTGGTCCCGGCTGGACTGGGGGCACGGCGGAAGACTCACTTCTGTCCGTAGATTTTTTCTTTTCTGATCGGGTTTCCACTTTGTGAGACATTTACCTGCAAACAAAAAAAGAAAAACACATTTTTAGAACAAGGAGGCGCAGAGATACAAACAAGCAAGTACGTACAGTCTGGGGTTTTCGTTTGTGATTTAAAAAGTACGAAAGGCTTGAGAATTCACTCGACAAATCAAACTCCCCATGGTTCATTCGGCATTCCCAATACCAGGGTGCATTCGGCATTCTCAGTATAAGGTCCATTCGGCATTCCCAATACCAGGGTTCATTCGGCATTCTCAGTATAAGGTCTATCCGGTATTAAATCTTTAAGTACATTCGGTAAAACAAAGTAAATCGAAGAAGCCATTAGGCAGTCACCTGATTCGGCAGCTAAGGATTGATTCGGCAAAGTGATTGATTCGGCAGGAAGTTCTGATCCGGTTATCTCGTTCGGTAGGGAATAACGGAAGCCCTAGGCTCATACTTATAGGGGAAGGTTGGATAACCGGACCAGCTGGTTCGGCTCTCAGGCCGAATATGGTTGTCCAATTAAAACAAAGCACGCCATATGCAGGCATATGCCCTACTTTGGGGGGCAAATGTTGGGTGTATTTCCTACACACCACCGATCCAGGAGAAGGAGACTACTGGTCCAAATTAACTCCATCTTCATCATCACCGAATCAGGCCGTAAAGCACCCCTGCTGAACCATACTCCTACCACCGAACCAAAGTTCTACCGGTCCACTCATCTCCTACCACCGAACCAAAGTTCCACCGGTCCACCATACTCCTACCACCGAACCAAAGTTCCACCAGTCCACTCATCTCCTACCACCGAACCAAAGTTCCACCGGTCCACCATACTCCTACCACCGAACCAAAGTTCCACCGGTCCACTCATCTCCTACCACCGAACCAAGGTAAACCGGACCTACTCTGCCAGGCCAGATTGCATCGGCCCAGGCCCGCCAACTGCTATATACATCCAAGACCTCTGCCCCCAACCTCACCCTATAAATAGAGGGGCAGGGGTAGAACAATGGCAAACAAGTTTGAGAGCTCAAGCACGGATAGAACTTTCAAACAACTTTCAGTTACTTGTAATCAAAGCTTTGTACTTGTAATCTGAATAGAAAAGGAGAATAACATAAAAAGTGGACGTAGGCACGTTCTGACCGAACCACTATAAATCCGTGTGTCTTTTACAGTTTAGTCCCTGCTTTTTATATATTTGCGTAAATCACCCAAATCACCAGAAACAACATAAAATCAACTAAATCATACGACTTGGAGGTGTTTGCCCATTTTTTGTGCAAACATGGTCCACCTTAATAGCTCCTTAAATTCCCCTCCCTTGATCATCCCTTGAATTACGGAGGCCAAAGAGCAGAAATTATCAGTTTTATGTCCATTAGCTTTATAATAAAAACAATAATCACCTATTTATTCTGCCCGGGGTTGGTTCGAGCCTTCATGGGAGTGGGATATTCTACCTTGTCTTTATTTACTGCATAGATGTATGAAATTAGTTGATTCGAAGACAAAAAGTTTGCCTATTGGATTTTATCTCATCGTCCTTTTTTGTCTGGTATGGAAATATGATCCTATCACCCTCTCTTTCTCTTTGCTATAACTTATTCTAAAAAAATATCTCATTGATATGAACAAATTCATCGGCCTAAAAATAAAATTCTTGCAAAACCTCTACATCTACGAATGTACAACTCCTTTCAGAATAAAGTGTTTTCAATAAATCCTGATTTGATGTCCATGAGCATAACCCAATCATAAACCTTCTCAGCTCTATTAGCTTCAACATTAAACCTTATAATATAGTCTCTTAGAAACTATCTTGGGTGTTTCTTTATGTTTTCTAATATACTCGAATCTATGGTAGGATCTTTTGATATACAAAAGCTAGTAGAGAATTCATATAAGAATTGGCTTTATGGATAAACATTCTTTAGCGGTACCACCTGTACTAGTAGATAGAAGCTCCAAGAAAAACTATTGGAATCAATTGTTACCTCAAAACTTCATGTGCATCAAAGATATCCATTTGGCTTACAAAAGCTAAAAGAAGGTCGTCTGGATTCATAGATCTATCATACCTTATAATTGAAATCTTGAAATGTGAAGGAAGTGCAACCTCTGTTATCTCTTCCATAAATGGAGCACCCTTTATATTATTATTGACTTCTGGACCCTAGTTCCTTTTCATTTAATGTCCATCATATCCTTGGCCATCTTATGTTCCAAATATCTGTAGTATGTTTCATCATCTTCATAATATCCCCTACTTGGCTTATATTCTGCCCGGAAGCGGAGCTTGAAAATTTCACATATAGAGAGCTATAATCGTTAAGACCTTAGATACTTTTTGAACTAATAGATCATTTATCACGATGCCTTTCATGTGTAGTGATTAAGGTTTAATAGAGTTCTCATTACTTTTCTAATGCATGTTATTCCTTTCCCTTTCGATTCTACAATACTCGTACCAAGAGCATTTCCTCTTAGAAGAGTTACGTTGGTTTCCTTTAGGAGGATTCCACTTCCTCTCCATTATCCTTCGTCATTTGGGTTTTTTGAAGATCTTTGTGATACAAGCATCCCAATAATTAATGCATTACATCAATATGCCTTCGCGTTTTCTTTCAGGCCAAACTCTCGGTTTCAGCTACAATAGGTAGAGAAGCTTGTCTAACTTCAATTTGTCCACATTGAAATTTGGGGTTACATTTTCTTCTAGGTTGGTGCCATGAGCAAATTCTTGTTCTTGAAGGTTAAACTTCCTTGCCAATTTTGTTTTGTTTGATATAAGCAAGATGGTTGATGACTTTAGATTTTTAAATAAATTTCTCATTGAAAGCACCAAAATGTTAAATCAAAAATTTGGCCTAACTTTCAAGTACTATAAAGAGAGTAGGATGATACTTGTGTAAGAGGGAATCATTAAGGATCAAACTGAAAATAATAATCTTGTAAGTCCTTTATCAGAAATTATTAATCTTACTTTGAGTTTATTATCCATGGAATTACTAAATCAAGCTTTTACAAGAACTCTTTAGTTACAAATGAAATTAAGAGAGAAGAAGATTCGAAAAAGGGCCCATCCTCATGTAGGGATCATGCATATTTATAGTACATCATTTGGTTCTTGACACGCGATAAGTAGTAGCTTCGAATGACTAAGATTCTCTTAATGGCCGATGAAGTGGCACATTGTTGGTGTAACAAGTTGCACCCTAGTTTAAGTTCACTCTTTCACTTCAATTCTTCTTACTTTGTAATGATGTGGCATGAATAGTCTAATAGGGCACTGACACATCGGCAATTTTGGAAACTTTTATAAAGTTGAAGGCACTTCTTGCTACAAAGTTGATAGCACTACGGGTACAAAACTCAATAGCACTTCTGATACAAACTTGATAGCACTTCTGTAGAAACTTGATAGCACTTTTGCTACAAACTTTATAGGCTCTTCCCTTATAAACTCGATAGCATATCTTTATAAACTCAATAGCATTCCTAATGTGATAGCTTTATAGATTCGATAACATCTTCATATATAAACTTGATAGTCTCTTCTTTTATAAACTCAACAACCGATAGAGTTAGAAGTATGCCCTAGGGGCAATCACGTAATCTGTTACATATATCTAACTCGTTGGCCAATCCTGTTCAAAATAAAATGTGTTTTCTTTCTATTATAAACTTGATATAATATGTTGTATTAATTATTAATTCAAATAAAAGTATATTTAATAGAAAATCTACAAATGGTATGTTTTGTGATAGTAGTTACAATACATTGTAACCTTATGTTATTTATTATAATAAAATAAACATACTGTTTTAAATATTTCTAGTCAAGATGTATCGAGACTAGATATCGATGCATCTATTGAGACTAGAGTACGTAACGCTCTCCAAATGTTGCACAATGTATTACTCATGTCTGTTGGGGGTACCAAAGGGTTACGTACTGATAGTTATTGTATAACTGTGGAATGAATCACTCGATAGTTTTCTGTTGGTTAATATAACTAAGATCAATTAGAAAATATCGATGAGATAATATTACATAATTCTCTCGACTTAAGAATACCATCGAGATTTAATTTGGAAACTCCACTTTGATTAGTTAAATCATGGCATGACGTCCATCGAACGACTATGGTCGGGTCTAGTGAAAGCATTGGAAATGAAACACTATTCAAGAGAGGATTCGTCTCATCGGTCATATGAGGCTAGTGTCACGGTCAACTGAAGTCAATTCAAAGTTAAAGTCTTTGGCTATAGCAGTTCTATAAATAATAATTTTTATTATTGAACCAACGACTTTGTGTTTGGACTATGAAGTTAAATATGGAGGATAATTCAAAGTCCAAAGTGATACTGGTTTGACAAAGAGAATTGGTGTAAATAATTGTCACTATCATGTACCACTTATAATGAGTAAAATTGGATTTTACCTAAACCAAATTAGCAACAAGTTTGGAAATAACGTCACACCACTTGCTAAGTGATGTGTGAATATTAATATTCGAATTGTTTGGTAATAATTGCTTATCAAATTTCCACTTAAGAGTCACACGACCGAAATGATAAATATATTTTTTATCACCTAATTTAATTGATTTATAATTTTTATTAATTAATTTAATTAATTAATTTTATGAAATATTATTACAAAATTTTGTATTTTATGTGTTAAATAATGTATTTATAATAGTTAAGAATATATTAATCGATATATGACATCAGGATGCGTTTAAATTTAGATTTAAATGCAACAGACATTGTTCGAGTTGGAATTAGTTTTGAAGCCCATATAGGGCATGCAAATTTTGGCCAAAATAGCTTAGATAGGCCAGCCAAATTTTGGGCAAAGAGGGAGGCTTTTAAATAGTTTAAAAGAGTGGAATTGGTAAGAGTGAAATAAGGATGTGATCCACTTTTCCCTCTACTTGACTTCCTATTTATCTGCCACTCTCTATACCTTTTATTTTTAGATTTTTTTGCTCATCTTCCTCCTATAAATTTCGACTAGCAAAACCATGATTGAACCCAAAACAATTCCAACCTCAAATCACATCAAAATTCTTTGATTCGATCGTCGGTGGTGAAGCGGTTCCGGGGCCAGCAACTCCAGAACTTGGAATTTGATTCAAGGAGCCCATTCATCATTTCAAAGTGTGATCTCTAGGTCTTGGTGAAAGGTATGATTCAGTTTTATTAATATTTTTAATTTCTTAGTTAATCAATCATTCATATGTTAGTTAGATAGAACCTATCATTAATCGATAGATTACTGTATTATCACATATTGATGGTTATATAAATGTGTATAAAAAATTAATTTTTTTATATATAGAAGTCATCATGTAGTTCATGGCCTAACGTTAAAAAACTATTATTGAAATATTATTGTCAAACGAGTTTACCTATTAACTTAATTATAAAATATTAATTCATATGGTATATGTATCTAAAAAAATTATACATACATAAAACCATTCGGCATTAAAAAAATTATACGTTAACATTTTAAATTATTCATTTGACTTAAAATTAGTTAAAAAACAAAATATATTTACAATACATTTATAAATACTTTCTTAAAATTTTTATATACATTATAAATATGCATTTTGACTTCAGATATTAATTTTAAACATTTTTATATTTTAAATTTGCATGAATTTTAATTTTTAAAGTATATTTTAATTAAATAATTATTTAACCGATAATAAAATAAATAAATAAATTCCAAGCTTTGAGTAGCGGCAAATTTATGTATTTAATAAATACACACACATACACATATGTATGTATTTAATATATATATATATATATATATATTAATAATAGCTATATGTTTATATATAATATATATCTATGTGTGTGTATGGATTAAAAGATATTAATTTTTCTTTCATAATATATGACAAAGGTTTTAAATTATTTTACAAATTAATGTTTAAAATTATTTTGAAATTTAATTATATATATACCCACATATAACTCATAAATGATTTATACAACTAATTTATAGCCAATATTTTATAATAAATATATAATTAACTTTATACATACATATATACGTGTGTGTGTGTGTATTTATTTATATAATAATCCTGATGCACATATATGTATATTTAGACAATACACTAGTATACACAAGGGGCTAACATGTCCGTTGCAGTGTAAATCCCAAAATCAATACACGAACATGTCAAACCATGTATATTGTTGCATGTGCAGATACACATGTATATTATATGAAATATAATATAAACTTATAAAAATAAATTTACTTTAAAATTTCAAATAAAATATTGATTTTATTTAAAAGAAAATTTAGAAAAGTTCTAAATAAATTTTGCTATGGGATTGCCTAGTTCCAACAACAACAACATCTTTATAGACTCGATAACATTCCTAATGCATTATCTTTAAAAACTCAATCGCATCTCCTTATAGACTCGATAACATTCGTAATGTGATAGCTTTTCAAACTTGATAGCATATAGGTTCGAAAACATTCGTAATACGATAGCTTTACAAACTCGATAGCATCTTAATTTATAAATCCAATGGCATCATCTTTATATACTCGATAGCATCTTTATTCTATAAATTTGATAGCCATTCTTTATAAACTCGATAGCATCTCTCGTCTATAAACTCAATTCCTTCTTTATTGATTCAATTAGGGGTTGGCATGGTAGGTTATTCGAACCGATTGTTTAATCTAAACGCTTAACCAGTGAAAAGCAACAATTTAGTTAACCAATTAATTGGTTAAAATGGGCTAAACATACTAACCATACCAGTTAGATCGAACAGTTTGGTTAATTTTTTGAACTAAATGGTTAACGTTGCATGGTTAATCGTTTAAGTCAAACGGTTAACCGTTGTATGGTTAACTGATGGTTAACCGTATTTATTGCAACATTAATTCATGACATGTATACTATATTGGTTAGTTCATAACTTCATATACAGACAGGAGATTAGCACTACTAAGTTCACTGGAGGACATAATTCACTAGAGCATCTTATACTATAAAGATCTCATAATTCACTAGAGCATCATAAACACAAACATAAACATTTACATACAGTCCATAATTACACAAATAGTCCATAATCATAAATAAAGATCACAAATTCACAACTAAGTTCACATTTCACAATCCATAGCATTCCATAATTCATAGTTTGGAATTACATAAACTACAATACTACATTGTACATATAATTACATTCATTTTCCACTGCAAAATGCAACAAAAATTGAGCCTTAGCTGAACTGTTGATCACAACTAGACTGCAATAACTAACAATCATCACAATAAGATAGCATGGTTACACCAAAGTGAATATCATCAAAGCAATAACATGAACTATTTGAGGTTAAAAAAATAATTTCATCAAAAAATAGTAATAAAATTTCTAATAATGGATGTTTAATATCATGTACACATTGGCTTGACTATTCTCAATTCACTACATTTACCTATAAAATAAACATATGTAGAATGAAAGTTAAGGTCCTATAAAATATTTAATAGTGTTTTACCATTGCAAATAAACAATAAATATAGGGACGGAGAATTCCTAGTGCTCTTAATATGGGGAATATGTTAATAAATACATCAAACCACATGTTCTAATGTTAGGTAATCTATATGGATATGGTTAGGTAGTCTATAAGCCAGGGAGTCATGGGTCATGGTAACTAAACTATATATTTCATATGGCAAGAAAAAGTATAAATAATCAACACTAAATAGACCTCAAAAATCACCCAAATATGAACCAATAAGCCAATATCAATAGCTAAAATCAATAACCATACATGTGTTTGATCCTTGCTTCTATTTATCTTATAAGATAAATATATATATAATAAGAGGGTTCTATAGAGTTTTGATCCATCATCACTTCTTTTTGTTAACAACCTAATGAAAAAGAAACAGTTAAAAGGTTTTGATTCATCCTTATTAAACTAATAAGAAATGATAAATATTCATTACATAATTTTATGAGATTGTACTATATAATTTTGACATGACTATAGATTAGATTGCAAACAACGAATTTATAAACAGGTTACACTATAAAGCTTTAAAACTAACAGTGCAACGGCAATTTTTTCAGGTAAAATCATGGATTAAAGGGAGACTTAAGATAAATTCAACCTGTTATTATAAAGCATAAACTGTAAAACATATATATATATATATGAATAATATAATAGAAACAAGGATATGATCCTAGAAGATTTGTTAACGAATTTCTTTGTCAACCCCAAAAATGTAAAGAAAATTAACTTGATTAAGGAAAAATAAGGCAATACTGGGCTATTTTGCTACGAAGTCATATGCTCCATGACAAATCCATGATAATCTTATGTGTGTTCAACAGCAAGGCCAAAGTCATGTCGAAATCATAAAGGCATAAGAATTAAGAGGTCCAAGCTATGTTAATTTTTATTCAATATGCTATGAGATTACAATTGTACAAGCCCTTATCTGCATAAAGGCCGTAAGAATTATAATTGGCACAAAAATCCCCAAATTGATTTAAGATTAAAAAATTTAAAATGTAAGAAATGAGAAAAGAATCAATCTTACCTTCTTCCATGCCCCTAGGTCCGTATTTATAGGGGTGGCAAGGCACGACATGGTCGTTATGCGGCATGCTTGATCTTCGGCATCAATGGCTTTTGGTATTAATGGCTTTCTCGATAGCATTCGACATTATCCTTTGAATTAATGATCTTCGGCATCCCTTTGCATACTGATAAGTTGTGGCATAAAATAACTTAACATTCACCTTAAGAACTTAGTGAACTTCTGTTTATTGATGACATGCGACATCAATGGAGTGTGGCATTAATGATACACGAAATGCCTATATATCACTGATGGATTTTGGCATGTTGTCCTATGTATTTCCTTGGTTGATGAAGACGACATCAATAAGATGCGACGTCATGATATTCGGCGTTGAATAGATGTGGCATCAAAGTGGTGTGGCATCAATGATAGATCATTTTGTTATAACATTGATGGCTTACAATATAGTGTTACTTAACATCATTGCTCTGATGATATTTGCGATATCGACATCGATTATTGGTTTCATATGACATTATCCACTGGTGATATTTGAGATGCAGCATTGACGGCATTAATGGTATTTGGCATCATTGTACGCCTTCGACATTGGCTTTGATGACCTGCCTTTCTTTAATTTAACACTTCTTTTGTCTACGATATCTTTTGACTTCAACATTCTTGTTATCATCATACCTTCATGGCTTCGGAATTAATAATGGAAGTAATATTTGCTCCCCTAGTATGAAGGAAGTATTGACTTTTCATGTCAATTATAACGACTCATAATTTTATCATTTTGGATTGGAATATTTAATTAATTTTAAATATTCAGATAATTGTTTTAAATGATGAATAATTCATTTTAATTATTATGTAATGATAATAAGTGATTTATAATGTTTCATAACTATATAACTTATTTTATAAAGATATATAACTTCGTTGCATTTTGGTTGTTCGACGTCGTACTTTTATAGATGGATTTTTATATTATTTAAAATAGTTTTATAGCTTAATAACATTGTTTTAATTATTTAAAGATGATAAGGAATTTATTTTCAAGTTTTGATTACACAAATTAATAGTTTGATTAAAAACTGAAAACATGACTGGAAATTGGATTCCGGATTTACAACGGTTTGACGAATTGAAATTATTTTAAGCTGTAGAAACCTTATTTGAACATACACACACATGCATATATATGTATAAATGTGTATCAAAATTATTTAAATCGAAGCCAAAAGAATATCTAAACATACATACATATAAACATCTTATTTATAAACAAATCAACTTGAAAACGCAAACTCACCATCACTCAATCAGGAGAAGACAAGCACGTGGACAGGGGAGTGGGTTCGGCTGAAAGTCAAGGGGGTGGTTTAGCACATGGATGATGGGAATTGTAATGATGTTGCTGTGGATATTTTGTGGAAAAAGTCTATAATTAGCGCCATATACCCTCTCATTTCTTCACACCAAATTCCCAAGTTCTTCTCCATCTTCACAAGCTTATTAATGGCTTCTGTCACCCCACTTCATCTCCAAAATATTCCTCCATCATATCGAAGCTTTACTAAGATATATATATATATATATATATATATATATATATTAGCATCTTAGTTCAAAGTTCAAAGTAGTGATCTACATCCACTTCTCCATCTTGGACGTGCTCCTCTAAGGCCACCACCACCTCGTCAAGCACCTCTACCTATTCACTTATATAGGCCGTGACCATCTCTATGGAGGTAGAGCTCCTTGGGTTTTGAATCGAGAAAGAAAAAGCGCTAGAAGTTAGAAAACATATCCCTATATACATGAGAACATTACTTTCGATTTATTTAAATTTATCTTAAAATTATCTATGATTTGTGCTAAGCAAGTGTACTTGGTTGATTAGCTTAGTTTGGATGCTAAAATGATTGATCATTGGATGACTGGTTAATAATATGCTTGCTTGGTATGGAATTCACGGTAAAATACACATTGAATTTACACAAAGGAATCACTTTCCTTTATGAATTATAACGGTATATATAACTTTGTTTGCTTCTTTAAAAATGGATTAAAATGGATTTTGATTATTCTATAAACATTAAAACTCATTTCGGCAAAGTTTGAAAGGTATTTGAAAATAGAGTCAAAATAAGCGCGTCATGAAATGGAAGTTCACGATTTCGCGCCTTAAAAAGTAAAATCCATGTATAGAATGGAATATGAGTCAGAATTCTTCGAAATAAGAATCTTTAGGACTCTTATAACTATAGTATTTAGATGGAAAAGAAAATTCAAGATATTAATTTAGTAAAGTTTGAAATATGTCCAAATCAAGATTTCAAAATCGTAGCTCTTGGCAGTTCGAAAATATTAGTTTCAACACTTTAAAAATGGATATTTTAATCTTTAAAAATATCAAATAAATTTCATAAATATGTTAACATGTTGTAAAAGGGATTTTCGTTACAAAATGGACACAAATATATAATGGAATAAGTCTTTTGATCTATAAAGCTGTAAAATCACTATTCACCAGCAATTCAGCAACTGAATTTGGCAATTTTTTAAATAAATGATTTAAACTTGGATTTCTCTTCCCGAATCTTTTGGAAATTTTTCTCAAATAACCGTAAAAGTATTCTAAAGGTTTAGAGTTAATCAAATAACTTGACCGCCTTACGGGTGACAGAGAGGTAGTCTCTAGGCTGGAGTTTGGGAAACCAGTTATTTGCTCCCTCTAGCTATCCGGACTAGCCTGACGGAGGGGATAGTTAATTTGATTTACTCGAATCGTATTTTTTATAAGATAGAAGAAAAGATATTAGAAATTTTTTTCCAAAATTAAACAAGATTTAAAATAGAATTTTGATGCTAAAGAGTATGTCCTAGTTAAACTCTATATTAAATTCCAAGGAGGGAACCCATACTATCCGTGTGAATTTAAAAGGTGATTTCATCATTATTCGGCGAATAGTACGGGTTGAATACAAAAATTAGTATTGAATATAATTAATCTAAAATCTATGAATCCTTTTTACTCAGTACTAATATGTTTGGGTATACAGTAAACGAGGTCATAAATTACGTTGTTTTTAACCCATTAAAGATATGTTTTGGAAATAAGCATTCTCCATTAAGTTTGAAATTATACCAATAATAGAAGATGGAGATAGTTTTCCTAAGTAAAACGAATGATTTGGTATTTCCAAAGTTAAAAAGAGGTTTAATCAATCTGTATATACCAAGAAGAAATGGTTTAAAATATATCTCTAAAGATATTTTATTGGATATAAAAATATTAATTAATTGAATGATGATCACCAGTCACCCACATACTTAACATCTTTTCTATCGATAATTGGTTCGGAGGGACCGGGATCGAATTTGGGTGATTTCTATTTGAAAACCACTTCGAACCAATATACGCATTCGAAATTGAAGACATATTGGAGACAATGATTTTGAAGACGGAGATCTTTATAATGTTGAGTTGCCTGCCACGAACCTTGTGATTCCTATATTATATACATATAGTGGCAGTAGTACCTTCATTTTTAAATCTTCGATGCAAGGGCTACTTGCTGCTAATCCTAGGGGTGATTCCCAAAAGGATGTAGTAGGAGTAACTTTGGTTTGTCCTGTTCCTAGACATCTTGTCAGGACAAATGTCTGATATTGCATTTCTAAGACCACGTACATAGGTTTTTACAAACATACATCTGCTTGGTGGCATAGGAGATAAGCCCTCTTATACTTAACATCCTTCCTTAAGGCGTATAAACTTGAGAGTTGTACTTTTGTGGAAACCAGTTAATGTTTCGTCGGAAATGGCAATGTGGCATTCAAAGGGGGATTTGTTTTTTTGAGAAAGCTAAAACATAACCTCAAGCCTCACGCATCGATAATGGCAAAAACAGGGTAGATGTGGTAGGGCTATGTTGGTCGCACCCATTAGGAGATGATCATCACCTTTCTAGATTTCCCTCTATATATCGGGTTTTTAATGTATGATGTGACCATGGATAGGTCGAGAACAAACAAAGTGATGACATATTCGATACAATCTATGGTAGAGGTACGCTGGTTCTATGTTGGTAGAAGGTAGCAGGACTATGCCTCGGTGCATTCCTTTAGAGATGTACTATACAGAAGGTAAGTCTCTTACATTGTCATTGTTTGAATCCATTCTCCAATACACGCCTTTAACGGACTTGATTGTATATCAAAATGTGCTGTTAAATTTAAAAAACGTAACAATTCCGGCTATATTAATATGCTATTTGAAAGGATTTTCATAGCGATATCATTAGAAATAATATCAAATAATTTGATAAAAATGTTTTAGTTATCATAAGGTAAAAGTCCATCTGTGTTTATGTGCAGCTTGGTCTTATGAGATACTCTTCTTTCCAAAGGTTTTGTTTGACATCAAACTCGATTTATGACATTGTCATATATATTTATTATTGTGTCTCATGCTAGTTTGGCAAGCTTGATCCAGGTATTTTTATTACTCGGGTCAAATCCGAGTAATTTCATCGACGTATGGACGTAGTTTACTTTTCCGCTGTTTTTGTTGTTTTTGGCATTTGTAAGGATATGTATTTATAATTGTCCAGGTTGAGCTTAGGATAGACCCAGATATATGTATTTAAAAGTATTTCTACTGTAAAGATTATTGAAATAATATATGTTATTTTATTCGTGTAAGATTCTGTTCGGTCTTCTTTTTCTTTTTACCCTTACCCATACGCCTTTTCATTCAATTTGGGATGGACATGTGTGGTTTATTGTCAACCTAAACTATAAGGAAGTGTGAGTCGTTACATCACTATCTTGATAATAGCACTTTCCACCCATTGGTCTTCTTCTTCAGGTCTGCCCGCACATTTAAATATGATCCAACAGTGGATGTTTGTCTTCTTTCACCCTACAAATAATAGAGCTTCTTCTTCATCTCCTTTTTTACGGTATGGGTCTTCAGTTGAGACTAACGTAAAAATGGGTAAATTACATCAATGGATAAAAGATCTAGATGTGGATCTACTATAAAATCAAGTGTCCTGCTAATCCTTGGAACTTATTGCAAGAGGAGGCAAGTCTAGACTTCCTACTCCAACTCCTTGGAGAACGACCATATCTCAATCTTTAGCCAGCAAGAAGTATCCTTCCTTTTTAAACCCACCTTCGGGTCTAAATAATGAAGAAATCTACAAATGGAGTAGACAGGTCAAGTTTGAGTGCATGTAGTTTTTCAACAATAAGTGGAATGAGAAAGTTTCTCAACATCTCAATGATTACGAAAGTCAGGTTGAAAATCTTGAGCATGAGAAGCATATTCTCGAGCAGGAGATTAAGGAATTAAAGGGCATGATTTAGACCCTAAAAGGAGCCAATAAGACTCTCATGCGAGCATTGAAGACTCAAGTTAATTCAATTGACGAAATGGACATTATTTCAAAAAAAGAAAAGAAACATAAGAAACTCTTGGATGTGGCCATTCTCTATATTACTAACTTTTCGTCAGTTGCTGAAGATTTGAACAGGACAACATAGAGCCTTGATCCTTAATGGAGAATTGCTTGTAAATCTTTAAATAGATTCTCTTATCGTCTAATTTTTGTACCTATGACTTTTTGTGTATAATGTTTCATAATTAAATTTGTATTTAAATGAATGTTACGTTGAATGTACCATATGCACTCTATCTTTTGAGTTCATAGAATTATTTGAGATGCATAGCTTACTTCCCAGCACTTTAATTTGTTGCAATAGGATATGTAGATTAAACATTGGCGTCCTTTTAACTTGACGAAGTTCATTATGGAATACAAAAAATCTTTCTAACAGTATTAACACTGATCGAATCAAGAATGGAATGCTGGAGAAATATCTGGAGGACTGTAACAACCTGTATTTTTAACGATTAAAAATATTAAAGTAAATAAGACTTTGGAATTTAATATTGTTATATTAATATTTATGATTTATTAATGTAAAAAAATTGTTAGAATACATAACTTAATCTTAAATGAATTCCAAAAAGATAGATTTCAATGGGGTAAAGATGGCAATGCATATTAGAATTTAATTTAATGATATTGATTTGAATATAATTAATAACTGTTTGAATGTAAATTCCATCGATTGCAATAATAAATGTTAATAAAGAATGGGATAAACAATATTCTAAATATGATAGCATACAATAAGTAATCAATTATTTAGTATGTAAATTTATTAACCCTTGTTTGTAAGTAATAAATTTATAAATGTGTTTAAATTACTTAGATGTAACAATTATTTTATTGCTCACTCATTTAGTCAATCCGTTATGAAATTTAATTTTGTAATTAATTGAAACTAAGTAATTGAAATATTTCAATTAATATGAGAGAAGACGTTAACTTTAGAGTAATGAGCATAATAAATGGAAACTTATGTTTAACGAATACATAACGCGTTTGTTGATTTAATATAAAGAACATGCAAATATAAGCAAAAGAATTTGTTTGAAATTTAAAATATAAAGAACTAGGATTTATTACAGTTGTAATTAAATGTTGAAATTAATTTAATATTTAAATCTTGGATTTAACATGAAAAATTTAATTTTAAAAGATTATTAATTCTTGTTTAACCAAGAATGATGATAGAAAACTTTTAATTTAGAATTTAAAAGCGATTTAATCAGTTTAATAATAATTCGTTTGTATAATGTGTAAAAATAAATATAATTTGATTTTAAAGCTAACTTCTATATACAATGGAATTAGGGTTTGAGATTAGTTTCATTGAGTTTAGAAATTTAAAAACCCGCGTTTCGACATATAGGATATCCTATTTTCGTTTCGGGAACGAAATTGGTTTTCGGGCCTTTGTTATCGCTTTCACCCTATCGATATTTGTTTCATCTATTCATGTTCCATCTCTATCTATATATATGTTGTTATGGGACCCTAGCAGCTTTCTATTCTATTTTATAGTACGTACTTTCAAATCTCACTGCTCCTATTCAATAGCGAATATGTCAAAACCCTACTTTCCTATTCCAAATCTAATTCAAAATTTCAGACTGTTCAAACCCTATCAAATTATATATCATCGCGGAGCTCTTGATGAATGGAATCAGCGTCTGCAATTCGTTTTTGCAATAGAGTCTCGGTTTGATCAGAAATCGGCGAAGAAGTTTCGGCCATTTAATTTAGGGTTTGGATTCAACGGTGGATCTTCATCCAATCGATGATCGGGAGGCGTTGCAGTGTAGAGGGCGATTAGGGGTGTCCATCCATTAGGTTAAATCGTGTCATTAGTGCACAAGATCACTAGAATGAGCGAATAAACAGCAGCGGAGCCATTACTGGTGAGGTTGGAGTGGTCGTGTGGCCATGGTCAGGTGCGGCCTGAGGCGTGGATGACAGCGGCGTGATTGGATCTGGATGAGGCGGCTTGTAGGCATGGCGATCGGTAGACAATGAACAGCCGCTATGGGTTCTACTCGAACGATAGGGTTTGGGGAAGAGATTGGTAATTACATTTTTTCCCTTGTTTATTTTTAAATTAAAATTTGAAATTCAAACTTCTAACGTGAATAACTTTGACATACGAACTTCATTTCACGTGCGGTTTCTTCCGTTGGACTCGTATTAAAATTTTAGACAACTTGAAACTAGTTTAGCTGAATTTGGAGACTGTTGATATTTTGGGCTTTTGTTGGATTTCTAATGGGCTTTAAATTAAAGGTGAGTGATTAAACCCACTCACGCGTTACTAAAAACTTTCTTGTGTTAGTAGAATTAAAACTATAAAGTGATAAAAAATTATTGATTTCTGTTTGGAAATTTAAATTGACATCTAAATTGAATCTGATATTGAATTGAATTGACATACTGAAATTTAATTACTAGTTAAACATCAACAATTGATAACTAGTAACAGTGGTGATATATTGATTGATTTGGATGTTGATTGCAATTGGATTCCTATAAATTGATTGTTGGATGTTGGTCGTTTATTTATTTGACATATTCCTATTATTACCCTATTTATTATTTGACATCATATATATTGCCATTTGGACTATTTGCAATGAACTAAGAAATAGGTTAAAATGATATATACCTATGTCATTTAAATTTGGACAGAAATGATATGCATCCATCCATGTAATTAAAATTGAAATAAATGATCACGTGGGCATAGAGTAGAAAATTATACATGGACACTGGATTTGGTTAAATCAAATGGTTGCAAATCTTAAATTTGAATTGTTTTAAATGAGATTTCTTTTAAAGAAAATAAAATTTTGATTTATATGAATTAAATTATTTTCTAATTCGGGATTTGAAATGTTCAAATTGAACCTGTTTAAATGAAATTGTTTAAGGATTTAATTTGAAATCTTAAAGTGGAAATTGGGATATGATTTGAATTTATTGGAAATGAGGAATTATGAATGTTTATATTTTAATTTAAACTTTGAATTTACTTTAATTAAAATGGTTTAAATTGGTATTTCAAAGTTTGGACGTGAAATGGATTTAAAACTAAATTGTTTTAAAATGAAAATGTGAATTGGAACTTTCAGCCTTTAAATAGAACCGTTTAAATTGAATATGAAGTAAAGTTTTAAATTGTTAGATTGACGTTGGTTTAAATGGAATTTTGAATATGAAATTGACTTAAATTTGAAGTCAAAAAATTGAATTCGTTATGATTTACAATTTGAACTTTGTTGTGAAAGAAAGAAACAGTTTTGATGTACACTATTTTAATATAAAAACTATTTTAATAATCAAATTGTTTTAATATATAAACTATTCTGATTATTCAAACTATTTTAATTATTCAAAACTATTTTCAATACTAAAACTATTTTATATTCTAAACTATTATCAATCTTAATCTATTTTAATTATTCCAAACTATTTTTCAATATTAAAACTATTATAATTACTCAAACCATTTTCAATATTCAAACTATTTTAAAGGGGAACTATTTAGATTTAAATCATTGATTTAAATACGAATGTTTTGATATGAAGGTATAACCTGTTCTGAATTCGAAACGATTTTTCAAGCAAATTTGATATTTTGACATGAAGTATGACTTGTTTTTGAAATTTAAAAGAATCAACCGGTGTATAAAATGGCGTTTGGTTGTTAAAGTGACCAGAGCCGGATGATTGACATACTCTCTATCATTTTATCGGAACCACTTTAGTAATCGTGTATGAGGTGGATGTTATCTAGAATGTAGATGTTGAATTGGCGGCATTTACTGGAATGAAGAAAGAGAACAATGATGGATGACCCCTACACTTGTGTCAATTTGAAATGACTAGAACAGAAGTCTATGTCTGACTAAGGAGTTCGCTACCATTAGGGTCCATCGCCCCTTCATATTACTATATTGATTTTGACTTGATCGGTGCACATTGATTTGATTTTGGGGGTGGTGGACTCGGTCGGCAGTCGTTGCAACGATGTGTTACGACCAGCCAGAAATCGTAAAGTGGTAGAATCCTACATCAAGCATTGCCTCATGTGCCTTGTCATACTTTTATCTTTATGCGACCACTACGATTTTGTTTTATTGTTGTCTTATCATGGCGCCTCCTTGGCTACTGACGTTGTTGGTGATGCTATAAGGTAAACTATAGGACAATGCATAAAAATGTGTTAAGGGGGATTAATGTAAACTCTTAACGCTATTTTAGTACTTTACTTTACTGATAGTCACTACATATATAGTGTATTTTACTACATATATATAGTTTAATGGATCCTTAGGAGATGAAAATCCCATAACATCTTATAAGTTATTCCACTCATGTTATACACTTGATGGGAGATGGAAAATCCCGTAAACATCTCCGAAGCTATTACAATCATATTTACTTGTTATGGATTTAACTTACATAAGAATTTTTAGTTTTGACTCGAGTGTTCTGTCTTTTCATTATGCTCAGGTCAGCCTGAATCTTCCAGTGTTTGAAGACAATATTCCTTGAAGAAGAAGATGGAGTTTGCTAGAACGTATTTACTATTATTATTATTACGTTGCATTATTTTAGTATGTTTGGTTAATTGTACTCTAATTATGTTATAAAAATTGAAATCAAATGTATGTTGTAAAACAGCTTCATGAAATGTTTATTTGATTATTATATTTTGTCATTCCACTATAAGATTCTGTGTATTACTTTCCTTCTTTTTGCTTATTTTCTTATTAAATCCCATAGATATTCTGCCCTTTTGAATGGTTTGAGTTAGAAATGTGTGGTTTATTTTCGACTTTAATCATCAAAAAAGGTGGGTCGTCACAGTTGGTATCGGAGCTTTGGTTTAGAGATACTTTAGCCTAGGATTAACTCATTGGAGATGTTGTCAGTAATACCCTAGAATGAGTTTGAGTGTATATATACGAGAGAGCGTATTTGTTAGTGCTATAAAAATGTTTTGTATTGTGTTAGTTTATTTTGTTGAGTATTTATCAATTCCGATCGGTACATAGGACGATATGGCATCGATAGAGAATTCTAAACACTCAAATTGGGTAAACCGACAATATACTGTTTTAAAAATTAGTAAATGAAATAATTTTACATAGTATTACATTTGTATTAAAAATAAAATTTTCATTAGTTGATATAGTTATTTTTGGTGTGTTGTTTTTTAGAAAATGATAATATTATATTATTGTCATTTATTGTTGGTTAGTCGAGGTTCTTCAAACTATTAACTATTATATGTTATAAGAATTTTTTGTAAATATGGTTTATAAATTATGATTTACAAATAAAATGAATTTAAATAGGAAATTTGAGAACTTAACTTTCAATGTTTTAAAATTGGTTTTCAAAGATTTTGGAAAAATAGTATTAGTATTATTTGGAAGTACTTTTGGATAGAAATATTTTCAATAAGATTTAAAAGAAATGTTTTCAAAAAGAATCTCAAAGAAAATATGTTTTGTACTCCCCTCTTCTGTCGTTGGAAAATAATTTCGGTGATGATTGTGGCATCATCGACGTTCATTTTGAGTTTCAAAGTGGGAAGATGTAACAACCCAGAATTTCTGTCATTTGAAATTCAAATATTTAATTGATTTTAAATATCAACAAGTAAAATTTGTAAGTCGAATAATTTATTTTTCGAATATCTGGATTTAATTGGATAATTAAATCGACAAATTAATATTCGAAATTATAGAAATAATTGGAAATTGGGTTTAATGTGATTAAAAATGATTTATAAAGTTATATTAAATCATATTTGAGTTAGAACAATGTTTGTGAACTTTTAAAATTGAATTAAAAGTTAATTTGTGAAAATTGAATATTTTAATATTTAATCGACTAGTGAAAATAGTCATTTTTCAAACAGTCTCGGATTTCGACGAAACTAGTTTCATCGGATTCGTAATATTATATTATTGTATGGTTTCAAATTTCGTGTCAATCGGATTTAAGGTTTGTCCGGGGCAAGCCAAAACACATAGAAATTAGTTTAATCGATTTAATTTAAATTTGATCGTTTATTGCCGTAACTCGCACATACGATCGAATTAGCTCTCGATGCCTATTCCATTGTGTCCGAAACGCAGGTTAAACCCTAGAAATGTTGGTCACCGCGTGAGATTTGGAGTTCGGAAAAGTCGGATGAATAGTGTTTTTGGCGAATTTTCTATAAAAGCACCTCATATTTCACAATTGCAAACCCTAATTTACTTTCAGCCCTAGCCGCCACTATCTTCATTAATGGCCGAAATTTTCTTACCTTCTTCCCTTAATCTCTCTAAATCCACAAACAATTAGCTGAATCTCTTAACTACAACATTGTAGAGGGTGACGAGCTCTTCGAATTTATACGGAGATGATGGGATATCGCGCGACGATGAAGAAGATATCGGCCCGCGTTCGCATGCGTTTTGTGCATGTTTTCTGAGGCATGGTGATGACCAAGTTGGCTAGGAGTTGGGGCGGTGGTGGTGTTCGTGATGGCCTTCGTAGTGGACGATGCCTGGGAATGATCGTGTTTTGGGAAGAAGCAATTATAGCGGCCTGGATTCGATCAAGTATAACGAACGGTTCTGATTGGATTAAGGTTTAAAAAAATTTAAAAAGAAATGTAAATTGTTTTGTATTATAAATTGTGTAAACTTTAAAATGCGATATCTTTTTCATACGAGGTCGAAAACGCATGAAACAAATTGCGTTGGGTTAGTATGGACGAGCACTACGCGATGGAGCTGGTTTGGAGTCGTTTGGAGCTAGTGATAATTTTGGGTAAAACTAAACGCACGTTTAATTTTATTCGAAACAAATGCTACAACTATTATCGGAAACTCAAGGTGAGAACTTCTCACTCAATCGAATTGTTTCGATTTAAATTTTAAATAGTTAGATTTAAAATTGCTTGATTGTGTGATTGGATGATAGTTATTATCTGTTGTATTGAAATAGACCCTATACGCCGTATATTAAGCGGATGTTATTTATTAAACACATATACCGCGATAATTCCAACTTGAATGGAATTGGTATTATATATGCATTTGGAGTTGAATTCCCGCATTATATAGCGGATGAGACCCTATTGCGCCGCATAATAGCGGATAATATTTTGTAAATCCTATATACCACGATATTCCACCTCGAAGTGGAATTGGTATTGTGCTAACATCTTTGGATGTAGGGAAACAGGTTGGAGGGATCCAACTGGATTCCTCAAATGATTGAATTTGTTTCAATGTTGTGTATTGATCTATTTATAATCTACCTGATTATCTTTGTGATTGAAATCGTTAAAGACTAAATTTTAGCCGAATATATATTGGTATCGTTAGATACCGAAAATAAGAAAAATGTTAATTTTCGAAATTTAAGTTGAAAATTTATAATTAAATTTATTTTTGAGAATAGTATAAATTTGAAGGAAGGAATTTTTAAAATGATAAAGTTTTATTTTTATCTCATTGAATAAAATTCCAAAATATGGTCAAAAGGGCTTAATAAATGGATTTTCGATAATATTATTCAAAGGTTGAAAATTTATTCAAAATATGGATTTTAAAGAGTTGGAAAATAAAAGAATTTGTATTCTTTAAAAAGAATTTTTTTTGAAAAGAAATAAATTTAGGAATCCATTTGGGAATTGATTTTGGTAATTGAAAATAGATCTTTTGGAAATCCATTTGGAAATTTATTTGGTGTTTTGAAATGAATTTGGAATCAATTTGGAAATTAATTTGAGGATTAGTAGAAATTGATTTCAATTTGGAATTTGAATGAAATTCACTTAGTGTTTAATTTCTTGGAAAATCAATATAGGATCTGATTTGGTGTTTTTGGAAATCAATTGAAAACTGATTTTGGTGTTGAAAGTGAATAATTGAAATCGATTTGAAAAATCGTATAAAAAGTGAATATTTGGAGATGTAAATTCACAATGGAAATTTATAAGGGAAATTTGTTTTAAAAAAAACATTGATTTATTTTTAAAAGTGTGGAAATAAATTTATGGATTTGGAACGTAAATTTAATAAATCGGTAAGGATTTATTTAATTGGTTTGAATGAACCATTTTGAAATGAAAGTGTATCCTCCCTGGAAAGCCGAATAAAATTTCTGAATAGCTTTGAAAAAATATATTATTCATATATATAAAATTCTAGTATTGGTTTTAAAAAGGATACTTTGAAGAAATTTACCTCTTAAATTATTTTAAATCCTTTAAGTAAAGATTTATTAAATTGTTTATAGAAATTATTATTTCTAAGATTTAATCAGTAATTGTTTTAGAAAATAGTTATTTAAATAATTATACTCTATCTACTAATTTTATTTAAAAAAAAGTAGTTTGGACCTAGGTTATATGTAATATATTGGTGTAATATTTTATAACTAATATTTTAAGCAAAGTGTTTAAAGAAAAATAGTTTTATTCCATAGAGTTTTCCAAATATATTTTGGGTAAGTAATATAAGTTATTTTTAGAGTATTTGAACTCGGCAGATTTCCAGTGAAAATGAATAACTATTTGGAAGTGTTTCCGTTTAAGGAAATTGATTTGAAATTTGTTTTCAAAGATTGAAAGGTGAAAAATGATTTGAAATTTGTTTTCAAATGGTTGAAGTGTGGAAAATATATCTTGTAAAGATATTTTGAAAATAAATAATTTGGGAAGATTATTTGGTATCTGGTTATGTTGTGAATATTGATTGATAGTTAAATAACCGACTATCAATATTTACCTGTAAATGGCTATTTGTTGTGATTTGTTTGGAAATATTGGATGCTACACTTATTTTTAAATTATTGCGCTCATTATTCGGATTACCCATTTCGAATAGTGATACGCCGTAATGGATAGCATTGAAGACCGGTGTTGAAGACTGGGTATTTGTGAAAACGATAGGATGACCTATCGATTGTCTCTGCACCGTTAGCTACGGTATAGAGATTTCCTTTGTGATGGGAAATTCGATCGGGATTGTGAATACCCGGATTGCAAGGGCTTCTTTTGAAGTGCCTTCGGTTATGTTCGAACCCGGAACAGACTTGTATGGTTACGTGTCTGACATTACATTTTGAGATATAAAGCAGATTTCTTTCAAATACATTTCTGTTGATGGCGGAGGATTTATTCTCTTAGCTTAACACCCTTCTCTGAGACGTACGAGCTCAGAGGTTTTGTAGTTGAAGGTTATCAGCGATATACTCCCAATTTGGTAATGTGGCATGCTGAGTGTTGCTGTGTGATGATTATTTATTGATCATTTATTGATCAAAGTGTGGCTTTGTGAAAAAGCGTAACTTTGTGGACGAGACTTTGTCAGACCTCACACCCCGAAAATGGTCAAAACAGGAATATGCGGCAAGGTTATGAGGCTGGCGCCCTTTAGGGTATGTCATTTCCTTCTGGAAAAGGGTGGTGTCAGGTATGGAGCCCTGATGCTTAACCTATGTGGTTGCTCCAATCTCATTTTCTGTGTGGTTGTTGCTTTGTGATCGAGGGCCCTCAGATAAAGGTCCCAAAGGACGGGAGGGTGTTATATTCGTGTAGTAGTTACCTAGTTACAAAGGTAACCCGGCCTTATGTTAGCAGAGAGCTGGTTAAGTTCTCGGGATGTCCCGCCAGAGGCGATCCCATATGGCAGTAGGAAGTTCCTTAGCCTGACCATTTGTTGGAAACCCAAAGAAACAGTACGAGCCCTTTACGATTGCAATTGTATAACCTGCCTCCTTAGGAGGTAGCTATAGCAGGCATAATATAATGTTACATATGCTGGCTAAGATTAATATTATACTTTTGAAATGGGTTTCCACACTTTGCACTTATAGTAATAATATCAAAGAAAATTTGCGTATTAAGCATGTTTGACTATCATAAGGAGAAATCTCCTCCAATTCTGCATTTGCATTGTGTGTGTACGGGGAGGCCTTATGGTAGTTTCATTTTCCAAAAGCATTGCGGATATTTTTCGCTTCCCTTGTTGTTATTGTTTTAAAGATAAATAACTGCTTTAGTTCTCACACCAGTCCCATGACTGACCTGGAGTTTATTGCTCCCTTCCTAAACTCTGGGTGCCCATAATTTTCCACACGGGCAGCCTAGAGTCAGGTTATCATGTCATTCTGGATTCAGAAGTGCTATGGAGCTCAGGTGGCGAGCTGGATGGCGAGACGTATTACTTGTATATGATATTATTTTTCCGCTGTAAACTCACTTGTAGGGACATGTTTGTATAACTGTCCATTGTTTTGTTGTATTGTATATTGTTGTTGTACACTCTGATGATAATATGATGTAATGTAATAACTGAGATAGTTCTTTGTTTTTAAAGATATTCATTTATCTATTATATATTGTTCCGCTGCGATTGTGAGATTCTGATATTGTTTCTGTTCTGTTTTCTTACTTCTTCTATCTTTTTCTTCTACCTCTTCTTTTTAACCCTCATGGTTCGGTTTTCCGGCATTTGATTGCTCGGCAGTCGATACAGTGGACGTATTGATGTCGATTTTCGGAAGTCGAAGAATCGGGTCCTGACAGAAGAATACTATAATAGCCTTGCTACACAATTGTTTTGGTGAAACAAATTTTAATTTTAATTTCCTATATATGATTTGATATACAAAAGATATAAGTATATATCATTTCAAGATGATTTGAAATGAATCCCAGTATTTAGTTCTTAAGTTTTCGGTTAATTAGTGATTTTCACTTACTAAAATGGAATTTTTGACGATTTAAATGGTCGGAAACGTCCAAACTAAAATCTAAAATTAAAGCTAAGTTTGTAATAAAAATATACAAGAGGAAGTTTTGTAACTCTTTGATTAAAAGATAATGAAAATTAAGAAGACTTAAACTATTGAACATTTTTGATAAGTAAAATGAATAAGACATTGGTGTATGCTTCTAGGATTTAATGGAATATTACAAAAGTAAAAAATTAAGTAACAAAAATGTTTCAAAATGAAATTATGTCTATAAATAAAGAATTAAGATGTACAAGAAATGTTATAGACTTAAGTTAATGTTTTGAAATGCTTAATAATTAAATTGAATAGTAAAAAGTGAATACTAATTAAGTAAATGATTATCAACTTAAGAAAATGTTGAAATGATTCATAAATATATTTAATATTAAATGATACTATATATATAGGAATAAATGTGAATTAAAAAGTAGAGAAACTTAAGTATGAAATGATTCATTAATGAATATTAATATTAAATGGAAATCAAGTTATATAAGTAAATAAATGTGAATTAGAAAGCAAAGAAACATATGTAATACTTTAAGATTTTATTCATTGATGATTTTAAATATTGAATGGAAAATAATTTATGTAAGTAAATGAATATAAATTAATAAAAGAGGATGTTGTATGAACGAACGAGAATTAAAATAAATGAAAAGTAAATAATGTGTTAAAGAAATCAATAGAATAAAATATGTAAGTGGTGCGTAGATTATTTTATTCGCATAACAGTTCTGATCCAGATACGAATACATGATTTGTGGAAATTCACACTTGTTCGAGTTAGGGTTTTCTCTCGACTCTTGAAGGCGAACATTCAATACAAATTTTTGATATGACTTTGAAGTTTTCTATCATAGTTTGTAGCTATGCAAGGAAAGTTGAGATTTCTAATCAAGAAATCGGATCAGAGTCTGCACTAGAGTAGTCGAGTTATCAATGCTAGTTCGAAAGTGAAATTTGTGTATTCAAGCAAGCGATCAGAATTGATATTTGTACAAATGTTATATGCACAGCGTACAAACTTAAATAATATTTAAATTCTGTTGTTGTTTGGCTTTCGGTACGTTTGGGAAATGATACTTCAAGTTGTTCGAGGTTGTATGAATAATCTATTGAGTAATTACCTAAAGTTGTTGAGCATAAGGTACACTTGGTAGTTTAATTATCATCCTTGTGCGATGAAAAATTTCTTAACCTATACAAACCATTAGTTTTTGGTTGCTATGGATATGTGATGGATTCTTTTGTTGCATATAATGGTCGTACTGCTTTTGTTTGCATATGATTATTATTATATTATGTTGCTTGTGTTCTTGATGGGAACAACTAATATATTGTTCTTTTTACATAGTTTAATGCTTTTGGATTATGTAAGTAGGATAAAGGTTTACGGAAGCAATAGTTGTTGCTTTTGGTTTCATAAATATAGTTTTGTTTGCCCGACAAATAGGTACATTTTCGGATTATGGTTTTTGTAGTGGTATTTTATTTGTTTTCCCCTGGTTCGAAACGCTTTATTATTAAAATAAGATATATACCATGTGATTATTGATATTGTTATTTTCCAGACCAAACCACGCAAATGAGATGTTGTCGAAAATTTTCGTAAATTTAGGCCTTAGAAAATATTTCATGGAAATTGGGTTATTTGCAAAGTTACATTAAAACTAAGTAAGTAAGTCAAATTGTTTATAAATTGACTATTTTGAATAAAATATATCAAATTTCTTGAATCTTTCTTGTTTCTTTTCAGGGACGAAAAGTTTTGAGTGGGGGAGATTGTAACGACCCATAATTTTTACAATTAAAAATATTAAAGTAAATAATACTTTGGAGTATAATATTGTTAGAAATTAAAATTTATGATTTATTAATGTAAAAAAATTGTTAAAATATATAACTTGATCTTAAATGAACTCTAAAATGAAAATTTTCAATGAGGTAAAGATGGTAATGCATAGTAGAATATAATTTAATGACATTGATTTGAATATAATTAATAACTGTTTGAATGTAAATTCTATCGATTGTAATAATAAATGTTAATAAAGAATGGGATAAACAATATTTTAAATATGATTGCATACAATAAGAAATCAATTACTTATTACGTAAATTTATTAACCCTTGTTTGTAAATAATAAATTTATAAATGTGTTTAAATTACTTAAATGTAATAATTGTTACATTTTTCACTCATCAAGTTAATCCATTCTGGAATTTAAATTTATAATCAATTAAAAGTAATGTAATTGAAATATTTCAATTAATATGAGAGAAGACGTTAACTGTAGAGTAACGAGTGTGATAAATGAAAACTTATGTTTAATGAATACATAAGGTATTTGTTGATTTAATACAAAGAACATGTAAATCAAAATAAAATAATTTTTTGAAATTTAAAATATAATGAACTGGAATTTTATTACAGTTGTAATTAAATGTTGAAATTAATTAATATTTAAATCTTGGATTTAGCATGAAAAAATTAATTTTAAATGATTATTAATTCCTGTTTAACTAATAACGTTGATATAAAACTTTTAATTTAGAATTTAAAAGTGATTAAATCGGTTTAATAATAATTCGTTTATTTAACGTGTAAAAATAAATATAATTTGATTTTAAAGCTAACTTCTATATACAATTGAATTAGCGTTTGAGGTTAGTTTCATTGAGTTTAAAAATATTAAAAACCTACATTTCGATATATAGGATGACCTATTTTCGTTTCGAGAACGAAACGGGCTTTCAAGCATTTGTTATCACTTTAGCCCTATCGACATCTGTTCCATCTATTCATATTCCATCTCTGTCTATATATATGTTGTTATGTAACCCAAGCAGCCTTCTATTCTATTTTTTTGTACGTACTTTCAAATCTACCTGCTCCTTTTCAATAGTGAATATCTCAAACTAATTTCCTATTCCAAATCTAATTCAAAAATTCAAACTGCCCAAATGCTATCAAATTATATATCCTCGCGGAGCTCTCGATGAATGGAATCATCGTTTGCAATTTTTTTTTGCAATCGAGTCTCTGTTTGGTCAAAAATTGGCGAAGAAGTCTAGGCCGTTCATTTTAGGTTTGGATCAACGGCGGATCTTTATCCAATCGACAATCGAAAGGCGCTGCAGTGTAGAGGGTGATTAGGGGAGTCCATCCATAAAGTTAGATCGTGTCATCGATGCACGAGATTGCCAGAATTGGCGAATAAACAGCGGCGATGGTGGAGCCCTTTCTGGCGAGGTTGGAGTGGTCGCGTGGCCATAGTCAGATGCGGCAAGAGGCATGGATGACAGTGGCGTGGTTGGATCTAGACGAGGCGGCTTGTAGGCATGGCGATTGGCAGACAATGAACGGCGGCTATAGGTTCTGCTCGAACGATAGGGTTTGGGGAAGCGATTGGTAAATTACATTTTTTCCCTTGTTTATTTTTAAATTAAAATTTAAAATTCAAACTTCTAACATGAATACCTTTTACATATGAACTCTAATTCAAGCACGGTTTCTTCCTTAGGACTCGTATTGAAATTCTGGACCACATGAAACTAGTTTGGTTGAATTTGGAGACTGTTGAGATTTTGGGCTTTTGTTGGATTTTTAATGGACTTTAAATCAAAGGAGAGTGGTTAAACCCCACTCACGTGATACTAAACTTTCTTATGTTTTTTGAAGTAGAATTATGAACTGATAAAAATTTATTGATTGTTGTTTGGTAATTTAAATTCACATTTAAATTGAATCTGATATTGAATTGAATCGACATTTAAATTAATATTGAAATTTAATTGCAAGTTAAACATTGACAACTGATAACTAGTAACCGTGGTGATATATTGGTTGATTTGGATGTTGATTGCAATTGGACGCCTATTGATTGATATGTTGGATGTTAGTTGTTTATTTATTTGACATATTCCTGCTATTACCCTGTTTATTATTTGACATTTCATTTGGACTATTCGAAATGAACTAATAAATAGGTTAAAATGATATATACCTATGTCATTTAAATGGATTAAAACGATATATATCCATCCATGTAATTACAATTGAAATAAATTATCCCTTGGCCATATGGTAGAAAATTATATATGGACATCGGATTTGGTTAAATTAAATGATTACAAATCTTAAATTTGAATTGGTTTAAATGAGATTGTTCTAAAGAAAATAAAATTTGGATTTATACGAATTAAATTATTTTCTAATTCGAGATTTGAAATGTTGAAACTGAACCTGTTTAAATGAAATTGTTTAAGGATTTAATTTGAAATCTTAAAGTGGAAATTGGGATATGATTTGAATTTATTGGAAGTGAAGAATTACGAAGCTTGATATTTTAATTTAAACTTTGAATTTACTTTAATTAAAATGGTTTAAATTGATATTTCCAAGTTTGGACGTAAAATGGGTTTAAACTAAATTGTTTCAAAATGAGAATGTGAATTGGAACTTTCAACCTTTGAATAGAACTGTTTAATTGAATTTGAAGTAAAGTTTAAAATCGTTAAATTGGTAAATGGAATTTTGAATATAAAGTTGACTTAAATTGGAAGTCGAAAAATTGAATTCGTTATGGTTTGGAATTTGAACCTTGTTGTGAAAGAAAGAAATAGTTTTAATATAAACTATTTTAATATAAAAACTATTTTAATAACCAAATTGTTTTAATATATAAACTATTCTAATTATTCAAAACTATTTTCAATACTAAAACTATTTTATATTCTAAACTATTTTCAATCTTAAACTATTATAATTATTCAAACCATTTTCAATATTCAAACTATTTTAAATGGGAACTATTTAGATTTAAATCATTAATTTAAATACGAATGTTTTGATACAAAGGTATAACCTGTTTTGAATTTGAAATGATTTTTGAAGCAAATTTGATAGTTGGATACGAATTATGACTTGTTCTTGAAATTTAAAAGAACCAACCTGTGTGTAAAATGACGTTTGGTTGTTAAAGAGAGCAGAGTCGGATGAATAGCATACTCTCTGCCATTCTATCGGAACCACTTTTATAACCGTATACGCGGTGGATGTTATCCAGAATGTAGATTGTTATCCCGCCTTTTAGCAAGGCCGAGATATCAAGTGACTGATTAGGAATCGAGGATCATTCATCCCGGATATCGAGTACGCATTGGTTCGCAATGGATATCGATGAATTTTGTCCGAGTCCGAATCAGGCAACAATTGACAAGTCATGACAAGCGAAGCCATAAAAACTAGCATTCCAAATTTCAGGTCAATCCGAGTCCATATGCGCTAGTTATGATCAATGCAAGTTGGAGGAGATATCCCTGTTTTCGCATCCATCAGTCAACACCAGTTCGAATCGATGGCATTCGCATCGATTAGACGACACCACTTCGCATCCATCGGTATACCTTAGTTCGAATCCATCGGCTTTGCATCGATCAGAACAGCCACATATTCGTATCCATGAGCTTCGCATCGATCAGTCTCATACCCACCAGACGACCTCACTTCGTGTCGATCGTCTATCACCTACTCTGTATCCTTCGGCTGGAGAGTCATACTCGTATCCATCGGAATTCATTAGTTCGTATCCATCAGATGGCCATACTTCGTATCCACTGAATAATCACTATTCGTGTCCATTGAGCCAAGTAGCATTGTCACTTATTCGGATCCATCATGATACTGCTTGCTCGTATCCATCGAGTTGCAGTAACCCTGATCAATACGAACCTTGATGGATACGAGCAAGGACTGGCTCGATGGATGCGAACAAGGCTACCTCCATCGATACGAACTAAAGTATCTCCATCGATTCGATGCACTCAACGGTCATCGATACAAACGAGGCGAAGTTCAGGGGAACGACTCGGTCAACTCGGAGCGAAAGGTGGATCGATGCGAGGAATGCGCCCCACGTCACCGCGTTGTCACGTGCATGATCGATTCGAAGCAAATCGATTCGAAACCACGAATTCGAACTAGATAGCCAACCGAAGCACTCTATTTCGTATCGACCATAACTCGAGATCCACCGATCCAAATGCTACGAAATTTTCACAGAATATTACGTACAAGCCAAAGAATGTTCTCGCCAAGTTTCGACTCCATTGGACATCATCTTGATTGATACGAATTGAGTTCGTATCGATCCCGGCATCGATCGTGTGGGCCCACCCACGTGCCAGAAATCTCCCGAGATTTGAGCGAGATATCAGCCTCCTACGCCTATAAATAGAGCCTCAGAGCCTACAGAAAATCGATCTTTTGATTCTCAAGTGCCCAGACTCTACCGGATCGAGGTTTGCGTCCTAATCTTGTTGTTGTACTCGAATTTCAAGTTGTAATCCACTGTAGTTCGCTGTAATCAAATGTAATCGTTGAAAGAGAATCAATAAAGTCATAAAAACTTCATAGTGGATGTAGGCAACATGCTGAACCACTCTAAATCGCTTGTGTCTTTGCATTTACTTATCAGGTATTGGAGTTTTTGTTAGATAATCTACTTTTTAAATTTATATTATTCACTTTTATCTCTTTGGAAACTTCCGAAGAGTGTTGTGCTCATTTTTGGTATAAACACTTTGGTTCTTTCACTGAGAAAACCCAGATTTTCTTCTGCTCTTTAGATCTATCATCGATACCGGATTGCATAAATCTAAGAGAAAGATCCAGATCTCGAACCCAGATTCCTTCCATCCTACTCAAATTTGCGTAAAGTCTAGGAAAGGAGTCCATCCCTCAAGATGGTAAGCACATGGACCACCTCTAATGTTGTTGATCAAGAAGGCCGGGATATACAAAATCCCACGCAGTTGCCTCCAACCAAAACGCTGCCGGACCCTCAGATCCATCGGGCGCGGTTACCAGGCAAGAATTCCAATTGTTGCTCTAGGAATTGACACAGACTCGTCAACAGCTAATAGAAGAACTGCGCGAAAATGCTGAGCTGACTGACCAATTGAACCACCAAAGGCATAAAAGATCTAGGAGGGATCACGCCTTTAACTCCTCTACCGAGAATTCAGCTTCGTCTGGTTACAACCATAGGTCCACCCGTCCCTGATTGGACAAAAGTTACGCGCAAGCCGTTGGACATCAACCTTTGTTGACTACTGGACAGTTGAGGGTCGGCCTCTCGGCCAGCTTCGATATTGGACCCTCATCTCGAGGTGGAACAATTCCGCACTACACCATGGACAACCATACCGCAACCGCCGCTGCAGAACCAAGGGTTGATGCTCGAAATCATCCCGATCTAAACCAATATCAGCGTGGGCGTACTCCTGAATAGTACGTCCCTGAAGACTACGAGCCAAGGAGCCGAGAGGTGGACCGTCGATAGCGCCCGGTCCAAACTCGCGCTGTGGAGCCCAACCACACCTTGGCTTAACCCGCGTAGAATGTCCAGATGCCGGACCTCCCAGCTATGATACGGCAAATGGTCCGCGAAAGTCAGGGTCTTTCTAACGACGACTGGGGAATCTCCCGTAGTCACACCCCCTTTACGGATGACATACTCTATGCTAAACCTCCTCGACGGTTCAGAATGCCCGCTCTGCCAGCCTATGAAGGGAATTCAGACCCAAATCAGCACATCCTGAAGTATGAGTGGCCAATGAACGCTGCAAGAACGGATGACGCGGTAAAGTGTCATAGCTTTCCTATCTCTTTAGGGGGCATTGCCACCATGTGGTTTACGCGATTACCGCCCCGATCCATTTCTTGCTTTGACTAAATGGCCACAAAGTTTGTAGAGCAGTTTTGTATGCATGTTGCTAGGCCTAAGGATGTTAATACTTTATCTAACGTCACTCAAGCTCCCGGGGGGACGCTTAGACGCTAGTTGGAGAGATTCCATGTAGCATGTGCAAAGATTAATAACCCCAATGACAACTCGATCTTAATGGCACTGACTAAGGGAATTGACCATGACTACAAGTTTGGAAATTGGTTAGCTGGGAAGTCTCCCGCGTCGTTGGACCGTTTCTACTCCAAAGCCGCCCAATTCTTAAGGCGAGAGGACGCGAAACAATCTAGGAAGTAGGACGACGTGGGGCCCAGTAGTGAAGGGATTCAAAGAAATTGTGACGACCCGACTTCCTATCTCCAGGAAATCGCATCATCTTGAAGAAAGAAAGGGATAGAAGAAGAAAAGAAAAAGAAAGAAAGAAACAACAACTTCAGAGAACTCACAGCGGAACGAATAAAATATAATATAACACATAAAATATTACACAGTATCATAATACATCAGAGTACACAACTTATACAATACACATTAGACAGTTATAAACATCTGTCTAATTATACAACTCAAGAATATAAGATACAGATACCAACCAAACACAGCGGAATCAATATATATCTACACGTCGAAGCCTCCTGCTCCATATCTCCTCCAGAATTCGTCAAGCTAACCTGAACCACTTGACTACTCATACATAATATGAGTACCCAAGAGTTTAATAAAACAGAAAATAAACACTCGGGTCAGACAGGGGTCTGGTGTGAGTAAACGGGTTAAAATTGCTTAACTTTAGAAAACCTTTGAAAAGAAAAGGTATCACGTAAGACTTCCCACACATAAACATGGAAAAGTTTTTACCTTACGCTAACCAAAACATTTGATATGAAATCCAGTGATATTATAATAGTGTTTAGGGTTTTCAAGTAAATATGAAATAGCCGAAATTGTTACATTCATTAAATTCCAGCTACTAGCCACAAAAGTGGGTAATACAATCAAAACCATAGGGTCTCGTTGGAAGAATGGGTTTCCATCAATGGCAGGGCTACTGGGGTACCGCCCATCACAGTACGTGGCCTAGATCACCGTACCGAGGAGTACGCCCACTCCCCTGCAACACAAGGCCGGAACCTTTCCTTACTGAACAGTCACGAACAAGACAACCCTGGCAGTTGTCCAGATCAACCGCCCCACACAGCCGAATAAAAAGGGTCTTCTAGACAGGAGTAAATCTTGCTCTCCAGTGGGAGCTACCCACGAAGCCTTGCTGCACCTCCCCTGTTTTAGCCATTCCCGGTTGATGAGGCTTGAGGCTGCGATTACCTTTATAGAACACATCTATCTTAGAATGCTCATCGTCCACCTGATGATGTTCTGAAAGCATTCAATCCATACAAGTTCGTTCCGGGTTCGAACGAAACCGAAGGCACTATCTCGTTGCACTCATTTTGGAATCACCCTCAGAGTCAACGACCATAGCCCTTGCATTCTTAATCTCCATCTCGAACCTATAAGTACTATAGCGTCAAACTCATTACGGAATCACCCACAGAGTTATACTGACGTATAGCCCTTACACCTCGAGTCTTCACTTGCTCCACTTGGATTTACGACCTAACGTTTAATTGGAATCGATGTGGTTTTCGGATATCAAAATATGGAAACACGATCCCGGTCTCACCGAAACCAAACGCCATTTTAATGTCCAAGTTGTACTTAAGGGTTTAACAATTAACTTATATTTAGGATGATATAACATATAGATGAATAACCATTATTAAAATAGATAATTCATGTCAAACATTCATCTCACAAAGCAGCATATCACATATCTCATAGTCATCCAAATCATCCAGTATCAACCAATCACCCCATATTAATCATCCAATGTCATTCAACATCCAATATCAATCATTCAATATCAACCATTCAATATAAATCAATCGCCCATAGCAGAATTGATTAACAATTTAATTAACCTTTTAATTAAATTAATTACTATCCTTTAATCACTTGGATTATTGATTTATTACAAATCAAATTCATTATCATCTCTTAATGATCTTCCTTAATTAATCCTACTTGATTAATTATCCTTTAATTACATTCAAGTAATTATCCTTAACCATATTTGGTAATTAACCTTTAATTACTATCATTAATTACAATAATTAATGATCCTTCATTAATTAATTAACTATAATTAATTACATTAATCCTTAATTAATTACAATTAATTAATCATATTTAAATTAATTACTTAAATTAATTACTTCATTAATTATATTAATTAAAAATCTTTATTAATTAATAATCCTTTAATTAATTAAATAATTAACTTGTAATTAATCATCTCATTCATCATAAACAATAATTAACAATTTGTAATTACTTATCTTAATTAATTAACTTCTTAATTAATTATATTAATCCTGATTAATTAATTATTTTAATTAATTAATCTTTAATTACTTTAATTAATTAATCTTTAATCACTTCATTAAGTAACTATTAAACAATTAAGTTAATAAATAAATCCTTAATTAATTACCTTATTAATTAATTACATTTTAATTAATTACACTTAGTAATTAATCTTAAGTTAAAATCATTCATTAATTACTTAATCACATTAATTAATTAACTAAACTAATTAAGTAATTAACTCTTAATTACTTACATAAGTAATTATCTCTAATTACTTCTTTTAATAAATCTTAATTACTCTCTTAACAATAATTAATTCCATCATTAAATAAATCTTAATTCATTAACTAATTAATTACTCCATAATTAATTAACTTTAAAACAATTATATTAATTAATTCTTAATTAATAACATTAAGTGATTAACCATTAATCACTTCCACTTTAATTACTTCCATAAGTAAATCCTCTAATTACTTTCATAAGTAATTACCATTCTTAATTACATTCAAAAAAATTAACCTCTAATTACTTCATTAAGTAATTACACTTAATTAATCCATAATTAAGTGATTATTAAAATTTAAATAAATAATTAACTAATTATTTAAAATTAATTAAATAATTATTAACATCTTATATTTCAAAATCTTTAATTAATTAAGAAAAGCATTTACCTTAATTAATTCTTTACTTAATTACAAATCATATTCAATCAAGTATTCTCAAGTTAATAACAAAAATAAATTAACCCTATTCATCTCCATAACTAAATTATTTGATTAAATCAAATTTTAATAACTTAAACAAATTATTGTATTGGTTTTCCCAAAATTATAACAATATCCTTATTTGGATATAAGACATTTAGAAATCTAATTTAAAATTTAAACTCTTTAAACATCTAATTCAAACTTATTCATTTTCAATATAAATTGGAAACTTAGTTTCAAATCATTATTTTTAAATTGAACTTAAATCTTTGATTCAATATTTAAATTCAAAACATACTTCTTTTAAAATCCAAAATGTAATTAAATTACTTTCAAAAGAAATCATTTTAAATAAAATTTAAAATTTAAAATAGATTCAATTTATACTTTTAAGGTTTGATTATCAATTACTTTTAAACAACAAGTTTTAACTTTTCATTTGGATTTCTTATATAAAACTTGTTTATAATAAAATGCTTGATTTCCTTATTCAACAATAAGTTTTAAATTTGTAAACTTTATCAAAACAGTACTTAACATAATAAAGTACTATCAGAAAAACACGCAACCAATTTCCGAGTTAATCACTCAAATCTCACGAGATAACATGGAAAAACTCACGAATCTGCCCCGAGAAACTCCAACACCTATCCCACTTCGAGTCGCCTCCTGGAAAAACACGAGAACTAACCCGAGAATCACCATCTTCCCAAAACAAAAACTCCATCAGTATCCAAACGTGCACGGTGCACATGTCCCATCTCCTCCGGCCAAGTTACGTCGTCGCGACAATCGAAGACGATCACACTAACGCGTACGAGCCAATATTCAAACCCAGATCCAAGAAACTCACTCGAATCAGAATTTCACTCTCAAGCACCAAAACTGCACAACACTCGAACCACAAAACCCATCATCACCAGCCACTTTCTCACCATTGACCAACGCCAACCCTACCACCGAGTCGCCACACCCAAGCACAATGTCCACCCCAAAAACGAGCGAGCTCGATTCAACATACTCGAGGCAATGTCTCACCGTTCATGCCAAAAGCAACTGCAGACATAAACCCTAATTGTTCCAAATTCGAACAAATCATACATAGGAAAATTTATTCAACATTTTTCCCTGATTCTACACTTCAAATTCTAGCCTCGATCCAAATCCTAGCTACAATCATCAAGCCGATCAACGGCAATTGCCAATAAACCCCAAAACATTCAAACCAAGAATTCAACTTAATTACACAGTTAAAAATTATGATATCAACTCTAAAAATCCTAACTTTTCCATTGTAGTTCGATTATAAATTCAAAACTGGAAATTTAAATTACAAATTTTTGCCCAAATTTGATTTTCTACTGTAAATTGAAAATTTTGAGAAACTCGTCCATTTTAAATCCTATGATTATTTTTAGATGATAAGTTATGTGATTACAAACAATTTTCATTTACAAATCACAATCCAGTTTGTGTTAAAAATCAAGTTATTGAGATTTTGAAGGATTTGAACTATTTTTAATAAACACAGTATCCATTTAAAATTTTACAGGCAATTCAATATTTTTAATTTAACATGTATACCAATTTAAAACGAATTTTCATATAACATCAATATAGATTAACACATGCATCATCATTCAATCACAAGTTATACTAAAACTGTTTTTAAAAGATGATTTACTCACCTCTTATTTATGCAGAACACAGAACAGAAGACCTGTTTTTGATTCCTACAATTGCATGTTTGAGTTTTTCTTTGCTGAAGTAATTGAACCCTTGCATGTTTCCAATTTTATGCTTTAAAATAACTGAAACTTGCTGCAGCCCTTAATTTTGAATGCAGTTTGAAGAAATGCAGATTTTAATTGTTGAAGGTTGAAGTCTTTTGAAATGCAGGTTGAGGTTTTGAAGATCAATTGCATTTGCGAATGTAGGCTTTACACTTTAGGATTTGAAACTACAGATTTTACTATGTTGAGAAGAACTTCAGATTTACTTTTGGATTTTATTTTCAGATTTTGGAAATTTGTTTTCTGATTTTGCCATTAACAGTTGAAAGAAAGAAAATGTTTTGAAAGAAGCTTGTTTTCTTAAAAGACATTTATTAAAAATTAAAATTATATGTTGCCACTTGTTAATAATTTGAACAAATGTCACTAACCTATTTTTAAAAGCTTACAAGTGTTATTAGTGTAACTTAAGATGATAACACATACTCATTTGTATTTTAATAATCCTTTATTTAGTTTAAATGTAGATATAAACTTACATCTTTAATTTACTTTATTAAAGAAATACTCTAAAGCTAGTTATAATATACATCTTATATTTTGAAAATAAACGAATTAGTCTTTAGATTAATTTTTAAGCAAAGCTTTAAATATAATTTCATACATATTCAAATTATCAATAGATTTAAATTTCAAAACAATCCAAATTATAACATATACTTATATATATATATATATATATATATATATATATATATTACAATTTGCAAATTTAACTTTATTTAAAACAAATGATATTTGCTATTCACAATATATATCAATTATGTATATTATAAACAGAATAAAATTTCATTAGCTTTTGAAAAACAATTCTTATCAATATTGCCATATTAAAAATTTATTATTCTTTAAAAGATTAATTTAACCAATTTTATAAAGAAAATCATCAAACCAGCTAAATTATTTACGCAGATTATTAAATCGATATTGCCCAAAATTCCGGGTCATTACAATCCTTCCCCCTCAAAAGAATTTCGTCCCCGAAATTTAAAAGCAAAGGTAATTTAATAATCCAGCAAAGATTTTAATTCAATCAGCAAAGCATACCTATCAACCAGTTACTAACAACCAAAGCAATCAATCAGATACACAACCCTAACTAATTATCCTGACATACGTCAGAATAAATCTCTAATACTATTTCGAGTTTCCCAAGTATAAATCACCGGGAGACTCGCTCTACAGAAGCTAAACTAACAAACTATACCATCAAAATCCAGAGCTCCACTCTTCTCTAGATCCATCAATCTGAACAAAACATCAGACTATACTCAAGTCTAGCACAACTCCCAAATCCAACTGAACTACAGATTCAACAACTAATGATGAATCATACACGTACTCCCTCGGAGATACGTGAAATATAATGAATCCCAGCTACCCAAACTGGCAATTCAATCTTATAAACAACAGATCTTATCCTATCAGAACACAGATAAGAAATCTTAAATGCCTCAGAACTACCCATCCAATCTTATCCAATATTAGTTCTCTTAACCAGAGAAATCTTAACAACAATGAAGTCTCCAACTTCGAATTCAAAACTCCTTATCTCATATCTGTATATCTCAACAGACAATCCTAGGCTGCCAATCTCTTCCTGATCAGCTTACCTATGCAGATACTTCCAGAGACAACTAGACCAAAGCAATCTAGTTTCTGGATCCAATTAAACAGAAAAATCTTCCAAAATCTGTCGAAATCCAGAACTCAAACACTACTACTCAAGCAAAGGCAAACAGAACTTGCTTCCTTCCTTGCACAGCTGCTACCTCGCTTCCGTTGCACAACTCTGATTCTGAAATAGATAAGAATAATGTTGATGAACACAAATACAACTTATCCACTAAATTCGGAAACTTTGTTCATCAAATCCATAAAATCTGAGTGACACATCCGACTCATCTGACTAGGTCACACAACTTTACTACAAAATCCAAACTCATAAACTAGATCTAACCAATCCAAACTCTAAAAATTTCTGAGCTGCTACACCAATCTTCCTACTAGGCTAACCACTCAAAATCGCTTCTGGAACCATACAATATGGAACTCAACTCCAGATGCAGACAACCTTCTGATTACATCAGTAGCTCTTACTTCCTCATGAGAATCCTCAGCCTCAAACAAAAGAATGCTCAAGAAAATTCCAAACCAATCGCAAGTCACTTCTGCGATCCTACCTAGTTCGGATTCCAAAGAAACTGTCCTCTCTGTACCAATTATAACAGCCTAAAGCTTCTCCAACCCAAGTTAACTCTTCAAGAAAACATTCACCATCTGCTCGGACTGCTAAAAGAAGAACCACAAGATTCCTGAACCATCGGAGAAACAAACTACACTGCTGCTTCCAAACTCTACCTCGATGATACTGCAAAGGCAAAAGACCTTCTCGTCAGCACACCGAATCACTTCCGAGCTGCACTGCTCCCACAGCTAACCAAGACTTCTAATCCAAAGGCTCTCCTCGAACTCCAAAACTATCAACAAACCACACAAAAGACCTCCGAGATGGCAGACATCCCAAAAGAAACTCAGGCTCCAAACCAAGCATCAACATCTCGCACTCCTTAAGGAATGACAATGAGGCCATGCCGAAACAAAACAACTTATAGACCTCAGTCTCATATTCCAAAACAGCCAACTTCCATACTGAAGATCCAGATAACTTCTACACAGACGAGTCTTTCCTGAGGCAGGTAAAGACTGCTCCTCAACCACCTCTAAAACTGCTTCAAGAGAAAACATCTTCTGGAATATCCATGGATTCCGCATCTCATCACGCGGTTATCAAAATACCATCACTTACTTCTGCACTTCCGACAGATCCAAACTCAAGAATAATTCGCTCAACCGAGCGAAATCCAAACTTACACTTCAAAGACGAACTCTGAATCTTTAAAAAATTTCCTTCGGATATCAGAGAAATCCTTACTCCAAACAACAAATCTCACTCGAGACGGTATTAGGTCTACAGTCTCGACAAATACTTCCAACCTCAACATATGGACCTCTTCCATCTGTGGTAGTCATGTTACACACACATACCACTACTCCATCTACCTTTAAAACTTATGTTGGAAAATCCGAACAGATAACCCAACATATCAGGTAGATATAAATAAATATATATATATATATAGTTATATATAAAAAATACAAGTACGCTCTCTCAAGAAAGACACCACTATAGAGCCTAGGTATTCACTCAACCTAATGCTCTGATACCAAATGTGACGACGCGGCTTCCTATCTCCAGGAAATCGCATCATCTTGAAGAAAGAAAGGGATAGAAGAAGAAAAGAAAGAGAAAGAAAGAAACAACAACTTCAGAGAACTCACAGCGGAACAAATAAAATATAATATAACACATAAAATATTACACAGTATCATAATACATCAGAGTACACAACTTATACAATACACATTAGACAGTTATAAACATCTGTCTAATTATACAACTCAAGAATATAAGATACAGATACCAACCAAACACAGCAGAATCAATATATATCTACACGTCGAAGCCTCCTGCTCCATATCTCCTCCAGAATTCGTCAAGCTAACCTGAACCACTTGACTACTCATATATAATATGAGTACCCAAGAGTTTAATAAAACAGAAAATAAACACTCGGGTCAGACAGGGGTCTGGTGTGAGTAAACGGGTTAAAATTGCTTAACTTTAGAAAACCTTTGAAAAGAAAAGGTATCACGTAAGACTTCCCACACATAAACATGGAAAAGATTTTACCTTACGCTAACCAAAACATTTAATAGGAAATCCAGTGATATTATAATAGTGTCTAGGGTTTTTAAGTAAATATGAAATAGCTGAAATTGTTACATTCATTAAATTCCAGCTACTAGCCACAAAAGTGGGTAATACAATCAAAACCGTAAGGTCTCGTAGGAAGAATGGGTTTCCATCAATGGCAGGGCTACTGGGGTACCGCCCGTCACAGTACGTGGCCTAGATCACCATACCGAGGAGTACGCCCGCTCCCTTGCAACACAAGGCCGGAACCATTCCTTACTGAACAGTCCCGAACAAGACAACCCCGGCAGTTGTCCGGATCAACCGTCCCACACAGCCGAATAAAAAGGGTCTTCTAGACAGGAGTAAATCTTGCTCTCCAGTGGAAGCTACCCACGAAGCCTTGCCGCACCCCCCTGTTTTAGCCATTCCCGGTTGATGAGGCTTGAGGATGCGATTACCTTTATAGAACACATCTATCTTAGAATGCTCATCGTCCACCTGACGATGTTCTGAAAGCATTCAATCCATACAAGTTCGTTCCGGGTTCGAACGAAACCGAAGGCACTATCTCGTTGCACTCATTTTGGAATCACCCTCAGAGTCAACGACCATAGCCCTTGCACTCTAAATCTCCATCTCGAACCTATAAGTGCTATTCCGTCAAACTCATTACGGAATCACCCACAGAGTTATATTGACGTATAGCCCTTACACCTCGAGTCTTCACTTGCTCCACTTGGATTTACGACCTAACGTTTAATTGGAATCGATGTGGTTTTCGGATATCCAAATATGGAAACCCGATCCCGGTCTCACCGAAACCAAACGCCATTTTAATGTCCAAGTTGTACTTAAGGGTTTAACAATTAACTTATATTCAGGATGATATAACATATAGATGAATAACATTATCAAAATAGATAATTCATGTCAAACATTCATCTCACAAAGCAGCATATCACATATCTCATAGTCATCCAAATCATCCAGTATCAACCAATCACCCCATATTAATCGTCCAATGTCATTCAACATCCAATATCAATCATTCAATATCAACCATTCAATATAAATCAATCGCCCATAGCAGAATTGATTAACAATTTAATTAACCTTTTAATTAAATTAATTACTATCCTTTAATCACTTGGATTATTGATTTATTACAAATCAAATTCATTATCATCTCTTAATGATCTTCCTTAATTAATCCTACTTGATTAATTATCCTTTAATTACATTCAAGTAATTATCCTTAACCATATTTGGTAATTAACCTTTAATTACTATCATTAATTACAATAATTAATGATCCTTCATTAATTAATTAACTATAATTAATTACATTAATCCTTAATTAATTACAATAAGTAATCATATTTAAATTAATTACTTAAATTAATTACTTCATTAATTATATTAATTAAAAATCTTTATTAATTAATAATCCTTTAATTAATTAAATAATTAACTTGTAATTAATCATCTCATTCATCATAAACAATAATTAACAATTTGTAATTACTTATCTTAATTAATTAACTTCTTAATTAATTATATTAATCCTGATTAATTAATTATTTTAATTAATTAATCTTTAATTACTTTAATTAATTAATCTTTAATCACTTCATTAAGTAACTATTAAACAATTAAGTTAATAAATAAATCCTTAATTAATTACCTTATTAATTAATTACATTTTAATTAATTACACTTAGTAATTAATCTTAAGTTAAAATCATTCATTAATTACTTAATCACATTAATTAATTAACTAAACTAATTAAGTAATTAACTCTTAATTACTTACATAAGTAATTATCTCTAATTACTTCTTTTAATAAATCTTAATTACTCTCTTAACAATAATGAATTCCATCATTAAATAAATCTTAATTCATTAACTAATTAATTACTCCATAATTAATTAACTTTAAAACAATTATATTAATTAATTCTTAATTAATAACATTAAGTGATGAACCATTAATCACTTCCACTTTAATTACTTCCATAAGTAAATCCTCTAATTACTTTCATAAGTAATCACCATTCTTAATTACATTCAAAAAAATTAACCATTAATTACTTCATTAAGTAATTACACTTAATTAATCCATAATTAAGTGATTATTAAAATTTAAATAAATAATTAACTAATTATTTAAAATTAATTAAATAATTAATTAACATCTTATATTTCAAAATCTTTAATTAATTAAGAAAAGCATTTACCTTAATTAATTCTTTATTTAATTACAAATCATATTCAATCAAGTATTCTCAAGTTAATAACAAAAATAAATTAACCCTATTCACCTTCATAATTAAATTATTTGATTAAATCAAATTTTAATAACTTAAACAAATTATTGTATTAGTTTTCCCAAAATTATAACAATATCCTTATTAGGATATAAGACATTTAGAAATCTAATTTAAAATTTAAACTCTTTAAACATCTAATTCAAACTTATTCATTTTCAATATAAATTGGAAACTTAGTTTCAAATCATTATTTTTAAATTGAACTTAAATCTTTGATTCAATATTTAAATTCAAAACATACTTCTTTTAAAATCCAAAATGTAATTAAATTACTTTCAAAAGAAATCATTTTAAATAAAATTTAAAATAGATTCAATTTATACTTTTAAGGTTTGATTATCAATTACTTTTAAACAACAAGTTTTAACTTGTCATTTGGATTTCTTATATAAAACTTGTTTATAATAAAATGCTTGATTTCCTTATTCAACAATAAGTTTTAAATTTGTAAACTTTATCAAAACAGTACTTAACATAATAAAGTACTATCAGAAAAACACGCAACCAATTTTCGAGTTAATCACTCAAATCTCACGAGATAACATGGCAAAACTCACGAATCTGCCCCGAGAAACTCCAACACCTATCCCACTTCGAGTCACCCCTTGGAAAAACACGAGAACTAACCCGAGAATCACCATCTTCCCAAAACAAAAACTCCACCAGTATCCAAACGTGCACGGTGCACATGTCCCATCTCCTTCGGCCAAGTTACGTCGTCGCGACAATCGAAGACGATCACACTAACGCGTACGAGCCAATATTCAAACCCAGATCCAAGAAACTCACTCGAATCAAAATTTCACTCTCAAGCACCAAAACTGCACAACACTCGAACCACACAACCCATCATCACTAGCCACTTTCTCACCATTAACCAACGCCAACCCCACCACCGAGTCGCCACACCCAAGCACAATGTCCACCCCAAAAACGAGCGAGCTCGATTCAACATACTCGAGGCAATGTCTCACCGTTCATGCCGAAAGCAACTGCAGACATAAACCCTAATTGTTCCAAATTCGAACAAATCATACATAGGAAAATTTATTCAACATTTTTCCCTGATTCTACACTTCAAATTCTAGCCTCGATCCAAATCCTAGCTACAATCATCAAGCCGATCAACGGCAATTGCCAATAAACCCCAAAACATTCAAACCAAGAATTCAACTTAATTACACAGTTAAAAATTATGATATCAACTCTAAATATCCTAACTTTTCCATTGTAATTCGATTATAAATTAAAAACTAGAAATTTAAATTACAAATTTTTGCCCAAATTTGATTTTCTACTGTAAATTGAAAATTTTGAGAAACTCATCCATTTTAAATCCTATGATTATTTTTAGATGATAAGTTATGTGATTACAAATAATTTTCATTTACAAATCATAATCCAGTTTGTGTTAAAAATCAACTTATTGAGATTTTGAAGGATTTGAACTATTTTTAATAAACACAGTATCCTTTTAAAATTTTAGAGGCAATTCAATATTTTTAATTTAACATGCATACCAATTTAAAACGAATTTTCATATAACATCAATATAGATTAACACATGCATCATCATTCAATCACAAGTTATACTAAAACTGTTTTTAAAAGATGATTTACTCACCTCTTATTTATGCAGAACACAGAACAGAAGACCTGTTTTTGATTCTTGCAATTGCATGTTTGAGTTTTTCTTTGCTGAAGCAATTGAACCCTTGCATATTTCCAATTTTATGCTTTAAAATAATTGAAACTTGCTGCAGCCCTTAATTTTGAATGCAGTTTGAAGAAATGCAGATTTTAATTGTTGAAGGTTGAAGTCTTTTGAAATGCAGGTTGAGGTTTTGAAGATCAATTGCACTTGCAAATGTAGGCTTTACACTTTAGGATTTGAAACTACAGATTTTACTATGTTGAGAAGAACTTCAGATTTACTTTTGGATTTTATTTTCAGATTTTGGAAATTTGTTTTCTAATTTTGCCATTAACATTTGAAAGAAAGAAAATGTTTTGAAAGAAGCTTGTTTTCTTAAAAGACATTTATTAAAAATTAAAATTATATGTTGCCACTTGTTAATAATTTGAACAAATGTCACTAACCTATTTTTAAAAGCTTACAAGTGTTATTAATGTAACTTAAGATGATAACACATACTCATTTGTATTTTAATAATCCTTTATTTAGTTTAAATGTAGATATAAACTTACATCTTTAATTTACTTTATTAAAGAAATACTCTAAAGCTAGTTATAATATACATCTTATATTTTGAAAATAAACGAATTAGTCTTTAGATTAATTTTTAAGCAAAGCTTTAAATTATAATTTCATACATATTCAAATTATCAATAGATTCAAATTTCAAAACAATCCAAATTATAACATATACTTATATATATATATATATATATATATTACAATTTGCAAATTTAACTTTATTTAAAACAAATGATATTTGCTATTTACAATATATATCAATTATGTATATTATAAACAGAATAAAATTTCATTAGCTTTTGAAAAACAATTCTTATCAATATTTCCATATTAAAAATTTATTATTCTTTAAAAGATTAATTTAACCAATTTTATAAAGAAAATCATCAAACCAGCTAAATTAGTTACACAGATTATTAAATCGATATTGCCCAAAATTCTGGGTCGTTACAGCAATAAGGCAGTAAAACAGTCCGACGAAAGCTTTGGGAAAGTTTACAGCACAAGCAAACCCAGTCGGGTAACAGTGATTATCAGAATAAGAAATGGGATTAGAACCGTGGCCCGTGACGTAGGGCACCACTGTTTGACAATTACACCCCCCCCTGAATACGTCGTTGGAGAACGTGTATCTACAAACCTGCAAGCCATGCAGTATAAGAACCCTGCTCCGAAACCATCATCGGAGAGGCAGATTCAGACGGGGAAGTTCTGTAGGTTTCACGAAAGCTATGGCCACAATACGAATGAGTGCCGTCATTTACAGGACCTCGTTGAAAAATTGATCAGGGAGAGAAAGTTAGATCAGTTCGTGCGAATGTCGTAGTCTGGACGTGCGAGCCCATCAAACCAAAGTTGTGCTCAGAATCAGGAAAGACAGGAGGAACCCGCTCGTACGGACGGGAGGTTGTCATAAACACAGTTAGTGGTGGTTCCCATCCAGCAGACCGAAGTTAGAGGGAAATGGAGTCGTATGCCAGCTGTATCAGGCATGCGGACTTCGAGTGTTGCGGCAGTTTTGATGAAGGGGCTCCAGCCAAACAATAGAGAACGATGACGGATAACATCGTATTCGGAAACCGAGACGCTGATAAGGTCGAAGTCCCCACTATCGACCCACTAGTCATATCTGCCCAGGTTGGTCCTGCTTGGATGAAGAGGATCCTGGTGGACAGTGGGAGTTCTGTAAATATCTTATTTAAAATTGCGTACGATCTGATGAAAATGAAAGCCAAGGATTTAAAACCTTGCCACTCTAAAATCCACGACATCGATGGAAGTGCTAATATACCCACTGGAGTGGTGGAATTGCCAGTGGAATTGGGAGTTGGGGAGCGCCGGAGAGACCGGGTGTTGCAATTTGTTGTGTTAGACATTCACTCTCCCTACAACGCTTTTTTGGGCCGATGAATCCTTGCTGAATTCAGGGCAGCTATTACCCCATGGTGTCCGACTGTGAAATTCCCCACCGATCATGGGATCGGGGTCATTCAAGGAGATCAGGCTGCTGAGAGAGCCTGTTATGTTGCTGAGCTGCGCGAGGCGCAGCGAAGAGAGAAGGGAAAGGGCGTAGAGGAATCTCTCTGCGTCTGTTTCGCCAACAATTGACAATTGGTGCCCGGGCCTGGGCACTCAAACCAATTCCTGAGGGATCTTGATCCGAAAGACACTGACAGTAGAGATGAATCTGTAGAAAATCAAGCTTCCCCGGCCGAACTGACGATCAATGTTCCGATCGATGATGATGATTCAAGGATGTTAAAGATTGGGTCTCAGTTGGGGCACCAGGCACAACAGGAATTGGTGGAATTTCTCCGGACGAATCTCGACGTATTCGCCTAGACGCACTCTGATATATGTGTGGAATCTCGCCAGACATCGCGAGCCACACTCTTAATGTTGACCCGTGGTGTATCCCAGTCAAATAGAAAAGGAGCGGTATGGATCCAAAGAGATCTGCCGCCCTTAAGGAAGAAGTCAACAAGCTGAAAACAAATGGGTTCATTCGAGATGCCCTATACCCGAAGTGGGTATCCAACCGCATACTTGTTCGAAAGCCGAATGGAAAATGGAGGACATATGTTGATTATTCTGATCTAAACAAAGCCTGCCCAAAGGACAGTTTTCCACTTCCCTGAATTGACCAACTTGTAGATTCAACGGTTGGACATGAATTTCTATCTTTCATGGATGCTTATTCCAATTACAACCAGATACCCATGCATTTACTTGACCAAGAACACACCAGCTCCGTAACCGATCTAGGACTCTACTACTACCGAGTCATGCTTTTTGGGCTCAAGAATGCCGAAGCAACATATCAACGCCTAGTAAACCGAATGTTCGCCAACCAGACCGGAAAAACCATGGAAGTATATGTGGACGACATGCTGGTAAAGTCGCGATTCTCCACTAATCACGTCAAAGACCTGGAACCAATATTTAACGTTCTCCGAGAGTACAGGATGAAGCTTAATCCATTGAAGTGTCATTTTGGAGTCGCATTTGAAAAGTTCCTTGGGTTCATTTTTAGCGCCCGAGGAATAGAAGCAAACCTTGAAAAGATCTGGACAATCAGAAATTTACAAACTCCGAGAACAATAAAACAGGTTCAAAGTCTCAACGGGAAGGTAGCAGCCCTAAGCAAGTTCATTTCAAAGTCTACCGACAAATGCATCCCCTTCTTCGATCTGATCCGAAAAGGAAAGTGGAACTTTGAATGGACCGCTGAATGTGAAGATGCATTCAAAGCACTAGTTCAACATCACCAATTTTGTTGAAGCCTATCGACCATGAGCAGTTATATCTTTACCTGGCGGTATCAGAGAACGCAATCAGTGCTGCCTTAGTTCGAGAGGAAGACCGAGTGCCGAAACCGGTTTATTATGTTAGCAAACGGCTAACCGGAGCTGAGAGAAACTATCCAAAGTTAGATAAATTGGCCTACTGCCTAGTCATTGCCTCGAGGAAGCTCCGTCCATATTTCCAAGCTCATCATGTTACTGTATACACCGATCAGCCGTTACGACAAGTCCTTATGCGGCTTGAGACGTCTGGTAGGTTACTCAAGTGGAATATCGAACTGAGTCAGTTTGATATCACTTATACTCCAAGGAGAGCCATTCAAGGAAAAGTCTTAGCAGATTTCATAGCTGAATCTACCGTTCCAGAGGACTTTTCCAAAACCAATAAATCTCCCGAATACATTTGGAAGCTGCATACCGATGGTGCATCCAACGATCGGTGCTCGGGTGCTGGAGTAGTGCTTGAAACCCTCGAGGGCGATCCATATGTTATGCCTTAAAGTTTGAGTTTCGTGCAACCAATAATGAAGCTGAATATGAAGCCTTGCTTGCTGGATTGAAGCTAGCCCATGATCTAAGAATTGTTGCTGCGGAAGTTTACTGTGATTCTCAATTAGTCGTATGCCAGGTTCGGGGTGAATATCAGGCCAAGGATCGAAAACTAGCTGCTTACCTAACTCGAGTCTAGGAAGTGCTTGACCAATTTGATTATTATGTCATCTTCTACATACCCCGCAAGCGCAATCAGAAGGCTGATTCATTGGCAAAATTAGCAAGTATAGGCGAAGCGCAGCAGATGGGGATCGTTCCTGTTGAAACTTTATCCTCCCCAAGCATTGATCAGATGGAGACCGAATCTGTATTTAAGGCTACTTTCGAAAGGGAACCATGGATGACTCCGTACCAGAATTACATCGAGCATGGAACACTGCCTGAGCATAGGAGTGAAAGAAGACAGATTCTTCGAAAAGCCTCGTGGTTCACAATCCAAAATGGTGTCATGTATAGAAGAGGATATTCTGTTCCTCTCCTCCGATGTATCGCACACGATGAGATTAAACGAGTGTTACACGATGTACACAAAGGGGAATGTGGCGATCACACCAGGGGGTAGGCTCTCGCTAAGAAAGTACTCCGATACGGGTATTACTGGCCCACCATGAACCATGATGCAACAGAATATGCCAGGAAATGCGATAAATGCCAGAAACACGCTCGAATTCCTAGAGCCCCACCTATCGAGATAACCTAAATGGTCAGCACGTGGCCGTTTGCAGTATGGGGCATCGATATTATTGGAACTCTACCCCTGGCCAAAGGTGGAGCGAAGTATGCCATCGTCGCAGTTGACTATTTTACCAAGTGGGATGAATTTGAACCCCTTGCAACAATCACGATGAAGAAAGTAATCAACTTCGTAGTCTGCAACATTATCTGCCAATTTGGTCTTCCGCATACCATTGTCACTGATAACGGAGCCTAGTTCGACAGTGTTGAATTCAAGAATTTCTATCAATGATTCCGTATCTACAAGAAATTCTCTGCAATTTCTCACCCACAAGCAAATGGCCAAGTTGAAGCAGTTAACAAGGTTATCAAATCTGTTCTGAGGAAATGACTGAAAAGGCCGGGGGCAAGTGGGTCGATGAACTTCCTATGGCCTTATGGGCTTATCGAACGACCCACAAGTCCGCTACCAGACATACTCCATTTTCTCTATCTTACGGTTCAGAAGCCGTTATTCTAGTCGCGATGGAAGTACCTTCTCATCGCGTGACTTATTATGAACCGAAGAATAATGCCATATTACTTGCTGAATCTTTGGATTTGCTGGATGAGAAACGGAAAGAGGTTGATTTGAGGGCAGCTGCATATCGAAGTTGAGTCGCCCGATTGTACAATGTCAAGGTTCGGCCACGGACCTTTAACCTTGGCGATCTTGTTCTGAAAAGGGTCTATCCGGCTCCTTCACACATGAAGCCAAATTGGGAAGCACCGTATGTGATCACCCAAAAACTCAAAGATGGCACGTTCAAGTTATCGACCGTTGATGGTCTTACTTTGCCGAGAGCTTGGAATAGTGAAAGCCTCCATCGCTACTACATATGACAGGCTTTATTTATTTGATTCATTCTTTTATTTGCAATTTGTTTTTACATTTCGAAATGTGAATTTGTAATAAGGCAATTGACTTTGCCATATTTACTCATTTCAGTAATAAAATGCCATCTCTTTGAGTCAGAGCTGTGATTTATTGAATGTGACATAAGACATCACGATGCACGGAGAGCTAAGTTCCATCGTGCGGTGGAATTTATTCAAATAGGGAGTGACTGTGATATGACCGGTCACTCACTAAGTGAAACCCGAGCTTGGAGGCAAGTCATTACGCTAAAATAAAAAAGGATTGATACACGACAATCCTTAAAACAACTCCAAACTCCCAGAGTGTGAGTTGGAGCATAAAAATCATAAATACGGTTTTGGAGAGGGTAGCCCCGTCTGCCTAACGACATCGACCGTATCCCAACCAAGTTCGAGGAGGATGGACCCGTCCATCTAACGACCTCGCTTGTTTACTCGGGGTGAATGTGAACCGACCATTCACGATCCCAATGAATCCATCATTCCCAGAGTGTGAACGAGCTCCTAAAGAGCCTAAATAGATGTGACTGACCATCTATCGGCTAACTTCAAATTCCCAGAGTGCGAATTGGAGTATAAACATCGACTCTAGGTTCATAGAGTGCGAACCGGAGTATAAACATTAACTCCGAATTCCCAGAGTGCGAACCAGAGTATAAACATTAACTCCGAATTCCCAGAGTGCGAATTGGAGTATAAATATCACTCTAAGTCCCCAGAGTGTGGACAGAGTATAAACACAACTTGGGTGCGGACGACCACTCAAAAGATTAATCTATGTCCTTAGAGTGTGGACATGTGCTTAAAAACTTTGATAGGCACGATTGACCGTCGAAATACAAGTACTGATCCCCGGAGTGTGGATGTGAATATTACAAGTGACCAAGCGTGATTCAACCGCTCAACTCTTACTTGTCTCTGCATCAATTTTACAATGTTAAACTTGGAAAGTAGAGGTAAATTGCGATCGCTAGTCGATCATTGCAACTAGTTCCCCAAACTTGGGGCAGGGCTCAAGTGTTAATCACCGACTGGAACAATACGTCGTCGAAAGTCCAACTCAATCTCCAGTCACGACTTATGTTCACGATTTTCAGATTTGGTGTATAAAACAAATTCAACTCCAGAACTGATACTCCACAAGCATACCGAACTGAGATTCGAACTTTACAACACCTAAGCATAAAAATCAGGAAGAACAGTTGAAGCGAAGAGAAAATAAAATTTCATTTCAACTAACTGAAAATAAAGATTCATGTGCAAGTTCTTCCAAAAAAATGCCTACTAGCGGGGCCGAATCCGCATCTATACACGGCCTATAAAAAATCACCCAGCTTATTTGGATCTGGGAGATTTAAAAGCAGCCGCCTTGCCTTTTCTCTTCTCTTCAGAATCCTGGACTGAATCTGAAGGCCCAACTAGAGGTTCGTCATCAGTATGAGTTCTCTCAGAATCGATTTCCTCAGTTATGACAACTCTGGGCATCTTGCGCTTAACCCGTTTCTTTGTGCTGGCCCTCGGCGTCCCCTCAGGCCTTATACTTTGTCTCCGCTCAATTAGCCCGAGAATTCTCAAATTTCTGTCTGTCAGAATTAAGTCAATATGTCTTTCTTCACTTGGGACTTCCTGAAGAACCCGAACTATCTCCTTGTGATAAGTGCCTTCAGGTCGCTGGATCATTGCTGTAAAGAAAAAGATATATGAGTTTGACTTCAGCCATGACTATCTTGTCAACTATTTGAGAAGGTAGCAATACTCACGTCTGAATAGCCATCGACTGGCAAATCCCGAAGGGCATCTGACATAGAACCACTCTGTCTTGAAGCAGCTCAGCCTAGTCCAAGATCCCGTAACTATTTGGCAATTTCTTACTGCCTCCAAGAATGTAAAGGATGGGCTATCTGTTTGACTTTTGAAGTTGAATAAATATCTGATCTCAGTCGGTAGTGGTGGTCGATAGAGATGCTCAATAAATACGATGAACAGGCTGTTCAACAAGGCGTATCCATTTGGATGCAACTGAGATGGAGGGATTCCATTGATAGACAACACTTCTTGGATATATTGATTAAACGGAGGGAGCATCGCGGCCGTGCATGCATGACGGTTGAATGCAGTATACCCTTCCGGAGGGCAGTGCGGCCTATCGTTAAGGCCCGGTAATAGTACATCATCCATCGACAGACCATGTCTTAAGCATATTCTACCTAACATATCTTCAGATATATTGGATGGAACATAATCTGCCGGGTTAAAAATGAAAGATGTTCCAGGTACTCGTCCGGGGCAAGATTAATGACTTCGGCCTCAATGGCCAGTATATCGACAGCTGGTGGAGTTACAGTCTGAGTTTCTTGTGGCTGCGAGCTTGAAGTTTCCATGGCTAACTAACTCATAAAAAATCATCATTAGACGATAATGAGTCTGTGCGTCCCCTAGTGCAAAGTGTATGAATGTGTTGTGTAGTACAATTCTACATGTTGCTTAAAAAGGTATGCAGAGTTAGAAAAGATGCCCAAACGATGAGACTCCGAAATTCAGACTGGAGTGACCGTCATCGCTGACCGTCACAACCATGCCATCCAGACTTTAGGGACCGATCCAAGTTACAGTTTGTTAAGATTTTTTTAAGTTACAGTTCCATCGATGAGCTTCAAAAGGCGGTCAAATATGCAGTTCATCAATCGTGTTTAGATATGCGGGAATGAAGCTCGTCGGAGTCATATGTTCGGTTGAAGTTCGTATCCATCAAAATGCAAGTTCAGATTGGCCACCTAAAGTCTCGTTCATATCGATCGATACTCAATGGTTTCATATCGATCAGTGGACGCCATCTTCGTATCGATCGAACCCGATGGTTTCATATCGATCAGTTCACGATGACTTCGTATCGATCAGTGGATTCCATCTTCGTATCGATCCAAATCACGCCCTCCGCATTGACTTCGCATCAATCAGACTACAGTGGAATTCATGTCCATCACAACTATACTTTGTATCGGTATCGATTTGAAATGATAAACGCGAGAACCATGGGCTAATAATCGAAGCGAAGTCGAAGGTAGAGGATCGATACGAAGTCCTCGAGGAAAAAACAAGTTCCTTTAAGTTTTCATCGATACGAAATCAAAGCCGCACAACCCTTCCACGAGCTCCTTCATGTCCCTCAATTCCTTTTCTTCTCCAATCCCATCTAAGCATCGCCATGGCCACCCTCGACCAAGCTTTGGCCTAGATCTGGCCTTGGCGTTGCCGGAATTGGTAATCAGCAAGGGTGGGATGGATCTGAGATTCGAATTTCGTCGCTTGGATTTAGTCGATTAAGTACCTAAATTGAAATTGGAATTCCAAGAATTAAAAGATTGTATTTAATCGATTCAAAGGCAAAGCACAGTTCCTCTTTTCTCAAGCTTCTGGATCGATGCGAATGCAGGAAATAAGGAAGGCAACAGTAAAAAGTAAAAAGTGAGAAACGACCGAACCCTTGGTATTTATATGGACCGAAGTGTGAAGGAAAAATGATTCGCCTCCCAGTCAAATGCGACCGGTCATTGTAGGTCAATCTTCACATCGAGTCGAACGGCCAGTTCGAATCCATCCACCCAAGCTCCTATCAATTGAAATGGTCAGTGGATCCATTGATGCAAAGTACACAATGAGGACAGCTCTGGAGGCAATTGAGTTCCATCGATTCGTAATCTTTATTCGTATCGTCGAGTTCACAGCTCCATCCATGATCCATCGTTGTGAACTATTCTGTTCGAATCCATCTGTCCATCGATACGAACGCTAATTTCGTATCCATCAGATCTCATGCACATCGATGCGAAATATCCGTGTTGCATCCATCAATGCAAAGTCCATCAATGCGAGAGCAACCTTTCAAACTTCTATATCGATTCAGGAGAGGATCGATACGAAGGAGCATCCAAAATCAACGGTCAAGTGCTGTTACAACTCGAGTTTCACATCGGTTCAGGAGAGGATCGATGCGGAATTCGACACAAGAAAACTGACAATGACTCGTGAACGTACAACATTAACGAGAGTCAGGTTAACATATATACATATATTTCGAACTAATATTCGATTTTTAGCATTCACAGGAATTGGATATCCATCTAATAATGATTACGGCAACAAACAGCTAATAGCTATCATGCAACAATCAGTTACAGCAACGCAAGGTTACAGACTTCAACAGAAAAGCGATAACTGCTCAGAGTGAACATTGAAGCTTTTCAAAGCATGTCATGTTTCTACAAGACATATTATGAAGGGCAAATGTTATCCCGCCTTTTGGCAAGGTTGAGATATCAAGCGACTGGTTAGGAATCAGGGATCGTTCATCCCGGATATCGAGTTCGCACTGGTTCGCTATGGATATCGATGAATTTTGTCTGAGGCCAGATCAGGCTACAATTGACAAGTCATGACAAGCGAAGCCATAAAAGCCAGTGTTCCAAATTTCAGGTTAATCTAAGTCCATATGCTCTAGTTATGATTGATGCAAGTTGGAGGAGATATCCCTATTTTCGCATCCAATAGTCAACACCAGTTCGAATTGATGGCGTTCGCATCGATCAGACGATACCACTTCGCATCCATCGGTATACCTTAGTTGAATCCATCGACTTCGCATCGATCAGAATGGCCACATATTCATATCCATGAGCTTCGCATCGATCAGTCTCATACCTACCAGACGACTTCACTTCGTGTCGATCGTCTATCACCTACTTCGTATCCTTTGGCTGGAGAGTCATATTCGTATCCATCGGAATTCATTAGTTCGTATCCATCAGATGGCCATACTTCGTATCCATTGAATAATCACTATTCGTGTCCATTGAGCCAAGCAGCATTGTCACTTATTTGGATCCATCATGATACTGCTTGCTCGTATCCATCGAGTTGCAGTAACCCTGATCGATACGAACCTTGATGGATATGAGCAAGGACTGGCTTGATGGATGCGAACAAGGCTACCTCCATCGATACGAACTAAAGTATATCCATTGATTCGATGCACTCAACGGTCATCGATACAAACAAGGCAAAATTCAGGGGAACGACTTGGTCAATTCAGAGCGAAAGGTGGATCGATGCAAGGAATGCGCCCCACGTCACCGCGTTATCACGTGCACGATCGATTCGAAGCAAATCGATTCGAAACCATGAATTCGAACTGGACAGCCAACCGAAGCACTCTATTTCGTATCGACCATAACTCAAGATCCGTCGATCCAAATGCTACGAAATTTTCACAGAAGATTACGTACAAGCCAAAGAATGTTCTCGCCAAGTTTCGACTCCATTGGACATCATCTTAATTGATACGAATTGAGTTTGTATCGATCACAAATCAAGTCGAAACTTTTCTGGATCGATCGTGTGGGCCCACCCACGTTCCAGAAGAACTCTCCCGAGATTTGAGCGAGATATCAGCCTCCTATGCCTATAAATAAAGCCCAGAGCCTACAGAAAACGGATCTTTTGATTCTCAACCGCCCAGACTCTGCCGGATCGAGCTTTGCATCCTAATCTTATTTTTGTACTTGAATTTCAAGTTGTAATCCACTGTTGTTCGCTGTAATCAAGTGTAATCGTTGAAAGAGAATCAATAAAGTCATAAAAACTTCATAGTGGACGTAGGCAACACGCCGAACCCACTTGTGTCTTCGCATTTACTTATCAGATATTGGAGTTTTTGTTAGATAATCTACTTTTTAAATTTATATTCTTCACTTTTATCTCTTCAAAAACTTCCAAAGAGTGTTGTGCCCATTTTTTGTACAAACATAGATGTTGAATTGGCGGTGTTTATTGGAATGAAGAAAGAGCGCGATCATGGATGACACCGACACTTGTGTCAATTTGAAATGACTAAAACAGGAGCCTCTGTCTGGCCAAGGGATTCACTGCCTTTAGGGCCATTACCCCTTCATATTACTATATTGATTTTGACTTGATTGGTGCACAATGATTTTATTTTAGGGGTGGTGGATTCTGTCGACATTCATTGCAACGATGTGTTACGACCAGCCAGAAAGGGTAAACTAGTAGAATCCTACCTTGGGTATTGCCTCATATGTCTTGTCATACTTTTGTCCATATACGCGACCACTACGTTTTTGTTTTAGTGTTGTCATATCATGGCGTCTCCTTGGCTACCAATGTTACTGGTGATGCTATAAGGAAAACTGTAGGACAATGCTTAAAAATGTGGTAAAGGGGATTAATGTCAAGCCTTAACGCTATTTTAGTACTTTACTTTATTGATAGTCGCTGCATATATAACGTACTTTACTACATACAGATAATTCAATGGATCCTTAGGTGATGAAATCCTGTAGCATCTCTTAAGTTATTGTACTCATGTTGTACACTTGATAGCAGATGGAAAATCCTGTAAACATCTCCGAAGCTATTACACTCATATTTACTTGTTATTTATTAAACTTATATAAGAACTTTTAGTTCTGACTCGAATGTTCTGTCTTTTCATTACGCTCGGGTTAGCCTAAGTGTTTCAGTGTTTGAAGATAATATTCCTTGACGATGAAGATAGAGTTTGCCAGACCGTATTTACCATTGTTATTCTGCTGCGTTATTTAGGTATATTTGTTGATTGTACTCTAATTATGTTGTAAAAATTGAAATCAAATGTTTATTGTAAAATAGCTTCACGAACTGTTCATTTAATTATTATATTTTTCATTCCGCTGCGAGATTTTATGTATTGCTTTCCTTCTTTTTTCTTATTTTCTTATTAAATCTCATTAATAATCTGCCATTTTGAATGATTTGAGTTAGAAATGCATGGTTTATTGTCGATTTTAATCGTCCGAAAAGGTAGGTCGTCACAAGCAATAATGTTTCTAGAAGTCTAGAAAATTATTCTGGAAGTAATAAGTTGAATAAAAGAATAGAAAACCCATCTGGAAATAATATGAATAAAAGACCAAAGAACCATTTGGCAATAATAATCTGAATAAGAGACCAAAATACCAATTATGGTAAAAATATTAATAGAAGACCAGAGTACCTATTCTAGCAATAAAAAAGAAGACTAGAAAACTATTTGTTAATAATATCTGAATTTTTGAATAATCTTCCTTTAGAAGTATGCCTTGATCCTGCTTTTAGATTGAGTCTGATTTGCTTTTGCATTTGACCGATATTCCTCTAGATGACTACCTCGATTCCTCTCTTGGATCAAGTTTGATTTTGAATTTGATTGATCTTCCTCTAGAAGACTATCTCGATTCTTCTTTTGGATCGAGTTTGATTCTGAATTTTATTGATCTTCCTCTAGAAGACTACCTCTATTCCTCTTTTGGATAGAATTTTTTTCACTTTATGACTGCAATGGGTAATGATTTTGATTGAATCTCTGATTACTGCAATTGGTAATGGATTTTATTTAAATTGATTTTCTGTCACCATCTAAGGTGATGTTCTTAACTAGATCGAATCCCTTAACACTGTCTTAGATGATGATTTAGGTCTTTCATCCGGTGTGTTTGGTTAGCTATCTTAAGTAGAACAAAAGACATACCTGACCTCCCTTTAGTATGCGCTTCAGTTAGGCTCTATAGATTGTACTAAAAGTTGGTTCGGTGTTTTGGCAAGACCATCTTAGACGGGACCAAAGGCTTACTCCATCCTCCTTTTAGAAGGCGCTCTGGCCAGGTCATGCGGGGAGGACCGAAAGCTTGCAGATGCTTTGGTCATGTTATTTCTGGTAGGGCCAAAGGTTTACTCTAATTTCCCTCTAGGAGATCCTTTGACCAGGCCCTTGTGATGGGAACACAAGTTTTACTCGTCCCTTATTACCTTAAAGGTAATGATTTCGATTTTTTCCTTTATTTTAGGAGATTCTTTCTCCATTTGATGATTGATCCAGTAGATATACCTATTTTATTTGAAGAGTCCTCCTGTATTATTGACTTATTCAATATTTCTTTACAAATTCTTTGAGATTTCCTCGTCTTACGAAATTGTTGACCATTCCTTCCAAGCTTCGACGATGACTAGTGTGGTAGCCATTTGAGTGTTGGTAATGACAATATTGTCCACCAAGATTTCATTCATTTTTTGGTCATTTCTTTTGAGAGGGCCGGTAGTTTATCCTTTCTTTGGTTAGGAGGTAAATATTCTCATAAGAAGTGGTAATGGACTAATTCTTAGAAAGTCGTGAATTTTTGGAGGATGATTCCCTAGAATTCCACTTTGCACTTTTGTTGTATGTAGCCGGCTCTATAGCCTTCATAGCAAAAAATTCTTTTCAAAGAGTTTAAGTCTTGTTCAATCTATGGGAACGATTAAGCACATTCCTCCACTTTTGACTAAATTGGTCAAAGTTATTTGTTATTTCTCTTTCGAAGATAGTTCCCCTTGCTTGGAGTTGAATTCTCTTTCTCATTTTCATAAAGATGTTATCTTTCTCATCTTTCTTTCCCAAAGCAAAGATTGGTGTAGGCTCTATGTGGAATGGGTTTAGGCTCCATTCATCTGGTTCGTAAGGATTTACTTTCCTTCTCATATTTCTCATGATTTGGAATGCTACAAGCCTTAATATTTACATTTCATGAAGTCAGGGATCGCTAGTGATTTGGTAGGTTGGCCTATCTACTTGAGGCTCGGAGGATCCTTGTTCTTAAATAGTCATTATCCAAGCGAGCGTGGATGGGTTTGGAATGGCTCTTTGATGGGATATGCCTGGTAGGGATAAATCCTTAGGTCCTATATATGCGGTTCAAGGGAGGATCCACTTGTAGGTTTAAGCAGAGACGGAGGTTTAAGTCCTCTTTCTAGCGCCTAAACGTTAACAAATTTCTTCGTTAACCCCAAAAAATGTGTCAGTCCATGTCAAATCCATGATAATCTTATGTGTTTTCAACAGCAGGGCCCAAATCATGCCGGAAATCATAAAGGCATAAGAATTTAAAGGTCCAAGCTATGTTATTTTTATTCAATATGCTATGTGATTACAATTATATAGGCCCTTATTTGCATAGAGGCCATAAGAATCATAATTGGCATAAAAAACCCCAAATTGAATAAATGTTACAAAGTTTAAAATGTAAGAAATGAGAAAAAAATCACTCGTCCCTTCTTCCCTGCCCCTGAATTTGTATTTATAGGGATGGTGAGATGCGGCATGATCGTCATGCGGCATGCTTGATCTTCGACATCAATGACTTTTGGTATTAATAGCTTTCTTGATGGCATTCAGCATTATCCCTTGGATTAATGCTCCTCAGCATCTCTTTGCATATTGATAAGTTATGGCATTAAATAACTTCACATTCACCTTAAGAACTTGGTGAACTTCTGCTTATTAATGACATACGACATCAATGGAGTGCGGCATTAATGATACACAATGCCTTTATCTCACTGATGGTTTTCAGCATGTTATCTTATGTATTTCCTTAGTTGATGAAGTATGACATCAATCAGATGCGAGATCAATGAGATTCGGCATTGAAGAGATGTGGCATCAAAATGGTATGGCATCGATGATAGATCATTTTGCTATAACACTGATGACTTATAATATAGTGCTATTTGACATCACTGCCCTGATGATATGCAATATCGACATTGATTATTAGTTTAGTACGATATCATCGACTGGTGATATTCGAGATGCAGCATTGACAGCATCAATGGAACACGGCATCATTCTAGGCCTTCAACATTGGCTTTGATGACCTGCCTATCTTTAATTTAACACTTCCTTTGTCTATGAAATCCTTTGACTTCGACATTCTTATTATCATCATACCTTCATGCCTTCAGAATTAATAATGGTAGTAACAGAATTCATGTACCAAGTTATAGACATCATATATTTATAAAGGCAGTAAACGTTGCATATATGCTATAAGTTTAATTTTGTGAGAACTTTGTTGATACCTTATTTGAATTGATACTACTGCAAACTGAACTGAACTAAACTGAGAATAGAGTAGAGAAATGAGAAGTCCATCCAAGAAAAACTGAACTGAACTAAAATCACTAGAAAACAAAACTGTACTATATTATTGTAGTAAACTGAAACCATTACAAAAATGAAACCATATACTTGTAAAAGCCTAAAACGATTATAACTTGAAAATAATTTTAGAAAACCTAATATAAGCTAATATATCTAACATACCTGATATATCTGTATAGTATACGCTATTGTAAATATAACCAATTTATATATAATATTCTATCCATATAAACTGATATACCTAAAATAATATATGATATTACAAATTTATGTAACTATATCTGATATATTGTAAATTACATAACTGCATATAAATCTATGCATGCAATACTATTTCCGATATAGAAGAGTTACACTAATTTATGTAATTTAAGGAATGATATGGAAATTATTTACATGTAAAGTTACTGATATATTATATATCAACGTGTTGTGATATAACAATATATAGAAATTTTTGGCATGTTCACAAAATGAACTAACTATATTGAATACAGCGATGATGAAGACGGACTATCCGTGGTAAACATAAAAGACGATGGCGACACACGTTGACATTCATGTACAAATTCTATATGGCAAACAAGTTAGTTAGAGTGTTGTATTTAAAATCAAACAAATGAGGAACTATATTCTTTTACGAACGCTAATATCACCTAAGAGGAATTCATCATAATAAGAAACACCATCGAGAGGAACCTTAATCCGATCGACAAATATTGGTTCTAAACTTAACCAATTTTGAGTACAACTAATGTCTCAACCATCCTTGTACTCAAAGTACTACGAAAAGGATCTACTACCCTTCCTCCGGTGCTAAAAGTGGATTCAAAGCAACTATCACTAACATTCTCAACACGTTCACCAGCAATGAACGTACTAGGTTGTGGTTCATTACACATTTATGTTTCAAATATAGAATCGTTAACATTGAAGTCAAACAAACTTAACAAAATATCTTTCACACCTTTTAACATGTCTCGCAACCTTTTATTCATACATATCTTCAACACATAACTTCAAAAATTAAAATTTATACCATGGGTCAAGCACATATGTAACAAGTAATCATGTTACTTATGTTTCTCCAATATTTATCAAACTGCGCTTTCATATTAAATGCCATTTTAGCAAGATAAGGACTCGATTTTGTAATCAATACTCAAAGTTCTACTTGAATTATACTAATCTTGGAAGAACAAACATTTGTGGTAATGGATAAAGTTTTGCTAAATTTTAAAATAATATCATTAAAATACTAAGAATTTAACAAATAATTCAGCATTTTTCCAATCCATAGAACTAGAAGGACAGATTTCATTATCAAAGTAGGAAACAAAAATACCACCATTTTCTTTCATATCATCAAAAACCCTTTTGTATTTTAAAGTCGCTTCCAACATCATATATGTTGAATTCCACCGAGTGTGTACATTGAAAAAATAAGCATAGATTTATTATCGATTCCCAAACTTAAACGCATCTCTCTAAATATAATCAATCATGTTGGAGATGATCTCACAAATTTGACTGCAATATCAATTCTAGCTATAGTACTACTAATTTATTTTAGCATGTTGTTAATAATTAAATTAGTTATATAAGCACAACAACGTGTATGCATGAATTCACCATTCAAAACACAACCACCATAATCATTTAATTTATTTTTTACATAATTAATTTTTAAAGACCTAATTTTTAGTGTAGTATTTTATTTTAATTTATAGGATTTTTTCAATTCCATATAATATTATATTTACTCATAAGAAAAGAAAGTGAATCTTTCTAGTCTTTGGTTGGACCGAACCTTTTATACTTATCCACATAATTTTTATATTTTAACTTATTTCTAAGCTTACACTCTAAGCTTTCCTTTTCTTTTGGACCAAAATATGGTCAATCAGGTTAGGCGATAGGAGGTTAAGTAATCACTAAAGTACCCTTCTCTTCACCTATAAGTACCTAAATCCATATCTCATTTTAACTCATTCAAAAACTAAAGAAAGAAACCAAATTTCATCTTCATTATCAAAGGCTAGGTGTTCCAAGTCTCCAGCAAAGCAAATAGGAAGTGATTGTAATCTTAATCTCTTTCCTTTGCTTCATTTACATTTTAATAAATATTGTCTTAGCTATTGATTGTAAATTGTTAATAATGACTGGTTTGTTATTATTCTTGTTTGGTTGTTAGAATTTTGCCCGGCCATTTTATAAGCAATAACCTTTTTCTTTTACATCGGTTGGGTAGAAAACAATTATAGGCTAACATCTTTTGATTTATTTTACAATTTTACTTCAAGGTGTTTAGCAATAATATTGGTTTATTAAATTATTATAGTTAGTTATAATAATTTAATATTTACATTTTGAACTTAAATTAATGAAGTTGTTTTGAAAGATGTTGTTCATGAAAGCATATGTTATGAAATGTTTATGGAAAAGAAACCGTTTATAAAAGATTTTGTAAATATTTCAATTATGGAATTTGGGTTGATTTATATAAAGATATAACTATCTTTCATTAGAACTTAAATTCTGGTGGTTTTGAAAACGTTTTGAAAAAAGTTTTCAAAAGAATTTGTGAAAGAAATAATAATAGTATTATTCTGAAAGTATTTGCGAAGTATTATTATTTTAGGACATTTAAAAGAATATTTGTGAAAGTTTTTACAAATACTTTTATTTATTGCATTGAATGACTAAAGTAAGGGTTATTGGGAGTTTCCCCATTTTAGGACTCACTAGGTAGATTTACTCCATTGTTTAAGGAGGTACTAGCATACCACTTGAGGCTCCATTTATTTGTTTTAGAGTTATACTATGCTTAGTAGGATCACCACCTCTTTGTCATGTTGGTTCTGGTTTTGAGATATTTTTTGGAAAGAGTTATGAAAAATATATTTTGAATAAAAAAAACCAGGGTATTTAGTTCTAAGTTATCTTTTGAAAAGAAGCAAACGATTAGCCTAAGTGGGTGGGTTCGAAAGCTATATTTGCATGCTATATGTTAGGTAGTTTTGGTGTTATATATATATATATATATATATATATATATATATATATATATATGCATCATAGGCTCTTTGATCCCTATTTGGGGGAGGAGAACTATGTTGGCTTAATCCTGTATCTAATTGGGTATCGAATTAGAAAGTGGTACTTAGGCAGTCACAAGTGGTAGTGATGCAGCCCCAATAATTAGAAAATATTTTCTTGTTCAGTATTTTCTATTTATCATGTGTTTGTATATCTTTCATTCTTACCATTTTCCGCATTGGCATGTTCATTGAGTTCTTAGGAATAGATAATGCTGTCTCTCACGTCAGAGTTGTGCAACGCTAGATTTATAATATTTGAGATTGGTATGCATTAAAATATACCCAGTAGAATAAATGATTACTTTGATAAGTTATATTATTGAAATTGTATCCTATACATTTAGTAACTTGTATATTTATTAGATTATGAATGGCATTTTTCATTCGTAGCTTTAGAACGAACGGATTTTTCGATATTTTTGACTGGTCTAAAAATCCGTGTCGTTACATAATTGCCACTTCATTTGCACTAGCATTATCGACCGTGATAGACACTATTCTTTTGAGTTTCCATTTTTTGATACAATGGACAATAAGTTCCAATATTTTTTCCTTTATGAATAGCAACCACACAATATAATCCTTTTATGCAATTTCCAATCTCCATCAATAAAGTGTGCAGTTAAAACCATATAATTCACATTTTGAATTGAAGTCCATGTATCTATAGTTAGCCAAACACCATGCAATAATTTAGAGAACATTTTTTAAGAAAATCCATCGAGTCCCAATATAATTGAAGCACATCCCTATAAATTGTTCTACGTGAAGGAACTTCAAAACCAGAAAAAAATTCCCAACAAAATTGAAGAAAACTTTCGCCCTCTACAAAACTAAAGGGAGATCATCAACAATTATCATTCGAGCTAATGCTTTTCTACATTATTCTTTATTATATGACCATGCAATGAGATTGCAACTACCTTCACTATCGTTATTTGATCCAAAAGCGATTTTTTTGTCTCTTATCACTATCACGTGGAATGGACTTACGTGAATGTTTTATTTGATAATTTAATTATGTAGTGCCATTTGATTTAGAACCACATGCAAATTGTTGACCACGGTAGTTGCAAATACATTTTTGAAAATTGAACTTTGCTTCTTTAGTAAAATGTTCCCATGTCGGAAGAAGACTTGCGCTTTGAGGGTAGAGGAGGTTTTCTTGCATTGAGCCTTTATCACTGGTTTCATCATCATCTGCTTATTTCACAAACTCATCATGCTCCGTTATTTCTCTAGAACTACCTATTTGTACCTGTTATATTTATACAATTATAGTCAGTAATATATCAGATATTGCAATATTATATATTGTTTCATATATAAAGTAATATGTTCAATTAACCGAGCTCGATATAACATATATGATACTGCAATATCATATATTTTTGCACATATATGATATTGCATAATTGAACAAAAGTTATAGTTATATAGTTCGGTATAACAATTTTAATCATTTCCAAATTAACTGAGGTCTAAGGCTTCAAAGCCAGATCCTTATTTCCAAACTAGCAGGTGCTGTGTGCTTAGAAATATATCATCATAATATATCCTTACATATAGTTCAGTATAACAAATTCAGACTATAAGTACTTAAACGTATAATTTCGTAAACTGAATATATCATTCATAATATATCAGATACTTACATATGTTTAACTCGGTAATATTCAACTCTTATTCATTTTGTAAGGTTTAATTCTAATCGTTGTAAAAAACTTACCTTATAAATTCATAAATTTATGGTATTGAAAATGAATAAGATCAAACTAAAACTCAAATTTTAATACTTTAAATTCAAACTTAAAGTCAAATTGAATTCGAAAGATAGAACCCCAAATTAGAAGGAGGTGAAAAATAATCGATTAAAATCCAACAAAACAAGTCGATCTCCAAAACGAGGAATAAGAGATATCTTGTGAATTAATTCAAACTCTATATTCTATAACTGTAAATCCTATAACACAATGGTAAACACAATTCAAACTGTAAAATAAACTATAAATTCTATAATTTTAAATTAATCCTATAACACATCTCAAACTGTAAATTAATTCAAACTATAAATCCTATAACACAGTCCAATAACACTAATCTATAACTGTAAATTAATTCAAATCCTATAACACAATTCAAACTATAAATTAATTCAAACTATAAATTAATTCAAACTATAAATATACAATAGATAATTTTGTAAACTGAATATATCGTTCATAATATATCAAATACTTAAATAGAGATAGCTTGTAAATTAATTCAAACTGTAAATTAATTCAAAAACTATAACACAATTCAAACTGTAAATTAATTCAAATATTATAACACAATTCAAACTGTAAATTAATTCAAACTATAAATGCTTAAACAGATAATTCTGTAAACTGAATATTTGTTTAAACTTTAAACAAATACTTAAATTTATATAATATATTAGATGCTTATATATATTTAACTCAGTAATATATGATTAACTCGGTAATATATTCGTACTTAAATAGATACTTAAATAGTTTAACTCAGTAACATATGTTTTAATTTACAGTTTAATTTTGTAATATTTAAACAGATACTAAAACAGATAGTTAAACAGTTTAGTAGCAAATTTTCACATCTTGCATTGATTGTTTAATCTAATAATTAAATAGATAGTTAAATAAAATAGGTAAAAGTTAAACAAACTCACGTTCTTCCTTTTTGGCTAGTATTCACAATAACCCAAAGCCTCGAATCGATGGGAAATTGGAATCGCAAGCTTGTAGCACATCGATGAATTGACAAAGTTTAAGCCTTTAAGGAGATAATTTATCAATCGAATCGAACTTCATAGGTTTAGCTATTGACTTTGCTAAATCGTTAGTGGATCTTGGGTTTTTTAATCGAACGAGGAAATGAAAGGGAAGGAGCAATATGTATTTACTTTAGGATTTTGGAACTAATACGAAATGTAGTGATGGTGATAGGTACTTATAAGGAGATTTTCAATCAAAGGACTTCTCTGTTCAGAGTAATAAGTCTTAAAGACAATACTTCTGAAAAACTAGTTTTAAGGACAATTTACAGGAAAATGATAAAAGAAGTTATCATTTTCAGTTATACAGAAAAAATGATATATGAATTTATCATTTCCTGTATAACTTAAAAAGATAAATGAATTTATTTATTTTTGTAAATTTCCTTGAAAATAATTATTCAGAAGTGTTGTTCTTAAAACTTATTACCCTAGAATGAGAAGCCCTACAACCCAATTTCTATTACTTATAACCTATAATATTTCATCCGGAGTATTCTATTGTCACCTAGAATTATTTTGTATTATGATGGTTATAATAAGTTGAATTTTTAAGGTGTATCAAATTAGAATTCGGATATTAATTAATATTAATAAAGAAAAAATTGAATTTAAACATAATATCACATATTATACACATCCTATATTAATTGACTAAGGTTTGTTTAAATGGTCATTAATGCATAGCATTAGTAATATTGAGTGAAGCTTATTTCATACATAGTTTTAATAATAATCTCGTTTCCATATTAAAAAGAAGGTATTTAAAAAAAATATTATCATTTAATATTTTACTTTTTGACATTATTTTTTTGCAATAATGTATCATTACTCTAATTAAATTCCGATGGGAAATAATGATAACAGTCCAATATTAATTAGGTTGGTATTATATAGTAATTTTAGTATTACAATTGATTTTTTATCATTCTCATTTAAATATTTCTTAACCTTTTTTCATTCTTTAACTTATTCTTTGAATACATAATTTTTGGATATATACGTTTACTAAATATATAATATAATTTGCTTATTCTAGAATTATGAATGAAAATAATGATAATATATAAAATTGACCAATTGATGTTAGTTAACTTGATATCATCAATATCTTAATTGAAAGATCCAATTATGGATGCTATTTTTTTTAATGTTGTTTTCCTTGTTTAGTTTTCTTGTTTACCATGGGAATGTTTTGAAAATTCAGATCGACGCAAAAAAGAGTAACATCAAGTGTATTACAACTATTAACTTATTTTTTTAACTTTCCTAAATTAGATAATTAGAGTTTCATGGATTTAGATGAGTGTGTTGCTATGATATCCAAAAAAGCTTTTTGCTACCACAATTTTTTTTGTATATATCAACTTTTTTATATGCTACTTATCACTAAATTTAATTTTTTTGTATTTCCCTCAACAATCTTGTGTTTTTTATTTCCAACGGTCGTTCAATGTCGTATGGTGATAACAACCAACAGTATTTAGATGCCTTTGTGATAAAATAAGATAATGTATGTATTAGTAAGCACAGAGTTTGTAGGGTGATCATTAAAATAATTTTTGTGGCTGTAAAAATATACATGAAAATAGAGAAAATAAAGCTTTTTATAAAAAGGAATTTTGGTAATTACCTTACTCTTAGAAGGAAAGAATCGATGATTTATTTCTCCAGTGGCAAAATAAGTTAAGAATGTATTTTATTCTGAGAGAATTAGGTTAAAAAAAAGCTAAAGTCCGTTTTAGTCTGAAGGACATAAGTTTTAAAATTTGATCTTAAGGACACTGAATGCTATATTAATTTAGCATAAGGTAAAACAGAATGCTAAATTAAACTAGCCCCGGATAACGAATTTGGATGAACTAAAATAGCATTCATTTTCACAATTAAAGAAATGTTAAATTAATATATTGTTACATATATTTAATACTAAGTTGGACATAGTACATATATAATGTTAAGGTCATATACCCTCTGTTTTATGCGATGCTATATTAATATACAATTCAGTGTCTTATTTATTCAACAATATACCTGAAGTTTTTCCTTTAAAATTTGTGTGTTTTATTTAACAATGTAACTAAAAACTTTCCTTCTTTCTAATTTCATGTTTTACTTTCTAATCCACGTGACTATCCATTTTAATAACCTAAATGGTAGACATAATTATTGTGCTAGGGATGTATTTGTCTAAGAAGCTTGCTAGAAGGACACGAATATCCAAGGACAAAATTATACGAAAATGGATCCTAGTTGGAATTCAGAGGTGCTTTGTAATCAAGTGTTGAGGTCGTTACCGCACCATTTCGATCCTAGATTTCTGAACATTCGTTTTCTTTGTCTAAGAGCAGCTCCAACTGTTGGTAGAATGCTAGAAATGCTGAGATCTGCACTAAAAACTTGGTCCAACATGGTGCAGATATTTGTTAGTGTGGATTTGGGACGTAAAAGTGTGGGTTTTTCGGATTTATTGGGACGCTTGTTTAACAGACAGACGCCTGGGTATGAGACGTCTATTGAACAGGCGCCTGATATTCAGACGTATGTAAAACAAACATTTGATGCTCAGGCGTCTGTTAAACAATGGTCCGATTTTTAAAATACTCGAGCTCTATAGAGCCCGAAAACAAACAAGTCAAAAAGGAATGAAATGAAAATAAAGGACGGACAGCAGAGAGAGGTTATGAAATGAAATGTGCGCGTTGGATTAATTCGGGCCAAAATTTGTTCATAAATGCAGGGCCTTATAGAATTAGCGTTGTCTAATACAATTTGGAATCCGTAATTTACGTGAAAATTACCCTCGGGATCTCTTCAAAAGAACGCGTTTTCTGTCAAAACCCCAATCGCCAACTGTTCTTCACATTTTATCTTCTCTTTCAAGAAACTCACATCAGTACGTTTGAATTTCAAATGTTAACGTACAGACCTCCTTCCATACCATACCCATCACCGGGAAGGTTGCCTCGCCGGGTCGGTTGGCCAAGGCGGCTATCATGCCTGCCTCCTTCGACCGGGTTTTCATCTACCCAGACGAACTTCGCCCTAACCCTAACAATCATATCCTCACCAAATACACCGATTCAAACCTCGCCATCTCCCCCGTCTCTCTCCATGCTAGCCCGTTGGATCAACGCAGGATCAGATCCTCTCGTTCGTCGGATCCAAACACGTGTCTGAAAGCAATGATCTGGCATCGCAAGTCGTGGAGGTCCTGCTTAGTGATGGGTCTGCAAGTGGTGGCCACATGGTATGATCTGGGAACGGAGTTTGGCTCGATTTTTCACCTGCATTAAAGGAGGAGGTTAGGGTCGTTCTTTCTAAGAAGTTTAAAGCCGAGGCCATAAATATTGATTTTCAAACTGAGGTCAGGCATATTTTTATTACTTTTTGGTAGCAGGTGACTCTTTTTGCGCATCCCGTAAAATGTATAGATTCCAGCCTGGACTTACATTAGCTATGTTATTGTTTGATGATATAACTGCTTCAGTGGGAACATCAAATTATTCTGCGTGGTAAATTTTATAGCGTACAGAAAGGGGTTGGAAGATTATGAGTCTGAATTTGCATAGATAATTTATATTGTTAGGTTACGAGAGATAATCCACAATCCATTGGTATAACCATGGTGGGTATGATATGTTTGATTTCAAATTCCTACAAAGTACAATGTGCCCTCACTGACTAAAAAGGTGAAATAGACAACAAAATTGTTGAAGTTCCCAAAACCCATATGATAAAGCAGCAAGCATATATGTTTTTTAAATTGGTTATAGTCCTTCTACAAGTAAAACTAAATCCTAATATATGTTCCTTCTGCGTCATCTTTACTTCGACCGAGGACAATGTATTTTGAACACACAATTCAAAATACATTGTTTTTCTTTCAAAGTAAAGACAAAGCAGCAGGAACCTATTACCTATATTAGGATGTAGGTTACATGCAGAAGGATTATTAATCAATTTAAAAAATTTATACAATTACTTTGCAAAAATGTGTTCTGTTATAAAAGAATTTGGATGAATACTGTTCCACGGTGCCTTTTATAATATACGCAATTGCTCATGATCTAATTTGAAAACAGCACATCTATCACCGAATCACACAGTTATCGTTCACTATTATAGTTAAAACATCCTGAAAGGATGAGGTAATTTTGATGACATCCTTATTTATGAATGTGTTAGGTCTAGCTGATAAATTCGTGTTGTGTGCAGACGAGCGAGTGCGATTATAGGGTGGACAAAGAAGGATAGTGGCTTGAAATTGTAGAGCTATATAAATAAAATTGAATTTTATCTGTATGTTATCGTAATTGTAGTTTAGATAGACGGGTTAAGTTGATATCCTTTCAGTTTTCAGGTTAAAATATTAGGTATAATACCAATCAAGTTTTGTATTAAGTTATATAGGCAACATAACATTTATTCGCATAACTTTTTACTTTTTTCCCTATATATTTCATTTTAATGGAGTAAATTTATATCTAGTTGATAAACGAAAAGAAAAACTAAAAACAAAACAAAGAAGCATAACAACCTTAAAATAGCTGTTTGAAAATCTAACCTTGGGAAGTGTAGTTCTGTTGCAATAAATATTGCACAACCTCTGGAAAAAAAAAATCTAGAATTGTAGTGCTTAAAATTTTTGATAGGCAACAAGCAACATAACGAAAGTAGACTTACATGTTATTTTACAAATTAGAAATTGATTGTTAGGAATAAAAGCATATTTTACAACTTCTTATAACTTATAAGTATACAAAACAACTTACAACTAACTTATTTTAATTGAAGCGTTTGCGAACTTTTTACAATGAGCTTGTAAAATCATCCGGTAAGTAGCAATTGGAGAAGTAATTATTTACTCTTTATGAATTATAAAGCAATTTCTTTTGCAATTTCGACTAAGCAATTTTTCTTAGAAGTAAAATTATATCTAAACACATCGACTTGAAACCTATTTTTAAAACCACTTAGAAGCTATTCAAACCATCTTTTAAAAAAGATTCAACGTAAGTTGTTTTCAGATGATAATAAAATCTTAAGATGAAAAAAACTCAAAACAATTGAGGAAGAATTACTTATCTCTAATAATAATTAAACTACTTTTGTTATCACGGTATAAGTGCAAGGAGTGGACACAAATTTTCAAATCGTCCTTACAAAACTACATTTAGAAGATAACCATTGCTTACTTAAAGTAGGAAATCAGACGTAAGCCCTATCGACAAGAGAAAAATATGAAGTTTAAGAATGCTAAAAAAGCATGAATAAAACAGGGTAAAATAAAATTCATTATTTTTTAGCATAGATTTAGAAGATTGTCAGTGAAATTTCTAAGGGGGGGAGAGGGGAGTAAGAGATTTTAGTTTAGAAAAATGTGGTGAAAGAAAAACAAGGACATATAAAAAGAGGTATTTGATAATCAAAAGGATAAAAATGCTTATGTAAACAGAGAAAGAAAAAATAATCTTATTTTAACATCGTAAGTATTATATATGCATCTTTTTTGCTCACCTGCATCACACGTGCAAAAATACTAGTTATTATTGTTGGATCAAGTATTGTACTTAGTGTCAAAGGTGACAAATTCCAAAAAAAAAGTTGCACTATATCGCATTTTTTGCATGTTAAATCATATTTGATATATATATATATATATATATAATTTAAAAAAGAATTATTTAATCATATTTAATATATACTTTGTTTAAAAGTGGAATTTTAAAAAATTTACCGTTGGATTTCATTATTGCCCAACATTAATTATAATTAATCATATTTAATAATCTAATTTTATTAAGCTAATTATAAATTAATTCATGAAAATGCAATTATCATTATATTCAATTTTCCTTTTTATTAATTGCAACTAATTAATAATAGTACTTACGATGACTTGCAATGGTCATTCAATATTTCTTTTATTGATTATAACTAATTAATAATGGTGAATTGTAACTATCGCTATTTTAATTAATCTCATCATGATCAGTTACACCGTGGTTATCATATCAACATTAGCAACATATTATAATAGGAAAGTTAGCATCAACATGTACACCAATCATAATTTCGACAGGTTTATCAACATGTACATTAAAAGATGTCATCGACACCTGTATCAATTATAAATAGTAAATAATGACATCAACAACAAATTATAAACCATGGCATGTCAATAGTGGATTATAATCTAGGGATTTTATCACATCTTAGACTAATTTCTAATAAATCCACGACTAACAATTGTAGATCTTTAACAAAATCATATTAAATTGTTATCATATAATTAGTCCTTGTGTTGTACCAGCTTTGTTGGTACCGAAGAAAGATGGTTCATGGAGAATGTGTACCGACAGTAGGGCACTCAACAAAATAACTGTCAGATACAGATTTTCTATGCCAAGACTTGATGATCTATTGGATCAACTTAGTGGGTCTGTAATCTTTTCGAAGATCGATCTTAAGAGTGGGTATCATCAGATTCGCATTAGACCAGGTGATGAATGGAAGACAGCATTCAAGACTTGGGAAGGATTATATGAATGGCTGGTTATGTCGTTTGGTCTGTCTAATGCACCAAGTATATTTATGAGGGTGATGAATCAAATTTTTAGATCTTATATCGGGAAGTTTGTAGTAGTTTACTTTGATGATATCTTGATATATAGTGCTAGCACAGATGAGCACATTCAACACTTGCGAAAGGTGTTAACTATTCTTCGTCAAGAACAGTTCTATGCAGCGACGAAAAAATGCGTGTTCATGACGCCAAGTGTTTTATTTCTGAGATATGTCGTATCGATGGAAGGGATACAAGTAGACCAGAGTAAAGTAGCCGCAATCAGAAATTGGCCACATGCCAAAACTATAACCGAAGTCAGAAGTTTTCATGGGCTAGCTTCATTTTATCGAAGATTTATACCACACTTTAGTAGTGTGATGGCTCCTGTTACGAATTGTATGAAGGGAAAGAAGTTTTCATGGACGGAAGAGGCAGGATCTACTTTTGAGCAAATCAAGAAACTTTTAACCTCAGCACTGATTCTAGTGTTGCCAGATTTTCAATTACTATTTGAGTTACATACGGATGCATCGAAAGTTGAAATTGGAGGAGTGTTGAGTCAGAAGGGTCGTCCAATTGCCTATTTCAGTGAAAAACTTTCTGGAGCAAAGATGAGATACAATACTTATGATGTGGAGTTTTATGCTATTGTGCAGGCTGTGAAGCATTGGAGACATTACTTGTTCCACAAAGAAATTGTTTTTGTATGCGGACCATGAAGCGTTGAAACATTTGCAATGGCAGAATAAAATTGCAGCTAGGCATGCATCGTGGATAACTTATTTGTAGCAATTTACATTCGTTGTAAAGTACAAGTCTGGAGTAACTAATCGCGTCGCAGATGCATTGAGTCGGAGGAATACTTTACTAACAACCATGCGAGTAAAGATGATGAGTTTTGACTTACTTTCAGATTTGCTTACATCAGAATCTTATTTTTCCAAGATCTTAGACAAAGTCAAGCAGGGAAACATGGATGGATACGTGTTGGTTAATGGTTTTCTGTTCAGAGGAAATCAGTTGTGTATTCCAGATTGCAGTTTAAGAATGAAAATTATCAAGGAATTACATGAAGAAGGACATGTGGGCTGCGACTGTACTATGCAGTTGATCTCAAAGTCTTATTTTTGGCCGTCAACGAGGGAAGAAGTCGAAAAGTTTGTTCAGAGGTGCCATATTTGTCAAGTTTCAAAGGGGACCGCGACGAATGGAGGTTTATATATGTCGTTGCCTATACCTACTAAACCATAGGTGGATGTTAGTATGGACTTTGTATTGGGTTTGCCGAGGACGCAATGTGGCAATGATTCTATCTATGTGGTGGTTGATCGATTTTCAAAAATGGTACATTTTATCGCATGCAAGAAGACCGCAGATGCAGTTAATGTCGCACAGTTATACTTCAGAGAAATCTATCGTCTTCACGGGTTGCCTGAATCTATCGTATCAGATAGAGACACTCGTTTTCTAAGTCATTTTTGGATGAGTCTATGGAGAATGATCGGGACAAAGCTGAAATTTAGTAGTGCTTATCATCCACAGACGGATGGACAAACAGAAGTTGTGAATAGATCCCTAAGTAATCTATTGAGATGCCTTGTGAATGACAATTTGAAGAGTTGGGATTCCAAGCTGTGTCAAGCTGAGTTTGCACACAACCATGTAGTTAATCGTAGCACTGGGTTCAGTCCATTCTAGGTCCTTTACTCGACTATTCCTAAAGGACCATTGGATTTATCTATAGTATCACAACAGAAAGGAGTGATCAAGCGAGCTAGTGATTTTATGAATGAATTGCTAGAATGCCACAAGGTTGTGCATGAACGATTACTTAAGGCGAATGAGAAATATAAGCAATCCGCAGATATCAAACGACGACATGTTGAATTCAAAGAAGGAGATTTTGTGTATGCAGTATTGACTAAGGATCGATTTCCTGTTGGTACTTACAACAAACTAGCTGCTGGAAAGATTGGTACTTTGGAAATCGTAAAGAAGATTAATGAGAATGCATATCAGTTAAGATTGCCGGATCATATCCATAATGCTGACGTTTTCAACGTCAAACACTTGATTCCATATCTTGAGAATAAGTATGTCGAAGAAGAGGAAAGTGTAAATTCAGGGACGATTTCTTTTCAACCAGGAGAGCATGATGCAGCGCACCATGATGACTATGACTCGTGTGCCTTAAGTCGCTCACATCTTTTAAGTCGTTCTCGTTCGTTCCTGAACCTTGAGTCGCCAGAGCGACATAGCGAGTTATGCCAACAGCGAGTTATGCCAACCAGCGACCTAGCGAGTTATGCCAAGCAACCTATGCCGCATTGTTCCCTTAAGTCGTTCCGAAGCCTAAGTCGCTAAGTCGCTCATGAAGCTTAAGTCGTTCCTGCATCTTATGTCGCTCATTCCTTAAGTCGTTCACTTATGTCGTTCAAGAAATCAAAGCCGTTTCCCTATGCCGCTATCTTCTTATGTCGCGCCATGCTAATCGCTGAATTCTTTAGCCGCTAAATCGCCTGAAGCTGTGCTACTATCTTAGGTCGCATTCTTCTTATGTCGCTAAGCCGTTCTTGAAGTTATGCCGCATTTCTTGAGTCGCCTACTTTAAGTCGCAAAGTTCTTCTGTCGCATCTCTTAAGTCGCGTATGTGTGTTGTGTTGTTATGTCGCATGTTGTAACTCGTATTGTTGTTATGTCGCTTTGTTTTAAGTCGTATGTCGCTTTTGTTGTTATGTTGTATTGTTAACTCGCTCGTGTTGTAGTTTCTTTATATCATATATTGTTAGGTCGTGGGTCGTTGTAACATGTATGTGTTAGGTCGTGAGTCATGTGATGTTAAGTCGCTTGTGTTGGGTCGTTTGAGCGTGTTGTAAATTCCTATAAATAGGGGCGTGATGTCATTGTAAAAAAGGAGTTGATTTCGAATAAACTTTTTGTGTGCTTTTGCCACCGTTGTTGAAGTTGAGTGTGATCTCCTTCATCTTTCCTTCTTCGGATTATTCGTGCGCGAATCAACGAAGTAGAAGCCAATTCTCGGTATCACTTGTGAGTGATCAACGATCGAATTATAGATCTTTCAACAAGGTATCTTACGAGATCAACGGGTTGGAGATAGCTAGATTCCGGCATCGTCACGATCAACGGAATTGGGCATTTATCGTTCTATCGATTTATTTGACACGAAATCATCATTTCGTGGTAAGATCCTGGATAGGTTGCGAAAGTTTGAATCTAAACTGTTCGAGCCTACTTATAAGCTGCGTCACTTTTTGGTTTCGGAGCTAAGTAGAGACCGAGCTAAAGTAGAGACCGTGCGTCCATTTGATATCAAAGTTAGATCAGAGACGGAAACAAGATTGTTTGATGATCATGCCTCCGAGACCAGCTAATCGCTTTCAGAATGTTGAAGATTTGTATAGAAGACAAGAAGCTGAGTAGATGGAGCAGTGTATCAATGAAAATTTCAATGAGGGTATTGCAAAGTTGGAGAAAATGATGAATGACATGAATCGAAATCCAAGGAACGTCACAGTTTCGAACCAGAGTGGAAACAGGGTTTCACCATCGGTTTCGGGAGAAAGGAGGATGTCACCCCAGTCTTATCGAGATAGCAAAGAATCTACAGTTTCAATGAGGCGAGAACACCATGGGTATCGACATGAAGAGGGAAGAACTCAACGTGGGTTTGACAATGAACCATATCGTGATGTTGAAAGACAGGGTAGAAGAGACATGCATGATCGTAGAGATGTAGATGGTAGGGATCGATATCGAAGTACATATGATTTTGAGGAGGATGGTGATGGAGGTAGTATTCATTATCGAAATGGAGGCAAAGTGCGAAATCAATACCTGAATTCAGAAAATGATCGTAAATGAGAATCATGTATGAGGATGGAAATTCCCGAATTCAAAGGTGGTATGCAAGCAGAAGAATTTCTTGATTGGTTGTCGAATGTTGAAGAAATTTTGGAATTCAAGGAGGTGCCTGAGAATCGCAGAGTCCAATTAGTTACTACAAGACTAAGGTGAAGAGCTATGGCTTGGTGGCAGCAAACTAAACTAACTCGGGAGAGAATGAGAAAATCAAAAGTTGTCACTTGGAAGAAGATGAGAAAGATGATGAAAGCAACTTTCTTGCCGAACAATTATCAATCTCTTATGTATCAACGTTTTCAGAATTTGAGACAAGAAACGAAGACAGTGAATGATTATGCAGATGAATTCTATCAGTTGATTGCAAGGAATGATATTATGGAAACAGAGGAACAGCTAACGGCTAGATATATTGGAGGATTGCGAATGCAAATTCAAGACATGGTGAATATGTTTAATCCAATGTCTGTTGCTGAAGCACATCAGAAAGCTCTAGCTTGAGAGAAGCAAGGGAGACGAGGAGGTGGTGTGTTTGCGGGTTCTAACAACCAGACTAAGGGTGCTAGTAGCAGTGCTAATGTTTCCAAGGCAGTCAGTAAACCAATTGTCAATGAAGCCGCTAAAGCAAAGGTCAATAACAGTATCAAGTGATATAATTGTCAGGAGTTTGGCCATAAAAGCAATGAATGTACGAAGCCAAAGAAGAAAGCATTAGTTGCAAAGGAATGTGAGTATGAGGATGTGGAAGCTGAAGTTGATTATTCTCAACCATCGAAGTTTGATGAAGATGAAAAAGTTGTGTCAGGAGATGAAGGGTGTAACTTGATGATAAGGTCTTGTTTAATGTCAAAGCATGAGAATGATTCTAGTTGGCTAAAAAGCAATATTTTTCAGTCTACATGTACTATCTTGGGAAAGGTTTGTCGGTTTGTTATTGATGCGGGAAGTTGCGATAACATTATCTCTGAAGAAGCCGTTACGAAGTTAGGGTTGATGACTGAAAAACACACTAGACCTTATAAACTGGCATGGCTAAAGAAAGGTGCAGAAGTGACAGTGGAAAGACGAGCATTTGTTACATTTTCTATTGGGAAGAAGTACAAAGATGATATTTGGTGTGATGTTGTGGATATGGATGTGTGTCATCTACTATCGGGAAGGCCGTGGCAATATGATAGAGATGTACAACATAATGGTCGTACCAACAGCTATAGTTTCATGTTCGAAGGTACTCAAATTACCTTAGTTTCTAAGAAGCGTGAACAAAGTGAAAGCAAGTCAGAGAAGAAAGTGGAATCAACTAGTCTATTATTTACGAGAGAATTTATTGAAGAAGTGAAAGATAGTGCTGAATTGTTTATGTTGATTGGGTATGAGACAAGTGAAGATGTTGACATTCCTGCGGAGGTCAGACCGGTGTTAAATGAATTTGAAGATGTCTTTCCTGTGGAATTACCCAAGGAGTTACCGTCATTGAGGGACATACAACATCAAATTGATCTAGTGCCAGGTGCTGTTTTACCGCATAGGCCACATTATCGTATGAGTCCGAAAGAGCACGAAGAGTTGAGGAGACAGGTTGAGGAGTTGCTTGAACAACGGACGTGTTCGAGAAAGTCTTAGTCTTTGTGTTGTACCAGCTTTGTTGGTACCGAAGAAAGATGGTTCATGGAGAATGTGTACCGACAGTAGGGCACTCAACAAAATAACTGTCAGATACAGATTTCCTATGCCAAGACTTGATGATCTATTGAATCAACTTAGTGGGTCTGTAATCTTTTCGAAGATCGATCTTAAGAGTGGGTATCATCAGATTCGCATTAGATCAGGTGATGAATGGAAGACAACATTTAAGACTCGGGAAATATTATATGAACGACCGGTTATGTCGTTTGGTCTATCTAATGCACCAAGTACATTTTGAGGGTGATGAATCAAATTTTTAGACCTTATATCGGAAAGTTTGTGGTAGTTTACTTTGATGATATCTTGATATATAGTGCTAGCACAGATGAGCACATTCAACACTTGCGAAAGGTGTTAACTATTCTTCGTCAAGAACAGTTCTATGCAGCGACGAAAAAATGTATGTTCATGATGCCAAGTGTTTTATTTCTGGGATATGTCGTCTCGAAGGAAAGGATACAAGTAGACCGGAGTAAAGTAGCCGCAATCAGAAATTGGCCACAGCCCAAAACTATAACCGAAATCAGAAGTTTTCATGGGTTAGCTTCATTTTATCGAAAATTTATACCACACTTTAGTAGTGTGATGGCTCCTGTTACGGATTGTATGAAGGGAAAGAGGTTTTTATGGACGGAAGAGGCAGGATCTGCTTTCGAGCAAATCAAGAAACTTTTAACCTCAGCACCGATTCTAGTGTTGCCAGATTTTCAGTTATTATTTGAGTTACATACGAATGCATCGAAAGTTGGAATTGGAGGAGTGTTGAGTCAGAAGGGTCTTCCAATTGCCTATTTCAGTGAAAAACTTTCTGGAACGAAGATGAGATACAATACTTATGATGTGGAGTTTTATGCTATTGTGCAGGCTGTGAAGCATTGAAGACATTACTTGTTCCATAAAGAAATTGTTTTTGTATGCGGACCATGAAGCGTTGAAACATTTGCAAGGGCAGAATAAAATTGCAGCTAGGCATGCATCGTAGATAACTTATTTGCAGCAATTTACATTCGTTGTAAAGTACAAGTCTGGAGTAACTAATCGCTTCGCAAATGCATTGAGTCGAAGGAATACTTTACTAACAACCATGCGAGTAAAGATGATGGGTTTGACTTACTTCCAGATTTGCTTACATCAGATTCTTATTTTTTCAAGATCTTAGACAAAGTCAAGCAGGGAAACATGAATGGATACGTGCTGGTGAGGAAATCAGTTGTGTATTCCAGATTGTAGTTTACGAATGAAAATTATCAAGGAATTACATGAAGAAGGACACGTGGGCCGCGACCGTACTATGCAGTTGATCTCAAAGTCTTATTTTTGGTCGTCAATGAGGAAAGAAGTTGAAAAGTTTGTTCAGAGGTGCCATATTTGTCAAGTTTCAAAGGGGACCGCGACGAATGCAGGTTTATATATGCCGTTGCCTATACCTATTAAACCATGGATGGATGTTAGTATGGTCTTTATATTGGGTTTGCCGAGGACGCAACGTGGCAATGATTCTATGTGGTGGTTGATCGATTTTCAAAAATGGTACATTTTATCGCATGCAAGAAGACCGCAGATGCAGTTAATGTCGCACAGTTATACTTCAGAGAAATCTATCGTCTTCACGGGTTGCCTGAATCTATCGTATTGGATAGAGACACTCGTTTTCTGAGTCATTTTTGGATGACTCTATGGAGAATGGTCGGGACAAAGCTGAAATTTAGTAGTGCTTATCATCCACAGACAGATGGACAGACAGAAGTTGTGAATAGATCCCTAGGTAATCTATTGAGATGCCTTGTGAATGACAATTTGGAGAGTTGGGATTCCAAGCTGTGTCAAGCTGAGTTTGCACACAACCATGCAGTTAATCGTAGCACTGGGTTCAGTCCATTCCAGATCCTTTACTCGACAATTCCTAAAGGACCATTGGATTTATTTATAGTACCACAGCAGAAAGGAGTGATCAAGCGAGCTAGTGATTTTGTGAATGAATTGCTAGAATGTCACAAGGTTGTGCAGGAACGATTACTTAAGGCAAATGAGAAATATAAGCAATCCGCAGATATCAAACGACGACATGTTGAATTCAAAGAAGGAGATTTTGTGTATGCAGTATTGACTAAGGATCGATTTCCTGTTGCTACTTACAACAAACTAGCTGCTGGAAAGATTGGTACTTTGAAAATCGTAAAGAAGATTAATGAGAATGCATATCAGTTAAAATTGCCGGATCATATCCATACTGCTGACGTTTTCAACGTCAAACATTTGATTCCATATCTTGAGAATAAGTATGTCGAAGAAGAGGAAAGTGTAAATTCGGGAACGAATTCTTTTCAACCAGAGGAGGATGATGCAGCGCACCATGATGACTATGACTCGTGTGCCTTAAGTCGCTCGCATCTTTTAAGTCGTTCTCGTTCGTTCCTGAACCTTGAGTCGCCAGAGCGACATAGCGAGTTATGCCAACAGCGAGTTATGCCAACCAGCGACCTAGCGAGTTATGCCAAGCAACCTATGCCGCATTGTTCCCTTAAGTCGTTCTGAAGCCTAAGTCGCTTAAGTCGCTAAGTCGCTCATGAAGCTTAAGTCGTTCCTGCATCTTATGTCGCTCATTCCTTAAGTCGTTCACTTATGTCGTTCAAGAAATCAAAGCCGTTTCCCTATGCCGCTATCTTCTTATGTCGCGCCATGCTAATCGTTGAATTCTTTAGCCGCTAAGTCGCCTGAAGCTGTGCTACTATCTTAGGTCGCATTCTTCTTGTGTCGCTAAGCGTTCGTGAAGTTATGCCGCATTTCTTGAGTCGCCTACTTTAAGTCGCAAAGTTCTTCTGCCGCATCTCTTAAGTCGCGTATGTGTGTTGTGTTGTTATGTCGCATGTTGTAACTCGTATTGTTGTTATGTCACTTTGTTTTAAGTCGTATGTCGCGTTGTTGTTATGTTGTATTGTTAACTCGCTCGTGTTGTTGTTTCCTTATATCTTATGTTGTTAGGTCGTGGGTCGTTGTAATATGTATGTGTTAGGTCGTGAGTCATGTGATGTTAAATCGCTTGTGTTGGGTCGTTTGAGCATGTTGTAAATTCCTATAAATAGGGGCGTGATGTCATTGTAAAAAAGGAGTTGATTTTGAATAAATTTTTTGTGTGTGCTTTTGCCACCGTTGTTGAAGTTGAGTGTGATCTCCTTCTTCTTTCCTTCTTCGGATTATTCGTGCGCGAATCAATGAAGTAGAAGCCAATTCTCGGTATCACTTGCGAGTGATCAATAATCGAATTGTAGATCTTTCAACACGGTATCTTGCGAGATCAACGGGTTGGAGATAGCTAGATTCCGGCATCGTCGCGATCAACGGAATTGGGCATTTATCGTTCTATCGGTTTATTTGACACGAAATCATCATTTCGTGGTAAGATCCTGGATAGGCTGCGAAAGTTTGAATCTAAACTGTTCGAGCCTACTTATAAGCTGCGTCATTATCAAAAGATGGATTATAACTATCGCTATTCTAATTAATTTCATCATGATTAGTTACACCATGATTATCAGATCCATGGTAGCAATATGTTATAGTATGAAAAATTACATCAACATGTATGCGATTATATCAACATGAACATTAAAAGATGCATCATCCCTTATATCAATTATAAATAGTAAATAATGATATCAACAACAAATAAACCATGTGATGTCAATAGTGGATTATAATCTAGGGATTTTATCACATCGTAGACTAATTATTAATAAATTTGCAATTAATAATTATTGATCTTTGATAAAGTAAAAAAGGAATTGTTTTCATATAATAAATTCAATTATTATCATTGTGTCGAATTAATTGGTTATTAACATTAATTCTATTAGTTAGTCGGAGCTATTGGTATGAAGATCTAACCATTTAGATCGAAGGTTATAAAGATATTTTGTTGCAAGATTAATTCATATTCGATATATCAACTATTCCTAATTCAGTAGTATCATATATTAATCGGTAGACCAATAATAAAATAAAAGGTGTCCATTTTACAGCAATCGTCTTGTATTTATTTTGGAGATGTAGAGAGAAATTATTACCTTAATTTCATATATTGAAATTGCATATAATTAAAAAATTAGAAGATTATCCTATTGGTAGTTGCTGCGTTGTGCTTTTTGATCTCCCACTTTGAAAACTCTTCTTCAATCCCTTGATTTGGGTTACAAAATCCATTGAGGATAGTGAATTTAGTTTGATGGAGTTTTATTGTCAAAGAATGGTCCATAAGGAGTTGAGGCTATAGGTGTTATTTATAGCCATGAAGGGATAATAGGTTTTCTCGTTATATACCCTCTTCATAATATCGTCTATAGATATTGCCCCCTTCCCTAAGATATTATTGATTTTTTTTCTTTTCAATGAGATGCATGCACATTAAATAATTTAATGCATAATATATGCATAAGTTATATTTACAATTTTTCGACCTATTTCATCTTCGTTAAATTAATGATGATGGCTGAAAACGATTAAATATTTATTGAATATTAATGCCAAAATTACTAGTATGCAAGTATATGTTTAGATTAATTCCAGTTCTAATAAAGTCTTATTTCATTTAAAACAAATTTACCGTGACTAATTTCACTCAATTATTAATTAAAAATTAGTCCAATAAATAATTAAATAAATATATAGCTACTATACATATCACTGATTGAATTTTTAGACCCTCTAATAATAATAAATTAATATTACAATCTTATTCAATTTTCCGTTGTAATTTATGATAGTAATATCTATATAATTTTAATATTAGAGTGTATACGGACTTTGTTAAACTACAATAATGTACATAGTGTTAGTTGCTATCTAGTTTAAAATTTTAAAATTCAAAATTATAATTGTTGTATTAACACTCTTAAGCAACGATATTGTGTGCATGTTTTCTCTTCGTCTTTACTATATCACTTAAACATACAGAATTAATCAACGGTCAAAACTTTAATGATATCCTTAGTTAATTGCGAAATTGATATACAAAATCTTTTGGTTGAATTCGATAACAATTAACGATTAATCATATTGTTTTGGCCAAAAAGTCTGTTATGTGTCAATTCCTAGTACGATGACATTAACTTTTTGAATCAAAAACGAAGATTCCCCTGTTTGTGTGATGTTTCACTTCACATGTTTTAATGCATACCCTGAACCAGACATAACATGAATTAGTATCGTGTGATTGTCTAAAATCAAAGTAAGGTCAACACACGTAAGATCCGCAGTACTCTTAAGTTAGGGGGGACTATTGGACTCATCACATGGGACATTCTATTTGACTTGGTACAATAATCTGCAGAACACTATTGGAGTTATTATGTTATCATTTCAAATGATTGCAAGTACGTAACTTAATGGTGGTGTCCCCAACGGTCATTAGTAGCTTACTATCCATTATGTATAGCTAATGTTACGTACATTAGTCTTATATCGATATCCTAATATCGAAACACCAAATGATTAGGATCATTCAACGATAAATGTTCATAAATGTGATTCAGCTCACGATTACAAAAACATTTGCAATTGCAATGGATTAAAAACTTTGTTCTAGTGATTTTTATTTATATGAAATCATGTGCTCAAACACTATATAAAACCATATAATAAAAATATAACCAAAAACATTGTTTATTTCAAACACGATTAACTATTAAAGTTAAATTACACAATCAAATTATCATAGAGCACCTCTAAATTATATTAATCTCTCATTTGCATTTGAGGTCAATTATGGTGTCTTACACTCATACCTTTGATCGGTGTTCTAAATTACAAGCATTCTTTCGACTCACATAATCTTGCTGACATTTGACATAGATTGTGTTCGTGTGAGACCTTCATAATCCTATCGTTCTTATAAATTTGTATAAACCATACTGCTTACTCTGTGGCATGATTCAAAATGATGTGCCTGGTCTCTCATGAATTTGCTACGTAACTCCTTGCTTGGAGCATTTCCAACTTATAGCCCCTTAATTGATGGTGAACTCTATAAACTTATAGATTGATTTGCCATTCGATATTAGTTTGACAACTTGAGTCTTAATGTTTCTTCATAAGGGACTTTTTGTTTCCATTGAAACAATTTTCTACTATTTCATGATTACTTGAGAATACTCTTAACGGTTATCTGGATTTGAGTTACATCTACTTATCAAACCGAGTGTCTAGAAGATGTAGGGTTTGGTACATGGCATAGTGTACATGATAGATTCTAATGCCGATGCACAAGGAATCCTTCTTATAGGCTCACTACCATCCTCTTCTGCAGATGGGGATTCCTTTTCTTAAAAGGACAATTCCAAGTTGTACAGGTAATCATTCGTTCGGAAGTTGCACATTAAACATTTCAGTTTTGTGTTAGTATATATATAGATTGGGATAATCCTAACATACTTCTTGATCTATCTTTATAGATTTATATACACCAAGTACAAAGTATGCCTTACTCAAATCCGTTTATCGAGAATCCATTAAACAGCCTTATCTTAATTGATTGCATGAGGGGAGGGTACAGTATTATCTATCAGTAGGGAGTTATTTACATGTATTTAGTATTAGGAAATGTCATTATACACTTTTCTTTCTTCTTATTTACATGTTTCTATAGTATTTTGATTGAAATCAAACTATTTATTTACTTTGTCAAAACACTTTGATGCTCATTTAAGGCTACAAGCTCTTTTACAGATATTACTGATTTTAAGACCATTTGGTTGCGATATATAAACACTCTATTCTAAATCAATATTTACAAAACATGTTTTAATATCCATAAGCCTAGTTTCGAAATCATGGTATGCGGCAATGACAAATAGAATTCGAATGGACTCAAGCATGTTAATCAACATTTGATTTTGGCTGAATTCTTTCACCATTAACCATTGATTTATTAGCGTCAACCTTTTCATTCGCAACAATCTTCATCTCGAAATTGAGGTAATTGTTTCTTTCTACATCTCTAAAGAGCATACAAATCAGTTGTTGCAAAAGGGGCATCTTTTATTTTATTATTCATCTTAATGTTAATGAATTAGAAATAGCTGATAGACTGATTATGAGTTAATTCTTGGTGTAAATTATTCCTATAACAGTAGATTTAAATGGTTAGTTCTTCATATGATCAATAGATTTCACTTATCAATAGAATAAATGTTGATAACTCAGCATAATAATAATAAATAGATTTGTTATATGATAACAATTCAGCTTTATTTTGTTATATGCAGATTTGTAGTTGTTATGTGATAAAATTTGTAGATTATAATTTACTATTAAAATGGCATGGTTTATATGTTGTTGATGTCATTCTTCAGTGTTTATGATTGATGTAAGTGTCGATATCTCTTAATGTTAATATTGATGAATTTGTTAATTAATTAATATTATAATTAGTGTAAATGCTAAAGTGACCTTTCATATTATAATATGCTGTTATGTTTGATTTGATAACCATTGTATAATCGATCATGATGACATTAATTAAATTTGTGAATTTCACAATTTATCATTTTTGATTAGTTGTAGTAAATAAAAAGAAACTTGAACAATTGTTGCAGAGCATGCCATCATAAGTTGTATTAATAATTAGTTGTAATTAGTAGGAGTATTGAAAATGACAACGATATATGATTTGTTTGTTATTGGTATCATTATTCATTGTTTATGACTGATACAAGTCTGGACTTAATCTTTTGTCGTTCATATGGATGGATTTGTTGATATTATAATTAGTATGCATGTTCATGTTATAATATACTGTTACCGTTGATAAGGTTCATGATTTAAATACATCTTTGATATGAAAAATGAACTTTAAGGTTCGAATTTCATTTTGAAATCCTTGATTACATCTGTTGTATTAATCCATGTGTAACCATAATTAATTGACTACTAACAATGGAGATGACTGTATAGGCCACTGAAGCTGAATCTGGGATCAATTCATGGGTCGAGAATGTGACCATGGGCCTCATTAAGGAACTTCTTCCTCCTGGATCAGTTAAGAGCACGACAAGGCTTATGTTAGTCAATGCCTTATATTTCAAAGGAGTATGGGAAAATAAGCTCATCCAAAACCAAGTACTCCGACTTTTATCTTCTAAATGGGACCTGTGTACAAGTACCATATGTGACTAACAAAGAAAAGCAATTCATCAGTACTTACAATGAATTTTCAGTCCTTGAACTCCCTTACAAGAAAGGCAGAGACAGAAGAAGGTTCTCTATGTACATATTTCTACCACATGAAAAAGATGTTTTGCAAAACCTTTCTGTTAAATTGACCTCTGAACCTGGGTTTTTAGACCGACATCTTCCAAGAAAGGATGTCCTAGTAGGAAACTTCAAGCTTCCAAAATTCAAAATTTCATTTGGGCTCGAGTCATCAGAAGAATTTAAAATTTTGGGATTAACTTACCTTTTAATGAAAACGGCAATCTAACTTAAATGTTCAAATCATTCGTTGAGGGTGAAAATTTGTATGTGTTTAAGGATGACAACTAGGTGGGTTGGAGCGGATATTTTGTGCCTGGGACCCCTTCGGATTTTTTAAATCCTGCCCCAAACCCATTCCATTAACTCGGTGCAGGTCTGGAATTTCGCTCCGTATCCGGAATTCACATAGGTTAAGGTAGACCCACTCCGCCGTAATACCTTTCATTTAAAATTATGTAATAGTGTAAATATATTTATTCTTTTATGGATAATTTTTTAATTTAACCAACTTTTAACAACTAATTACAAATTTAGGTCAGTTTTAAAATTTATTACAAAAAATAGACCAGTTTGTACCAAATCAGCTCTACGTATACCCGTGGCATCTCAAATGCCGTCGGTACATTTTAGAGAAAAACATAGTTTGCGACATTTGAAATGGCGCGAGCTATTTTGTACGAAAAATAAAATCTGGGAGGCATTTGAAATGCCGCACACTGGTGGCATTTCAAATGCCGTCCGGAATTTAAACAAAGAAGAAGCATTTGAAATGCCGCCAGTACGCGTGGTGCTGCCGTGGCGTAAAGTAGTCTATTTTTGTAATAAGTTATAAAACTGATTTAAATTTGTAATTAGTTTTTAAAATTGGTCTAAATTAACAAATTATCCTTATTTTATTTGTAAGAGAGATTGCACTAAATGATACCGTGTGTGTGTATTTATATATCAATGTGTTTACAATGATGAATAAGACAACAAAAATAAGATGTATGATAATGGTTTAAGGAAAACATGCTGTTAGTATATGATTAATAGTGATGCAACTTAATACCAAAAAATCATAAAACTTATCAAATGAAATATTTAAATATTAATGTTATAACCGCTTACGTATAAAAAGATCAACAAATCATCGTTATAATAATAAAACGATTTCATGAGATTTCAATAGTGCGGTTTGGATTGGGACGGGTCCCCGGTCGGACTCTAGACATTGCGTGTGGAATGTCATTATAAGCACCAATGGAGCCATTTGATTTCGTAGCTGATCATCCATTTCTCTTCCGGGTCAGAGAATATAGGACTGGAGTTTTGCTTTTTACTGACCAAGTAATTAATCCCTTATTATGCGAGTAATTATCATCTTAAATAACTGTTAGCTACTATACGATCCAGGTATATGCTTCTTTCTTTGTTGCATTGCATAAGATTATATTATATAATATGTACCCCTACCGTTCTTCTAGGAAAAAAAAAAAGAACAAAAGAACATGTTGTGTATTTGTTAGACTAAAAGTTGGCCTAACTGATTTTAAAATTCAAATTGTTAAATTGTCAAGTAGGTTCAAATTATCTTTTGGGCGAGCATGTTCATTTTCGGATGGTCAAGTGTGCAGTTAGTAAAATGAGCAAGTCCTAATTGTAAAGTAGCACTAACTATTCGATGTAAACGGCCATTGATGTCTCAAATCAAGCTTTATTAATTCGCTGTTTATGAAAATGAAAATAGGAAAGAATAGAAATTTGAAATTAACCCCTTTTTGGAAAGAGTACATGTGCATGAGAAAATGTGCCTTTGAATCTTTAACACGTGACATTCATCGGAGACAAACGGTTGAGATTTTTTTGACGTGACACATTTATCGATTTGATGTGGCACGGTTTGCTTTTAATCTCTTCATGATGACATAACGCGAATGGACCAATTAGGAACTATCACGTGGCTAATTGAAGTACTTTGTGCACTAATTTCTTAAGGATCGATAGCAGTTTCTTCAACATTCGGTAGCATTATCCTTTCCCATGCGATAGTTTTGAACCTCAATGTGCAATAGCTTTTTGACAACTTCAACATGCGAATAGCTTCTTGATCTCTACATGCGATGGTTCATTTATAACTTCAACATGCGATGGTTCATTTAACAACTTCAACATGCGATGGCTTCTCGATATCTCGATCTCATTATGCAATAGCTTCTTTATAACTTAATCATATGATCGTTTTTTGATCCCAACATGTGATAGCTTTTCGATCTCAATATGCGATAGCTATGCATGTTTTCATCTTTAATAGTTTTATTTCTCAACATTTGATATACTTTAAATTTTTTTGGGTGCAACACTATTGTTTTCGTTCAATGGTACATCTTTTTTCTAAGCTAAACTTTGCATAATTGAGAATGGAGACACGATGCCCACCAACCATGTGTATATGAGTAGATATTTGTATATGATAAGTGGAAGTATATTGTTATCATATCCGCTTCAGAATCAATGATATTCCAAGCAAAGCAATTTCTTTCCATTGACAACTGACATTGACACTCTTATAACCTCACTTTTCATTCTATTTATGATTCAATTTTATCATTCACTCTTGACTATATTCATCCTCATTTCATGCATATATTGTTACCACGGATGACAAACTTCAGTGGTCCTGGCCTAGATAAGTATTCACAGCCTTTGCTGGAGCCTTCTATTTTACGATTCCTTTGTCTTCATTCTTATATTTCTGCCACACTATTAATAAGATAAAGACACATATTATGCTTTGATGCTTTCTTTCTATTGATAACATATCCTGAATTGTGGGGCTAAAATAATGTAGAGATAAGGACACGGACAGCTTAGTATAGTTATTTGAAAATGAGTGAGTTGGGGGTATCCAAATTTATGTCATTTTCACTCACTGGATACTATATTTTGTTATCAAGAATATGATTATCCATTTCAATGTTGTGTTGTTGGCCATTTAACTAAATGTGGGTGGAAATTATTAGTGCACAACAACTATCACTACTCTATAAAATTATTGCTCTATATTATTTGTCCCTTGTTGATTTCCTTTTCTGAAAAATAGTTGTTGCCTATGCATGATTGATTAAGTTTCATTTGTTTTAGTCCGTCAAATTTTAGCAGTTACGTATTTTGGTATAGAAGTGCAGATATTATATAGGCTAATTCTAGTAGAACCCCGCTATTTTCTTTACCCATCCCATTGAACATAATAAATTTTGGCTACTATTTTACCCATTTAGAAACTTATGTCCAACTGCATCTTTTCATTTTCAAACCTTTTCATTTTCAGACTTTATTTTCTCAACGCGAATTAAATTTACAGATCCGTTTGAATGTTAGAAATTTTTAGAAACGTAATTGGATGAAAGCTTGGAAACCACATAAATATAGTGCAATGCAAACCAGGAATAATTCAAAACTTAGTATGCATCAAGCTTGGAATTGGTAGAAACCTCGTGTACAACAAGCTTGGAATTGATTGAAACTTAGTTTAGTGCATACTAAGAATTAGAAGTATCCAAGGATATATGTATTACATCGACTACGGATACCCTTCGAATCATACATCGTTGACTTGATAAACTCGTCCCTAAATCAAAATCAAACTTAAATCAAGCAAAACTTATGTATTTTAAAAAAGATGATAGAATAAAGAGTGTTTTTTTCAAGTTTTTTAAATGTATATTTACATGAAGAATGAAATATCATAGAAGATTAAAGTAAAAGAAATTAGAAGATGAAGAAAGCAAAAAATAAAATAAAAAAATAAATAAAGGACACAAATGGAACAACTTGGGTTGAGAAAAATAAAAATAAAGGATGCAATATTTTTATGACAAAATGCAGGGGTGAGAAAGGCGGTTTGTGGGATGTTAATGTTACAGACTATCGTATGTTTTATGGTATCTTATACTATGTTTACTAATCCTAATTTGTAATTATGTAACATGGTTATAGGGATCTCTACCCAAATTATTATAGTTAAATTGTAGGTTATGTTAGTATGTAATTGTCAAAGTGACATGGAATCCTGAAAGTCGAAATTTTATATGCGAAATTATGCTTATATGCCGGAGTTGTATATGAACATATCACATTCAGGGGTGGTGATTTTTTTGGTGATAGTATATTATAGTAGTACTATGAGAAGGGTGTTGAGTAAGCTTTAATTTTGTATGAATGAACATATTCGAATATGAGATAAGGTTTGTGGGCTCATCTATAATGATACTGCTCCCTACGCCTGATACATGTTAGAGATCTAAGTGGCCTTTGCATGCTTCAAAAGGCTAACATGACTTTCTTTTTAAGTTAGAATCTTCCACCTCCTGATTGTTTATTTGCTCATGAAAGCTAGGTCAAGGAATCTCTTCAGCATACAATATTGGGTTTCATTATATACTTAGGCAAATGTGAAATGAAACTGGTGGATGATGGTTTTCAAGTAGTACGTAGTTTTGATGCTGTATATATAGAATTTCGAATATCAGTGAATTTGGATACAAGTTTAACTTATACATAGGTTAGTTCGATTGTAATATAACTTTTAAATGCAACATATATTTATCTCCTCTATTTTCTTGTACGTTACTTGTAACACAGAGTAATAGTTGTATTTTTTCATTTCACGATACAGTGTTTATGTGTTCAAGAACTAATATAAAGATTAAAGGCAATGGACATGCCTGTTTTGTACATTTAAGGGAAATTTATGTGGCTCTATTTCTGTACACTTGGTTCTTTTCTATTCTCAACCGCTTTGGAGTTCAAACACCTTTTCGTTTAAAGAAGAGTTCTTTTTCATAAACTGAATGGGTGTTATCATTGCTATTTAATATACATATGTGATCTTCCATGGATCTACTGGCTCGAAACAATTATTTAATTGCGTACATATCCAATTCTATATGGTTCAATATTGCTAGGATTCAACGACTTATACGAGCTAGTAAATACTACGTTTCAAGTCAATGGCTGGAATATAACATTTTTGATCTAGTTGTCGACATCTATGTATGAGTTTTCTGATTATAAAACTGAAAGCAAGCTTTCCAATTCCATGTGTGTATTCTATATTGTGATACTAGCTAATATACTTGTTTAATAACTATGCATTAAAACTTCAATTTTTCACATAATTCAATGTTTATCACCATGAAATAATTATAAGTAATAAATATACAATATGCATTGTGCTTATGCATCTCCTTTATTTGTTTCACGATAATCATTAATTAATCAAACTTGCGAATTGAGAATATCAAAGTCTCCACTTTGAGTGGACAGGCCATCTTGTAAATATTCTTGTACCTTTGGCATGTAACAGTAATTCATCGTATATACATGCTTTTGCGTGCTTTTCTAGTTGATATTCATTTGACCTAACATCATATCCTTTTAACCATGATAATATAAACTAATGTGTATGTCTAGTCATATGCTTTCTATTGGGGTATGCGACTACTTCGTGTTTTAATATTTGAATATTACTGTGGAATATGATGAATATAAAAGTCCCTTTTTTTAACGAAATGATGGGTTTTTTTTAAAAAAAACCCAAAAATACCCGAAAGTTCGGTAAACTTCTAGGGAGGATACGGTAAAGTCGTCCGTTGATTCAAGCTTCCATACTCGCGGGTAAATCTATATAACATAGAGAAACGCATGGTAAGAATCGAATTTGGCTCTTTTTAGCAGAATTCAAACCTCCTTTCCACTGCGCTGCATCCGCGGCCAACGATGGGTATTTGAACATTGCATTTGAGTGGGATATTTGTACGAGAAAGTTTATTAAAAGAGGAATGTGTTTAGTGATGCGGAAGTAGTATTTGAGCGAAGTATTTGAAATGCGATTTTTATAATTTTATAGTTAATTAATTATTTGTTATATTGTGTAACATGTGTTAAACAATTGCAACTAAAATGAAATAAAAGTAAAAAAAAAAAAGGCTAAAATAAATTAAAATACCGTACAAATACAATGACAAGCAATGCATAGCATATAAAACATTACTGTAAATTTTTAAAAATTCTATTTGTTGGCACCACCTTGATTTTTCAGATACATTTGGTACTCTTTCACGTACCGTTTATCTGCAATCACGTCAACAATCAACTTTTGGCTAATTCATCATTAAGAACGTTGAATACTTCTCTGTTATCGAGTTGCATAACAAATGTAACGCTTCATCAAAATCAAATTCTCCTCCTTCTCCAATTCACTGAAGGCATGTATAAAATACTCTTACATGATTATTACACATATTCTTGCTGCATGCAACACTTTGTCTTTGAATATCTCAGTCAGAGCCAGTTTTGTTCCACAAACTTTTCCATTTAACTCATTCTCCTTTATGACTATCACATTTATGTCGGACTTTGCTTTCGTATATCGATCCAATGTACGGAATATTTTCTATAGTCGAATTAATTTTTTTCGATATAGCTTTATGCGTTCCTTTTTTATTACCACCACAAGCAAAATTCACTTCTAGAGCACATTTTAGCAGAATTTGAGTAACTTCGGATGATCAATTATATGGACTCTTTCGGACGTTATGCGACATTTTGAAAGTTGAAAACTATAAAAGTAAGAAAAAAATCCCGAAAAAATGTTGTAGAGACGAACAAAATATACACCAAAATATAAAAATATGTCTAAAAGATAATTAGATTGACGGATGAAAATGGTTGATTTCTTGAATTGGAAGTGGGGAGTTTGAAAGAAATGGACCATGGACCGTTGTCATGTCCGACGCGTGCTGGACGGAAGCGTGACACATATGGGTGCGAACGTTATCTAAAAATTTGAAAACTACTGTTTTTGTTTGTAGTGGCAATGAAGACAAGTTAACTTTGTGTATGACATGCTAACATGTGCGGAAGATATACAAGAATGCGGTCCTGAAATGTGCAACCTACCTTCGCTATGAATCATACACATGTAAGGTAGTCACATGGTGCTTTGGATTGTCCGTAAATTTCATTTTTATATTTTGCCCAAATATAACCAAAAGGTACGCATCTCAATTCTTTTTCATTATAAGGCAGCACATACATTCATGGTCTGTATGTTTCACGTCCTTCAATATTTATTTCTTTACACTCAGTGAGTTTTTATCTTCATAAACTTTGAGAGAACGGATATATCAGTGAACACTACAAAATTTACTTTTCAACTTAGCATGCCAAAATGCTGTTCAATAATTTATACAAGTGGTACAGAGGAGTAGTTTCTTGATTTGGAAAAGCAGCATGCATGTATAATAGAGGTATCTGTCTCCACTAAACAGAAGGTACAAAAATCCATAAATATAAAGATTCTGAAAGAACTGCTGCCAGCACGAGAAAGAATCAGACCACTTTCATTGTAAACAAGCAACATGGAATCGGGAATATGTATAAATAAAGACAAGGGTGGTTGTTTTTTTCGAAAAGAAAAGGAAAAAGAAAACGTGAATGCCACAGATTCCCTCAGAAAAAGAATCTCCTAACTGCCACCATTCTGCCCTTTCGCAATCCTAAATAATAAATTATTTTAAAAATAATAAATATTGTTATCTCAATTATCTCATTGTCGATGAAATTATTTGACTAAATGTAATGATAGTACATAATCGTTCTTTAATTATTAGTATCAAAGATGCTTGTATACGAGAAAGAGCAGCTACTGCAAAAAAGAAAACGAGATTCATGTAGGTGTTATTTCTAACTGGAGGGATTCCATCAAGAGTTTGATGGTGTAACAGCTGTGTTTATCGTAGAAGGAATCTGATGCTTTAATTTTGAAATGTACGGGGTAAGATTGAAAAAATTGTAATCAGAAGCTGTCGGTTATAGTACGTTGTCTGTGTCAACTGATGTTACATTTGAATGAATCATTTAACTAAATGTATCATGACCGTTGATTTTTTGGATAAACATTACAGCATCTCCTACAGCACCCATCCTAGAAGAAATGGGCAGTAGCTTAATATCCAGTGCAATGTTTGGAGACTAATTCGGTACACTGAATTCTAAACGCTTATTTAATAAGCATTTAAATAAGCTATTAAATAAGCATCTATAAAAGTAAGGTGTCTAATTAATAGACATTCGACGTCTTTTATGAAATAGAATATTAATTTTCAGATGTCTATTAAAGAAATTATTACAATGGGTTTTTTATGCTTACAAAGGGTGGTAGTAGTAATAATACACTCTCAAAATTGTAAAAAGCAAAAATCAAGCTTCAAATAATATTTTTAATTCCATGACTAAAACTACAAATTAGTTGTCAAGTCAAATCCTAGTTTAATATTTGCGGTCACTAATTTGACCAAACTACAAAAGTTAGGACAATGCAACCTAAACCCATGATTTAGTATACGTTTCATTAAAAAAGAAAAAAAATGTTGGTCAAAAGTCCATAAATGGAGGAATCAACCAAGACCTACCGGTAACATGAATGGCTAAACCCTCAGCTCTTATCATAAAACAACTCATTCAAAACGCATAGAAAAAGGAATAAGTATCCGAAACGGGAAAGGGACAAACGTGGAGTAATCCAAAAGAAAGCACCGAATAGATTCCAATCTTTTGCACTAGAATCCGCTCACCGCACCATGTGTGCTATCATTACACAATAAGCGGTAACTGAACCGCGTGGATGCCTTGCCCAAAATTATGCGCAGAATCGACCTTGGGATGCCTCGAAGAATCTTTTCCTTTCCTTTATTTGCCCCTTCGTTTCTTTTTTTATTCAACTTCAGTTTGTATAAAATAGCCCGACTTTTGTTGCAGATTAGTCTTGTCTCCGCTCTTTATTTGTTATTTTGTAGTTGGACCACTTTGAATGTGATAATTTACTTGAACGCTGTTGGATTATAGAATAAAATGTTGTTAGCTTTTTTTATGATTGCAGGTATATGCTTCCTATTTGGCATTCTATATCACTTATATTTATTTTACCCCTCTGCTTGTTGTACTACTTGCTTAATATTATCGAATTAAAAACAAAGTAAAAACATCATGTCCAACCATCTCTGGTTGTATTATCAATCTATACCAGTTTTTTTTTTACTCTTATAGCATATATTCGTTGATTAATTTTGTACTAAACAAAAAATAAATATCTTTAGATATTTAGATGCACATACATAGCGACGTATATTAGTAATGAATAAAATAAATTTTACGCACAGTGCATTTTACAACTCTTTATTATTTGCTTTTGCAATGACTAATCAATCCATCTATGAACTATGAATGTGATTATTTTTCAATTGCTAAATGCCTGCTTTATAAACGTTTAGTGTTTTAGTTAAACCATGTATTCATTTTAACCAATGTGCCCATTTTCGTAGTTATTCGATGTAAAATTAATCAATCTACATGTTACATTTTATCAATTTATTTTCCATACAATTAATTAAAACAAATGCATAAAATCTAAATTTGTTAGAAAAGCAACTTCAATTTTGTGAACAATAAAATCGCATGATATTTAAATTATTGTTTTAAGTATTTCAAAATGTTTGACTTTCTAAACGTTATCTATCTTGTCTTTGTCTTGATATAAAATTATTTATATATCCTTCGCTTAAAGAATATGAAAATTATGAAAATCGAGTTAAATCTCAACTGCAGGAGAAAAAAGTTTATGTGAATCTAGCAGACATATTCCTTTTAAGTAAATTACCGAACTTCATTAAAAAATGGACAAATTTCATGATTTTTTTTTATATAGGTCACTTTTGCAAACATATATTATATAAATAGGACAGTTACAGAACAAATTACAAATATATGCCACTTTCGGTCAACTCAACGCTATACTGGTCAAAAGTGTATATGCATCATACCAATGGTTTTTTTATTAAAACATAGTTGGCGCTTTTTGAAAAGGTGCCAACTAGGTTTAATATAAAGCATAGGGATACATTTTGAGATGGAGCCATTTGGCACTTTTTGAAAAGTCATCCGCTATGTCTTAACAATTGTTGTTTGGTTTAGGGCGAAGTATGCGCTTTTTGAAACAGCGCCTTTGAGTGATTTTTGAAATACCATCAATTTTCCTGGCCCTCTAAAAACAACAACCCTTTTCTCTCTCTTCTTACTCTAACTTTACCAAACTTCTATCATAAACACTCAATACTCTCATGGATACAGTAATCCACCTATGAATGTAGCGAACTATGAACCACAACAAATGTTTTCTGGATATCCTCCTTTCATGAATTATCGGCAAAGTATACAATTTAATTATCCATACTCGATCCAAGATAGTTTTGCACTTATGAGCCAACGGTTACACATATTTGCTAATCCTATTATATCATATTGTATTCATTATATTACAGTTGATACAAAATTTTAGTTTTTATATAAAACTTTATTCCAAAAGTAACATGCAACACAAAATAGTGCTAGACCATCAAATAGCCGTAGGTATTATCCAATGGCCTTCGTATTAGACCATATGAGTCAAGTACATTTTGTTTTGTAATGCTAATAAGTTGTGTTGCGTTATGTAACTATATTAAAAATGTCATATATTCATATTGCAGCTTTCCGACACATGATATTGCTATACAATCGAACATGCAAGCAACAACTGACTTCCAAACGTCTCCAACGATGATATGGATATAGATGTTGATGTAGATGTATACGACGATTCTGCTTTTCATAGCATGATTGTTGCAACTAGACCGGAGAATGATAGGACGTGGATCAATAACATGTAAGTGAACATTGAACAACTAAACTATGATTTTGGAGTTGAAGACAATGCTCAAGGGGATAGTGATGAGATGGATATACTTTTGGATGATCATTTGTGTAACGCACAAATAACGGGTAGATTTGCCTTTGCAAATTTGCAATTCAATTATGAATTATTCTCATCCTTTAGTGTTCAAGATGGTTTCAAAGTTGGCATAATATATCAGAGCAAAGCAAACTTTCTACAACAATTAAGTGAATGATCTATTCTACATACAACTTCTTTTAAGCCAATTTAGTCAAACAAAAAAAATACATTGTCATTTGCAACGTCGATTCAAATTGTTCATGGAAAATACATGCTATAATTTCAGAAAAATAAAAATCCAGATGTTTGGTTGTTAAAAAATATTCAATCGATCATAGTTATAGCGAAGTTAATTCTAATAACAAGTAAGCAACATCTACTATTTTGGTTTGGAAATCATGCCTTTTGTGAAAGTGGATTTGAACTTAACAGTTGGAACGGTGTAGGTGTTAATGGAAGAAGCGCTACTTATTAAAATTAGCTATTTGAAAGCGTGGAGAGCATGAGTAAGGAAATTTAATGGATTTATGGTGATTGGGTATAATCTTATACTAATCTACGATACTATTTTGCTGAAATTGCTAGAACAAACCCAAGTGGAGTTGAACACGTAGCAACCTAGAGTATGGAGTTTTTATTCGAGCTCTTTGGACTTTTAGGCCTTCTATTTACTGTAATATCCCGATTTTTAAGGGTAATAAATAAATAATATTTAATTAAATAAAAATATATTTTTAGAATTAAAAATGAACAATTTGAGTTTTTTTAAAATATCAAAATTTTATAATGAGATAATTTGTAATGGAATTAAATAGTTTTGAGAATTAATATTTGTTTTAAGAATCATGAAATAAATTAATTCGAAAAGTATTTAAAATCGGGCTTAAAGTGAGAATGTTGAACATTTAAATTTAAATAAGTCAAACTATGAGAAAATGAATTCCAGAAATTTTATATTGATGAGTAAATAATTGAATGTTGCAAATATAAAGTTTATTTGAATTTCATTATAATATGTTTTAGATAAAAAATTTAAATAATAAAATAAATACATTTTAACCTAATCCTGGCATCTTAAAGCCCAAGCCCAAGTTTTCATAACCCAAATTCATTTTCCAGAAATCTCTAATTCGAGACTTACCTTTCTTCGACAAAAACATTTCACGTACACTTCATCATCTCATTTTTATCTTCCTCAAGAAAATAATGAAGCCTGATCCTTGTAAAAATTAAAAATCAAATCAAATAAACTGTTTTAAATTCTCAAATTTGAATATATGCATGTCAATGCTTATATGTACTAGCGAAGGAAGGAATTTGGATGGATTGAGTTCGAGCAAAGAGGAAGAGGGAGGAGCACAAATATAGGTGAGTGTTTTCACTCACACAATCCATGTCCAACCCTATAATCCTACATATATATGCACGAATTGGAATGATATGTGGATGTAAATGTTGCATGCTTTGAATTGGAGGCGACGTAGGGGATCGAAATCGATTGAATAACTCACGAGCTGGAGCGTAGTTGCTTTACGCATGGCCGGCCGGCGGACCGGTCCTGGATAACTGGTGCATCGATGTAGCCATTTGTGTTCGCAGCAGTGTGCACGCACGCGCACAATCTCATGTGTTTATAGGCATAGTTGTGGGCGTGCAACCCTATGTGTGTATGCAAGCTGCGATAATTTATAATTAACATATGCATATAGATATACATTTAAAATAAACCAAAATAAATAAACTTAATTTCTTATATATATTTTAGATATTATATACAAATGTAATATAATTAAAAGTATAATAAAGTGAATTTAATAGTATTATTTAAGTGGAAAAAATATAAAATGATTCTTAATTGATATTTTATAGTCTTCAAAGTATATTTTTTATATAGATTTGAATATATAAGTCATGTTTTCAAAAGGTATTTAATATATTATGTATATACAAATTGATTGGATGTTTCGTAATTATATAAATAAAATAGTATTTTGCTAAAGAAAATTATGAAATAATTCTCATGCATAATATTTAGTTTTATAAAGTATTTTAGGGTTATTAAAAGAAAGAAAGGAATTTTCTAATTTTATTGGTGTGTATTAAATTAATTTTAGATTTATATAAATTGAGGAAATAGTCATTTATTTAACAGAAAGTTTATATTTGGTTTGAGTTGATTATTCAGATTAATTTTAGGACATATTTATAATTCACTTTCTAAAGTTCAGAATTTGTTATATCAAAATTATATATTGGGATCAATTTATTATTGATTATTGATTTGTTTGCTTTTTGTATATGTGTGTATATTTTATTAATAGATTTTATCTTACCTTCTAGTTTCCACTTCCTTTTATATCGAATTGGATTATATGAATGATTCACCACTGAATCACATCCTTTTATGTGATTTTGTGTTGATTCCAATTCCGTGTAACGAGATATCTGAATAAACAGAGTTATATTACGGTCTATATGGCACTTTCGGTAATATTTCTTCGATTATTCTTTGGACTCGTGTTATAGAATATTGTGGAGATCGAGTGTATTTTATGAGCAGTGAATAAATGTTTGAGTACTATGTTGTGGTATGAGATGCTGTTGTGATATTTATTCGGTTACTTATTGTAAGTAGATGACACTCATGTGATAAGGATTTGTTGAGACTCGCCGCGGTGAGTCACTTGTATTGACATGTGCTGGCAATCGTACATAGCCATGTGTCGACAATAGTATCAAGCTGTGTGGCAATATATATAAAGTCGTGTGTCAGCACTAGTATCAAGCTGTTGGCAGCAACATATAGAGTCGTATCTCGACATTCATGTGGAGCTATGTGTTAGCTATCGAATGTAGATATTATGTGTCTATCAATCTTATCCAGCTTACTTTATGTTTTGGGAGTGAACCAGATTGGCCAGTATCTGACGCAGCGGATTAAACAATAAGTTTGTCGCCAAATGATGCAACAACAACAAACGACGATGGAACGATACAAAGATGAATTGATGGATTGATAATACCCAATATAAATGCCCAAATTCGTTGATCTCGCGAGATATCGGATTCTAGCTATCTTTAACACGTTGATCGCGCACGATACCGTGTCAGAAGATCTACGATTCTTCAACGTTGATCTCGCACATGAGATTCCATGAACCGGCTTCAAAATCGTTGATTCGAGCGCACTCGAATAACCGAAGATGGAGAAAGGAGATAACACTCAACTTCCAATTTTAAAGAGACACAAAGCACTCAAACAAAAATTTATTCAAAATCCACTACCTTTACAATGACATCACACACGTATTTATAGAAGATTACAACTCACACAACTCAACACAGCCACAGCTTCAACGACCTAACACAGGTCGTTAACGTCCTAACAGAAATGACTCACGACTCACGACCTAAGAACAAACAACACAGACGACCTACGCCTTAACTGTACGCGACTTACAACATAACAGCAATTACAACATCATACGACCTATAACAATGCAACACAACAAGTTAGAACATCACAGTAACACGACCTAACATCTTGAGCGATTTAAGTAGATAACATATCTTCAGCGGCATAGGCTTCAGCGACATAAGCTTCTGGGCGACTTAGCATTGAGCGACCTAAGAAGATAGCAGCTTAAGGTACAACGGCATAAGCTTGAACGACTTAAGCAATGTAGCGACCTAAGGCTTTAGTTTGTTCGCGACCTAAGCTGGAGCGACCTAAGGCACGCGGCCTTTCACATGACGCTGCATCACTTATCTTGGTAGGTCGTAAGTCGCTAGGTCGTTCGCGACTCAAGGAACCCAAGCGACCTAAAACCACTGAGCGACCTAAAACACACGGCCTCTCACATGGCGCTGCATCCTGTATCTCGTTAGGTCGGTCAACTTGACTCGTTCGCGACTTAAGACTTAACTTGTTAGGTCGCTTGAGCGACTTAAAGCATAACTCACTGGTATGTCGCGCTGCATCATCCTACCCTGGTTGAAAGGAATTCGACCCCGAATTCACACTTTCCCCTTCTTCGACAAGCTTATCCCCATGATATGGAATCAAGTGGTTGACGTTGAAAACGTCTGTAGTATGGATATGATCCGGCAATTTCAACCGATAAGCATTATCATTGATCTTCTTCAAAATTTCTAAAGGACCAATCTTTCTCGCTTTCAATTTGTTGTAAGTTCCAACTGGAAAACGATCTTTCGTCAATACTGCGTAAACAAAATCACCCTCTTTGAAGTCCACACTCCTTCGCTTCTTATCTGCCAGTTGCTTATACTTCTCATTTGACTTAAGCAATCGTTCATGAACAATCCTGTGACACTCCTGCAACTCATTTACGAAATCGCAAGCTCGTTTAATAACCCCTTTCTGTCGTGGAACTATCGACAAATTCAACGGTCCCTTCGGAATTGCTGAATAGACTACTTGAAATGGACTGAATCCAGTACTATGATTAACAGCATGATTATGTGCGAATTCTGCCTGACACAACTTCACATCCCAGCTTTTCAAATTATCCTTCACAAGACATCTCAACAAGTTTCCCAAAGATCTGTTCACCACTTTCGTTTGCCCATCCGTTTGTGGATGATAGGCGCTACCAAAATTCAGCTTAGTCCCAACCATCTTCCACAGACTCAACCAAAAATGACTTAGAAATCGAGTATCTCGGTCAGAAACAATGGTCTCAGGTAGCCTGTCATGACCCGTTTCTTCGACTCCCGAAGGCCGGAAAATCGAACCATGAGGGTTTAAAAAAAGAGGTAGAAGAAAAAGATAGAAGAAGTAAGATAACAGAACAGAAACAATAACAGAATCTCACAGTCGCAGCGGAAACAACATATAATAGATAAATGAATATCTTTAAAACAAAGAACTATCTCAGTTATTACATTGCATCACATCATCATCAGAGTATACAACAACAATATACAACACAACTGGACAATGGACAGTTATGCAAACATGTCCTTACAAGTGAATTTATACAGCGGAAAGATAATATCATATACAAGTAATACGTCTCGCTATCCAGCTCGCCTCCTGAGCTCCAAAGCACTTCTGAATCCAGAATGACCTGATAACCTGACTCTAGACTGCCCGTGTGGAAAATTATGGACACCCAGAGTTTAGGAAGAGAACAATAAACTCCAGGTCAGTTATGGGACTGGTGTGAGAACCAAAAACAGTTATTTATCATTTAAAACAACAACAACAATTGAAGTGGAAAATATCTGCAATGCTTTAGGAAAATGAAACTACCATTAGGCCTCCCCGCACACACACAATGCAAACGCAGAATTGGAGGAGATTTCTCCTTATGATAGTCAAAGATGCTTACTACGCAAAACAAATCATTTTTGATATTATTATTAGTGCATAGTGTTGAAAGCATTTTGAAAATAGAATATAAATCTTAGCCAGCATAAGTACCATTATATTATGCCTGCTATAGCTACCTCCTGAGGAGGCAGGTTATACAACTAAAACCGTACAAGGCTCGTATTGTTTCTTTGGATTTTCCAACAAATGGTCAGGCTAAGGAACTTCCTACTGCCACATGGGATCGCCTCTGGCGGGACGTCCCGAGAAATTAACCAGCTCTCTGCCAACAAAAGGCCGGGTTACCTTTGTAACTAGGTAACTACTACACGAATATACCACTCCTCGGTCCTTTGGGACCTTTATCCGAGGGCCCTCGATCACCAAGCAACAACCACATAGAAAAATGAGATTGGAGCAACCACATAGGTTAAACATCAGGGCTCCATACCTGACACCACCCTTTTCCAGAAGGGAATGACATACCCTAAAGGGCGCGACCCTCATAACCTTGCCGCATATTCCTGTTTCGACCATTTCCAGGGTGTGAGGTCTGACGAAGTCTCGTCCACAAAGCTACGCTTTTTCACAAAGCCACGCTTTGATCAACAAATGATCAATAAATAGTCATCACACTGCAACACTCAGCATGCCATATTACCAAATTGGGAATATATCGCTGATAACCTTCAACTACAAAACCTCTGAGCTTGTACGTCTCAGAGAAGGGTGTTAAGCTAAGAGAATAAACTCTCCGCCGCCAACAGAGATGTATTTGAAAGAAATCTGCTTTATATCTCAAAATGTAATGTCAGACACGTAACCATACAAGTCTGTTCCGGGTTCGAACATAACCGAAGGCACTTCAAAAGAAGCCCTTGCAATCCGGGTATTTGTGAAAACGATAGGACGACCTATCGTTTGTCTCTGCACCGTTAGCTACGGTATAGAGATTTCCTTTGTGATGTGAAAACGATAGGATGACCACTTCGAAGCCCACTGCGAGCTCGACCTTCGGCCAGAGGATGATGAAGCTCGGCCTCATCATTGCGTGGGAATTCATGCTTGAACGCATGAACTTTGCATCGAGATTCACATCGATTCGTAGCTCCATTCTCCATCTCCACCGTTTAGATTATAGAGCTCGCCGTGCTCTTCAACTTTGTAGTTGAAAGTTTCTTGAATTAACTTGTGGATTGAAAGGAAAATGAGGAAGAATGAAATCAATTTCTGGCCTTTGAATTTGTAAATGATGGCCAGCCCTAACTAGGGTTTCTTTTGTGAAAATAATGAGGGTAAGGGTCCTTTTATAGAAAACCGACGAACACTATTCATCTCCAATTTTTCGAACTTCAAATCTCGCGCGGTGACCAGCGTTTCTAGGGTTTATCCCGTGTTCCGGACATAATGGAATAGGTTTCGGAGGCTAATTCGATCATATGTGCGAGTTACGGCAATAAACGATCAAATTTAAATTAAATCGATTAAACAAATTTCTATGCGTTTTAGCTTGCCTCGGACAAACGGTAAATCCGATTGACACGAAATTTGAAACTTAATTTGACATTACAGATCCGATGAAACTAGTTTCATCGAAATCCAAGATTGTTTGAAAAATGGCTATTTTAACTCGTCAATTAAATATTAAAATATTCAATTTTCACAAATTAACTTTTAATTCAATTTTAAAAGTTCACAAACATTGTTCTAACTCCAATATGATTTAATATAACTTTATAAATCATTTTTAATCACATTAAACCAAAATTCCAATTATTTACGCAAATTTCAAATATTAAATTATCAATTTAATTATCCAATTAAATCCAGATATTCGAAAAATAAATTATTCGACTTATAAATTTTACTTATTAATATTTAAAATAAAATAAATATATGAATTTTAAATGACATAAATTCTGGGTCGTTACATAGCCCGTGTAGTCGATAAACTTCTTTAAAGAACAATTGAGCAACACGGACTGCATCGGCGGTCTTTTTACAAGCTATGAAATGTGCCATCTTCGAAAATCTATCCACCACAACATATATAGAATCGTTCCCTCGTTGAGTTCTTGGCAAACCCAAAACAAAGTCCATGCTAATATCAACCCATGGTCTGGTAGGCACGGGCAATGTCATATACAATCCTGCATTCGTAGCTGTCCCTTTGGAAACTTGACATATGTGACATCTCTGCACAAATCTTTCAACTTCTTTCCTCATGGGAGGCCAAAAATATGATTGAGAAATCAACTGCAAGGTACGATCTCTTCCCACGTGTCCTTCTTCATGCAATTCCTTCACAATCTTCATCCGCAAACTGCACTCTGATATACACAACTGATTTCCTTTGAACAGAAAACCATCTACCAACACATACTCATCCGTCTTCCCTTTCTCGCCTTCATCTACAGTCTTAGCAAAGTAAGGATCCTCAACAAACAATTCTGGAAGTACATCAAACCCCGTCACTTCAACTCTCATCGTAGTCAACAAATGATTTCTTCTACTCAATGCACCTGCCACTCGATTAGTAACTCCCGGCTTATGCTTTACAACAAATGTAAACTGTTGCAAGTATGCGATCCATGAAGCATGCCTGGCTGCAATCTTATCCTGTCCCTGCAAATGCTTCAACGCTGCGTGGTCCGTATATAACACAAATTCTTTATGAAACAAATAGTGTCTCCAATGCTTTATGGCCTGGACAATGGCATAGAACTCCAAGTCATAGGTACTGTATCTTGTCTTGGCTCCAGAAAGTTTCTCGCTAAAATAAGCAATTGGACGACCTTTCTGACTTAATACTCCACCAATTCCAACCTTAGACGCATCAGTATCTAGCTCAAAGAGCAACTGAAAATCCGGGTATCAAAGAACCAGTGTTGTTGTCAAAAGTGTCTTGATCTGTTGGAAAGCAGAACCAGCCTCTTCAGTCCACACAAACTGCTTTCCTTTCATACAATCTGTCACTGGTGCCATCACGCTACTGAAATATGGAATAAACCTTCGGTAGAATGATGCTAACCCATGGAAAGTTCTCACTTCAGTTACAGTCCTGGGTTGTGGCCAATCCTTGATTGCTTCAACTTTACCTTGATCCACATGGATTCCTTCCTTGGACAACACATGTCCCAAAACAAAACACTATGTGTCATGAATATGCACTTCTTTGTTTCCGCGTAAAATTGCTCCTGACGAAGTATCATCAACACTTCCCGCAAGTGTTGTAGATGTTCTTCTGTGCTTCCACTGTATATCAATATATCATCAAAATATACCACCACGAACTTTCCAATAAATGGTCGAAAGATCTGATTCATCACTCGCATAAAAGTGCTAGGTGCATTCGAAAGACCAAATGGCATGACCAGCCATTCATACAACCCTTTTTGCATCTTGAATGCGGTCTTCCATTCATCCCCTGGTCGAATTCGAATCTGATGATACCCACTCTTCAGATCAATCTTTGAAAAGATAACAGCTCCATTCAACTGATCTAACAAGTCATCCAATCTTGGCATCGAAAATCTGTACCTCACTGTAATCTTGTTTAGTGCTCGACTATCTGTACACATTCTCCAAGTTCCATCCTTCTTTGGCACTAACAAGGCTGGTACTGCACAAGGACTTAAACTTTCTTGTACATGCCCTTGTTAAAGTAACTCCTCCACTTGCCTTCTCAAATCTTCGTGTTCGTTTGGACTCATCATATAGTGTGGTCTATGTGGTAACACAGCTCCCGGAACAAGATCAATCTGGTGTTGTATGTCTCTTAACGGTGGTAACTCCTTCGGTAATTCATCAGGAAATACATCTTCAAATTCCTTCAACACTGGCCTAACTTCCTTAGGGATTTCAAACGTTTCACTACTTTCACGTCCAATCAACAGAAATACTTCAGGCCCATCCTCTACTTCTTTGACAAACTTCTTCAAAGATAACAGAGTCTTTAATTCCTCGATTTCCTCCAATTTGCTTTCACTTTGTTGTCGCTTTTTAGGAACTAAAGTGATTTTAGTGCCTTCGAACATGAAACTATAGCTGTTGGTCCTTCCATCGTGTTGCACAGCTCTATCGAATTGCCACGGTCTCCCCAACAACAAATGACATACGTCCATATCTACCACATTACACCAAATTTCATCCTTATACTTCTTTCCGATGGAAAAAGTTACACAAGCTCTTCGACTAACCTTCACTTCCCCACCTTTCCTCAACCAAGCTAATTTTAGGGTTTGGGATGTTTCTCCGTCTTTAATGCTAACTTCTTTACAGCTTCTGTAGAGATAATGTTATCACAACTTCCTGCATCGATAACAAACTTACAAACCCTTCCCAAAATAGTGCATGTTGACTGAAAGATGTTACTCCTCAACCAGCTAGTCTCCTCTTCCTGCTTTGGCATCAAGCAAGATCTCCTCATCATTAAAGAATATCCCTCGTCTCCCGCCAATAATTCTTCTTCCTCCTCAACTTGTGGTGAATTGGAACATTCTATTTCTGCATCCTCATCCTCAACCTCAGCAACCATCACTCGCTTCTTAGGCTTCGGGTATTCATTGCTCTTATGACCAAACTCTTGACAATTATAACACTTGAAATTGTTGTTGACCTTGGTCTTAGCAACTTCACTGACAATCGGTTTACTAACAGCCTTGGAAATATTAGTATTGCTACTAGCCCCTTTCACTTGATTGATCGAACTTGAAAATGCACCACCTCCTCTTCTACCTTGCTTCTCCCAAGCTAGAGCCTTCTGGTGCGCTTCAGCAACGGATCTTGGATCAAACATATTCACCATATCCTGAATTTGCATTCTCAATCCTCCAACAAATCTAGATGTCAACTGTTCCTCCGTCTCCATGAATCGTTTCTAGCAATCAGTTGATAAAACTCATCTGCATAATCATTTACCGACTTTGTCCCTTGTCTCAAATTCTGTAAGCGCTGATACATAAGAGACTGATAATTATAAGGCAAGAAAGTAGCCTTCATCAAATTCTTCATCTTTTCCCATGAAACAATCTTCGACTTTCCCATTCTCTTCCGTGTAAGTTTAGTTTGTTGCCACCATGCCATAGCTCTTCCCCTCAATCGTGCAGCAACCAACTTAACTCTACGATGCTCTGGTACTTCCTTGAAGTCAAAAATTTCCTCAACATTTGATAACCAATCAAGAAACTCTTCCGCTATCATTCCCCCTTTGAATTCTGGAATTTCTGTTCTCATCCCCGACTCCCATCGACGATCATCTTCTACATTCCGATATTGACTTCGTACTTGATCTCGATCTCGATAATGGATACTACCTCTATCACCATCTTCATCATAATCAAATGTACTTTGATATCTATCCCGTCCATCTACATCTCCACGATCATGCATGGTCCTTCTACCCTGTCTTTCAATATCATGATATGATTCATTTTCAAACCCCCGTGGAGTTCTTCTCTCTTCGCCTCGATACTCATGATGTTCTCGCCTCATTGAAACTGATGATTCTCTTCTTTCTCGACAAGATTGTGGTGACACCCTCATCGCTTTCGAAACCAATGGCGAAACCTTCTCCTTTGACTTTGATTCATGTCATTCATCAATTTCTATAACTTCCCAATACCTTCATCGAACTTCTCATTGATACGTTGTTCCATTTGCTTAGCTTCTTGTCTTTGATACACATCTTCAACATTTTGAAATCGATTAGCACGTCTCAGTGGCATGATCATCAACAAACTCCAAACTAACTTTAACTCTCGGCTTGAACTTAACTCCAATTCTCGTCCTTGATCTACAAAAGTGATGCACGGCTCCAACTTCTAGCTCTCGGCTCTAACTTTAATTCTTCCTCTTGGTTCCACAGGCTCGGCTTAGCTATGATTGGCTAAGTTTAAGCTCTGATACCAAATTGACGAAACAGATTAAACAATAAGTTTGTCGCCAAATGATGCAACAACAACAAACGACGATGGAACGATACAAAGATGAATCGATGGATTGATAATACCCAAGATAAATGCCCAAATCCGTTGATCTCGCGAGATACCGGATTCTAGCTATCTTTAACACGTTGATCGTGCACGATACCGTGTCAGAAGATCTACGATTCTTCGACGTTGATCTCACGCACGAAATTCCGTGAACCGGCTTTAAAATTGTTGATTCGAGCGCACTCGAATAACCGAAGATGGAGAAAGTAGATAGCACTCAACTTCCAATTTTAAAGAGGCACAAAGCACTCAAACAAAAGTTTATTCAAAATCCACTACCTTTACAATGACATCACACACGTATTTATAGAAGATTGCAACTCACACAACTCAACACAGCCACAACTTCAACGACCTAACACAGGTCGTTAACGTCCTAACAGAAATGACTCACGACTCACGACCTAAGAACAAACAATACAGACGATCTACGCCTTAACTGTATGCGACTTACAACATAACAGCAATTACAACATCGTACGACCTATAACAATGTGACACAACAAGTTACAACATCACAGTAATACGACCTAACATCTTGAGCGACCTAAGTAGATAACATATCTTCAGCGGCATAGGCTTCAGCGACATAAGCTTCTGGGCGACTTAGCATTGAGTGACCTAAGAAGATAGCAGCTTAAGGTACAACGACATGAGCTTGAACGACTTAAGGAATGTAGCGACCTAAGGTTCGTGACCTAAGGCTTTAGTGTGTTCGCGACCTAAGGCACACGGCCTATCACATGGCGCTGCATCATTTATCTTGGTAGGTCGAAAGTCGCTAGGTCGTTCGTGACTCAAGGAACCACAGCGACCTAAAACCACTGAGCGACCTAAAACACGCGGCCTCTCACATGGCGCTGCATCCTGTATCTCGTTAGGTCGGTCAACTTGACTTGTTCGCGACTTAAGACTTAGCTTGCTAGGTCGCTTGAGCGACTTAAAGCATAACTCACTGGTATGTCGCGCTGCATCAGTATCCACCATTATGGCTTGATCGTGGTGGTCACACCCTGGATCCATGACACCATTATTGTTGTGTGCCTTTGATGTGTGCGTTAGCCCCGACCAGCGGTCATTAGCCTGTAAGGGCAATTTATCGGGTCATGATTAATGCATAGCGTAGTCTTGTAGTGTGTTTATGACAATGGATGTTATCACGATACTAAGGGTGAGGTAACCGATGACTATAGGAGTACGGTCATACAGACACATGTCAGACTCTTGGAGTAGGCAAACATGTTTTGTCGGTCTCCCATCTAGTTCGGATTTGTATGGTAGATAAACGTATATTAGTTATAATCTACCTAGGACTAGATACAATAATCCTCGTGTCTTAACTTTATGTGATTGATGGGCAGACTGCCTATCCATTCTAGGCAGATGTCCTATTCTCTTCAGGTAGACTGCCTACTCGCTATTGATTGTACTTGGGTATTACCATGTGCTAGCACAAACCATTTAGTGATTTCAGAGTTATGGTAATGATTTCTAGATATAGATTCTATATGGGTGATGACATCTTTATAGGATCTATGATTCCCGATTTGGTGTGTTTTCTACTTGTTATAGATTCTATGATTCTCGATTTGGTGCGTTTTCTATATGGGTGATGACATCTTTATGCATGGTTTTATGGTATTTATCATTATGTGATAGTATGGGGATTGTTCATGATTTTATGTTTTTACACCATGCTTACACCGATATTTATCTACTAATATTTTGGATATTTGTCTTGTGTTATTCCGAAGATGTTATTATATTATTATTTTGCACATATTGAGTTACATATGTATATTAACCCTTGATTTATGCGTAGTCTAACCCGTGTGTTATTTACGTAATACGTGGATCAGTTCGAGACATTTTAGGTACAGGAACGATGAGACCAGCTTGTGTTATTTTGGCATAGAGGAGACTAGTATATTGTATTATCGTATACTATTCGAGTATTATATAATCTCATATATGTATATCCTTGTGTTGTATATTGGACATGCTCTGTATATATTTATTATTATATCTTATCGCCGCGATTAACTCTACGATGTCGGATATTTTTGAATATTGCATATTATCCTATCCTGGAGGTACATTTGTTTATTACTTTGTACTGATACTTTGCACGTATGAGTGAGTAATTTATTCTATGTTCAAATACATATAAATATTGGACCAAGGGAATATGCACGCATGCACTCCATATCACCTCATTCTCTGTATTATTAGATAATATTACTCTGTAATACTCTTTGATGGTATGAGTATAGAGGTGGAGAGTTTAATTTGGTATCAGAGTAGGCTCAGAACAAGACATTGCATATGATAGACATGATTCCTTAGCCTAAATAGGCTTAGAGCCCCTATCCCTTTAGGTGAGTTGGTTAGTTACCCTATAACTAGGATTGTAGGATATATACATAATTATTATTGGGGTATCATCTGGGTACTTATTTGTTATTTTCTATATATTTAAAATATTTGGATTTTGATAATTTGAGTATAAACATAAATGTAAAACGATTGACCTTGAGTGGCTTAGTTTTGAATTGTTGATTTTTGCTTTAATTTTGGATCAAAGTGCATAGCGGTAAATTTATTTACCTGTTTTCTGCTAAGTGCCGTAGTTGTTGTTAGTTATAACTGTTTGGTTACCGAAAATTGTTTGTGTCGAATTAATTTTTATTACTGTTGGTTGAATATCCATATGTATTATTAAAGTTGAATAATGGATTTAATTTTTATCTTTGTCTTCTATTAATAAAGGTGTGGGATGTGTGTTTGATATTATATAAAGTTTACTAGAAGGAGTTATTGCTTAATATTGTATAATGGTTATTGAAATGGTATTTTGATTTAATATAGATATCCATGATACTTTTGAAAATGCATGGGTATTAGTAAGTACTTATTATAAATAAGACTTTATGCAAATATAAATATGATTGTTATTAAATGTTTAAGTAAATATTTTAATTGGGAATTTCTTGAGGATACACACACACACACATTAAGTATAATGATTCCTTCTTGAGATGCAATGTTTAAAAATATTAAAAAGTGAATTATTAATTGATATGTATTTAAAGAATGTGTATAAATATTTTAAGATGGATGAGTGTTTGCTGTAGAAAAGATTTTGTCTTGCACACACACAATTTGAATTGGAAATATTATAAAGAAATATTGAATTTGATTATATATGGCATAAGATAATAATTATTTTATTAAGGAAATAACATAAAAGGTTTTTATAAATAATATTATAGAAAATTATTTGAAATGAGTTGTGTTAATCTATCCGTTGAGTACTTTAGGAATTCTGGTTTATGCGTTTGGCAAAAGTTATCAATAAGGATTTCTAAACACTATAATGAGACATTTGAACACAACGTTTTGAGAAGATATAAATATTTAAAAGAAATTAAAGTATTTTATAAAGGACGAATATTTTAAGTAACACTATAAGTAAAGTAATTTTGATAAAGTGATTTTTGAAATCAATATTTGGAATTTTTCGAAAAATGAGTATATGTATTTATTGCTTTTGAAAAAAACATGTTTTATAAGTTGAATATGTATATTTTAGTAATATATTTGACAATTGGATATTAATGGATAGTTGTGATCACTGACGAGGTGGCATGATTATGTAGTCAATATTGCAGCCAACTTATATTAGTAAATCACTAAAATATATAACGGTTCAAAATCATTATATTTTGCAGTGTTTGTTGTACTGAAATACGATATGTGGTGAAATGAATTATGTGGAGTTCTTGAGGAATTATTGTAGCACCCCATATTTTGATAACATTATTTAGAATATTTAATTGATTAAATTAAATAAAATAATGCGTTGATTAAGTGATGAAATTTGAATTATAGTAAGAGGTAGTCGTGACATTAGCTAATGAATTAAAAGAAGTGGATAAAATATAATAAAGGAGGTGTAAAATAAGAAGGAGGCATTTTCTATATCTATTTCCCTTAACCATGTAAAATATACATGTTCATTTCATTTGTTTAAAATTTTGAAAACTGAGGCCGGCCGCCATTAACAAGAGAAAGAGAAAGAAAGAGAAAAGGGAAACTTAATCAACATCAAATTTATTCAAAACTCATATCTTTAATCTCTAAATCTAAGGTGAATAATGTTTACATCTCTAATTTGATTTGTTTTCGGTTTGAGGGAGAAATCCGAAATGATTTGAAATGTTTCGCCATGTTTTGAATGACAGAATATTTATATATACTTGCTGATGATTTATACATGTTCATACTGATTTTATGATATATTTTAAGATAAAAACCTTATTAAATGATACCTAAATGCCTTGTGAATTTTTATATAGACCATAAATATTATTTAAGTGACGGGTTTCAATTTTTAGAATTTTTTGAATTTTAGTGGATTTTATATAAATTTTCTGGTAAAGAAAGTGTTATTTTGCATTAGAAATTATTTAAAAGGTTTAGATCTGAAATTTTTATATTTTAGAAAACATACTAAAAGAGATTTTCTAGAATTTTATAGATTTTCCTACGTGTTTTAATGGATATATAAAATTATTTAATTTATGAGACTTAAATGTATTATATATTTTTAAATGGAGAAGGGGCTCTTTGCAAATAATTTGAATTTGTTATTCCTAAAAATTGCTAGCACTTTTGTAAAAGTTCAATGACAAGCAATTAGATTTAAACAAATATGGTAGGTTACGTACAAAAGAAATAATTTAGAAGGACAAATAAATAGGTTTTTGACTATTTTATTGCTTTCGGCACCTGTTTCCACCTTGGTTGGCATTTGGCCAAGTCCCTCCATCTTCATTTCCATCGAAACCAATGCATATAGTATCAATATATTGGTACGTAGTGAATTGGATGTAAGGTGAAAGGCATGAGGTCGAAACCAGGGTTTCAAAGAGAAGCATCACTTTGTTTTTAAAAGAAAATGCTTCCGCTTGCTTTCGATTAAGATGCTTTCGACTTGGTTAGCTTTTGAATATGTCACATGGTTTAAAAAGGGAATGGTGTTGATTGGGTGGTGCCTTAGTTTAAATGATTTCTTCGACTAAGTCGAAACCATTTGCTGTTGCCTTTTTACATTTCGACCTAGAGGTTTACGAAGGGGTTACTTATTTTCTAAAATCTGCCCACATCTCCTTTGCTTTTGAAGGGATGGTTTCAACAACATTACTTCTTTACTTAGGAATGATTTCGAAAGGTAGGATTTCGACTTAAATGGTTTTATTGACCGTTTTCCTTAAGTGAAGTATAATCTAAATTGGTTTCGAAAGAGTCAGTTTTGAATGGTTTCGAAAGGTATTTTTCCACATGTTTTAAATTAAACCAAAGTGCTTCGAAAGGTTTTATAGGAAGATTTCGAAGGAGTGGTCCTCAAATGGTTTCGAAGGAGTCAAAATGTATGATTTTTTGTTGTTTCGAAAAGATTGAAGGAAAAGGTTTCGAAAGGTAATGTTTTAAAGGTTTTAAAAGAAAGATGTCTAAGGTTTTTAAAGCTTTCGAAAGGAAGGATTTCCAATGGTTTCTAAAGGGTATTGAGAATGATTTCGAAAGGAAGGTTTTGGCCTTTCGGCCTAGATGAAAGAAAGGGTTTTATTTGGTTTCGAAAGGGGTACTTTCAAAGGCTTCAAAAAGGACACTTTTAAAGGTTTCGAAGTGGTACTTTAATAGATTCGAAATAGGGACATTCAAAGATTTAAATATTTTCATCAACTAGATTTGGGTAAAGTATATATATAACATGGCAAGATGATTTTGAGTAAAAGCATAATATATATATTTTCGTTCCTGAATTTGATTTAAAGATTTTAAATCATTTTGAAAAAGTTTTCAAGGAAATTTTGAAAAGGAATCGCTAAGTAAAATGATTCGGATACTATAATACCAAATGGGACTGATACAAGGTCGCGTCATATACATTAGCTGTTAGTCCCAGCTAATTTTGTCCAAAATTCCAATGTGCAGAGATTTTTCATAGGTAGACTAAAATTATGAATACGCACAAAAAGGAATAACTTTTTTCATACAGATAGGGTGTTGATGATCCCGGAAAACCATTATGATCAGGTGATCTTGGGAGATGATAAGTTAAGGACAGACCGTCCAAAAGAGAAGAATTTAACAAATAGTTAAGGACAAAATGTTTAGAAGAAGAAGAAGAGTGTCTAATAGATGTTAGATAAATTTTGATATTGTTTAGTAGGCCCGAGTCAGCCAAGGTTAATAGTTAGCCAAATAAAACTAAAGTGCATGAAAAGATAGTTCATTTTATTACCAGATATGTTTGTTTACATAATGGTGCTTTACAGATGTTATCCCGTTTTGGTTGCAGGAAAATATTTGCAAAAGATATGTTTTGAAAGAACGTTACAGAGGGAAACACATTTCGATAAGCGGCATGGTCTCACTTAACATAAAATAACATAGATGAACAGTATTATTCACACTAGACTTTATGTCTAACTCAAAGTTTTTGTTTTCCCTTAAACTCTTAGGTGCTCAAAATTGATTTGAGTAGGTTGAGGTTTGAGGTTTTCAGATTTTGTTGTTTTGAAGAATAAAGCTTCCGGAGACGAGCAGGTGGCTATCGGATAGCTAATTAGGAATTGCAGTTTATTTTGTTTTGATTCCGCCATGTATATAAGTCAGATATGATTGTATTGCTTTGATCAACCAAGGGGACATCGTCATATGTCTTTCTTGGCTTATTTTGTAATTGATATATTTGATCATTACTTGGGACATGTTTTGGGATTTTGGAACTTAGATATGAATTTGCTTTGAAATGTAATCAGCAAAATGTTGTTTTTGGAAATCCATGATTTTGTTCATATCAAGTGCTTCTGATTTTATGGTACTATTAGCATTACCGTATTTTGTCACCCCAAGTTAATACTATGGATGATTGCAGCATTTGTAGCGCTTAGCTTTTGGTCTCTAGATAGGGGATGTTACAACTTGGTGTCAGAGCGTAGGTTTATGATTTTTTTTAACTAAATATAGTTTTCTAAAACATAATCCTAAGGAATCAGAGTAGATTTAGGGTACGGGATAATGCTATGGTAATATACTTGTATTTATTATGTATAAGTATATGCTTTATCTCTAGTCTCCTCCCTTTGATTAGGTTATTCTTCTGTATCTCATGAGGTTTGAATACAGGTACGAAAGGTAGAAGAGGAAGATTAACCCAAGAAGGGGAAGCACCGAAAGGAATGCCAGATCTAATTCGATGGGAACCCATAGTCAGGAACGAGTAGAGAATGTGGGTGTTGGAATCCCACGGGTTGAAATGATAGCTATGTATCCTTTTTCGTGAATATGGTGTAGGCGGGAGTTGCTGCTGGAGTTATGGGAGGAGGAGTTCAGGAAGCTCTGGTTGCTAATGATTATACTAAGTTGAGCGGAGATTATACTAAGTTAGCAGGGAAGCTATTTATTAGAACCGAGGATGCTATTGAGGTGGAGAACTTGTTGTTGCACTACAAAAGGACTTCTGCAGATTTGAGGCTCAATGATGAGCAGAAGAGGAGGTTATCTTCTATACTGCTTCAGGGGCTGTTTTGTTTTGGTGGAATAGTGTGACCGTGGCAGTGGATGAGGAGGCCATGACCTGCGCAGTTTTCAAGAGTAGGTTCCAAGAGATATTCATGTTAATTATGATGTTGTTTGTTTTGATTAGGAAGTTTGCTGAGCTAGAACAAAGAGAGATGACTTGTATGGGGCATGCTAGTAGGTTTAAAGAGCTAGCCAGATATGGTTATGCCGCTGTTGATACAGTGGTGAGGAGGAACAAGAAGTTTATCAAGGGTTTGAAGCTTGAGTTAGCCAGGGCTACTTTTCCTCATATCATAGATCCCTGTAGTGTGGTTATGGAGATGGCTTTGAGACATGAAGAAATGCTTGTTTGTTAGGAGAAGAATAAGGCTAAGGAAGTCCAGGTTAGGCAGGGCCAGAAGAGGAAGTTCTTTCACAAGAAGGGTGCTTAGAAGGGTGGAGCTGCCAATACAGGAAAGTCTAAGGTGGTCTATTTCAAGTGCGACAAGAAGGGTCATTTTTTCAATGAGTGTCATACTGGGAAGGCTAATGAAGTTTTAGGAGGTAGGTTTCAGATTATTGGTATGTCTGTTATCATTATATTTGATACTGCTGCATCATATTCTTTTATATCTAAATGTTTGATAGATAAGCTTAACCTAGAACCCACATATTTAGTTACTTCCTTACAGTTTCGAATCCAATAGGAGGGTATGCAACTCTAGGGTTAAGGTGTGACTAGTTAGAGTTTAACCTGTCAGGTCATACTTTTGTTTGTAGTTTACATGCGTTTGATTTTGTGGGGTTCGGAATTATTCTTGGATGGATTGGTTAAGTGAGTATGATGCTAGTATATTTTGATAGAATAGGAAAATATCTCTTAAACACCCCGATTGCATTGACTAGATTGTTTGTACCGTCGAAGGTTCTAGCGGTGAGATGGATGCTTTTTTAGGTGTTATGGATTCGGATGATGCGTTGAGTCGAGTTTAGTTTTTGTGGTTAGAGAATTCACAGATGTGTTTGAGTCTGAAGTAGGATTGCCACCGAAACAAGCCATTGAGTTTTAGATAGATTTGATTCCGAGAGCAGAACTAGTGAGTAGGCCGCCAAGCAGGATGACCCATATACAGATCAGGAGTTGAAGGTGTAGTTGGTGAATTTGGAAGGAAAGAGTTTTATTAGGCCGAGTAGTTTTCCTTGGGGAGAAACCGTAGTGTTTGCTACCGGATGGATCGTTGAGGCTATGTATCAATTATCGTGAGTTGAATGAGAGGACGATAAAAAATCGATATCCATTGCTAAGAATTGACGATTTGTTGGACCAGTTGAGTGGATCCAAGGTATTTTCTCAGTTAGATTTGGTGACAAGTTTCATTTAGCTCAGAGTAGCAGAGGATAGTATACCTTTGACGGTGTTTTGGAACAGATATAAGTTGTATGAATTGTTAGTTATGCCGTTCGGACCGACTAATGCACCGACCTTCTTTGTGGATTTAATGAACCGAGTTTTCTGAGAGCACTTGGATAGGTTCATGTTGGTTTTCATAGATGATATCTTGATTGACTCTAAGGATGAAGTTCATCTTAGAGTGGTGCTTGAGACGATGAGGTAGCATCAGCTGAAGGCGAAGTTTTCGAAGTGTCACTTTTGGAAGAAAAAAGTGAAGTTTCTTGGTCATGTAGTCTTAGAGGAAGAGTTATCGGTAGATCGGACTGAGATTGAAGTAGTGAATAGTTGGAAGAGACCCGAGACAAAAACCGAGATAAAGAGTTTCCTTGGATTAGTTGGTTATTATCGAAGGTTCATTAAGGATTTTTCGCAGATAGCAGCATCGATGACCAAGCTAACAAGAAAGGATGTGAAGTTTGCGTGTACCGATAAGTGTGAGGAAACATTCTAGAGTTTGAAACGCTTATTGACCCATACACCTATATTGGTTGTTTCGAAAGGGAATCGGGATTTGGTGGTTTAAATAGATGTGTATGGGACAAGATTAGCAGCTGTGCTAATGTAGAGAGGCAAAGTGATTGCCTATGCTTCAAGACAGCTTAGACCGTACGAGGTCAGATATTCGGTGCATGATTTGGAATTGGCTGCAGTGATTTTTTCTTTGAAGTATGGAGACATTACCTTTAGGGAGAGAGGTTTGATTTATATACAGATTATAAGCCACTGAAGTATTTGCTCTCTCTAGAGGAGCTGAACATGAGACAGCAGAGATGGTTAGAGTTTATAGCCGCTTATCATTTTAGCATTGAGTACACACCAAGGAAAGACAACAAGGTTGTAGATGCACTTAGCAAGAAACATAAAATTGCGGTATTAGCGATGATTACTGAGTGGAAAGATTTGGAAGCACTGGCAGATTGCAGAGTACAGTGGAGATCTGAGGCATGGTCTAGCAGAGAAACCGTTGTGTTGTCTGTTAGGGAATCCAATCTACAGTTTCGATGACAACAACTATACAATGGAAATCAAATATACATATATATTTATATATATAGGTACTTGGTAGAACAACATCACTAGAAAGATAAGAACGAGGCTCAAAGGACATTACAAGATACTACAAGTCGATAGGAACAAAGAAGTAAAAGAAAATTGCACAAAAACTGACATGCACCATATCAGACGTCTGGATGCACAAGCCAGACGTCTGAAAAAGTTCTCCGGAACAACAAATAGGCTAAACCAGACGTTTGGTAATATCACTCAGACGTCTGATTCTCTACTATATTCAAAAAAAATATAGTACCAGACGTCTAAAACAAATACCAGACGTCTTCATTCAAATTCGAACTTCAGAAATGAATTACAACTGCCATATGTGAATGGAAATCTCCGCATCTCTTCGCCACAACTTTTCACCATCAACAGAAGCAACCTTAGAGGATTCATTAATGGGTGTGACTGCTCAAGATACTTATATACAACTATACATAGCGTCAAGAATCAAGAGAACAAATTACTCCATTTACTTACGCTTTCTAGTTCTATACTCTATCATATGTCTCTGCACTCTAGCAATCTTTACTTGTATTCACTCTTCCATATACTCAGTTCTTCATAGACAATATTACTTAGAAATATATTGGAAGCAATTGTACTAATTAATCAACATCCGTGTTATACTAGAATACACATTTGACCAGAATAATTTATTGTAACCGAGCTTATTCCTCCAGGCGAAGCGAGGGTTCTTGATAGTCGAATTCGAAGGAGAGCTTCGGGAATGGACGCAGGACGGGAGGTTCGAACCAGTATAAAATTTTGGTATGCTTATTATATATTCACTTAGATTAATATTATTTTAGTTGCATCATATGCTTTGTCACATATACTTGCATATACACTTACTTGCATATACACTACATGATCCACCCCATAGACTTTCAGTTAGTATCAGAACAAGGTTTGATCAGAGTACAGTAACAAGTTTTTGAATCACGTTAATATGGCAAGTATTTTTCAAGAAGGCCAATCCATAGCACGACCCCCACTTTTTAATGTTTCTAATTATTCATATTGGTCAACACGTATGAGAATTTTTATGGAAGCCAAAGGATTAGAAATTTGGTTAACCACTCAAAATAAACACGAAGCACCTGACGCTGCTCTGAACACATGGAATGATGCACAAAAAACCGCAGCTTCTAATAATGACGAGGCTATAAATGTTTTATTTTGTTCATTAGATAAGAATGAATTTTCACGTGTCATGTTATGTAGCATTGCATATGATATTTGGCGTATTTTACAAGTTACACACGAAGGCATGAAAAAAGTTAAGCAAACTAAAATTTCAATTTTACAAAATCAATTTTCATCATTTAAAATGAAACAAAATGAATCTATAGTAGACATGTACTCTAGATTCTAAACTATTCAACGCGATATAATGGCACTAGGAGTTAAATTCACAAATTTTGATTTAGTGTCTAGAATACTCAATTCTTTAACTCCAGAGTGGGAAAGAAAAGTATTAGCCATCGAAGAAGCTAATGATCTTTCAACACTTTTAGTTGAAAAATTGATAGGAAATTTAATGTCCTATGAAGCTAATCTGCAGGCAAGAAAAGAACAAAATTCAGAGAGGAAAAACACAGCATTTCCAGCAACAAATGAAGATTCTGACTTAGAAGAAGAAAAACTTGTATTTATTGCCAAAAACTACAACAAATTCAAGAAGTTTAGGAAAATGACCAGATTTCAGAAAGGAGGAAAATCAAGCTCAACAAATCAAACGTCAATCAAATGCTATGAATGTGATCAATTTGGACATATGAAGATTGTCCCAAGCTCAACAATAATAACAAGAAGAACAAATTTGAAATTCAAAAAGAAGAAAGTTTTCAAAGTAGCATGGGATGACTCGGACTCTTCATCATCATCAAATAGTGAAAACGATAGTGACGGGGATTAAGCTAACGTGTGTTTTATGGCACAAACTGATAAGGTATGTCCTGAACTTAGATATGATGAATTATTAGAGCTTAGCATGGAATTAGATGATAAATTTAGACAAACTAAAAAATTGAATAAAGAACTCATAGCCAAAATAAATCGATTAGTACTTGAAATAGAAATGCTAAAAGATGAAAAAATTATTTTAGAGGAGGAACTAGATTATCTCAAAAAAAGTAGTTTAGTTGAATATGAGACTATGTCTAGTGATTTTGGAAAAGTTAAACTAGAAAAGGATAGCTTGTCAAAAGAAAATATCAACTTGAAAAGTAATATAGAAACATTCAAAATTTTGAATTGAAAGAAAAATTAGATAAAATTATAAATAATGTTTTAAAATTTAATAAAGGAAATCAAGATTTGGAAAACCTTATCAAAACCTTCAGGTAAGAGCAATGGAATAGGATTTAAAAATATTCCTAAACAAAAAGGGAATAATATTAAGAAATACAGTTTCATTTATCAAAAGACTAAAAGATCACCTAAGTCTAATACGAATACCAAAAACATAAAAATTTGGATTCCTAAGTCTAATAGTAATTTGATTAGACAAAAACATATTAATAATTTTCTAGATAATGTTGTCTGTAATAAAAATTTTGTTCATATAGGTACCAAACCTTCTTGGGTGCGGCTACCTGCTCCTCCTAACATCTAGGACTCGAACAAAGTATATGGGTACCAATTAAATCATTTTTATCTTCCAGGTACCCAAAATAAAAAATAAGAATAAATGGATATTTGATAGTGGATGCTCCAAGCATATGGCCGGAAATTTAAAAATGTTATCAAATATAACATACATCGATATGGAACGGTAACTTTTGGAGATAACTCAAAAGGATACGTCATTGGCCGAAGAATTCATCAACTCTGGTATTTCTAACTCTCATGTTATTACAAATGTTTTGTTAGTAGAAAATTTAAAGCACAACCTATTTAGCATTAGTCAATTATGCGATAATGGTTTTCAAATTAATTTCGAAAAAGATAGATGTAATATATTCGACAATAACAAACAATTTATCTTTGAGGGTTTTAGAAACAAAAATATTTATGTCTTAAATATGAATATAAATCAAAATTCAAACTTATGCTTAACCGCCGAACATGATGATATATGGTTGTGGCATAAATGATTATGTCATATTAATTTTAATTATATTAATAAATTAGAAAAATATGAGCTGGTTAGAGGTTTACCTAAAATAAATTATAAAGCATAAAATTTATGTGACACTTGTCAAATCGATAAACTAAAGAAAAGCTCTTTTAAATCTAAAAATAATATTTCTACAAAACAACCTTTAGAATTATTACATTTAGATTTATTTGGTCCAACTCAAGTACGATCTATAAATCACAACAAACATGATTTCGTAATAGTTGATGATTTTTCAAGATATACGTGGCCCTTATTTTTAAAACATAAAAGCCACACTTTTGGTATGTTTAAAATTTTTGCTAAAAGAATTAAAACTCAAACGGATTTGAAAATTAAGAATATTTGAAGTGATCACGGTGGAGAATTCGAAAATAATAATTTTACTAATTTTTGTAATAAAAAGGGCATAAGTCATAATTTCTCTTTTCCCCATACACCACAAAAAAATGGTGTAGTAAAAAGAAAAAATCGTACGTTACAAGAATGTGCACAAACACTATTAAATAGTAGTAATTTACCAAAACATTTTTGGGCTGAAGCTATTGCAACGGCTTGTTATGTTTTGAATCGAGCAACCATATGACCTATGGCTAACTTACTTACTTAATATTTTTTGGAAAAAAACCTAAAGAATCATACTTTAATACTTTCGGATTAAAATGTTTTATGTTAAGTACAAAAGATAATTTAGGAAAATTCGACCCGAGGCCGATGAAGGAATCTTTGTTGGATATTCGAATTGTAGCAAGGCATGTAGAATTTTTAATAAACATACTAACACAATTGAAGAAAGTTTACATCTTTCATTTGATGAAAATTTCCTTAACAATTGTACTAATGACGATGAAGAAATTATTCCTATAACAAATACAACAAACTCATTTAATAATGAGATAAATGCACAAAATAATACTCAAGCGTCACCTCCTAGAATTCTAAAAGATCATCCAAAAGATAATATCATTAGGGATCTTAAATCCAGAGTATCTAGAAATCAACTTAACCAAATAAGTCATATTGCATTTGTATCAGATTTTGAACCGAAGTATTTTAAAGAGCTTCAACTGATGATTTTTGGATAGTAGCCATGCAAGAAGAATTAATCAATTTGAAAGTAATAATGTTTATGAATTAGTACCAAGACCAAAAAATCAATCAGTTATTGGAATAAACTGGGTATTTAAAAAAAGCAGATGAAAACGGAAATATAGTTAGAAATAAAGCACGTCTAGTCGCTCAGGGTTATAATCAAGAAGAAGGTATCGACTATGACGAAACTTTTGCTCCAGTAGCAAGACTCAAATCCGTACGTACATTACTTGCTTTTGCAAGTCATCACAATTTTAAATTATTTCAAATGGACGTCAAAAGTGCTTTTTTAAATGGTTTTATTAAAGAAAACGTATATGTTGAACAACCTCCATTATTTGTTCATGAAAATATCCCAATCATGTTTTTAAATTGCATAAAGCCCTATATGGGTTAAAGCAAGCTCCACGTGCCTGATACGAACGTCTTAAGAACATTTAATTGCATCTGGTTTTCAAATAGGTAAAATAGATACGATTTTATTTATTAAACGAGAAAATAATGACATTTTGTTGTACAAATTTACGTAGATGATACTATTTTTGATTCAACTAACGAAAATCTTCGTACTCAATTTTCAAATTTATAAAAAGTGAATTTGAAATATCTTACATGGGTGAATTAAATTTCTTTCTAGGTTTACAAATAAAACAATTTGAAAATGATATTTTTATTCATCAAGAAAAATATTGTAACTATTACATTAGAATACATAAATAATGAGAATCAAATAGCAGATATTTTCTCAAAACCACCGAATGAACAATCGTTTGTTAAACTACGACGTGATTTAGAAATATGTTCTCTTAATGATCTTATCGGCTAACTCTAAATTTCATTGGTTCTATTTTTTGGTTAAAATATTTTAATCCACAAATAAAATCTTTTAACACTGACCAACAATTTCTTTAGAATGTTTGTTTTATAAAAATAACTATCTATAACAACTTAAAACATGAATGAATAGCTCCTTCTTTTACAACTAAAATACACTTTTTATATTGATTCCCTTTAAAACAAACAAAAGCAAAACAAAAACATGTCTTCTGACAACTCTCACCTCTCTTTTTCAACACCAACCTCGGATAGTTCAGCGGATACCCCTTATCGACTTCTTACTCTGACACCAGGTCAAGAGCCGACCTACAAATGGTCCTCCTATCACACAGGATACACTCCCGGCAAAAAAGGTCCAAATGATCTCTATTTGTCTCTCCTAAAACCAAAGAAAAAATTGGTGACATACATCATTACCAAAAGGAACAAATGGATTTACAACGAGAATTATACTTCAAACAAAAAGTCATTACAAGACGATTGAGTTTTCTAGAGCAAGTAGCGATCAAATTTTGCAATTCATGAAAAAAGGATGTACATGAACCACTTTCGATTCCTTGCAATCATATGAATACTTTTGCCTCTTATCGTACACCTTGGGATCCTCCACTTATGCAATTCTCTGGTTCCCCAAGAACCAACGAACGTGGAAATATTTGGTCTCCACTCAAGCCATGGAAGGATAGCAAATCTGAGGATAGCAATGCTCCATCCTCATCCAAATAAACTTGTCTATTTCAATTATATTTTCATTTAACTACATTTGTATTTGTTTTCAAAAATAAATAATATCATGTTTCAATAAAATTGATCCCTTCAAAATCAAGCAAAACCATACAAAATCAAACTATTTTTAGACATACTAGAGATTTCAGATGTCTAAACGATACCATCAGACGTCTGACACCATTGTATCACACCATTATTTAATCAAGTGCATATATCAGGCGTCTTACATAAACATCCAGACGTTTGAAAATTGTCCCTGTCTTCTTAATATAAAAAACAAGATAATTTCAAACGTCTGATATTATATCCAGACGTTTGATAAAGCTCTCTGTCTTCAAGATTTACAGTTCTGTCTATTCCAAACGTCTGCCAATAACACTCAGACGTCTGAATATGATTATTGTCTTCAAAATAAGGTTATATTAGACGTCTAATTCACTTCCCAGACGTTTGAAATTAAATCGACACATATTCGTGCACTTAAAACAACTGTTTTTTCCTAAATTTTCAATTCACATTTTCATTTCGGTTCCTCTTTCAAACTGAAATCCTAATTCTACAAATCACTATCTCCTTAATTTTGATCAATTTCATGGCACCCAAAACTAAAAACCCTAGAATCTCTAAGAGAAAGAAAGAGCAAGCTACATCCTCAAACCCACAGGTGTGCCCCGACGAGCATATTGAGAAGTGGATGAATCGTGTACCTCATTCTATCAAAAGATATGAAGATATCCAGAAGAAGAAGCTACATACAGGTCCTTTCTATAATTTTCTTAAATTTTCTATGTATGATTCGGATGAAATATGTGAAAATGCCGGGTTACAACATTTTATTTCATACAATTCGAATAATGTTCAAATCGATCAGCTTGCAATATTCCTTTTCTACGCTAATCTAGATAGCACTGCCGTATGGAATACCGATAATGATGATAATTGGCTTTGGTCGAGTGTTTGCGGCAACAGTATTCGACTTACTCAAGGAATTATAGGCTATATTCTAGGTTGTTCCGACTCCGGAGAACATTTGAATGACATCCTAGATATGCGCTTCAAACCAAGGAATAATATTACCCATCAAATTTGGGAAGATGAAATGCCACGATTTGCTTTGAAATACTTATGACCTAAGGCAAGGCTACTCACTAGGAAGATTATCAACACAATCATTCCTCGACTTGGCAGCCATGAGCAAATAACAGAGTTGGAGCACAAAGCTCTATATGCTATCTTTAATGGTACATGGGTAAATTGGACGAAATTTATATTTGATGAGGTTAAACATTATTGGACTCGATCCCGTTCATCAATTATTTACCCTACCTACATCATGCGGCTTTTGCAAGCCTACAAAATTCCATCATGTTTATCGACTTTTGAGGAGATTTCTCCCAAATAAACCTCCACAAAATTCTTTTCTCTTATGCACTTACCAGAAAATCCCCTGGATTTTATTTCGTTTTATGAATGGACGCAACTTCATCAACAAGCTCGATAAGCTAGGCCTCGACCACAACATCAACCACCAAAACCATCACAAGAAGAACTAGAATAAGAAGAACACATTCCTCCTCCTCCTGCACCTTTTGACTATCCAAGGCAAGACGACGTTTTGCAGACTCGCACTGAAACTAATCAAAATAAAAGCAATCGAGACTTAACTCTCCAAAATCAACTTACCTTATCAAGAAATCAAAATTATTGGCTAAGCATATCAATAGCTTCGAAACAGCATTTGCTTCTCGCCTAGCCACATTTGAGACATTGCTTTCAACATCATTGTCTGTTCTAAAAGAGGTTCTCCAACGAGTCCGTGGTCCTACACCACCTTCGAAAGATTGGCCATATCCAACACCTTCTCCTCCTCCTTCAAAACGTTCTAAAATTTTTGAAGAGGAAATATAACCTCTAGAACATACTCCAAAATCTCCTACAATAAAAGTTAGTTCTTCAAAGAATATAGATGAAGGAGATGATCAAGCCAAAGATTCCCCCAAAAATCCTTAGATTTTTTGAAAAAAAAGTTCCACCTTCTGTATTATAATGGAATCAAAAATCTTTACATGTAATCACTATGATTGATGATTATAAAAAAAAATTGGCTTGTTACTTATGTGTCATTAATAATTACTGATTATATTATACATATTCTTGTATTAGTTGTTTTTAATATTGCCAAAGGGGGAGAAATAATGGTACGCGCATAAATTAATTGTAAGCATATATTCAGGAGGAGATTTATAAAATTATATCCAAGTACATTGTATAGTTGTCATCATAAAAAGGGGGAAGAATGTTAGAAAATCCAATCTATAGTTTCGATGATAACAGCTATACAACGGAAATCAGATATACATATATATTTATATATACAGGTACTTGGTAGAACAACATCACTAGGAAGACAAGAACGGGGCTCAAAGGACACTACAAGAGTCTACAAGTCGATAGGAACAAAGAAGTAAAAGAAAAGATGCACAAAAAACTGACATGCACTATATCAGACGTCTGGATGAACTAGCCAGACGTCAAGAAAAGTTCTCTGGAACAACAAACATGCTAAACCAAACGTCTGGTAGTAGCACTCAGACGTCTGATTCTCTACTATATTCAAAAAAAAATATAGTACCAGACGTCTGAAACAAATACCAAACGTCTGAATTCAAACTCGAACTTCAGAAATGAATTACAACTGCCATATGTGAATGGACATCTATGCTTCTCTTCGCCACAACTCTTCACCATCAACAAAAGCAACCTTTGGGGATTCATTAATGGGTTTGACTACTCAAGATACCTATTTACAACTATATATAGCATCAGGAATCAAAAGAACAATTCACTTCACCTACTTACGCTTTCTATTTCTATACTCTATCCTATATCTCTGCACTCTAGCAATCTTTTATTGTATTCACTCATCCACATACTCAGTTCTTCATAGATAATGTTCCTTAGAAATATATTAACAGCAATTGTAGTACTTATTTAACATCCGTGTTATACTCGAACACACGTTTGATAAGAACAACTTATTGTAACCAAGCTTTTTCCTCCGGACGAAGCGAGGGTTCTTGATAGTCGAATTCTGAAGGGGAGATTCGAGATCAGATGTAGGACGGGAGGTTCAAACCAGTATAAAATTCTGGTGTGCTTATTCTATATTTACTTAGATTAATATTATTTTAGTTGCATCGTATAATTTGTCACATATACTTGCACATACATTACACGATCCACCCCGTAGACTTTCATTATTTTGTTTGGAAATTCGACCAGAGATGATCGAAAGGATAGTTTCTAAACAAATGGAGGATCCAGTGTTACCTAATTGGATCAGAAAATTAAGGGAAGGAACCAAGAGTAATGACTTAAAGGACTTTAGTCTTGACCAGAATGTTTGATTGAGAAAGAAAGGGAGATTATGTGTCCGAGTATAGGAAATATAAGGAAGGAAGTCTTGGAGGAATGTCATCGTTCGAAGCTCACTATTCATCCGAGAGGAACTTAGATGTTCAGGATATGAAGATAAGTTTCTTCTACGAAGGTATGAAGTGAGATATTGGCTTATGTGTAAAGCAGTGCTTGAATTTCCAATAGACAAAGGCCGAAGAGCAAAAGCCAAGTGGATTGCTTTAGCCATTAGAGATTCCCGCATGGAAGTAGGATTTTATTTATACGGATTTTATTTATGGGTTACAAAGGTCGAACAATGGAAATGAAAGAATATGGGTCAAAGTAGATTAATTGACCAAGAGTGCTCATTTCATTCCAGTTAAGTCAACTAGAACAATACCAGTTTTGACGAACTTGTTCATGAAAAATGTGGTTAGACTGCATGTAATTTCTAGTAGTAAGTGATAGAGATTCCTTATTTACTGGCGAGTTTTGAAAGAGTCTATAGGAAGTTTTGGGAACCAAGCTCAAGACGAGTAACGCTTACCATTCGTAGGCAGATGGAAAAACGGAAAGAGTTGACAGGATCTTAGAGGATTTGTTAAGAGCTTGTGTTCTAGATTTATGTGGATCGTCAGAAAGCCATCTGCATCTAGTCGATTTTTCGTATAACAACAGATATCAGACTAGTATTGGATGACACTATTTGAAGCTTTGTACGGAAGGCCATGCAAATCTCCCATTTGTTGGTTGGAGACCAGGGATAGGTTGGTTCTTGGTCCAGATTTGATTAAAAAGGCTGCAGAAAAGATTGAGGTCGTTCTGCCCAGAATGAAGGAGGTTCAGTCCAAGCAGAAGAGTTATGCAGATAACCGAAGGAAAGAATTAGAGTTCTCAGTTGGATATCAGGTCTTTATTAAGGTGTCACCGATGAAGGGTGTGATCATATTCAGAAGATCAGGAAATTTGGCACTGAGATTCATTGGACCTTTTCCTATCGGAAAACATGTATATATAGTTGAGTTACAGAGTAGCTTGGCAGGTGTCCCCGATGTTTTTCATGTTCCTCATCATAGAAACTGTATTAGAAACCCGAAGGCTGCTATTTCACCGACTGTGATAGATGACTTAGTAATAAAACCGGACTTGACCATAGTTAGAAATCAATTGGTATAGTTTCCAAAAATGAGAAGAGGCCTAGAACCAAGACAGACAAGTTAGTTAAGATCTAGTGGAGTGACGATGATAGAGACTGTACTTAAGAGGTTGAAAGCGAGATTAGAATGCTTATCTTGATTTGTTTAATGGTATGTTTTATCTCTTTGTTTGATTTATGTGTACCTTATCGTAACTTAGAGGACGAAATTCTTTAAGACGTGGAGTCTGTAACACCCTAAATTTTGATAGCATTATTTATAATATTTAATTAGTTAATTAAATTAAATAATATGTTGATTAAGATATGAGATTTGAATTATAGTTAGAGATAGCCATGCCACTAACCAATGAATTAAAATAAGTGTTTATAATGTAATATAGGAGGGGTAAAATAGGAAAGAGGCCTATTCTATATCTATTTCCCTTAGCCGTGTAAAATATATACGTTCGTTTCATTTGTTCAAAATTTGAAAAGCTAAGGCCGACTACCATTAACAAGAGAAAGAGAAAGAAAAAGAAAGGGGAAGCTTATCAACATCAAATTCATTCAAATATCATATCTTTAATCTTTAAAGCTAAGGTGAAAAATATTTACATCTCTAATTTGATTTGTTTTCGGTTTTGAGGAGAAATCCGAAATGATTTGCAATGTTCTGCCGTGTAATTGAATTATGGAATGTTTTTATATACTTGTTGATGTTTTATACATGTTCATATTGATTTTATGATATGCTTTAAGGTAAGAACCCTATTAAATGACATTTAATGCCTTGCGAATTTCTATATAAACAAGAAATATTATTTTAGAGATGGGTTTCAATTTTCTGAATTTTCATAGATTTTATATGAATTTTCTAGTACAGAAAAGGTTATTTTAGGCTATAAATTATTTACGGTTAAGTAATAAAATGTTTGTGTCTGAAATTTTTATTTGTTAGAAAACATATTAAAAAAAATTAGGAACTTTTGCAAATTTTTCATAAGTGTTGTAATGGATATATAAAATTATTTAATGTATGAGACTTAAATGTTTTATATATTTTTAAATGGAGAAGGGGCTTTTTACAAATAATTTGAATTTCGGATTTCTAGAATTTGGCAGCACTTTTGTAAGAGTACAATGGAAACCAATCAGATTTAGACAAATAAGGCAGGTTTGGTACAAAATAAATAGTTTAAAAGGACAAATAAATAGGTTTATGACTATTTCTTTGCTTTCGGCACCTGCTTCCACCTTAGTTGGTTTTGGATCAAGTTCCTCTGCCTTTATCACCATTGAAACCAATGCGTATGGTATCGATATATTGGTACATAGCGAATTGGATGGAAGGCGAAAGGTATGAGGTCGAAACCAGGGGTTCCAAAGGGATCGAAGCATCACTTGGATTTTAAAAAAAAATGCACCTGCTTTCTTTCAACTAAGATGCTTTCGACTTGGTTAGCTTTTGGCTAGATCAAATGGTTTAAAAGGAAATGGTTTAGATTAGGTTGCGCCTTTGTTTTAAATGAACGCTTTCGACTAAGTCCGAACATTTTGCTGCCGCCTTTTTACCTTTCGACCCAGAGGATTTCGAAGGGCTTACTTGTTTTCTAAAATCTGCCCACATCTCTAACACTTTCGAAGGGATGGTTTCGACACAATCACTTCTTTACTTAGGAATGTTTTCGAAAGGTAGGCTTTCAACTTGAATGGTTTATTGAACCTTTTGCTCAATTGAAGTATAACCCAAAATGGTTTCAAAAGGTTCGGTTCTGAATGGTTTTGAAAGGTGTTTTTCCACATGTTTTAAATTACACGCAAGTGCTTCGAAACATTTTAAAAGAAGGTTTCGAAGGGATGGTTTTCCAATGGTTTCGACGGAGTCAAAAGGTATGATTTTTTGTTGTTTCGAAAAGATTGAAGGAAAAGGTTTTTCCAAGGGTTTCAAAAGGCAATGTTTTAAAGGTTTCAAAAGAAAGATGTCTAAGGTTTTTAAAGCTTTCAGAAGGAAGGATTTTCAATGGTTTCAAAAGTGTTTTGAGAATGGTTTCGAAATGAAGGTTTTAGCCCTTTGGCCTAGATGAAAGAAAGGGTTTACTTGGTTTTGAAAGGGGTACTTTCAAAGGTTTCGAAAGGGATACTTTCAAAGGTTTCGAATGGGGTACTTTCAATAGATTCAAAAAGGGGACTATATATAACATGAAAAGGCGATTTTGAGCAAAAGCATAGAATATGTATATTTTTCTTGTTGAGTTTGATTAAAGGTTTTAAATCATTTTGAAAAGCTTTTGAAGGAAAATTTTGGGAAGGGATCCCAAAATAAAATGATTCGGGTATTAGAATACCCCAGTTAATTTTGTCCAAAATTCTATTATGTAGGGCTTTGTCACAGTTAGACTAAAATTATGAATACACACAGAAAGAAATATATGTTTATATACAGATAGGTTATTGGTGAACCCGCAAAACAATTAGGATTACGTGACCCTAGGAGATGATGAGATAAGGACAGACCGTCTAGAAGAGAGGATTTTAATAGATAGTTAAAGACAGAACATCTAAAAGAAGAAGAGGAGTGTCTAACAGATGTTAGATGAAATTTGATATTGTCTGGAAGGCCGGGTCAGCCAAACGTTAATAGTTAGCCAAACAAAACTAATGTGCATGATCAAATAATTCATTTTATTACCTGATATGTATGTTTGCATAATGGTGCTTTACAGATTTTAACCTTCTTTGGTTGCAAGAGAAGATTTGCAAAAGATATGTTTTGAAAGAATGTTAATGAGGGAAAACCCGTTCTGCTGAACGGTGTGGTCTCACTTAACATAAAATAACAAGAATAAACAGTATTATTCGCACCAGACTTTATGTCTGACTCGAATTTTTTGTTTCCCCTTAAACACTTAGGTGCTCAAAATTGATTTGAGTAGGCTGAGGGTTAGGCTTTTCAGGTTTTGTTGTTTTGGAGAGTAAAGCTTCCGAAGATAAGCAGGTGGCTATCAGATAGCTAATTAGGAATTGCAGTTTATTTTGTTTTGATTCCGCTGTGTATATAAGTCAGATATGACTATATTTTTCTTTAATCAACCAAGAGGACATCGCCATATGTTGTTCTTGGCGTATTTTGTAATTGATATATTTGATGATTACCAGGGAAACATTTTGGGATTATTTAACTAGGATATGAATTTGCTTTGAAATGTAATCAGTAAAATGTTGTTTTTGGAAATCTTTGCTTTTGTTCATATTCAAGTACTTTTGATATTATGGATGCCATTAGCATTACCATATTTTGTCACCAGAAGTTAATATTATGCATGGCTGCAACACCTGTAGCGCTTAGCTTTTCGCCTTCAGATATGGGATGTTACAACTATAAATGAACTGAATTTGTTCTTTATAGACATTAAATCATGATTGTAATAACGTGTAAAGAATTTATTTATGAATTTAAATTTAGAATTGAATATTTTATAATTTATTAATATTTGCAATTAATTTATAAGATTTAGGAATATTATAATTTATATGGCTATAAATTATATAATATTACAATTATTTAAAATTTAAAATTTTGAATTTTTGAGAGTTTTATGAAATAAATATTTATTTGTATATTATTGAATTTTGATAATCCAGTGTTATATTTGAATATTTTGAACTGTGAGTTTATAAAGTTAATATGGAAGAAATTTTGAAAATGTAAGTAAGTATGTATAAATTAATGAATATCGAATAGTATATTTTGACCATAAAGGAATGTTTTTGGGTATGACTATTATTGATCATTGGAAAAAAATCGAGTTTGTGAAATTTTGTTTTCAAAATGAAAACTTAATGTGGAAAATATATTTTTTATAAACCTTGTGAGGTACTTATGTAATTAGTGCTAATCAAAGAGAAGTATTTTATATCAGATAAAGTGCTTTTGAATTAATATTTTTAAATTTAGTTTGAAGTGAAGATATTTTGATGGAAATATTTTGTGATTGAAGTTTAAGTGAAGATAGGGTATTATGAGATTTGTTATAATAATTATTTGATTTGTATTTACATATAATTGATCATGGAGTTATTAGCTTTGTTACATATTCCTCCTAAGAAATTATGAGGACCCAATTTTGTTAAGAAGGAAGTGTTTAACAACCCGAATTTTAAGAGTAATTAATAATGAATATTTAATTAATTAACAATGAATTTTTTGGAATATAAAAATAATCAATTTGAATTTATTTTAGAATAATGGAATTTTATAACGAGATTATTTGTTATGGAATTAAATAGTTTAGGTATAAATATTTATTTTAAGAATTGTGAAATAAATTAATTTTAAAAGTATTTAAAATTAGGCTTAAAGTGAAAATATTGAATATTTAAATTTACATAAGTTAAAATATGGGAAAATTGAATTGTAGAAATTTTATAATGATGAGTAAGTAATTGAGTGTTGTAAATATTAATTTTATTTGGAATTTTATTGCAATTTTTTTTAAATAGAACATAGTTTATAATATATATATATATATATATATATATTAATCTAACAGTAATACCTTAAAGCCCAAGTGTTCATAACCCAAATTCATTTTCTAGAAATCTCTATTTCGAGAGTTATCTTTCTTCAACAAAAACATTTTACGTACACGTCATCTCTTTTTTATCTTCCTTAAGAGAATAATCAAGCCTCTTCTTTTAAAAATTCAAATTCAAATCGAAAAAATTGTCTTAAATTCTCAAATTTGAATGTATGCATCTTGATGCTTATATGTACTCGTGCAAAAAAGGAATTTAGATGTGTTGAGTTCAAGCATAGAGGAAGAGGGAGGAGCATGCGTACATTTTAGTGTTTTCACTCACACAATCTATGTCTAACCCTATAATCCTACATACATATGCACGAATTAGAATGATATTTGGATGTAAACATTGCGTGATTTGAATTGGAGGTGACGAAGGGGACTGAAATCGATTAAAAACAGACGGCCTGGAGCATAGTTGCTCTAGGAATGACAGACCGGTAAACCGTTGGAGCCGTGTATGTTTGCAACAGTGTGCATGCATGTGTATATGCGTGCCTGTGTAATCTTCTGTGTGTGCGCGCCCAATTTTTTGTGTATATGTGTACAATCCTATGTATGTATGCACAATCCTATGTGTGTATGCAAGCTTCAATTATTTATAATTAAAATATACATATATATTTACATTTAAAATAAGCTAAATTAAATTTACTTAGTTTCTTATATATATTTTTAGATATTACATATGAATGTAATAAAATTTAAAGTTAAACAAATTAATAAAATAAATTAAATAGTATTTTTAAATGAAAAAATATACGAAATGATTCTTAATTGATATTTTATAGTTTTCGAAGTATATTTTACATAAATTTTAATATATAATTCTAGTTTTTATAAGGTATTTAACAAATTATGAATATGAGCATATATGCATGCCTAGTTGGGCCTGCATTTAACCACAACGTGCATTCATTTATAGTTGCACCTAATGAATTAGATTTGGCAGTACCACTGCTGGTATAAAATCTGAAGCAACAATCGAGAAGAGTGAGACAACTGAAGAACATTCAGAGAGCCAATAACTTGTTAGCAATCATAGTTTTAGCATTCGTTTCTGTTATTTTAGTTTATTTTATACTACTGGAAATGGAAATAATACTTGAACTTTTACATGCATATGTTCTTTTAGCTAATGTGGGCTGTGTGAAAAAATGTTTTTAAATACATCGTCATTTCACAGTTCTATTAATAGCAAGAAATCAATGAGCAGGATTTCCATCGTGATTTTTTGAAATTTCAAATTTGAAAATTGACTCTAATATACAACCATGTTTATATTTTGGAAGTTGAAAGGTGGCTTCAAATAAATTATTATTATAGCTAGTTTGAGATGATCATTTAAAGATGCCATCGGAGTCGTTGGTAGTTTTTATGACTGCAAATGTCTATGAAAGATCCAAGTGGTAACTTCTGAAGCAATGAAGTGTTCACGACTTAATCTGACATTATTTCCATCATTATTTATCAATGTACTTTAGCGTTCTTTAACGATGTAAATCAGTAGTGCTGCTTTTACTCTGTTCTGAGTTGTTAATCATTAGTGGAATCATATTGTTTATCTTGCATGTCAAGTTTTTAGTGCATAAAAGATAAATACACAAAAAATATACGTCCACTAATGATAAAAAATTGACATGCAAGATATATTTGGCAGTTTTTAGTAATTAATGCTCTATTAACTATGTACTCCTTGTCGAATGCGTTTTTTTGATAAGTTGGGAAAATTTGTATCTATCAACTTTGACAGTGGATTAACATTATTTTTTGACGTTACGACCATATTTGTTGGTATTTGAATCATTTCTCCATTGGTTGAAGATTTGGTACCATCTCTGATTTGAATTAGAAATTTTGAATATGCGGTATCATTTGCCGCTCGCATGTTTTTCTTTAAATGCATAATTTAAAATTTTTTCCCATAAAAATGGTCAAAGAGGGACAGGATGCAAGAAGAAGAATGGAAGTATAAGAAGTCATTTTCAGGTGCTATTAATTGCGATTTCATGAATAAATCTTCATCTGAAATGTCATCTAGTTCTTCGTCATCTTCTTCTTCGATTTCAGGCAGTGCATTCCAGTGGGATATTTATGATTAATAGGAGTGGTATGGGAACTTTGAAATGGAGAAATCTATACTGGGATCAATTGAATACTGTAAGAAATCTCATATAGGTACTGGAAAAAAGAGTTTAAATATGTAATTATTCTTTTATGTGTTTTAGTTTGCTGGAATGTTTTACAGTTATTTTCTATGCTTTGATTTAGACTAACATTTCTGGGTTTGCTTTGAGAGAGCATTTGATTACAACCATAACATCCTAGGAACTGTCTGAAAAAGTTTATGTTCTTTCAAAACATATTGCTGTAAACATTTTATTTGAGAGTGTTGAATAATTTTTCCTTTTCCAACATTTACTCCCCCATCTGCAATTTTATTTACTCCTGTGTTGCAAGGACTATAACTTTCAAGCTGCGAATGAAAACAGCCAATAAGACTAACAACATGGCAGTCAAAATTAAGTACACAAAGTTTGGGTCAAACTGGCACGGGACAAAATCAATAGTTCAAAAATGGCTATATATGTCAACAAAGTTTTGACTAACAACAAGGAAGTCAAAGATAAATTAACCCATTAATGCGTAGCAGCAAATGTGTGTTGTGCATAATGACAATAAGAGATTGCTTCACCTATATTTTTGCTACCCCTTCACTGTTAAAATATTATGGTCATGGCGCAAACTTAGACTATCTTGACCAGTTTAACCCAACCTTGAATATGAAGTTGATGTAAAGATGAGTAAGAACACTTGAATTATATTCATATTCACAAATATAAAGTGGAAAATATAGAAACAATGCAAGCCAAAAACAAAATACATTTAGTTGCACTCATAATGATATTCACATGCTTATAATTTATTCTAGAAAGTGTTGAGTTCACAATGAAAAGTTAACGTCATTTCCATACAAAAGTCAATAATTATTCGTTGACGAATCATCCTCAGGCCAGCAGCATGTGTCCTTCTCTAGGAACGATTATCCTATTATTCATTTATTACGCTGTGGCATCTTGCCTTCTCTCAGTGCGCATGTCTTTATATTTCCAGTGATGACTCGTACCGGATGCAAACTGGCCATCACTACCTCACCTCTTCTGCAGCGGAAATTGCATTACCAGTTCAGCTTGTGCACCAATAGTTCAGTCTGCATAACAACTTAATAGATTCTGTCGCCACAAAACTTCGGATCCAACTCATCATCATCAGCTTACAATTTATACACACCTTAGTAATTTAACAATGCTCCAGCCCCTCAGCCATACTTTGGCCATTCAATCATCACTCGGTCCCGCTATAATGCTTCAAACCCATTTCTACCCGCTGCATACCCTTTAGTGAACCTCAGGCTGCACATACCATTCAGAAAATAATAACCTCGGCCTTCATAGCCACATTCTCCCAACTGCACACCCTGTAGTTTTAATGAGTAATTATTATAATTTGGCATTTCGTAAAAATATGAACACCGAATTGATAATTATATGCATAAACCGTTGAAAGGATATATGAAATTACTATATTGCATACTTACAAACTTGAAAAAAAATTATACGCTTCAAAATTATACCCAAGGATATCATCATAAATAAAGCTGTATTAGTATGTATAATAATAGTGGGCATAAAGATATATTTACATCTATATTTTCAGTTTGTTTATACCCAAATTTTATAGAAGGGAAATAGAAGTTTTAACGACAATTACTAATTTAAGTTTAAAGTATCCAAGCATGCATGCAAAACGAACTTTGCTTAGGAGTGTTGGATTCGTGCAAGAGCTCATCAAATCATCCATCAATTAATGAAAGATAACAATGCAAGCATTTTTTTCAAAAGCAGCGACTTAAATGAATCAACTATATTCATTTACAGTAAACAAGTAAGTCATGTTATAAAATAAATGAAACAAACTAAAATAATCAATAATTTTCTAGAATTGTAGTGTATGTAACTGAACTATTAAATTCAATCTTGACTGAACAAATCATTTGTCAATCAGAAATCAAGTAATAAATTGGGAATTGGTTTAGCCTCAACCAAAGATTTGGATACTGTGAAGTTTATTCCCTCAAATGTCAAAATAAAAATTAAGAAATTGTCACCTCGAAGCTAGTGTCTAAAGTTTCTCATTTGTCTAAAATTATAAAAGCAACAGAAATGACCAATAATACTCTATAAGCACATGTTTTTGCAAGGGTTAAGAGTTTCCAAGTGGAAGATACCAAAGACATCAAAGCATGACCAAATACATAATGATAAATAATGTAACCAACAGATAATGTTAAGAGTTTGTATCATAATGCAAAATTAAGGCCTGTTGCAACATTAAATATTAAGAACACTTCCCTTGATTTACAAACCTATTAAACATTTCTTTCAGTTTATTGTCTTTTAAAACTAAATAGGTAACCACCTTCAAATGATACACTATTGGTAATTTTTATTTAATAAAGCCTCGAAAAATAAACACACCCTTAGGTAGACAAAAATCAGCATTTATGTAAAGATGACCAAAAATAGAAATGAACTCAAAGTCCAAAAAAATGATTCGTTCTTAATTATAAAAATAATCGACATTAGTAAAATCGTATCATAGTTATGTATAATTCGTTCAAAATGTTGAATATCATATATGTAACATTGGTAAACAAATGATGTTAACAACTAAGCCTAAAATTTAAACACAAATTTATCATTTATAGTTCGATAATTGAAGTATGTTTTGAATTAGTATGTATAATTGAACAATATTGAAGAAACAAAAATTAAACATGCCGAGTCATGCATACATGCACATTAAATCTAGTTGAGGATTCATTCCAAAATTCTTAGATGGGAGGAGCTTAGAAAATAAATCACTATGTTATTTCAGATCAAGGTAATTTTTCAACATGTCCAAATATAGATAAGCTTGCATTAGTAATATAGTGAAACATTAGTTATGTATTGTTAATATTGACTTGCGATTATTTAATACAGCAATAGTTGGAACTCGGAAAGTAGCATTCATGGGTAAGATTGGTAAGCTGAATCATACGAATAGTCTTAAAATAGATTTATAAAATTTTATACTAATAAAGTTATGAGTAGAGTAGCTTGCCAATAATGAGATCCATCCTCAGACCATTTGTGGAGATGAACAAATCATTCTCGACCAACTCACTAGGCATTGATGCCTTTGTTTTAATCTGCTCGATACTTCCAAGTAACTTTTTTATTTGTAATTAATATGTCATGCAAAATTTGTTGAAACAAAAATTACGTTGTTGCTTCATATCTTTAATGGTATTTCTTTTCTCATGTATAAGTTAATCTCATATGTAAGTTAGCTTATCGAAAATCTACTGACTTTTAATACTGACCACATTCAAATTATGTGCTGTTTGTAATTTTGTGCTAAAACCAACAGTTCTAATTAACTCATTATTAGGGACACTAACAAAGTTTGATGAATAGATTTCATATGGACACAATTAATTACTTTCAAATCATTATCTTAAGTTAACAAATGGTGTAATAAAACGTAGCTCATTTAATAAAAATAGGCTTTTTTATTCTATTGTTCTTAAGTACTTATCACATGTTGGTAGGAAATTACCTTTTCAAAATGATCAACATATTCCACTGCTTATTTACTTCAATTCTTAAGAGATTGGAACCTGCCAAACAATTATATTATGGCATTAGAGAACACACACACATGTGTGTGTGTATCTCGAAGTGGACTTTTCTAATCAGAGCTTTATGTGTGTGTATTTATTCCATAGAAAAAATGTCAGGAAGAAATAAAGTTCAGAAGGAAAAAAAACAATTTGAGCTTGAGATAAGAAGTAAAAGTTGCTGAATTGGGTTTTATGGCATTTAATAATAAATTTACTGAAAATCTAGGTCTTGTGTTATATATTCCATTCATCAGATTTTGATCTATGATGGATGCAGTTACCAACCTAATTCTACATCATCTCCAAATTTATGGTTATTAAATACTTGTTAAACTCATAAATGTAAGAACAATCTTTTATTACTGATACTAAAATACAATGAAGATATGGTGACCAACTAACTACGTAACACTGGAACATATATACAACGTCATGTATTCTAATAGCACAATATCATTTGCAAAGCAATACTATATCTTTTCAACATCAATAATATATTGCAGCTAATAGAAATAAAATCACTCAAATTGAATTGACCACATTCAAACTGGAAAATAATTGAATTGTATCACCAAATTTAATTAATAATTACAAAAAGTGTTCTCTAGTTTACTAAGATTCTGAATGAGTAAATTCCATATATCAAATTAATCGGTACATTTAATAGAATTTTTAGATATTACCATGCTAAAATTCAATAAAAGAAATATATGTCCCATAAAGATAAAACATGTTTAAGTTTTTGCTTAACCTTACATAAGGGAAGTTTAGTTGCATTTTACGTAATATATTTCACATGTAAATAGATAGTAAAATCCAAGTCTTCATGTGTTAATGGGAAAAAAATGTTGTTATAGTTTAGGAGTTTCTATATAAGAAAACTTTGCATTTCGCATCAAAACATAGTAATATTTATTCAAGTTTATATCCTTTAATGAATACTAGAAAAAAGGGAAAACAAAAAAGAAACTTAAACAATAGACTTTCCTTTTCTACACACATATGTTTGCAATAAGAAGGGAAAAAAATGATCACCAACTGATTATATATAAAACTGATAAAACATAATGTTTTTTCAGCTGTCAATTGAAAAATATAAACATCAAAAGCAATGGTAAAATTGGTAAGAGAGACAATACATATATTAGGCACAAATTGGTAAAAGATATGAAAAATATCCTAAGTTTGTCAAATTTAAATTTGCTACACTTTTCGCTCGACAACTTGGATATAAGGAAAAATTAGGAAATAGGAAGTTCAACCTACATGCATAAAATTTGATTTATGATAATCTTAATTCACATAGGTATATGCAAAACATATAGCCAAATAAAAAATCAACATTTCCACTTGCATACTACCATCTCCTTTAGTTCATTGGCATTAAATAATCTAAATTCGGGTATAACTGGCCTATAGTTGTACTTACATCTCTAAATATTTACGTAAGTTTGTACTTTTAACCTATGCTCGAATTTGAGCATGCAAAATATAACATTGTGGTGTATGAAAACTTTTGGACTACCGTTAATCTTATTTAAGTTGATTTTTACTTTGGTAACATACTGAATTACCTTAATATCAAAGAAAAAAATGATTCGTAATTTTTGAATAGAACATCCTGTTATTACACAACTTATTTAAATCAGTACTAAAGTTGCTTTTTTGGTCATGAATTTAAATGATCATATCCCATATTGACACATCAAAAAAGAAACATCCTCAGAGTAAACTTAGTATAAAAAATAGAAGGAATACTCTTGAAGGAAAGCCATTTGATGCCATATACACCTCCATATGTCAATTAATCTTTGATCAGTTTCGAAGATAGTACATGGTTAGTTTCATATTTGTCTAGTTTTGGTTAGCCTTGTAATCATGTTGTGTTTTTGGAAAAAATATCAAATATGAAGGATTAGATATTAATTTCAGAGTTTTCCATTAACCGTTGTGCCTAAAATTCAAAAAAAAAATTGTGACGAAAATGGAACAAAAAAATAAAAAATCATTAGGGAGCATGATATCATAATAGCCAACGGGAAACCGGAATCCTAAGTTGCATATTTAAAAAAGCTTGAATAAGAACTCAAACAAAATAAATTTAGAGTAGTCAGGACATCAACATTAGAAAATTAATCAGAAACACCATGAAGAACTGGAACATGTAAATATGCAGTAGGGTTAAAAAAAATTTAGAAGGCAAATACTCTATAAAGCAGAAAGAGAAATAATCACAAACATCAGGAACAGAAACAAAATCTTGGAACAGATGCGTTCTATTATGAAACTAAAGGGAGGAAGGAAAAAAAATACCTAATCATAATCAGCTCACAATAATTTTGAACTCAAAAAAATTTGAAATATTACCAAATGTTAGATTTATCCTTGTTTTCTACTTTCATACATAAGTAATTTCTTCAAAAATTAATGCAAGAATACATCAAAATAAAATCGAACAGAATAAATAAATCCCAAAGTCATCAGTAAATATCAATATATTAGAAACAAAATAAGCTGAATTTAATTGTAAGGAACCCATATAACACTAAAAATCCAGAGGAGTTGAAATAAGTATTATTTATTTGGTAAAAATAAGAATAAAATCTTCAACTATGGACATTATACTAAATGATTTAATCAGTAAACAAAAAGGCCCTAAATTAATAAAATATGAGTTCACCCATTTTTGCGACTATTTTTTTAGCAAGACAAAATGTGTGTGGAAGCTTGAGATTGAAAGTGAGTGCAGTGGTGGTTCTTTTATAGTTTCTTGCATTTTTTAAATTTTGATTATATTGAGCAATAATATCTAAGTATTACACTTGAGCATATCAATTTAAACTACTTAAGCACTTCAAACATTTTTTAAACCTGAAATTTTTTAAATGGTAAAGTAATTATTAGTGATTGCATTAAGAATTAATTCAGTAAAATCTTGGCAGGTTTAAAATTATTATTTAATTTTAATTAAACTAACAAATTCAAAGTAAACATATTAAGCTAGTAAACAATAAATTGAGGAAAAATTTCAATAGTAGACAACGAAGCAATTTAGCCATCACATATTCCATGAGATATTGAAGAACATGAAATTAAGTGAGCAACAAAGCAAATTCCAAGTACAACTTTTATTTTCAACAAACTAAGCTTAAGTTATATTTGTTATTAGAAAAGGTAGGAAAATATTTAACATTTGATAAGCATCAGCAGCCATACTGAGAGTTAATGCAACTCATTTTTATAATATTTTAATTAACCCCAATAGCAAATTCTAAGAACCTAATTAAGCTATGAAACATTCTAAGAACCAAGTTAAGCTACGAAACATTAAATTGAGGAAAGGTTTCAACAACATTATCAGCGGTACGTTAATGATAATTTACAAAGGACAAAAAGAGCGATGTAAGATACCTAAACTACCTACAACAGCCCTTGATGATTTATAGTACGATAACCTAGGTAAGTCGAGGTGTAATAATCTCTAGTCAGGAAAGCCAAGTAAGGTGATGAATTAGAGCCGCGGTTGTCGATTGCAAACTACGTTGGTCGTTCGAGTGGGAAGTGCGACACAGTGCAGCAGTTGTAATTTGTGGCAGCTGATAGCACGGCAATGAGGCGAGGGCTTATGAGTTTTGCGGATAGCGGATCATCGATGATGAGGGAAATAATGGTTGGTTAGGTAGGGTTTTATCGAAATGACTGTAGATACAGGAAGTGAGGCAGAATGAAAGGCGAAATGATTTAGGTTGCGTAAAAGGCAATTTCAGTAATGCCAAAAGGCACGGTCGAAAACTATGGTTTGAATTGTTATTATTTATAGTAAAGATATAGAAATGGATTTGGATGTTTTGTAATTGTTTTAAAAAAATATTATTCGGTTATAGAAAATTATGAAATTATTCTTATCCATAATATTTAGTTTTAAAAAACATCATTGGGTTATTAAAAGAAAGAAAGGAATTTTGAAGATATTTGGTTTTAATTAGTTATTCATATTAATTTGGAATATAGTCCTAATTCATTTCTAAATTTTAGAATTTTTTATATGAAATTATATGTTGCGATCGATTTATTATTGATTATTGATTCATTTGCTCCGTCTTTATGTGCGTATTTTTTATTTATCTATTTTATCTTACTTTTTTGATTTCTACTTCCTTTTATATTGAATTGGATTATATAAATGATTCATGGTTGATATAGATTTGATTAGCATTTTGATATGGTACGATGATGACATCCTTTTATATGATTTTGTGTTGATTCCAATTCCATGTAATGAGGAATCTGTTTAAATGGAGTTATAATACCAGCCGGTATGAGACGTTCGATAATAATTCTATGCAGCATAAACCATTTGTTGATTTCTGGATTAAGATGATGATTTTTGGATATAGATGATTCACCCATTTTTTATAGATTCTATGATCCCCGATTTGGTGCGTTTTCTATATGGGTGATGACATCTTTATGCATGGTTTTGGGATATCTGACATTATGTGATACTTTGGGGATTATTCATGATTTTATAATTTTACACCATGCTTACATTGATATTTATATGCTAATATTGTGGATGTTTGTCTTGTGTTATTCTGAAGATGTTACCATATTATTATACTTTGCATATTTTGAGTTACATATGCATACTAACCTTTGGTTTAGACATAGTCTGACCCACGTGTAATTTACGTAACACTTGGGTTAGTTTGATATATTTTACATACAGGGACAATGAGACCAGCTTGTGTTATCTGGTTGTAGAGGAGACTGGTATATTGTAGTGTCGTATACCATCTGAGTAATATATAATTTTATATATGTATATCCTTATGTTGAATATTGAACATACTCGATAATACTTATATTATCGCAGCGATTGGCTCTATGATCTCTGACATTTTTGTATATTTTATACTATTTTATCCTGGAGTCACACATGTTTATTGCTTTGTGCCAATATTGTGTACATATAGATGAGTTATTTATTCGATGTTTAAATACGTACCAGTGTTAGCCCAAGGGAACATTCACGTGTATACCACATATTGCCTCATTTCTCATATTGTCCGACAGTATTGCTCAGTAATACTCTTGATAGTATGGATATAGAGGTGGAGTATTTTATTTGGTGTTAGAGCAGGCTCAAAGTAATACATTGAATACAAGAGACATGTGTCCTTGGCCTGGATGAGACTTAGAGCCATGTGCTCTTGGGTGAGCAGAGTAGCTACCGTATAATTTGGGATAATATGAATATATAGGATGATTGCTGAGGTAATCATCTGGGGACGTATTTGTTATTATATATATATATATATAATATTTAGATTTTGATAATTTGAGTTTGAATATTAATGAAAAATGGTTGACTTTGAATGGCTTAATTCTAAATTATTGAGTCTTGCATTAATTTTGGATCAAATTGAGTGGCAGTAAATTTATTTACCTGTTTTCAATTGGGTGGCTTAGTTGTTGTTTATACGTGTTTGGTTATTAAAAAAATTTTGTATTGAATTATTTTTATATTGTTGGTTGAATATCCATATGTATTATTAAAGTTGTATAATGGATTAAGTTTTATCTTTGTTTTCTATTAATAAAGGCGAGGGATGTATGTTTAATATTATATAATGTTAACGGGAAGGAGTTACTGTTTGATATAGTATAATGGTTATTGAAATGGTATTTGATTTGATATAAATATTCATGGTATGTTTGAAAATGTATGGACATTAAGTAAGTATTTATTACAAATAAGACTTTTGACATATGCAAATATAAAAATGGTTATTATTAAACGTTTTAAAAATTAATTAAATATTTTATTTTGGAATTCCTTAAGAACATATATATATATATATATATATATATATATATATATATATTGAGTACGATGATTTCTTATTGAGATAAATATTTTAAGATGAATGAGTGTTTGTTATAAAAAAATTTGTCTTATACACACACATGTTGAATTGGAAATATTATAATAGTATTGAATTTGATTAAGTATGGTATAAGTTAATAATTATTCTATTAAGGAAACACCATAAAAAGTTTATGTAAATAATGTTATAGGAATTTTTTGCAATGAATTGTGTTAATCTATTCGTTGAGTGCTTTAAGAATTCTGATCGATTCATTTGACCAACATTATCGATATGGATTCCTAAACATTGTACGAGACATTTGAACATAATATTTTGACAAGATGTAAATATTCTGAGGAAATTAAAGTATTTTGGAATGGTTGAGTATTTTAGGTAACACTATAAGTAAAGTAATTTTGATAAAGTGACTTTTAAAATCAATATTTGGAAGATTTTGGAAAATGATAATATATATTTATTATTTTAGAAAATAACATGTTTTGTAAGTTGAATATGATATTTTAGTGATGTGTGCAACCACTGGATATTAGTGGATGGTTATAATCACTAGTGAAGCAGTATTGATTATGCGGTCAATATTGTAGCAAATTACTATTGGTACATCAATAAAATATATGGCGAGGCAAAATCACTATATTTTATAGTGTTTATGGTTTTGAAATATGATCTGTGCTAAAATGTTTTGAGAAATTATAAATTTATTAAATTTGATTATTTATGGACAATAAATCATGATTGTAATAATGTATAAAGAATTTATTTATGACTTTAAACTTATAATTGGATAGTTTATAATTTATTAATATTTGAAATTAAATTATAGGATTTTGGGATATTATAATTTATGTGACTAAAAAATATTTAATATGATTGGATATGTTGATTTACGTAAATAAGTAACATCTTAGAAAAGTATAATTATTTAAAAATTTAAAAATCGAATTTTAGAGAGTTTTATGAAATAAACATGTACTAGTATTTTATTGTATTGACTTTGATAATCCAGTATTATATTAGAATATTATGAACTAAGTGAGTATATAAAGTTAATATGGAAAAATGTTGGATATGTAAATAAGTATGCATAAATAAATGAATACTGAGCAGTATATTTTGACCATAATGGAATTTTCTGCGTATGTATTATTAATCATTGGAAAAAAATCGAGCTTGTGAAATTTTGTTTTCTAAATTAAAACTTAATTTCGAAAGTATTTGTTTTATAATGTCATGTGAAGTATTTATATAGTTAGTGTTAATCAAAGAGAAGTATTTTATGCAAGACAAAGTGTTCTTGAATTAATATTTTGAAATTTTGTCTGAAGTGAAGTTAATTTGTTGGAAACTATTTTGCGGTTGAAGTAAGTGAAGATGGGGTATTATGAAATTTGTTATAATAATTATCTGATTTGCATTTAAATATAATTTATCATGGATTTATTAGCCTTGTTATAAATTCCTCTTAAGACATTGCGAGGACCCAATTTTATTAAAGGAAGAGTCTGTAACAACCCAGCTTTTAGCGGTAATTAATAATGAATATTTAATTAATTAAAAATAGATTTTTAGAATATAAAAATAAACTATTTGAATTTATTTAGAATATCGGAATTTTATAATGAGATAATTAGTGATGGAAATAAATAGTTTTAAGAATAATGTTTTAAGAATTGTGAAATAAATTAATTTAAAAAGTATTTAAAATCGAGCTTGAAGTGAGAATGGTGAATATTTAAATTTAAATAATTTAAAATATGGGAAAATGAATTTTAATTTTTTTATAATGATGAGCAAATAATTGAGCGTTGTGAATATATTTTTGTTTGGAAATAGAAAATAGTTCAAAAATTAAATAATAAAATAAACATATTTTAGCCTAACCCTATTATCTTGCATCCCAAGCCTAAGAGTTCATAACCTAAATTCGTTTTCCAAAAATCTTTGTTTCGGGACTTATCTTTCTTTAGCAAAAACATTTTACATACGCTTAATTATCCCAATTTAATTTTCCTGGAAACAATCAAGCCTCTTCCTTTCAAAAATTAAAATTAAAGTCATATAAATTGTTTTAAATTATCAAATTTGACTATATGCATCTCGATGGTTATATGTTCTCACCCAAGAAAGGAATTTGGATGCGTTGAGTTCAAGCAGAGATGGCGAGGGAGGAGTACGCGTACATGTGAGTGTTTTCACTCACGCGATCTATGTCGAAGCCTATAGTCCTACATGCATATGCATGAATAGGAACTACATTTGGGTGCAAATTTTGTGTGCATTGCATAGTTGCTCCAGGCATGGCCAATCGGTGGACCGGTCATGGATGACCGATGGAGCCATGTGTATTTGCACAGTGTGCATGTGTGTGTGCACGCACAATCTTGTGTACATGTGTGTGCAATTTTGTCTGCACATTTGCGTGGAAGTATATGTAACGACCCACTATTTTGGACCATTCAAATCGACAATAATCCACACATGTCAGACTTAAATAATTCAAAATAACAGATTGTAATAAAATTTGGAGCAAACAAAATCATTCACAGAATTACAGGCACGGAGATATCAAAATACTCGCAGCGGAAATAAAATACCATAGTAGTTCATGAAGCTACTATATGCATACTCTGAAAACATATACAAAATCTCATAGTAAAATAGATACAATAGAAGTCAGCATATACAAACAACAATACATAGACCGATACCGAATAGGAACTAACTGGAAGAAGTAGACGACTAGATAGACAGATAAGCTCCAGCAAAACTCTAGCTCCCGAAGGTGAATCCAAAGCTGTGATTCTCAAGCTGACCCGAGCGTAAAGTAAAACGCAAACACTTGAGTCAGGACATACATACTTATACAATGTAAACCAACTCAAGTGAACTGTAATAACAATGCACAATAACTTAAAGGATGCTTGAGATCGCCCATCCTTTAAGGATTAGTCAAACCATCAATTAAGTAGTCATAAACACTATCCTAGAAATATCCATATTAAAGTAAACAAATGCAAATAACAGTGTTATTGTGACTAGGGTAGCGTAGAGCTGCAGTAACCGCTCACCTCTAGCCACACTCTTAAAATCAAAGGTGTGCATCAAACAATCACAAGGAAATCACATTTCACACAAAGCAGTGTATCCGTGGTTATAAATTTCAAAATGATTTATAGTTCCGAATTAAAATCATTCATTTAAACCATCAAAAGTGAAGTCATTATCCTTCAAATCAAATATTCAATTCCCTAAAAATTTAGCCTTTTCTGAGTTCATTTATTCAGTTAAGCACTTCAATATTGAAATTTCAGCTTTTCGCAGCATTTAGAAAATGTTGTGGCAAGTTATAATTAAAAACAATTCAATTTAGTAAAGATTTAAAAACTGCTGTAATAGTTCAGTTTTAGTTGTAAAATAGTTCTTAGTTAATTTTAACCATTTAGTTCACCTCTGCAACTACAGCGCTTATAAAGTGCTGTAATATCCTTTATTTCAGATTTAAAGTCTATTTTCAGAAATGATAGCATTTCTGAAGTGCTGTTATTAAATTTCCAGATTTTAATGTAATTCCAACAACAAATAAACTTTGATTTTAACCCTTTAAACAAAATAAAAATCATATTTTAACACTAAAAAATGTTCATTAAAATACCTTTAACTTACGATTTTTATAAAGTAGATTTCTTATAAATAAAATCAAATTTTCAATAATTCACCTAACAAATTCAAGTGTATAATTTTCTGTTCTTCACATTTTAACAATTTCTTAACACTTAAATTTTTATTACCATTTTCCAAACATAACTTAATTTCCATTTTACTTATATAACTTAAACTTCCATTTTAAAACCAAAGCTCACAATTCCAAGTCAAGTTAAATTCCAAATTTCCATTTAACTATCCATTTATTTAACATTTTAAACTAATTACATAAATTCAAAATACACTGTAAGTTGCTTACTTTATTTTACAAATAACTTGATATTTTCTTTTACTTTATTTTTATCCAACTCATACATCAATTGTATTAATTAGCAAATTAAGCTTATAATTCCATTTTTACTTAAATTTCCATTATTAAGTTAAATCAAACTTTCACACTACAACTCAAACCATCTATTAACTTATATCATTTAACCTGTTAGAAAATCACTACTTAACCATTTCAAATTCAATATAAGTCAAATTTCATTTTTTTTTCTTTCATTTACAATACATGACATTTATAAGAAATTATATTTTGAAAATCAACCATGGGTCCGGATAATATTTCACACCTAAATCAAGTGATACGGAAATTATCATTTATATCCGAAATCAGTAAAATTTTCGGGTTTTGATTATTTCAAACCCGCAATCCCAAGATAAATACAAATAAATAAAAATCACCCAGGCCTACCGTTTTAACACGGAATGATTTCTCCCATTCTAAAGTCCGTTCTGGTATGTATCATTTCAACCTATAGTGATTTCTATCCTAATAGGAAACTTGCAGTGATGATCAAAATAAAATGAACAGTATAAAAACATATAGTAGTAATAGATGATATGACAGATAAATAAACAGGATTAACATCATATAATTTATAAAACAGGCAGGTATAACATGATGTAATTATTTCTACACTTCCACTTGCTATCAATTCACAACCATATAAGTATAAATGTCAGGTGTGATTACTCACCTCTTTAAAGCTAGAATTCGCAAATCAAATACACACAAACAAAGATCCAGAAAGCATGGCAGCATGAATTGATTTGAGTGGAGAGAGAGCCAAGTTATAAATCGTGTATTCAACAGTGAAATAACCATATATAAATATTTTTACGATACCAAAATCTATTGAAACAAAATGGAAATAGAAATAACAAGAGACATCTCCAAGCTTTCCCATCAAATTTGCTTGACCCTTACCCACATAAGCTCGGTCACAAGGATATATTGTTCGGCCTTGAATGTTTTCAGGTGGTAATGGTCAGGTTTGGATCTGAAAATAACAAGGCTTGGTCAAGAAGGAAAAGGGTTTGGAGGTTACAACATGAGGAAGGTAAAAGGCAAGCAAAAGGGAGGTGGTTTGTTCATCATTTTGGGCTCGGCATTGGCACATTTGGGCTTGGCCAGGGGATAATTCAGGTCAGGTCAGATGTTAGAGGTGGTGTTCAAGGGTGGTGCTTGCTGGTGCTAGAGGGTAAGGAGGTCGTTGTGGCAAGGAAATGAAGTGGATGTGAATATAGGTATGGCTAGGTATAAATTCAAAGAGTTTGACATTGTTTTTGTGGAGTTTTGTGCAAGGGATGATCAAGGCACTTTCAGGTCAGAGGAGAATGATGTCAGACCGTGGGTTATATATGGAAGGAAGTGGTGGTGGATTATGGAGGAGATGGTAGGGGTATGGGCCGAGGAACATAAGTGAAGATCATGGCAAATTCAAGTGAAAAACAAGGCAACCAAAGAAGAAAAGTGGAAAAAGAAGAAGAGACATTACCCAAAGCTTTTTCTTCAGATCTGAACATGCGTGTATTATAAAGCGAGAAGGTGATGTTTTCACGTGAAATATGATGGAGGCGGCTAGGGTTAAGGGAATAAACAGCAACAAATATGGGGGAGTTATGGTCTGAAATCAATGGATGGAAAGATAAAGAGGTAACAAATCAAAACGTAACGTTTGCCTTTAATAAAAAATAGGTGACGTATCTTATGAGTTTCCTATATATTAAAGAAAGGTGCATACAAGAAGCTATCATAAACAAATCAATACAATAACGTTAAATTAAATACATTTTAAAGGTATGCCTTTTAAAGCAATAACGTATATATATATTTGAAATTTCTTTCCAAGAAATAAATAAGCATCTAAACACTTATCCATTTAATTAATAAATGAATGTATAAACAATTAAAATAGAAAAATAAGGTACAGATCGATATTATGTAAAATAAATAAATAGTTTTAGGAAAATTAGGAAATAAATAAAGAAAATACTCTATTAAATGGAAACTAGAATTAAAAATTGAAAATACAATTCAGCTGACTTTGTAAAACTTCAACAACACTTCTAAATAAATAAAAGTCAAGTAAATAAAATAAATTTTAAACAAAATCAAGTATAAATGAAAATAAAATAAGGTCTTAAGAAAAAAAAGATTTACCTTAATTAGTTGAAACTAGAAATTAAAAATTATAAACAAAATAAAACTGACACTGGGAATTTCAATTACACTTTTAAAAATGTTTTAAAAATAAAATATATATATATATATATATATAACATATCATGTTACACAAATTAGAAAATGATTTTACAAATAAAAATATTATTTATATAAATTAAAATAAACAAATTTGTTAAATAAAACAATTTACACACAATATTGTAAAAAGCCCAACTTTCACAATATACATCCGATTTCAACGAAACAAAAAGAAGTATTCTTGAAATTAAATCTATATTTCATAATGAAAGATAAAATTCAAAAATTCAAACATTTAAATTTTAAATTTAAAAGTCAAAGTTTGACCATTTTGACCAGAATCCACTTTTTTGGAAATATTCCATTTATTAAGGTTTGGAATTATAATTCACACAAAATCAAAATTTATATTTAAAATAACAAAATTTGTCCATTTTAATAAATAAATTAAAGTTTTTAAATCAAGAATTTGAGTTAAAATAATTAAAATATAAAATTAAAATAATCACAAAATGCAGGGTTGTTACACTCTCTCCGACTTAAATCTTTCGTCCTCGAAAAGGAACGAGGTACGTGAAGCACAGAAAAAAATAGAATGAAATAGGATTAAGACAAGATGACAAGAAGATTAAAATTATACCTGATAACAGTTGTTATAGGTAAGTTTAACAAGGTGGAGAATAGGAATAGCTAGAAGGGAAAAATAGGTTGAAAGACAAGGATGAACCATTATTTTAAAGCTATATAAATTTCAATTATTTAGAAAGGTAAAATAAATGATCAAAATATTTTTTATATAATACTTTATCAAAATAATTTTATAACTCGATGTCTTCACAAGTTTATCCTCATTCCTGCAGACTCTGGCAGTGCGTTGATCAGGCACAAAGCTAGAATTCTTCAAGTACTCAGTAGACTTGTTTCAACATCCAATGAAAATACTGGAAAAACTTTTAAAAACAGATATGGAAAGTACAATCCAAACAAAACAACAAAACGAAAACCTTTCTCTAACCATGGTTCGCATATACACAATAGTTACACCTGGATCCCCCAGGAAACAATCCATATCCGTAAGCTTTCTCAGCCCTGCGAGTTACGCCATGATGACTAGTAGACCGCAGGATACACAATGATTATGCCTGGATCCCCCAGGATACAATCTATACCCCTACGCCTTCTCAGCCAGGCGGATTTTGCTACTAATGCGACCTAAATAGTTCACATGATACACAATGATTACGCCTGGACCCCCCAGGAAACAATCCGTACCCCTAGGCCATCTCAGCCAGGCGAATTATGCTATGCAGCCGCGCTCGAAAAAAAACCATGGGTTACGCCACGGTGGGACACTTGAGTATCACATCTGAAAAACCAAAAATCCAAGAGAATTATATCGATAGAATGAATCCACAATATGGCCACAGAGCGGATATCAAGCAGACGACACTTTCCATATCTTTGCTTCGAAAATATATTTCATATAGTATCTTTCTCAAATCACTTTCAAATATCATACTTATATAAAGCCCATTATATATAAGATTCCACTTTCAAATCAAATACTTTCCAAATCAATAGTATATCAAATCACCCTTATATAGACTTCGATTATATAAGATTTCTCTTTCCAAATTGAGTACCTTTCAAATCAATAGTTTTCAAATCAACTTCCTACTTATATAAATCCATTTCATATAAGTTCGAAAACTCCCAAATCAAGTACTTAATAATACAAGGTTCTCATTTTCAAATCATTTCAATATCGATTCAGTTTCAAAATCATATATGATTTCACCAAATTTTCTACCAAATTAAATATCTCAATTTCAAAGTTTCCAAAATAATAGGTATAGAAAATAATCCTAGTTTCCAAATTAAGTCAAACAAATTCATTTCCAAAATCATCATATAAATACTGGGTTTTACATTCCAATCTACTTTCAAAACCAAATATTTCTCAAAATCAATTATACCAAAAATGGTTTCCAAATTTATAACTATCCCTTTAAAACCTCTAAACCATTTATTTCTATTCAAAAGATCCAATTTACCTTTTGCAAATTATTTACTTAACAAAAGTTTCAAATTTATTTAAGTCATACTCTTCATACCTTAAACAAACAAAACTAAACTTATATACGTCATTAAATATTTTATACTCTTCGAAATTTCTTAGCTTTAAAAATTAAACCTTGATTTGGAAGTGTTCGAACCTTCAAAATAGTCGGTGAAATCAAATTTCAAATCCAAGAGTTAGAAATCAACAACAAATCAGTAAATCAATTTTTATAAATAGAGTTACACTAAATCAAATCGAAAACTCGAGGATTGAGCACCAGGCTCACTACAAATCATTTCAAATATAGATACATACATCTTTTGAAAATCAAATCATACTTCGAAATCTGAAATCAAAATTGGTTTCACAAAATCACTCGCATAGCAAAGCTACCATAATGTCCTCTCCCCCACTCTGAAACTCGAAAATCAATGTCGATGATGCGTGCACTCATCACCGAAATTATTTTCCAGCGACAAAAGTGAGTTATGGACTTCTATTTTCTTGAAAACTTCATTGAAATTTCTTCTAAATCATTGGAATTCATTTGAACTCTTTTGAAACATTTCTTATCGAGAATATACTTTTAAATCGTATTATTATTATATATTTTTGAAATCTCAAAACCAAATTTCAAAAATACCGTAGTTCAATTCCTCGAAATTTAAATTCAAAATCCTTCGGTTATAAATCCTTTTATATAATCGAATTCCTTATAAATTTTCAAAATTTCAAATCCTTTCAAAATTTCAGACTCTCATTTTTAAAAGGTATATAATCCTTATTGAAAACACTTCACTTTTATATAAAAATGCGGTCATCCTTATCAAAATAATAATTTCGATGTATACACAATTTCAAAATACAATCAATTTTTTTTAAGGGATAAATCAAGGATGGATTTCAAAACAAAGAGAGATTCAAATTTAGAGGAACCATACTCAAATAGAATTCTGATTCATAGTTAAGCTCGAACGAAGATGAGATAATTAAATTACCAAATAGAAGATGGATAAGCTATATAATGTAGGACCAATTTCACCCTAACGGGGGGAGGGGTGAATAGGGTGATGCTATTAATTATAAAAATTATTGCGGAAGCTTATAAAATTATTTCAACACAGATATATCAAAATAATAGCAGCACGAATAATAGCAGAATAATAAATGCTAAAATAGAACGACGCAGAATTTACCCAGCTTCGGCAAAACCCTGCCTACGTGCTGCCCCCAAGGTTTCTACTAGAAGTTAAGTAGTCACACGCTTACACACGTAAACTCGCGACTCCCGCTATTGACTAACCTAACTCTACGCTGAAAACCCTGCCATAACTCAGCCACTGAGTTGCGAATTCTCAAACTACGCCACGTAGTTTGTTCCCTAGTCACACGACTAGTAATTACAATGGTTTAAAGGAGAAAATAAAAAAACAATAATTTAAAAAACAATTAAACCCTAATTTCAATATTAAAGCCCTATTAAAATAAGTTGGCCCAAAATAATTTATCACTAAAAAATGCGGCCTCCTTTATCTCTTTTATCTATGTCGGCCCGATCCTTGCTTGTTCCTCTATGCTAAAACTAGGGTTTTGAATTTGTTGAAGCTACCGACTTATGTGGTTGATTGAAGATGAATTATATATGGTTTGCTTTGTCAATCAACTGTCTCTTGTTAGCTTATCTTCGGGTGCTTCTATGATTGAGTTCGATTCGAACAATCTAGTATGTAATTTACGCTTTTCTGCTTTACTGTTTAGCTAATTCGAACTCAATCAGATTCGAGTTGTTGATTGATTTTTGGTACCTATTTTTGCTCGAACTCCAAAAATACAACTTTGCCGAAGATGTTTAGGGTTTATATAGGATTTGAATTCCTATTTTCCCGTTCGTTTGAATTCGCCATTTAATTTATCTCGGCCGGTTGATTTTGTATTGATGCTTGAGATTGATTACTGACTTTTTCAATTTACTTGAATAACACGGTTTTGATTTCTGACTTGGTTCAATTCCTTGATTGCCAAGGATCTGACTTTAATCTATTTCTTTGATATTGAACAGTTGACTTTGGTGATTGACTTTAGTTTCTGTGTGCTTCGACTCTGGCCATTTTTTGTGTTCATCCCTAATGGCACTTTCGACCTTGTTCTTGTGCACTTTATTGTTCAATCTGTATTGTCTTGATTGAATTGTATTCATGCTGTAACTTTGAGTTATTGTCTGGCTTGAATTTTGGTTGTATGCATATTGCTTGACCATTTTCTTTGTGTAGTTTCATGTTGTCTTCAAGTTTGAAATGCTTGCAGGCTTGGAGTCTTTGTACATTTACTTGTACATTGTTTACTTGCATCCTTGATCATTTTTGGGATGTAACTATTTATCCATGATTTCGAACTTGTTTTATATCGAACTGCTACATTGTTGGTTCAACACTTCATTCACTGGCTTTGGCTTCTTTGGTCATTGGTTGATCTCAGTTTACTTTTTCACTTTGTTGTAGTATTGTGTACATGTGTCCACATTGATGTATATGCATTTTCCAATGTTTGTTCACTTTGATTCTGCTGTGTTATGTAGTAGCCTAGCTTGGATCATCTTGTAGTCTGGTTCATTGTTTTATTTGTTGCCAGTTGCCTCTGGTTTCATTTGTTTCAAACCTTCATCTAGAGGCTGCACTTGTTCTTTTGAAGTTCTGGTTTGAGTCATTTGTATCAGTCATTGTTCTCTGGTGCACTTGGTTTGTATTTCACTATTGACTGTTGCATTGCTCCATTAGCCATGTTCATATACATTGATGTTGGTCTGATACTCCAAGTTGCCACCTCTGATCACTTGCACTATAAGTTTCATATGTACTTCTTTCTTATATTAACTTGAACTAGTCTGGTTTGCTTTGCATATCATGGCTGGTTTGAGTTTTGCTGCCTTCATGTCTGTAGCACATTCACTGATTCATGTAGTCTGATATGTGCATATTGAAGTCTGTTGCAGTTTGAATTATGATGAGTTGCTTCTTTACTTTGAATTTTAGTCTGGTCTTGGTCGAGTTGGACTGTCTAGCCTCTGTTTTCATGTGTATGACTTGAACTTTGGTTGAGGCTTGATTTATGTGTCTTGACCATTTCATTTGAATTTTCACTTGTGTTGAATCCAGCTTTAAAGCTCGGGTTTGGCCTTGTGTTGATATTGTTACTTGATATTTAATTTACTTGAGTTGAACCTGACTTATGATTTGGGTTTGACCTTGTGCTCACCTGTCCCTGTAATTCTATCAAGTGTATATCGGTGTGCACGGCCTTGCGGCATATATAGTGATACACTGTATATGTCACAAGCTGTTCATGTATGATGAATTCAAAATTAAATAATGATGAACAATCCAAATAACCGAGGCAAATATTATTTACAAAATCCACATTTTATTTTATACTGCAAAAATATTTTCTTTTCAATTTTACTGCATCAATGTATATTTTTTCAGATTGCTCAGATGTTGGATTCATATTGGAATGAAATTGAAGATAAATATGAGTTGAGTGAATGAGTGATAGGTAGTGAGGTCAAATGTAAATTAGAAATTGTGATGTAATCAAAAATGTATTGTAATTGAAGTTGTGTATATATATAGTGAGAGCTTGAAATTTGTACTATTCAAAAAGTATAATAAATATTTGTTTGAATAAAATTTCTATTTGAATTCAAATTCTGTGTTATTTATTTTATTCAGCAAATATTTGTTTAATCCATGAAAAATAAAATAGTACATTAACAAATACATTTAAATGAATATATATACATGTTTATTATCATCAACCAAAAATCATATACATTTAAATCGACATTCGATCGCCCGAGATAGAATTCAAGTAGAGCAAGAGATATATAGCATTGTAAGTCGAGGATACAGAAATCTCCGGTGAATCAATGCCAATTGTAAAGGAGTTTCACCCCTTTACAAATCATTCAAAGATTTGCGGAATCACCGATCTTTATAGAGGTCATTCAAAGCGGAGTTATGGCATGCTCCAAAATCAAAGGAATAAAAATAGGGGAGAAAAGAGTGGATTTCAGAACAAGTGTGTAACGACTCGTAAATTTTCAATAATTAAATTTGGTTATTTTAATAAAATTAAGTAAATAAATATAGAAGAAACAAAACCTTTAAAATTTTAAATTGAAATGAACGCTGAAATGAAATATAGCAAGGTAATTAAAAACTAATTATTAGTAATTTAAATAAAATTCTAATAAATGAAGTAGTGGAAGTGTATACCTGGATATAAATTGAATATGAGAGAATAAAAGTAAGCATTGAATAAATTAATGAACTTAAGTGAACATTCCAAATTAATAAAATAATGTAGATGTTATGACTCAGTTATAAGTGGAATATAATAAAAACAAATGCAATTATTGTATTAATGTGTGATATAATAACGGAAAGTGGGAACGTAAATTTATTTATAGATAGTAATTGGTGTAATTGAAAGCATGAAACCAAGTAAATAAATTTGTTGAGAATATTTAATCGTAGTTAATGTATATATTTGGAAAAGATACAATAAAGAAAAGTATGATAGTTAATAACAAAGGAATTAGGAATTTGAATATATTAATGTAACATTAATACAAATGTAAGATGTAAATAGGCGTATTTTAGTGTAATGGGAAATAAATTCAAAGTTATCTAAATTAATGAAATAATATGTAAGAAATTGCAATTAGGTAGAATCAATGATAGATAAGTAACTATAATAATTGTTGGGTGATAATTAAGTATGAATGTAAGTGTTTTATAAATAAAAGAGTTTGTAATTTGTTAATGAATTTATAACGGGTATGAAAGGTAAGAATGTTGACGTAAGCTAATAAACAATTTATTCAATGTAATCCCAATTGATTTAAACAATTGCAGGGTTTTAATTGATTGGTAAATAGGAATATTTGGTAATAAATTTAATATAAGGAAAATCAAATGAATGGATTTATTGGAATGGTAATTGACAATTAATGGATTTATTAAAATTTTAAAAGTTATAATTGATTTAAATTAGTAAATTGGGGAGTGAATTCAAAGTTATATTAACGGATGAAGTAATACGTAATAAATTGAAAATTTGTACAATCAATGTTAGGTAAGTAATTATATGTTTGTTGTTGATAATAAATGTTACTTTAATGATAATTAATATAATAACGGAAGTGTGAGTGTAAAATTCAATAATTGGATTAATGGAAATTAAATGAAATTAAAATATCTAAATATTACGTTATTTGAAATTAAGATGGATTGTGAGAATATTAATGTAATAGTTTTGAATCCAACGTTAAATCCATCCGTTGGTCAATAATGAATGGAATAATCATTAATTTATTTAATAAAATGGAAATTTTGGGAATTATATTTATAAAGCCTGAATTTAATGAATTGAGGTTAATACCGGAATTGACAAATTTATCAACTCTAAACTGACATATAAATTTGTTTAAATTAGTGTAAATGATTAAGAAAATTTAAAGGGGTAAAATTTGTCAATTATAGAATTGAAATTTAAGATTTGATTTAATTAACTAATTTATAAATTTATTTTATTAATGTAAAAATAACCATTTTTGTCACTGACTCGGATTTCGACGAAACCAGCATCATCGGATCCGTAACGGTGAATTATTGTAGGATTTCAAGTTTCATAACGATCGGACTTGTCGTTTGATCGTACGGACTTGAAACGCCTTGAAATCAATGAAAATGAAATCAATTGAAATCAATTTGAAATAATTTAATTTTGGCATAACTTCTTCATATGATGGAATTTGGACCTGAAACCTTTCCGTTGCATTTAAAATATTTTAAAACGTCTATTTTGATATACGGGTTGACCCAATTTCGTTCTGGAGTCAGAACGGGATTTTCGAGCCATTCATCGTTTAGCGCGTTTATAAATCGGGTCCATCTATTCTATTTCAACTTTGTCTACAAATACCCGGTTATAAACCCCAGCCTACCTTTATTTTCTCATTTGTCTGTGTGAACAATTCCTCTTCACCTCCTCATTTCAATGGCAGACAATTCCAAATCCCATTGCAATTCAAAAATCAACGTGAAATTTCAAACTCCTCAACAAAATTCAAAAAAATTATATATCAAAGCTCTTGATGTACGCATGTCAGATCTACAGTTCATTTTTGGTTTTGAATCACTGTTTTTCCGAAAATCGAAGAACCATTCACGACCGTTCATCGCGCATCGATGAACGTTGTTGGATCGTCGAACCATTTCTGGGTATTGTAGAGTGGACGACGGGGAGTGCATCAGTGGTGTTCGTTCGTCGAATTAACAGTTAGATCATCAGGAAAAATTCAATTAGGGTTTAGAGAATTAGTGGCGGCTGGAAATTTTACGGCGACCTAAACGCCGCGTAGGGTCGCACGAGGCTGGGGAGAGCGGTAGGTCGTGGCGCGTGCGGCAGTAAGATCTGACCTAGGCGGCGGCGATGTCGAGTGTGACGATGGCGGCGACTGTTGGTTGCTTGTTAGGATTTCTGATGCCTATGTGTTTGGGAACGAGATGACATGGCGTGTGGGGATAAGCCTTGTTTTGTTTATTTTCCAATTTAATTTAATTTTAAAAATTTCAATATTCTAACCACGATAACTTCTACATACGAAGGCAAATTCATGCGCGGTTTTCTCCGCTAGGTTCGTATTGGAATTCCGAACATTTTGACGTCGGTTTGGACGGATTCTGAGGCTGTTTGATTTTTGGGTTTAAATTCAATTTAAATTCAAAAGGTGAGTGTTTTAACCCACTCACGACTTCTAAAATTTCTTATGTTTTTAAATTTAATTTATGTTGTGATTTTGAATTATTTATGACTGTTTTGTATAATTTTAATCATCATCTTAGCTAATTGCATTTATTTAAAATCAAATTGTTATTTAATCTATTATTGAATATAACTGCCAGTTAATTACCTGTATATATTATCAGTTATATATTGATATTATTGATTGTTTTGGATGATGATTGTGATGGACGTGTGATTTTGATGATGGATGAATGTATGTTTTATTTTATATCATTATAATATGCAAGTTCTTTATTGATTTGTTATTATTGATCCGAGATGGCGGTTTGAAATGATATACAACCGCATGTTTATTTTCAAATTGCGGATTGAAATAATAAATATCTGCATCACTTGACCATAGGGTAGAAAATTTTATACAGACACCGTCAGTCTATATATAAAAATATTTTGAAAATGATTTATATGGTTTTGGAAAGAAATATACGGTTTAATAAATATTAAATTTTGATATTATGTAAATATTATTTTTATATATATAGTTAAATTATTGAATTTAAGCTATGTATAAATTTGTGTAATAAAAAAATAAGTTTATTCATGGAGTTTGATTGTTTTAAATAAAAATTAAGTTGGAAAATAAATATGAAATTGGTTTAATTTGAATTAATTAAGAATTTTACTCGAATAAATTTGATTTGAAATTTAAATAAAATTGAAATTCAAAGGGTGGGATTCTTATAACTTGATCAGGCTTAGAGTGATTTAAATGAATATAAAGTTGATTTAAATGAATATATCAGGTTAATTAAATTGAAAGAATATCCAGTTGTTGAAGTTAAAGGTTTTACATAAATGATACTGGATTTATTAAGTAAACATTTCGAGTCTAAATAATAGTAATTGAAATTTATATATATAGAATTACAAAAAAAATTAGTTTTGAAATAGTGGAATATTTAAAGCTTTAAATATATGGAAATTTGAAATGGTTCGTTTGGAGGTTCAAATCGGAATTTGGAATTTATCGGTGAAATTTAAGAAGCTATTTTATTTTATATAAAGTAATTTAATATTTAAGCCATTTAAGTATTAGAAGTTATGTTTCAAAGATATGGGTTTCAAGGTATATAGATTTGAAAATGCTATGATTTTGGAAAAAGGATATATTTCGAAATAAAAATGATATCATATTGATTTGGATTTTGAAATGGAAATGATATCATATTTATATAGTTTGAAATGGATATTATATTCTGGTTTTGAAGTAATTTTTTTTGAAATGACCGCGGTGTTATAATAACGTTTGGTTGTTGAAGAGACCGGGATCGGAAGTTGTCATACTCTCTGCCAGCTCCGAAAACCACTTTAGCAACTGCGTACGCGGTGGAGATTCCAGAATGAAGTAAGATGGCGGTGACGTTTCCTTTAAGGTAAATACGTGGACCCGACTCCCGTGAGTTGGCATAAGGTGGCTAAAACATGAGCGATCGACGGGCTAATGAGGTAGCACCTTTGATCGGACAGATCCCTTCGATATTATACTTTGACTTTTGGATTTATTCGGTGGCCACTTTTGATTTCTTTGATTTGGGGGTGTGGCTCGAGGTGGGCGGTAGCTGCGGCTATGCGTTACCACCGGCCCGGAAGCGTAATTGGTATATCTACCCTGGCATTGACTAGTTGTGTCGTGTCACCTACCCTACCGTGCCTTGTACGAGTTTCTATTTGTGTCTTACCTATGGAGTATCCTCTGGTAGCCACCCGATCAGGAGGTATTACGGTACTGTATAGACTATTGGCATTATTTGTGTTATGGGCTATATGGGTAACCCCTTAACGCTATTTAAAAGTAAGTTTATTTAACTATTATACATTATTATAATAGCGAAATATTATTACATAGTAAATAGTTTAACGGATCTTTAGGAGATGTGAATCCCGAGCATCTCTAAGTTACTGCACTCATATTCATTAATGTTGATTTAACTTATATAAGATCTTTTAGTTCCGACTCGAGTGTTTTGTCTTTTCAATTCGCTCGGGTCAGCCTGAGCATTTCAGGATTTGATGGCCTTATTTCTGGAGGACGAAGACTGTATTATTACTATTATTTACCGTAGTGTTCCACTGCATCACATTGTTCCGCTGCATTGTTATTATTCTTTGGTATGTGTAACTCTGATATATATATATATATACATATATATTGTATAAGAATAATCAAATGTTTTAATAAACCAGCTTCATGAACTATATATTTGATTATTATATTTTATCGTTCCGCTGCAAGATTTTGTTTTGTTTATTTCTTTCTTCTTTTGCTTATTTACCCCATAACAATCCGCCCTTCTGTATGGTTTAAGTCTGACGTGTGTGGTTTATCGTCGGTTTAAAGCGTACGAAAAGGCGGGACGTTACAAAGTGGGAGCGTTCCAAAGTTCAAGGAACCCTAATCGATAAGAATCCAAACCAAGAGATTACTAACAAGGTGGATACAGAAGGGATGAAGTTTAGAAAATCTTGACTTTAAAATAAGAAAATTTTATACCAAAATAATCTTTGAAATCCTTTAAAATCATTTGGAAATCATTTTATACTTCGAAAATACGTTCTCTCTCAAAGGAATGATTCTAGGATTGATTTCACTCATTGTATGGTATTTTTTTTGCTCCACAGGCTAAGATTTGCCTAAAACCAAAGCTCTGATACCAAATGTAACGACCCTCTATTTTGGACCATTCAAATCGACAATAATCCACACATGTCAGACTTGAATAATTCAAAATAACAGATTATAATAAAATTTGGAGAAAATAAAATCATTCACGGAACCACAGACACAGAGATATCAGAATACTCACTGCGGAAATAAAAAACCATAGTAGTTCATGAAGCTATTATATACATACTCTCAAAACATATACAAAATCCAATAGTAAAATAGATACAATAGAAGTCAAGATACATAAACAACAATACAGAAACAGATACAGAAAAGGAACTAACTGGAAGAAGTAGACGAATAGATAGACAGATAGCTCCAGCAAAACTCTAGCTCCAAAGGGTGAATCAAAAGCTATGATTCTCAGGCTGACCCGAGCATAAAGTAAAACACAAACACTCGAGTCAGGACATACATACTTATACGATGTAAACCAACTCAAGTGAACTGTAATAGCAATGTACAATAATTTAAAGGATGCTTGGGATCGTCCATCCTTTAAGAATCAGTCAAACCATAAATTAAGTAGTAATAAACACTATCCTAGAAATATCCATATTAAAGTAAACAATGCAAATAACAGTGTTATTGTGCCTAGGGTAGCGTAGAGCTATAGTAACCTCTCACCTCTAGCCACACTCTTAAAATTAAAGGTGTGCATCAAATAGTCACAAGGAAATCACATTTCACACAAAGTAGTGTACCCGTGATTATAAATTTCAAAATGATTTATAATTTCGAATTAAAATTATTCATTTAAACCATTAAAAGTGAAGTCATTATTCCTTCAAATCAAATATTCAATTCCCCAAAAATTTAGCCTTTTCTGAGTTCATTTATTCAGTTAAACACTTCAATATTGAAATTTCAGCTTTTCGCAGCATTTAGGAAATGCTGCGGCAAGTTATAATTAAAAACAATTCAATTTAGTAAAGACAATATTTAAAAACTGCTGTAATAGTTCAGTTTTAGTTGTAAAATAGTTCAATTCAGTAAAGACAGCTTTTACAAAACTGCTGTAATAGTTCAGATTTCAATTAAAAGGTTTAGTTCAATCACATTCAAAAATCACATTTCAGCCAACTGCAGCATTTAGCAAGTGCTACAATGGCCCTTAGTTAATTTTAACCATTTAGTTCACTTCTGCAACTACTGCGCTTACAAAGTGCTGTAATATCCTTTACTTCAGATTTAAAGTCAACTTAAGAAATGATAGCATTTCTAAAGTGGTGTTATTAAATTTCCAGATTTCAATGTAATTCCACCAACAAATAAACTTTGATTTTAACCCTTTAAACATAATAAAAATCATATTTTAACACTCAAAAATGTTCATTAAAAAACCTTTAACTTATGATTTTTATAAAGTAAATTTCTTATAAATAAAATCAAATTTTCAATAATTCACCTAACAAATTCAGGTGTATAATTTTCTATTCTTCACATTTTAACAATTTCTTAACACTTAAATTTTTATTACCATTTTCCAAACATAACTTAATTTCCATTTTACTTATATAACTTAAACTTCCATTTTAAAACCAAATCTCACAATTCCAAGTCAAGTTAAATTCCAAATTTCCATTTAACTATCCATTTATTTAACATTTTAAACTAATTACATAAATTCAAAATACATTGTAAGTTGCTTACTTTAGTTTACAAATAACTTGATATTTTCTTTTACTTTATTTTTATCCAACTCATACATCAATTATATTAATTACCAAATTAAGCTTATAATTCCATTTTTACTTAAATTCCCATTATTAAGTTAAATCAAACTTTCACACTACAACTCAAACCATCTATTAACTTATACCATTTAGCCGGTTAGAAAATCACTACTTAACCATTTTAAATTCAATATAAGTCAAATTTCATATTTTTTTCTTTCATTTACAATACATGAAATTTATAAGTAATTATATTTTGAAAATCAACCATGGGTCCGGATAATATTTCACTCCTAAATCAAATGATATGGAAATTATCATTTATATCCGAAATCAGTAAAATTTTCGGGTTTTGATTATTTCAAACCCGCAATCCCAAGACAAATACAAATAAAATAAAATCACCCAAGCCTACCATTTCAACCCGTAATGATTTTCCCTATTCTAAAGTCTGTTCTGGTATGTATCATTTCAACCCATAGTGATTTCTATCCTAACAGGGAACTTGCAGTGATGATCAAAATAAAATGAACAGTATAACAACATATAGCAGTAATAGATGATATGACAGATAAATAAACAGGATTAACATCATATAATTTATAAAACAGGCAGGTATAACATGATGTAATAATTTCTACACTTCCACTTGCTATCAATTCACAGACATATAAGTATAAATGTCAGGTGTGATTACTCACCTCTTTAAAGCTGGAATTCGCAAATCAGACACACACAAACAAAGATCCAGAAAGCACAATAGCACGACTTGATTTGAGTGGAGAGAGTGCCAAGATATAAATCTTGTATTCAACAATGAAACAAACTATATATAAATATTTTTACAATACCAAAATCTATTGAAACAAAATGGAAATAGAAATAACAAGAGACATCACCAAGCTTTCCCATCAAATTTGTTTGACCCTTACCCACATAGGCTCGGCCACAAGGTATATTGGTTCGGCCTTGGATGTTTTCAGGTGGTAATGGTCAGGTTGGATCTGAAAATAACAAGGCTTGGTCAAGAAGGCAAAGGGTTTGGAGGTTACAACATGAGGAAGGTAAAAGGCAAGCAAAAGGGAGGTGGTTTGTTCATCGTTTTGGGCTCGGCCTTGGCACATTTGGGCTTGGCCAGTGGCTAAGTCAGGTCAGGTCAGATGTTAGTGGTGGTGTTCAGGTGTGGTGCTTGCTGGTGCTGGAGGGTAAGGAGGTGGTCGTGGCAAGGAAATGAAGTGGATGTGAATATAGGCTTGGCTAGGTATAAATTCAAGGAGTTTGACATTGTTTTTGTGGAGTTTTGTGCAAAGGATGATCAAGGCACTTTTAGGTCAGAGGAGAATGATGTTAGGCCATGGGTTATATGCGGAAGGAAGTGGTGGTGGATGATGGAGGAGATGGTAGGGGTATGGGCCGAGCAACATAGGTGAAGATCATGGCAAATTCAAGTGAAAAACAAGGCAAACAAAGAAGAAAAGTGGAAAAAGAAGAAGAGACATTACCCAAAGATTTTTCTACAGATCTGAACATGCGCATATTGTGAAGTGAGAAAGTGATGTTTTCACGTGAAATATGATGGAGGCGGCTTGATGAAATCAATGGATGGAAAAATAAAGAGGAAATAAATCAAAACGTAGCGTATGCCTTTGATTAAAAATAGGTAACGTATCTTAATTTATGCGTTTCCTATATATTAAAGATAGGTGTATACAAGAAGCTATCACAAACAAATCAATACACTAACGTTAAATTAAATACATTTTAAAGGTATGCCTTTTAAAGCAATAACGTGTGTGTGTGTGTGTGTGTGTGTGTGTATTTGAAATTTCTTTCCAAGAAATAAATAAGCATTTAAACACTTATCTATTTAATTACTAAATGAATGTATAAATAATTAAAATAGAAAAATAAGGTAGAGATCGATATTATGAAAAATAAATAAATAGTTTTAGGAAAAGTAGGAAATAAATAAAGAAAATACTCTATTAAATGGAAACTAGAATTAAAAATTGTAAATACAATTCAACTGACTTTGGAAAACTTCAACAACACTTCTAAATAAATAAAAGTCAAGTAAATAAAATAATGCTGAAAAAAATAAAGTATAAATGAAAATAAAATAAGGTCTTAAGAAAATGAAAATAAAAAATAAAGAATTACCTTAATTAATTGAAACTAGAAATTAAAAACTGCAAACAAAATACAACTGACATTGGAAATTTCAATTACACTTTTAAAAATGTTTTAAAAATAAAATATATACATAACATATCATGTTACACAAATTAAAACATGATTTTTTAAACAAAAAATTATTTATATAAATTAAAATAAACAAATTTGTTAAATAAAACAATTTACACACAATATTATAAAAAGCATAACTTTCACAATATAAGTCCGATTTCAACGAAACGTGTAACGACCCTGGATTTTTGACCCCGTTTATTTTAATAAATATCTGATCTAAATTAATTAAAACTAGCTTGATCATCTTAAAATGAATATGATTTGGAAATACTGTCATTTATTTATATAAACTGTACTTTAAAAAGGAGAGTAATTTGAAAATTTAAAATAAATCTCAATAATATTTACAATAAATTGTTCTTATAAAATTCAATTGACATAAAATTTATCTTATATGATTGAATTACAATACTTTGTCTTATTAACATGTGATTAATAAATATGTTGATGTGAATGATAATGTTTAAATAAAATTAAAGTTTATCAATATAAAATATAAATATTAAATATAAGTAAAACTTAAGAATATAATGTAAATATTGATAATCAAAATATAAAATAAAAATATAAATAAATAAGCAAGCAGATGAATATAATTTAAATGTTGATAGCTAAAATGTAAAATAAAAATGAAGATAAAGGTAAATGGATAAGCTTGTAAACAAAGAATAGAACAAGAACAAAGCATAAAATAAGATAAAATAAAGTCAAATGTAAAGTGAAAACATGATACATATGTATGAACATTTTGTAAGCTAGAAAATAACATAATAACAAAACAAATATTTACTTACAAAATATCTTCATATATATATTTGATCAAGTGTTGCTGTGTAATCATGTGTGCAAAGGAGTCAAAGTTTACAAATCAACTTCAAAATGTCCTTATTCATATGCAAAAAGATTTTGTACTGAGAAAACAAAGTATTCATAACATTTAAATACAAATATTTTTATACAAAACAAATTATCTTCATAAGCAAAGCTTCTCACACAAGCCTACCTGAAAACATACAAATATCTGTGTACAAATTACAAACATCAGGGAACATTAATTATATGTTAACATAATTGAACATATTCATTAATGCTAAGTACAGTTTGTCATTTCAGATTATAAAATAATTTTCAACCAAAATCTCGGTATTTTTTTTTTCATATTGCATAATTTAATACAAAATCATATTTGGTCAAAACAAATAAAACTTGTCCAGATAATACCTCCTTCATACTACTGTTATCTTATATATATGCAGTTGCTTTTTAGTTCTAGTTCGTTCAACAAACACATAACAAAACTTGAGAAGATTAATGCCAGAAAGAAAAAAAGAGAGAGAGCAAATTCAACTAGAATTCAAATTAAAATCAGGCAGATTCAAGGCAGTTCAAACATCAAGGTTTTCAAATGAAAGTAGAAATAGTTCTGTTCAAAGGAAATGGCAGGTGAGTAAACTAAATTCTTAAGGCTTTAAGTTAAATCAAACACTTAAGGTGATTCTGTGATCTTGTGGTATATGTTTTACTCTTAAATATGATCCTGTGATTGTATATGCTTCTCTGTTAAGTGATACAAGGTGAACATTTGGTTCAAATTTAATGTTGTATGCGGCTAATCCATGTTAAGAATTAAATTTTCCAATTCAAACAAGGTATTAAAGTTAAAACTAAGATTTGTAGGCTTTTTAAAACATCTATGTAAAGGTATGATACTGTAATATAGTTTCACAGGAAATCAAGAAATTTACTGATAAATTCAAGTGTTACAAGAAGCTGATTCAAGATTATATTTTGAATCCTTAATGAAATTGATGATTTTTAAAACGAAAATAAAGATTTTTAGGTTTGTAATTAAGGTGCAGTTTGTTTATGAACAAAGATTGCATTTTTGCCAATTTTAGGTTATCAATCCAATTTAAGATGTTGGAATTTGAATTGGAGTAAGTATTAACATCGTGGATCATGAGAAAATTATCAGAGGATTTTTCGAATGTATAAATTAAACAAACGAACACAATTTAGGGTTTTGTATCAGGTTTTTGAACGATGCAGCAAAGTGACGTGTGCATCATCTATGTGCGATCGAGCTGTACGAATCGATGGTGGTTGGGGGGTTATCGAGTTGTCGTCGTGTGGGCAAGGGTTAGGGTGCTGCAGGTGGCTGGAGCGGCGGCGGCGTAACATTTTTTTTCGAAGAGTTGAGTTACAGTTTTCGTGCTGAAGGCTTTTTTTTTCGAGTTCGAAATTTTTATGGGGGTTTGAGTTTGGAATTCGATCTGGGTATGATTTGCGACTTGTTTGGATGGTTGGCGTTCGCTGGTGGCGTGTCGTGCCGCCGTGCGCGTGTACGGCGAGGAGGATGAAGTTTCGCGTCGTGTCAGTGGGTATTCTCGGGTAAATACTCGAGTCGATCAGATGTTTGCTTCGGGTGTTTGATCATGTGTGCGCGTAGGTACATGATGTTTTGATTTTACTTCAGTCTTTAAATTTGAACATACTGTTTAAAAAAAGAGAGAGAAGAAGGGGGAAGAAGAAGTTATGCGCAGGAATCTCGGGAAGATTGCGTGAGGAACTCGAAGTAACACCCGAGTATAATGCAGGGGAGGTCTCGGGTTTTACCTGGGGAGTCTCGGGTTGGGTCAAACTTCAGTTTTGCAGTGTTGAAGAAGTTGGGTTATAATTTGTTTTTTTCAAATTTGTTTAACACTTCGAGCTTAGAAAATGTTTAAAGGTTAAGCTAAGGTTTTGTTCAAGTTTTAATTATTTAGTCGAAAGCTTAACGATGTTCTTAAACACTTAAATCATTTTAATTAAGAAATTAATTTAAATTAAATATAAGTTAACTAATAATTAAAGTTGTAGTTAATACTATAATTGATTTTCAAAATAAAAGAAAATGGGGACTTTTAAAACGTTAATTAAGTTGAATGATTGATATCAATAAATTATTTTCGAAAGTAATTAAGAACGTTTAACATTTTAAAACTTAATTAGAGTTTGGATTATGTAACTATTTTGTGATAAATAAATAGTAATTAGCTTCTTGAGTAAATAAATAAATGATTAGTAGTTAAGTAATTAAGAATAATTCAAACATAATTACTGATGGATTACAAGTAAATAAATAATTGAAATTAACTACTTGAGTTAATTAATGAATGAATTAATAGTCAATTAATCAAGTAATTTAATTATGAATTAATAGTTAACTAATCAAGTAATTTAATTATGAATAACAGTTAATAAATTTAGTAACTTGATTAAAAATTAATTAAGTAATTAGCAGTAAATAATTGGATAATTAAGTTTCATTAATAAACAATTAAAGATATTAATTAATGGATAAGGAATAGTAATTAAAATTAAACAACTTGATTTTAAAGTAATTAATTAAATAAATAAATAATTGAATAATTAAGATTTAATAATTGATTAAGAAATCATTAATTAGATAATTTGAAATGAAATAGGTAATTAATTAATGATTAATTAAACATAGTTAAGTGGTTAACTCTCAGGTAATTAATTCTAAATTGAATTAATTACAAATAAGACTTAAAGATGACTGCTTACGGATTGTTATGTTGAGTATCTGGTTGTGATATTTATTTGATAATATTCTGTGATGCTCTGAGATATATTGTGTTATATTTGTGATGGTTGTATATGTTTTATCTGGGATAAATGCTATGTTAATTCAATATGTTGAATTTAAACTGTTTAAGTTAATTAGACAACTTGGCCTTTAAAATGGCGTTTGGATTTCGATGAGACTGGGATCGGGTATCCAATTGATATTCCGAATACCACATCGATCCAATTTAAACGTTAGGTCTTGAATTCTGAAATGAAGATCGAGATGGTGTATTCAGAATGCAAGGGTTATCGTCGTTAACTCTGAGGGTGATTCCAAAATGAGTGACACGAGATAATGCCTTCGGTTTCGTTCGAACCCGGAACAAACTTGTATGGATTGAATGTTTTCAGCACATCGTCAGGTGGACGATGAGCATTCTAAGAAATATGTTCTGTAAAGGTAATCGCAGCCTCAAGCCTCATCAACCGGGAATGGCTAAAACAGGGGAGATGTAGCAAGGTTAGGTGGGTCATGCCCAAGCAGGACAAGATATTTCCCCTGTCTAGGTGTCCCTTTTTATTTCGGCTGTGTGGGTGGTTGCTAGCTACAACCGCGGGGTTTATCTTGTTCGGGACTGTTCAGTAAGGAATGGTTCCGGCCTTGTGTTGTAGGGGGTCGAGAGTGATCCTCGGTACGGTGATCTAGTCCCCGTACTGTGACGGCCGGTACCCCAGTAGCCCTGCCATTGTTGGAAATCCAATTTCCCTACGAGACCCTACGGTTTTGATTTGTATTACCCACTTTTGTGGCTAGTAGCTGGAATTTAATAGATGTAACAATTTCGGCTATTTTCTATTTACTTGAAAACCCTAGACACTATTATATTATCACTGGATTTTCTATGAAATGTTTTGGTTAGCGTAAGGTAAAAACTTACCCGTGTTTATTTTTGTGGAGTCTTACGTGATACCTTTATTTTCAAATGTTTTTCGAAGTTAAAAAACTTTAAACTGTTTACTCATACCAGACCCATGTCTGACCCGGAGTTTATATTTTGTTTTTCATAAACTCTTGGGTACTGAAATTTTTATGAGTAGCCAAGTGATATGTTTTGGACTTTGATTTCTGGAGGAGCTTGGAGCAGGAGTTTCCAGACGTATGTAGTTATCTATCTAGTTCCGCTGTGTTAGTTGATGTGTACTGTATCTCTGATGTATAGAGTGATAGATGTATGTATGACTGTCATATGTATTGATATTGTATAACTCTGATATATGTAAAACTATGTAATATTTATGTGATATATTATATTTTGTTCCGTTCCGCTGTGAGATTATGATATTGTTGTTCTTCCTTTCTCTTTCTTTTCTATTTCTATCCCTTTCTTTCTTAATGATGAAACGTCTTTCTGGTAGTAGAAGGGCGGGTCGTCACAGTTGGTATCAGAGCTTACGTTGGTGATAAACTTAGCTCTGGTAGGAATTACTCATAGGATATAGTCTGTAGTACTCTAAAATGAGTTTGAGTGTATTAATAGATATGAGCGCGTATTTGTTAGTGAACATAAAATTATTTTTATATTGTGTTGACTTATCCGTTGAGTGTTTATGGATTCTGGTCGATGTGTGGGACGCCATTTCATCGATAGGAATTTCTAAACTCTTAAACAAGGTAGACTGGCACAGTATTGTTTTTAAAGTAGGGTAAATGAAATAATTTTACCCAAAACTATATTTTGATATAAAAGAAATATTTTTCTGAAATCAGTATATATATATATATATATATTTGGATGTTTGGTTGTTAATACTATAATTGAATAAAAATTTAAAATTTGAGTGGTTTATAACCAAATAAAATTGTCTAAGTAGGGTTTTAAATAAAAAGGAATATAACTAAAACTTGATTAAACTAGAATTTAAGCCCCGGAAATTTGAAAGGTGTTTAAATAAATTCAAGCAAAGGAATTTGGGAATTTAAAAATCTTGGAAATGTTTGAAATGTTTTTCCGAAGATTTGAAGGCAATAATGGAATATTGTTTTGGAAAATATTATTGAATGGAAGTTGTTTGGGAGGAAATTGTGAAAGTAAGGAAGCACTAAACTCACTTCAGTCGCTGGAAAATAATCCTGATGATGATGGCCACATCATCGGTATTCACTTTCGAGTTTCTAAAGTGATGGATTGCTACCAAGATAGTTGATCATGATATTGTTTGGGGTTGTTGGGTATACAAGTTGTTTTAGAAACTTCAAAGGAAAATTTTGTTTTGGTGAAAACAAGTGTTTGGAATTTGAAATTTTGATTTGACATACCAAGTGGATATGTGTAGTTCTCATTTCAAAATGGTTTTGGAAATAAAACCGGACAATTGAATTCTAAGAAATTCTATTTAAATAATGTGAAAGGTTTAAATCAATCCACTATTGAACTTATAAAGTAAAGTTGATATTAATAAGAAGAAATTGGGAATTTTAATCCGAGAATTAAAATTTAACTTAAGTAAATGAAAGTGAAGAAAATATATTTGAATTCAACCTGAGATAAGTTAAATTAAATTGAAATTAAACTAAATTGGAAGGTAAAATGATTGTAATGCTGAAATGAAAGTTTATACCTTAAGGTAGTAAGTGTTATATATAATCTGAAATTGTGATTATAAGATGAAATGACCCAAATGAGCAATATAATCTTTTAAGTAAACAAATAAGTTTTGAACTCATATATTGAGTAATATTTAAAGAATGGTAAGTAGCTAAATTTAACTGAAATTGAGTTGGAATAAAACTGAATTTAAATGAATTCAATCGAGTTACAAATAATATTGAATGAAATAAAATTCTTAAGTAAATAAGTAAGTATTGAATTGAATTAAAATAAAATTGGTGTGAGTTGTTAACAAATCTAACTCAAGCATAAATTGAATGACTTTATAAATAAATTCAATAATGAATAGTTAAAATAAATTTAAGAATGGATAAAAGAATAAACTAATCAAATAAATTAGTAAATAATTGAGATTTGATTAAAGGAAAATCAAATCAAAGATTTAAATGAAAATTGGTGGAATAGAATAAACTTAAGTTATTGGGTGGAACAGTTGAAGAAAATAAATAACTTAAGTAAACTATGAGATGGTTATTTAAAACATTGGTTGTCGTGTTCAATAAAATGGTTTGGAATCAAACCTGTTGAAATGAAAGAAAATGCAATGAAAAGGTTGTGAATAAATTAAATGGGATGGAATCAAGTGTAAATTGAGTTGGAATCAATTTAAGATTTGTCATAAAGCTTAAGTAATTATTTATTCACAACAATATTGTCAAATTTCATAAGAAAATGGGTCTTTTGAAGTAAATGAGATTAGATAAAATTCTATGAATTATTAGAAGCAAAATAGTATGACTTTGAAATCAATTGGAATGAATACGAGTTTGTTTTGCTCAAATGGATTATATATTTAAGTAAGTAAGTTATAAATCACTTTAACTGAAGCGAATGATTTGAGAATTGATTGAAAGTAATTGTAGTAAGTATTGAAACCTTACATATGTGCTTATGAAAATATGTAATGCTAAACAAAGAGGACTCTGTCAATGAAAACAAGTGGATGAAACCAATTTAAAAATAATAATAGGAATCGGTTATAAATGGAAGATAGTCAATAAAATTCAATATTCAGAGTTAAAGATAAATTGAATTCACATGAAATTGGAAATTCAGATTTAAAATAAGAAGATATAAAGGCTAGAGTGGTAGAGTAATAATATAAGAGTATATATAATGTTTATATTAAACTTAAGAAATGAATGGTGAAATTCTTAAGTAAATTTGATATTGAGAAAATTATTCCAAGTGGGTAGAAATCAAAATTATGTGAAAAAAAGAAAATTGATATAGTTGATAATCAATGGATATAAATACGTAGGATGCACGTATATTATTTTATTCGCACGACAATTTGGTCCAGGTTCGAGCACAGAATTTCGAGATAGTTATATCGATCCGAGTTAGGATTTTTCACTCGATTTTCGACGACGAACCATGAATATGGATTTTGATTGATGCTGGAAATTCTCTATCATAGTTGTGACTATGCAAGGAGAATGACAGTTTCTGATCAAGAAACCAGATCTGAGTCTGCACTAGGAAGTCGGGTGGACGATACTAGTTCGGAAGTGAAATTGTGTGATCGAGCGAGCGATCGAATTTAATACTGCATACGAACGGTATATGTACATCATACGGGCTTGATTGAATAGATATTGAAATTCTGTAAAGAAGTCAATAAAATTGGGAAAGAGTTGGTTCTGTAGATTTCAAGAATTGAATTGCTAGAACGGATATCTGGAATTCATAATGTATTCCAATATCCTATCTAAGGAAATTTGTTCATGATCCATCATTTGTTGTAAAACCAGTAGTTCAGAAATTTGGAAGTCGAATCAAATTTGACTATGGTCAGGAATCCAGTTCGGATTGTTGATCACAGGGAGACAACTCTGGATAGTTTTGGGAAAAGCTTATCCGAATTCGTGTTCGGATAGCTAGTGATGTTTGTTAGGATAGGCTGTTTGGTTGTTTGCTAATGTATGAATGATATCTATGTTGAATGGTTAGTATAACAGCTTTTAAATTATCTTTGTTTTAAATTTCGGGGATGAAATTCTTTTAAGGGGGAGGAATGTAACGACCCTGGATTTCTGGCCCCATTTATTTTAATAAATATCTGATCTAAATTAAATAAAAGTAGCTTGATCATCTTAAAATGAATATGATTTGGAAATACTGTCATTTATTTATATAAACTGTACTTTAAAAAGGAGAGTAATTTGAAAATTTAAAATAAATCTCAATAATATTTACAATAAATTGTTCTTATATAATTCAATTGAAATAAAATTTATCTTATATGATTGAATTACAATACTTTGTCTTATTAACATGTGATTAATAAATATGTTGATGTGAATGATAATGTTTAAATAAAATTAAAGTTTATCAATATAAAATATAAATATTAAATATAAGTAAAACTTAAGAATATAATGTAAATATTGATAATCAAAATATAAAATACAAATATAAATAAGTAAGCAAGCAGATGAATATAACTTAAATGTTGATAGCTAAAATATAAAATAAAAATGAAGATAAAGGTAAATGGATAAGCTTGTAAACAAAGAATAGAACAAGAACAAAGCATAAAATTAGATAAAATAAAGTCAAATGTAAAGTGAAAACATGATACATATGTATGAACATTTTGCAAGCTAGAAAATAACATAATAACAAAACAAATATTTACTTACAAAATATCTTCATATATATATTTAATCAAGTGTTGCTGTGTAATCATGTGTGCAAAGGAGTCAAAGTTTACAAATCAACTACAAAATGTCCTTATTCATATGCAAAAAGATTTTGTACTGAGAAAACAAAGTATTCATAACTTTAAATACAAATATTTTTATACAAAACAAATTATCTTCATAAGCAAAGCTTCTTACACAAGCCTACCTGAAAGCATACAAATATCTGTGTACAAATTACAAACATCAGGGAACATTAATTATATGTTAACATAATTGAAGACATATTCATTAATGCTAAGTACAATTTGTCATTTCAGATTACAAAATAATTTTCAGCCGAAATCTCAGTATTTTTTTCTTCATATTGCAGTAATTTAATTCAAAGTCATATTTGGTCAAAACAAATAAAACTTGTCCAGATAATACCTCCTTCATACTACTGTTATCTTATATATATATGTGCAGTTGCTTTTTAGTTCTAGTTCGTTCAACAAACACATAACAAAACTTGAGAAAATTAAAGCCAGAAAGAAAAAAAGAGAGAGCGCAAATTCAACTAGAATTCAAATTAAAATCAAGCAGATTCAAGGCTGTTCAAACATCAGGGTTTTCAAATGAAAGTAGAAATGCTTCTGTTCAAAGGAAATGGCAGGTGAGTAAACTAAATTCTTAAGGCTTTAAGTTAAATCAAACACTTAAGGTGATTCTGTGATCTTGTGGCATATGTTTTACTCTTAAATATGATCCTGTGATTGTATATGCTTCTCTGTTAAGTGATACAGGGTGAACATTTGGTTCAAATTTAAAGTTGTTTGCTGCTAATCCATGTTAAGATTTAAATTTTCCAATTCAAACAAGGTATTAAAGTTAAAACTAAGATTTGTAGGCTTTTTAAAACATATATGTAAAGGTATGATACTATAATATAGTTTCACAGGAAATCAAGAAATTTATTGATAAATTCAAGTGTTAAAGAAGCTGATTCAAGATTATATTTTGAATCCTTAATGAAATTGATGATTTTTAAAACGAAAATAAAGATTTTTAGGTTTGTAATTAAGGTGCAGTTTGTTTATGAACAAAGATTGCATTTTTGCCAATTTTAGGTTATCAATCCAATTTAAGATGTTGGAATTTGAATTGGAGTAAGCATTAACATCATGTATCATGAGAAAATTATCAGGGGATTTTTCGAATGTATAAATTAAACAAACGAACACAATTTAGGGTTTTGTATCAGGTTTTTGAACGATGCAGTAAAGTGACGTGTGCATCATCTATGTGCGATCGAGCTGTACGAATCGATGGCGGTTGGGGGGTTATCGAGTTGTCGTCGTGTGGGCAAGGGTTAGGGTGCTGCAAGTGGCTGGAGCGGCGGCGGCGTAACGTTTTTTTTCCCGAAGAGTTGAGTTACAGTTTTCGTGCTGAAGGCTTTTTTTTTCGAGTTTGAAATTTTTATGGGTGTTTGAGTTTGGAATTCGATCTGGGTATGATTTGCGACTTGTTTGGATGGTTGGCGTTCGCTGGTGGCGTGCCGTGCTGCCGTGCACGTATATGGCGAGGAGGATGAAGTTTTGCGTCGTGTCAGTGGATATTCTTAGGTAAATACTCGAGTCGATCAGATGTTTGCTTCGGGTGTTTGATCGTGTGTGCGCGTAGGTACCTGATGTTTTGATTTTACTTCAGTCTTTAAATTTGAACATACTGTTTAAAAAAAAAGAGAAGAAGGGGGAAGAAGAAGTTATGCGCAGGAATCTCGGGAAGATTGCGTGAGGAACTCGAAGTAACACCCGAGTATAATGCAGGGGAGGTCTCGGGTTTTACCTGGGGAGTCTTGGGTTGGGTCAAACTTCAGTTTTGCAGTGTTGAAGAAGTTGGGTTATAATTTGTTTTTTTTCAAATTTGTTAACACTTCGAGCTTAGAAAATGTTTAAAGGTTAAGCTAAGGTTTTGCTCAAGTTTTAATTATTTAGTCGAAAGCTTAACGATGTTCTTAAACACTTAAATCATTTTAATTAAGAAATTAATTTAAATTAAATATAAGTTAACTAATAATTAAAGTTGTAGTTAATACTATAATTGATTTTCAAAATAAAAGAAAAGGGGGACTTTTAAAACGTTAATTAAGTTGAATGATTGATATCAATAAATTATTTTCGAAAGTAATTAAGAACGTTTAACATTTTAAAACTTAATTAGAGTTTGGATTATGTAAGTATTTTGTGATAAATAAATAGTAATTAGCTTCTTGAGTAAATAAATAAATGATTAGTAGTTAAGTAATTAAGAATAATTCAAACATAATTACTGATGGATTATAAGTAAATAAATAATTGAAATTAACTACTTGAGTTAATTAATGAATGAATTAATAGTCAATTAATCAAGTAATTTAATTATGAATTAATAGTTAACTAATCAAGTAATTTAATTATGAATAACAGTTAATAAATTTAGTAACTTGATTAAAAATTAATTAAGTAATTAGCAGTTAATAATTGGATAATTAAGTTTCATTAATAAACAATTAAAGATATTAATTAATGGATAAGGGATAGTAATTAAAATTAAACAACTTGATTTTAAAGTAATTAATTAAATAAATAAAATAATTAATTAATTGAATAATTAAGATTTAATAATTGATTAAGAAATCATTAATTAGATAATTTGAAATGAAATAGGTAATTAATTAATGATTAATTAAACATAGTTAAGTGGTTAACTCTCAGGTAATTAATTCTAAATTGAATTAATTACAGATAAGACTTAAAGATGACTACTTACGGATTGTTATGTTGAATATCTGGTTGTGATATTTATTTGATAATATTCTGTGATGCTCTGAGATATATCGTGTTATATCTGTGATGGTTGTATATGTTTTATCGGGGATAAATGCTATGTTAATTCAATATGTTGAATTTAAACTGTTTAAGTTAATTAGACAACTTGGCCTTTAAAATGGCGTTTGGATTTCGATGAGACCGGGATCGGGTATCCAATTGATATTCCGAATACCACATCGATCCAATTTAAACGTTAGGCCGTGAATTCTGAAATGAAGATCGAGATGGTGTATTCAGAATGCAAGGGTTATCGTCGTTAACTCTGAGGGTGATTCCAAAATGAGTGTGACGAGATAATGCCTTCAGTTTCGTTCGAACCCGGAACAAACTTGTATGGATTGAATGTTTTCAGCACATCGTCAGGCGGACGATGAGCATTCTAAGAAATATGTTCTATAAAGGTAATCGCAGCCTCAAGCCTCATCAACCGGGAATGGCTAAAACAGGGGAGATGTAGCAAGGTTAGGTGGGTCATGCCCAAGCAGGACAAGATATTTCCCCTGTCTAGATGTCTTTTTTTATTTCGGCTGTGTGGGCGGTTGCTAGCTACAACCGCGGGGTTTATCTTGTTCGGGACTGTTCAGTAAGGAATGGTTCCGGCCTTGTGTTGTAGGGGGTCGGGAGTGATCCTCGGTACGATGATCTAGGCCCCGTACTGTGACGGGCAGTACCCCAGTAGCCCTGCCATTGTTGGAAATCCAATTTCCCTACGAGACCCTACGGTTTTGATTTGTATTACCCACTTTTGTGGCTAGTAGCTGGAATTTAATAGATGTAACAATTTCGGCTATTTTCTATTTACTTGAAAACCCTAGACACTATTATATTATCATTGGATTTCCTATGAAATGTTTTGGTTAGCGTAAGGTAAAAACTTACCCGTATTTATTTTTGTGGAGTCTTACGTGATACCTTTATTTTCAAATGTTTTTCGAAGTTAAACAACTTTAAACTGTTTACTCATACCAGACCCATGTCTGACCCGGAGTTTATATTTTGTTTTTCATAAACTCTTGGGTACTCAAATGTTTATGAGTAGCCAAGTGATATGTTTTGGACTTTGATTTCTGGAGGAGCTTGGAGCAGGAGTTTCCAGACGTATGTAGTTACTATCTAGTTCCACTATGTTAGTTGATGTGTACTGTATCTCTGATGTATATAGTGATAGATGTATGTATGACTGTCATATGTATTGATATTATATAACTTTGATATATGTAAAACTATGTAATATTTATGTGATATATTATATTTTGTTCCGTTCCACTGTGAGATTCTGATATTGTTGTTCTTCCTTTCTCTTTCTTTTCTATTTCTATCCCTTTCTTTCTTAATGATGATACGTCTTTCTGGTAGTAGAAGGGCGGGTCGTCACAAAACGAAAAGCAGTATTCTTGAAATTAAATCTATATTTCATAATAAAAGATAAAATTCAAAAATTAAAACATTTAAATTTTAAATTTAAAAGTTAAAGTTTGACCATTTTGACAGAATCCACTTTTTTGGAAATATTCCATTTATTCAGGTTTGGAATTATAATTCACATAAAATCAAAATTTATATTTAAAATAATTTTTTTATCCATTTTAATAAATAAAATAAAGATTTTAAATCTGTAATTTCAGTTAAAATAATTAAAATATAAAATTAAAATAATCATAAAATGCAGGTTGTTACAGTATGCATGTGTGCAATTTTGTGTGCGCGTTTGTATGCAAGTATATGCGTGTTTTCAAGTTTTAGTCATTTATAATTAAAATATACATATATATTTACATTTAAAGTGAAATAAAATAAATATACTGAATTATATATATATATATATATATATATATATATATATTTAGACATTACATATGAATGTAATATAATTTAGAGTTTTCAAATTTAATAAAGCAAATTTAATCGTATATAGCCTTTGGTCGATAATTGTATTCAGTTGTGTGGTGGTAATATGTAGAGCCATGTGTCGGCAATAGTATGAAGCTGCTTGGCAGCAATATATAGGGTCGTGTCTCGGCATTCATGTGGAGCTATGTGTTAGCTATCAAGTGCCGATATTATATGTCAATCCACCTTTTCCAGCTTACTTTATATTTCGAGGGTGAACCAGATTAACCATTATCAACCATAGTGGCCTGATCGTGGTGGTCGTGCCTCGGATCCATGATACCCTTATTAATGTGTTACTTTGCTATGTGCATTTGCCCCTGTGTCACATATGCCGGCTATTAGTTACCTACAGGGGTAACGTGTCGGATCGTGATTAATGTATAACGTTGTCTTGCAGTGTGTTTATGACATGCGGTTTATATTATCACATTCTCTAGAGGGAGTTAAACGATGTTTGTAAGAGCGGATTCAGATGGACATATGTGAGGCTCTTGGAGCAGGCAGACGTGCTTTCAGTCTCCCATATGAATCTAGTGTGTATGATAGATAAACATATATGATTTATTTTATACATGAGACTATGTCTAGGGTATAGTAAACCCCTGTACGTTATCTTTATGCGATTGATGGGCAAACGGCCTATCTATTCTATGCAAATAGCCTATTCTTTTTAGGTGGACGACCTATTCATTATCGATTTTACTTGGACATTACCAAGTGCTGGAATAAACCACTCGTTAATTTCTATGTTATGGTGATGATTTCTAGAGATAGATGATTCACCCATTTGTTATTGCTTCTATGATTTTCAATTTATTTTGTTTTATATTTGGGCCAAGACATTTTTATGCATGATTTTAGGATACTTGACATTATGTGATGCTTTAGGGATTGTTCATGATTTTATAATTTTACACCATGCTTACGTCGATATTTATGTACTAATCTTATGGATGTTTGTCTTGTGTTATTTCAAAATTTTTGAATATTAGTATAGTTTGCATATATTGAGTTACATATGTATATTAAACTTTGATTCAGACATAATCTGATCCGTTTGCTATTTACGCGATACTCGGATCAGTCCGAGACATTTTAGGTACATGGATGATTAGATGAGCTTGTGTTATCTGGGCGTAGAGAGGACCAGTATATTGTATTTTTATATACCATCCGAGTATTGAATAATTTCATGTATGTATATCCTTGTATTGTATATTGGACATACTCTGCTTATATTTAGTATTATATATTATTGTCGCGATTACTCTATCTAAGGTTTCTGTATATTATGTATTGTTCAACCCTGAAGGCATACATGTTTATTGATTTGTGTTGATGCTACGTACTTATAGATTAGTTATTTATTTGGTGTTTAAATATGTACTAGTGTTAGCCTAATGGAATATTCACATGTGTAACCTATATCATCTCATTCTCAATCTTATCTAACAGTGTCACTCGGTCATACTCTTGGATATTATGTGTATAAAGGTGGAGTGTTTCACTGGCATTTTTGTACATTGTTGTTCTTTATTTGCATTGATGGCACATATTTTTATGGAAAATCCATAAGTAAATTACTTGTTGCCACTGAAGTAGACGCAAATGACCAGCTTCACCCTTTGGCTTATGCAACTGTTCAGTCAGAACCATGTGATAGTTGGGTTGGTTTTTTACTTGCATGCGGAGGCTCATTCATAGTGTTAATGACCGACTTATTACTTACATTTTCGATAGAATGAAAGGAATACCGACAACGGTGGAAAGCAATAGAGGATTACCTCATAAGCATAGATTTTGTATTAGGCATTTGAAAATAAAATTTCAGGCCATGGGCTTTAAAATAAACGATTGATGATCTTTTTTTCTTGTATATATGCTTCGAAGGAAGTTAAGTATATAAAAATCGGAGAGGAGATTAAAACCTCCAATATTAAAGTGCGCAACTAGATAGAGAGAAGTTTGGGTGGGAAAGAGAAAAATTGCGTATTGAGCAAGGATGATGGCAATCAATTTCATGTGATGACTACTAATGCATTAGAAAGTTTTAACGGTGTACCTAGTGGTTCATGATCATTATCTGTTAAAGCTTGGGTTATCCATAACTTTTTCGATCGATGGATTATTTTTGTCAAAGAAGAGAGGCTGCTAAAACTTTGACAACTCGTTTAGCTTGAAAATGGGAGAAAAGGTAACCGTGTGAGCAAGTGAAGCAAGATATTCAGGGCTTGTCTGATTTTGTCAAGTCGAACGGTAAGTAATTCACTACTTTGATGATGAATTTAAAGTAACTATTAATGGTAATACTTTTTCTTGTGCATGCAACGTTCCGCTACTACAATAGTTGACTTGTGCGCATGTTATGACTGCTTGTTCGATAATTGTAAGTGGTGCGAATAAAGCTCATTATGACTTTACATCACCTTGGTACTTAGTTCAAAACAAATTGTGGCGTACTCACCAGAATATTAATATCATTCATGATAAACATTATGGGAGTGCACATGAAGGTATGTTAGGTCTACGACCAACAACACGCATACCACTGGGAAGGCCAAGATCTAAAATTATTAAAGACACTATGGATGAGATGCAGGCTCCAAAGTGAAATGAGTGTCATTGGTATGGGGTGCATGTCTATACGAAGAATCGTTGTACTTCTAAAGCTTTGCATGTATACTAGTTCTAGTTTTTGACTTGATTGTAAATGACTTTATTTGAGTTGGTGTTAAATGTATTTGTTTGACAAGTTGTTTTTCTATTTGGTATGTATGCACGTTTCTATCACTTCTTGTTTTTCTAGCTGTTTTTAATTTTCTGGTGGTCTATGTAAATGTATTTAGTGGTTTTACACCTTGAGGTTTGGCTGTTGTAGGTTTATGTTTGAAATCTATTTTTACTGGGATGTTATTTGAAAGCATGCCAACTTGCACTTTTTCGAATATCGCCAACATGCGTCATTTTAAATACCTCCCTTGTAAAACCAGGTTTCAAGCAGAAATCTAGAACACTCAAAGCAAAACCCATATACGTACCCTGACATCAACATACCACATTTTCATCGATCTAATCCGATACAATTTACCCCAAAATGCCATAATCCATTAAATTCATTAATCCACGATACTAACATTGAATTCAACATTCATTAAAGTCATTAACCTATAGAATACATCCTAATGATTCCATACAAATATCAACAAACTACCGCTTAATCTCTTAGGATGGTAACTTCACGCGGAGTCTTTCTTTTTTGTCTCCTTCGTAGTAATGGAACATCATCCGGTGAATTATCCTCATGGTTATCTCCTTCTTCTTCCATCACTGACATTATCTACGGAGGTTGCAAAGGATCATACCAATATTCCTTATGTGAAGGTTGCGAAGATGAACTGTCTTTTCATCACCGACATCTATGATATGTGACAGTGGTAGAAGCAGACTCGTAGTCTGCTGCCAGTGCTTCGATGAGCATAGAAGAAGGTAGAACAACGGAAGTGGGTGGTGTGGGTCATGATGGCTTTAAAATCCGCTTCACATTAAAGCCTTTATCTTTGAACGCTCCGTTACTTCTTAAAAAATCTCGTCAATCAACTTCAGTGCACAGTAAACGCCGTCCGCCTATAAAAAACAAATAGACCGATTCTTTAACTAAGCAAACCTCGACAGTTCTGCATATGTATAAGCTAGAACTGTACTACCCCACGAATACTATTGGCAAACATCGTAGTGCTTAAAAAATGAAAGCCATCCGAGTCATAAACGATTCTTTAGACGATCGCAAACTAAACGAGAAGGGATAATATGCAAAATAATGGTTTAGACGCCTAATTTGAATCTCGAAGGCCTCTACTAGAATATCCTTGGCAAGTTGTTATCTAAATCATGTAGTAACAATCATCTCATTACCCCACATCTGCTCATTAGGAGAAGATAGCCCTAAGAATGACGTGCACAACTCCATGTAATCTCTGGGCTTAGGGTTGGTTAACGGAGCACCGTCTACGTGTAGATTGAGCAAAACAGGCACATCGGCCAACGTTATAATCATCTCGCCAACCCAAAGGTTGAATGAAGATGTCTCTAGCCTTCGTCTATCTACCAAAGCGGTGATAAGATGATGATACAATTAGGTATACCCAAACTTCATGATAAGTGAAAAGCTAGCTCGATCTATGAGCTCTAACACTGCTGGATGAGACGAAGTAACTTTCTTCACCGACGACGAGTGATTAATGGTCTAATCCAGAGTAGTGCATTATAAAAAAACAACAAAATATAAGCACCACGTATAATCAACATAGCTGTATATTTCTATTCGATATGAAAGTGTATTACCTTCATCCACTCGGGGTTGTTCATTCAGTGACCTTTTTACAAGTACAATACACTACCGTCCATTGGTCCCAATAGCATCTCAGAATAATCTAAACAAAATTCAGCTATTGGCTAAACACAGAATCTAATTTAAATATAAATCAAATTGTCCAACATCTACTTAAACAAGGTAAAAATAACAAATTTGTCAATTCCATTCTCATATATATTGTTATACAAGTTCAAAACAATAAATTTATCAAATTGTACAAACCCTAAATTGCCAAAAAAAGGGTTGAAATTAGAAATGAAACCGGTTGGAGCTTCATGTAACAACGAGCACGCCAAGCTTCAAATTGATGAAGAAATAAACGAAATTTGAATGAAAATTTTGAATTTGGTAAAAATTGAGGATAAATTTTCGTTCTATTTTATTTTGGCGAATGGGTAAAGTGAATGGAGATGGGAGGCTGCTATCTTGATTTACAATAGCAAATCGACGAGGCCTTTTTTTAAATAGCGCCAATAGGCGATTTTTCAGAAAGCACAAGAAAAGGACTTTCGAGATAGCTCCATTTTATTAGTAGACATCAACATTCAAACCCACCACCTACCATACACAAGCAAAAGCAAACCCTAACATAAGTCATTCAAATAAATTGCAATACAAAACCATACCACCATAACATAAGCCATTCAAATAATTGCAATACAATAACATACCATACATAATCACTTTGTCATGAAACATGATACACCCCATAAACATATAACATTAAAAATCAAATAGATGGTTTCATATTCTAATTATATCGATGATTTACAAAACAAATTCGGCACCCCACAAACTATAGAGTCAACAATCAATAGTTGGATACGATCCATTCTAATTCTTACTACAACAACGAACAACATATGAAAGCATCACTAAAAAATCAATAGATTACAACCACAAAAGCAATATAACTCATCCAAATATCTAGCATCATGATCAAACCGTGCTTCTTCAGGAATTTTTGACTGTAAGTAAGAATTGTCTTTTTGTGATCGAATACTATATTTTTCTAACATTAAAACTTCAACATGCATCTCAAGAGCATACTCAACCCCCCCCCCCCCTCCCGCGACACATTGAAGGACCTATCCACTGAAAGAAATTACAGTAGTCATACACTTCAGACATTGCTCCGTACTACAGATAATGTGGACATCCGTATAAACTACGACCTGCACTATTTTTATTTCTTCACACGATCACATCACACATAACACTTTGGTGACAACATTCCAAATAGGAGTGCTCTCCAGTAGTTAATTCTTTCTTACGTTTCGTAGACCTGTTGACACAAGGGTCTTATTCATTAACATGTCATGTTTCAATGCCACATTCTATGGCGAGTAAATGAACAACTAATTTCGAATCAACGCTGACTTCTTTACCCGACCTACGCCCTATTACCTCGAAATTTATTTAAGTTTCCGGTAAAACACCATAATTTTAGGAAAATTGTGATAATTGAGCTTTGAACCACATTGACATTACAATTAAATTCCAAATTGTCACAATATTTCGTCAAAGTCTCATCATCAATGTACCGATTATTTATAACAACCATAGAAAAATAACAACTTTTAGCAAGAAACACATAGCAAATGAAAATCAACTTAAATTACTGAAAACTACCTTAGATTATGAAGCAAATTTACTAAAATGACACAATTTAGATGAGAGGACAAATGGAATTGTGGAAGAGACAAGTGGTAAGAGTTTTGGATTTTTCTTTTGGAGTTTGATAATGTTGATACGAGGAGAGAGAGGAAGAATGAGTGCTCTTTTGTAAAACATGCATAAAGTAGATAAAGTAGAAGACAATTTCTCAAAAATTGCCATCTTGCTTCACCTCAAACTGCTCCCATATTAAAACATCGTTGACGCATTTTAAAAAAATGTTAACTATGTTTTAATAATAAAAAAGCACAAACGATGTTTGAAATGCCGTCTGTACTTTTTTGACTAAAGTGGTGCCAAAATTTACGTATATTTGTAAATAGTTTTGTAATCGACCTATTCACGCAATAAATTTGCAAAATAGCCTGTATGCAACAAAAAAAAAAAAAATCCTTTATTAAACCTTAAGCTATTAATTATAATCCATTAGCACCGCGGTAACTAAAATATGCGCAGAATCAACCTTGGGATGCCTTGAAGGATCTTTTCTTCCCCTTTATTTGCCCCTTCATGCCTTTTATATTCAACTTCAATTTACAAATATAGTGACTTTTAGTACTTTTAATCAATGTTTTTCTGCAACTTGGTCCTGTCTACGTTTTTCTTTTGTTAGATGCACGTAAACCGCTATAAATCTGATAATTAACTTTACATGCTTTTTCCCAGCAACCTTTTGACTATATAAACAAATCTTTCAAAACATTTTTTCACATCGTAAGTAAGAAGTTAATTATTTATCTATGCACTCAAGCTTCATATATTTTCTAAAATATCGTTCTTATTTATGTAACGCAAGAAAATAAATGCAAAACTGAAGATTCCGAGGACTAGAATTAAAAACATACCATGCTTTTCCCATTTTCCTCTTCGCTGCTTCTGGTATATATACACACGCCTACCCCCAATCTATATTCATGATCCACATTTTCCTAATTTTCCTCAATATCTACAAATCAAAATTTCTTTTGCAAAAAACATATTTATCATGTCGCCACCAGATTTAGGTCTCGATCTAAACCTATCAACCACAAAAACCATTAAAACCTTAACCGAAGAAGATCACTCAATCGAAGATTACGAGCAAAAGGTCATGGAAATCCAACAACAAATCAGTAAGTTCGAAGAAGAGAGGCGAAAAGTCGAGGTCTTTAAGCGAGATCTTCCATTTTGCATGTTTCTTCTCAATGATGGTACCCACAATTAACATTTAATTTTTGACATAAAATTAACCGTATACCTAAACCTCGATCTAAAACACATGCTAATCGAATGTTATTCGTTGAATATTACAACAGTGATCGATGGATTGAAGACTGAGCTGGAGCAATGTCGAAGAAGAAAACACAGCGTTGTAGAAGAACTATTCATGCCTGTTAAAAGCAGTAAAATAAACGAAGAGAGCTCCGTAAAATCAAAGAACGATGGCTGTAAAGAGAAGATGGAATGGATGAGTTCTGCTCAGCTATGGAGCGACAATCATAGCAATTGCAGCGAAAGCATTGATAATACACACACTGCAAAGGTACAGACTTGATAATAATAACTATTACAAAGCTAAAAAATATTACGAATCTAAATTGGGGGTTTTTTGTAAATACAGAGTGGAGACGGAATAGAAACAGAATCGCTGTCGATATCAGAACGGAAAAGCGCTATTGTGCCTTATAAGGAGGCGGATTTATCTTTGGGTTGTGAAGCGGCTAAGGATCAACGTCTTAGTTTACCTGCAAAGTCGAATGAAAGCAATAGATGCCACGTGTCAGTCGGAGGAGGTGGCCAGGTGGCGGCGGTTTATGAGGCTCAACAGGGGTTGAAGAAGGCGAGGAGGTGCTGGTCGCCGGAGCTTCATCGGCGTTTTGTTGCTGCCCTTCAACAACTCGGTGGTCCTCAAGGTAAAAATTACATCTTTATTTTGACATTTACAAAAAATAAACGACAACTTTTTTAATTTTTTGTTGTTTTGTAAATGCAGTGGCTACTCCGAAGCAGATAAGGGAACTGATGAAGGTGGATGGCTTGACCAACGATGAAGTTAAAAGCCATTTACAGAAATACAGATTGCATACAAGAAGGGTAGTGCCAAATACAACAAGTGCTACTATGAATAGAAGCTCTGTTATGGTAGCAGGAGATATGTGGACTAATGGTGAAAATTATACAAAATCGCTTCAGTCAGGGTCGCCACAGGGACCTTTTCAGATGAACTCATGTTCTCGAGCAATGTCTGATAGCTGTGAAGATGATGGCAAGTCAGAGAGCTGCAACTGGAAATGATTGCGGAGGAAGAAGAGGAGGAGGAGGAGGCAGCTGAAGCTTAACTGACATGAGGTTAAATCGATTATGTATGAACAAGTTTTTGCAATTACTGATGTAAAAAGAGTTGAGACCATACAGCGGAATTTGAACTTGTTGGAGAAATTGATAGAAAGGGATTAGTGTTAAATTTTGGGAAGAGATGAAATTTTCTGGTTTCGTTTCGTTTCATTTCATTTGACTACTTAGTTAAACTTATGAAACGTAAATTGTTATAAAATTGTCGTTTTTAATGTGTAGGGTCACAAATTTATCGAACCAGTTCTTGGAAAGTTCTATTCATTTTTTCCTTTTCTTATGCACAACTTACAAGCAAACGACCGTTGAAAAGTTCCATTCAATTTACGTTCCTTCTTGTTGTATAAAACGAAGGATGTTTTGCAGAACGTGAAATAGGTAGAGAACTAATCTACGAGACATCTCCGCCCATTGGTACACATTACTAGTATAACCGCACAACGGTGGAGAAACCGACCGTTCGATTGTATAACTTGAATAAGAAATATACATTTAAATTTTTTTGTTAATATTACTTAAACATTAAGTGATAATATATTGGAAAAGAATAAATTGAGATTTGAATATGAAAATATGAATTTCAAATTTAAATATTAATCAAAGCATTCAAAATTATCGATTCGAAATTGAAATTTTAGAATTTGAAAATCATAATAGATTTGAATTTGAAATTTTTGATGCGCGAAATAAAAGAAGAAAGCTTAGAGAAACCCCGATAAGACAAAATTCGTTTTTTTTGCTTCAGAAAATTGATTTTGACCCGTGACAACAAAGAAACCTCCCTGACGGTTGGTTTGATTAATCTTCTATTGCATTTACAAGGTATTCTCCATGCGAATGTTAAATCAATTGCTACGATCATTTTGCATAAATTTACAAGACATTGTCAACTGCAGTGTTTGTTTTAGAAATTACTTCGTAATGTTATAAACATACAATATCATTAATTAATCGTTTTAAGATAATATTTTTATTTAGAAAAAATATATAAAATACCCTCTTTAAAGTTTCATAATACACGGTCGTCCCTCCTTGAAAGCGAGCATGTTACACACACATAAGTTTCATCATATTTGCGAAAAACTATAGTAGTATTTGCAGGGAAATCAACAATATTTGAAGTTTTCGCAGTATAAATATTTACATGGTTTTCTACAAATATTTGCAAAAATCATATACTTTTCTGCATATATTTTCATTTTTTTTTTGTAAAAAAGTGTTAATCGTAGAAAAGTTTCTACAATTAATATTTATATTTACTTTTCGACAGATAGTGAATTTATTTTTTATCAAAATTAAAAACAATGATGTAATTTTAACCAGATTTATAGAAAGGTTTTGCTGTATCAAATCCGAAAATAAGTGACCATCCAAATTTACTATTTTATTTAGTTATAATTTGATTTGAACACAAAAACAAATTATTTTCTACAAGTACATAAGAATTGGAGCTGTTTTCTCGTTTTCATCGTAATGTCCCAATATTTTCTGCTAACAAAGTGTTCATCGTAGGTTCTTTTTATTTGATGATGCTAACATTTAATTTACCCAATTTGAACTATCAAGCAACTTAATCTTTTAGAGTCCTGTAGTAAACTTTTTATAAAAAAGGCTAAAGTTTAGGGTTGTTCTTCTGAAGGGCTACCGGGCCTAAGTTCATGTTTATCTGTGTGGGCTTGAATAGTTGGAGGTAATAGCACACAGAAGCCAGAATTCAACGTACTTAACATCAGGGCTTTCAGCTTACAAGCTAAAGGCAATACGAGGCCTTCTAAATACGGAGTGGAATATAGCAATGGGCTTGGTTTGGCTGCAGTTTGGGCATGATTAAGCAGTGCAAAGATCCACGAAAAACAGTAGAAAGTTCATTAATTTATAAGCGTCTAAAAACAATGTCGTATTATTTTAAATCATTAAACCAGCCTAAGTATGTTATTTTTGCATAAAACATTTGGTTCAAATTGAATAATCCATAATGCGATAAGCACCTTTGTCCAAGTGGTTAATTGATTCGACTTTGGTGCAGTATGTCACAAGTTCGAAACTTGCTTTCGGACGTTTATTTGACATGCGATATGTTGTCCCAATGATTTGTTGTATATAAAGTATCAGTTTCAAAAAAATAATCCATAATGCATAGGTGTTTTCTGTTATGAATTTAATTATGACAAATAATCCAACATCTTCCAAGATATTATATTTATCACATGCAAATACATCACATGTACGATCATACATCTTGTATCAATAAATAAAACTTGTATATATATACATCACATATATAAATTACACAAATAAATAGAATTGAACCGAAAGATGTATAAAATAAAACCAAACTCCCGTAGAATGCATGCTATGTATTTGCGTAGCTACATCTGGTCTCAACTACGAGGAATAGTTGCAATATGTAGGTCCTAATACATCTATGGAATAAAATAGAAACAACATATTAATAACTGGATGACCGTAAACATCTGGATTCTTCACACGGGTTAATCAAGTAGTCACCAATAAACAATCAAAAGTCCATCTTGTCAACTAAAACTATCAACATTCTTATCCGAGATCATTTTTGAATATCTAACATTCATGTAGGAGAAAAAAGACAAGAGATATTTATCCTATATACATGTATAGTTTATAAACCTAAAATAACGATGGAAAATTGATCCTACATAAACACTTTCACCAATAATGCTAATATAAATACAATAAACAAAATGTACAATGATAAAGATAAGATTTGACATCAAATATTCATTTATGCATGCATAATATTAACTATTATCTTAATAAAATGGTAAATATCAATTATTTTATGTAAGAATATATGCATATTCTGAACACTATATTGATAAAAGTCGAACGAATAATATTTGGATGCGGATGCTATCATATTTGCATTCTTATCCCTTTTTCGGATTTTTGATATTTTTTATTTTCTAAATGCAAAAGCGGATAAATTTCTTATTTTTTGGGTATTCATGGACAATCCTATTTTACTTCTGCCTGGTGATTACATCCTAATTCGAAAGTGCTGCCAACTCCTTGAATGAGCACCTGAGAGCATATCATATGACAAGCGAAACATTACAAAGAAAACTGAACAGTATTTAAAAACAAATTTATTTATGGTTATGTCAAATAAAATAAACTTTTGTAATGCTTCACTTTCAGCTGCACCAATGCAATCTTTTGTAACGAGCCGATTCAGACACTTCGTATTAAATATCTGAATTATTTTAATATTTTCATCTTGGATTAAATGTTATTAAATTTATTTAATAACTTTGTCAACCTCCTTTTAAATCATAAGTAATGATGACAAATTTGTTTTGAAAAAATGTCACAAAAATAGTTACATTGAAGAAATACCGATAATGTGATCGAAAATTGTTTTATCGATAAACAGTTTTTTACTCGTCAGAAGTTGTCCAAACTTTTTATGCATACACTTATTTACTTAGGAAATCATTAGTATGACATAAGATATTTTTTCATATATGGAAAATAAAATTTTTGATGATGTCATGGATGATGTCATAGAAGATATTTTATGTGTAAGGGTAAAAGGGTAATTTGCTAAGAGATATTTTCATGTAAAGTGAAAAGCATGCAAGGCACATTGAGGGCCTCTTTTGGGGTCATCTTGGTCGTGTAAAGGAGAGGTTTTGGTGTGTTAAACACTTCATAATTTTGCAAAACTTAAAAAGAAACAAAAGATCAAAAATGGTAGAAGTTGATTAGCACTAATCCTCTTTGTTTTTCAGTATTTCTTTAATTAGTTCAAATCTTCTCTAAACTCCACTAAAGTTTCACCAACACCTTAGAACACCTTAAGAAGCATCCAAAGTCAAAAATGGTAAAAAATGGAAGAAAAGGGGGAGCTTGCTTTAGGCCATGAGCATCATGTTGAGGGGGGAGCTTGGTTTTGTGGTTTTGGTGCTAACGATCGGATATTTATGTGTTTGAAGATGATAGGAAGTGCACTTGAATTTAAGAGTGTTTGAGCATGTGTTTGGATCTGATCTAAGTGAGTTCTCACTATTTTATATGTATATATTGCGCATATATGTTGTGTGCTTGAAATATAATGTTAAGTAACATCGACTAATAAAGTTATAATTTTGACCACCTATTGCTTTTGAAAACAAATGACAACTTTATATTATATAACATCACTTGTATTACCCTCTTAAACATGTGGCGTGGCCTTGGCTTGATGTTTAAATGGTTGTTTGGATTGTTTGTTGAATTGAAGTATGTTTGAAATTGTTTGAAGTGAGAATAGTCATTATAAGTGCATTTCGATATCCCTTAACTTTAACTTGTGTAAATAGAAAATTTATTATCTAAATTTAGGATAATTTTATTTAGATATTCTCTACACATATCTAGATGTATGGGATAGTAAACAATTGGTTTGAAAAGTTTTAGAATTGTGAACAAAAGTTGTGAAAGTTAGAAGCGTAAAGGTCACCATGAATGCACTTTGAAAACACCTTGTGTTTGGCATTTTCAAAGTCAACTTCGAGAGACATCACAGGGGTTTCTTTGCATTTTTAATAAGTATTATAAGTTTATTTATTACTAGGGAAATATGGAAGTTTAAGTCATTCATTCGCTTATGAAACAAAGTTGCAAAATGTTATAGCGAGAAGAAGGTTGCAATACGAGCATTTTGAAATATCTTGTTTAATTTTGAGAATTTTTGTAAAGACATCCTTAAGGATTTATTTACATTTTTAATAATTATTATACGTGTACTTACTATTAAAAAAAAAATTAAAGTTTAAAAAATATTTTGAACTGGTCAAACAAAATAACTAAAGTTAGAGCAGAAAGGTCGTTATAAATACAGTTTGTAAATATATCTTGTGTTCGAGAATTCATATAAACAAATTGAAAGATATTCTTAGGGGTTTTTTTTCATAGTTTTTGAGTACGCTAAGGGTAGTACTTACGGTAAAAATTTCAATCTTAACATTTGTTTAAGTGGTTAAAACTGGCCATAAAGTTCATGCTTTTCAATGTTGTTCTTCAACAAGGATTTTTAACAGGATTTATAAATGCTGTAGCAAGTTACTTATGGTTTTAAGTGTTTAAAGATGATATTTGAATTTTCTATTTTTTCCAAACCTTTTTAGGGATCTTTTTTGACATATTTTGCAGTATTTTGTTTGGATACTCTTGGAGCTTAAGGAGACAAGCTGGATATTTCACATGCCATAGTATTCTTATTTTCACTGCATTACTATATTATAAATATCGGCATTTGTGAGGACGTATTATTATTACTGTCCAGGGTTATGATAGTATTTAGAATTATAACTCTGAAATGCTTTGTATGTTAGATTGATATTTTGTACCGTCTTTTGATATTATATGTTAGTTTCCGCAATGAGATTTTGCTATTATGTTCCTCCTTTCTTGTTCTGCTTCATTTTCTTTTTATTTTACCAACAACTCTCTTTCCAGCACACGAGTGCTAGATATGTGAATATCGTGGTTGTATTAGTGTCGACATTCAGGGGTCGAAAAGGCAAGATGTTACACTTTTGAAGTAGTACAAAGTCTTGTTTTTGGCCATATAGGGCATAAATAAATATGTGGGAGATCCTAGAGGTTTGCCGAATCTAGTGTTGAAATTCGATAGGGAAATTTAGGTTTCAAAATTCGATGGGTGCGCTGAACGTATTGTAAAAAATTATCTTCGACGGAGGTACGTCAAATTTTACTTTTTGATTGTTCCCCTCATATACTTTTTTAGTGTCTCGATAGCAATATCCTTTGTGTATAGTTCTCAAAGTGGTTTAAATGTATAATTTGTGTGTAAAGTGCTATAGACTCATAAATCATTCTATAACAAATAAGTTACAATTCACAATCCTAATATAAGTTACCCCTCAAATAATAGCAACTGTAACGCAAATACTAACATATCTCATTACCTGTTCAGATGAGTCGAGTGTCGTGTCTTTCTCTTGAGCTTGCCCATCCTTTTGTAAACACAATGCGATAATAATATATGATATGGATGGAAGTATATGTGACCCTACATGTCAAACTTATTAGGACATTTATCCCTCTATTAGGTATATTAGAGCTGTAAAACAAAGTATCTATTATTCTAGTGCATGTACTCATGAAATGCATCTCTTGATGTTAGATAGAGCACCTAACATCAAACAAAGAAAAATACTCTATTTCAACATAAATTTTACAACAATTCTTAAGTCTATTAAAAAATACAAGATTCTTTCCATTTTTTTATTATACAAACCAATGAAATGACTCCACCTTAAATAATCCAAAGATAGAAGTGTACTATTCACACCAAAAAAAAAACTTTATTTCAACATAACTTTTACAACAATTCTTAAGTCCATTATAGACTACATTCTTTCCACTGTTTTATTATACAAACCAATGAAGTGACTCCATCTCAAATAATCCAAAGATAGAAGTCTACTATTCACATCAAACTTTATGTCTAACCTGTGTTTTTAATATATTTCTTATAAACTCACGAATACTCATTTGAGCAGGCTGAGTTTATGGGTTAGGTAGGTTCATTTTAGTAGCTAAACGATGCAGATTGAAGATGAAGAAAGAGGTTTTGCTTTCTAACATAAAATGTTTATTTCCACTATTTTAAGAGTGCATGCAACATTATTGTTTGTTGACCTGACTCTTCATTATGTTACTTTTAAATTGTAATCTAAGCCCTGCATAGGTATGATTTTGGAGACTAAATATAGAAAGAAAAGTATATGTAACAAATTTTAAAGTAAATTCCATGCGTTGTTTAGCAACTCTGTTTACTTAGACTATTATGCATATAAACAGAACACTTATGTCTTCAGAAAGTATTTTAAGTGATGAATGCGACATCATCGAAATTCATTTTCAGGGTTTTAAAGTAGGGGATGTTACGGCTTGGTATCAAAGCATAAGTTAGGGGATACCTAAGTAAAACAGAGCTAAAGTGGAATGGTACTTTGAATAAGATGAACACTAGGGGAGGATATACGCTATTATGTGTGTGTATATATATATATATATATATATATATATATATATAATGCACTTGTATTTTGTTGTATAGATATACATAAGAAGATATATTTACCTTATATTATTATTTCACACTCTTTCTTCCATTTCTACAAAAGACCAGCTTAACAAAAAGTAAGATGAATTTGAGAAGTGGACGAGTTACAATAAGAGGAGAAAATGCGATGAAGGAGATTAAGAGTACGGAGACAAATGGGAGGAATGGAGGCACATATTGAGGGAAGTTAGATTTGAAGTTCCTCAGCACGATAATGTGGTAGGCATGGATATGAATGGCTTGTGCAAACAGTCTATGCTTGGATGATGAGGGAAGTCATGTATGAGGCAATTGATCCAAGTCTAGCTGTAGTGAGGGAGGACATCCCAAAGATGAACCAAGACTATCGGAACTTAGGAGGGAAGATATTTACGGTAAACGGGCCCATAGTTAAGGTTATTTCCTCCTTTCACGGCCTAACGTCTTTCTTGCACTTCTATGAGTGAAGTTATCCGATTAAAAAAACTATATCTATGATTATGGAAGTGCTAGTTTTTTCTAGCATAATACTTCCGTAAGTTCGATATTGGGGTTACAAAAGAGCAACTGGAACTTATGCTCTCAACCGAGTCATCATCATATTCATCATCTCTTGGAATATTAACAAACAAGTTACAATTCACAATCCTAGTATGAATCACCCCTAAAAATAATAGTAACTCTAATGCAAATTCTAATATCTCACTTTACACGTCTGGATGAATCGAGTTGCATGTCTCTTACACGAGCTTTCCTTTCCTCTTGTAAGCACAAAATTAGTGCAACAATAATATATGATATAGATGTAAGTATATATGACCCTACATGTCACACACTTACTAGGAAATCCATCCCTCTATCGGGTTTATTAGAGTTGTAAAATAATGTATCTCTTATGTCTAGTAAACATGAGTCTTCCACAACATTTGTGTTACTCGATTTTCTAGCAAGTGCAATACATGCCAACTCATATTTTTCTAGCAACCCACACCTTGTGCCACATCTTGGCCCGCATGGTTCCAAAAGCCCGAAGCTTGGCCTACTTTAGAAAGCTTACGCTTGGCACACATATGTCCAAAATCCATCATCTTGCTTGACCCATATGGATACTATTGCAAAGCAACCCACCAAACACAAATACATGTAAGCCATATTAAACATTTGAGATTGTCAGTAGATGAGGGCAACAAATAGTTGTCCAACATGTAAATGGCTTACCATAGGCGAGTGGTCCAAACAACATGCCTTGTCCGTACCTTGACAAGTTCTCTTGCTTGCCCTCCAATCATTGTCTCATGCATCATCTTCAACCATCTTATCTTGACTCGGGCCATAAGTGCTTGATCATCCCTACAAAACAAAGCAGCCACTCTACACCATTTCCCTTAAAAAATTAGCACACATGGCACCATTCATCTGATAAAAGTGGCACCATGAGATAACCAATCTTGGTCCTTTGGTGCCACACCGGCAACACAAATCTACACAACCACTCCTTAATCCCATGTCGCCTGTCCCTGCTAAGACATGCTCAAATATGAACTGCCAACTGGTGATCATCTGACCCATACAATCCAATTGGCATCCTAGTTGGCACATATATAGGCCATAACTAACAGCTAAGAATGTTTTTCGGATTTTGGTAGCACGATCTCCATTATCTTACTCAATTTATAGCAACTATAAATGCAACCTATCATACAAAAACATGGTGAGGATGAAGATGACAACTCCAAGCTCTCAAGCATTTACCTTATGTATATAAAAGAATTAATCATTTCAAGCTCTTAAGCACTTATTTTCTTACTACTGTTTCTTGGAATCCAAGCTATCGTAAGGGAAGCAAAGATATAATAAAATACTCATAGTGCACATAGATCAACTAAGATTGAACCACTCTAAATCTTGTATTTGTTTACTTATTACATATTTATTTCCTTATTCTATATTTTTAAATCATGGTATTAGCGAGTAACATTCCTGATATTGATTCTCAACTATAATTTCAAGGTTGGCTAAATTTTTAGTCAATATTTAGACGTTAGAAGTAGGGTCTACCCTAGAAGCTTTCATTTTTTTTCTCACTTTTCTTTTCTGCAAACTCCATACGGACATTCATACCATAAAAAACCACATTGAGAATTAAGTTGACGACTCTAATGATCACAACACCAACATAGCCTTTGAGGCTAGCTCTATATGCCCTATTCCACGATTGAACAATGACGAGTGACTTAGCATAATAAATGGCATAACCAGTATTAGACACATTGCTCGTGACTTGAATGACCTCAGGGCTAGGATAAATGCTTAGACAACCATGTATTTCGACCTGCTAGTTCCGCCAGTGATTGATTGTACGCCATCCCGCCTGTCGTTCCTAACACATACAATAGAATGTGTGATGCCCACAAGAGGGCCACGTAGGAGACTCCCACCAAAGGGATTCCTACCCATAACAAACATCTATGTGTTGCACGTGGGAAAGGGTATGCCTATGACGTCCTAGAAATCAAACCAATTATGTATTGAGAAGCACAAGAAGATCGCCGCTCTCTTTCTATAGAGCGATTATCCATGTTTTATCGTCAGGCAGCGAATGGGATGCACTTCTTGGGTTTTTACTGCCTAAGAAGTAGTGGGAAAGCCAGTGAACATAGAGAATCATTGGTCCGCTCTCGATCCCAGAGGGAGATATTCCAACCAAAATTCCACAATATGAAGGAACGTCAGTCCAAAACACCCTTAGCCAACAGAAACAGATCCCCTACCTCGGTCTGCCGTCATCATTCGCCCTCACCTTACCATCATTATAGGTCCACATCATCAACAAGAAACTATGGGAGTTCATCCCCAACTAGAGGCCAGCGTCACTTGCGACATATGAAGGCCAACCACTGAGAAGAAATGACAAACTTGCACCAACAAACACACAAAATCCAAGCTTGGAATAGTAACTATGAGGTTACATCGGATGACAAAAATGGAGAATCCTTGTTTAAGAAATTCTGACTTCTTAGTACCTACATCCAACGAAGGTATGCTTTGACACCTAATCAGAATTATGACGAAAGCATCGACCCACCTGACCCTATTACCGCTTTTAACTCAATAGCCTGAGCTGACTTGATTTCCAGTAATGTCAAGTGTCTTTTGTTTCCTTTCATCCTAACCAGACCAGCATCCCGCTGGTTCCTTCACCGCTAGGATAGTGGTAAACACTCATGGTCCCAGTTATGAACCGACTTCAAAACTCAGTTTTCGCACCAAAAACTACGATCATGATGGAAAGTGAGACCCAAATGAATCCCTCAATTAGCTTGTAAGCCACTTTAGTAAAGAGCCTACCTGCACGAGATGAGCTGATAGAAAGAGCCTAGTAGCCATCCTATGTTTAGGGGGTGAGGTATAGGTCCATGACATGGAATGATTTGCAGATACAACCGACCTTGTCCTTGATTGACTTCCTCTAAAGAATGAATGACATTATGAGGGTGGAAGAGGCCAACCTCTTTGATAATGATAAAGAAAGTAAGTAAAATAACACAAATGGCACATGGGAAGAGAAAAAATACCGAAGGAATGGCCGGTAGGAAATCAATAAGAAGCTTTCTAAAGAAAACTCATGCTTCAAACTTAGGTACACAAACTATATATGCCACTTTGAATGACCACTTAGAACTCATCTATCGCCACATAAGAAGTACGCCTTACAAATGGCCTCTCAATCCCAGTTTGGATGGAGAGAGGAGTCCATAGGTAATCAAAAGTACCACGAGTTCAATAAATTCAATGGCCTCTCCACCGATGAGCGTCGACATCTTAAGGATGAGATAAAGCAACTGATTACAAGGGCATGCAAGTGCAATATATAAGACAACATATTAAGTAAAGAGCAGCCCGAGCTAATTCACCTGCCTAGCCACCGCAAATAGATGACAAAAATGTATCCATCATTAAAATGGAAATATTGTCCATTTGTGGAGGCCTACATACAGCCTAAAACAACAAATAGGCATAAGCACGCTATAGGTGAGAGCTTGAAGCACAACAACAGGTCTACTCAGTTGAGCTCCAAGCTCCCAAGGGCCTTAGATTTGAAACGAAAGAAATGGAAATCACCTCCACCACCAAGGATAAGTGGGGAGTAGGATTCCCCAATTACGAACCCATGGTCATCTCAGTCAATGTAGCCAGTACAAAAGTGCATTGGGTCTTCATCGATGAGGACAGCTTAGTCAATTTAATGTTCAAATAGGTATTTGAAAAATATAGCTCCCATTCTCCAGCCTTCCTTCTTGTGCACTGCCCATTTACAGGTTTGGGGTGGCATAGTAACCCTAGGGACCACCTTGCATGTAGTCGCCTTTAGCCAAGAACCCCTTGTGGCCAAAATTCAGCTAAACTTTATGGTAGTGGACTGCTTGTCCGCTTTTAATATCTTAATTGGTAGATCAACATGGGCGGATCTGGATACTCTCATAGTATCCAATAGCTCCTAATGAAGTACCTAGTCAAAGGGAGGGGGATATGATGAATCAACAGGCCCATAGAAACTGCTTTAACATATCATTGCATCAAGCGAAAAAGGTAGTGCACATGCTACAAAAAGAGCTAGCCACAGTCAATAGTGGTAAACTAAGGAGAATGCAAGATTCATGCAAATCTCGAATTTAACATGGGACTCTCGTAGCATTAATGCCATCAAAGCATTAACATTAACTACCTCCTTATAGAGAATGCATGAGCCATTCAACACTCTATTCATGATAGGGGATAAGAAGACAGTGAGGTTGGTGGGAACAATCTTTCCTTCGCCAGCCCATGTAAAAAAAAGGAGCTCATAGTAACATGAAATGAGCAGGTTAACCTCTATTAGCAAGCAGAAGCGACAGATATAACAAATCCTTCTCTCTTAAAATCCTGCAGATTCATGCGGGAGTATAAAAATCCATTTTTTCGACCCTTTGGTTTGATGCTCGAATTGACATTCAAACCATGAAGAGCTTAAAAAACAAGTTGTTGGAAGATGACAACAGGAAACAAGCATAATTCTAACTATAAACTTTCTAAATCTCACAATGGAAGGAATAAATTATAACATTTATTGAAATCATGATATATACATGTTGTACAATACAAATCCAAACCTAATCCACTCACATAAGTACAATCATGTCTAACACATATTTACAATATACACACACATCCAAGTCCTCGTCATATGCTCCAATATGACTCCATGCTGCATCAACCTAGTTATATAAATAAAAATGAAAAATATGAGTAGGTCAGACATAAGTACGAGTAAGTAAGTTATGCCTACTCCACATATTCCCGGACCGGCCCGAGACTCTACAAAAATGCTTAATATCCTTTCCCAAACAAAATTGGACTCATTTTCTTGCTAGCATGAAACTTGTAGGATCTCTTACCATCTAGTCCTCCTTCTCGCATGCTAAAGCAATACGGAGGGTCATCGTATCCTGGGTCACCAACTCGCACCACATATTTGTACCATTCATATTGACATCAAACAACTTTACCTCAAAAAGTATCCATCCATCTTTTTACAACAGTAAATGTTAATGTACACCTCTGATCTTAGCACATCGTATTTCGAGTATACTTTATTTTAAAGGCCAATCCTTCTAGCGTTTGGAGTTTATTTAATTCAAGAATAAATCTTTCAATTCCCTTCATATATAGACTCCTAATCATCATTGAAATGTTATCAAAGATTATATAGTGACTATAGAAACAATCATTCATATTATAATTATATTCATACGTGTTTATTTTACTTACTTTTTATCTTATTTCTACCCAAATCCATGGTTAAATCTCTTAATTTTCATTATGAATGTTTAGTTACTTAGATTATAGATTGCAAATCTCCATCATGATTCCATTTATCTACTATGTCGCAAGTTAGGAATGAATCTCTCATAAAATTTCTTAAAATGTTCCATACCTCTTCTGCCTTTCACTGTTCTATTCCTTAAATGCACGAATTTGCCTCGATTTTTTCACTATATTATAATACTTGTCTCCACGATCATTTTGATGGTAGATCGCTACAATCCGAAGAAAATTGAGAGAGTTATGCCACTTTAAAGTTATGAAATAGAAGTGGAAGGATGGTGATTAAAAAGGAGGAGAATAATCAAAATTTCCAGCCTAAATAAGACTTATGTAGTGCTAAATTTAATTAATAAAGCCGTTCTCACCATTCAAAATAAATACATTCAATTTGGACTTAAAAAATTTGAATTAACCGTTATGTATCGACATGTCTCAAGATGTATATCGACATATATGGGATGATTGGATGTATGTCGAAACATCATCTCATGTATGTCAACATACATTCTTGATTTTTCACTTAGCTATCTCCTTCATACAACGTCTAAATTGAACAAATTTATATACTGTTATTTACCAAAAAACAAGTCAATCGGAATGGTATAAGTCTCCTTGTCAAATTGAAAAGTTGGAAAATGACTATTTTTCCCCTCCATATTTAGAATAAGATTATTTACTAATTTAATCTAATCAATTATCATCATTATATTAGTAAATAATGTAGTTTAAATTTTTGGGTTATTACATTCTCCTCCTTTAAAAGAATTTCATCTTGAAATTCTTAAGGAATGAAAAATGTAATGTAATGCTCGCAATGTGTATTGTTAAAATACAACAACTAAGTAAACAACCATAACATCCACTGTTTCTAATATGCACATATGATTCGAACTTAATAACATGTATATCATATAGATATAAATGATGCAACGTAACATGTAGTTATGTACCTATAATGTAGAAATGCAACTAACGCATCCTATATGAAATGCGATAGTATGGCATTTTAGGCATGAATGCATAACATCCTAATATCAGCATATAGTTCTACATGAATGCAATCATCATGTAACAATAGTAAAATGTATTTATAGCAACTCTAATTTGAATAATGACCTATTTAACAACCCAGTCCCAATGAAGCAACCAAATTGAAGAGCATACCCGAAAAGAGTTCATGATGAGAGGCATTCATCTTCTTTTTAGGCTCCCACGTATTCTTAGCCAGATCGTTCCCCCATTGTACCCTTACCAATTCCTTTATCTTATTCCTAAGTCACTTCACACGATGTTCAATTGTATGTTTCAAAATATAGGATGAACTCGGCTCAGGCTCTATGTATGCATCCTCCAATTGACTCAGCCTCGGCTCAGGCTCTATGTACGCATCCTCCAATTGACTCAGCTTAACAATGATCGTAGGATCATGCACACATTTTCACAAATGTGAAATATGAAACACATTATGGATTCCTGCAATCTTCCTTGGAAGCTCCACTCTAGATGCCAAACTCCTAACCCGCTCCAATATCAGAAAAGGATCAATAAATCGAGCTACTAGCTTTCCTAGACTTCCAAAAAAGTTTCTTTCTTCAATGGTAACACTTTTACAAAAACCATATCTCCAATTGCAAACTCCATATCCATTTGTATCTTATTGGCAGATGACTTTTTATGATCCTGTATGATCTCCATCCTCTTCCTTATGAGTTCCATCTTCTCTATAGTATTTCTAACCATCTTGGACCAAATATTATCTTACCTACAGACCCCCCACCAACATAATGGTGACTTGCATGACCTTCCATATAATGCTTTAAATGGTGTCATTGCCTATACTAGTCTAGTAGTTGTTATTGTACGTGAACTCCACCAAAGTAGGTGATATTCCCAAGTTCCTCCAAAATCTAATATGCACACCCTTAACAAGTCCTCCAATACCATGTTTACCATCTTGGTCTGTACATCGGTTTGCAAGTAATGAAGCATACTCAGCATAAGCTTAGTGCCTAATGCAACATGTAGATTCCTCTAGAACTCGCTTATGAAAAGAAGGTCCCAATCACTTACTGTACTCATTGGGACTCCATGAGATTGAACTGCTTCCTTAGTATATAATGTTACCAACGTAACTATTGTCCTCGTACTCTTCGCTGGAATAAAGTATGCACTTTTCGTAAGTCAATCTACTATCACTACACCATTTTAAGCTATTAACAATGGGCAAAAACCGTTGTTAAGCCCAAAAGCAATGGGTAAATATCGTCTTTAATAAAGGAGTGGTTGAATTTAGCGACGGGAGGAAACCGTTGCTTTATTTCTAAAAGGCAACAGGTAAAAACCGTTGCAAATTGGGGCAAAGGCAACGGGTAAAAACCGTTGCAAATTGGGACAAAGGCAACGGGTGCTAACCGTTGCAAATCGGTCCAAAGGCAACAGATAGAAACCGTTGCAAACTGGTCCAAAGGCAACGGGTATAAACCGTTGCTTTATGGACAATAGGCAACGGGTATAAACCGTTGCTTAATGTACAAAAGGAAACGGTTACAAACCAATTCTAAGGTTTATCACCATCGAATAAATTCTAAGGTTTTTAAATCACCTTGAATGCTATCCGATGTTGTTGTAAAAACATTTCTAGGAGGAAACTAACTTTTGGCACCATGGGATGAAGCAAAAAAGCGAGGAATCTACGCTTCTCCCGCAGCCGCAAATAAATCATACATAAAACAAAACTACCACATTACATAACAAAAATAAATCCAATCCAGCACGTCCGAATAAGACTCGTGACATAAATGCATAACATATGTAATACACAAATTTCGTCTATATGAAAAAACTTATATATCATGCGATGGCTCACTACAGTCTCCGCTCTTCGCTGCTGTCGATGTTTCTGCATGAACTTCATCATATCCCTCGTGTTGCCTCTAGCCCACTCACTTTGGTTTTTAGTGTAGAAATCTCTCCATTCTTGGTTTTCAATTCCATCACATCTGTCATAGTAGCAGCTGAATGTAACATATGAATAAGCAAACTAATATTTACCTTTTGATTTACTTGACAACATTTAAGTATTTAACCCTAACGCTATCAAATATAAATACAATAGTATGGTTGCTTCATGAATCATTACTGCCTGTAGGAGTATGGCATACAATAGATTGGTATGAATAAAAGTAATCAGTACAAGATCACTTCTATGATAAATATCATCTTTGTTGGATTCTTTATTAAAAACTTTCGTAAGAAATAGATCCAAATTAAAAACTAATCACACTAAAAAAGTTTACACACACTGCCTTAGTTATTAGTTAACTTTCAGCAATACATGTAAGTATGCTTAGAAATGAAATGTTTGTTATATAATTATGTGTTGCTGGTTTCATAAATTTAGTTCTTATAGTTTACACATCTAGCTAGATTTTACACTACCCTGCTTATGTAACCATACCAAATATGGAAGCTATTATCATGTCAAATGTATATCTAAAACACAATGAATATAAGGTCCTTGGTTGAAAATATTGTTGTTCATGCTGATCACTGATTTTTTTGTATGTTTATGCACAGACAATTTTGTTTGGATCCATGGATGGTTTTACGAAGAAATGCACTTTCAGTAAAATATCTGTAGCTCTATTATAAATGTTTACTAATACAAGTCAATGATAAGCCTATTGCCATCACTTAACAGGTGCATTGCTATTCTTATATCACAGTTTTGTACACAGGCTGCTAATGTTGTTACTTATCTTATTGTTTAATCAAGAAAAGCATTAGATCTTGGGGTGCATGTTATCATCTGAACATCATTGATGTGGCTGACTTCAATTAGATTATCAACCCTCTTGTTTTTGGTCAGTCTTGAATAGACACTGGATGTAATCTGACCGTGTGACATAAGTATTAATTACCACTAATAGAAGTTGCATTGAATCTTGAATGCAATTCATTATCCAACTTTGAACTATTTCTATTCTATTATTTCGAATATCAAAAAAAAATTGGTGAATGTTTGATTATCTTTCTAGCTCAGACTTTGAAATGCAAAGTCAATATAATGTTTTATGCTTTGTACGAGTTGGCAACACTTCTTTCAAGTTGCAAATATATAATGTTATAATAATTTTTAAACACGGTTGTTTTTTAGTTTGAGAGGCATTGAAGGAGAATAAGTTATGTAATTCATCCCAACTTGCTTAATGATCTTCTTCACGTCGGTGTACTTTGACGGTAGCGTGTTACCTTCGGGGAGTAACTCCTTTATGAATTCGAGTAGTGCAGTCACACCATTGTCTTAAAAGCCGTATTGGGTCTTCAAGCTATTCAGTTTCACAATGGCATACAACTTTGTAATCTCTTTTGGACAAGAAGGATACAATGGCTCTATTGCAGTTGCACTATCACAAAATGATTTATCCGTAAACTGCTCACCAACATTAGCATTATCATGCAACTGACTTGTAGGTTGAAAATGATGGAATCTATCTACATCATTGATCAAATCCTCCATCCTAATATGTTCGGACTCATCAGTATTTGTGGCGTGACTAACCGGTTGTTGTTTTGGCTTCTTCGGTATTCTTTCCCCGTGAAAACACCACACGGTATATGATTGAACAATACCATATCTAAACAAATGAAAATGAATGTCATTTAATTTGAATGTATCTTCGTTTTTGCACCGCGTGAAAGGGCATGAATATTTTCCTTATTGCCACCGTTTTCAGCAACAAATTTAACGAAATTTCTCACACCTTCCACATATTCTGTATTTCTTCGATTAGATTGATTCATCCATTGTTTGTCTATACTAAAAGACATACTGAAAGAAAATAACAAGAGCTAATAAGAAATCATGGGTAACAATATCTTATGGCTTTCCACCAAGTTCAACTCTGATATTAACTAAACAGATGTATATTCTTCCGATTTCACTTGAAATTTAACATTAGCATCAAACTGTTTCCAAAAAATTTGCCATTACAACGGCGCCATTTTGTAACACCAGAGTAATGTCTATGCATTACCCCTCTCCTGATACTTGGCTTGCGCCATTAACAACAATTTTATCCACTTACTAAATATGGTCTCATATTTAGTAAAACAAAATTCATTGCATCAACTTATACCCTAGCAGTCACTATAAGCAGCTATGTCTAACTAGCATGCAGTGCAGTACAGTACATTACAATTTGTAAAACTAATCACACACTTCAATAAACAATCACCACTGCACATACATTTCACTTCAGGAAACCAGTGCACTTCAACTACATCTCCACTTCACAGCATCATCCACTGCTGCCACTTTCACTATCCATACCATCATACAACCATACACTGTGACAACCTCCCTCTTCATATTGCTGCAAAACCACCCTCCATCAACTACACTCCTGCACATCAGTCAACTACATCCCCACTACAAACTGCTGCAGTAACAAACTACCCTGTGCACATCAACAGCAACATTAAAACCCCTCTACAGCAACACTTCACACATCACAATATTCCGTTGCATCACCTCAAACTTCAACCCACCAGACCACAACATAGTGCAGCTGCTTGCTGCCCAAAACTGCGCCTGACCAAAACTGCGCCTGATCAATCCTAAAAGCAAGGGCGGCCCAAAGAATCGGTTGACCAAGCCCAATGTGAATTTTTTTGCCCCTTACTATATAACATGTCAATTTTTATTATTTTCTTTTTCATATATAAGCATAAAATCACATATAAAACTATAACATAACAAAGTACCAACTTTTTATACAAAAGTTGTCACATTAAGTGGGCTGCAATACTTATAGTCTCAAATAGTTTACAAAACAGTGTATTTAATTTTTAACGAAATGTATCAAGTTTACAAGCTAGTGTATCTAGTTAAGTGTACAGGCAAATCATATTGGGTTCTGCCTAAATGTTTGCGGGTAGACATACACACACTGCAGGAAAAATAGTACATCAATGAAAGTATCAGTTCCTAAATAATTATTAGTTTTTTAGCATCAGCTTTCAGATTTCGATTCTTAAACGATTAGTTACAGAAAACTAGTTGTTTATAACTAAATACTAATAAGTTATTAGCTTCAGGCGTTTTCAAGGTTAATGAAATCTAAAGCAGTAAAAGGGCGACTCAATTTTAGAAAATTAGACAACTCAGAACAAGAAATTCGCTTACTTAATTAGCAGTGGCAGTATAGAGACTGTAGCAGGACTTCAAATCAACAGTAGAAAATATCGCGTAGGAGGCAAGCATGAGCCGACGATGGCTGATGGAATAGCCGAGTATGCAGCGATGATTATTTAGAAAGCGTTGATTTTTGAAACCCTAGTTTTTTTGGGTTCGAGCATCGCCAACATGAAGATTGCTATTGAGCTGTAACTTTGAAGTAAAACAGATTTTTGGTGTTGCCCGACTCAATTGGTTTGGGCCGGCCCTGCCTAAAATATTTACGACGGTTAAAAACCGTTGCTAATTAGCCACGGTTGAAAACCGTGGCTAATTGGAACGAAGCGCGCCAAAAATTATGGCGTGAAAGGATGAAATTCACCGCCATCATTTGTCTCCAAAGAAGCTACGGTTACTAACCGTTCCCAATTAGCAACGATAAAAAACCGTTGCTAACTTAACCAAGACGGTTATTAACCGTTGCTAAATGGCAACGGTTAATAACCGTTGCCAAATGCGCGGATGGTTAGTTGCAAATCTCAGTATTTGGTGTAGTGTATATCTCAAATTCTCACTCCCTTACTTATTCCTAGGTAGTTCATCCACAAAGTCCATAAATATGCGTTCTCACTTCCATTTTGGTACATCTTGTGAAAGCAATAACATACTCGGCCTAATCTACTCTGGCTTTACCTTTTGACATGTCATACATTTTTTCGTATACTATGCCACATGCCTCTTCACCCCTTGCCAGTAGAATACTCTCTTTATGTCACAATACATCTTGTTTCCTTCTGGATAAATAGCCATACCAGAATGACGACACCCACCCAAAACCTCATCTATCAACTCCTTGACCTGCGATCGCCCATCTTGCCTCATGCAACCTTTCCAATCCTTGGAGTAATGGTCCAAATAGTCCGATTATTCACCCCTTCCCTACTACTCCATGATATTAACCACTAAAACATCTTTATCTTGACTTAATCCTATTAACGTGGGCCTAACCTTCATCGCTGCTAATAAACCAGGTGCATATTTCGATTGGGTTGGAAATCAAAAATCAATATCTACAATAAATTCCAACCAATTCCATTCAAATAACATAGCATTCAACTCAGAATGCCTCATACTCAAAGCATTGACAACTACATTTCCCTTCCTTGGTGCGTAAGCAATCCTAAAGTCATGTGATGATAATAACACCATCCATTGTTGCTGTCCTAGATTCAATTCGTTTTGGAAGAAAAGGTACTTTAAGGACTTATGATCCGTAAATAGCTTGAATCATTCTCCAAAAAAATTGTGCCTCCAGGATTTCAATGCAAACACAATAATATCTAATTGAAGGTTATGTGTTAAGTAATTCCTCTCATGAGTCTTAAGCTGTCGGCTCCCATATTCCACTACCTTCCCTACTTGCAGAAGGACAACACCAAGACCACTACTGTATGCATCGGTATACAAGGTGAATGTTTTGATTCCATTAGGAATAGTCAAAACTGAAGCATTCATCAATGACTCCTTGTCCTTTAATTAAGCAAATTTCTCTTCACACTCCTATCAAATGAATCAGAAGTGCTGAAATATTGGCAAAGTCTTTGATAAACTTTATATAGAATCCTACCAACCCCAAAAAGCTATGGACCTCTAAAACATTCTTTGGCATCTTCCAACCCTTAGCGGCTGCTACTTTCCCTAGGTCTACTACCAGTCTATCTATGGTCACAACATGCATAAGAAAACAAACCTCCTTCCTTAAGAAGTGGCATTTGAGAATTTTTGCCTTCGATTGATTCCTCCTCAAAACATCCAAACTTTTTTCAAATATAGCTTAGGCCCTTCCTCACTTCTGAACATAGAAGAATATGTAACAACCTAGAATTTCTGTCATTTAAAATTCATATATTTAATTAATTTTAAATATTTAAAAGTTAAGTTTATAAGCTGAATAGATTTTATTTCGAATATCGTGATTTAGTTGGATAATTAAATTGTTAATCTAATATTTGAAATTTCAAAAATAATTAGAATTTGGATTATATATGAATAAAAATGATTTACAAAGTTGAATTAAATCTTATTTGAATAAGAATAATATTATAGAACTTTTAAAATTGAATTAAAAGTTAAATTGTAGAAATTGAATATTTTAGTATTTAATTTACGAGTAAAAATAGTCATTTTTCAAACAGTGTCGGATTTCGACGAAACCAGTATCATCGAATCCGTAATGTTATATTGTTGCAAGATTTCCAATTTCCTGTCAATCGGATTTACGGTTTGTCCGGACAAGCTAAAATGCATAGAAATCTATTTAAGTGAATTTTATATTTAAATAGTCGATTCGAAAACATATCTTTCAAATACGATCGAATTGGCTCTCGATATATATTCCATTGCGTTCGGAATAGGCGTAAAACATTATAAACATCAGGCGGCATGCTTCGTTTGGAGTTCGAAAAAAATTCGGATGAATAGTGTCTTCAAATTTTCTATAAAAGCCCCTTATTTTTTCCTTTTTTCACAAACCCTAGGATTTCAAACCCTAGCCGCCGTTTAATATTCAGTGGCCAGAAAATTGCCATCTTCTTCCCCAAATATCTCACGATCCATTGACATTTAGCAAAATATCAACTACAAACATGTAGAGCACAACCAATCGACGACAAACCTCGTCCAAACATTATGCGTTCGAGCACGTTTTTCGTGGTCGATGGGCAACCGAGTTTGTCGATATTTGAGCCGTTGGTAGAGCAAGTGATGGCCGTTCAAATGAAGTAGCCTGATCGTCTTCAAATATCGAGATGTGGGTGCGGAAATTCAAGAAAAGGGCGGCTATGGGTTGTTTTGTGCGTGTAAAACCTGGAAGCAACGTGAGGAAGAGAAGAGGATTTGCGCAGCTCAGATCTGGTGGAAGCAAAATGAATGCCAGGGATTGAAAGTAGGGTTTAAAATTAAAATAGAAATAATTATATTATAAAATCGTGTAAACTTTAAAATATCATGATTTTTTCATCCGAGGTTCGTTTTCGCACGAAACGAATTGCGTTGGGTCCGTATTGATGAGCACTACATTATGAAGCTAGACTGAGATTCATTTGAGCTAGTGAAAATTTTGGTTGAAACTAAAGGCTTATTTAATTTTAATCGGAATAAATCGCTATCGCGACGACTACAATCAATGTGAGTACAACTCACTCTTCCTGACTCACCAATATTTTTATATAAGCGAGAAATAATTTATTATATGATGATTGATGATTTTTTGGATGATATAAGATATAATGATTGGTATTTGGATATATTCCTGCCAAGTGGAGCAGATGACCCTATACGTTCCCGTGTATGAGCGGATGACCCTTTGCACGCGCGTCTGCCTTAAAGCGGACATTGTACACATATTCTAATATGTATATTTGTTGCAGGCGATAGGTTGGAGGGATCCAACTGGATTCCTCATCCGTATTGATTTATTTACAGATACTGTGATATATGCTGTTATCATATTATATATGGTATTTTGGATGCCATAATTGTTGTATTTAGTGCTATTGCAGCATTGGGCCATATTTTGAAAATTTAAAAATGTTAAAGTGATGATTTCCAAATTTAAAAGGATTTTCAAGTGATTTTGAAAGTATATGTTTTATTGAATTTTGGAACGGATTTATTTTGAATAAATAAAAGTTATAATTTTTATGTTATAAAAATTATAATGTTTTGGGAAATATAATTGAAATGTGATTTTTGAAATATAAAGTTAACTGTTTTGTGAAATAGTATAAATGGAGATTTTTGAATTATTATAAATGGTTTTATAAATAAGATTTATAAAATTGAATTTTTATAAATCGGAATAAGGAATTATAAACGAGTTTTTAAAAGTGTTAAAATGTAGTATAAATGAATCTTACAAGTAAATAAGATTTATAGATTCATGAAGTTGTGAAGGTATAAAAAGAATGATAAGTAACTTACTTATAAATAGGATTTTGGCATATAAATGATAAATGAAATTGGTTAATAAAAGAATTTTATAAATTGAAGTTTTTATAAATAGAAATGGAATTTATAAACATTGTTTTATAAATCCGAAATCAATTGAATTTGATAAGCTAAATAAAGAAGCTTATTTAAAGGAATTTTATTCACGATTTTTGACAGTGAATTATCCTTTAAATTAAATGTTGAAATAATATTAAATTTGGTAAATGATTTATATTCACGATTTTGGATAGTGAATAATATATTAAAGAAATGTTGTGGAAAGTGATATTTTAATATGGAGTTGAATGGTTTAAAGATGTTTTAAAATGTGTTGAATATCGAAACTATAGATTTCAACATTCATTGTTGAAATAGACGTTTCGAGAAGTAAGGAAATGATGGACTATAACACTGTTGTTATAGTAGATGATTTCCGAAAGGAAATATTTTGTATAGTATTGGAATTTATATATCTATCTTATTTTTGAATCCATATACTATTGATTTTGGGTTGTCGTAACGATTTTTTACGCAACATTCGTTTTGACCCAAATAAATGTGTTTAAGAAAATATTTTCCTAAAAAGAATAAAATATATACTTAATCCTGATTTAAGTATATATAATATTTTCTAAGTGTTTAAAATAAATAGATTTATGAATTACTTGTTATTAAATAAGTATATGGAAATGTTTTCCAGTACTGAAATGATTTTGAAGATATATCTTTTTAAATATAATTTGAGGTGAATATTTGGTAATGATTTAATTAATAGAAAATTAATTAAAAGGGCCCAGTGATTGTATATGGTGCTAAATATTTGTTTGTTTGTTTTGACAGTTAAATAACCGACTATCAAACTTTGCCAAATTTTAGTTCCCCGACTTGATGTGGGAACTATTCAGTCGTACACATAGTACGTAGCCTTTTGTGTAGGCTTGATTATCGTTTGTGTTGAGGATGTTGATTCGTATAGTGCGGAGTATTACTTCAATCTATCGAGCTTCCTTCTTGGCCCGAAGGATAGCAAGTTGAAAGTTGGAGACATGATAAGTCTATGAGACTTAGTTTCTGTGTGAGTTTGAGAAACGCTTTTGCATTGTTGGTGTGAAGAGACCGGGATCAGATTTATCTGAAAACCACGTCGGACCAACTTATATGCGATGATTGTGCAGGTTGCTTATTGATGATATTGATTTTCGAAGTTTCATAGTGGAGGACTACTTTTTGATAGTTTGGGGTTAAAATCCCAATATACATCTAGTAGCAGTGGTCTTTTCATTATGAAATATCCAACGCAAGGACCATTCGCTACTAATCCTAGGGATTTCCCGACAGGATGTGGTAGGAAAGTACCTTCGGTTTGTCCTGTTCCTAGATAGCGTGTATGTACGTTTGTCTGACATTGCGTTTCTAATGATTACAAACATTGGTTTTTACAAACGTACATCAGTGGTGGCGGAGAAGGCAACTTCTCTTAGCTTAACACCCTCCTTGAGACGTATGAGCTTAAGGGTTGTATTTTTATGGAAGGCAAGTAGTAGTCAACGGAAATGGCCGTGTGACATTCAAAGTGATGTGATATGTGATTGTGAAAGGTAAACGTTACCTCTAGCCTCATCAATCGAAAATGACCAAAACAGGGTTAGATGCAGCAGGGCTAAGTGGGTCATTTCCAAGTAGGATATGATCATCCTCTTATAGATATATCTTTACACGCAATGACGTTGTGTACCTGATTATCGTGGTTTGTATGCTATGAGGGCCCTCGATAAAGGTCGGTAAACCGACCGGAGGATGATATATTCGGTACCATCTAGTTATAGAGGTGGGCCGGTCTTGTGTTGGTGATGATCCTTTGTGATGGTCCTCGGTGCATTCTTCTAGAGATGTACTGCCGGAAGGTAGTCCCTTCACCCGGTCATTTGTATGCAAATCCAAACTCCACTACGTACCTGCCATTTTGATTGTATTACCCAACTGGGCTATATGCTGGAATTTAATCAATGTAACAATTTCGACTATGATTAATATTATTTGTATATAGTAGACAGTACTATAATATAAGAGGATTTGATATGATATGTTTTAGTTATCGTAAGGTAAAAACATGTCCGTGTTTATGTGTGGACTTGGCTTACGAGATATTTTTGTTTTGATAAAGGAAAAGTTTTGGTAATTTAATAAATTCATTTGAGTGTGTTTCTCACTTTGGTTTACCAGAGTGATCCTGGCGTTCTTCCCTTTCAATGCTCGGGTCAGACCGAGTATATCTACAGGTTAGATTTAGTGCTTTTGGAGATTCAGCAGGAGAGCTGGAGATCTTCATTTCGTATACGCGTATGTGTTTTGATTACTGATTATTCGTTGCATTGCTTAGTTGTTGTTTTATTATGAGCATTTGTGAGGACAGGTTATTATAACTGTTCAGGCTGATAACTATTGGTTGATTGTTGAACTCTGATTGATGTGTATATCTATACAGTTTCTGTTTTGTAAAGATCATTGATATGATATTATATATTTTCCGCTGCGATGTGAGATTCTGTATTGTTCTGTTTTGTTCTATCTTCTCTCTTTCTTCTCTTCTCTTCTTCTCTCTTCTTTTCTTTCTCTCGACTTTCCATCAGTTTGTGCTTTTTGGGTCGGACATGTGTGGATTATTGTCGATTCGAAGGGTGCATATTTTCAGGTCATCACAACTGGTATCAGAGCTTAGATTTTATATATTCCTAAGCTTTGATGTGTACTCAGTATAGATAGGGATAGTAGCACGCTATATTGAGTTGAGTGTATTATATATATGAGCGTGTATTTGTTAGTGAATATAAAATGTTTTATATCGTGTTTGCTTATCCGTTGAGTTGTTTGTGAATTCTGATCGGTATGTGGGATGCCATATTATCGATAGGGATTTCCAAACACTTAAACGAGGCAAGTTGACATCGTATCATTTTAAATTGGTAATGAAATAATTTTACCTCGATTATATTTTTTATATAAAGAAGTAATTTTTCAGAAATTATTAAAGTGTATGTAAACTGATTGTTTGGAAATGTAAATATATAAGCTAATAAATATGTTTGAATAATCTAAACTAAAACAACAATTGTAAATATAAAAGAATATAAAGCACTGAATTCACCATTGTTACTGGGAAATAATAAGGGTGATGACTGCAACATCATCAATATCATTTTCGAGTTTCTATGTGATGGATTTGCTACCAATAGTAAATTAAAAAATTTAGTTTAGTTTTGATAAACAAATTTGATTTAAAATCCAAGTTGTAATTGATGAATATTAATAATTTTTGGACTTATATTATATGAGATAATAAATTTTTAGCTTTGGTAAAGTTGAAATAAATTTGAGTTAGTATAATAAATGTATGATTTGAAATTTAACTAAAGGAAAGTTAAATAAAAGGAAATTGGATTTTAACTGGATGATATAAGTTATTGAAATGGAAATTAAACTTAAAAGATAAGTGATTATATAACATGAATTTGCAAGTATGAATAAATAAGTTGTATAACTTATAAAGTGAGAAAAAGTATGTAAAACCAATTGTTAAAATTGTTAAACAATTTTGTTAAGCAAAACAAAATCTGAATTTGAATAGCAGAATGAAATTTGACTTAAGTAAGAAAAGTTAAATAAAATAGAATTTGAATTAAATTAGTAGTGAACTTAAGCTGTATAATGAAAGTAAATGCAAGTGAGAACGAAATGAAATATAAGTTAAGTAATGTTGAATGAAGTTGATTTTGATATCGAAGTAAATTAATAAAGTGAATTAATAAAATTAAGTGATGAATGTGAACTTGAGTTATATAATGAAATTTATCTTTAGTTGTAAAATGAATTAGCATTAAAAATGTTATTGTTAAGAAGTTGTGAATTAATAATAATATTGAAAGTGTTGTATAAAGATGTGATTATAGTGAATAGTATAATTCAATCTAAATTGAATATTAAACCAATTGAAATTAAATGTGTTGAACCCAAAATGAATGTAAGCAAAGTAAATTAAATACATTTGGTTATGTGGTTATACATTGATTATTAGATAAATGTTATTTGATTCAATAGAACTTCATATAAAATTGAATTGATAAAATTGGAAGCTAAATAATTGAATTCGAATTGGAAGTTAAGTAAATTTAAATAGAATAGAATTGATTTGATTTGGAAGTGAACTAACTTGAATATGAATTAGTGAATGTAAACTAATTGAATATGAATAAATGAATGTTAGTAAATCCAATGTTAATGAATCAAATATGATTTAAATTGAAAACCAATTCATTGAATATTAATGAAAAATGAATGTATATTGATTTGGTTATGGATTGATTGGATAGATATGGTTTGTTGGATGATAGTTGGATGATAGTTATTTGATGATTGGATTTGTTGTTTTTGATTTAATTTTATATATTGGCATATATAGTTGTTGTATGGGTATATGTTGTATACTGATATTACTTTCATATATACATGTTTCTCATTGGTTTGTTGAGTGTTTAGTAGGTGCGGATGGGCTTGCTTCGCATTTGGAGCCCGCTTTCGCACTATATTAGCCGTATATGCTCGCTAATAATATATAAGGTACATATCTCGGATTACATATCCTACTTTTACACTTTTTTCCCTTCGGGATGCCTCATCCTCGATATATTTGTGATATATATATTGCTATTTTTTTCAGATCGAACCGCGCAAAGGAGAAGCTGGTGAATTTTTTGAAACTAAAGGCGTTAGAAATTTTTTGAGAAAATTGGAATTTTTTTTTGATAACTAAATTTTTGATTTTGGAGTTGGAAGTTAAATGATATTAGTTGGTTTTAAAAGATAACTAAGTAGATTTGAAAACCTAGTAAAATTTTTGAAAGAAGTTTAACTAATGATTTTGGGAAAGTTAAACATTTAAATGATTTTGGTAAATCTAAATTGAATGGATTTTGAAAATTTAATAGATATCGTGAATTTTTCTCACTTGGTAATTTCGAGGATGAAATTCTTTTAAATAGGGGAGAATGTAACGACCCAAAATTTCTGTCATTTGAAATTCGTGTATTTAATTAATGTTAAATATTTAAAAGTTAAGTTTATTAGCTGAATAGATTTTATTTCAAATATCATGATTTATTGGATAATTAAATTGTTAATTTAATATTTGAAATTTTAATAATAATTAGAATTTGGATTTAATATGAATAAAAATGATTTATAAAGTTGAATTAAATCTTATTTGAATTAGAATAATGTTACAGAACTTTTAAAATTGAATTGAAAGTTAAATTGTAGAAATTGAATATTTTAATATTTAATAGACAAGTAAAAATAGTCATTTTTCAAACAGTTTCGGATTTCGACGAAACTAGTTTCATCGGATCCATAATGTTATCTTATTATAAGATTTCAAATTTCGTGTCAATCAGATTTACGGTTTGTCCGGGGCAAGCTAAAACGCGTAGAAATCTGTTTTTGATTTTTAAATTTAAATAGTCGATTCGAAAATCTATCTTTCAAATACGATCGAATTGGCTTCCGATGTATATTCTATTGCGTTCGGAATATGCGTAAAACATTATAAATGCTTGGCGGCATGCTTCGTTTGGAGTTCGGAAAAATTTGGATGAATAATGTCGTCAAATTTTCTATAAAAGCCCCTCATTTTTTCCTTTTTTCACAAACCCTAGGGTTTCAAGCCCTAGCCGCCGTTTATTATTCAATGGCCAACAAATTTCCATCTTCTTCCCCAAATATCTCATGATCCATTGACATTTAGAAAAATATTTCAACTACAAACATGTAGAGCACAACGAGAACTAAAATCCAATGGTGGAGATCATCTTTAACGCAGCCAATCGACGAAAAACCTCGTCCAAACACTGTGCGTTCGAGCACGTTTTTCATGGTCGATGGGCAACCAAGTTCGCCGATATTCGAGCCGGTAGTAGAGCAAGTGATGGCCGTTCAAACGAAGTAGGCTGATCGTCTTCAAACGTCGAGATGTGAGTGCGAAAATTCAAGGGCGGCTATGGGTTGTTTTGTGCGTGTAAAACTTGGATGCAACGTGAGGAAGAGAAGAGGATTTGCATGGCTTAGATCTGGTGGAAGTAAAATGAATGGCAGAGATTGAAAGTAGGGTTTAAAATTAAAATAGAAATTGAAATTATTATATTATAAAATAGTGTAAACTTTAAAATATCATAACTTTTTCATACGAGGTTCGTTTCGCACGAAACAAATTGCGTTGGGTCCGTATCGACAAGCACTACGTTATAGCTAGATTGGAATTCATTTGAGCTAGTGAAAATTTTGGTTGAAATTAAATGCTTGTTTAATTTTAGTCGGAATATATCGCTATCGCGACGACTACAATCAACGTGAGTACAACTCACTATTTCTGACTAGCTGATATGATATTTTTATATAAATGAGAAATAATTTATTATATGATGATTGATGATTGTTTGGATGATATACGATATATTGATTGGTATTTGGATATATTCCTGCCTAGTAGAGCAGATGACCCTATACGTTTCCGTGTATGAGCGGATGGCTCTTTGTAGGCGCGTCTGCTTTGAAGCGGACATTGTACACATATTCTAATATGTATATTTATTGCAAGCGACAGATTGGAGGTATCCAACTGGATTCCTCACCCATATTGATTTATTTACAGATATTGTGATATATGCTGTTATCATATTATATATGATATTTTGATTTCGTGATTGTTGTATTTAGTGCTATTGCAGCATTGGGCCATATTTTGGAAATTTAAAAATGTTAAAGTGATGATTTTCAAATTTAAAAGGATTTTCAAGTGATTTTGAAAGTATACGTTTTATTGAATTTTGGAATGGATTTATTTTGAATAAACAAAAGTTATAATTTTTATGTTATAAAAATTATGATGTTTTGGGAAATATAATTGAAATGTGATTTTTGAAATATGAAGTTAACTGTTTTGTGAAATAGTATAAATGGAGATTTTTGAATTATTATAAGTGGTTTTATAAATAAGATTTATAAAATTAAATTTTTATAAATCGAAATAATGGAATTATAAACGAGTTTTCAAAAGTGTTAAAATGTAGTATAAATGAATCTTACAAGTAAATAAGATTTATAGATTAATGAAGTTGTGAAGGTATAAAAAGAATGATTTTGTAAATAAAGAGATTTATAAGTAATTTACTTATAAATAGGATTTTGGCATATAAATGATAAATGAAATTGGTTAATAAAAGAATTTTATAAATTGAAGCTTTTATAAATAGAAATGGAATTTATAAACATTGTTTTATAAATCCGAAATCAATTTAATTTGATAAGCTAAATAAAGAAGTTTATTTAAAAGAATTTTATTCATGATTTTTGACAGTGAATTATCCTTTAAATTAAATGTTGAAATAATATTAAATTTGGTAAATGATTTATATTCACGATTTTGGATAGTGAATAATATATTAAAGAAATGTTGTGGAAAGTGATATTTTAATATGGAGTTGAATGGTTTAAAGATGTTTTAAAATGTGTTGAATATCGAAACTATAGAATTCAACATTCAATGTTGAAATAGACGTTTCGAGAAGTAAGGAAATGATGAACTATAACACTGTTGTTATAGTAGATGATTTCCGAAAGGAAATATTTTGTATAGTATTGGGATTTATATATCTATCTTATTTTTGAATCCCTATACTATTGATTTTGGGTTGTCATAAGGATGTTTTACGCAACATTCGTTTTGACCCAAATAAATGTGTTTAAGAGAATACTTTCCTAAAAAGAATAAAATATATAATTAATCCTGATTAGGTATATATAATATTTTCTATGTGTTGAAAATAAATAGAATTGTGAACTACTTATTATTAAATAAGTATATGGAAATGTTTTCCAGTATTGAAATGATTTTGAAGATATATCTTTTTAAAGATAATTTGAGGTGAATATTTGGCAATGATTTAATTAATAGAAGATTAATTAAAAGGGCTCAGTGATTGTATATGGTGCTAAATATTTGTTTGTTTATTTTGATAGTTAAATAACCGACTATCAAACTTTTCCACATTTTAGTTCACCGACTTGATGTGGAAACTATTTAGTCGTACACTTAGCACGTTGCCTTCTGTATAGGCTTGATTATCGTTTGTGTTGAGGATGTTGATTCGTATCGTGCGGAGTATTACTTCAATCTATCGAGCTTCCTTCTTGGCCCGAAGGATAGCAAGTTGAAAGTTGGAGACGTGATAAGTATATGAGACTTAGTTTCCGTGTGAGGTTGAGAAACGCTTTTGCGTTTTTGGTGCGAAGAGACCGGGATCAGATTTATCTGAAAACCACTTCGGACCAACATATATGCGACGATTGTGTAGGTTTATTATTGATGATATTGATTTTCGGAGTTTCATAGTGGGGGACTGCTTGTTGATCATTTGGGGTTAAAATCCCAATATACACCCAGTAGCAGTGGTCTCTTCATTATGAAATATTCAATGCAAGGACTGCTTGTGACGACCCAAAATTTTTAGATATTTGAAATTGGAATATATGATTGATTTTAAATATTTAAAAGTTAGTTCTAATTTGAATTTCAAATATCGCCATTTATTTGATAATTTAAAATATGGAATTTAATGAGTGGATTGGGAAAAAATGTTGAATCTAGAATTCTAAACTTGTTAAAAATATTTCGAAGGCTTATAAAATTTATTTTGGTGATACTGGAGACAGTAGAAGTGTTAAAATTGAATTTTAAGATGATTTTTTCAGTTTTAAAATTTTATTGTTTAAATCGATATATACGATATAGCCTTATGAGGCACAGTCTCGGAATACGACGAAACAAGTTCCATTGGATCCGTAATAATATAATATTATCGGGTTTCAAATTTCGTAATGTTTGGAGTTATCGTGTGATTTTACGATAGGTAAACGCGCTGAAATTTTTATCGAAAATTCAATGTAATAACTGGTCAAAAAGCTATCTTCTCCATACGATCGAATTAGGCTTCGAAACCTTTTCCACTGCGTTTGGAATAGGGGTATAACATTATGAACGCCTGGTGGCACGCCTCGATAAGAGGTCGAGATTTTGAATTGCGTAATTCGAGGCGATTTAAATTTAAAAATTTGAATTTAATTAAGTATATATATTTATATACATCCAGTCAAAACCCAGTTGAATTTTAATCACATCACAACTTCTCCCTTTCTTTTCGAAGTCATTATAGCCTGTTGATTTATGTACGTAAACATCTCATCCTTGTTCCCCTCGTTTTCCTTTTAAAACATAGATGATTTCAAAAGAAAAAAAAGGGTCAGAACTCAGGAGAAACAACTGCATGCCTTCTCTTTCGTTCGAATGAATCTCTCCTCTTCCTTCCTTCAAGATCAAATTCGCTGCCTCCCTTTTCCAAAATATTCCAATGCAAAACCGCAAAATCTATTCGTGAAAAAAAAGAAAACAAATATACAATATACACAGCCACGTTCTCCTTCCCATTCATATGAATTGTCAGTAAACAAAAATGGCTACTGCCCCTCTTTCCCTTCTTGTTCTACTGCGAACCACCTCGTTTACCCTCCGTTAGAATAAGTTGTTCTCGGAATCCCAGAAAGCTTCGGCCCGGTGTGGTTTTGGAAGATGCGACATCAGATGGGCGAGCTATGCAGTGAGTGACGAAGTGGGGGCGTATCTAGGTTTGGGGTTTCTCGACGATTTAAGCGGAGAATGTGGCAGCAAGGCGAGTGGGAATGGCGTCGATCTAGGGGAAGGCCTTGTTATAGGGTGGTGGTGATCGACGAGTGGAGGAGGTCGTTTGAGTCGGAAAGGGAATCGTGGAGGAAGGAGGAGCAGGGTCGATAGGGATGGCTGCTGCTATTTCATGGAAGCGTGATGTTGGGGTAATTGTTTTTTTTCCCAGTGAATACGTTAACAACAGGCTACGGTTGTACAAGGTTAAAAGGAAATTGCATTTTTATTAAACTTTATAAATATATATGTACAAGGTTTAAAACAGAAAATATATATATATACACATAAGATTTTGAATGTAAAAGTTTATATAAAAGTTAGATTTTTAAGCCTATATAGATTATTATTATATGAAGCTTGGAAAAGGAAAATAAAAAAAGAATAAAATACATACACATGTTTTTAAATATACTATTTTATTTTAAATAATGTATTATAGTGATTGATTTGTTAATAAACTTAATTAATTTTTGTTTTAGTTACTAAGGGATTCTTTTAAAAGGAAAATTATTGGTTTAAATTCAATTGTCAGTTAATTAAATTTATTAAAATGGTAATTGATCATTCGATTATTTCAAAAGTTAATAAAACGTGTAATGTTTTTACAAGGTCTATAATCGTGAAACTAAGTCGTGATTGAAGTGGATTGCAAACAAAAGGTCAAAGGTGAGTTAATCTCACTTATCTGGGTTTTATTTAAATTTAAATGGTTAATTTTAAATAATTGGTTGAATGATTGAATTGATTTTATGTGCTATAGTATACATAGCAGTGTGTATATATATGTGTGTATATATATATATATTGGAGTGATTGATTTCTCGCATTATATAGCGGATGATACCCTATGCGCCGTATAATAATGGATGATATTATATTAATCCCATATACGCGATATTCCACCTCGAAGTGGAATTGGTATTTTATTGTGCTAATATCTGTGGATGCAGAGAAACAGGTTGGAGGGATCCAACTGGATTCCTCAAAATATTTAGATTTGTTAAAATATTCTGTGATATAATTATTTGCTATCCTGTGATGAATTATATTGAATTGGAAATGTTGGATACTATGGTTGATTTGAAATATTTCGGTGAACTGAGTTATCAAAATCTATAGAAATGGGATTTCTGAAGAGAAAATAAAAGAGTGAATTTTGAGTAAACTAATCATAGAGATTTGAGTAAATTAAAAATGAATTGGAAAAGAATAAAAAGTGATTTTTGAATTCTAATAAATATTATTCTAAGTGCACGAAATGAGATTTTAAATAAATGGGAATAAGTGATTTTACTTTTAAACTCAAGTGATATTATTTCAAGAAATAAAGAATTTATTTTGAGATTCAAGGTTTAAATTTAACGAAAAGGATAAGGAAGAAATTTGAGAAATATGAAATTGGTATTTTCAGTTAAAAGATTTTAAAGTACAAGTAAGAATTAAAATTTATTTCAAAATGGAGTAATTTGGAAATCAATTCGGAAATTGATTTAAGTGTTTGAAATTGGAATTTTAAGAAGGATGGGACTAAGAAATTTATATACAAGGTTTATAAAAGTGTAACGACCCGCAAATCCGTACCCATTGAGTCAACACTATTCTACATCAATCAACTCAAGTTGAACAGAAATACGAACCATTAGGGTTAAAGAAGAAGAGGTAGAAGAAGAAAATAGATAACAACATCAGAATTTAACCATCGCAGCGGATTAAATATAATATATAATAAATGATCTTTACACAAAACAAATACTATATCTGTTTATACATACATCATCAGAGTACATCATCAGAGTTCAAAAACATCAATAACATGCAACTGGATACACATCGGAATAATACTAGCAAGTACGGAAGTACGTATCGCCATCCAGCTCGTCTCCTGAGCTCCACAACATCATATCCTGTATCCTATAGTACTCGGTCTGACCCAGGCATTATAGTTAAATAACACTCGAGTCAGTCTGGAATACCAGCGTGAGAAATCACACTCAAATTGATTATTAAAGTTTCAAAAATCCTTTGGAAACAAAAGCATCTCGTAAGACCATGCCACAAATAAACATATCGGGTTTTTACCTTACGATAGCTAAAACACTTTTTTTTATTAAAATTATCTAATGTTACGATAATGTCTATAGAAAGTAAAATAGAATCTAGCTGAAATGCTTGCATCTCACTTTCAGCAATAGTTGGGCACAATCAAAACCGTATGGGCGCGTAGGGAAAATTGATTTCCAGCCAATGACTAGGCATTGGGGTACCACCTGTCACGGTAGGTGGCCTAGATCACTGTACCGAGGATCACTGCCGACCCCCTACAACACAAGTCCCGAACTACCGTTACTGGATAGTCCCAAGTAAGATCACCCCACGGTTGGGATCAGTGACCGCACCACTAAGCCGAATAAAAGGGACATCTAGACAGGGATGACCTCACCCGAAAATGGATGCTGCCCACCAATCCTTGCTGCATAACCCCTCATTTTCAGTCATTCCCGGTTGATGAGGCTTGAGGCTAAGCGTTACCTTTCTAGAACATATCCCTTAGAATGCTTATCGCCCACCTGACGATGTTTTGAAAGCATTCATCCATACAAGTCCATCCCAGGTTCGAACGGAACCAAAGGCACTATTCCTACTACATCCTTTTTGAAAATATCCTCAGGATTAGTAGCGACTAGACCTTGCACTTCACCGCTCCATCTTCGAATCCAAACTCGTTTTCCCACGAAAACGTACAAACCGGATCGAAGTGGTTTTCGAGAAATTAATCCCGATCCCGGTCTCTTCAAAACGATCAACGCATTGGCCAATATTGATAGTCGGTTATTTAACTATCAATTAACATTCACAACATCCATCAAACAATAAATAATTTCGCCAAATTATTTATTATTCTATAAACATCTTCACAAGATATATTTCTATTTTCAACCCTTTTGAAAACAGTTTCAAACCATACTTTTCTGATAAGATAAATTTTCAAATATTCATTTCCACTGAAACAACCAAGCACATAAATTAAGATTTTTTTTAAAATAATCTAAAACACTTTATTAAAAAAAATATTTTAACATTTAGATTGAGAACTACTTCAATACTTTATTAAAAATATACACTTTAGGAATATTTAAAATGATCTTACTTTTATAAAATATAAACCTAGATTTTCTCTTTTAAAACAAATACCAAATCATCTTTTAAATAATTACTACGATAATAGATTTTGAAAAATACTTACTTTAGAATTTAAATATTTTAGAAATAATAAATTTTTCAAAACTTGCTTTTTAAAACTACTTGAAAACTTTTAACTTATATTTAAAAATTTACTTTGAAAACGTACTTGGTTATCCAAGGAGAATTTTCAATTTCAATTACTTAAATCAATTTTCCAAATTGATTTCCAATTTACTCCATTTGAAATAAATTTATTTACTTACTTAATTCATTTCAAAATTCGTTAATTATAAACTTTATTACTATTATTATTATTCCGTTTGACTTAAAATCTTTTAACCGAAGTATACAAATTTTCAGATTTTCGCAATTTCTTCTTTATTCTTTCAAAATTTAATCTTAAATTTAAAATAAATGCTTGTTCTTTTAAGTAATAACATTGAAGTTTAAAATTCATTAACTTCCTGTTTATTCAAAATTTCCTTTTTATATACGGAATTTATTTATTAGAATTTTAAAACCACTAATATTCTTATCCAGTTCATTTTTAATTTATTTACATTCTCTATAATTATTCCACTTACAAATTCTCTTCCTTTTATTTTCAAAAATCCAATTCCATATATTTTGATAACTCAGTATATCAGAATATATTCAAGTAAACCATAGCATTCAAAATCCCAATATAATTCATCATAGAATATAAAATAATCATGACAGAGAATATTAAATAATTTAAATAAATGTTGAGGAATCCAGTTGGATCCCTCCAACCTGTTTTCCTACATCCACAGATGTTAGCACAATACCAATTCCACTTCGAGGTTCCACGGTATATGAGTTTTAAATAAAATCATCCGCTATTATGCAGCGCATAGGGTCTCATCCGCTATATAATGTGGGAAATCAATCATTCCAAGATATATTATACGCTACTATATATAATATTGCACATCACAATCAAATCAACCAATTATTTAAATTTAACCATTTAAATTTAAATTAAATTTCTGCCGAGTGAGATTAACTCACCTTTATCGTTTTGCAGTCTATTTCCTTTACGACTTGTTCTTCACGATCATTGACCTTGTATAACATTGTATGATTTATTAATATTGGAATAAATCAATTCATCCCTATTTATATTTAAACTAATGATTTAATTAATTAATTTATTTAATTCAATACTAAATTTTCTTTAATAAATTATTTCAATAGTTAAAATAATTAATTGGTTAATAAAACAAATTAATCAATAAACCCTTATTATAAAAATAAATTAGCAAATTAAAATATTGTTATATATATTTATTTATCTTGAGACTACACACACACATATATATACACTCATAAAAATAGATTTCAAAGATTTGACTTTTATGGAATTATCTTAAAATTTCTATACCTTCCAAAATCATATTTATTCTCTGTTTGAACTACAATAAAATAGACAGGCATGTATATATATCAACATTGTACACATCTTAGAATTTTACAGCAAGCTAAATAAGATATTTAATAATTTAATTTTTTCCTTTTTCTGCAACCAGTAATTTATTTTCTGTAAATAAATTTCCACTTCCTATCAATATATTTTAAACTAAATATGCATGTGTACTTATATTCCTATATCTATTAAATCAAAATTAACTGTTCCGCAATTGAAATCACTATTTTTTCTCTTTCCAAAGTTTTACACTTATAAAACTTTTCCGCTTAAATATATATATATATATATATATATATATTTCGGTTTACAGTTAACAACATTTTTTTTATATATAAAAATAAAATTAGGTAAGATTACCTCAGAATCCTAACGACCACTGCCCCGTGAACATCAGGAGGCACTTCCTACCGATCGCCATCACCTCCTCAAATCGAACGCAAACCCTAGCTGCTCGCGATCGACCATCTGCCCCATCATCGCTCGCCACCTCGTGACCTCAAGCCTACCGCCGAAGAAATTTCCCCTTCGATTGACGCCGAACTCCCAAACCCTAAATCGAACAGCGCACAAACCCCAATGCCATCGCCGCCGCTCCCCGCTTCATCAGGCCTCGAGACACCACTGCTCGAATCGAGCGATTCTCCTCCTCTTCCTCAAGACGTCGCCAAGCTTGCAAATATAGGCGCTCGATCCCTCGCACAAGTATAGGCGCTCGATCCCTCGCGTACGCGAAACCCCTCTCTTCTCTTTTTTATTTTTTTTTATTTTACACGAACGAATTCGTATATATTCGATTTGGGGAAGGAAGGGAAGCGCCATTTTTTTAAGTTCGAGCATCTTAATTGTTTACTGAAAAGGGAATCGTGTTTGGGAAGGATAAAGGGTCTCGTATCCGAAAGAAAGAAGGATAACGAATCGTGTTTGGGAAGCCAAAGGAAGCATGCTTTGGAAAAGGACTGGAAAACTATGATGTGAAATGTGTTTGACTGGTCAAGCTGTACAATATGTATATATAATATTATTTAAATTTAAATTGTCTCGAAAGCGGAGCTTAAAACCTTGACATCGTATCGAGACGTGCCGCCAGGCGTTTATAAGGTTATACCCCAATTTCGAATGCAAAGGAAATGGTTTCGAGTCCTAATTCGATCGTATGGAGAAGATAGCTTTTTGAATCGAATTAAAGTATTAAATTTTCGATATTAATTCTAGCGCGTTTATATATCGTACGCTCACACAACAAATCCGATCAATACGAAATTTGAAATCCGATAATAATATAATATTACGGATCCAATAGAACTGGTTTCATCGAATTCCGAGACTGTGCCTCGAAAGACAATTTTTAAATATCGATTTAAATGATATATTATTAAAACTTAACAAAACATTCCAAGTTCAATTTCAACACTTTTACTATCATTAGTATTATCAATATAAATTTTACAGACCTTTAAATTATATTTTTACACGCTTAAAATTCCAGATTCAACACCTTACCCAATTTCCAATAATTAAATTCAGTAATTAAATTTCTAAATAATGGTGATATTTGAAATTTAAGTTACAAATTAACTATTTAAATATTTAAAATTAATTAAATATTCTAATTTTAAATGCTCAAAAATTCCGGGTCATCACATTCCTCCCCACTTAAAAGAATTTCATCCCCGAAATTACTAGTTAGGAAGAATGATTCAATACCCACTGCTATTTTCCAAAACCAAACAGTTTTATCAACTTGCTGTAACATATTTTTTATTAAAGACCCACTATTACTTCAACCAACTTCCCTAAACCTTCCATAGTTTTCAAATAAATTTACTTATTCAACCATTCAAATTTAAATTTAAATCCAAATTTAAATTATCAAAATTTTTCTAACTCTCTAAATTTTCGAAAAATTTCGTCGGCGTCTCCTTTGCACGACTAGCTCGGTACAACTACAAAAGGCCTCTACGGGCTCCCAAATTCCAAAAGAAAACAAAATGTGAGGACCCGCAAATCCGTACTCCTTGAATATACACTAATGTCCATAGATTAACTCAAGATGAACGGAAATACGAATTCGCTATTCATCCGAGAATTCCGAACTCCGATTTACGCGCCGAAACTGACGTTTCTAGGGTTTATCCCGCGTTCCGGACACAATGGAACAGGTTTCGGAAGCTAATTCGAACATCTGTGCGAGTTATGGCTAAACGCTCAATTTAAATTAAACCGATTTAAATCGATTTCTACGCGTTTTAATTTGTACCGGACGAACGGTAAATCCAATCGACTTGAAATTTGAAACCTTACAATAATATCACATTACGGATCCGATGAAACTAGTTTCGTCGAAATCCGAGACTTTTTGAAAAATGGCTATTTTAACTCGCCAAATTAATATTAAAAACAATTCGATGCGTTTCGAGCTGCCACGATCAAACGATAACTCCGATTGACACGAAAATTGAAATCCGGTAATAACTAACTATTACGGATCCAATGGAACTGGTTTCGTTCAATTCTGAGACTGTTTAAAAATTGACTATTTTCACTAGTCGATTTTAATATTAAAATATTCAATTTTCACAAATTAACTTTTAATTCGATTTTAAAAGTTGTAAAATATCGTTCTAACTTCAATATGATAAAATAAAATTTTACACATCATTTTCAATCATATTTAACTATATTTTCAATTATTTCCATAATTTAACGTATTAAATTATCGATTTAATTATCCAATTAAATCCAATAATTCAAAATAAAAATTATTCGACTTATAAATTCACTTATTACTACTTAAAATTAATTAAATATCCAAATTTTAATAAATAAAAATTCTGGGTCGTTACAATCTTTCCCCCTTAAAAGAATTTCGTCCTCGAAATTAACAAGTAAGAAAAGTTACAGAATTTATTAATTTTCCAAAATTCATAGTTAAACTTCTTACAATAACCTTACTAAGTTTTCAAATCATACTTAGTTATCTTTTCAAAAACAACTACTATTGTTTAACTTTCAATTCCAAATTAAAGTTAAAGTTTTCAAAAAATTTCAAATTTTCTCAAATTTTTTTCTAACGCCTTAAATTTCCGGAAAAATTCGCCATAGTCTCCTTTGCGCGGCTCGATCCCAAAAAAAAAAGAAATGACAGTATATATATCACAAATATACATCTCATCAAGTAATGAGGCATCCCGCAGGGAAAAAGTATAAAAGTACGGTATGTAATCCGAGATATGTACCTTATATTTTATTAGCGAGCATATACGGCTAATATAGCGCAAACGCGATCCGCACCTACTAATCACTCAACGAACAACATGAGAATCATGCATGTAGACAATAGTATCAATATACATCATATAGCAACATAATAACTATATATGTCAACATAGCAATTGTAACAAAAGCAACAAATGCAAACATCAACCAACTATCATCCAACTAATTCATAACCAATGTATATTCATTTATATTCTCATTAATATTCAATGAAATAGGTTTTCAATTTAATTCATATTTGATTCATTAACAGTGGATGTTTACTAACATTCATTTTCAATTAGTTTATGTTCACTAATTCATCTTCAAGTTGGTTTACTTCCAAATCAAATTCAATTCTATTCAAAATTTACTTAACTTCCAATTGAATTTTAATTACTTTAGCTTTCAATTTTATTAAATCAATTTCATTAACACTTAATGAATTATATACAATCAACTAACAATCATATAACAATCAATGTATATTAATTACAACCAAATTCTTTTGCTTATCAATTGGTTTAAATTAAATTGATTTTCATTCTATTATTCAACTTCCAATAACATTAGACTTTAATGAATTAACACTTATATCCATTATTTCATATCAACTTAATTCACATTCAATTGATTAACATTCAATCCATTCATTCAATTCAATTTCTAAAGTTGAATTTCATTTCTTTATTACAACTCATATTCATAAATATATTCATATAGTTTCACTTTTTTTTTATATATATAAGTTTATTTCACAATTGCAAATCACTTTAATTATAATTCAATTCTTATAATTCTTTTGCTTATACAATTATTCTTTTATTTAGGTTATTCAAACAACTAAACAATCAACTTATATACACTTTAATAATTCTGAAAAATTATTCCTTTATATATAAAATATAATCAAGGTAAAATTATTTCATTTACCCAATTTAAAATCAATATTGTGCCGAATTGTTCTATTCAAGTGTTTAGAAACCCCTTCGGCATAGTTGCCGAGACCACGCTGACGAAGGTTCATATGCCACTCAATAAACCAACCATCACAATATAAAACAATTTTATATTCACTAACAAATACGCTCTCATAGCTATTATTACACTCAAACTCATTCTAGAGTACTGCTGACTCTATCTCTAATGAGTAATACCCAACAGAACCATGGTTGTCGCTTAACCAACAGCTCCGATACCAAATGTAACATGTCGATTTTTCGTTGCCGAAAAACCGAATAGTTAGGGTTTTTTAAAAAGAATTTAGGAAAAGAAAAGGAAAGAAAAAGGTAGAAGATAGAGGGAAAAGAAAATAGAAAATTTTAAAATAGAAAGAAAATAGAGAATTGAACAAAATAGAACGGAATAGAAAACAACAGAACAACAACAGAATCTTACAATTCGCAGCGGAACAACATATAATAAATAAATGAATAATCTTTAAACAAAGAACTATATCAGTTATTACATTACATCACATTACATTACATCATATCATCAGAGTGTACAACATCATACAACAACAAACAATGCAGCGGAAAAAGAAATACTATATACTAGTAATACGCCATGCCATCCAGCTTGCCTCCAGCAACTCCTGAATATCCAGTTTATCCTGATAAACCTTAACTCTTGACTGCCCGTGTGAAAATTGGTGGGCACCCAGAGTTTAGGAAGGAAAACAATAAACTCCAAGTCAGTCATGTGACTGGTGTGAGAACTCAAAACAGTTTATTTATCTTTTAAAATCAAAATAGAGGAATATTTTTAAATCAATTCGCAATGCTTTTAAAAATGAGACTACCATAAGACCTCCCGCCACACACACAATGCAAACGCAGACTTGGAGGAGATTTCTCCTTATGATAGTCAAAGATGCTTGATACGCATTAAAATCAAATCAATTTTGATATTATTATTAGTGCATAGTGTAGAAGATATTTCGAAAGTAGAATATAAATCTTAGCCAGCATAGGTACCATTATATTATGCCTACTATAGCTACCTCCTGAGGAAGCAGGTTCTACAACTAAAACCGTACAAGATCGTATTGTTTCTTTGGATTTCCAACGAATGATCAGGCCAAGGAACTTCCCATTGCCACATGAGAATGCCTCTGGATGGACATCCCCGAGAACCAAACCGGATCTCTACCAACACAAGGCCGGGTTACCCCTAACTGAGTAACAACTGACCGAATATGCCATCCCCCGGTCCTTTGGGACCTTTTCACCGAGCGCTCGTAATCAATTCACACAATCATAATAAAGTGTTTTCAACATGAGTAAGTATCTGGGCTCCATACCATGATACCACCTTTTCCAGAAGGAAATGCACACATCCTAAAGGGCGCTACCCCTCATAACCTTGCCGCATCTTTCCTGTTTTGACCATTCACGGGGTGTGAGGCTCGACGAAGTCACGTCCGCAAAAACATACTTTATACAAAAGCCATGCTTTGGGTCAACAAATGATCATAGAAATGATCACAAAGATAGACGATCAAATAAACGATCCTATCACAAATAATCAACACAATGATCATTTACAGCAACACTCGGCATGTCACATTACCAAATTGGGAATATATCGCTGATAACTTCAACTATAAAACCTCTGAGCTCGTACGTCTCAGAGAAGGGTGTTAAGCTAAAAGAATAAATTCTCCGCCACCAACAGAAATATATTTGAAAGAAATCTGCTTTATATCTCAATTTGTAACGTCAGACATACAATCCATACAAGTCTGTTCCGGGCTCGAACAAAACCGAAGGCACTTACAAAGAAGTCCTTGCAATCCGGATATTCACAATCCTGATCGGATTCACCATCACATATGGAGAACTCTATACCAGAGCAACTCGGTGCAGAGTCAATCGATAGGTCATCCTATCGCTTTCGCAAATACCGGGTCTTCAACACCGATCTTCAATGCAATTCACAACGACGTATCACATATTCGGAATGGGTTATACGACCCCATGGTCCTTTCCCGGTTAACCCGAATAGTGAGCGCTTATTCAAAAATAAGTGTAGCATTCACATTCAAACAAATCACATCAATTACCCATTCAAAGGGAAATATTGATAGTCGGTTATTGAACTATCAATGGATATGCACACATCACCAGATTCCAAATAATTTTCCAAATTATTTATTTTCCAAAATATCTTCACTAGATATATAATTTCACACTTCAAAAATAAATCAATATTTATTTTTAAACAGATTCCACTTTCTTTTATAAATTCCATATTGAATTTACATTTCACAATATCTATGAATATTCGATTTCAATTATTCATTTCAATTTATCTTCAAAAAGATAAATTCTCTAATATTCACTTTATATTGGAAAAACATTTCCATACTTATTTATTCATAAGTAATTCACAAATTTTATTTATTTTCAACACTTAGAAAATATTCAATATACTTCAATCGAAATTAAGTATATATTTCATTCTTTAAGGAAATCATTCTCTTAAACATATTTACTTGGGCCAAAACGAATGTTACGTAAAACATCGTTACAACATCCCAAAATCACTAGTATATGGATTTGAAATTAAATAGATATATAAATTCCAATACTATACAAAACATTTCCTTTCGGAAATCATTTACTATAACAATAGTGTTATAGTCCATCATTTCATTCTATTTCTCGAAAACGTCTGTTTCAACAATAAATGTCGAAATCTGTGGTTTCGAATCTCAACACATTTTAAAACATCGTTAGATCGTTTTAATTCAATTTAAAACATCAAATCTAAACATTTTCTTTAACATATTATTCACTATTCAAAAACGTGAATATACTACGTTAACAAATTTCATCCTTTTATTCATTTTATTTCAAAGGATTATTCACAGTCTAAAACGTGAATATAACTCCACTAATAGGTTTCAACAATTTACTTATCAAAATAAGTCATTTGCGAATTTATAAAACAACGTTTATAAATTCCTTTATTAATCTATTCAATTTATAACTCAATTATAAAACAAAATTCATATTATAAGTTAAACACCTATAATTTATTTGTTTGCACAATCGTTCCTTTAAACTTCATAATTATGAATCTTATAACTTATAAGATTCAATTATTTACCCAAGTATATTCTTTCAATAACTTTATAAATTTTATAAACCTACTGTTTATAAAATTTCATTTATAACTTCACTGTTTAAAATTCTATAAATTCCATTCAATTATGAAATTCATTTTCACTTCATTCAAACACTTATAAAAACTCGTTTTATAATGTCCATATTTCAATTTATAAATATCCATTTATAAATCTCTTAATATAAATCAATTTATATTATTCTTTTAAAACGTCTTTAATCTCCTTTATTATTTCACCATTTTGATTCATAAAATAATTAAATTTTATAAATCCTATATTCAAACTTTTCACAATAAATTCTAAAATCCCGATTAAACTATTTTATAAAATCATTGGCATTATATTCTCAAAAATCAGTTTTTAACTATATTTCCCAAAAATCATAATTTTTATAACTTTAAAAATTATAACGTTTATTTATATAAAATGGATCAATTCCAAAAATATTTTATATTTTCAAAAATCACTTTAAAAATCATTTTAAAATCCCAAAATCTGGGTCCAATGATGCTACACACCAAATAGTCAATCACGACAACAACGACATCATATATCGATATGTTAATCCATCAAATATCAAAATATCTGAAATCAAATAAATACTATTGAGGAATCCAGTTGGATCCCTCCAACCTGTTTTCCTGCATCCACAAACATTAGCACAATACCAATTTCGCTCCAGTACGAAATTATCGCGGTATATGTTCTTATTAAATATTATCCGCTTAATAGACGGCGCAATAGGTTCTCATCCGCTAAACAAAAAATGTGGGAAATCAATAACTCCAATATATACATATGCCAATATATATATATTGCTACTATATATAATACCTATTTCACTGTTTATGAAATATTCACGGTATATGTTTTTATTAAATAACATCCGCTTACTAACGGCGCATAATGTCTATTTTAACAATCAATAGATATCAATCATCATTCAAACATGCATTCAAATATTTTAAATCTAACTATTTAAAATAAAATCGAAACTGATTCGATTGAGTGAGAAGTTCTCACCTAGATTTTATTTCCGTTTTAGCGATTTATTTCGAATAAAATTAAACGGACGTTTAATTTTACCCAAAATTCTCACTAACTCCAAACGACTCTAATCCAACTCCATAGCGTAGTCCTCGTCCATACGATTCCAACGCAACTGAGTTTGCATTTTTTCGACCTCGTATGAAAAAGTTATTGATTTTACAAGTTTACACGATTTTAAACTAATATAAATTTACAACTTATAATTAAATTTTAAACCTAAATCCTTCATCACCCTTGGATCCAAACCCCCCCCTCCTCAGGCCCGTCCACCCCATCATCTCCCACACGTTCACAAACATCTCCAGGCCGCATGAAACAAAATCAAACCCATTAGCAACAATTAGGTTTTCAATTTGCTCCTCCTACACTCGACGAAACCACATCAAACCACCGCCATTCGAACGCCTATTGCAAGAGCTACCTCCACCATGCACCACCTGAAGTTCGGCCTGCTCTACAGCCTCAAAAATGCGTGCGAAATCTGCAGGTTTCGGCCCCAATTGCTCCCTCCACGTCGCTCCAAACACGATCACCACCGTATGGATTGAAAGCTCTCGCCTTGCTCTACAATGTTGTAGTTAATCACTTTGCTTGATTGTGAATGGATTGAGAGAGATTAAGGAATGAAAATAGGAGATTTCTGGCCTTCCATTTGAAACTGGCGGCTAGGGTTAGGTTTAGATATATATATATATATTTTTTATTTATGAGGGGGGTGGTGGTGCTATTTATAGATGAACGATCGACACTATTCATCCGAGAATTCCGAACTCCGATTTACGCGCCGAAACTGACGTTCCTAGGGTTTATCCCACGTTCCGGACACAATGGAACAGGTTTCGGAAGCTAATTCGAACATCTGTGCGAGTTATGGCTACAAACACTCAATTTAAATTAAACCGATTTAAATCGATTTCTACGCGTTTTAATTTGTACCGGACGAACGGTAAATCCAATCGACTTGAAATTTGAAACCTTACAATAATATCACATTACGGATCTGATGAAACTGGTTTCGTCGAAATCTGAGACTTTTTGAAAAATGGCTATTTTAACTCGCCAAATTAATATTAAAAACAATTCGATGCGTTTCGAGCTGCCACGATCAAACGATAACTCCGATTGACACGAAAATTGAAATCCGGTAATAACTAACTATTACGGATCCAATGGAACTGGTTTCGTTCAATTCTGAGACTGTTCAAAAATTGACTATTTTCACTAGTCGATTTTAATATTAAAATATTCAATTTTCACAAATTAACTTTTAATTCGATTTTAAAAGTTCTAAAATATCGTTCTAACTTCAATATGATAAAATAAAATTTTACAAATCATTTTCAATCATATTTAACTATATTTTCAATTATTTCCATAATTTAACGTATTAAATTATCGATTTAATTATCCAATTAAATCCAATAATTCAAAATAAAAATTATTCGACTTATAAATTCACTTATTACTACTTAAAATTAATTAAATATCCAAATTTTAATAAATAAAAATTCTGGGTCGTTACACTAGTAATACGCCATGCGATCCAGCTTGCCTCCAGCAACTACTGAATTCCACAATATCCTGATAAACCTTAACTCTTGACTGCCCGTGTGGAAATTGGTGGGCACCTAGAGTTTAGGAAGGAAAACAATAAACTCCGAGTCAGTCATGTGACTGGTGTGAGAACTCAGAACAATTTATTTTTAAAACAAAATACAGGATAATTTTAAAATAGATTCGCAATGCTTTTTAAAATGAGACTACCATAAGACCTCCCACCACACACACAATGCAAACGCAGACTTGGAGGAAATTGCTCCTTATGATAGTCAAAGATGCTTGATACGCATTAAAAAGAAACATTTGATATTATTATTAGTGCATAGTGTAGGAAAAATCATTTCGAAAGTAGAATATAAATCTTAGCCAACATAGGTACCATTATATTATGCCTACTATAGCTACCTCCTGAGGAAGCAGGTTCTACAACTAAAACCGTACAAGTCACGTATTGTTTCTTTGGATTTCCAACAAATGGTCAGGCCAAGGAACTTCCCATTGCCACATGGAAACGCCTCTGGAAGGACGTCCCCGAGAACCAAACCGGATCTCTGCCAACACAAGGACGGGTTACCCCTAACTGGGTAACTACTGACACGAGTATGCCATCCCCCCGGTCCTTTAGGACCTTTATCCGAGCGCTCGATAACCAACATCACACAATGATAAATAAAGTGTTTCAACATGAGTAAGTATCTGGGCTTCATACCATGATACCACCCCTTTCCAGAAGGAAATGCACATACCCTAAGGGGCGATACCCCCAATAACCTTGCTGCATCTTTCCTGTTTTGACCATTCCGGGGTGTGAGGCTCGACGAAGTCTCGTCCACAAAGCCACGCTTTATACAAAAGCTGTGCTTTGGGTCAGCAAAAGATCATAGAAATGATCACAAAGATAAGTGATCAAACAAATGATCATATCACAAATGATCAAACAATGACCATTTCACAGCAACACTCAGCATGTCACATTACCAAATTGGGAATATATCGCTGATAACCATCAACTACATAACCTCTGAGCTCGTACGTCTCAGAGAAGGGTGTTAAGCTAAGAGAATAAATTCTCCGCCACCAACAGAAATGTATTTGAAAGAAATCAGCTTTATATCTCAATTTGTAATGTCAGACATACAATCTATACAAGTCTGTTCCGGGATCGAACAGAACCGAAGGCACTTACAAAGAAGTCCTTGCAACCCGGATATTCACTAATCACGTCCGGACTTCCCATCACATATGGAATTTCTATACCGGGGCCATTCGGTGCAGAAACATTCGACGGCAATCCTTCCGTTTTCAAAAATATCCGATCTTCAACACCGGCCTTCAATGCAATCCATTACGTCGTATCACTATTCGGAGTGGGTAATCCGAATAACGAGCGCAATAATTTAAAAAAATATGTGTGGCATTCAAATTCAGCAAATCACACAAATACCTATTCAAAGGTAAATATTGATAGTCGGTTATTGAACTATTAATGGACATGCACAACATCACCAGATTCCAAATAATTTTTCAAATTATTTATTTCCCAAAAATATCCTTACAAGATATATAATTTTCACACTTCAACCATTTGAAAACAATTTTCAAATTACTTTCCACATTTACCACTTTTGAAAACATGTTTCAAACATTTCCTTATGCGAAAATACTTTCATTTCAACATGGTTCATTTAAAACAATTAAATAAATCCTTAACGATTTACTTTATATTTACGTTCCAAATCCGTAAATTTATTCCCACTCTTCAAAAAGTAATCAACGTTTATTTTTAAACAAATTCCCCTTTTCATTTATAAATTCCATAATGAATTTATATTCCAAAATATTTACGAATATACGATTTCAATTATTCATTTTCAATTTATCTTCAAAAAGGATAAATTCTCAAAACGTTTCCTTTCACATTGGAAAACATTTCCGTACTTATTTATTCATAAGTAATTCACAAATCTATTTATTTTCAACACTTGGAAAATATTCAATATACTTAAATCGAAATTAAGTATATATTTCATTCTTTAAGGAAATCATTCTCTTAAACATATTTATTTGGGTCAAAATGAATGTTGCGTAAAACATCGTTACGACAACCCAAAATCACTAGCATAGGGATTCGAGTTTAAGATAGTTATATAAATCCCAATACTAAATAAAACATTTCCTTTCGGAAATCATGTACTATAACAACAGTGTTATAGTCCACCATTTTCTTCTATTTCTCGAAAACGTCTATTTCAACAATAAATGTTGAAATCTATGGTTTCGAATCTTAACACATTTGAAAAACATCGTTAGATTGTTTTAATTCTATTTAAAATATCACATCCAAAACATTTTCTTTAACATATTATTCACTATTTAAAAACGTGAACATACTTCGTCAACCAATTTCATCATTTTTTATACATTTTATACTAAAGGATTATTCACTGTCTAAAATGTGAATATAACTCCATAAATAAGTTATAACAATTAACTTATCAAAATAAGTCATTTGCGGATTTACAAAACAATGTTTATAAATTCCATTTCTATTTATTTTATAACAACTTCCCTTTATAAATCTCCTTTATTAACCTATTCAATTTATAACTCAATTATAAACCGTAGGTTCATATTATAAGTTAAATGCTTATAAGTTTTTTGTTTGCAAAATCGTTCTTTTAAACTTTCCAAATTATAAATCTTATAACTTATAAGATTCATCTATTTACCCAAAAATATTCTTTTAATAACTTTCCAAATTTTATAAACCTACTGCTTATAAAATTCCATTTATAACTTCACCGTTTATAATTCTATAAATTTCATTCATTTATGAAATTCATTTACAATTCATTCTAACACTTGTAAAAATTCGTTTTATAATTCAAATATTTTTAATTTACAAATATCTATTTATAAATCTTTTATATAAATCAATTTATACTATTATTTAAAACGTCTTTAAACTCCTTTATAATTTCATCATTCTCTTTGATTTATAAAATAATCAAATTTTATAAATCCTATATTTTAAACCTTTTCCAAGTAAATTCAAATATCCCGATTTAAACTATTTTATAAAATCATTAACCCCATATTTTCAAAAATCAAATTTTTACTATATTTCTCAAAAATTATAATTTTTGTAACATTAAAAATTATAACGTTTATTTATTTAAAATGAATCAATTCCAAGAATATTTTATAACGTATACTTTCAAAAATCACTTTAAAAATCCTTTTAAAATTCCAAAATTTGGCCCAATGATGCTACACACCAAATAGTCAATCACGACAACAATGACATCATATATCGATATGATAATCAATCAAATATCAAAATATCTGAAATCAAATAAATACTGTTGAGGAATCCAGTTGGATCCCTCCAACCTGTTTTCCTGCATCCAAAGATGTTAGCACAATACCAATTCCGTTCCAGTACGAAATTATCGCGGTATCTAGGATTTATAATATTATCCGCTTAATAGACGGCGCAATAGGGTCTCGTCCGCTATATACTACGGGAAATCAATTCCAAGTACATAAATAATACCAATTTCACTGTTTATGAAATATTCGCGGTATATGTTTTTAATAAATAACTTCCGCTTACTAACGGCGCATAATGTCTATTTTAACAATCAATAGATAACAATCATCATTCAAACATGCATTCAAGAATTTTAAATCTAACCATTTAAAATTAAAATCGAAACCGATTCGATTGAGTGAGAAGTTCTCACCTTGATTTAAATTTCGTTTTAGCGATTTATTTCGAATAAAATTAAACGGACGTTTAATTTTATCCGAAATTCTCACTAATTTCAAACGACTCCAATCCAATTCCATAGCGTAGTGCTCGTCCATACGATTCCAACGCAACTAGTTTCGCGCGTTTTCGACCTCGTATGAAAAAGATATGAATTTTCAAAGTTACACGAATTTTTATAACTATATAATTACAACATTATTTTAAATTTTAAACCTAATTAGATCATGGCCATTAGATCCTAGCAAAGCCATCAGAGCCGCACCCCTATTCATCTCTCCCACGCGACTTTTATTTCGGCCGAACCCAAAAACGCCCAAAAACCCTAACTGACGCATCACCTACAACCACTTCGACGACGATCAGGCACCTCCCCTACGTGCGCCTACCCTAGTTCCATACTCGACCGGAATTTCGTGAAGCTCGGTCCTGTACTCCTCTCGAAAACGCGAAGAACTGCCGTTCTTTTACGTCGAAATTCACGCTACAATACAACTCCGTTTCAGATCGTGACCGTTGGATATCAGGATCTCATTGTCATCTACAACTTTCATGTAGAAAGTTTCTTGAATCGTTGCACGGATTTGAAGAAATTTGAGGAGGAAGAACTGTGAATTTCGGCCATTGGTTTCTATGAGGCCGGCGGCTAGGTTTCTAAATCCTAGGCCTCTTTTAATTTTGCAAATATGAAGATTCTAGGGGCTTTTATAGAAAATATTCCAATTTACTATTCACCCGGAATTTCCGAACTCCAAGCGAAGCGTGCCGGTTGGCGTTTCTAAGGTTTACCCCGCGTTCCGAACACAATGGAACGTGTTTCGGGAGCTAATTCGGTCATTTGTGCGAGTTATGGCAATAAACGTTCGATGTAAAATTAAATCGGTAAATCAAATTTCTAGGCGTTTTAGCTTGCACCGGACAAATGGTAAATCCGATTGACATGAAATTTGAAACCATACGATAATATCACATTACGGATCCGATGAAACTGGTTTTGTCGAAATCCGAGACTGTTTGAAAAATGACTATTTTAACTCGCCAAATTAATATTAAAAACAATTTCGATGCGTTTCGAGCTGCCACGATCAAACGAAAACTCCGATTGCTACGAAAATTGAAATCCGATAATAACAAACTATTACGGATCCAATGGAACTAGTTTCGTCCAATTCTGAGACTGTTCGAAAAATGGCTAATTTCACTAGTTGATTAAATATTTAAATATTCAATTTTCACAAATAAACTTTAAATTCGATTTTAAAAGTTCTATAACATCATTCTAACTCCAATATGATAAAATAAAATTTTACAAACCATTTTCAATCATATTTAACCCAATTTTCAATTATTTCTGTATTTTAACATATTAAATTATCGATTTAAATATTCAATTAAATCCAATTATTCGAAATAAAATTTATTCGACTTATAAATTTCACTTATTAATATTTAAATTCAATTAAATATACCAATTTAAATTAACAAAAATTCTGGGTCGTTACAAACTTCCCCCCTTAAAAGAATTTCGTCCTCGAAATTACCAAGTAAGAAAAGTTACAGAATCTATTAAATTTCCCAAAAATTCATAGTTAAATTTCTTACAATACTCTACTAAGTTTCCAAATCATACTTAGTTATCTTTTCAAAAACAAACTATCTTGTTTGACTTTCAACTCCAAAATCAAAGTTAAAGTTTTCCAAATTCTTCCAATTTTTCTCAAAAATATTCTAACGCCTTAAATTTTCGAAAAAATTCGCTATAGTCTCCTTTGCGCGGCTCGATCCAAAAAAATGACAGTATATATATCACAAATATACATCTCATCAAGTGATGAGGCATCCCGTAGGGAAAAAAGTGTAAAAGTACGATATTTAATCCGAGATATGTACCTTATTTATTATTAGCGAGCATATACAACTAATATAGCGCGAAAGCGAGCTCCAAATGCGATCCGCTCCTACTAAACACTCAACAAACAGATGAGAAACATATCTGTAGACAATAGTATCGATATACAACATATAGCAACATAATAACTATATACGCCAACATAGCAAATGCAGTAAAAGCAATATATTCAACCATCAACGAACTATCCATAACCAATAAATATTCATTCATATTCTCATTAATATTCAATGAAATGGGTTTTCAATTTAATCACATTTGACTCATTAACAATGGATGTTTTTACTAACATTCATTGTCACTTAGTTTATATTTACTAATTCATATTCAAGTTGGTTTAATTAAATTGATTTCCATTCAATCATTCAATTTCCAATAACATTAGATTTTAATGAATTAACACTTGCATTCATTACTCCATATCAACTTTATTTACATTCAATTTGATTTACATTCAATCCATTCATTCAATTCAATTACTAAAGTTGAATTTCATTTACATAACTCAAGTTCACATTTATCACTTAACTTTATTAATTTATTTTGATACCAAAATCAACTTCATTCAACATCTCTTAAGTTATATTCCATTTTGAACATTATTTGGCTTTACATAACTTAAATTCCCACTTATAAATCAATTCAGATTCCAAATTCTAAAGTAAATTTTTATTTAACTTTAAATTCATTTTTATTTACAACTCATATTCATAAATATATTCATATAGTTTCACTTCTTATATATATAAGTTTATTTCACAATTGTAAATCACTTTAATTATAATTCAATTCTTATAATTCTTTTGTTTATACAATTATTCTTTAATTTAGATTATTCAAATAACTAAACAATCAATTTATATACACTTTAATAATTCTAAAAATTATTCCTTTATATATAAAATATACTCAAGGTAAAATTATTTCATTTACCCAATTTAAAACAATACTATGTTGATTTATCTTGTTTAAGAGTTTAGAAACCCCTATCTACGATAGTTAGCAAGACTACATCGACCGGAATCTATAAACAATCAACCGATAAGTCAATACAATACAAAACAATTTTATATTCACTAACAAATACGCTCTCATAGCTATTATTACACTCAAATTCATTCTGGAGTACTACTGACCCTATGTCTAATGAATAATACCCAACAGAGCCATGGTTGTCGCTTAACCACATGCTCTAATACAACATGTGAGGACCCGCAAATCCGTACTCCTTGAATATACACTAATCTCCATAGATTAACTCAAGATGAACGGAAATACGAATTCTCAGTGTTTTAAAAAGAAGAAAGAGGTAGAAGAAGAAAAAGAAGAACATAACAGAAAGAAAACAGCAAAACAATATCAGAATCTCACAATCGCAGCGGAACAACATATAATAAATAAATTAATAATCTTTAAACAAAGAACTATATCAATTATTACATTGCATCACAATTACATTACATTTCATCATCAGAGTGTACAACAACAAACAGCAGAAAAGAAATACTATATACTAGTAATACGCCATGCCATCCAGCTTGCCTCCAGCAACTCCTGAATTCCACAATATCCTGATAAACCTTAACTCTTGACTGCCCGTGTGGAAATTGGTGGGCACCCAGAGTTTAGGAAGGAAAACAATAAACTCCGAGTCAGTCATGTGACTGGTGTGAGAACTCAAAACAGTTTATTTTTAAAACAAAATACAGGATAATTTTAAAATAGATTCGCAATGCTTTTTAAAATGAGACTACCATAAGACCTCCCACCACACACACAACTCAAACGCAGACTTGGAGGAGATTCCTCCTTATGATAGTCAAAGATGCTTGATACGCATTAAAAAGAAACATTTGATATTATTATTAGTGCATAGTGTAGGAAAAATCATTTCGAAAGTAGAATATAAATCTTAGCCAGCATAGGTACCATTATATTATGCCTACTATAGCTACCTCCTGAGGAAGCAGGTTCTACAACTAAAACCGTACAAGTCTCGTATTGTTTCTTTGGATTTCCAACAAATGGTCAGGCCAAGGAACTTCCCATTGCCACATGAAAACGCCTCTGGAAGGACGTCCCCGAGAACCAAACCAGATCTCTGCCAACATAAGGCCGGGTTACCCCTAACTGGGTAACTACTGACACGAGTATGTCATTCCCTCGGTCCTTTAGGACCTTTATCCGAGCGCTCGATAACCAACATCACACAATGATAAATAAAGTGTTTCAACATGAGTAAGTACCTATGCTCCATACCATGATACCACCCCTTTCCAGAAGGAAATGCACATACCTTAAGGGGCGCTAACCCCCAATAACCTTGTTGCATCTTTCCTGTTTTGACCATTCCGGGGTGTGAGGCTCGACGAAGTCTCGTCCACAAAGCCACACTTTATACAAAAGCTGTGCTTTGGGTCAACAAACGATCATAGAAATGATCACAAAGATAAGTGATCAAACAAATGATCATATCGCAAATGATCAAACAATGATCATTTCACAGCAACACTCAGCATGTCACATTACCAAATTGGGAATATATCGCTGATAACCATCAACTACATAACCTCTGAGCTCGTACGTCTCAGAGAAGGGTGTTAAACTAAGAGAATAAATTCTCCGCCACCAACAAAAATGTATTTGAAAGAAATCAGCTTTATATTTCAATTTGTAATGTCAGACATACAATCTATACAAGTCTGTTTCGGGATCGAACAGAACCGAAGGCACTTACAAAGAAGTCCTTGCAACCCGGATATTCACTAATCACGTCCGGACTTCCCATCACATATGGAATTTCTATACCGGGGCCATTCGGTGCAGAAACATTCGACGGTAATCCTTCTGTTTTCAAAAATATCCGGTCTTCAACACCGATCTTCAATGCAATCCATTACGTCGTATCACTATTCGGAGTGGGTAATCCGAATAACGAGCGCAATAATTTAAAAAAATAAGCGTGGCATTCAAATTATAAAATCACAACAAATACCTATGCAAAGGTAAATATTGATAGTCGGTTATTGAACTATCAATGGATATGCACAACATCACCAGATTCCAAATAATTTTCCAAATTATTTATTTCCCAAAAATATCTTTACAAGATATATAATTTTCACATTCAACCATTTGAAAACAATTTTCAAATCACTTTTCACATTTACCACTTTTGAAAACATGTTTCAAACATTTCCTTATGAGAAAATACTTTCATTTCAACATGGTTCATTTAAAACAATTAAATGAATCCTTAACGATTTACTTTATATTTACGTTCCAAATCCGTAAATTTATTCCCACTCTTCAAAAACTAATCAACGTTTATTTTTAAACAAATTCCCCTTTTCATTTATAAATTCCATAATGAATTTATATTCCAAAATATTTATGAATATACGATTTCAATTATTCATTTTCAATTTATCTTCAAAAAGGATAAATTCTCAAAATGTTTCATTTCACATTGGAAAACATTTCCATACTTATTTATTCATAAGTAATTCACAAATCTATTTATTTTCAACACTTGAAAAATATTCAATATACTTAAATCGAAATTAAGTATATATTTCATTCTTTAAGGAAATCATTCTCTTAAACATATTTATTTGGGTCAAAACGAATGTTGCGTAAAACATCGTTTCGACAACCCAAAATCACTAGTATAGGGACTCGAATTTAAGACAGATATATAAATCCCAATACTAAATAAAACATTTCCTTTCGGAAATCATTTACTATAACAACAGTGTTATAGTCCACCATTTCCTTCTATTTCTCGAAAACGTCTATTTCAACAATAATGTTGAAATCTATGGTTTCGAATCTTAACACATTTTAAAAACATCGTTAGATTGTTTTAATTCTATTTAAAATATCATATCCAAAACATTTTCTTTAACATATTATTCACTATTTAAAAACGTGAACATACTTCGTCAACCAATTTCATCATTTTTTATACATTTTATATTAAAGGATTATTCACTGTCTAAAATGTGAATATAACTCCATAAATAAGTTATAACAATTAACTTATCAAAATAAGTCGTTTGCGGATTTACAAAACAATGTTTATAAATTCCATTTCTATTTATTTTATAACGACTTCCTTTTATAAGTCTCCTTTATTAACCTATTCAATTTATAACTCAATTATAAACCAAAGGTTCATATTATAAGTTAAATGCTTATAAGTTATTTGTTTGCAAAATCGTTCTTTTAAACTTCCCAAATTATAAATCTTATAACTTATAAGATTCATCTATTTACCCAAAAATATTCTTTTAATAACTTTCCAAATTTTATAAACCTACTGCTTATAAAATTCCATTTATAACTTCACCGTTTATAATTCTATAAATTTCATTCATTTATGAAATTCTTTTACAACTCATTCTAACACTTATAAAAACTCGTTTTATAATTCAAATATTTTTAATTTACAAATATCTATTTATAAATCTTTTATATAAATCAATTTATACTATTATTTAAAACGTCTTTAAACTCCTTTATAATTTCATCATTCTCTTTGATTTATAAAATAATCAAATTTTATAAATCCTATATTTTAAACTTTTTCCAAGTAAATTCAAAAATCCCGATTTAAACTATTTTATAAAATCATTAACCCCATATTTTCAAAAATCAACTTTTACTATATTTCTCAAAAATTATAATTTTTATAACATTAAAAATTATAACGTTTATTTATTTAAAATGAATCAATTCCAAAAATATTTTATAACGTATACTTTCAAAAATCACTTTAAAAATCCTTTTAAAATTCCAAAATTTGGCCCAATGATGCTACACACCAAATAGTCAATCACGACAACAATGACATCATATATCGATATGATAATCAATCAAATATCAAAATATCTGAAATCAAATAAATACTGTTGAGGAATCCAGTTGGATCCCTCCAACCTGTTTTCCTGCATCCAAAGATGTTAGCACAATACCAATTCCGTTCCAGTACGAAATTATCGCGGTATATAGGATTTATAATATTATCCGCTTAATAGACGGCGCAATAAGGTCTCATCCGCTATATACTGCGGGAAATCAATTCCAAGTACATAAATAATACCAATTTCACTGTTTATGAAATATTCGCGGTATATGTTTTTAATAAATAACATCCGCTTACTAACGGCGCATAATGTCTATTTTAACAATCAATAGATAACAATCATCATTCAAACATGCATTCAAGAATTTTAAATCTAACTATTTAAAATTAAAATTGAAACCGATTCGATTGAGTGAGAAGTTCTCACCTTGATTTAAATTTCGTTTTAGCGATTTATTTCGAATAAAATTAAACGGGCGTTTAATTTTACCCGAAATTCTCACTAACTCCAAACGACTCCAATCCAGTTCCATAGCATAGTGCTCGTCCATACGATTCCAACGTAACTGGTTTCGCGCGTTTTCGACCTCGTATGAAAAAGATATGAATTTTCAAAGTTACACGAATTTTTATAACTATATAATTACAACATTATTTTAAATTTTAAACCTAATTAGATCATGGCCGTTAGATCCTAGCAAAGCCATCAGAGCCGCACCCCTATTCATCTATCCCACGCGACTTTTATTTCGGCCGAGCCCAAAAACCCTAACTGACGCATCACCTACAACCACTTCGACGACGATCAGGCACCTCCCCTACGTGCGCCTACCCTGGCTCCATACTCGACCGGAATTTCGTGAAGCTCGGTCCTGTACTCCTCTTGAAAAACACGAAGAACTGCCGTGCCTTTACGTCGAAATTCACGCTATAATACAACTCCGTTTCAGATCGTGACCGTTGGATATCAAGATCTCATTGTCATCTACAACTTTCATGTAGAAAGTTTCTTGAATCGTTGCACGGATTTGTAGAAATTTGAGGAGGAAGAACTGTAAATTTCAGCCATTGGTTTCTATGAGGCCGGCGGCTAGGTTTCTAAACCCTAGGCCTCTTTTAATTTTGCAAAAATGAAGATTCTAGGGGCTTTTATAGAAAATATTCCAATTTACTATTCACCCGGAATTTTCGAACTCCAAACGAAGCGTGCCGGTTGGCGTTTCTAAGGTTTACCCCACGTTCCGAACATAATGGAACGTGTTTCGGGAGCTAATTCGGTCATCTGTGCGAGTTATGGCAATAAACGTTCGATTTAAAATTAAATCGGTAAATCAAATTTCTAGGCGTTTTAGCTTGCACCGGACAAACGGTAAATCCGATTGACATGAAATTCGAAACCATATAATAATATCACATTACGGATCCAATGAAACTGGTTTCGTCGAAATCCGAGACTGTTTGAAAAATGACTATTTTAACTCGCCAAATTAATATTAAAAACAATTTCGATGCGTTTCGAGCTGCCACGATCAAACGAAAACTCCGATTGCTACGAAAATTGAAATCCGATAATAACAAACTATTACGGATCCAATGGAACTAGTTTCGTTCAATTCTGAGACTGTTCGAAAAATGGCTAATTTCACTAGTCGATTAAATATTAAAATATTCAATTTTCACAAATAAACTTTAAATTCGATTTTAAAAGTTCTATAACATCATTCTAACTCCAATATGATAAAATAAAATTTTAAAAATCATTTTCAATCATATTTAACCCAATTTTCAATTATTTCTGTATTTTGACATATTAAATTATCAATTTAATTATTCAATTAAATCCAATTATTCGAAATAAAATTTATTCGACTTATAAATTTCACTTATTAATATTTAAATTCAATTAAATATACCAATTTAAATTAACAAAAATTCTGGATCGTTACACAAAAAGCCAAGTGGCTATATCAAAAACCCAATCAAATTTCATAATAAAATTTAAACACATACCTTTTTGGTCGGGCAATTCAAATTTATCATCTGAAATCAAAACCAATTTTCCTTTTCCTTTATAATACCTACATATCGTACATAGCAATAATATCCAATCACCATATTCCAAAAACATTTTATCGACTTCCTTACAAAATGTCAATATTTATTCATTCAAATATTAATTTAGAATATATTTGTAATATCAATTTCCCGCTTAAGAATTCACCATTCCTTTCTTAAGTTTAGTATAAGCATTTTATATGCTTCTTCATTTATTTTCACTTCACCACTTTAGTTTATATCTATTTTTATTCAAATTTGTTCTCCCATTTCTATCTGAATTCAATTTATTTTCAACTCTGAATATTGAATTTTATCTTCCATTTATACTGATTCATGTCATTATTTCTAAATTAGTTTCATTAACTAATTTATTTAAATTTCAAATTTGAAATTGTTTTGTCGCTAAAATTTTTTTTTCCCAAAAATTTTCTATCTCCCAAAATTTTCGGAAAATTTTGGCAGAGTCTCCTTTGTACGGAGGAGCTTTTGCGATTTGACAAAAGATATAAATATATATACATCGATCCACCCAGTCGAAAAAACAAAAACAGTTCATATTTCCTATTTTTATTGCGTAAGCGTACATTATGTAGCATTTTTAAGCAAGCGGCTTATTTATTTAGCAGTTAGCGTACCCAAAGTCTAGCCAAACGGCTTCCCTGAACCTGTACTTACTCAACTAAAATATATAAGTGTCATATATATGAAGTTTAACAACATTTCACTTATTTTCAATAGTTAAATACATGAATTTTAATAGCAATGCACGTTAAGCACTTTCCGTAAGCAATTTATATAGTTTTAATATTAATTCAAACCGTTTTCAGTTAATTCATATACCATTTTCATTCAATTGGAATGGTTTACAACCCACTTGCTTATGTTCAATTCATTTTAATTCTAAACAAACCCATATTATTCCAATTGATTTAAAAATCAATTCTTTTCACCTCTGTTAATACATCTGCTTTCGTTTACAATAAAATGACTAATTTTCTATGCAAATTTGATGTTATTCATGCAAATAACAATTTCTTAAGCTTATAACCGTTTTAAATTGATTCCAACTCAAATTATTATCTAATTCCTTCTATTTTGATTCATTCACAACCATTTTATTTAGCTCGACACATTCTGTTTCAATTTCATCCCAGTTGATTCAAAAATCAATTTCATTTACTTGTAATGATTCATAGAATTTTAATTTCCTTCGTTTACGTTAAATGACAATTCATTCTATGTAATTTGATGATGTCCATGTGAATAAATAATTGCTTAAGTTTTATAGCCAATTTAAATTTACCCAAGCTTTTATTTAATGGACCTTTACCCTTACTCGTAGCCAAGCTTCCACTAATTTTAACTTAAATTAATTTACTTCAAATTATTCAAATTTATGCTCAAGGTCATTTTCATTTTACAAATAAAATTTTCTCTTTAATTTAACTTGATCCTATTTCAATCCAATTTCATTCCAAACTATGAATTTATTTGATTAGTTCATCTGTTTCGTATAAATTTATTCTAAAATTCATCTAATTAATTGCAAAACCATCTTCAATTTGTATTTACTTCACTAACGATTCAAGTCGAATTTAATTTTTAACTTGAGTTTTATTTCCAAACTTCAATATTAACTCACAAATCCAGCTTCTATTTGACCACATTAGGTTCCATTTAGACATTTTATTAACTAATTTATTATCTAATTAGTTCTCCCCCTTTGTTAAAATTCAATACTTGATTTTTATTTTCAAATATCACTTCATTTAATTTTCTTAAGTTTAATTTATTTTATTATTCAAGTTTGGATTTTTCGTTTTATTTTCCAATTCATAAAAAAATATTTATTTTGGGTTTTCTATCCCACTTTTCAATTTTATAAGTCACAACTTATTATTTTACACATTTCCATTCATTCTAGGCTTGAATATATTCATCTTTTATTTTTAACTCAAGATTTACGCTTATTCATAGCCCAAGTATATTTTATTCTATGAATTTTTAATTCTTTTATAAGTTATTCTAATTTATTTATTCCAACTTATTTCCATTTATTTAGGTAAGAATCCGATTCCATTCAATAACTCAACTGAATTTTTATTCCAATCCAATTCTATTTAAACTCAGATTTATTTAGTTCAATTCGATTCAATTTTCTTCCTTAATCTAAGTTAATTTTATATGTAACTTTTACTTTAAATTTTTAATTCCAACATTCAGAGCTCATATTTCCTTCCTGATTTGAAAATCATCTCAATTTGTAAGCTTATAACCTATCTCATCAGGATTTTTAAACACCCAGCCTTTGGTTTCAAATTATTTGAAATCACCATTATCTCAAAATCACACTTCTCAAAAAATTTAAACCAATCCTGATTTTTATCTCCAACAATTTTCCTTTTAAATTTCAAAAACAAACTGGTTTTCCTGAACAAATCGATTTGGCAGAAATCCATCACTTAGAAACTCGAAAATGAATACCGATGATGCTACGCAGTCATCACCAGGATTATTTTCCAGCGATTGAAGAGAATTCAATGCTATATCCCTTCTCAAAATTTATTTGAAACAATTTCCTTTCAGAAATACCGTCAAAGTAATAATGCTATCATTTATCTCAAAATACTTCTAAAACCACTTCCAAAATCTTCGGGGTTTTAAATTTCCAAATCCTGCAATTTTAACTGTTATTCATTTGTATAAATTCCCATTTGATTATATTTCAATCAATTTATAAATCACATTTATAATTCATATTTATAAATTTCATTTTATAAATGAATTTATTCCCTTAACCTTTGGTTATATTTTCGATTTCTAGTTAAATTTTCACACAATAATGATAATTATTTAACATTATCATTCCTAACATCCAAGCAACCATATATTGGCTAAAATAATTTACAAAAACTTTTCTTCATATCAAAATATATTTTTGGGTAAAATTATTTCATACACCCACAGTTAAAACAATACCGTGTCAGTTTATCATGTCAGGTGTTTTTAAGCTCTTCTCGAATAGTGGCCAACTTACTCGATCAGAATTCATATTCCACTCACCTAATAAGCCAACACGATATTAAAACAATTTATATTCACTAACAAATACGCGCTCATATCTATTAATACGCTCAAACTCATTCTAGAGTACTACAGACTCTATTTGAGTAATTCCCACCAGAGCCAAGGTTATCACCAACCTAAGCTCTGATACCAAGTGCAACGACCCGCAAATCCGTACTCCTTGAGTCAACACTATTCTACATCAATCAACTCAAGTTGAACAGAAATACGAACCATTAGGGTTAAAGAAGAAGAAAATAGACAACAACATCAGAATCTAATCATCGCAGCGGAATAAATATAATATATAATAAATGATCTTTACACAAAATAAATACTATATCTGTTTATACATACATCATCAGAGTACATCATCAGAGTACAACAACATCAGTAACATACAACTGGATACACAGCGGAATAATACTAGCAAGTATGGTAGTACGTATCGCCATCCAGCTCGTCCCCTGAGCTCCACAGCATCATATCCTGTATCCTATAATACTCGGTCTGACCCGAGCATTATAGTTAAATAACACCCGAGTCAGTCTGGAATACCAGCGTGAGAAATCACACTTAAATTGATTATTAAAGTTTCAGAAATCCTTTGAAAACAAAAGCATCTCGTAAGACCACGCCAAAAATAAACATGTCGGGTTTTTACCATACGATAGCTAAAACACTTTTTTTATTAAAATTTTCTGATATTACAATATTGCCTATAGAAAGTAAATTAGAATCTAGATGAAATGCTTGCATTTCACGTTTCAGCAATAGTTGGGCACGATTAAAACCGCACGGGCGCATAGGGAAAATGGATTTCCAACTAATGACTAGGCACTGGGGTACCACCTGTCACGGTACATGGCCTAGATCACTGTACTGAGGATCACTCCCGACCCCTTGCAACACAAGACCTAGACTACCCCTGATTTTCAGTCATTCCCAGTCGATGAGGCTTGAGGCTAAGCGTTACCTTTTTAGAACATATCTCTTAGAATGCTCATCACCCACCTGACGATGTTTTGAAAGCATTCATCCATACAAGTCTGTGATATCCCGGAATTTTTGGCAATATAAATTTAATAACCTGTGTTAAAATTAAATTGATTTGATAATTTTTGCTAATAAAATTTTGAAGTGATTTAATAATCTTCTTTTAATAAATATTTAAATTGGTAGATTTTATCTTTTTAAAGCAAATAAATTATTTTCTATTTATAGTATATATATAATTGTATATATTATAAATATGTAAGCTTTGGTTTGGAATTTAGTAAATGAAATAATTTTCTAATTCTAATTTATTTTGGTAAATTGGAAATTTTGATTTAAATTTAACATTTAGCTTTTCAAAGCAATATAATAAATATCTATATGGTTTGTAAACATTAAAGGTAAATCTTATTTGTTTAAAATTATATTTAATTAACTTAAATATAAATTTAAATTAGATTAACATAAAAGCTTTGTTTTATTTTCTTTTTAAATATTGCTTGAGAGTTATATATAAGAGTTTGAAATACAATTTACATATGATCTTAATTTATTGAGTAATAGAAGTAATTTATAATCTCTTTTATAAATTATTTAAAATTGTTAAATTTGTTATTTTCAAATAATAATTATAATACCTAGTTTTTATGAACATAAATAAATTTTATAAGAAATAGGGTTTGTTATTTCCAAAATTTAATGGTAGTCATATATGCATATATATACACCTTGATTTTTAAATTACACTTTATAATTTAATTTAAATTTGAATTTAATGTTCGGAAACTCAAAAGAATAAATATTTAAAAATATTTGGATATGCTTTTATTTATAATTTGTTTTGTTTTATTTTGTGGAAATTAGCCACAAGGGACTCTTTAGCAACTGCAATTAGTTTCTAGGACACACGACTGAAATTATTACTTTTAAGGACAAAATGCAAAATAATTAGTTTCTAAGGCCTAAAAACTTATGAAATTATGTCATTGAAAGTAATTGGGCTGTTGATTTTGTCCTTAAAAATAATTATTCTGCTGATTTTGGCCTTGAAATTAATTTTTGTGGATGTGTGTACTAGAAACTAATTGGACCGCAAAGTTTGTCCTTCTAGTGAAATGCCCCTTTTATTTTTCTATAAAAAAAGGGAGAAATTTATTTACATATACATAAAAAGTAATAAATTAAGTTAAAAAGCTTTTATAAACAATTTCAAATTAAAATAAATACTTAAATTACAAGTGTAAATCTCTTAAGACACCTAAATGACACGTGTTAAGTCATAAATTAAACATTGTGACAAATGTTAAAATTAAGAACAAGTGTCCTATTAAATTTTCTTTTTCTTTTATTTTAATTAAATCAAAAATTTATTTATATAAACACATTACTTCTCACTTTTTTTCTGTTCTTCTTCATAACTTAAGAAATCTTCAACCAACATTCAAACCAAATAACCCCAAAACAAATCTGAAATCGTCTTCTTCAAATCAAAAAAAAAAAAAAAAATCTGAAATCAACATTCAATCTAAAATTTAAATTATTTGATCAATCTTCTTCAAAACAGAAAAATTTGCTCAAAAACTAATTCCTGTAAATTCCCTTCAAAAACCAAATCTAAAATTAATATTTCCTCTAACCAAATCAAACTACAACTGTTTGAATCATTTTCAAACCAGGAATGAAAATCAAAACATAAACCTGAACTCATTTCTTAAAATCTGGAATTAGAACCTGATCATCATTTTGCAACTCAAAAGCCTGCAGTTCCTTCACTTCTGTTTTGAAACAACAACCAAGCCTGCATTTTCTTTTTATCTGGAAGCATGCATGTAGTTGTAAAATCAGGGAGCAAAGGCATTACAGCAAAACAAGATTAAGTTTACAAAACAAAGAAGCAAATCAAAATTTAAATCTGAAGCAGTTTCAACACCCAGTTCAGAAAGAAGAAAAAGGTTTTCCAAAAAGGTTGCTCTGTTCATCATGCTTGTTAGGTGAGTAACATTACCTTTAAAAATAATTTAGTATATGAAATATAGTTGCTTACAATTTCTAAGACGAAGAATGATTTATGTGGATATATATGAAATTCCTGTGTATATATGTTTGTATTGATGTATGATTTCTGTTGTATATGTTTCTGCCTGATCTTAGTTCTTAAAAGCTAAGATTTTTGTCAAAATCCATTATCTATTGAATAAATCTTTGTTAGGACTTAGGATGTAAATAAAACTTGTTTGATTCATCGTGAAGTAGGTTTTAAATGTTTATTTATGTTAAAATATATTCAAAATTTATTTGTAAACCTGGGAGAACATATAAGTTTAAAGTGATGACAAATTTGGAACATCCTAAACCATTAATTCAGGTTTAAAATCTGAAACCATAAACTAAATCATGATTTTTAGGAATGAAATTTCAATTTTTAATATTGGATTAAAGGAGCAGTTGGGGTTTTATTGGAAATGATACTTTAAGGAACAACTGTCGATCTAGGTGGTCGGGGTGGTCAGCATCTTCTTTGGTGATGGAGTGGTGATAGGAGATTCAGGGAAAATTATTAGGAAGTGGATCAAAGCACTGTGGTGATGGTGGTTAATCATTGAAATTTTTAACCCTAGTTTTTCTATTGATTAGAAAATTGACCGACGCGAATTCTAGAGGTGGCCGAGCTTTCCCAGATTTAGGTAGGTGATAGATGGAGTGTGGAAGAAGTCATGGCTGGAGGTAAAGGCACTCTGGTGGTCGGAATCATGTGATTGAGGTGTTTCCAGTTTTTGACTTTGGTTCCAGTTTGAGCTCATATGCTCGATTTTGATTTTTAGCTTCTGCTAATGTTTTGAGGGTCGGAATTTAATTGGGGATGATCGTCAACTTGCGTGAGTCATCGCGAGTGGTCGGAGTTGGTTGTAGTGATGTTGTAGGTGCACGGAGGACTTGGTGTATCAGCTGTTGATTTGGGGAAGATGGGTACTCGAGTGTTATTCGAGTTGTTGCGTGTTTTGCTCGAAGCATGGGGGTGTTGGTCTCAAAGTAATTGTTATGAGGGATCGGGTGTGTTGTTGTTACAGGTTTATGTAAACCTGTCAGTGCTTAAGTTTTTAATGAATTCAAATGGAAATGTTACTCGAGTTTTACTCGTGTTATTTAGTGTTTTGCTCGGGCTAGGCTAGGTTAGGCTCGAGTGAATTATGTGTGGCTCGGGATTTGTTACAGGTTAGGAAACCTTGTTCTGTTTTCCAAATTTGAACTGAAATTTAAAGTATTAAGCAAAGATTTAAAATATGTTTTAAATCTAATTTTAAATAATGGATTCAAGTTTAATTTGAATCTTACCTGGAAATGAATAAAGTTTTTAAATTCAAATTTGTTTAAATAACCTTAAAGGGGTTAAGTGTTTAAAAGTGTTTTTAAAGGAATTTGAATTTAAATTGGAGTTTGAAATGTAAAGGAATGTTTTAAACAAAGTTTAAATCTGATTCAAATCTGAATTTAGATCTTTATTTTAAAATAAATTTAAGTTTTATAAATTTAAGTGTTTTAACAATTTATAATGATAAAGTAAAATTTAAATGTTTTGAATTTAAAAAGGAATTTGGTTAAACTCTTGTAAAATTTCTTTTATAAGAGAAAGTATTCTTGATCATGTGAATTTAAAGGTTTTTAAATTGATTTTAAATTTTGTTGAAGATAAATTGGTTTTCATTTTAAAACTTTAATTTAAAATGAAATTTGAAATTAAATTTGGAAATGAATGTTTTCAAATATATTTAAGAATGATAATTTAAACATGGATAAGAAAAAGGTTTTATTAAAGTTAAATTAGACTTTAATGATTTGTTATTCATTTAATTATTAGGGTAATTAAATGGATAATTAATTTATTTAATAAATTAATGAAATGAATAATTACTTAAAGTAATTAAGGGTTTTAAACTTAAAAGTTTAAGATTAATTATTCTAAGAATAATTAACTTGTAATTTAAGAATCATTAATTAAATAAGATTAGATACTTAATTAATGATTGGTAATTAATTAATCATATAATAAAGGATTAATTAAGTTACAGTTAACACTTAATCAATTAAATAATTAGGGGTTAATTAATGGGTTATTAATGGTTAATTAATTTGTAATCAATAATGATTAAAATAAGTTAATTACTTTAGAAAAATAATTAATGAGTTGTTAATAGTTAATGAAGGTTATTAACTAAGGATTATTTAATAATTAATTAAGGTGATTAATTTTTGGTAAGTAATTAGATTAATTAATTTAAAGATAATCATTTGTGTAAATTGTTAAGTATATATGGAATAAGGAATTAATTACTCATTTAAATTAATTGAGTTTAATTTGATTGGATTAAGTTAATTAATTCAGTTTAATTAATTTAGAATAATCATTTGTTGATTTATGAAGTATAATTACTTAATGTAATTTTAATGAAGAGAAATTACTTAGGAAAGTAATTAACGGGTAATTACTGGAATTGAAGGTGATTTGTCGATGAGTATAATTACTTTGTTAAATTAATCAAGGGAATAATTAGAGATAATTAATTATTGAGTAATTTATTTATTTGATAAAGTAATTAAGGATAGTTAATTACTGAATAGAGTAAATCAAGGGTGATTAAAAATTATAATTTAAATAAAGATTTATTGACTTATGTAATTAATTTAAATAGAAGATGTAATTAGAGATCATTAATTATTATAATTAATGATGGATTTATTTGTAAATAATTAATCAATGAAGGAATTAATTAATGTAATTAATTAAGGATTAATGTAATCAATTATAGTTAATTAATTTATGAAGTAATTAGAGATTAATTAATGTATTTGGTTAAGTATAATTAATTTATGAAATTAATTAATGGATAATTACTTGTATGTAATTAAAGGTTAATTAATAAGGGATGATTAATTAAAATGAATAATTGGTTGATGATTAATTAATTGAATGATAATTAATTAATAGTTATGTAAGCAAGATTTATATTGATAAAGTAATTAATTTAATTCACTTTAAATTAATTAGAAATGATGTTATTAATTTAATTCGTTTTAAATTAATTATATTTGGTGTGATTATTTATCATTGCTTATATATGAATGGATGATATTGGTTGCCTTGAATGGTTTGAGATCTCAGGTATGAGATAAATAATGCTATGTGATATGGATGCTTTGGTTTCATTGGGATGATAATATGAATTATCTATTTGTGATTGATAATGTGGATCATCTGTTTATTTTGATAATGATGGTTATCTATTGTGGTATGTGAATTATCTATCTATGCGTATATAGATAATTGAATTGTTTTAAACTTTAAAACAACTTGGCCTTAAAAGACACGCTTTGGATTTCGATGAGACGGGGATCGGGTTCCAGATTTGGATATTCGAAAACCACATCAATCCAAATTTACGATAGGTCGTGAATCTCTAGTGAAAAGTGAAGACTCGATGTGTAAGAACTATTCATCAGCATAACTTTGAGGGTGATTCCGAGATGAGTTTGATGGAGATAGTACATTCAGATTCGAGATGAAGATTTAGAGTGCAAGCGTTATCGTCGTTAACTCTGAGGGTGATTCCAAAATAAGTGTAACGAGATAATGCCTTCGGTTTCGTTCGAACCCGAAACGAACTTGTATGGATTGAATGCTTTCAAAACATCGTCAGGTGGACGATGAGCATTCTATGAGATGTGTTCTCTAAAGGTAATCGTAGCCTCAAGCCTCATCAACCGGGAATGACTAAAACAGGGGAGGTGCAGTAAGGCTAAGCGGATCATGCCCAAGTAGGACTAGATTTTCCCCTGTCTAGAAGTCCCTTTTTATTTCGGCTGTGTGGGCGATTGGAATGTACGCCAACTGAAGGTTTGTCTTGTTCGGGATTGTCCTGTAAGGGATGGTTCCTACTTTGTGTTGCAGGGGATTGGAAGTGATCCTCGGTACGGTGATCTAAGCCACGTACTGTGACGGGCGGTACCCCAGTAGCCCTGCCATTGTATGGAATCCAAAATCCAATAAGTGCCAACAGTTTTGATTGTATTACCCACTTTTGTGGGTAGTAGCTGGAATTTAATCATGTAACAATTTCGGTTATTTCATATTTACTTGAAAACCCTAGACCTATTATAATATCACTGGATTTCCTATCAAATGTTTTGGTTAGCGTAAGGTAAAAACTTTTCCATGTTTATGTGTGGGAAGTCTTATGTGATGCCTTTTCTTTTTAAAGGTTTTTCAAAGTTAAGCAACCTTAACTGTTACTCACACCAAACGCATGTATGACCCGGAGTTTATCTTCTGTTTTCTTAAACTCTTGGGTACTCAAATTTTTACGAGTAGCTAAGAGATTCAGGTTAGCTTTGACGAATTGTGGAGGAGCAATGGAGCAGGCGGCTTCTGCATGTAGATATATAGTGTTCTGCTGTGTTGGTTTCTCTGAGTAATTTCCTTGTATTGTATTGAGTTGTATAATTAGACAGGTGTTTGTAACTGTCTAGTATGTGATGTGTAATCTGTGTAACTCTGATAATGGTTGTAAACTATGTAATACATATGTTATTAATGTAATTTATTCGTTCCGTTGTTGAGATTCTGATGTTGTTTCTTCTTTCTTCTCTTTCTTTCTCTTTCTATCCCTTTCTTTCTTCAAGATGATGCGATTTTCTGTGGTGAGAAAGTCGGGTCATCACATTTGGTATCAGAGCGTTAGGTTAAGTGAATACCTAGGCTTTGAAGTGATTTCTTTCTTGAGAGAGCATATTTGTAATTTGTGTATATATATATATATTTATATATTTACCTCTACCTATTTGTTGGGTTACCTGTTCAGGTTTTCCAATATAGGTTATAAAGGTAGATAAGGAAGTAGGGTGTGCAACACGACTACCACCAATGGTTGGAGTTTGAATGTTGAGGTTGGAAGTGTATCTATCGAGACTGTAAACCTAATACCGTCTCAAGTGAGCTTTGCAGCTGGATGTAAGGCATCAATCTTTGAAGGAAACCCTTTAAAGGTTTGGAGTCCATCTTGGTAGTGCAAGTTGGATGAGTAGAGTTTGGATCTGTCGGTTGGGCAGAAGAAATAATGGTATCTTGATACCTCTGAAATTAGTAGCTGCGTGATGAGATGCGGTGACTATGGATGTCTCCGAAGATGTTTCTTTGGAACAAGTTTAGGAAGTATATCTGCTTCGATGTTGTGGCTGGGTTCAGCAGGATGTTTCTGTCTGGTATGAGGGCCGAGTTTCTTGAAGAGCTTTGGATTAGGAAGTCTTTGGCGTCGGTGTCAGTAGTGCAGCTCGGAGTGTTCTATGCTGGCAAGGAGGTTTTCTGGTTAGCAGTTTTTCTAGAGGTGGAGTTCAGAAGCAGCGGAGTAGATCCGATTCTTCAATGGATTGGCTAGGCCAGTGTGAGCTGTTCTGATTTGGTAAAGAGGGAGCATTTTTCTTTGGAAATTAGTCTGGATTAATCGCAAAAGTGATTTGCGATAGTTTGAGTGTTCTCTTGAGCTATTGGATATTTTTTCGGATGTCTTCAGGGAAGAAAGAGGTTTGTCCGCATCTTGTGGTTGAGTTTTCTTATCGACTTGATTCCAGGAGCGCTACCGGTGGTTCAGTTTAGTAGAAGGATGACTCCTAGAGCAAGGGTTTGGTGAAGCAGCTTAGGATCAGGTGGGACATCTGAGCTGTCTTTTATGGATCTGTTGAACCATATTTCTAAGATGTGTTCTCCAGTTTGTGCTTGTGTTCTTCATCAGCATTTTCATCGACTTCAGATCAGAGTTGTGCAGCGGAAGCAGTTTGGAAGTGCTTTTGTTTTGTCTTTTTCGGATAGGAGAAGTAAGTTAGTCTTCTGATATTTGTGGAGTAGAGTTGGTGTTCTTGGTTTGGGATTGATCTTGAGGAGATCATTCTGTTGGGTTGTTTTGGTCCAGTTTGTTTCTAGAGACATCAGCGAAGGTTGAGCTGATAGGGAGAGATAAAGGCAGCCCAGGATCGTCAGAAGTGTTTTGTGGATAAGAGACGAAGGAATTTGGATTTCGGAGTCGGAGATTTGATTTTGGGTAAGTTTTCTCCGATCTAAGGAGCTATAAGATTGGGTAAGACTGGGTAAGTCAGCTCCGAGGTGTTTTGGATCTTCTCTGTGTTCTTGTGAGGATTAGTGTTTGATTTTCAAGGTTGAATTGCCAGTTTGGATGATTGGGATTTGATGTTTTTCACGTATCTCTGAGGGAGTACGTGTATGATCTATCTCTGGTAGGGGAACCAACATTTCAGGAGGATGTGATTGTTGAGTCAGACTTGTCTGTAGTCTGATATCCTATTTAGTTTTGTAGATCTAGTTGGATAGGAGCTCTGTAGCCTAGTAGTATAGATTGTTTGGATTCTGTAGAGTGAGTATCCCGGTATTTATACTTAGGAAACTCTAGGAAATACTATCCAGAATTTTGTCTGGATAGTTAGATTTGTTTGTTTGAGTAAATTGGTTGCTACGGTTGTTAGCATATGATTGATATATGCTTGTGTTTTAAAATAAAATCTTAAGATAGATTATTAAATTACGTTTGCTTTTAAATTTCGGGGATGAAATTCTTTTAGGGGGAGGAATGTGATATCCCAGAATTTTCGGCAATATAAATTTAATAATCCGTATTAAAATTAAATTGATTTGATAACTTTTGTTAATAAAATTTTGAATTGATTTAATAATCTTCTTTTAATAAATATTTAAATTGGTAGATTTTATCTTTTTAAAGCAAATGAATTATTTTCTATTTATAATATATATATAATTGTATATATTGTAAATATATAAGCTTTGGTTAGGAATTTAGTAAATGAATCAATTTTCTAATTCTAATTTATTTTGGTAAATTGGAAATTTTGATTTAAATTTAACATTTAGCTTTTTAAAGCAATTTAATAAATATCTACATGGTTTGTAAATATTAAAGGTAAATCTTATTTGTTTAAATTATATTTAATTAACTTTAATATGAATTTAAATTAGATTAACATAAAAGCTTTGTTTTATTTTCTTTTTAAATATTGCTTGAAAGTTATATATAAGAGTTTAAAATACAATTTACATATGATCTTAATTTATTGAGTAATAGAAGTAATTTATAATCTCTTTTATAAATTATTTAAAATTGTTAAATTTGTTATTTTCAAATAATAATTATAATACCTAGTTTTTATGAACATAAATAAATTTTACAAGAAATAGGATTTGTTATTTCCAAAATTTAATGGTAGTTATATATGCATATATATATATATAACTTGATGTTTAAATTAGATTTTAATAATTTAATTTAAATTTAAATTTAATGTTTTGAAATTCAAAAGAATAAATATTTAAAAATATTTGGATAAGCTTTTATTTATAATTTGTTTTGTTTTATTTTTCTATAAAAAAAGAGGGAGAAATTTATTTACATATATATAAAAAGTAATAAATTAAGTTAAAAAGCTTTTATAAACAATTTCAAATTAAAATAAATGCTTAAATTACAAGTGTAAATCTCTTAAGACACCTAAATGATATGTGTTAAGTCATAAATTAAATATTGTGACAAATGTTAAAATTAAGAACAAGTGTCCTATTAAATTTTCTTTTTCTTTTATTTTGATTAAATTAAAAATTTATTTATATAAACACATTACTTCTCACTTTTTTTTCTATTCTTCTTCATAACTTAAGAAATCTTCAGCTAACATTCAAACCAAATAACCCCAAAATAAATCTGAAATCATCTTCTTCAAATCAAAACAAAAAAAATCTGAAATCAACATTCAAACTAAAATTTAAATTCTTTGATCAGTCTTCTTCAAAACGGAAAAATTTGCTCAAAAACAAATTCCTGTAAATTCCCCTCAAAAACCAAATCTAAAATTAATATTTGCTCTAACCAAATCAAACTACAACTGTCTGAATCATCTTCAAAACCACGATTGCAAATCAAAATATAAACTTGAACTCATTTCTTAAAATCTGGAATTAGAACCTGATCATCATTAAGCAACTCAAAAGCCTATAGTCCTTTCACTTCTGTTTTGAAACAACAACCAAGCCTGCATTTTCTTTTTATCTGGAAGCATGCACGTAGTTGTAAAATCAAGGAGCAAAGGCATTACAGCAAAACAAGATTAAGTTTACAAAATAAAGAAGCAAATCCAAATTTAAATCTGAAGCAGTTTCAACACCCTGTTCAGAAAGAAGAAAAAGGTTTTTCAAAAAGGTTGCTCTGTTCATCATTCTTGTTAGGTGAGTAACATTACCTTTAAATTTTTTTAGTATATGAAATCTAGTTGCATGCAATTTCTGAGATGAAGAATGAATTGTTTGGATATATATGAAATTCCTGTGTATATATGTTTGTATTGATGTATGATTTCAGTTGTATATGTTTCTGCCTGATCTTAGTTTTTAAAAGCTAAGATTTTTATCAAAATCCATTATCTATTGAATAAATCTTTGTTAGGACTTAGGGTGCAAATAAAACTTGTTTGATTCATCGTGAAGTAGGTTTTAAATGTTTATTTATTTTAAAATAAATTCAAAATTTATCTGTAAACCTGGGAGAACAGATAAGTTTAAAGTGATGATAAAATTGAAACATCCTAAACCATTAATTCAGGTGTAAAATCCGAAACCATAAACTAAATCATGATTTTTAGGAATGAAATTTCAATTTTTAATATTGGATTAAAGGAGCAGTTTGGGTTTTATTAGAAATGATACTTTTAGGAACAACTGTCGATCTAGGTGGTCGAGGTGGTCAGCATCTTCTTTGGTGATGGAGTGGTGATAGGAGATTCAGGGAAAATTATTAGGAAGTGGATCAAAGCACTGTGGCAATGGTGGTTAATCATTGAAATTTTTAACCCTAGTTTTTCTGTTGATTAGAAAATTGATCGACGCGAATTCTAGAGGTGACCGAGCTTTCCCAGATTTAGGTAGGTGATAGATGGAGTGTGAAATAAGTTATGGCCGGAGGTGAAGGCACTCTGGTGGTCGAAATCATGTGATTGAGGTGTTTCCAGTTTTTGACTTTGGTTCCAGTTTGGACTCATATGCTCGATTTTGATTTTTAGCTTCTGCTATTTTGAGGGTCGGAATTTAGTTGGGGATGATCGTCGATGTGAGGACCCGTACATCCGTACTCCTTGAATATACACTAATCTCCATAGATTAACTCAAGATGAACAGAAATACGAATTCTCATTGTTTAAGAAAAAGAAAAGGATAGAAGAAGAGAGAAAAGATAGAAAATAGAACAGAAGAAAACAACAGAACAATAACAGAATCTCCCAATCGCAGCGGAACAACATATAATAAATAAATGAATAATCTTTAAACAAAGAACTATATCAGTTATTACATTACATCACATTACATTACATTTCATTATCAGAGTGTACAACAACAAACAGCGGAAAAGAAATACTATATACTAGTAATACTACATGCCATCCAGCTTGCCTCCAGCAACTCCTGAATTCCAGAATATCCTGATAAACCTTAACTCTTGACTGCCCGTGTGGAAATTGGTGGGCACCCAGAGTTTAGGAAGGAAAACAATAAACTCCGAGTCAGTCATGTGACTGGTATGAGAACTCAAAACAGTTTATTTATCTTTAAAATCAAAATAGAGGAATATTTTTAAAGTCAATTCGCAATGCTTTTTAAAAATGAGACTACCATAAGGCCTCCCGCACACACACACAATGCAAACGCAGAATCGGAGGAGATTTCTCCTTATGATAGTCAAAGATGCTTGATACGCATTAAAAAGACATTTGATATTATTACTAGTGCATAGTGTAGGAAATATTTCGAAAGTAAAGATATAAATCTTAGCCAGCATAGGCATTCCGCACTTATGACTACTATAGCTACTATCCAAACAGTGGGGCGCCACCATAAGTGAATGATAGGTTCTACAACTAAAACCGTACAAGATCGTATTGTTTCTTTGGATTTCCAACAAATGGTCAGGCCAAGGAACTTTCCATTGCCACATGGAAACGCCTCTGGAAGGACGTCCCGAGAACCTAACCGGATCTCTGCCAACACAAGGCCGGGTTACCTTTCAAACCAGGTAACAACTGACACGAGTATGCCATCCCCTATCCTTTGGGACCTTTATCCGAGCGCTAGTAACCAACATCACACCATGATAAATAAAGTGTTTCAACATGAGTAAGTATCTGGGCTCCATACCATGATATCACCCTTTTCCAGAAGGAAATGCACATACCCTAAGGGGCGCTACCCCCAATAAGCTTGCCGCATCTTTCCTGTTTTGACCATTCCGAGGTGTGAGGCTCGACGAAGTCTCGTCCACAAAGCCACACTTTATACAAAATCTGTGCTTTGGGTCAACAAAAGATCATAGAAATGATCACAAAGATAAACGATCAAACAAATGATCATATCCCAAATGATCAAGCAATGATCATTTCACAGCAACACTCAGCATGTCACATTACCAAATTGGGAATATATCGCTAATAACCTTCAACTACATAACCTCTGAGCTCGTACGTCTCAGAGAAGGGTGTTAAGCTAAGAGAATAAATTCTCCGCCACCAACAGAAATATATTTGAAAGAAATCAGCTTGATATCTCAATTTTTAATGTCAGACATACAATCCATACAAGTCTGTTCCGGGATCGAACAGAACCGAAGGCACTTACAAAGAAGTCCTTGCATTTCGGATAATTTCTAATCACGTCCGGACTTCCCGTCACTAAGGGTGATAAAACCTCTATATCGGAGATCAGCCGATGCAGAGTAACTCAACGGTAATCCTTCCGTTTTCACAAATATCCGGTCTTCAACACCGGTCATCAAATGCAATCCATAACGACGGATCACATATTCGAAATGGGTTATACGACCCCAAAGTCCTTTCCCGGTTAACCCGAATAGTGAGCGCTTATTTAAAAATAAGTGTGGCACTCAAATTCAAGCAAATCACAATAAATACCTATTCAAAGGTAAATATTGATAGTCGGTTATTGAACTATCAATGGATATGCACAACTTCACCAGATTCCAAATAATTTTCCAAATTATTTATTTTCAAAAAATATCTTTACAAGATATATAATTTCACACTTCAACCATTTGAAAACAAATTTCAAATCACTTTTCATCCTTACCACTTTTGAAAATAAATTTCAATCATTTTCCTTACGCGGAAATACTTTCATTTCAACATGGTTCATTTAAACCAATTAAATAAATCCTTAACGATTTACTTTATATTTCTGTTCCAAATCCGTAAATTAATTCCCACACTTCAAAAATAAATCAACGTTTATTTTTAAACAAACTCCCCTTTCCTTTTATAAATTCCATAGTGAATTTATATTCTAAAATATCTATGAATATACGTTTTCAATTATTCATTTTCAATTTATCTTCAAAAAGATAAATTCTCTAAACGTTTCATTTCTCATTGGAAAAACATTTCCATACTTATTTAGTAAGTAATTCACAATCTTTTTATTTTCTACACTTGGAAAATATTCAATATACTTAAATCGAAATTAAGTATATATTTCATTCTTTAAGGAAATCATTCTCTTAACCATATTTATTTGGGCCAAAACGAATGTTGCGTAAAACATCGTTACGACAACCCAAAATCACTAGTATAGGGATTCGAAATTAAAATAGATATATAAATCCCAATACTATACAAAACATTTCCTTTCGGAAATCATTTACTATAACAACAGTGTTATATTCCACCATTTCCTTCTATTTCTCGAAAACGTATATTTCAACAATGAATGTTGAAATCTATGGTTTCGAATCTTAACACATTTTAAAAATATCGTTTTAATTCTATTTAAAACAACACATCCAAAACATTTTCTTTAACATATTATTCACTATTCGATAACGTGAATACACTTCGTTAACCAATTTCATCATTTCTATACATTTTGTTTTAAAGGATTATTCACTGTCTAAAACGTGAATATAACTCCATTAATAAATTACAACAATTAACTTATCAAAATAAGTCGTTGCGGATTTATAAAAAAATGTTTATAAATTCCATTTCTATTTATTTTATAACAACTTCCTTTTATAATTTCCTTTATTAATCTATTCAATTTCATATCTCAATGATATACTAAAAGTTCATATTATAAGTTAAATACTTATAATTTATTTGTTTACAAAAATGTTCTTTTAAACTTCCCAAACTTATAAATCTTGTAACTTATAAGATTCATTTATTTATCCAAATCTATTTTTTTATATCTTTACAAATTTTATAAACCTACTGCTTATAAAATTCCATTTATAACTTCACCGTTAATAATTTTATAAATTTCATTCATTTGTGAAATTCATTCATAATTCATTCTAACACTTATAAAAGCTCGTTTTATAATTCAAAATATTCTAATTTATAAATATCCATTTTATAAATCTTTTCTGTGGATCAATTTATATTATTCTTTTAAAACGTCTTTAAACTCCTTTATAATTTCATCATTTTGATTTATAAAATAATCAAATTTTATAAATCCTATATTTAAAATTTTTACAATAAATTCAAAAATCCAATTTAAACCATTTTATAAAATCATTAACCCCATATTTTCAAAAATCAGCTTTTAACTATATTTCTCAAAAATCATAATTTTTATAACATTAAAAACTATATCGTTTATTTATTTAAGATGAATCAATTCCAAAAATATTTTATAAACGTATACTTTAAAAAATCACTTTAAAAATCATTTTAAAATTCCAAAATTTGGCCCAATGATGCTGCACACCAAATAGTCAATCACGACAACAACGACATCATATATCAATATGATAATCAACGAATATCAAAATATTCATAATCAAATAAATACTGTTGAGGAATCCAGTTGGATCCCTCCAACCTGTTTTCCTGCATCCAAAGATGTTAGCACAATACCAATTCCGTTCTAGTATGGAATTATCGCGGTATATGGGATTTGAAATATTATCCGCTATTATACGGCGCAATAGGGTCTCATCCACTATATAATGCGGGAAATCAATTCCAAGTACATAAATAATACCAATTTCAGTTTACTGTGAAATATTCGCGGTATATGTTTTTAATAAATAACCTCCGCTTACTAACGGCGCATAATGTCTATTTTAACAATCAATAGATAACAATCATCATTCAAACATACATTCAAGAATTTTAAATATAACTATTTAAAATAAAATCGAAACCGATTCGATTGAGTGAGAAGTTCTCACCTTGATTTCAATTTCGTTTTAGCGATTTATTTCGAATAAAATTAAACGTGCGTTTAATTTTACCCAAAATTTTCACTAACTCCAAACGACTCCAATCCAATTCCATAGCGTAGTGCTCGTCGATACGATTCCAACGCAACTGGTTTCGCGCGTTTTCGACCTCTTTGAAAAAATATGAATTTTTGAAGTTACACGAATTTATATAAACTAAATTTACACATTTCTTTTTAATTTTAAACCTACATCTAATTCCAGCCGTAGGATCCCATCACCCTGCAATCATAGCCGCACGTCTCTTCCCTCATCTCTCACGTTCTTCTACAGGCTACATTACGCAAGGACCGAACCCAACTAGCCTCTCTAGGGTTTGATTTTTGCGACCTCCACGAGCATCGATAAGTTGATCAGAGAGTGCCATATTGAAGAGCATCAAGCAAGCTACACTCGGCATCAACCATGGTGAACTCAGCCCCCCTATGGCCCTCGATTTGCATGCGCAACTACAGGCCGTCGGCCCCCCCGGCTCCCCCTCTGACGCTCCAATTCCGATCATCACCGTATAGAATCAAAGCTCTCATCGAGCTCTTCGACTTTGTAGTTGAGCATTTCTTCTAATTGTATATAGATTGAGAGAGATTAAGAGAAAAATGATGAATTTATGGCCTTTGGTTTACTAATGGCGGCTGGGCATTGAAATTAGGGTTAGGATTTTAATTTGGTTGCAAATGTGAAGAGTTGAGGTGCTTTTATAGAAAAAACGACGAACACTATTCATCCCGGAATTTTCGAACTCCAAACGAAGCATGCCGGTTGATGTTCCTAAGGTTTACCCCACGTTCCGAACACAATGGAACGTGTTTCGGGAGCTAGAGTTATGGCAATAAACGTTCAATTTAAAATCGATTAAACGATTTTATAGGCGTTTTAGCTTGCACCGGACAAACGTTAAATCCGATTGACACGAAATTCGAAACCATACAATAATATCACATTACGAATCCGATGAAACTGGTTTCGTCGAAATCCGAGAATTTTTGAAAAACGACTATTTTAACTCGCCAAATTAATATTAAAACAATTTCGATGCGTTTCGAGCTGCCACGATCAAACGATAATTCCGATTGCTACGAAAATTGAAATCCGATAATAACAAACTATTACGGATCCAGTGGAACTAGTTTCGTCCAATTCTGAGACTGTTCGAAAAATGGCTAATTTCACTAGTCGATTAAATATTAAAATATTCAATTTTCACAAATAAACTTTAAATTCAATTTAAAAAGTTCTATAACATCATTCTAACTCCAATATGATAAAATAAAACTTTACAAATCATTTTCAATCATATTTAACTCAATTTTCAATTATTTCTGTATTTTCACATATTAAATTATCGATTTAATTATCCAATTAAATCAAATTATTCGAAATAAAATTTGTTCGACTTATAAATTTCACTTATTAATATTTAAAATTAATTAAATATTCAAATTTTAATTAATAAAAATTCTGGGTCGTTACAGTCGACTTGCGTGAGTTGTCGCGAGTGGTCGGAGTTGGTTGAAGTGATGTTGTAGGTGCATGGAGGACTCGGTGTATCAGCTGTTGATTTGGGGAAGATGGGTACTCGAGTGTTATTCGAGTTGTTGCGTGTTTTGCTCGAAGCATGGGGGTGTTGGTCTCGAAGTAATTGTTATAAAGGATCGAGTGTGTTGTTGTTACAGGTTTATGTACACCTGTCAGTACTTAAGTTTTTAAGAATTCAAATGGAAATGTTACTCGAGTTTTACTCGTGTTATTTAGTGTTTTGCTCGAGCTAGGTTAGGTTAGGCTCGAGTGAATTATGTATGGCTCGGGTTAGATTTGTTACAGGTTAGAAACCCTGTTCTATTTTCAAAATTTGAACTGAAATTTAAAGTATGAAGCAAAGATTTAAAATATGTTTTAAATCTAATTTTAAATAATGGATTCAAGTTTAATTTGAATCTTAGCTGGAAATGAATAAAGTTTTTAAATTCAAATTTGTTTAAATAACCTTAAAGGGGTTAAGTGTTTAAAAGTGTTTTTAAAGGAATTTGAATTTAAATTGGAGTTTGAAATGTAAAGGAATGTTTTAAACAAAGTTTAAATCTGATTCAAATCTGAATTTGAATCTTTTTTAAAATAAATTTAAGTTTTATAAATTTAAATGTTTTAAGAATTTTGAATGATAAAGTAAAATTTAAATGTTTTGAATTTAAAAAGGAATTTGGTTTAAACTCTTGTAAAATTTCTTTTATAAGAGAAAGTATGCTTGATTATGTGAATTTAAAGGTTTTTAAATTGATTTTAAATTTTGTTGAAGATAAATTGGTTTTCATTTTAAAACTTGAATTTAAAATGAAATTTGAAATGAAATTTGGAAATGAATGTTTTCAAATATATTTGTGAATGGTAATTTAAACATAGATAAGAAAAAGGTTTTATCTTAAAGTTAAATTAGACTTTAATGATTTGTTATTCATTCAATTATTAGGGTAATTAAATGGATAATTAATTTATTTAATAAATTAATGAAATGAATAATTATTAAAGTAATTAAGGGTTTTAAACTTAAAAGTTTAAGATTAATTATTCTTAGAATAATTAACTTGTAATTTAAGAATCATTAATTAAATAAGATTAGATACTTAATTAATGATTGGTAATTAATTAATCAAATAATAAAAGATTAATTAAGTTACAATTAGCACTTAATCAATTAAATAATTAGGGGTTAATTAATGGGCTATTAATGGTTAATTAATTTGTAATCAATAATGATTAAAATAAGTTAATTAGTTTAGAAAAATAATTAATGAGTTGTTAATAGATAATGAAGGTTATTAACTAAGGATTATTTAATAATTAATTAGTGTGATTAATTTTTAATAATTAATTAGATTAATTAATCTAAAGATAATCATTTGTGTAAATTGTTAAGTATAATTACTTATGAAAGTAATTAAGGAATTAATTACTCATTGAAATTAATTGAGTTTAATTTGATTAGATTAAGTTAATTAATTTAGAATAATCATTTGTTGATTTATGAAGTATAATTACTTAATGTAATTTTAATGAAGAGAAATTACTTAGGAAAGTAATTAATGGGTAATTACTGGATGTAATTAATTGAAGTTGATTTGTTGATGAAAGTAATTTGAGTAAAATTACTTTGTAAAATTAGTCAAGGGATTAATTAGAGATAATTAATTAATGAGTAATTAATTTATTTGGTGAGGTAATTAAGGGTAGTTAATTACTGAATGAAGTAAATCAAGGGTGATTAACAATTATTATTTAAATAAAGATTTATTTACTTAATGTAATTAATTTAAATAGAAGATGTAATTAGAGATCATTAATTATTATAATTAATGATGGATGTATTTGTAAATAATTAATCAATGAAGGAATTAATTAATATAATTAATTAAGGATTAATGTAATCAATTATAGTTAATTAATTTATGAAGTAATTAAAGATTAATTACTGTTTTTGGTTAAGTATAATTAATTTATGAAATTAATTAATGGATAATTACTTGTATGTAATTAAAGGTTAATTAATCAGGGATGATTAATTAAAATGAATAATTAGTTGATGATTAATTAATTGATTGAAAATTAATTAATAGTTATGTAAGCAAGATTTGTATTGATAAAGTAATTAATTTAATTCACTTCAAATTGATTGGAAATGATGTAATTAATTTAATTCATTTTAAATTAATTATATTTGGTGTGATTATTAATCATTGCTTATATATAAATGGATGATATTGGTTGCCTTGAATGGTTTGAGATCTCAGATATGAGATAAATAATGTTGTGTGATATGGGATGCAGTAAGTATTTTCTTTTAATGTATTATAGCAGTAATTATTTAAAGGTGGCTCGGTATTATGTTTTAAAAGTTAGAAATTCAGTTTTATATTGTACAAAGTAGTTTTATTTTAAATATTCTTAAGTATATATTTTGAATAAGTATTAAAGTAATTTTTATTTGAATGTTTTAAAGGATATTTTATAATAAAGTGTTTTAAATTATTTTAAAAATCTAAATTTTTTTTTGTGCTTGGTGTTTTCGGTGTAAATAAATATTTAGGAATTCATTCCATGAGAAGAGTGCGGTTTGAAAACTGTTTTCAAAAGGGCTGAAAATGGAAATATATCTTACGAAGATATTTTGAGCTTAATAAATAATTCAGGAAATCATTTATGTTTGATGGATGTTTGTGAATGTTAATTGATAGTTAAATAACCGACTATCAATATTGGACAATGCGTTGATCGTTTCGAAGAAACTAGGATCGGGATTTATTTCCTGAAAACCACTTCGATCCAGTTTGTATGTTTTCATGGAAAAAACAAGAGTTTAGATTCGAAGATGGAGCAGTGAAGTGCAAGGGCTAGTCGCTACTAATCTCGAGGATGATTCCAAAATGGATGTAGTAGGAGTAGTGCCTTCGGTTCCGTTCGAACCCGGGACGGACTTGTTTGGATGAATGCTTTCAGAACATCGTCAGGTAGGCGATGAACATTCTAAGTGATATGTTCTAAAAAGGTAACGCTTAGCTTCGAGCCTCATCGGCCGGGAATGACTGAAAATCAGGGGTTATGCAGCAAGGCTAAGTGGGTAGCACCCATTAGGGTGAGGGTATCCCTGTCTAGATGCCCCTTTTGTTCGGCTTAATGGTGTGGTTGCTGATCCCAACCGTGGGGTGATCTTACTCGGGATTATCCAGTAAGGGGTAGTCCCGGTCTTGTGTTGCAGAGGATTGGGAGTAATCCTCGTTATGGTGATCAAGGCCACGTACTGTGATAGGTGATACCGTAATGTCTATTCATTAGTTAGAAATCCATTCTCCATATGCGGCTGTACGGTTTTGATTGTGCCCAACTATTATTGAAAAGTGAGATGCAAGCATTTCAGCTAGATTCTATTTTACTTTCTATAGACACTACTATAATATCAGAGAATTTTGATAAAAAGTGTTTTGGCTATCGTAAGGTAAAAACCCGACATGTTTATTTGTGGCGTGGTCTTATGAGATGCTTTTGTTTCAAAAGAATTTTGAAACTTTAATAATTGATTTGATTGTGGTTTCTTACGCTGGTATTCCAGATTGACTTGGGTGTTATTTAACTATAATGCTCAGGTCAGACCGAGTATTATAAAAAACAGGATATGATGTTGTGGAGCTCAAGAGACGAGCTGGATGGCGATACGTACTTCCATACTTGATTATTATTCCGCTGTGTATTCAGTTTTGAGGACAGGTTTATATGACTGTCCAATTGTATGTTATTGATGTTGTTGAACTCTGATGATGTATGTATAAAACAGATATAGATTTCTTTTGTGTAAAGATCTTTTATTATCTGTTATATTTTATTCCGCTGCGATGGTAAGATTCTGTTGTTGTTTTTATTTTCTTCTTCTACCTCTTTCTTCTTTAACCCAAATGGTTTGTATTTCCGTTCATCTTGAGTTGATTGATGGAGAATAGTGTCGACTCAAGGGGTACGGGACTGCGGGTTGTTTCACTTAGTATCAAAGCTGAAGGTAAGCGAGAATCTTGGCTCTGGTGGGGATTACTCATTAGAGATAGAGTCAGTAGTACTCTAGAATGAGTTTGAGTGTATTAATAGATATGAGCGCGTATTTGGCAGTGGATATAAAATTGTTTTATATTGTGTTGACTTACTGGTTGAGTGTTTATGGATTCTGGCTGACATGTGGTACGCCATGATATCGATAAGAGTTTCTAAACTCTTAAACAAGACAAACCGACATAGTATTGTTTTAAATAGGGTAAATGAAATAATTTCACCCAATTATTTTTGTATATAAAGGAAATTATTCTTCGTAAATTATTATAGTTATATATGGATGCTTGGTTGTTAGGGATGATGATATTAAATTATTATCATTAATGTGTAAAATTTAATAAGATATTGAAATTATAACTAAAGCTAAGGAATAAATTTATATACAAAGGAAATTTGTAAATGTAAACTGTAAATGTGATTTATAGATTGAAATAAGATTTCAGAATAATATTTGAATATAGATTGAAAGGATTTGAAAATCTAAAAATTAATTTCCTTTGGGTTTGAAAATGATTTTAAAAGGCTTTGGAGGAATAATAGTGGTATTATTCGAAAATATTTTTAAATTGGAAAGGAAACCTGGTGAGATTTGGAATTAAAAATATTTGAAATGTTTTGGACGGATAAAAGCACTAAACTCTTTACGGTCGCTAGAAAATAACTTCGGTGATGACTACAGCATCATCGATGTTCATTTTCGAGCTTCCAAGAGAAAAATTGCTACCAAATTATTTTAGATTGGAATTGTTTGCAAAAACTGGGTTTGGTTTTGAAATTCAAAGAGGTAATTGAATTTACCAAAGAATTTTGGATATAATTGATTTAAATGATTTTTGAAATACTTAAGTGATTATTGAAGACTCTCGAATTGGTTTAAATATTTTGAGTGTCTAAGTAATGGCTTAAGCTCTATAGGTTTAACTAAAAATGTTTTTGGATTATAAAAAGATTTGGAAACTTATAAAGTTTGAAAATTTCCTGGAATGAAATTAACTTGTAAAAAGTTAATAAGTTAGAAGAGTAAGTCGAATTAATTGAACTGAAGCTAAGTTTAATAATATTGTGATTGATTTTGACTAAAATTGAAATATAATTGAAATGGAACTGCATCACGTGGTGGATACATTAAATGAAATTAAGTTCTTACCTAATAAATTTTTAAATGAATGGTGTGAAGTCAAAAGAATAATATGAGGTTAGATTTAACTGGAGTATAGTTATATAAGATTGAATTGGAATAAATAGATTTCGAGAGCATATAAAAGAATTGAAAACCCATTGAATAAAATACATACTTGGCTAAATTAAATGTATAATCCCGAGTAAAAAGTAAAATGTGAACGAGATTGATGGTAAATGGATGAAATTATGGATATAAATAAATTGCGACTTATAAAACTTAGAAGTGGAATAAATAAGCTAAAATAAAATTGTTTGTATTTTGAGAAATGAATAAAAAATCTAGAAACTTGAATTATAAAATAGGTTGAACTCAGAAAATTAAGTGAAGTGATTTTTGGAAGGTAAAAATCAAATATTGAATTAAGAGTGGGAAATGAACTAATTTGAATAAATTGGTTAAGTGAGTATGTTAATGGAATTTTAAATTGGTTAAATAAAAGTTGAATTGTGAGTTAATAAAAATGGTTTGTAAATAAGTTAGAATGGAATAAAATTTAATATAAATTGTATTGGAATCAATTTAAAATGATTATAAGCTTAAGTAATTGTTTATTCACATAAATATCGTCAAATTTTCATAGAAATAATCATCGTTTGACGAAAATGAGATTAAATAAAATTCTAGGAATTAATAGAAGTAAATAAAACTGAGTTTTGAATCAATTGAAATGAATATAAGTTCGTTTGGTTTAAAAATGAATCGTATGCAAGCAAGTGAGTTGTAAATCACTTAAATTGAATAGTATGGGTTGAGAGTTGATTGGAAACAATTGAAATAAGTGTCAAAACCTTACATATATGCTTATGAAAGTATATAACATGCATTGTTATAAAATCCATGTTTTAGCTATTTAAATATAAGTGAAATGCTATAAACTTCTTATATAGTGCTTATATGTTTAAACCGAGTAAGTACAGGTGCTTGAAGGCCGTTTGGCAAGATTTTGGTCGCGCTAATTGCTAAAATAATAAGCCGCTTGCTTAAATATGCTAAATAAAGGTATGCCTACGCAATAAAAATAGGACATATGAACTGTTTTTGTTTCCGACCGTGTGGGTCGATGTATATATATTTATATCTCTTGTCAAATTGCAAAAGCTCTTCCGTACAAAGGAGACTCTGCCAAAATTTTCCGAAAATTTTGGAGTTAGAAAATTTTTTGGGAAAAATTTTGTTAGCGACAAAACGATTTCAAATTGAAAATTGAAATAAAGTAGTGAATGAAAGTAATTTAAAATAATGATATGAATCAGTTATAAATGGAAGATAAAATTCAATATTCAGAGTTGAAGATAAATTGAATTCATATGGAAATGGGAGAACCAATTTGAATAGAAATAGACATAAACTGAAGTGGTGAAGTGAAAAGTAAGAAGCCTACAAAATACTTATATTGAACTTAAAAAGAAATGGTGAAATTCTTAAGTAATATGGGTGTCGGGAAATTATATTGAATAAGCATTTGAGTGAAGATTTAATAAAAATGTGTGAAATGATAAGCGTTGATAAGTGAATAGAAATCAAAATGAATGTGAATAAAAGAGAATTGATATAGCTGATGATCAATGAATATAAATACGTAGAATATACGTATATTATTCTATTCGCATACCGATTTGATCCAATTTCGAGATAGTTATATCGATCCTAGTTAGGATTTTTCACTCGATTTTCGACGGCGAACCCTGGATATGGATTTTGATTGATTCTGGAAATTCTCTACCATAGTTATGACTATGCGAAGAGAATGACGGTTTCTGATCAAGAAACATATCTGAGTCCGCATTAGGAAGTCGGGCGGACGATACTATTTCGAAAATGAAATTTTTTGATCGATTAAGCGATCGGATTCAGTATTGCGTACAAATGATATAGTTACGTTGTACGAGCTTATATGGAAGGAATATTGAAAATTTTGTAAAGGAGTCAATAAAGTGGTTTTGAATGTTTTGATTGGATATTATTGCTAGGTAGAGTATACAGGTATTTAACAGCAAGAGGAAAATTGGTGTTTTTGATTTCAGAAGATAAATTTGAATTGCGTGGAAAAAAGGTATGTGTTTAAATTTTTGTATGAAATTTGATTGGGTTTTTGATCTAGCCACTTGGCTTTATGTTTTCTTTTGGAATTTGGGAGCCCGTAGAGGCATTTTTGTAGGTGTTCCGAGCTAGCTGCACAATGGAGACGCTGGCGAATTTTTTCGGAAACTTAGGGAGTTAGAAATTTTTGAGAAATTTTTGACAATTTGAATTTGGTTTTAAATTTAAAATTTGAATTATAATTTGAATGGTTGAATAAATAAAGGTTGTTTAGAAACCATTGGAGAATTTGGGGCACTAGTAAGGATGATAATGGGCCTTTTATAAAAGATAGTTGGTAAGTTGTTGAACTGTTTGGATTGGAAAATAGTTAACCGGTTATGGACCATTCCTCTTAACTAGTAAATTCGGGGACGAAATTCTTTTAAGGCAGAGGAATGTGACGACCCAGAGTTTTTAGATATTTGAAACTGGAATATTTAACTGATTTTGAATATTTAAAAGTTAGTTCTAATTCGAATTTCAAATATCGCCATTTATTTGATAATTTAAAATATGGAATTTAATGATTGGATTGGGAAAAATGTTGAATCTAGAATTCTAAACTTGTTAAAAATATTTCAAAGGCTTATAAAATTTATATTGGTGATACCGGAGATAATAGAAGTGTTAAATTGAATATTAAGATGATTTGTTCAGTTTTAAAAATTTATTGTCTAAATCGATATTTAAGATATATCCTTATGAGGCATAGTCACGAAATTCGACGAAACTAGTTCCATTGGATCCGTAATAGTGTAATATTATCGGATTTCAAATTTCATAATGTTTGGAGTTATCGTGTGATTTTACGATAGGTAAACAAGCTGAAATTTTTATCGAAAATTCAATATAATAACTGGTCCAAAAGCTATCTTCTCCATATGATCGATTTAGGCCTTGAAACATTTTCCACTGCATTCGGAATAGGGGTATAACTTTATGAACGCCTGGTGGCATGCCTCGATAGGAGGTTGAGATTTTAAGTTGCGTAATTTTGAGGCGATTTAAATTTAGAAATTTAAACTTAATTAAGTATATATTTATGTATATCCAGTTAAAATCCAATTGAATTTTAATCACATCACAACTTTTCCCTTTCTTTTCGAAGTCATTGTAGCCTGTTGATTTAGGTACGTAAACATCTCATCCTTGTTCCCCTCATTTTCCTTTTAAAACATAGATGATTTCGAAAGAAGAAAAAAAGGGTTAGAACTCAGGAGAAACAACTACATGCCTTCTCTTCTGTTCGAACGAATCTCTCCTCTTCCTTACTTCAAGATCAAATTCGTGGCCCCCCTTTTCCAAAAGATTCCAATGCAAAATCGCAAAATCTGTTCGTGAAAAAAAAGAAAAAATTATACAACATATATAGCCGCATTATATAGCGGATGAGACCCTATGCGCCGCATAATAGCGGATGATATTATATCAATCCCATATACCGCGATATTCCACCTCGAAGTGGAATTGGTATTTTATTGTGCTTACATCTGTGGATGCAGGGAAACAGGTTGGAGGGATCCAACTGGATTCCTCAAAATATTTAGATTTGTTAAAATATTATGTGATATAATTATTTGCTATCCAGTGATGAATTATATTGATAATTGGAAATGTTGGATACTATGGTTGATTTAAAATATTTTGGTGAACTGAATTATCAAAATCTATAGAAATGAGATTTCTGAAGAGAAAATAAAAGAGTGATTTTCGAGTAAAATAATCATAGAGATTTGAATAAATTAAACATGAATTGGAAAAGAATAAAAAGTGATTTTTGAATTCTAATAAATATTATTCCAAGTGCGGGAAATGAGATTTTGAATAAATGGGAATAAGTGATTTTATTTTTTAACTAAAGTGAGATTATTTCAAGAAATAAAGAATTTAATTTGAAATTCAAGGTTTAAATTTAGTGAAAAGGATAATGAAGAAATTTGAGAAATATGAAATTGGTATTTTCAGTTAAAAGATTTTAAAGTACAAGTAAGAATTAAAATTTATTTCAAAATGGAGTAATTTGGAAATCAATTTGGAAACTGATTTAAGTGTTTGAAATTGGAATTTTAAGAAGGATGGGACTAAGAAATTTATATACCAGGTTTATTAAAGTGAAGTAATATATCAGTGGATACTTGAAAGAATAAATTCACGGTGGGAATTTATTAAAGGAATGGATAAGTTTAAAAATAAATAGTGATTTATTTTTAAAAAGATGGGAAAGAGAAGCGCATTTCCCCGAATAGCCAAGTATGTTTTCAAAACAAATGTAAAAGTATAAGTTAAAAGTTAAAAGTTGTTTTAAAAAGTATGTTTTAGAAAATTTATTATTTCTAACTATTTAAATTCTAAAGTAAGTATTTTCTTTTAATCTATTATAGCAGTAATTATTTAAAGGTGGCTTGGTATTATGTTTAAAAAGTTAGAAATTCAGTTTTATATTGTACAAAGTAGTTTTATTTTAAATATTCTTAAAGTATATATTATGAATAAGTATTAAAGTAATTTTTAATTTAAATGTTTTAAAGGATATTTTATAATAAAGTGTTTTAAATTATTTTAAAAATCTAAAGTTTTTTTTGTGCTTGGTGTTTTCAGTGGAAATAAATATTTGGGAATTCATTCCATGAGAAGAGTGTGGTTTGAAAACTGTATTCAATAGGGTTGAAAATTGAAATATATCTTGCGAAGATATTTTGAGGTTAATAAACAATTCAGGAGAAATTATTTATGTTTGATGGATGTTTGTGAATGTTAATTGATAGTTAAATAACCGACTATCGATATTGGACAATATGCTGATCGTTTCGAAGAGGCCGAGATCGGGATTTATTTCCTGAAAACTACTTCGATCCGGTTTGTATGTTTTCGTGGGGAAAACAAGAGTTTGGATTCGAAGATGGAGCAGTGAAGTGCAAGGGTTAGTTGCTACTAATCCTGAGGATGATTCCAAAATGGATGTAGTAGGAGTAGTGCCTTCGGTTCCGTTCGAACCCGGGACAGACTTGTATGGATGAATGCTTTCAGAACATCGTCAGGTGGGCGATGAGCATTCTAACTGATATGTTCTAAAAAGGTAACGCCTAGCCTCGACACTCATCAGCCGGGAATGACTGAAAATCAGGGGTTATGCAGCAAGGCTAAGTGGGCAGCACCCATTAGGGTGAGGTCATCCCTGTCTAGATGTCCCTGTTATTCGGCTTAGTGGTGCGGTTGCTGATCCCAACGGTGGGAAGATCTTACTCGGGATTATCCAGTAAGGGGTAGTCCCCGTCTTGGGTTGCATGGGATTGGAAGTAATCCTCGGTACAGTGATCTAGGCCATGTACTGTGACAGGTAGTTCCCTAGTGCTTAGTCATTAGTTGGAAATCCATTCTCCCTACGCGCCTGTACGGTTTTGATTGTGCCCAACTATTGCTGAAACGTGAGATGCAAGCATTTCAGCTAGATTCTATTTTATTTTCTATAGACACTATTATAATATCAGAGAATTTTGATAAAAAGTGTTTTGGCTATCGTAAGGTAAAAATCCGACATGTTTATTTATGGCGTGGTCTTACAAGATGCTTTTGTTTTCAAAAGAATTTTGAAACTTTAATAATCAATTTGAGTGTGGTTTCTCACGCTGGTATTCCAGACTGACTCGGGTGTTATTTAACTATAATATCCGGGTCAGACCGAGTATTATAGAATACAAGATATGATGCTGTAGATCTCAAGAGACGAGCTGGATGGCGATACATACTTTCATACTTGATTATTATTCCCCTGTGTATTCAGTTTTGAGGACAAGTTTATATGACTGTCCAGTTGTATGTTATTGTTGTTGTTGAACTCTGATGATGTATTCTGATGATGTATGTATAAAACAGATATAGATTTCTTTTGTGTAAATATCTGTTATTATCTATTATATTTTATTCCGCTGCGATGGTAAGATTCTGTTGTTGCTTCTATTTTCTTCTTCTACCTCTTTCTTCTTTAACCCAAATGGTTTGTATTTCCGTTCATCTTGAGTTGATTGATGGAGAATAGTGTCGACTCAAGGGGTACGGAACTGTGGGTCATTTCACTATTCGCTTCTAATCCTAGGGATTTCCTGAAAGGATGTGGTAGGAAATTACCTTCGGTTTGTCCTATTCTTGGACAACTTGTATGGATGTTTGTCTGACATGGCATTTCTAAAGATTATGAACATTGGTTTTTACAAACGTACATCAGTGGTGGCGGAGAAGGCAACTTCTCTTAGCTTAACACCCTCCTTGAGACGTATGAGCTTAAGGGTTGTATTTTTGTGGAAGGCAATTAGTGGTCAACAGAAATGGCCGTGTGACATTCAAAGTGATGTGATATGTGATTGTGAAAGGTAATCGTTACCTCTAGCCTCATCAACCGAAAATGACCAAAACAGGGTAGATGCAGCAGGGCTAGGTGGGTCATTCCCAAGTAGGATATGATCATCCTCTTCTAGATATATCTTTACACGCTATGACGTCGTGTATTTGATTATTATGGTTTATATGCTTTGAGGGCCCTTGGTAAAGTCGGTAATGACCGAAGGATGAAATATTCGGTACCATCTAGTTATAGAGGTGGGCCGGTCTTGTGTTGGTAGAGGATCCTTTGTGATGGTCCTCGGTGCATTCTTCTAGAGATGTACTGCCGGAAGGTAGTCCCTTCACCTGACATTTGTACGGAAATCCAAACTCCACTACGTACCTTCCATTTTGATTGTATTACCCAATTGGACTATATGCTGGAATTTAATCAATGAAACAATTTCGGCTATGATTAATATTATTTGTATATAGTAGACACTACTATAACATAAGAGGATTTGATATGATATGTTTTAGTTATCGTAAGGTAAAAACATGTCCGTGTTTATGTGTGGACTTGTCCTACGAGATACTTTTGCTTTGATAAAGTAATTCTTTTGGTAATTTAATAAATTCAGTTGAGTGTGTTTCTCACGCTAGTTTACCAGGCTGATTCGGGCGTTCATCCCTTTCAATGTTCGGGTCAGACCGAGCATATATAGGTTAGATTTGGTGCTTTTGGAGCTTCAGCAGGAGAGTTGGAGATCTTCATTTCGTACACGCATATCTGTTTTGATTATTTATTATCCACAACATTGCTTAGTTGTTGTTTTATTATCAGCATTTGTGAGGACATGTTATTATAACTGTTCAGGCTCATATCTATTGACTGATTGTTGAACTCTGATTGATGTGTATATATATACAGTTTCTGTTTTGTAAAGATCATTGATATGATATTATATATTTTCCACTGCGATGTGAGATTCTGTATTGTTCTATTTTGTTCTATCTTCTCTCGTTCTTCTTTTCTCTTCTTCTCTATTCTTTTCTTTCTCTTGACTTTCCGTCAGTTTGTGCTTTATGGGTCGGACGTGTGGATTATTGTCGATTCAAAGGGTACGGATTTTCGGGTCGTCACAGAATATATCCAAGAAGACTACTATAAACTCACTCAACTGCTCCCAGAATACTTTACTCATCAAGTCAATAAAATAAGTTGAAGCATTAGTTATCCTGAACGGTATGATTGTCCACTCAAATAATCCATCCAATGTGTAGAGCACAATCTTTGGAAACTATCTTCTGCTACTCTCAATTGATGAAATCTGGTGGCCAAGTCAAGCTGATAGAAAATTTTTACCCCAAAAATTTGATCAAAGTGATCAATAATGCAAGGCAAGAGATATTGGTTTTTCCTTATTGACTTATTTAATTTGATAATCAACGTACTACTTAAGGGTACCGTCTGCCTTAGAAGTGAAAACAATGGGTACTCCCCATTTCAAAATACCACTCCTAATAAATGCTTTATGCAATAATTCTAAAACTTGCTTATCCAACTCTTTTCTCTCCCTTGGAGCTATATGCCTTAAAGGCATCACAAATGGTATAATATCTTTCTCCAGATTGGTTCTAAACTCAATTTCTCTTCAGGGTGGAAGACTGAAAACTTCATCGAACCTAGCTAGAAATTCTTTCGCTATGAGGACAGACGAGAACTCATTCTTTGATAGGTCGAGTGAATATAAATTGCTTTTCATAATAAATATATCCGGCTCAAAACATAAAGTAAAATCATGCCATTCATCACTTATCAATTGAACCATTCTCCTACTATAATCCAATTTTACCCTATATCGAGACATCTAGTCCATTATCAAAATTAATCCATACTCCATAAAGCTCAGTGCATATGAATTACAAAAGAACTCCATATCATGTATGAACAACTTTTAATCATTGCGTATCATCAATCCTCGAACATTTTTGAACAACGAAATGGATTCATGCACGATGTTAGATATTAAAGCTAAACTATCGATCGATGTACTTACGATGAATCAGATGCTCTAGTATCAAATAAATACGAATAGGAGAATTGGATAATAACAACACATCTTCCATTGCAATCTGCTCTCAATTCTCCTAAATTGATGGTGGTGTAATGCTGGTGGTCGGAATGACATTTAGAGCATGTGCCCAAATAATTTGACCTTCCTTCTTCAGAGTCGAACATTATCTCTTCATGTGACAAATTTAATCGTAGTAATAACACTTCATCTTTTGAAAATCCAACCAACAGTTCCTCATCACTTGACCTAATCGGTTAAAGTTGTTGCACTTAACCTTTGAAATGTTCGTCCTACTATTCTTTGCAGTATGACCGATCTTATAACACGTATTATAAGCGATCTTCAATTTCTTGCCTTGTCCTCCTTGGAGTCCACTACTCTTATGCTTACTCTAATGCTGATTTTCTTCCACCATAGACCATTCTATATTCATCCCTCCATCAATTGAGTTTAACAAAGCCGCCTCTACCAGTTCTTCAAAAGTAGCTCTATATGGGATCTGGATCAATGCTGATTCCTTTAGGATAAGCTCAATCCTTTTGAAAATTTCATCACTTTTCTATTAGAGGTGCTTATTAAGTAAATCCAAACCTTGCAAATTCATTAAACTTGTTCACATACTTTTCGATGGTCACGTCTTCCCGCTTTCGAAAAATGAATTTTTCTAATAACAAAACCTTCTCCGCTCTCGATAAAACCTTCGTTTCAAACTTTTTTAAAAAACTACCCAAGTAATACTATCTTCCTCCACTTCTATAGTAAACACTTCCTACCAATCCGCTGCTTCGCCTTGTAGGTGCCAGGAAGCAATTTTCCTCCTAGTAATGTCACTAAATCCCAATAGATTGAAGATCCTTTCATAAGAATTAAGTCATTCTTAAGTCAATGCATATGTTTCCATTCCAACATTTGTCTTCCCTCATAGGTTGGAATAGTCCCTACATTATTTGCTGAAATCCAAAGTTGGTGGTGCCTAGATTGGAACCACTCCTTGGGTGGTAGTAGTAGCCACAAGTTTAGTAGGGTTGGTATATTAGCTTAGTTTGTTTCTTGTAGATAATGTTTGAACCATAAATGAATGTTCATTCCTAAAATATCTACCACATCCACTCTAGTACTAATTCTTGCTTTGGTTTCCATCCTATTAACGTTGGCCTCTATTCCAGTTCAACTCATCTTTAGCTATTTGTAAAATGGGATTCATTAGCAACTCCCCAGTAGATAATATGTAAAGTTGGAATAGTAAATGGTGTGCACATATGTAATTGACTCTCATATATAATAATGATAATGATAACAATAATAATAATGATAATAATAATACAAACATGCTCTCTCAATATGTCCTTATCCTTGACTTAAGTATGAGTTTTGCTCTGATACCAAATGTAACAACCTGACTTTCGGATCCTCTAGTTTAACATCCTAATCGATGTTTAAACCACGACGAGCTGAAAAGACAAGTTGTTGAAGATGATAACAACAAAATTAACATAATTCTAGCTATAGACATTTTGAATCTAATAGAGAAAGGACATAAACCATAATATTAAATAACAATCATCATTATATATTCATGTCTATACAATACCAATCCAAATCCAATCCACTCACATAAGCACAATTATAACTATCGCATATACATGATTTATATAATATATATACGTCCAAGTCCTCGTTACATGCTCATATACAGCGCCAAACTCATCAACCTAGTGATATAAATATTAAGGAAAAATAGAAGTGGGTTAGACAAAAGTGTGAGTAAGTGAGTGATGCTTATTCTGCATATACTACAAATATAGTACTATAATATGATAAGTGTCTAAATATAAGTTGATATGTATTAGACTAGTACAAGGCCCTGTAGGATTATACTTCCATTAGATATCTAACTTGTGAATAAATACATCTTGGAATAGGTCGAGGCCTTATGATTGTATTACCATCATCTGCCTAATAGACTCGTGTCTTGGACTAACCAGAGGCCCTACAGGAGCACGTAACTTCCTTTCCTAAATAAAATTAGACTTATGCCCCAGACTAGCCTGAGGCCTTATAGGGTCGCTTACCATCCAGTCATCCTCCTAGATCACCGAAGCACTACATGGAAGCATCATATCATGGGTCACCTACTTGTGCTACAGGTTTGTACCATTCATATCAACATCAATCAATTCCGTCGCAAAGAAAATACATCAATCCATTTTTATACATCAATAAATGTTAACATATATCTTCATTCTTAATGCATCTTATTTCAAGTATATTTAATTTACAGGGTCAATCCTTCTAATGTTTGAAGTTTGTTTATTTTAGGGATAAATATTTCAATTTTCTCTGTATATAGATTCCTAATTATCATTAAGTGTTATCAAAGATTATATGGTGATTATAGAAAAGAATCATTCATCTTATGATTATATTCATACATATTGTTTCTACTTACTTTTTATCTTATTTCTACCCAAACCCATGATTTAATCTCTTAATTCCAACAATAATATTTAATTACTTAGACTGTAAACTATAAATCATCATGGTGATGCTATCTATGTAGTATATCGCAAGTGAGGAATGAACTACAAACAAAATTTATCAAAATGTTCCAAACCATTCCGCCTTTCGCCGTTCTATTCTCTAGTAAATAAAAAACTTCTGTATTTTGCCTCAAATCTTTTGTTTGATCATAGTATTCATCTCCTTGATCATTTTGATGCATAGATCGCCAAATTCCATTGGAAATTGAGAGTTATGAAATGAAAGAGGAAGAATAGTGATGAAAAGATAGGAGAATAATTAAGTTTTCTAGTCTGAATTGAGCGTATCTGGTGTTAAATCAAGTTAATAAAACTATTCTAACCATTTAAAATAACCACTTTAACTTTAATTAAAAAACTGAATTGACTATTATACGTCAACATATTTCAAGATGTATGTCGATATATGTGCAATGATTGGATGTATATCAACATATCATCTCATGTATGCCAATGTAAGTGCTAGATTTTTTTAATCAACTATTAAATTTTCTATATCTACTTCATATGACCTTCAAATTGAAAAAACTTATATAATGTTTTGATAAAAAAATGAGCCTGTTGTAATGATGCAAGTATCGTTGTAAAATTCAAAAGTTGGAAAACTAATTATTTTGCTTCTCGTTAATGAAAATAAAACTATTTACTAATTTGATCCAATTAATTATCATGATTATATTATTAAATAAAATATCTCAAATTTTTGAGGCATTGTAGTAAGAACCAGGGATGACCATAGCTCCAAGACTCGAGCATTGATGCTCGTCCCGACCAAGGAAATCATAGAATGCATGATACACAGGCCAGACCAATATGATCTACAAATGAGAATATAAGAAAATGATGATGACCCATCTAGTATGGGGAATCAAACCCCAATGGTTGGTCGATAGCTTTACTCAAGGCAATATCAACTGATAACAATGACCCTAACAAGATAATCCAAAACAACACAGAACTGAGCCTAGAAATAATGGATGAGCTAACGTGCTTCTTGAAGCAAAGCGGGGATGTGTTTTCATGCGGGCACTATGACATGAACAACATAAACCCCTCTATCATCTACCATGACCTTAACATTGACCCAAAAGGTCAACTCTTCCAGTAAAAAAGAACTCCTCTCAAACCTGAAAGATATAAAGAACTCATAGGCAAAAAGCCTATTTCCAATGGGTTCATTCATGAAACAGAGTACCCGATCTAGATAAAAAATCCAATATTAGTTTGCAAACCAAGTGAAGCTGGAGGACATCATTGGTTTCTCAGACCTCAACAAGGCCTATCCGAAAAATAGTTTCGGATTGCCTTGCACTGACTAACTTATGGATGCAACTATCAGGCACAAGAACCTTACATTCATGGACGTCTATTCTGGGTATAATCATATCGCAATGCATGGTCTAGACTAAGAGCATACATACTTCATTACATAAACGAGGCTTTAATACTAATGAATCATGCCATATGGGCTTTGGAACGTAGGTGTGACCCACCAATGGCTTGTTAACAGAGTATTCTTAGAAAAGATCAACTCATCCATGGAGATGTATGTGGACGACACGCTAATAATTCTGATTGGGATGGGGTACATAAAGAACCCGAATGAGGCTTTTGATATCCTCCATTGGTACAACATTTAAAACTCAATGCCAAGCAATGCTCATTCGTTGTACGGTCAGGGAAGTTCCTAGGGTTTATGGTTAGCGCCAAGGGAATCGAAGCCAAACACGACAATGTTAAGGTAATCCAAGATGTTCAAATCCATCACACCAGTGTAGAGTCTGAATGGGATGGTCACGACACTTGGTCGCTTTGTATCCAAAGCAACAGGTAGGTATATACCTCGTTTTGACCTCATCAAGAAAGTGAAGGTGTAACACTCCTTATTTTGTTACCAGAAGTTAATACTATGAATGACAACAACATCTATAGCGCTTAGCTTTTGGCATCCAGATATGTAACATCCGGTATCTAGAGGCCAAAAGCTAAGCGCTACAGATGCTGCAGTCATCCATAGTATTAAATTTTGGTGATAAAATGTGGTAATGATAATGGTATTCATACTATTAGAAGCACATGAATATGAACAAAATCAAAGATTTCAAAAACAACGCTTCGCTGATTACATTTCAAAACAATAATTCATATCCATGTTACATAATCCCTTAATGTTTCCCAGGCAATGATAAAATATATCATTACAAAAATACACCAAAAGCGACATATGATGATGCCCTCTTGGTTGATCAAAGTAATATAGTCATATGTCACTTAATATCAATGAACAAAGATGTAACATTATTATTCACACTAGGCTTTATACCCGACTCGAAGTTTTTGTTTCCCTTAAACTCTTGGATACTCAAAATTGATTTGAGTAGGCTGAGGGTTAGGGTTTTCAGGTTTTAGTCTTTTGGCAAATAAAGCATCCAGAGATGAGCATGTGGCAGATAGATAGCTAATTAGGATTTGCATTTTCATTTTGATTCCACTAGTTTGAATACAGAAATATATGGTAGAAGAGGAAGAGTTAACCAAGGCGGGGATGGCACTGAAGTAAATGCCAGGCCTAATGTGAGAAGAAGTCAAGGTTGGACATAAGCAGAGAATGTGGGTGTTGGAGTCCTGCAAATGGACATGGGGGCTATGTATCAGTTTTTTATGAATATGATGCAAGTTGGAGTTACAATTGGAATGGTAGGAGGAGATGCTACTGGGACAGGAGCTCGGAAGTTCCAGTAGTTAACTACTATTCTAAGTTGAGCGGAGATTATGCTGAGCTTGGAGGGAAGCCTTTTCTGGAGACAGAGGATGCTATTGATGTATAAAATTGTTTGTTTCACCAAGAAAGGATTTTTGCAGACTAGGGGTTCAATGATGAGTTGAAGAGGAGGTTGGCATCCAGACAGGTTTGGAGAGCAACACTGTTTTGATGGAACAGTGTGACTGCTAGTATGGATGAGGAAACTTTGTCATGGGGAGATTTCAAGGGAAGGTTCCAAGAGAGGTTTATGTCTGCAATGGCACAATCACCTCTAATACCAAGTTGTAACATGCAACATCTGTAGCACTTAGCTTTTGGGTTCCAGATACAAGATGTTACAAAAGCTGTAACGACCCGTAAATTTTGATAATTAAATTTGTTAACTTAATAAGATTTTGGTAACTAAATATTGAAAGGAATAGAAATTGGTAATTTGATAATGGAGTAATGACTAAAATGAATGGTAACAATAATAATTAAAGCTACTATTAACAATTTGGATGTAATTTATACTTAGTTAAAAAAATGAATATATAGAAACAATGTGAATATGGAATTTATTTAACAAAATAAGATTTAATGAATGGTAATTGAGTAAAACCATCATTATGTAAGTAACTGTAACATTGGTCTGCAAGTTACCTATATATTTAACCTGTTAAGTTGAACTGGAATTTATCGCAATAAATCTAAATTAAATATTATGTGATGTAAATTAAAATAATATTCAAAAATAAATTCAAAGTTATATTAATAAATGAAATAATTTGTAATAAACGTAATTAAATGTTATGTTAATGTGAATTAAGTTAAAATATAAGAATATTGTAAATTTTATCCATAGCAATAGGTTGAAATAAAAGAATGGAAATCAAGATTTATTAATTTATTGGAATTTAAATTTAATAATTGGATTAGTTGTAATTAAATGAAATTTGATATTTAATTATTACGTTAATAGAAATTAGGATGAAATACGAGAATATTAATGTAATAGATCAAGAATCAATGTCAATTTCATCCATTTGATAATAATTTATTGAATACAGGATTTAAAATCAAATAAATGGATTTATAGGAATTTCAATTGATAATTAATGAATTCATTAAAATTGAAAATTCTCGGTCGTTCTTTTCATCGCAATCGACTGCAACTGATTGCCAAATTGATTTATGGGTTTTGTCGAGATCATCGAGTGGAGTTCACCGGTATGCTTCGTTTCGTGAATTGACGATTGGATTGGGCGAAAAAATACGACCTAGGTCAAAATAACGGCGACGACTTCTCATGCCTTTTCCGTTAAACGGTGACCGGAGGTCGCGAGGGAGGTCTCGGCGGTTTCAGGTGGATGGTGGAGTCTTGATCGACGGCAAGAGGATACGTGCGTCGACGATTTTGTGGTTGCTTTGGCAGCTCAGACGATGTCAAGAACAAGACGTGAATAGCTAGGGTTCTGGAACGAGAGGATCTTGTTGTGACGTGGCGTGACACGGTAGGCCGTTTATTTTATTTTATTTATTTATAAATTTTGATTTGAAATTTTCTAATGCGTATAACTCTCACATACGAGGTCCAATTCACGCACGGTTTCTTACGCTAGGATCATATCAAAATTTCTGACATTTTGGCACTGGTTTGGACGAATTCTAAGGCTATTCAAATTTAAGGTTTAAATTGGATTTAAATTCAATTTAAATTTAAAAGGCGAGTGTTTTAACCCACTCACACCTTCTAAAATTTCTTATGTTTGTTAAATTGATTTATGACGTGACTAGAAATCTATTTATTACTGTTTGGAATATTTTGAATCATCATCTTAGTTAATTTGAATTTATTTGGATAAAATAATTATTTAATTTAATATTGAATATAAACTGCCAATATATACCTGTTACTTATTATCTGTTCTATATTGATGTTATCGATTGAATTGGATGATAATTGTGATAAATGTTTGATGATTGATATTGGATGAATATATGTTGTATTTTATATTGTTATAAATTGCTAGTTGTTATGAATTTTTATTTCATTTGGGATTGCGGTTTTAAATGATATATAACCGTATTTATATTTTAAATTACGGATTGAAATGATAAATATCTGTATCACTTGACCATAGGATAGAAAATTATATACAAACAACGTTGTATATATATAAAAATATTTTGAAATGATTTCTATGGTTTTGTAAAGAAACATATGGTTTAGACAAATATTGGTTTTAGATATTATATAATGTTATTTATCCTTTATTTTAAGCTACGTATAAACTTATTTTAATATAGAATAAGCTTAATAATAAGTTGATTTTTATTGAAGATAATATGGTTAAGTATTTAAATTTTATTTTCATATAAAGTTTATAATGATTTAAATAAAGTAAGGTTGGAAGATAAATTGGAAATTTATTTAGAATTGAATTTATTCAAGAATTAAGCTCTAATAAGTTTGATGTGAAATTCATTAAATTTGAAATTTTAGAGGGTATGATTTTTATAACTTGATTTTGGTTTAAGGTGAATTAAATGAATATTTCAAGTAAAATAAATTAAAGAAAATATTTAGTTATTTGAAATTTGAATTTTATTTGATTGATAATGGATTTATTATGGAAAATATTTCAAAACTAAATAATAGAAAATTTAATTGTTGAATCGTAATTACCGACTTAGTTTTGAAATTGTTGAATACTTAAAGTTGAAATATATTGAATTCGAAATGGTTTATTCAATGGATCAAATCTGTTTAGAAATCGATAAAATTTGGAATAGTTTATTTGGCAACTGAATTGTATTGAAATTTATGATTTGGGATTTGGTTAAATATAAAATTTTGGAATTCGAGTTGTTTTGGAATTAATTTACGAAATTGAAGAAGCTATTTATTACATAAAGTATTTTAATATTTAAACCATTCAAGTAATGGAAGTTATGTTTCAAAGTTACGAGTTTCAATGTATTATGATTTGAAAGTGTTATAATTTCAAGTGTTTGGGTTCGAAGTGTATAACTTTGAAAGTGCTAGGATTTTGAAAAAAGTATATATTTTTGAAATAAAAATGATATTATATTGATTTGGGTTTTTATAAAAATGATATCATATTGATTTGGTTTTGAAATGGGAATGATATCGTATTTATATGGTTTCGAAATGGATATTATATTCTGGGTTTGAAGTATAATTATTTTGAAATGACCGCGGTGTTATAATAACGCTTGGTTGTTAAAGTGACCAGGATCGAAAGTTGTCATACTCTTTGCCAACTCCGAAAACCACTTTAACAACCGTGCGGTGGAGATTCTATAATGAAGTAGGATGGCGGCGGCGATTGCTTTGAGTTAAATACATGGACCCGACTCCCGTAAGTTGGTATAAGGTAGCTAAAACAGGAGTGATCGACGGGCTAAGAAGGTAGCACCTTTTATCGGACACACTCCTTCGATACCATTATATTACTTTGTGATTGATTGGGGCCTTTTTGATTTTGGAGGTATGGCTCGAGGTGGGTGGTAGTAGCTGCTACGCGTTACCACCGGTCTAGAAGCGTAATTGGTATATCTACCCTGGCATTGTCTAGTTGTGCCGTGTCACCTACCCTAGTGCGCCTTGCACGAGTTTGATTTGTGTCATACCTATGGAGTGTCCTTTGGTAGCCTCCCGATCAGGAGGCATTACGGTACTGTATAGACTACTGGCACTACTACATGTTAAGGTGGAAAATGTAAAGCCTTAACGCTATTTAAAAGTAAGTTTATTTTACTACTAGACATTATTATAATAGCGTATATTACCACATAGTAAATAGTTTAACGGATCCTTAGGAGATGTAATCTCGAACATCTCTCAAGTTACTGCACTCACGTTTGACATTGGACAGGAGATGTAAAATCCCGTAAACATCTCTGACGCCATTCCACTCGTATTATTTACTGTTGATTTAACTTACATAAGATCTTTTAGTTCCGACTCGAGTGTTTTGTCCTTTCAATTCGCTCGGGTCAGCCTGAGCATTTCAGGATTTGAAGACCTTATTTCTGGAGGATGAAGACGAAGATTGTAGTACTATTATATATTATATTATTCCACTACATTCATACTGTTCCGCTGCATTGTTATTTATTATTCTCTGGTATGTGTAACTTTGATTCTATATTGTATTAGTAAAATCAAATGTTTGTAAACAGCTTCATGAACTGTTATTTGATTATTATATTTTGTCATTCCGCTGTAAGATTCAGCTTTGTTTTATTTCTTTCTTCCTTTTTCTTATTCATCTTAAATAACAAGTCGCCCTTTTGTACGGTTTGAGTCTAATATTTGTGATTTATCGTCAATATAAAGCTTACAAAAGGCGGGATATTACACGTGGTATCAGAGCTTTGGTTTTGCGATAAGCCTTAGCTTTGTAGGGTCTGACTCTTTATTGATAGGGTAGTAATACCCTATGATGAGTCGCTGAGATGTATATATATGATAGAGCGTATTTGTTAGTGTTATAAAAAGGATTTGATATTGTGTTAATTTGTTCCGTTTTGTATTTATAAATTCTGGTTGGTGCATGGGATGCTATGACATCAACAGAGATTTCTAAACACTTAATAGGACAGACCGACACAATAATTTTTTTGAATATAGGTGAATGAAATAATTTTGCCTATTATATTTTCTATATATAAAATGATTTTTTTTATAAAATTTATATTTGATTGCAATATGTTGGTTGTTAGGTAGTGAAATTTATAAATATTGATTGGAAACAAGATTTGAAGAAAATAAAATTAATGAAAATTGGAAATTTAGAATCTAAGTTTCGAGGTTTCTGAAAATTTCTTTCGAATGATTTTGGGATATAATAATAATAATATTAGAAGTATTTTCCAAGATAAGTATTTTGGTATAATTTGAAAGAATTGTTTTAAAGAAATTTTGGAAAGAAATAAGTTCTGTACTCCCCTCTTTGTTGTTGGAAAATAATTTCGATGATGAGTGCACGCATCATCGACATTCATTTTCGAGTTTCAAAGTGGGAATGCCACTCTGGTAGTTTTACTACAAATTTTTTTGATAAACAAATATAAATTTCAAAATTGTTTTAAATATGCTTGGATATATACGTTGTAAGTGTATACATCTATCTATTATTTTAAATGATTTGAAATTTAAACCGGTATTTAATTCTTAAGTTTCCGTTAATTAATAATTTCGATTATTGTAGTGAAATGGAATGTAACTAATTAATAATTGGAACCTCTAACTAAAATAAGAGATTAGATGCTAAGTTATAAATGAAATTACCAAAAATTTGAAAATTTTAACATATAAAAGAAAAGATAAAATTATTGAACATTATATTAATGAGGTAAACTTGTATAATTTTCAATTTGCATTCTTTAATACATATATATAACTTACCAAATATTATAAGTTGAAATGATTAATAAGAAAATGTAACGAAAATTTGTACAAGAAAAATTATGTAATGGAAGTGTTCAATGAGGAATCACCTTAATAAACAAGAATTTGATGTTGTAGTGTTATAAACTTAAGTATAATTGAAATGCTACTATAATAAAATATGATAGAAGGTAAATGTTGTAAGTAGATGATTTTAAACTTAAGTGAATAAAATTGATATGAATAAATCAAAATGAATTTATGTAAGTATAAGTGCAAACAAGTGAAATAAACACTGAATCAATTGATGGAAATGAAAATTTGCAAGAGATAAATGTAAATTAAAAAGATAAATATGAAAGAAAAGAAATCAGACAATAAATATTATGAAATGAAATTAATAAGAGTGAACTTGATCTATTATTTGAAATTGTTGTTTGTTCGACATATGGTTGGTTGGGCAAAGACACATTAAAATTATTTGGATGAATGAATAATCTATCTAGTTTCATCTAAGACTGTTGTGTAAAAGGGTGCACTTAGTAGTTTATTTTTCATTTTGTACAATTTAAAGTTTTTGAATCCGAACAACTATTTGGTTTGTTTGATACGAATGGATAATTGATTTATGTAGATTTTATGTGATGGTTGTAAGTTTTGTTGCAAGTGATTGTTGTTTATATTGATTGTTTGTTAGTAGTTGAAACAACTTTAATTATTTCATTTTATATAATTATTAACTCGTTTTAGATTATATAAGTGAAATACAGGTAATGGAAGCAATTGCTACTGCTTTTGGTTCCATGATTAAGCGTTAATTGCCTGACAAATAGGTACGTTCTCGAATTACGGTTTTATAGCGTTATTATATTGTTTTCCCATTGTTGTGATATATTATTTTGAGATATTGTGATATATATTGTTATCTTTGATATTATATTTTCTTATGTTATATTTGATATTATATTTTCTCCTGAGCCTCTCCGTAGAAAGGAGACTCTGTTGAAATTTTCCGTAAATTTTGGACTTAGAAATTTTTTGAAAAATGTTTCCCGAACTTTATTAATTTGAATCTAAAAGGATTTAATTGTTATAAATTGGTATATTTTATTTATATTATTTTATTTTGTAAATTTATTTGTTTATAAAGTTAATATTTTGAATAAGATATATTGACTACTTAATTCCTTCTTTTCCCTTCTTTTTCCTTTTCGGGGACGAAAAGTTTTGAGTGGGGGAGAGTGTAACGACCCGTAAATTTTGATAATTAAATTTATTAACTCAATAAGGTTTGGTAATTAAATATTGAAAGGTATAGAAATTGGTAATTTGATAATGAAGTAATGACTAAAATGAATGCTAACAATGATAATTGAAGCTAATATTAACAATTTGGATGTAATTTATACTTAGTTAAAAAAATTTAATATATGGAAAAAATGTGAATATGGAATTTATTTAACGAAATAAAATTTAATGAATGGTAACTGAGTAAAACCAACGTTATGTTAGTAACTGTAACATTGGTCTATAAGTTACCTATATATTTAATCTGCTAAGTTGAATTGGAATTTATCGCAATAAATCTAAATTAAATATTATGTGATGTAAATTAAAATAATATTCGGAAATAAATTCAAAGTTATATTAATTGATGAAATAATTCATACTAAACGTAATTAAATGTTATGTTAATGTGAATTAAGTTAATATATGGGAATAATGTAAATTTTATCCATAGCAATAGGTTGAAATAAAAGAATGGAAATCAAAATTTATTAGTTTATTGGAATTTAAATTTAATAATTGGATTAGTTATAATTAAATGAAATTTAATATTTAATTATTAGGTTAATAGAAATTAAGATGAAATCCGAGGATATTAATGTAATAGATCAAGAATCAATGTCAATTTCATCAATTTGATAATAATTTATTGAATATAGGATTTAAAATCAAATAAATGGATTTATTGGAATTTCTATTGATAATTAATGAATTCATTAAAATTGAAATTAATTACGGTAATGGGTAAATAAATTAACTTTGAATTGATATCTAAGTTGTTTAAATTATTGTAATTTTTTAGGAAATCAAAAATGATGAAATTTGTGAATTTTTCAATTTGAAACGAGAAAGTGATTTAATTAATTAAATATTAATTTAATTTAATGATGTGAAAAATAGCCGTTTTGGCTACTGAATCAGATTTGGATGAAACCAGTTTCATCGGATCCGTAAAGGTGAATTATTATAGGATTTCTAGTTTCGTAGCGATCGGACTTGTCGTTTGATCGTACGGACTAGATACGCAAATTTAATTAAAATCAATTGAAATCAATTTGAAATAACTTGATTTTAGCACAACTTCTTCATACGATGGAATTTGGACTTGAAACCTATTCTGTTGCATTTAAAATATTTTAAACATCTGTTTTGATATATGGATTGACCCAATTCCGTTACGGAGTCAGAACGGGCTTTTTGGGCCATTTATCGTTCAACGGTCCGAACCAATCGTATCCGTTCCTCTATTTTTAGCCTTACCTATATATATCCTGTTATAAACCCTAGCAGCCTTTCTATTTCTCATTTCTATATGTACAGTTCCAGTTGCTCCTCTTCATGTCCAATGGCAGACAAAACAAAAATTCCCAATTGCAATTTCAAATCAAATTCAAAGCCAAAAATTCAGACTCCTTAAATAATATCGAATTATATATCAATCTGAACTCTCGACGAGCGCAAGTTGAATATACTGTCTGTTTTTCGATTTGGGTCTCTATCTATCTAGAAATCATGAATTAATTCTCGGCCGTTCTTTTCATTGCGATCGACTGCAACCGATTGCCAAATTGATTTGTGGGTTTTGTCGAGATCATCGAGCGGAGTTCATCGGTATTCTTCGTTTCGCGAATTGACGGTTGGATTGGGCGAAAAAATTCGACATAGGGAAAAATAATGGCGGTGGCAGCTCACGCCTTTTCGATTGAAAGGCGACCGAAGGTCGCGAGGGAGGTCTCGGCGGTTTAAGGTGGAAGGTTGAGTCTTGATCGACGGCAAGAGGATACATGCGTCGACGATTTTGTGGTTGCTTCAGCGGCGCAAACGATGCTGTGAATGAGAAGTGAATAGCTAGGGTTCTGGAACGAGAGGATCTTGCTATGATGTGGCGTGACACGGTAGGCCGTTTATTTTATTTTATTTATTTATATATTTTGATTTCAAATTTTCTAATGCGTATAACTCTCACATACGAGGTCCAATTCGTGCACGGTTTCTTGCGCTAGGATCGTATCAAAATTTCTAACATTTTGGAGCTGGTTTGAACGAATTCTAAGACTGTTCAAATTTTGGGTTTAAATTGGATTTAAATTGGATTTAAATTCGAAAGGTGAGTGTTTTAACCCACTCACAACTTCTAAAATTTTTGTGTTTGTTAAATTGATTTATGGTGTGATTAGAAATCTATTTATGACTGTTTGGCATATTTTGAATCATCATCTAAGTTAATTTGAATTTATTTGGATAAAATAATTATTTAATTTAATATTGAATATAAACTGCCAGTATATACCTGTTATTTATTATCTATTCTATATTGATGTTATTGATTGAATTGGACGATCATTGTGATAAATGTTTGTTGAATGATATTGGATGAATGGATGTTGTATTTTATATTGTTATAAACTGCAAATTGTAATGGATTTTTATTTCATTCGGGATTGTAAGGACCCGATTCTTCGACTTCTGAAAACCGACATCAATACGTTCACTATATCAACTGCCGAGCAATCGAATGCCGTAAAACCGAACACTTAGGGTTTAAGAAAAAGAAAGAGGTAGAAGAAGAGAGAAAAAGATAGAACAGAACAATATCAAAATCTCACAATCGCAGCGGAACAACATATAATAGATAAATGAATATTCATTAAAACAAAAGAACTGTATATTTTATACATTACATCACATTACATTCATTATTAGAGTTTACAACAACAAACAACGGAAAAGAAATACTATATACTAGTGAATACGTCATGCCATCCATCTTGCCTCCAGCAACTCCTGAATTCCAGAATATCCTGATAAACCTGAATCTAAACTGCCCGTGTGGAAATTGGTGGGCACCCAAAGTTTAGGAAGGGAAACAATAAACTCTAGGTCAGTCATGTGACTGGTGTGAGAACCTAAAACAGTTATTTATCTTTAAAACAAAGAACGGGATAATTTTAAAACAGATTCGCAATGCTTTTTAGAGAATGAGACTACCATAAGATCTTCCGCACACACACACATTGCAAACGCAGAATCGGAGGAGATTTCTCCTTATGATAGTCAAAGATGCTTGATACGCATTAAAAAGAAACATTTGATATTATTACTAGTGCATAGTGTAGGAAAAATCATTTCGAAAGTAAAGATATAAATCTTAGCCAACATATGACCATTATCGTATGCCTACTATAGCTACCATCTAAACAGTGGTGACCACCATAAGTAAATGGCAGGTTCTACAACTAAAACCGTACAAGGTGCGTATTGAAGTTTGGATTTCCAACAAATGGTCAGGCCAAGGAACTTCCCATTGCCACATGGGTACGCCTCTGGAAAGACGACCCGAGAACCTAACCGGATCTCTGCCAACACAAGGCAGGGTTACCTTTCAAACTAGGTAACTACTGACACAAATATGTTATTCTCCGATCGTAACCGATCTATATCCGAGGATCCTCGATTTCCAACAACCACAAAGCAATAATTTTGCAAAAACATAGGTTAAGTAGCTGGGCTCCATACCATGATACCACCTCTATCCAGAAGGAATGACATACACTAAAGGGGCGCTACCCCTAATAACCTTGCTACATCCTTCCTGTTTTGACCATTTCCGAGGTGTGAGGTCCGACGAAGTCTCGTCCACAAAGCTACGCTTTATACAAAGCCATGCTTCGATCAACAAATGCTCAAAAGCACTTCGTATGCCACATTACCTATTTGGGAATGTATCACAAGTAACCATCAACTACATAACCTCTAAGGGTGTTAAGCTAAGAGAATAAATTCTTCGCCACCAACGGGAACATATTTGATAGAAACCAGCTTTACATCTCAAATTGTAACCTCAGAAACACATCCATACAAGTCCGCTCCGGGATTGAACGGAACCGAAGGCACTTACAAAGAAGTCCTTGCAATCCGGATATTCACTAATCACGACCGGACTTCCCATCACAAAGGGTAATAAATTTCTATATCAGGGATCAGCCGATGCAGAAACATTCGACGGTAATCCTTCCGTTTTCAGAAATATCCGGTCTTCAAATGCAATCCATAAAGACGTATCACATATTCGGAATGGGTTATACGACCCCATGGTCCTTTCCCGGCTAACCCGAATAGTGGGCGCTTATTATAAAATAAGTGTGGCATTCAAATTCAAACAAATCACAATAAATACCTATTCAAAGGTAAATATTGATAGTCGGTTATTTAACTATCAATAGGTATGCACAACATCACCATATTCCAAATAATTTTCCAAATTATTTATTTTCCAAAAATATCTTTACAAGATATATATATATATATATATATATATATATATATATATATAATTTCCATACTTCAAAAATAAATCGATATTTATATTTAAACCAATTTTCCCAATTTCATTTATAAATTCCAAATAGAATTTACATTTCCAAAATATCTGTGAATATACGATTTTCAAATCGATTTCAAATATTCACTTTCAATTTATCTTTAAAAAGATTATTCTCAAAACGTTCATTTCATATTGGAAAACATTTCCCTACTTATTTAATAATAAGTATTTCACCAATCTATTTATTTTCAACATTTGGAAAATATTCGATGTACTTAAATTAATATTAAATATATATTTCATTTCTTAAGGGAAACATTTTCTTTAACACTTTTATTTGAGTCCAAACAAATGTTGCATATAACATTGTTACGACGACCCAAAATCTCCAGTATAGGGATTCGAAATTTAGACAGATATATAAATGCCAATACTGTATAAGACATTTCCTTTCGGAAATCATTTACTATAACAACAGTGTTATAGTCCACCATTTCCTTCAATTCCTTGATAACGCCTATTTCAACAATGAATGTTGAAATCTATGTTTTCAATACTTAATGCATTTAAAACATCTCTAATCGTTTTAATTCCATCTAAAATATTCTTTTCCCCAAAACATTTCCTTAATATATTATTCATTATCCAAAATTGTGAATATACTTCGTTAATCCAAATTCAACATTTTCTACACGTTTTATTTAGAAGGTTATCCACTGTCCAAAATCGTGGATACATCTCCTTTAATAAATTTCTATGTTTAATCTATCGAATTCAATTGATTTCGGATTTATAAAATAACGTTTATAAATTAACATCTATAATTTTATAAAAACTTCAACTTATAAAATCCCGTACTTAACAAATTCTATTTATATTTCATTTAAATGCTAAAACCAATTTATAAGTAAATTATTTATAATTCTCTTAATTTACAAAAATCATTTCCTTTTATAACTTCACACTTTTATAAATTTCATTCACTCATGAATTCAATTATAATTCATTTTAATGCTTATAAAAACTCGTTTTATAATTCCAGTATTTTTATTTATAAATATCCATTTTATAAATCTTTTTATATAAACCATTTATAATAATTCAAATATCCCAATTTAAACCATTTTACAAATTTATCTACTACTTATTTTAAAAAAAATCAAATTTTATTTATTTCCGGTATCTAATTATACCAGAATTTTATTCGGCTAAATTTTAGCCTTTAACGATTTCAATTATAAAGATAATCACACGGGGATTATAATAAAAAGAAATCAACACACAATATTGAAACCAATTCAATTATTTGAGGAATCCAGTTGGATCCATCCAGCCTGTTTCCCTGCGTCCACAGACATTAGCACAATACCAATCCCGTTTCAAGACGGGATATCGCGGTATATGGGATTTATAAAATATTATCCGCTTAATTGGCGGCGCAATAGGGTCTCATCCGCTATATAATGCGGGAAATCAACTCCAAGTACATATATAATACCAATTCCACTTCAAGGTGGAATATCGCGGTATATGAGTTTAATAAATAACATCCGCTTAATATACGACGTATAGGATCTATTTCAATCAATTGATAATAAATTATTATTCAAGCACACAATCAGCATCCAATCACACAACCAATCAAATTTTAAATCTATATATTTAAATTAACGAAACAACAAACTTTCGAGTGAGAAGTTCTCACCTTTGTTTTTATTTTGCAATCCAATCCAAACCAGTCACTTCTTCACGATTTAAGACCTGTATCAAACAATTATATAATTTATAAATATTCAAATAAATCGAACCATTAAATTTTCATTTATAAATTTAATTACCAATGATTTTATTTTAAACTTAAAAATTAAAAATTTGAACTGATTTTCTTTAAATGAATCTAATTGTCTAACCATTTGACAAATTTAATTTACTAACAATTCAATTTAAACAAATGATTTCATTTCAACCCAATTTCTTTAAAACAAATTTGTTTAATTAAAATTTTAGTTTAAAACTATATTTTCATTTCAATTAAATACTTTAGCAATTAAAATTATTACATAAATTAACTAAACAAATTAATTACTAAAATAAATTGAAAATTGTATTTTATCTCTATCTTCCATTTTTTCAAACTGTATAAACTAAGAAGATGATCTATATTCACTTTAAAAATCTAACTTCTTTTTATTTATTTATTTATTTATTTTCATTTTTTTAATAATAACAGAAGTTTTGTTTTACTGCATACTTATAAATATCCAAACTTTAAAGATTTCGATTATAAAACTTACTGTAATATATATCTTTTAAATTAAAATAAAACCCTACAACTAAAGCAATTGAGAATCATGTACCCAGTTTCAAACGAAAGCTTGAACGTGTGCCCTAGGACCTTCCTCCTAACTGCTGCCTCCACGCCCTAGCCTCGCGAGCGAATTCCCAAACTCCAACGCGAAACCCTAGAACGCTACGACTCTCCACCAGTGTTTTGCTCATGCCACCGCATTTACTCCGGCATCGTGAACGAGCCTTCCACCATCTGCGAGCACCCCTACGATCGAAGTCTAGCTCATCCACGATCGAACTCCCCATATCGATACGCCATCACCGCTTGCCTCCGCCAAATCGAAATTAGGCCTCGCGTGAAACCCCTCTCCCACCACGATTTCTGTCGCGCGAGACCTCACTGTCGCGAGCTTCGCGGCATCGAGCTGCTGCCTGGGTCGTGTTTTTTATGAATTCGAATTCAAACTAGGCTTCAACCATTTGGTTTTAATTTGGGGAAGAGGAGTAGAAGAGGTGGGAGACGACGTGATTTTTGTTTATTTGGATCTGAGGATTTCGAATGAAGAATTTGGGAACGAAGAAATTAAAAGGAGCGGCCATTCAAATTTTCTCAGCTGAAATGCTCGACCATTATAATTTTTTTTAGATTTGCTCAGAGGTTTAAGAAATGAAGGTTGCATGATTTCTGGCTGAAACAAAGGGAGAACGTGTTTGCATTACCTCTACAGTGTTTTGAGTTGAGGCCTAAAAGTGCTGATGTTGACCCAATAAATTAAAATTGAGTTCGATTTAAATTTCAACGCGTTTACGTATCGTGTGCTCACACGGAAACTCCAAACGCTACGAAAATTGAAATCCGATAATAATACAATATTCCGGATCCAATGGAACTGGTTTCGTCGAATTCCGAGACTGTGCCTCGGACGGCTATTTTTAAATTCAATTTAAATGGTATATTTTTAAAACTGAACAAAACACTATTAAATTCAATTTTTAAAGTTTTATTACCTTCAGTATTATTAATATAATTTTTATAAGCCCTCAAATTATTTTAAATCAGCTTAAAGCTGAAGATTCAAATTTTTATTCAACTTTCAATAGATTAAATTCTATAATTTAATTTCCAAATTCATTCTGATAATTTGAAATTCAAGTCAAATCATCATTCAAATATTTAAAATTAATTAAATATTTCATTTTCAAATGTTCAAAAATTCTGGGTCGTTACAATCTTTCCCCCTTAAAAGAATTTCGTCCCGAAATTACAAGTTACGAAGAAATGGTCCTTCACTCGTCTACTATTTTTCACAATCTAAATAGTTTTATCAACTTACTAACCTAAATCTTTTTATTAGAGATTCATTATCATTTCAACTAGCTTTCCAACTTCAATTATAAGTTTCAACCAACATTGTTTCCTAACAATTCAAATTTAAATTTAAATTTCAAACTTTCAAAATTTTCTCAAAAATTTTCTAACACTCTAAATTTTCGAAAAATTTCGCCAGCGTCTCCTTTGCGCGGCTAGCTCGGTATGACTACAAAATGGCACCACGGCCCCTCAGATTCAAAAAGAAAACGAAAAGCCAAGCGGCTGGACAAGAAAATCCCCAAATTTCATACTGAAATTGAAATACGTACCTTTTTGTCGAGCAATTCAATTTTATCTTTGAAATCAAAATCCCAATTCCATTTCTTTTAATACACCTGTATATCATGCTAGCCATAATATCCAATTACAAAATTCAAACCATTTTGCACCTTTCATTACAAAATTTTTAATATATGCTTTTTATACCATCTTTAGTTTACTATTGGAGTTATACATTCATTTCCATTCAATCTTGCATTTTCAATTTCCTTTGAATTCAATTTACGCTTTCAACTCTAATTGGATTCAATTTACCTTCTGAATATTGAATTTTATCAACTATCTTTTATTCATAACTGCACTATTTAAAATTAGTTTCAATTACTAATTCATTACTAGTTCTAATCCATTTCATCTCGCACAATTCAAATTGGTTGTCAATATTCAGTTTTCAATTTCAGTTTATAACCACGTATATTTAAGCTGGATTTCAAATTCCATATGAATTCAATTTACTTCATTTATAATTACTGAATTCAATTCTTTTCATTTTTAATCAGTTTCATTTACTAAATTTTATTTCAATACTTCACTTTATTTATCACAAGTCAAATCTAATTTCCATTCAATTCTATTTTCTTACAATTTCGAAATGAATTTCAACATTCAATTCACTTTCATTTACTTGCAATTGTAAATTTATTCATTCATTCACAATTTATTTCCATAATTCAATACTCAATTCCAATTCATATTAGTTACTCCAAATTTATTTTCAACTCAATAAGTTTTTTTTTAAGTTAGATTTTTATTTTAACAACCTTAAACTTTACAAGTTATCAACTTAATAATATCCATAAATATATTTATATAGTATTCTAGAGTCTTTTCAAACTTTTAAATCAATTTTTGAAATCAATTCAAATTATCTTTTGAATTTCCAAAACCAAACCCAATTTTTTTTAAACAACTTGCATTTAAAACAAATTGACAGCAATTCCTCTTTTGGAAACCCGAAAATGAACATCAATGATGCTGCAGTCATCACCTAAGTTATTTTCCAGCGACCGAAAAGAGTTTAGAGCTTTTCATTCCTTCAAAACATTTTCCAAATTCTTTCAAAAACATTTCTAAATACTTCCTTGGAATTCTATTTCTAATTATAAATCACATTTATAATTCACATTCTCCAATTTCATTTGTATATGGATTTTATTTTTGAACTTTTGATTATGATTCCAATTTCTTATTCAATAATCATTGGTAATAATTTTTAATATTATTAATTCCTAACATCCAAGCATCCATATACTATAATAATTTATAAAGATAATTTCCTTTATCTATGAAAATAGTTTTGGGCAAAATTATTTCATTTACTCGATTTTTAAAACACTACTGTGTCAGTTTATCTTGTTTAAGAGTTTAGAAACCCCTATCGACACAGTAAGCTAGACTGCACCGACCAGAATCTATAAACAATTAACCGATAAGTCAACACAATACAAAACAATTTAATATTCACTAACAAATACGCTCTCATATCTATTATTACACTCAAACTCATTCTAGAGTACTGCTGACTCTATCTCTAATGAGTAACACCCAACAGAGCCATGGTTGTCGCTTAACCATATGCTCTGATACCACTTTGTAATAATCTAGGCTTTTCAACCATCGACAGCGGTCACAACCGGTAGGATTTTTAACCATCCCATCCCCACCATGGCTTACACTGATATCCCAAACTTGCATTTACGGTCAGCCTCTTGACTGCCACGGCATCTGCCTAACCAACCCCATAAAGAGGACATGTGGGGGCAAGAGTCTCCCGTTCGCCACCTAACCGCGAAGCGAGAACCCCCCATCACATTGCACTAAGCTAAGTAAGACCGGTGTGAGAACTTAAAACAGTTATTTATCTTTAAAACAAAGAACGGGATAATTTTAAAACAGATTCGCAATGCTTTTTAGAAAACGAGACTACCATAAGGCCTCCCGCACACACACAATGCAAACGCAGAATCGGAGGAGATTTCTCCTTATGATAGTCAAAGATTTGCATTAAAAAGTAACCTTTGATATTATTACTAGTGCATAGTGTAGAAAAAATCATTTCGAAAGTAAAGATATAAATCTTAGCCAACATACGACCATTATCGTATGCCTACTATAGCTACCATCTAAACAGTGGTGACCACCATAAGTAAATGGCAGGTTCTGCAACTAAAACCGTACAAGGTGCGTATTGAAGTTTGGATTTCCAACAAATGGTCAGGCCAAAGAACTTCCCATTGCCACATGGGTACGCCTCTAGAAAGACGACCCAAGAACCTATGCCAACACAAGGCCGGGTTACCTTTCAAACTAGGTAACTACTCACACGATCGTAACCGATCTATATCCAAGGATCCTCGATTTCCAACAACCACAAAGCAATAATTTTGCAGCAACAACATAGGTTAAGTATCTGGGCTCCGTACCATGATACCACCTCTATCCAGAAGTAATGACATACACTAAAGGGGCGCTACCCCCTAATAACCTTGCTGCATCCTTCCTGTCTTGACCATTTCCAGGGTGTGAGGTCCGACAAAGTCTCGTCCACAAAGCTACGCTTTATACAAAGCCATGCTTCGATCAACAAATGCTCAACATCTCTTCGTATGCCACATTACCAATTTGGGAATGTATCACTAGTAACCATCAACTACATAACCTCAAGGGTGTTAAGCTAAGAGAATAAATTCTCCGCCACTAACGGGAACATATTTGATAGAAACCAGCTTTACATCTCAAATTGTAACGTTAGACACACATCCATACAAGTCCGTTCCGGGATCGAATGGAACAGAAGGCACTTACAAAGAAGTCCTTGTAATTCGGATATTCACTAATCACGACCGGACTTCCCATCACAAAGGGTAATAAATTTCTATATCGGGGATCAGCCGATGCAGAAACATTCGACGGTAATCCTTCCGTTTTCACAAATATCCGATCTTCAACACCGGTCTTCAAATGCAATCCATAACTATGTATCACATATTCAGAATGGCTTATACGACCCCAAGGTCCTTTGCCGGCTAACCCGAATAATGAGCACATATTTTAAAATAAGCGTGGCACTCAAATTCAAACAAATCACAACAAATACATATTCAAAGGTAAATATTGATAGTCAGTTATTTAACTATCAATAGGTATGCACAACATCACCATATTCCAAATAATTTTCCAAATTATTTATTTTCCAAAAATATCTTTACAAGATATATATATATATATATATATATATATATATATATATATATAATTTCCATACTTCAAAAATAAATCGATATTTATTTTTAAACCAATTTTCCCAATTTCATTTATAAATTCAATACTGAATTTAAATTTCCAAAATATCTGTGAATATACGATTTTCAAACCTATTTCAAATATTCACTTTCAATTTATCTTTAAAAAGATAATTCTCAAAACGTTCATTTCATATTGGAAAACATTTCCCTACTTATTTAACAATAAGTATTTCACAAATCTATTTATTTTCAACATTTGGAAAATATTCGATATACTTAAATTGATATTAAGTATATATTTCATTTCTTAAGGGAAACATTTTCTTTAACACTTTTATTTGAGTCTAAACAAATGTTGCGTAAAACATTGTTACGACGACCCAAAATCTCCAGTATAGGGATTCGAAATTTAGACAGATATATAAATCCCAATACTGTATAAGACATTTCCTTTTGGAAATCATTTACTATAGCAATAGTGTTATAGTCCACCATTTCCTTCAATTCCTTGAAAATGCTTATTTTAACAATGAATGTTGAAATCTATGTTTTCAATACTTAATACATTTAAAACATCTCTAATCGTATTAATTCTATTTAAAATATCCTTTTCCCAAAACATTTCCTTAATATATTATTCATTATCCAAAATTGTGAATATACTTCGTTAATCCAAATTCAACATTTTCTACACGTTTTATTTAGAAGGTTATCCATTGTCCAAAATCGTGGATACATCTCCTTTAATAAACTTCTATGTTTAATCTATTGAATTCAATTGATTTCGGATTTATAAAATAACGTTTATAAATTCACATCTATAATTTTATAAAAACTTCAACTTATAAAATCCCTTACTTAACAAATTCTATTTATATTTCATTTAAATGCTAAAACCCAATTTATAAGTAAATTATTTATAATTCTCTTATTTTACAAAAATCATTTCCTTTTATAACTTCACAATTTTATAAATTTCATTCACTCATGAATTCTTTTATAATTCATTTTAATGCTTATAAAAACTCGTTTTATAATTCCAGTATTTTTATTTATAAATATCCATTTTATAAATCTTTTTATATAAACCATTTATAATAATTCAAATATCCCAATTTAAACCATTTTACAAATTTATCTACTACTTATTTAAAAAAAATCAAATTTTATTTATTTCCGGTATCTAATTATACCAGAATTTTATTCGGCTAAATTTTAGCCTTTAACGATTTCAATTGTAAAGATAATCACACAGGGATTATAATAAAAAGAAATCAACACACAATATTGAAACCAATTCAATTATTTGAGGAATCCAGTTGGATCCCTCCAACCTGTTTCCCTGCATCCACAGACATTAGCACAATACCAATCCCGTTTCAAGACGGGATATCGCGGTATATGGGATTTATTAAATATTATCCGCTTAATAGGCGGCGCAATAGGGTCTCATCAGCTATATAATGCGGGAAATCAACTCCAAGTACATATATAATACCAATTCCACTTCAAGGTGGAATATCACGGTATATGGGTTTAATAAATAACATCCGCTTAATATACGGCGTATAGGGTCTATTTCAATCAATTGGTGATAAATTATCATTCAAGCATACAATCAGCATCCAATCACACAACCAATCAAATTTTAAATCTATATATTTAAAATTAACCAAACAACAAACTTTCGAGTGAGAAGTTCTCACCTTTGTTTTTATTTTGCAATCCAATCCAAACCAGTCACTTATTCACGATTTAAGACCTTGTATCAAACAATTATATAATTTATAAATATTCAAATAAATCGAGCCATTAAATTTTCATTTATAAATTTAATTACCAATCATTTTATTTTAAACTTAAAAATTAAAAATTTGAACTGATTTTCTTTAAATAAATCCAATTGTCTAACCATTTGACAAATTTAATTTACTAACAACTCAATTTAAACAAATGATTTCATTTAAAACCAATTTCTTTTAAACAAATTTGTTTAATTAAAATTTTAGTTTTAAAACTATATTTTCGTTTCAATTAAATACTTTAGCAATTAAAATTATTACATAAATTAACTAAACAAATTAATTACTAAAATAAATTGGAAAATTGTATTTTATCTCTATCTTCCATTTTTTCAAACCGTATAAACTAAGAAGACTATCTATACTCACTTTAAAAATCTAACTTCATTTTATTTATTTATTTTCATTTTTTTAATAATAACAAAAGTTTTGTTTTACTGCATACTTATAAATATCCAAACTTTAAAGATTTCGATTATAAAACTTACTATAATATATATCTTTTAAATTAAAATAAAACCCTACAACTAAAGCAATTGAGAATCACGTACCCAATTTCGAACTAAAGCTTGAACGTGCGCCCTAGGACCTTCCTCCCAACTACTGCCTCCACGCCCTAGCCTTGCGAGCGAATTCCCAAACTCCAACGCAAAATCTTAGAACGCTACGACCCTCCACCACTGTTTTGCTCGTGCTACCGCATTTACTCCGGCATCGTGAACGAGCCTTCCACCATCTGCGAACACCCCTACGATCGAAGTCGAGCTCGTCCACGACAGAACTCCCCACATCGATACGCCATCGCCGCTTGCCTCCACCAAATCGAAATTAGGCCTCGCGCGAAACCCCTTTCCCACCACGAATTCTGTCGCGCGAGACCTCACTATCGCGAGTTCGCGGCATCGAGCTGCTGCCTGGGTCGCGTTTGTGATGAATTCGAATTCAAACGAGGCTTCGGCCATTTGGTTTTAATTTGGGGAAGAGGAATAGAAGAGGAGGGAGACGGCGTGATTTTTGTTTATTTGGATCTGAGGATTTCGAATGAAGAATTTGGGAACGATAAAATTAAAAGGAGCGACCATTCAAATTTTCTCAACTGAAATGCTCGACCATTATAATTTTTTTAGATTTGCTCAGAGGTTTAAGAAATGAAGGTTGCGTGATTTCTGGCTGAAACAAAGGGAGAACGTGTTTTCATTACCTCTACAGTGTTTTGAGTTGAGGCCAAAAAGTGCCGATGTTGACCCAATTCAAATTTAAATTAAAATTGAATTCGATTTAAATTTCAACGCTTTTACGTATCGTGTGCTCACACGGAAACTCCAAATGCTACGAGAATTGAAATCCGATAATAATACAATATTTCGGATCCAATGGAACTGGTTTCGTCGAATTCTTAGACTGTTCCTCGGACGGCTATTTTTAAATTCAATTTAAACGGTATATTTTTAAAACTGAACAAAACACTATTAAATTCAATTTTTAAAGTTTTATTACCTTCAGTATTATTAATATAAATTTTATAAGCCTTCAAATTATTTTAAATCAGCTTAAAACTGAAGATTCAAATTTTTATTCAACTTTCAATAGATTAAATTTTATAATTTAATTTCCAAATTCATTCTGATAATTTAAAATTCAAGTCAAACTATCATTCAAATATTTAAAATTAATTAAATATTTCGTTTTCAAATGTTCAAAAATTCTGGGTCGTTACAGGGATTGTGGTTTGAAATGATGTATGACTGTATTTATATTTTAAATTATGGATTGAAATGATAAATATCCGTATCACTTGACCATAGGATAAAAAATTATATACAGACACCGAGGTTTATATATAAAAATATTTTGAAATGATTTCTATGGTTTTGCAAAGAAACATATGGTTTAGATAAATATTGATTTTAGATATTATATAATGTCATTTTGTCCTTGATTTTAAGCTATGTATAAACTTTTTTTAATATAGAATAAGCTTAATAATAAGTTGATTTTTATTGAAGATAATATGGTTAAGTATTTAAATTTTATTTTAGTATAAAATTTATAATAATTTAAATAAAGTAAAGGTGGAAGATAAACTGGAAATTTATTTGGAATTGAATTTATTTAAGAATTAAATTCTAATAAGTTTGATGTGAAATTCATTAAATTTGAAATGGTATGATTTTATAATTTGATTTTTGTTTAAGGTGAATTAAATGAATATTTCAAGTATAAATAAATTAAAGGAAATATTTAGTTATTTGAAATTTGAGTTTTATTTAAATGATAATGGATTTATTATGTAAAATATTTCAAACCTAAATAATAGAAAATTTAGTTATTGAATCGTAATTACCGACTTAGTTTTGAAATTGTTGAATATTTAAAATTGAAATATATTGAACTCGAAATGGTTTATTCTGTGGATCAAATCTGTTTCGAAATCGATAAAATTTGGAATAGTTTATTTGGAAACTGAACCGTATTGAAATTTATGATTTGGGATTTGGTTAAATATAAAATTTTGGAATTCGAGTAGTTTGGAATTATTTTGCAAAATTGAAGAAGCTATTTATTATATAAAGTATTTTAATATTTAAACCATTTAAGTGATGGAAGTTACGTTTCAAAGTTACGAGTTTCAAAGTATTATGATTTGAAAGTGTTATAATTTCGAGTGTTTGGGTTCGAAGTGTATAACTTTGAAAGTGCTATGATTTAGAAAAAGGATATATTTGAAATAAAAATAATATTATATTGATTTGGGTTTTTAGAAAAATGATATCATATTGATTTTGTTTTGAAACAGGATTGATATCATATTAATATGGTTTCGAAATGGATATTATATTCTGGGTTTGAAGTATAATTATTTTGAAATGACCGCGGTGTTATAATAACGTTTGGTTGTTAAAGAGATCGGGATCGGAAGTTGTCATACTCTCTGCTAACTTCGAAAACCTCTTTAACAACCATGTACTCGGTGGAGATTCCAGATTGAAGTAGGATGGTGGTGGCGATTCCTTTGAGGTAAATACGTGGACCCGACTCCCGTAAGTTGGCATAAGGTGGCTAAAACTGGAGTGATCGACGGGCTAAGAACGTAGCACCTTTTATGGGACACGCTCCTTCGATACCATTCTATTACTTTGTGATTGATTGGGGCCCTTTTGATTTTGGGGGTGTGGCTCGAGGTGGGCGGTAGTAGCTGCTACGCGTTACGACCGGTCTGGAAGCGTAATTGGTATATCTACACTGGCATTGCCTAATTGTTACGTGTCACCTACCCTAGCGCGCCTTGTACGAGTTTGATTTGTGTCGTACCTATGGAGTATCCTCTGGTGGCCTCCTGATCAGGAGGTATTACGGTACTGTATAGACTACTGGCACTATTACGTGTTAAGGTGGAAAATGTAAAGCCTTAATGCTATTTAAAAGTAAGTTTATTTTACTACTAGGGATTATTATAATAGCGTATATTAATACATAGTAAATAGTTTAACGGATCCTTAGGAGATGTAAATCCCGAACATCTCTTAAGTTACTACACTCACGTTTGACACTGGATAGGAGATGTCAAATACCGTAAACATCTCTGACGCCATTTCACTCATATTATTTACTATTGATTTAACTTACATAAGATATTTTAGTTCTGACTCGAGTGTTTTGTCCTTTCAATTCGCTCGGGTCAGCCTGAGCATTTCAGGATTTGAAGACCTTATTTTTGGAGGATGAAGGCGAAGATTGTAGTACTATTATATGTTATATTATTTCACTACATTCATACTGTTCTGCTGCATTGTTATTTATTATTCTTTGGTATGTGTAACTCTGATTCTATATTGTATTAGTAAAATCAAATGTTTGAAAATAGCTTCATGAACTGTTATTTGATTATTATATTTTGTCATTCCACTGCAAGATTATATTTTATTTTATTTCTTTCTTCCTTTTTCTTATTCACCCCAATAACAATTCGCCCTTTTGTACGGTCTGAGTTTGACTTGTGTGGTTTATCGTCGATTTAAAGCTTACAAAATGGCGTGATGTTACAAAAGCCATTCGCTTAGAGTGATGAGAGCACCAACGGATTTGAAAACTTGAAACGACAACTCGTTGTACCCCGTTACTTTTCAAACCACTAGATGAGGAAGATTTATACTTATACCTTGCACTTACTGGGATGGAGAAAAAATTCAGTAACTGACATATTATGTCAACGATAGGTTATCAGGTCTAGAAACAAGATATACTTGGTTGGAAAAGCTAGCTTTGCCTTCTAACGTTAGCAATGACTTGGTCATATTTCCAAGTTCATCCGATCAACGTTCTAACTAACTAGCCACTAAAGCAAGTGCTAAGCTGACCTAATACAGTGTGTCTAAACTAGTCTATGAAACTCATATAACACCACATTACCTTACATATAACAACCTCTACGCATCTCGACACACCCTCAAAAGTGGTGTTGGTATCGTGGATGCCATTGATAGTGGATCATTTTTTAGTAAAATGTAAAATAGACTACAAAGCTATCTATAATTGTTTGCACTTTATGAAACTCTCACAGTTGAAGCAGTATAATAATAATCAATGATATATATCCTAGGAAATTAAAATAATGTAATATAAAATAAACTCAAACTACAACTTCTCTTTATATTGGTAACAAAAAATAATCTAATGTCTATGAATAAAGATAGTAAATAGCCAATAGATAAATAATTGCACGTTTTTATCACACCATTGCACCTTTAAGCCACCATCAGTCCTCCCTTTTGACCTATCAGAGTATAACTAAAAAGAAAAAAATGATAGCAGGGGTCAGACATACGTTTGGTGAGTGAAATACGTCATTTAGGCTATAATACTAATAAGCTAGTAAAACAATGCTTATGCTTGAAAACCATACCTTAACCCGTTTCATCTACACCCAACAAGTGAACTAAACATGATATGATACTATAGTGGCATCATATGCTAAAATCTAACAAAAATAAATACTAGGTCTAGTCATATGCAAACTCTTGACCCTAAAATCTCAACTACCTATCACCAAATCATACATTTAGGATTTAACTCCTTGAACTATGTCGTGACGCCAAACTAAATAATAAGAACTCATCTCCTTAGACTATTGTATAGATATGGTTCCATGGAAGATCATTTACCGAGGACCCACCTCCTTGGACTATCGTCGATTGAGGACTTAGATCCCTGCACTATAGTGTATTGAGGACTCAACTCTCCCAATTATTGAATATTGGGGACTTAGCTCCTTGGACTATCATATATTGAGGACTTAGCTCCTTAAACTATCATATATTGAGTTTAGGTCCATGTTAGTCATTCGCTTAATGGTCTATAACACGATTGGGATCAAGCCCAAAACTCATCATCGCTCTACCATTTACGAAGCTGCTAGATCAAATCCCAATACATAAGCACAAAAAACAAAATGAACTTGTCCAACTAAGAAAATTTTATAAAATAACTCAAAACACGACAAAAAGACATACCAAGACTTTACTTGTCTTTGCACGAACACAATGCCGCAAATCGTATGAGAAATGGTGGTCATATGTGAGAGTTATAAGCGTTCGAAGTTTATTGTATAATTAAGTAATTATAATTATTCATATACGCATATTTCCTAATACACATAGTTTGATACAGTATCATCAAATCTCGATCAACCCTATAGTTGAGACTTTCAACCGCAATTGTCGCCTCATCCGACCACCATCCATTAATCTGATGTCTCCTGCAACAACCCTAGATTTTTGCATATAATTTAAATTTGACTTTATTTTATTTTTAAATTATTTTGAACTTGTTTTATTTCAAACATTTCATTTTAAAAATATAAATGTTGATTATTAAGTGATTTATAGTTCAAACAAGTTTAAATTGAATATTTTACAGAAAAGTGAATTTCTGTTCAAACTGGTCAAACTTTTACTTTTAAACTTCATATTTAAATTATTTAAAAGATTAAATTTTATATTTTATTATGAAAATAGATGAAATAACTTGAACACCGCTTTTCGTTTCACTGGAAACGGACTTAAACTGTGAATGTTATGTACATCTCAATTATGAGTATAATTTGTTTTATTTTGCAATTTTGTCTATTTTAAATTATATAAATTATATTTTCTTTGTCATATTTTATTTTAATTTGTGTTAAGATGTTATTGTATGTATATTTTTGTCTTTTATTATTTTTAAAGTGATAATATAATTTTTCTAAAGTTTATTTGAATTTATTTCAATTTATTAAGCCTAGTTTCCATTTTTATGCTATTTTCTTCATTTAATTTTTTTAATTAAAATTTATTTATTTATTTTTGTGAATTCATTTTTATTTTGTGTTCTTACCTTTATTTATAAATAATTTTCAAGTATATACAAATTTTTCAAAGTTCATTGCATTTATTTTTCATATTTTCAAGATTAGTTGCAATTTTTACTGTTTTATTTAATTAAATCATATATAATTAAAATTTGTTAATTTATTTTTGTTTATTTACTAAATTTTATTATTTTATATGAGTTTATATATGTTTTAGTTATATAAAATTTAAAAAAGAAAATAGAGGAAATTTGAAGAGTTTTAAACTTTTGGATTTTTAAGCCTTTTCATCTCCCGACCTTTTATTTTCTCAACTCCTAACTTTATGATTTTTGACCGTACCATTCTCTATTCTTTTCAGCTGCATTCTCTTCCCTTTTTCATGCAAATTTCATCCATTTCCCAGAAAAAAACTCACGGCCATAGTTGATGAGAGATTGGATAATAATCCTTCTTTCTTATCTAGTTTTTCTATGTTTTCCATTGATTTTTGCATATGCTCTTGACCTTCATAGCTTTGTTCTTCCACCTCCAAGCTTTCGCTGACTAATACCACCCCCTTTCTTTGACCATCACCCATCATACTACCTCTCCACTTCAGGCTGAGCTAATCCAAGGTGATGATCATCACAAAAATCCACCTAAACTATGACTAACCATCACATGTTGCCAAGCCTAGTCTAGAATTGTCATCTCCTCCTTCTACCACCTCTTGCCGTCACAACCTCCACCACCACCACCTCCGACCTGACCTCCACCCTATTCCACACCACCCACCACCAGCTGAGCGTCAGGCTGAGCCCAAATGGCCTCTGGCCGAACCATAATATAGCCTAGATGTGATGATTTTTAGCCTTATACACCTAGTTATGCACCTAGATCACAACCACCTTCAAACCCATGTGTAGACCGACCCTTTACACACCCAAACCAGACTCAATTCCCTGTGTCATCTGAACTTAGTCACTGCATAACTGAAGTACCTGAGGTAGAAAGCAAGTGCAATGCAAATGTTTATGGTTTTGGGTGTTGAATTATATGTTGTTTGATGATAAATGTGTGTTGTAACTTATGTATGCATTGCATTGTTTGTGTAATTGTTTTCAAGGGATATAGCTTCGGCTCTACTCTCTCTAGTCTTGTCCGTAGTTTCGTGCCTTTGTTGTGTCAGTATCTGTGCTTTGGTTTCGATCTCCAGTTTTGAACATGTGAGTAAATCTCACCTGACATTTATACTTATGCAAATGTGAATTGACAACAATTGAATGTGTAGAATATTATGATATGTTATAACTGCCTATGATTATTTATATATGATGTTAAACCTGTTAAATCACATGTCTTCTCATCTATTACCGTTATATGTTGCTATACTGTTCATTTATATCTGTTTATCACAGTGCAAGTTCCCTGTAGATTAGGTTCACTATGGGTTGAAATGATACATACCCGAACGGACTTTAGAATAGGGAAAAATCGTTATAGGCTGAAATGATAGGCCTGAACAGTTTTTATTTATTTTATTTTTACTTGGGATTGCGGGTTTGAAATGATAGTACCCGGATTTTTCTTTTAAACTGCGGATTGAAATGATATATATCCGTATCACTTGACCTAGGTTAGAAAACTATATGCAGGCACGTGGTTATATTTTTATAAAGTATTTTGAATATTTTAAATATGTTTTAAAAGTGAAAATTTATGAAATTTGATTTAAATTGGATTTTTAGTGTTTAAATAAAGAAAATTTGGATTTTTCTAGAAGTTAAAAAATGTAATTCAAATGAATGGTAAAAAGTGAATTTTTGAAATATAACTTAAAGTCTGGAAATTTGGGTTTTGGTTTAAAAAGGGAATTCTAAGTTATATAAATAAAACAGAAATTTAATTATATTTGGAAAATGGTAAATATGATGATTTGATTAAATTTTATTTTAAATGAATTAATAAAATATTATTGATTTTTCTATGTATTAAAATGGCTAAATGAATAAATGCTTAAAAGTGGAGTTTTAAAAATGAAATTGACCTGGAAATGTGAATTTGGTTTTAACTAAGGGTTTAAGTTAATTAAATAAATTGGAAATTTAGTTTAATCTGTGAAATGATAATTTGAAAATGTAAGTGTTAATAAAGTGTCAAATGTAAAAATGGGAAAGTTTACACCTGAATTTATTAAGGTGATTTGTGAAATTTGATTTAGTTATAAAATGTTGATTTATAAAAATCATAAGTTAAAGAGTATTTTGACGAACATCTTTGAATGTTAAAATATGATTTTTATAATGTTTAAATGGTTTAAATTGAAATGTTTCAACCATAACTTTCAGCAACTTTTCTGAATGCCGTGAAAGGTTGAAATTTTCAATGTTTATGGTTTTTAACTTAGTAAATGAACTCATAATGGTTTAAAACTTTGGAAATTGAATACTTGATTTGAAAGTATATAAATTTAATTTTTAAATGGTTTAAATGAATTATTTTGATTAAAATATAAGCTATTTAAAAGGTGATTTGGAATGAAAATAAATGAATGATATCTTTGAATTTAAAAGGTATTTAAAGTTGAATATTTGGATTTGAACTTATATGATGATTTGAAATTGAAGCTTTGGAAAGATATGATATTTTGATATATATTAAATGTTTTGAAATGAAGTTTTGTTAGATATGATATTTTGATTTTGAAAATGTTTTGAAATGAAGTTTTGAAAGATATGATATTTTGATGAATGAAATGTTTTGAAATGAAGTTTGGAAAAATATGATATTTTGATATACATTAAATGTTTTGAAATGAAGTTTTTTTTAAATATGATATTTTGATATTGAAAATATTTTGAAATGAAGTTTTGAAAGATATGATATTTTGATATATAAAATGTTTTGAAATGAAGTTTGGAAAGATATGATATTTTGATATATATTAAATGTTTTGAAATCAAGTTTTTTTTGATATGATATTTTGATATTGAAAATGTTTTGAAATGAAGTTTTGAAAGATATGATATTTTGATATATAAAATGTTTTGAAATGAAGTTCGGAAAGATATCATATTTTGATATATATTAAATGTTTTGAAATGAAGTTTTGAAAGATATGATATTTGATATATATTAAATGTTTTGAAATGAAGTTTTTGAAAGATATGATATTTTATATATATTAAATGTTTTGAAATGAAGTTTTGGAAGATATGATATTTTGATGTTAAAATAATTTAAAAATGAAGTTTGAAAGATTTGATATTTTGATATTAAAATGATTTGAAATGACTTGATATATATTTTGATAAATATTTGAATTTGAAATATATGGTATGTTGATATATAGACGTGGTTTGGAAATGATTTAATCTTTATTTTGATAAAGATTTGGATTGAAATGATATTTTGTTTTGAAGTATAAAATATTATTTTTAAGTTATAACCACGGGTTATAATAACGATTGGTTGGCAAAGAGACCGGGATCAGATATGGGCATACTCTCGAGTGTTTGTATTGTTTTGATATAATGACTTGTACCATTACTATAGTTCACTTGAGTTGGTTTACATTGTATAAGTATGTATGTCCTGACTCGAGTGTTTGTATTTTTATTTACGCTCGGGTTAGCCTGAGTATTCACAGATTTGGATTTCCACTTTCTGGAGATTGGAATCGCTGGAGATTATCTGCTTCTCTGGTTTTATCTTTTCAGTCTCTTGGTCCTTTTCAGCTCTTGTATTAGTAGACTTCTATGTATTGAGACTTATTTTGTACTTTATTTCTTCTGTTGTATCTTATGTAACTCTGATATATTTACATAGTAGCTTCATGAACTACTATTTCTTTTACTTCCGCTGCACTATTATCACTCTGTGTCTGTGATCTGTGATTTTATTTACTGTATATTCTGAGATTTTCCAAATTTTTATTTACAACGCGGTATTTTAAGCAATTCAATTCCGGAATGAGTGTCTACATATACACTTATATTGGACGCGAATGGTTGAAAATGCGCGGTTGTTACATTTGGTATTAGAGCTTTGGCTTTGAGGCAAAACTTAGAATGTTTGGAAAATTTAGTTACAGAATCACTTTCATCCAAACTTGAATCTCTTCCTCTTTGATTCAAATTTCGTTTGAATTTTTGAAACATTCCTTGCGGTTCCAAAATTCATTCGTGTCCCTCACTATTCATCTCCTTTTGATTCTAGAGTATCCCATAACTCCACTTTGAATGAGCTTTATAGTGAATTAGCGGTCCCGCCAATCTCAAAAAAAAAATTCATTTGTAAAGGGGGAAACTCCTTTACTGTTAGCATCGATTCACCCGAGATTAATATCTATCCTTGGTTTAGATGCTAATATCTTTTGTTATTCCAAACTCTATCTATTGAGATCGAATGTAGACTACCCTAAATACTCACGGGCTACGGGAGAAATCCATATTGATCTTATTCTTTAAGTCATGGTTGACCCGGTTAAGGTTGCCCGCGATTTACTTAAGCTTACCCATCTTCCTACTCTGTTAATTAATCATCTTGTCTTTTGTTTCCAATCTATTCTTCCAAACATTTTTAATTGTACTTGTATATCTATGTTTTGTTTTATATATTGTGTTGTTTGAGTTGTTGATGTTGATTTGGGTTTTCGATCGATTCGTCTTATCAACGCTATCGATAGGATATCTAAAACACTTTGACATAACAAACTGACACAATATTATTTTAAAATTTGGTTACTGAAATAAATTTTGATATATAAGTAAATTTATGGAACTTAATAAACTGATTTAAATTGATTATTTGAAATGATAATACTTGATTTATTATTTACTGTTCTATAAATGAATTTATAAATAGTTGTTTATAAATTGATTTGGGAATTGAAATGAATTTAAAACAAGAAATTTGAGAATTTAATTTTCGTGGTTTCAAACCTTGTATTTAATTTTTAAGGTATATTATTTAAATAATTTTAGAGTAAGAATATATTTTCAAAGAATTTTAAAGTTTAAAAATTAGTGCTCTTCTCTTTGTCACTAGAAAATAATTTCGGTGATGACTGCAGCATCATTGACATTCATTTTCGAGTTTCGAAGTGAAGAGATCGCTCTGTAGTTTTGCTACAGCTTTGTTTTGGAAATCAAATTGATTTCAATTTCTAAAATATTACTTGATTTATAATATATATATATATATATATGATTTAAATTTGATTTGATAAATTATGTACATATATTTATTTATCTCTAAATGGTTTGAAGAAATCGGAAATTTAATTCTTAAATTTTATTTTTAAGAATAATTTCAATTATTAAAAAAAATCAAAATTTTGGATGAATATTCAAGCATGAAATGATTTAATTGGAAAGTTTTATTTGTATAATACAATTGCATTCAAATATAACTTACCTTAATTTCAGAAGTTAACAATGTAATTGGATAATATACAATATAAAAAGATTTTATAAATAAAATTTGAGTGGTTATAAATGTTATAGACATAAAATTTATTTATAAAATGCTTAATAAAGGTGAATATAATAATGGATAACTGAATAACTTACAATGAAATAATGTTAAAAGAACTAAGAATAAAATAAAGCAGTTATAATAAGGGTAAGTATATTTAACATAGGTGATAAAATATATTGAGAGGAATAAAATTTATTTTCATTAGGAATAAAGAGGAATTAAATTTATTAAGTACATTTTGAGTATAATAATGAATTTTTTCAAACCCATGATTTTTGAAAATGTTAGTTTAAGAAAATTGAATAATAGGATAATGAAATTAGATATATTTAAGATTCATGTAACTTGTGTAAAAATTAATTGTCAATATTAAGTTAAAACCATGGAAATTTCAAACCTATTATCTTATTTTGTTTTTCAAACTTATTATCCTATTTTGTTTTCAAATTGTCTTTAGTTGTCCTTATTTTCCTCATCTTACTATAGACTGGTATATGCAACTTTCTATAATCTTTTTGTTTATAAATCTTTCTATAATCTTTAATAATCTTTGGTATCATTTTGAATCTGAGCACTGCTTTCCATCCACAGACCGTCGGTCAAGCGGGAAGAGTGAATCAAATTCTAAAGGATCTTTTCATGCTTGTGTTCCTGATTCTGGAGAATCTTGGGAAGATCATCTCCACCTTGTGAAACTTACCTATAACAATAGTTATTAGGTATAATTTCAATCTCCTTGTCATCTTGTCTTAATTTTATTTCACTCTATTTTTTCTGTGCTTTCCCTTTCCTCATTCCTTTTCGGGGACGAAAAGTTTTGAGTGGGGGAGAATGTAACAACCCTAGATTTTTGCATATAATTTAAATTTGACTTTATTTTATTTTTAAATTATTTTAAACTTTTTTTATTTCAAACATTTCATTTTAAAAATATAAATGTTGATTATTAAGTGATTTATAGTTCAAACAAGTATAAATTGAACATTTTACTGCAAAGTGAATTTCTGTTCAAACTGGTCAAACTTTGACTTTTAAACTTCAAGTTTAAATTATTTAAAATATTAAATTTTATCTTTTATTACGAAAATAGATGAAATAACTTGAACACTTCCTTTCGTTTCGTTAGAAACGGATCTAAACTGTGAAAGTTATGTACATCTCAATTTTGAGTATAATTTGTTTATTTTGCAATTTTGTCTATTTTAAATTATATAAATTATATTTTCTTTGTCATATTTTATTTTAATTTGTGTTAATATGTTATTGTATGTATATTTTTGTCTTTTATCATTTTTAAAGTGATAATATTATTTTTCTAAAATTTATTTGAATTTATTTCAATTTATTAAGCCTAGTTTCCATTTTTCTGCTATTTTCTTCATTTAATTTTTTTAATTAAAATTTATTTATTTATTTTTGTGAATTCATTTTTATTTTGTGTTCTTATCTTTATTTATAAATATTTTTTAAGTATTTACAAATTTTTCAAAGTTCATTGCATTTATTTTTCATATTTTCAAGACTAGTTGCAATTTTTACTGTTTTATTTAATTAAATCATATATAATTAAAATTTATTTATTTATTTTTGTTTATTTACTAAATTTCCATATTTTATCTGAGTTTATATATATATATTAGTTATATAAAATTTAAAAAATAAAATAGAGGAAATTTGAAGAGTTTTAAACTTTTGGATTTTTAAGCCTTTTCATCTCCCAACATTTTATTTTCTCAACTCCTCTCTTTATGATTTTTGACCGTACCATTCTCTATTCTTTTCAGCTGCATTCTCTTCCATTTTTCATGCAAATTTCATCCTTTTCTCAAGAAAAAACTCACGGCCATAGTTGATGAGGGATTGGGTAATAATCCTTCTTTCTTTTCTAGTTTTTCTATGTTTTCCATTGATTTTTGCATATGCTCTCGACCTTCATAGCTTTGTTCTTCCACGTCCAAGCTTTCTCTGATCAACACCACCCCCTTCCTTTGACCATCACCAATCCTACTACCTATCCTTTTCAGGCCGAGCTAATCCAAGGTGATGATCATCACAAAAATCCACCTAAACTATGACTAACCATCACATGTTGCCAAGCCTAGTCTAGAATTGTCATCTCCTCCTTCTACCACCTCTTGCCGCCACAACCTCCACCACCACCACCTCTGACCTGACCTCCACCCTCTTCCACACCAACCACCACCACCTGAGCATCAGGCCGAGCCCAAATGGCCTCTGGCCGAACCATAATATATCCTAGATGTGATGATTTTTAGCCTTATACACCTAGTTATGCACGTAGATCACAACCACCTTCAAACCCATGTGTAGACCGACCCTTTGCACACCCAAACCAGACCCAATTCCCTGTGTTATCTGAGCTTAGTCACTGCATAACTGAATTACCTGAGGTAGAGAGCAAGTGCAATGCAAATGTTTATGGTTTTGGGTGTTGAATTATATGTTGTTTGATGATAAATGTGTGTTGTAACTTATGTATGCATTGTATTGTTTGTGTAATTGTTTTCAAGGGACATAGCTTTGGCTCTACTCTCTCTAGTATTGTCCGTAGTTTCATGCCTTGGTTGTGTCAGTATCTGTGCTTTGGTTTCGATCTCCAGTTTTGAACATGTGAGTAAATCTCACCTGACATTTATACTTATGCAAATGTGAATTGACAACAATTGAATGTGTAGAATATTATGATATGTTATAACTGCCTGTGATTATTTATATATGATGTTAAACTTGTTAAATTACATGTCTTCTCATCTGTTTTCGTTACATGTTGCTATACTGTTCATTTATATATGTTTATCACACTGCAGGTTCCCTGTAGATTAGGTTCACCATGGGTTGAAATGATACAAACCGAACGGACTTTAGAATAGAGAAAAATCGTTATGGGCTGAAATGATAGGCCTGAACGGTTTTTATTTATTTATTTTTACTTGGGATTGCGGGTTTGAAATGATAGAACCTGTATTTTTCATTTTAAACTGCGGATTGAAATGATATATATCAGTATCACTTGACCTAGGTTAGAAAACTATAGACAGGCCCGTGGTTATATTTTATAAAGTATTTTGAATATTTTAAATATTTTTTAAAAGTGAAAAATTATGAAATTTGATTTAAATTGGATTTTTATTGTTTAAATAAATAATTTTTGGATTTTCCTAGAAGTTAAAAAATGTAATTCAAATGAATGGTAAAAAGTGAATTTTTGAAATATAACTTAAAGTCTGGAAATTTGGGTTTTGGTTTAAAAAGGGAATTTTAAGTTATATAAATAAAATATACATTTAATTATATTTGGAAAATGGTAAATATAATGATTTGATTAAATTTGAGTTTAAATGAATTAATAAAGTATTACTGATTTTTCTATGTATTAAAATGGCTAAATGAATGAATGCTTAAAAGTGGAATTTTAAAAATGAACTTAACCTGGAAATGTGAATTTGGTTTTAATTAAGGGTTTGAGTTAATTAAATAAATTGAAAATTTAGTTTAATTTGTGAAATGATAATTTGAAAATGTAAGTGTTAATAAAGTGCTAAATGTAAAAATGGGAAAGTTTACACCTGAATTTATTAAGGTGATTTGTGAAATTTGATTTAATTATAAAATGTTGCTTTATAAAAATCATAAGTTAAAGAGTATTTTGATGAACATCCTTGAATGTTAAAATATGATTTTTATAATGTTTAAATGGTTTAAATTGAAAGGTTTCAAGTATAACTTTCAGCAGCTTTTTCTGAATGCTGTGAAAGGTTGAAATTTTCAATGTTTATGGTTTTTAACTTAGTAAATGAACTGATAATGGTTTAAAACTTTGGAAATTGAATACTTGATTTGAAAGTATATAAAATTGATTTTTAAATGGTTTAAATGAATTATTTTGATTAAAATATAAGCGATTTATAAGGTGATTTGGAATGAAAATAAATGAATGATATCTTTGAATTTAAAAGGTATTTAAAGTTGAATATTTGGATTTGAACTTATATGATGATTTGAAATTGAAGCTTTGGAAAGTTATGATATTTTTATATATATTAAATGTTTTGAAATGAAGTTTTTTAGATATGATATTTTGATATTGAAAATGTTTTGAAATGAAGTTTTGAAAGATAAGATATTTTGATATATAAAATGTTTTGAAATGAAGTTTTTTTTGATATGATATTTTGATATTGAAAATGTTTTGAAATGAAGTTTTGAAAGATATGATATTTTGATATATAAAATGTTTTGAAATGATTTTTTTTTATATGATATTTTGATATTGAAAATGTTTTGAATTGAAGTTTTGAAAGATATGATATTTTGATATATAAAATGTTTTGAAATGAAGTTTGGAAAGATATGATATTTTGATATATATTAAATGTTTTGAAATGAAGTTTTGAAAGATATGATATTTGATATATATTAAATGTTTTAAAATGAAGTTTTTGAAAGATATGATATTTTATATATATTAAATGTTTTGAAATGAAGTTTTGGAAGATGTGATATTTTGATGTTAAAATAATTTAAAAATGAAGTTTGAAAGATATGATATTTTGATATTAAAATGATTTGAAATGACTTGATATTTATTTTGATAAATATTTGAATTTGAAATATATGGTATGTTGATATATAGACATGGTTTGAAAATGATTTAATCTTTATTTTGATAAAGATTTGGATTGAAATGATATTTTGTTTTGAAGTATAAAATATTATTTTTAAGTTATAACCACGGGTTATAATAACGATTGGTTGGCAAAGAGACCGGGATTGGATATGGGCATACTCTCCGTCGATACCGAAAACCACTTTGACTAACCGTGTACGCGGTGGAGATTCCAGAATGAAGTAGGATGGTGGCGACGTTCTTATGGTATGTTACGAGGACCCAACTCCCGTAAATTGGCATAAGGTGGCTAAAACAGGAGCGGTCTCGGGCCAGTTGAGGTCGCACCTCGTAGCGGACGCATTTCTTCGATACCATACTATTACTTGTGATTGTTTGGGCACCCCTTCGATTTTTGGGAATGTGTTCCACGGTGGGCGTATGTGGCTACTGCGTTACCACCAGCCCGAGTGTCGTAATTGGTATATCTACCTTGGCATTGCCTTGTGTGCCGTGTCACCTACCATATCGAGCCTTTACTACGAGTTTCTATTTGTGTCGTACCTATGTAGTATCTTCTCGTAGTCTCTCGATCAGGAGATATGCAGGTACTGTATAGACTATTGGCATTATTTGTGTTAAGGGGATTATTGGGTCACTCCTTAACACTATTTTAAAGTAGGTTTATTTTACTGATAGACATTATTATAATAGCGCAATATACTATATAGTAAATAGTTTAACGGATCCTTAGAGGATGGGAGGTCTCAAGCATCCTTTAAGTTACTTGTACCATTACTATAGTTCACTTGAGTTGGTTTACATTGTATAAGTATGTATGTCCTGACTCGAGTGTTTGTATTTTTATTTACGCTCGGGTTAGCCTGAGTATTCACAGATTTGGATTTCCACTTTCTGGAGATTGGAATCGCTGGAGATTATCTGCTTCTCTGGTTTTATCTTTTCAGTCTCTTGGTCCTTTTTAGCTCTTGTATTAGTAGACTTCTATGTATTGAGACTTATTTTGTACTTTATTTCTTCTGTTGTATCTTATGTAACTCTGATATATTTACATAGTAGCTTCATGAACTACTATTTCTTTTACTTCCACTACACTATTATTACTCTGTGTCTGTGATTTTATTTACTGTATATTCTGAGATTTGCCAAATTTTTATTTACAATGCGGTATTTTGAGCAATTCAATCCCGGCATGAGTGTCTACCTATACACTTATATTGGATGCGAATGGTTGAAAATGCGCGGTTGTTACATCTCCACTATGAAACCCTCGTCATTCCATTTAGATCCACACTCATCTAATCGTCAGCGATGCTAGTCACTTTGCCACCACCATGCCAGTGCTTTCTAGTGAGATTTTGGCTACCTTGCTCCAACCTGCGATGATCGAGGACCATCGTGAGCATCAGCTTAGCTCCTTCTACATGCCCATACTTCTCGATCATCATATCATCGTTGTTTCACCATTGAATGTAAATGGACAATCGACGTTTATCGAATATTCCAATAGGTTTTCTAATCGATCCATTAACCCAATCCACGAATGAATACCATTGGTGAATTTGTGTCATCGAGAACTATAATTTTGATATATACTATGTCTATTTTATAACACTTTTGCGTTTCACACATTTTAATTAAAGATTATAAATCAGCTTATTACAATTGTAAAAATTTCACTTTTTTAATCTTCTAGCCATGCATACTACATCCTAATCATGTGTACATATAGCTACATATGTGTGTATATATACAAATACACACACATATACACATATAAATACATATATATAGATATATATATATACACACACACACACAAATATATATATACACACACACACACAAATATATGTACACACATTGATATGTATATACATACAAACATCCACACAAATACACACACACACATATATATTGATACACACATATATATGTGCGTGTAAACCACTCTTTAATTTCCAATTCCATCATTTATAATTTGATTTAAGACATTAAGGGGTGAATTACTACATCTTATTAGTATAAGCCCAAATAAGAAGAGTCTCGCTTATCGAAACTCTTGAATGAGGAAGAACCCAATATTGTCTTCGCTATCATGTTGCTTTAGCACCTAAAAACCTTCATAATTTGCCTTAATTCTACACCAGATCGTAGTATTCGTGTCTATGGTTGTTTTTGATGGGTAAATCATTAAAATCCATTAATAAACAAGAGATATATGTCATTTTGAAGTTTGAAAAAGAATGAGTAAAATGGTATACGAGATTCCACAATCGTTCTTCAGTGTCTAGGCCCATCGTGCCTCCAATTTTCTGGATTCTTCCTCCAAAATAATATGGGATAATTTTTTTTTTCATTCTTCAATTTCCGCTAGTTTTGTCAAAATCCGTTGTGAAATGGAGAGGTTATGAATTTTCATAGTTTGGTGGCGAAGAGGGAAAATGAAGAACAAGTGAAATAGTTAAGAACAACATAGATTTTTATTTTGAATTTGCTTAGGATTTGATGGAGATTAGCATATCTAAATAGTGAGGGATTTATGATAAAATAGAATAAGAAAAATGTGGCTTTCACATCTATTTATAATCTTAATTTTCAATCCAAAGTGAAAAATTCTAAAGTTCAATATATTATGCAAATGCCGTTAGGTTTGGCTCCTTTTAATTTTTGAACTATTTTATCAAACTCGGCAAGTCATAAATGTTTTCTGAATGTAAACAACATTTTGGATGCAATGCATTAGGTCATGAAACATAATTCTAGCTTTTGTAAAAATTTACCATTTTTCTTTTATGTACAATTTTAACCTTTTTAATTTAATTATTTAATTAGGTAAATTTGTTGGGTGTTACATTCTCTTTGCCTTAAAATAAATTCATTCCCAAAATTCTAAAAGATAGTTAATACAATCATAGATGGTCAAACATACAAAAAGACGTAATTATATGCACCTAGCATTCATCATAGAAACACAATCAAAAATCATGACCAAGAGTATACAATACGCATAACAGATAATAATACAAATGATATAATATAGATGAATAATAATGCAAATAAATTGGCCTTCCGTATAAATTCATATGTAGTTGCAACCAAGGATGTATGCAAACTTCCTAGTACATCCGTATATATAATTCTATATGTATACGCATCCATTCATCCATATGCAATAACCGTATCAAAAAGCAAGTAATTTACCACATCCATAAACAACGAATAAATGAACAAACCTAAATATCAGTATATATAACTATATGGCATAAGTTAGAACAAACCTAACTATGGGTACATATCTTTGGCTTGTATGTATGCACATATAAGCCAATACGATATGAATTAAACTTGTATAATTCAAAAAAAGAAACCATAGCCATCAAAATATGTCATGAGGATGACGTGCATCATCCAAACATCCATTCCTATGTCAACTAGCTAGTTAAATCACCCATGTGAACATACGAATGGCCAGAAGAGAAAACTAACCTGCAAACTAACTAAAATAGGAGAAACTCAGATTCTTTCCTCGAGTTCCCATATATGCTCATCTAAATTTTTTCCTCATTGTAGTTGGACCAATTTGGCTTCTTCAATTTTATGTTATATCACATCAAGCTCTAAGATTCGAATACACCTATAGGGTATAGACTTCACCTCTATAATAACCTCATCAATTTGAATAGCCTCTAACATAAATCATTAATGTACATTCGTAAATAGAATAAAAAAATGTGTGTGAACACCAGCCAACTTTTCGAGAAGACCATTCAAACATGCTGACCTCCTTACCCTCCCTATAATAGGGGTAGACCCAACAACTGATGGTGCTAGCTTTACCCACATAATGTATCTCAATAGCAGCCTTTAACCTATAAGGTGCCTCTCGTTGCAAACTCTCTATTAATGCCTATCTTATGCGATTTACTTTCCTTTGCTTTTCAATGAGATGTATCTAATCATATAATGTCCAAATATAGATTTTATCGACTTCACTACTAGCATGTCTCCATCGCCAAATACCTTGCACCATACTCTGCCAATTCCTTCTTCATTCTTGGTAGACAGAAAACCCTCTTCACAATAAACCCAAATCATTTACTACGTATTACTATTTTTAAAACATCCTTTTAATGATCGAAGTTTAATTGTAAGTTAACTTCGATAGTCGATTAATCGATTATCAATTTAAACAGTTGCTTATACAAATCAATATTTGTATACTTAACTCATTTTCCACATTCTCGACTTAACTATTCTTTGATCAAAAGGGAAGCTCGATAGGTTAGAGCTGTACCGCTCCGTTCCTACCGACACCAATCTTTTACACCCAGAAATAGATAAACCAACTTCGTCGGCTTTTAGAGTTAAGCAAAGCTAATTACTTTCTTTTAAACAATTAAGTAAAAAACAAGATTAACATGTTTCTGACATTTCAGCTTACACCTTTCCTCGTTCAAGAGTGAAGCCAAGTAAGTGTAGGCACTGGTTGCTCCAAGCCTTGCCTGGACACCACATTTTTGAATCTCATGAATAGACAAGTTTACTCGTCGACTTATTAGTGTTAAGATAACAATCACCTTTTCCAAAACTTATACATATAAAATGATAATTTATAAATACTTATAAACATATTTTAAATATCTATGTAAAATATAACTTGAAAATAACAAATGTAGAAGTTTGATTAAAAACATGTTTTACATTTTGCAGCACTTTATTTTCAAAATTCGTAAATAATCATTAAGACTATATTTAATTTCTAAACTTTTTTTCATATTAAAATACATTTTATAAGAAATTCCATCAAAATAATTTATAAAGAAAATAATTTAGAAACCATTTAAATCACGAAAAACTAGCAATATGTCGCATTTTAAACACTTAAAACAATAAGTGACTTACTACAGTATTTATAAGTACTATGAAAAGACCTTGTTAAAATAACATTGAAAAGCGCCACCTTTGTGACTAGTTTTAACCACTTAAATAAATGATTTAAAACTAGGATTTTTTATAGTAAGTACTACCATTAAGGTAATTAGAAACCATAGAATGAAATCTCTAATAGTGTCTATTTATTTATAAAAATTCCAAAAAACAAAGGATTCTGAAGTGCACTTATAATGACTATCCTCGTTCCAAACACTTTCAAACTTAATTAATTTTAACATACAATTAAAAAAACCATTTAAACATCTAGTCAAGGTCACGCCACATTTTTAAGAGGGCAATAGAAGTGATGTTATGCAATATAAAGTTATTATTTTCTTTCAAAAGCAAGAAGGGTTCAAAGTTTATAATTTACTCAGTTCTTGTCACTTTAACTTTATAATTTTTACGCAGCATATATATATATATATATATATATATATACATACACAATAAGTACTTAAGAGATAGTGAGATAAATTACTTAGATCCATGCCTAACCCAAGCACAAAGCTACAAGAACCAAACAACTGCTCCTTCCAATAACACAAGTCTAAAGTCCAACCTTTAGCACTTCCAAACCAAAGCCACCTCCTTCCTCCTCCACCCAAGCTCACCGACCATCCATGGATCCTCCTCTTCCTCACATCTCCTCCTACTTCTTACTTTCTAACCATGCTTCACATGATGTCTTAGGCCCAAGTCCAAAGTTTAAAAGAGATTAGAGAAGATTTGGCTAACTTTTGAAAAAGATAGAAAGTAATTAGTGCTTAAGCACTTCCACCATTTTCAATCCTCCTACTTCATCTCAAGCTTAGGAATTTATTTGTGATTATTAATTGAACATCTCCCCTCTATTTATAGGTTGTAAATGGTGAAGCATAAGCTTACTCTCACCCCCCCTGGAAGGTTTACCTCCCATCACATCTACTTTATCATTTGCTTAACATTTAAGCATTTCCATTTATGCTTAATTACTTTATGTCACTTCTCCTTTAGGCTGATTACTATTATACCCTTATCATAATACCATCTCTTATCCTAATAGAACTTTCTACAACCTTGCATGCTTTTTGAAGAGGAGAATGTTTAATTAGTGGCTAATATGTTCATTAGATATTATCTTAAGAGTTGATTATTTCCATTTTGCTCATTTTCCTTATTTGCTCATTTCCTTATTTAGTTAGCCATAAGCATGAAAATATTTATATTTTCTAATTATCTCCATAATTATCACTTAGAAATGTGTAAAAAGTTTGAATAACTTCCATTAAGAAAATAGCTGTTTATTGATAAAACGAATCTCAGTCATATTATCGATATTTTTCCAAGGTATGTATTTTTGTAAACATTTTTCTGAAGCAAGTTTACCACCATTACTAATGATTCAAAAGGAGTTTAAAAAGCTTATTAAATCATTTTAATAATAACATTTAATCCAAGATTCAGATGTTTAAATAATTCAGATATTTAACTATGAACTGTTTGAAATTCTGAATCGTTACAATATCCCCTCTAAGTAGGCAGATATTTTGGATTCTTAGGTGAATTCCATACTCCATCATCATTTAATTATAGACATTACAAATGGATGATGCCTTAATTTTAGTGAATACAATATTAATTCAACCAACTAACTAAATAAAAACTAAACGTAACTATCAAAAAATTATTAAGTTCTAAATAAAATAAAAGGAATCTAAGGCTTAGCTTTATACTACTATAAAATTCAACCTATTAATTACTGGAACAAACTTATAGACCAGATTGTGCATTTTCACTTATTTTTCATGTACGATTATTATTAAAAATAAGTTATGTGCAAAAAGTCATTATTTTGGAAAATTGACCAAATAAGTTCTTTCAATCCTAGTGATGATTAGAAAGAACTAATCTCAACTTTATGCCAATTTTCTCCCAAATCACAAAATCTCACCTTTCTTTAAAATCACCTTTGTATCTTAGTACATGCAAGTTAGGACATTTACTTCATGTCCTGAAATCACACAACACTTGGTATTTCAAAAATAATATTAACTCCACATTATTTTGAATTCCTCTAAACTAACATATGGCTAGAGTACCTTTATGTAGATCATCGTACTTTAAAAAAACTTCACATACCATTTCTTTATGGTATCCTCTCTAACCTGGAGCCCTTATTGACTCACTTTCAAAGTATCGCAAATGATGCAACCCTATGTCGTATAGTGCCTTGCCCTACTAACTTAGAATATGACATTTAGCCACCAAATAACAAAGCCTCGATAAACTCCACTAACTTCACATAGGAATGTCAAAAAATGGATCATGTCCAAACATAGTAAATGTGGCATTGAGCACCTCTTACCTTTAACTACTTATACATGATAATAAGATCACATCTTAATGGTACACATCCAATGCTAAAATAATAACCCAAACAGAAGTGATTCCCCTCTTTGGGTACGCTACATAATCATTACTTAATGGAAAAATACTTAAGTATAGCATAATACGGCAATAGGCTAGGAGAATCTACAATGAAATGAAATGGTATACATGGGTATACCATAAACAAAAACAAATACATGTCTCAAAACGCTAACCGATGTCTACATAATGACACTCTCCACAAACAAGCATAATTGTTCTTTATTGTTAATTGCCTCATGCAAAAATCTTCTATTATTCACCCTTTTTGAGAAACTTCACACTCAACTGTGCTCTCGTACTTCATAATGTCTTATGTGAGTGTATTATAGCCCTTAACAAAAACATATTGTTTTTTGGCTTAGTGCCTCTTCTCAATGACTATACGACCAATTTTGGCTTACTCTTGTCTTACTTTAAAATTAAATAAGTTTTAGCCAGAACCCATCTCTTTAGTCATCTTATGCTAAGCTCCAATATCTTAAACCATGTTTTGGTAAAATGACATGAAATTGTATTTAGCACAATTATTATGGAAAAATTCAATTTGATACTTTACCCTTCCAACTTGAACGATGATTGATAAGATAACCATATTTCTATGCTAATTTTTCTTTACCCAAATCTTCTAAAACTTCACAAATCCATGATGTTTGGTATTAACAAGTCCTTAGCACACATGCATATTGACTGTTCTAGCTGGTTCACTATAAAAAATTCAATTTTTTTTATAAGTTTTGTAATTCTCTTTTAACCCTAATCCAAATTTCAAGTGAAAATATCAATAAACTTTTCAGTTTAGTTTTTAAATCAAAATCTTTGATATCTAATGTCTTTTTCATAAAACTAGCAAATTCGTATAATTAGAACATTCTCTACTAATTTTAATAAATGTTTACTAAAAATCACAGCATATTTTTTTCAAATTAAATTCTTAAAATACACTTAAATAAATTTTCATAAAGATTTACTTTAGACATTTTATATTAAATCATTTTATAGAAAATCATGAACCAAATTCATTTCGATTTAATCAATTCATATCTAATTGTATGTCCTCAATTAAACAGTTGTTATACTTCCAAATTTCAAAGCTTATTTTTATTCAATAATTATTATGCACATATACATCCTTAAAAATATTTAACTTTCAAAACACAATTTGTTATAGCTTTCCAATCTAATATTAATTACTGAAAACATAAATAGATCTGAAATAACTTTAGTTATTTTCTAAAATAATCATACTTCATTTTTAAAATATTATTTTCTATAGTTTGTAACCATTTTATCATATATATATAAGTATATATCATTGTATTTTATAATTATCCAGTATCCAACTCCTTTAAACAATATATCGTAATATCACTTTAAGGTAATTTGGTTTTAGCTACTAGCTTTTTCATATCAAATCCATAAATAATTTGAAATTTTTTAAATCATTTATTAATTCTTATTTTAAAAACATTATGCCACAAAATCTTCAATTTCCATTCGAAAATACATACATATTAAAATAGAGAAATTCCATAATTTTCAAATAATAATTTTTAAATCCACTTTTATGAAAATAAAACCTTTTAATTTTTATCAAATTTCTCATGTTCGAAGCTTAAATGAAGTGTTATTATTTCAATACATTAAACAAGTTTCAACTTCTATACTATCCAAAAATTTAAAATAATAATAATTTCAAATTTTTAAAGAATTTTTTTTAGACAATTCAAATACTTTAATTAGAGTATATCATAACTTCGCAAGTCCAACTGTGCCGTTAAATTAACAATGCTTACATTACGCTTTTTCAACATCAACGCTTATAATCTTTGGACTCAAGGGTACTACTCTTCTTTTTTTATCCCCCTTGGCTCCCAAACTTACTCTGCTGCTAATCGGTACAGAGACCCTTTATTAGCAATTATTTATGGAGTAAATTATATCAATTGTGATGAATTTTTTCCACCCAAATCACTTTAAATCTAAACAATTATTTAACTTACGGTTATTTGCTTTTATAACGAATAAACCAACAAGTACCTTTATGTGTTAAAGTATATAAGGTGTAGCATGTATTTGTATAAAATATAAATAACAGAAATTACAAATATGCTCTCTCATATGCCCTAATCTAGTAGGATTCTCCTAACCTATGCTCTAATACTAATTCACCATCCATGTCACCCCAACACAACCTCAAAAGTGGTGCTCAACGCAGATGCCATTGGCGGTGGATCAATTTTAAGTAAAATATAAAATAGAGCACAAAGTAATCTACAATTTTCTACACTTTCTGAAACTCATAACAAAAGTAATATAATAAAATAATCAATAACACATATCCTAAGAAACTAAAACAATGTAATATCAAATAAACTCTAACTACAGCTTATTTTTATACTAGTAACAAATAAACCTAATTTTTAGGAATAAAATATTAGATAGGTAATAAATTAACAATTGCACGTCTCCATAGCAACATTGTGTGTCCAAGCCACCACCAGTCCTCTCTATCGACCCATTAGAGTATAACTAAAATGAAAAAATGATAGAGGGGGTCAGACATGTCTAGTTAGTGAAACGTATCATATATATGTATAATACTAATAAGCCATTAAAACTATACTTATGCTCGAAAACCTTACCTTGACCTATGTCATCTGCACCTAACGTATCAACCAAACACGATATGATACTATAGTGACATCATATGCTAAGGTCTTACAAAATCTATATCGCGTCTAATTATATGCAAACTATCGGCCCTAAAATCTTAACCTGCTATCTCCAAATCGTACATTAAGAATTCAAGTCCTCTAACCATGTCATGATGCCAAATCGAGTACCAAGGCTCATTTTCTCGAACTATTATATATTAAGGACATAAATCTATACCGTCTTAAGGATGCGGCTCCTTAGACTATCGTATATTGAGGACTCAGCCCCTTGGGATATCGTATATTGAGGACTCAGCTTCCTAAACTTTCATATATTAAGAACTCATCTCCTTATACTATTGTATATTTAGGATTTGGCACCTCGATTTATCATATATTGGGGTCAAGTGCATGCTATTTGTTCACCTAATAGTCTACGATAGTATTGGGATCAATTCCAACACTCATTATCACCCCATTATTTATAAAGCTACTGGATCAAGCCATAACTAACTAGCGCAAAATGATATAATAAACCTGTCCAACTAATACAATTTTGTAAAGTATCTCAAACACAATTAACAATAAACCAAAATATCCCTCGTCATGCCACCATCCTGATGTCACACATTCTGCATGAAACATGGGTCTTGTGCGAGAGCTATAAGCATTTAAAGTATATGGTAATATTTAATTAAATTTTTATTTACTTAGTTATTAATTTTTTTATATATGCATATTTCCCCATACACATAGTTTTCTACAGTATCATAGATCTCGATCAACCCCATAGTCAAAACTTGCAACTACTACCATGACCTCATTTGGCCATCGTTCATCAATCTGAAGCCACCACAATGATGCCCTCACTGTTTCATGTAGATTCACCCTTATTCGATCGTCAACGATGTTAGCCACTTCACTGCCGGTGCTTTTTGGTGAGATTTGACCACCTAGCTCTGATTTGAGATGATCGAAGACCATCATGAGTATCAAGTCATCTCCTTTACTCACCTATACTTTTCGGTTGTCGTATCGCCAACCATTTCACCATTAAACATAAACGAACTATCCACGTTTATCGAACCTTCCAATGCATTTTTTGATTAGTCCGTTAATCTAATTGACGAACGTATACCACTTATGCATTCATGTCATTGATAACTACAATTATGACATATGATATGTCTAATTTGAAACACTTTTGTATTAACATATTTTAAAAGGGGTAGAACAACTTCGGCTAATTACAACTAATAAAATTCACTTTTTAATCATCTAGCTATGGCATACTACATCCTAATCTTGTATGTATATAAAATCCATATTTTAATTTCCAATTTCATAAATTTTAGTTTGATTTTACACCATAAGGTGAATTACTATGCCTCAACAATATATTCCCAAATAGGAAGAGTCCGACTAACCGAAACTCTTGGATGAAGAAGAGCCTAACACTGTCTTCCCTATCCTGTCTCTTTAGCATAAAGAAACCTCCATAATTTTCCTTGGTTTCTATATTGGATTACAGTAACCATTTCTATGGTAGTTTTTATGGGTAGGTTATAAATCCATTAAGCAACTAGAGATACACCATTTTGAAGTTTGACAAAGAATGAAGAAAAGGGTGTATGAGATTTCACCGCCATTCTTCACTGTCTGGGTCTATTGCACATCTCCTTTGAAATTCACCTACAAACTAACATGACTTCATATAATTCTTCGCTTTATCTTCAATTTTCTTTTAGTTTCATCAAAATTCTTTAATAAACAAAGAAGATATGAATTTTCAAAGTTTGTTGAAGAAGAGGAAAGAGAAAAAAGAAATGAAATAGTTAAGAAAAAAAGATTTTGTTTGTAATTTGCTTAGGTTTTGATGGAGATTAGTATGTCTTAATTATGAGGGATTTATGCAAAATAGAAGAAGAAAAAAGTGGCATTTACATCTATCTATAATCTCAATTTTCGATCCAAAGTAAAATATCTGAAGTTTAATATATTACGAAATGCCACTAACTTTGACTTTGAACCATTTTAAATAAGCGAGTTATGCATATTTTTTAACTATAAATGGTGTTCTAGTGTAGTGAAATAGGTCCTGAAACCTAATTCCAGCTTTCGTAAAAATATATTGTTTTTCCCTTTATGTAAAATTACGATTTTGCTCTTTTTAATTTAATTACATAAAATTACGGAGTGTAATGTTCCATCCCTGCACTTCCATCATAGAAGAAGCTATGGCCTACTTCATTGCAAAATGTTCAAGTTCGTATAATGATGGGGAAGAAATTACCACTAGCCAATAAGCATAGCAATTGTATGTAGACGACAGATCCAATAAGAAAGGGGATGAGGCTGGCATGGTCCTAGTCATTCCCAAAGAAAAAGAACTATGCTTCAGTGTCCACCTTTCCTTCAAGTCCATCGACAATGAAGCCAAATGTGAAGCCATTACGGTCGGTTTTAAGATGGCTAAAGAACTACGAATATAATCTCTATACGTGTTCGGTGACTCAATACCAGTAGTCAATCAAATTGATGAGCAATTTTAGATTAAAGGCAAGACATTATCCCTATTTATCACAAATTCTAACAAACTCAATGACGCATTCTTAATTTCAAGCAGGAATAAGTACCATGCGAAAAGAATGCCAAGCTTGATCAGTTAGCTAAGGCAGCCATTCACCTGAAGAGTGTATCCCTTGGGGTCCTGTTCGAGTTATGAACTGCCCCTTACTTTGATTCGAGGGGAACCATCTTGGAAATTGATGAAACCCAAACTGATACCTAAGGCTCCACTGCTAAAATATCTTATGGGCGGTGACTTACTCATGGACAGGAAAGAGGCCCGAAAAGTTCTTTATCGCACTCCTCTACACAATAATGGATGGGAAACTATATTGGTGGGTTACTCCTTTCCCCTTCAACGATGTGCAACAAATGAAGAAGTCATCCATATACTGGAAGAGCTGCATGCGGGCTTCTGCTGAGATCATGCTACAGGCATAGCTTAGCAAAAAAAGCTACTTGGAAAAATTACTGTTGATTGAACATGATCAAAAATGCTATTGAATCCACCAAAAAAATATTACCTATGTCAGTGTTTCGTCAAGAGTCCTAAAGAGTCCCTAAACTTTCTAACCACCTTGACATACCCTAGTCATTTGACATTAGGGGATTGACCGGAATGGCAAGCTACCTAATGCTAAGGAGGATATAATAATACCATTGTTTCCATTGACCATTTCACGAGGTAGGCTGAGGCAAAGCTCCATACTAGGATTACCATTCCCAAAATTCTAAATCTTGTAATGTAAAACATCATGGCTGCTTCATGCCCCTTAAGTAGATCATTAAAGATAATAAAACACAGTTCGAAAGGGGCTTGTTTCAAGGAATCTTAAAGAGTAATAGGATCAAATGTTTTTCGTCAGTCACTTATCCAGAAGTAAATTGACAGGTTCAAGCCATAAATAAGACCATTAAGCCAACATTAATGAGCATCCCACGAAGGCGAAGGAAAATTGGGTTTAAGGCCTCCTGTTTATACTTTGGTCATATCGGACCTCAAGCCGAACTTCCACTAGACACTCCCCTTTCTCCTTGGCTTATGTTATAAAGCCATGTTGCCCATTAAAGTAGATGTCCCATCTTCCCTACTCCTTATATAAGACCATGAGAAAAATCTAAAACTATTGAGGCATGGGCTTGATGACTTAAAAGAAAGAATAGCTGAGGCAGAACTCCATATCGAAGACTACAAGCGAAAGATAGCAAAGAACTACAATGCAAGATTGAAACTCAGCCAATTCATCATCGGTGACATAGTTCCATAGAGAATCTTCACAAACATGAATAACTTAATCGAATGAGTATTAGGGCCAAATAGGGAAGCCCGTATATAATTAGTGTCATGCAAGCTAGCAGGGCATACCGCTTCTTGCATCCATACCACATGTCACATAATTGGAACCAAAAGCACCTTCAAGCCTACTATATGTATGAAATCTTGTAAGCTACAATTATATAATGAGAGATATTTGGTAATGTTTTGTTTGTATGAAATGTAGATAAAAATTCTGAGGAAACCATCATGAAATATCAACAGCAGCTGCAAGGCTATCCGACAAGATAAGACATACATTGCTCGCTTCCTAGCCATGGAACGCCGTCGCTTAAATCTATTTGAAATGTCAAGCCAAACAATGCTACTCTCCATTGTGGAAAGCCCATATTTGTCTGATAAAGAAAAGCTATAAAAGGCTCTCATTTGAACCGAGGAAGGCTGGAATGGCCTTATGAGGATACACGAGCCATTCAACGCTCCCTTTCGTGCCAGGGACACCATCACATGGATGGCACGATTACCTACGCCAAGATTTCAACTCCAACATCCATGGTGTACTGCTCTATAATGATGTATAAGCCAGTTAATGCTTCCTTCTATTCACAGCATTGATAAACATATGGTGCAACTAGCATGTCACGATCTTGATCATTCGTTGGTGATGCTGCTCGTCCCTATAGTGAGGAGGGACACTAGTGCCAAGATGAGCATGATTACCTATGACGACCCTAAGTCTGGCACTATATTTTTGTTATGTGAGGATGTATAAGCCAAATAATGCTCCCTTCAATGCCAGAGGTATGGACGAACAAATGGCGCGACCATCGTCCTTATTCATTCTTCCATGATGCTGACAATCCATCATACAGAGTGATACACTAGTGCCATCGTTTGCCCAAAAATAACTACTCAAAGCAGATAAAAAACATGATGGTTCAACATCCTAAATAATAAAGCCTCGTCTCAACGCATGTCAATGGAAAATGGTGTAGTATAAATTATATTAGTGTGAACGGATCTAAAGGCTACTTCCCCACTAGAGGAGGGTGAATATTTTTTTATAAATTATATACAACTTTTCTAAATTGCTTCAATATTTAAATCCAAACATGGATAATCAACACATGCATATATTAATAGATAGCAGCATATGTACGTTTGCATGTATGTATGTGTGTTAAAAAAATAAAGCAAAAGTAAGAGAGATGACACTAGAGGTTTTTATATTGGTTCGAATTGACCAACCCTACACCCAATCCTGTACAATATCTGTACAAATTTCCTTTCAAATTCCTACTTTAATCAAGTCATAAGAAAACTTGAATATAATCTTCATTTCAAGGCAAAAGGATGCACCCACCTAACTTTTCGAGCTTAGGGTAGACTCGCTTGATTTAACCGGGCAACTAACATACCCACTTGATTTGAACGGGAAATAAGCATATAACTTGATTTGAACAAGCAACAAGCACATCCACTTGATTTGAACAGGCAATAAGCACATCCACACAAATTAGTACTAGAGAGTTGTTGATTCCAAATACAAATAGTTGTACTTTGGATACAGAATATCCTATAGCACTTTGACAACAATTAGTTCTTTGAATTGAAGATAGAATACTTGAAAATCAATAAGTATATTATAGAGAATGAATATGGTAAAGTAGATGTTGAATTGGAGTGAACTACTAAGAGTATATAATTTTTATTTTGTGAAATATATAATGAGAATTTGAAGAAAGAAGAATATAGAGAAAATTGTTATTAAAATTCGTTTTCCAGTCCCATATATACGGTATTTGAAGGGACGTGCCTATTAATGAGGAGATAAAGCCAAAAGTTACAACTATTCAATTCTTTTTTAAAAAAACTATTCAACGATACATATGTCAACATACATAGGAAGGGTATGTCGACATACCCTTGTATTTGAGAAAAACAATAACATACTTAAAGTGCTATAAATTTCTAATATTTTGTAAAGTCATTTAAAAATATTTTTTTTTAAATACTTTATAATATATAAACATTTATAAAATCTTTTAAAAATATATTTTAAAAATAAAACAAATAGTTTGGTCAGAGGGTATTCAAAGAAAAGAAATCTGCTATTCAAGGACTTATGAAATTTATCTAATATCTATTAACTATTAGTTGTAGTCTTGAACTCTTCATGTCTTTGTATTTAAACTCATGAGTCTTCAATTGTCTTGATCATTTCTGAATGTTAATCTATAGTCACTTTACTAACCAGTCTTCAAACTCGATTATCATGTACTTATATAAACCTGTGTAATATCGTGGAAAATATTCTGTACATCTTGGGAAAATGTTAGTACCTATATTTATATTACCGTCGTCATCAAAATCAATATCTGTGGTATTAACAATCTTCATCTTTTGATGGTGATAACAATGTAAATATTTTAATTATAAAATATAATGTAGCTCCCTTTATTTTGAATAACTACCCCATAGTATATGCATATATTAAATTTTTATTTTTTTCTCCCTCTTTATCATCATTAAAAAGCGGTAAAACATAAAACTCCCCCTATATTAAGTACTATGAAATGTGATAAGATTGTATATAGAAGAAAATCCAATACTATTTGTGAAATAATAAATTTGAGAAGTAGCTACACACGTGCATTTATAATTACATCTATTTAGATCATACATTCAAGACATCTCATCCATATCAAACTAATTTATTTAGAACAAACCAAACCATAAGAATAAAATTCATTAAAGTTAGAAAATCTTCTTGAATTTTTTTACCATAAGTTGCATACTTGATATAAGTTTCATGGACTCTTAATAATTAAAAAGTTGACATTTGATTCTTATGGTAAGCCTAATGGCTTTAGATGAAGATGGTAGGTTTAAGGAAGACATTTTGAGTTTGTTTTGAAAGAAGGAGAGTAAAGAGTTGTTTGATTTTTGAAATAAAGTTTGTGATGAAGATGAGGTAAGAAGGAATGAATAAATATAGTTTGAATGAACATGTGATAGGAAAAAGGTATCTTTTCAAAACTTAAATTTAATGCAAAAGAGAGGGAATTTCAAAAGTTCAAATTTCGAAAAGATTCTTCAAATTCTACCTAATATGTCTGCATATCTAGGTGGCATATGTCAACATATACGCAAAAATTCAATGTTCAAAAATTAAAGACTTATATTTATATATACTATTGTTATTATATATTTATTCCTATATTAAATATTTTTTAAAACAAAAAATAAAATAAAAATAAAAAAAGTACCCATTTCGTTATTTCCTTTGGTTGACTTGATTAATCTTCCATCACCGTGAAACACATGTTGATATTTTCTGTATTTGGTTCATTATCATAGGATGTTGTATGAAAATAATCCATGGTTGCATTATAATCCCCTTTTCTCTTTTTGAATAAATCGGTGTTTAGTGAATTCTTTGTTTTCTTCTGATGCGGAAAGTCTCTTCGTTGATCGCGATACTCACCACAACCATAACATTTAAATATTTCTATTTTCGAAAATTTTTGTTTTCAGTTTTACAAAAGTTGTTCATCTTTCTGTATTTCAAAATTTTCTAAAATTTCGAGTCATATGAGCAATCTCCTCATCGTTATCATCGTTATCTAAACCTTGATCTTCGGTTATTGTGTTGAATGCAATTGATTTCTTTTCGGTCACCTTATTTTCCCTTTTACCTTGCAACAATGCTTTATAGGACATTATATTACCAATTAATTTTTCAATTTTTAATATACTAATATCATTGGACTTTTTTATTGCTTTTCTTTTTTGATCACATTTTGGAGAGAGTTAATTAAGGATTTTTCAAACTTGATCTTTTTCATAGAAAATTTTCCCTAGTGATACTAATAAATAAAATATATCTTGAAATCTTGAATACATATTAGAAATAGATTCATTTGGTTTCATTTTAAAAAGTTGAAACTGGATGGTTAACATGGAAATCTTAATTTGTTTTACTTTACTAGTGGCCCTATGTATAACATGCAATTTTCTCCGAATTTCATAGGTAGACTTACACAGAGAAACTCGATTAAATTCATTTTTATCTAAGGAGAAAAATAAAATGTTCATGGCCTTTGAGTTATTTAGTCTTATATCTTTTGGTTTGGTGTCCTTTGTGAATATTCAGCTTAGGGTTCAATGTATTCATTTTGTGTAATGTCCCAAATATCTAAACCATTGGATTGTAGATAAATTTTCATCCTACATAATCAGTAAGCATAATTACTACTATTAAATAGTGGAGGTCTAGCGATTGATTGTGTAACAACCCGCATATTTATCGATTTTGTATTTAAACATTTTATTTAAATATTTCATCGTTCGTCGAATTTTAGTCCGAAAAGCTACTTTTTGCATACGGTCGAATTAGGTCTCGGGACCACTTCCATTGAGCTCAAAATGACGTTTGCGACCTTTTTGAGTATAAGCTTCGATATGTTAGGAGTAAGTTGATTTTTGCTACTTTTTCACTTAGGGCTTTGGTTTGGACTGAACCCACTTACTAACTCAGTCCCAACCCCCTCCCCTCTTCACTACTTCATTCCTCATTTCCTAACACTTCAAGCTAAAGCAAAAATGGGGGAAGGAAGAGGAAATTAAAACTCCAAACCCTAGTTTTCTTTTGTAAATCAAACTCTAGCTCCAAAACTAATTGAAGAACCCATTGGTAAGCCTTCTCTTCTTCTTCTCCAACTCATTCTCTTGTCAATTTCAGAAATTCCTAAACATAATTTTGGGAATATTCTTCTTTTAAGCTTAGAATCAAGCTTCTTGAGTTGGATTTGAAGAGTGGTTGATTCTCCTTTGTTTTCAAGCTTCTTCTTCATTGATTTGGGTTCAAAGGTGAGATTTTTATCTCACATCTTAGTCTATAATTATCTTCGATTGTTAGGTATGAATTCCTAGCACTTATTCTTGTGCAACTGATTTTGGTTTGGATTGATTTGATATATATTCCAATTTTTGGTGTTTTGAAATCAAAATCTATGAAAATGCTATTATGGATATTTGGACATTGATATTTGAGGCGTATCGAAGAGCCGTTAAGGCTGGGTTGTCGCGTGGCGTAAATCCTTAGTCGTCATTTGCTCGTTCGATCGTTTCTGATATTCGTTTGGCCATTTTTGGTCGAGGTTCAGGAAATCCTCAAAATTCCAGTTTCAGATGTCTGAATCTGGGATTTCAGACGTCTGAATTGGCTCATTTTCAAACAGAAAGAAAATAGGCTAAAAACGCCTATTTCAGACTTCTAAAACATTTGGTTCAGACGTCTGAATCACGTTCTGGAAATTTTTAATTTTTCCAGATTCAGACGTCTGAACCACTTGTTTCAGACGTCCGAAACTGTAGTGTTTTGCCTGCTTGCCTTTTTGTTTAAGAATTCCAATTTAAATCGATTCGTGATGATCCTATTTGTTGTTATCATTTATTATGACTTTGATGACTCCTTTTTAGGGATTTTTGAATATCCATTTCGACGGATTCTTTATCTGTTTCTTTGGATTTTATTCACGTCTTCGAATGTGAATTTTATGATTGATTGTTTCTACAATCACTTCCGTGATTTGTCACTTTAAAATATAAGGGTTTTCTATCCTAGTAGTAAATATCAAAACTCTTTCTTCAAATGATTTCAACACTATTTTATTACATAGCTCGTTTTCTCAAACCAATTTCCAATCTATTAGTATATACAAACCTTTACCTCACTCGTATGAGAAATCTAATTAAACGACTTAGTAAAACAAGTGGTATGAAATGCTTGCGTTTACTTCATCGGTTAATTCTTGGACTTGTTCGATTGAATCTCTTGTGACAATTTTCTAGTGGAGATCTACAATTTGTTCATAAATATTTAAGTTAAGCTAGTGGTTATGGGACATGAAGCTAAGCTCATATATTTACTAGCTTACTGTAATCGAAACTTCTTGTTGATCGATGATGATCATTTTTTGGTTTAGACTAGCCATGTGCGATGTCTCTTTGTCCACGTGGAGGACTGTACTTCATTTTATTGAGCTTCGTCTCATTTCTCGCATGGGTCGTACCTATTTAGGTGCGTCAATGTTTGTTTACTTCGTGGAGCAATCGGCTCAATAAGTTGGTGCATGGGGCGTATCTTTCTAGGTGCGTCGATGCTTATTTATGCATGGGGTGTCTCTTTCTACGTGCATCGATGTTAGACATTGCATGGGACGTATCTTTCTAGATACGTCGATGTTGGTTTGTGCATGGGGCGTATCTTTCTAGGTGCGTAGATGCTTATTTATGCATGGGGTGTATCTTTCTAGGTGCACCGATGTTAGACATTACATGGGGCGTATCTATTTAGGTGCGTCGATGTTTGCCTTTGCATGGGTCATACCTTTCTAGGTGCGATGATGTTTGACTGTGTATGGGGCGTATCTATTTAGGCGCGTCGATGCCTGGTTTATGGAATAGCGTTCCGTTTGGGATTGGCCATCCTTTTCTTGTGATTTCTAGATCTCTAATTGTGTTGATTTCTGGAATTTATGTTTCACCACCTTTTTGGATTGGCATTGATAGGTATGTAAACATTTGTGGCTTGGTGAATGAAATTAGGAGTATGACGTTCCTTTTGATCTTTGAGAAGATTTTTGTGATATTGATTAATCTCTTGTTGATTTTTCAATTACTTATTTATCACAGCTTGGTATTGTGATTATTATACGTTTAGTCATATCTCTTATTCTATATCATTTCATCTGATATTTATAGCTAGACTGGCCATTTATTGTTTTCTTATTAAACAATACTCGGGTCAGACCGAGATGTTACAGGTACTTCTGCTTGACTTCTCTCCATGGATTCATTACTCTGACTTTTGGCTAACCACATAGATTAGCAGTTTTTGTTGTTTACACTTGAGATATAGACTCATAGTTGTATTCTTTTGTATAGCACGTGTTTCTATTCTTCTGTATTATTGTGGATCTTTTTGACCACTACTCTGATGAAAACTTTCATGTGTTAGTTATATATTCATATCTATTTCCGCCTTTGTGATATGAATTATTTGTGACTGATTTGTGTTATGTTTATTTCTATATTGGTTTCCGAAGACACTATAGCCTCTGTGTAGTAGCTTTGAGTTTGTGTCGGTATGTCGGATGTCCTAGAAATGCAAGTTACATCTTATCTGGCATATCGGTACTCGCACAAAGAAATTATACAGATGGTCGCTCCTCAACAGCCTTTTTCTCCGTGCTAGTTGACGGCATTACGCCGTAGTGTCCTTGTCTAGCGTGTGTATAGAGGTGGGGCGTTACAGCTTGGTATCAGAGCCAAACTTCAGAACAATGTAGAATAATTTAACAAGGATCATCGTCCTAAGTCCATCTTAGGAGTCGTGCTTTAGGATTTTATTCGGGTCTTCGTACCGTCCTATCCTATTTTCCTTTATGATTCCTTGTTTTATCTATCAAGATTGCTAGATATTTATTTTGAGAATAACTTTTCTTCTTCCTTTCTTTCTTAAAGAAGAGAAATGGTTAGACCAGGCCATCCCAGCGCTGGTCAATCTAGTGCTATTCCTCAGGATGGAGTATTTATGTCTGCTCAGTAGCTTTTAGATCTCGTGAAGAATGCTCAAGCTGCAGGACCCATTCCAGAGCCCACTCATCCTAGATCCGGTTTTGCACGCTTGTGCAGAGACTACACCGATTTGGGTAGAAGGCCATTCAAGGGATCCGAGAGTGTTATAGAAATTCAAGCTTGGCTCAAATCATGCGATCGTATCTTTTCTCGCATGAACCTTAGTGATCTACATCGAGTCCAAGTGGCTTCTAGCATGCTCCAAGAAAGAGCGTTAGATTGGTATGAGCTTTTAATTTCTGAAATCGTTGAGGCGGATCTCACTTGGGAGCAATTCCGAGGAAGAGTCGAATTGAAATTCGTGCCGGAGGCTGAAAAAGTAACTTTAGCATGGCGTTTTATTGACCTTGTTCAAGGTGAATCTTCTGTGACAGACTTTGTCGCATCTTTCGAATCTCTGTCCAAATACGGGGTCGAGTATATTAATACCCCATTGAAGAAAAATCAGAGATTTATCTATGGCTTGAATAAGAATCTTAAGAAGCCATTACTTTTGAAGCTAGAAGTTTCTTTTGATCAGCTTATTGATATCGCTCTTCGTCTGGAAGAGGCTGATAATGAAGGTGATGTTGAAGTTGTGCGTGCCCAACAGAACTTCGACAATAACTTAAAGAGGCTTATCAAATTCAAAGGCCCCTTTCCCAACAAGAAAGGGAGGCAAGAAACCCTGGTAGCAAAAGCCCCTACCCCTAGTCGTGGACAATGCTACAATTGTGGTTCCACGGACCACTATGCAAAGGAGTGTCCGAAACCTCTTTATTGTCGCTATTGCAAAAATTCGGGTCACCATATAACTGCATGTCCCATACTTCAAAGTAGAAAGGAGGGAAAGCTCAATGTAGTGCAAGCTCCTAGCAACTCTTCTCTTGGTAAAGGTATTTTTCACTCAATCCTTGATGGCATTGTTTTATTTCGTGATCTTCTTATTTGAGTTCTTTTTGATATGGGTTCCATCTCACTATTTTATATCAAAAGAACTTGTTGATTCCTTTTCTTTAAATATTTTGGGCTTGATGACTTCTTTGAGAATTGCGAATCCGGTTGGTGGATCCCCAACACTCAATTTGCTTTCTATTGATGTCGAAATTATTTTATGTGATTTTTCTTTCTGAGCCGATATTTTTACTTAGGCTTCGGAATTGATTTTTGTAAGGATTGGCTCAATAATTGTGAAGCCCATACCCAATTTTCAAGTGGACTATTCATCTTCAACATTTTCTATCTGTTAAGCAACTTTTTTATTTTTCTTTGTGATTCCGATTTCAAATTTTTGGTGGAATCATTTTATTCTTTAAGCTCACATGATGAGGAAAGTGTTATTTCTCTCATCAAAATAGTTTGTGAAACTTTCCAGTATTATTGAGCTTGTCTTAGGATTATCACCTAAGTAATCTTTTGTGTGGTGCTAAGGTCTTTTCAGTTCGACATTACCACCGGTTTTCATTCGCTATGAGTTGCGGAAGTTAGCATTCCACATACCGCATTCCGCACTCGTTATGATTCTTATGAATGACTTATTATGTCATTCAGTTTTCCCATCTTGCTTCATCCATTTTATAAATCGAGTATTCTATGAATATATCGATAATTCCATTCTTATATTTATTGATTTTGGATGAAAATAGAAATTTAAAATTTTGCAAATCTTTTTCATAAGATTTATTTATAGGTACATTTGATTTTGATCTTAAACGAGTAAAGAATATTCTCAAAACTTTTGAGAGATATTTTCATCATATAGAAGATGATTTTGTGATTGTATTGCCGGTTGAGTGCTTTAAGAATTCTGGTCGATGCGCTTGATCAACGTTATCGATAGGAATTTCTTAAATGCTTAGATGTGATAATCAGACACAATAAATTGACTTATGTAAAAAGAATTTTAGAAAGATTATTACAAAAAGATAAATGTAATTTTGAAAGTTTCAGCATTACGGAAAAGAAGATTATTTAAAAGAAATTCTTTCTTTTCGATACACTTATTCTTGTGATTCCCGTTGGGAACCAAGACTTTATCTTTTGTACCAATACTTATCGTATTGGTTTGGATGTCGTTCTCTTGCATAAGATAACGTGCTATCACTTGTGCTTCTAAATCATTAAAAGCCGATTGAGACTAGGTATATGATCTAGTGCTCGCGGCTATTGTTTTCGCTTTTAGAATTTGGCATCATTATTTTTGAGGGAGTAATTTGTTATCCACCTCAATCATAAATCTTTGAAATATTTATTTTCTCATAAGGAACTTTGTGTCGACTCGAGTTCTTACATCTCATGATCTTGATATTATTTATACTTCCATAAAGGAGAATCGTGTTGCCTATGCACTTAGTCATAAGCAACAGGTGGTTGTTTCTTTGTTGATGACCAAATGGAATTATCTTTTTATCAAGTTCATCGGACGTTTTGATGTACTTCGTTTTATTGAGTTTCATCTCATTTCTTTTATAGACTTGCGTCTGATGTTCTTTTATGGCGTTTGGTTCATTGGACGTACCGTTTTTGTACTACGTCGGTGTTCTGAATTATTTGAACTTCGGATCATTGGACGTACCGTTTTTGTACTACGTCGGTGTTTCGAAATTATTCGAGCTTTGGATCATCTGGCATACCGTTATTGTACTACGCCATTGTTCCAAATTATTTGAGTTCCTCATTTCTCGGGCGTACCGTTTCTGTACTACGTCGTTGCACTGGCTCAATTTTCTGCTATTCTTGATGTTTTCTGCGTCTTTTAACTATGGAAGTGCTTTTAGGTTTCCTATTTTATTCTTGAGCCCGGTGATATTGAGGAAATTGAAGTTTCACCAGATTTGACTTTTGAGCAACATTCTATTCGCATCATTGCTCCGGAGGTTGAGTGCCTTCGAAATAAAGATGTTCTTTTCGTGAGAGTTCAATGGCTCTCAAATCCTATGGATTGCTCTTGGGAATCCAGAGAATTCACCGTGCGAACCCGTTCAGGCTAACTCTTTTGTGCTCCTTATGGTGAACTTCCTATTTCAAATTTTCTTTTGTGTTGATATGCTTCTATGGTTGTTACTCTTTATTTTCTTCTTAAGTATTGCGAGGACGCAATTTCTCTAAGGAGGGGAGTCTGTAACAACCCGCATATTTATCGATTTTGTATTTAAATATTTTATTTAAATATTTCATCATTCGTCGAATTTAGTCCGAAAAGCTACTTTTTGCATACGGTCGAATTAGGACTCAGGACCACTTCCATTGAGCTCAAAATGACGTTTGCGACCTTTTTGAGTATAAGCTTCGATATGTTTGGAGTAAGTTGATTTTTGCTACTTTTTCACTTAGGGCTTTGGTTTGGACTGAACCCACTTACTAACTCAGTCCCAACACCCTCCCCTCTTCATTACTTCATTCCTCATTTCCTAACACTTCAAGCTAAAGCAAAAATGGGGGAAGGAAGAGAAAATTAAAACTCCAAACCCTAGTTTTCTTTTGCAAATCAAACTCTAGCTCCAAAACTAATTGAAGAAGCCATTGGTAAGCCTTCTCTTCTTCTTCTCCAACTCATTCTCTTATCAATTTCAGAAATTCCTAAACCTAATTTTGGGAATGTTCTTCTTTTAAGCTTAGAATCAAGCTTCTTGAGTTGGATTTGAAGAGTGGTTGATTCTCTTTTATTTTCAAGCTTCTTCTTCATTGATTTGGGTTCAAAGGTGAGATTTTTATCTCACATCTTAGTCTATAATTATCTTTGATTGTTAGGTATGAATTCCTAACACTTATTCTTATGCAATTGATTTTGGTTCGGATTGATTTGGTGTATATTCCAATTTTTGGTGTTTTGAAATCAAAATCTATGAAAATCCTATTATGGATATTTAGACATTGATATTTGAGGCGTATCGAAGAGCTGTTAAGGCTGGGTTGTCGCGTGGCGTAAATCCTTAGTCGTCATTTGCTCGTTCGATCATTTCCTATATTCGTTTGGCCATTTTTGGTCGAGGTTCAGGAAATCCTCAAAATTCCAGTTTCAGAAGTCTGAATCTGGGATTTCAGACGCCTGAATTGGCTCATTTTCAAACAGAAAGAAAATAGGCTAAAAATGCCTATTTCAGACGTCTGAAATTTTTGGTTCAGACGTCTGAATCACGTTCTGGAAATTTTTAATTTTTCCAGATTCAGACGTCTGAACCACTTGTTTCAGACGTCTGAAACTATAGTGTTTTTCCTGCTTGCCTTTTTGTTTAAGAATTCCAATTTAAATCGATTCGTGATGATCCTATTTGTTGTTATCATTTATTATGACTTTGATGACTCCTTTTTAGGGATTTTTGAATATCCATTTTGATGGATTCTTTATCGGTTTCTTTGGATTTTATTCACGTCTTCGAATGTAAATTTTATGATTGATTGTTTCTACAATCACTTCCGTGATTTGTCACTTTAAAATATAAGGGTTTTCTAAACTAGTAGTAAATATCAAAACTCTTTCTTCAAATGATTTCAACACTATTTTATTACATAGCTCGTTTTCTCAAACCAATTTCCAATCTATTAGTATATACAAACCTTTACCTCACTCGTATGAGAAATCTAATTAAACGACTTAGTAAAATGAGTGGTATGAAACGCTTGCGTTTACTTCGTCGGTTAATTCTTGGACTTGTTCGATTGAATCTCTTGTGACAATTTTCTAGTGGAGATCTACAATTTGTTCGTAAATATTTAAGTTAAGCTAGTGGTTATGGGACATGAAGCTAAGCTCATATATTTACTATCTTTCTGTAATTGACACTTCTTGTTGATCGATGATGATCATTTTTTTTTGGTTTAGACTAGCCATATGCGATGTCTCTTTGTCCACGTGGAGGATTGTACTTCGTTTTATTGAGCTTCGTCTCATTTCTCGCATGGGTCGTACCTATTTAGGTGCGTCGATGTTTGTTTACTTCGTGGAGCAATCGGCTCAATAAGTTGGTGTATGGGGCGTATCTTTCTAGGTGCGTCGATGCTTATTTATGCATGGGGTGTATCTTTCTAGGTGCATCGATGTTAGACATTGCATGAGACGTATCTTTCTAGATACGTCGATGTTGGTTTGTGCATGGGGCGTATCTTTCTAGGTGCGTAGATGCTTATTTATGCATGGGGTGTATCTTTCTAAGTGCACCGATGTTAGACATTACATGGGGCATATCTATTTAGGTGCGTCGATGTTTACCTTTGCATGAGTCGTACCTTTCTAGGTGCGACGATGTTTGACTGTGCATGGGGCGTATCTATTTAGGCGCGTCGATGCCTGGTTTATGGAATAGCGTTCCGTTTGGGATTGGCCATCCTTTTCTTGTGATTATTGGATCTCTAATTGTGTTGATTTCTGGAATTTATGTTTCACCACCTTTTTCGATTGGCATTGATAGGTATGTCAACATTTGTGGCTTGGTGAATGAAATTAGGAGTATGACATTCCTTTTGATCTTTGAGAAGATTTTTGTGATATTGATTAATCTCTCGTTGATTTTTCAATTACTTATTTATCACAGCTTGGTATTGTGATTATTATACGTTTAGTCATATCTCTTATTCTATATCATTTCATCTGATATTTATAGCTCGACTGATCCGTTTATTATTTTCTTATTAAATAATACTCGGGTCAGACCGAGATGTTACAGGTGCTTCTGCTTGACTTCTCTCCATTGATTCATTACGCTGACTTTTGGCTAACCACATAGATTAGCAGTTTTTGTTGTTTACACTTGAAATGTAGACTCATAGTTGTATTCTTTTGTGTAGCATGTGTTGCTATTCTTCTGTATTATTGTGGATCTTTTTGACCACTACTCTGATGAACACTTTCATGTGTTAGTTATATACTCATATCTATTTCCGCCTTTGTGATATGAATTATCTGTGACTGATTTGTGTTATGTTTATTTCTATATTGGTTTCCGAAGACACTATAGCCTCTGTGTAGTAGCTTTGAGTTTTTGTCGGTATGTCGGATGTCCTAGAAATGCAAGTTACATCTTATCTGGCATATCGGTACTCGCAAAAAGCAATTATACAGATGGTCGCTCCTCAACAGCCTTATTCTCCGTGCTAGTTGACGGCATTACACCGTAGTGTCCTTGGCTAGTGTGGGTATAGAGGTGGGGTGTCATAGATTGTCTTTCTACAAAAATGTTAAAAAGTGTACTGGCAGTGTTACTTGCAATTTCTAGTTTTCAAAAAAAAGTTACAAATTTTTGAAAACCTTACGCTATGATACCAAATGTGGAAAATGGTTTAACATAAACTACACTAGTGTAAACGGATCTTAAGGCTACTTCAAAACTAGAAGGGGAGGGTGAATAATATTTAATTACTTATATCAAACGTTTCCAAACCACTTCAATATTTATATCCAAACACGGATAATTGACATAGTAGTACATTGACAGGCAGTCAAAGATATGCATAGATGTAGTAAAAAATAAAGTAAAAGTAAGACATATGATACCGGGGGTTTTTTATACTAGTTTAGATTAATCAATCCTACGTCTAGCCATGCATAATATCTTTACGGATTTCTTTTCAAATGCCTATTTTAGTTCGGTAGCAACCAAACCAGACTACAATCTTGATTTCAAGGAAACAAGATACACTCTCCTGACTTTTCAAGCTCAAGGCAGACTCGCTTGATTTAACTAGGCAACAAGCACACCCACTTGATTTGAATGGGCAACAAGCACACTTACATGATTTGAACGAGCAACAAGCACACCCACTTTTCTTAAATGGGCAACAAGCATATCTATACAAATTAGTAGTAGAGAGTTGTTGTTTCTAAATACAAATAGTTGTACTTTGAAAGTAAGAAGAATAGATAGAAAGTTGCCATTAAAATTTGTTTTCCAATCCCCTTTATATAGTGTTTGGAAGGACATGTCTATTCGTGAAGAGATAAAGCCAAAAGTTTATAACTATTCAAAGTTTAAAAAATAGCTCTTTACATATGTCGACATACCCTTGTATTGTGAGAAAAATATTAAAAATTTAAAGGGTTATAAAATTCTAATATTTTGTAAAATCATTTAAAAATAGTTTTTAATTTATAAAATATTTGGAAAAAATATTATGAAAATAAAATAAATATTTTGGTAAGAAAGTACTCAAAGAAAAGAAAGTTGCAATTCAAGGACTTTAACAAATTTATCTAGTATCTATTAACTATTACTATGGTCTTGAGCTCTTCATGCCTTTGTTTCTAAATTCATGAGTCTTCAATTACCTTGATCATCTCTAAATCTTTGATCTCTAGTCTTTGCCGATTAGTCTTCAAACTCGATTGTCCTATACTTATATAAATCCATGTAATATCTTGCAAAATATTCTATATATCTTTGAAAAATATTAGTACCTATATTTGTAGGGTTGTTGTCACCAAAATCAATACCTTTGGTATTAGCAATGGATATCCATGCATGCTAGAACAGACATTTTAGCAAAAAGAAGATCCGAATTTATTTTCTTTTTTTATTCCTTTTGACCTATTCGCTCTATTGTATAATGGAATTGGGACAACATGTAGCATGTTAAATCGATGAATTTCAATAAAATTCAATTTTAGATCTTATTGGGCCTAAGAAGTTTAAATTAATTTTGATCCAATCTAAATAATTTTAAATAAAATCTTTATTTTATTCAATTAATTTATATAATGATTTGATTTTATTATATATGTAGTATATAATATGTGTATATATGTATCAAATACATACAAACGTGTAAAATGTATGACATGTTGATGTGTATGTGGTTTAATGTTCCCGTATAAGTGGTGCAATTTACACTACAACCAACATATTTTTCATTTTACATACATGTTTGCTGTCCATAACAAATTTACTATTATATACAATTATATATACATATATATTCATACATGTTAAACAATTATATATTTAATAATGTTTTTTTTAAAGATTTTAACTAATTCAAAATAATTCAGATTAATATCTAAAATATATTAAGATTAATTTGAAATTAGAAATAGAACTAGACCTATAATAAAATATGTTTAAAATTTAAAATTCAAATTTTATATATTGATATATTTAAATATATACATATATATAACTTTCGAAAATATATCAATATATATAATTTTAAAATTTATGTATAAAATATTAGTTGTAGATATAATAAATAACATGTAAAAAATTATTTTCTTTCAACCGAAACATTTTTAACAAGAATTAATTTTTTCGATTTAAATATATATAGATTTAAAAACATTGGTTTTTAGTAAAAGTCATACAGATTTCATGATAATTTTTATTTTTTTATAAATTCATGAGGATATATATATATATAATTTTTTTAAATGTCTAAAAAAACATTTTAAAATTATTATTTTATTTTTAATTTTAATTATATATATAGATACATATATATAATTGTTTTATAACATATATGTGTCTATAGTAAATATGAATTAATAAACTAATCTACATATTACACGTATGTATGCATATAATTTAAAATTCATATATTAATTTAAAATGTTCTATTATTATTTTTAACATTCAATTTTCTTAATTAGCCAAAATAGATTCGAGTGTGCGTGTGTGTGTGTGTATTGTAAAGTTTTTAATTTAATTTAAAATTTTGTACATGGTTATACGAATTAGATAGAAAATAAATATATAAATTCACGATGAAATAACTATATAATCTATAGAAGTATACTAAAATAGAGGGATATCTACACATATAACAAAATAGATAGGATAGTACCAATATAGTAGCCTTTAATACGCACCATGAATATTCAATCCAATAACTCCTTACATCGAATCCACACTCTTCCAAAAAAGATCCTAACCGAAGAGATCACGATAGCCTTTGAACTATATTTAATTTGGTTTAAATTTTATTCAGAAATGAAGAGGAGAAGTCTATTACTCGTGGTCAAAGGAGACGAGGGAGGAGGCAAAAAGTAAAATTTAAAGAATATGGGTAGTTGGTTTATATATGTAGGAGAATGAGTAAAAAGAGGAGATTTGGATCTACCAATTACCTCTTTTCCTTGCCAATTTAAACCACATATTTCTAGCAAATAACTCCATCCAGCCTCCTTGTTCAGCCGGCAAAAATAATGGGATAACAGATCCAAATACAATTCCAAATTTAATCAGTATTTATACATTCTAAATCTAATTTAAATGTTCATTGATATTGTATACCGATACATACACAATTAATTTTTATATACATGCTTTATTAAATATTGATTCAAATAAATCAAATAAAATTATATGATTAATATTTAAAAAATATTAATTTATTTTATTAGTTCATAAAAAAAACAATTTAATCAAATCATATGGTATTTAAGAGTATTCAATATTTTAGTTTTGCGTCCCGTAAGTGCAAATTTAGTAGCGAAAAACCTCGAAAAAATTGAATATTAACATTCATTCGTTACCTTAGCCAGTGATGTGACAGGTTGGCCAAATTTATCACTCACAAAATTTTGTTAACATTCAATTTTACTATTTTAAGCGGTCCCTAGTAGCGATGATTATTTACACTAATTCTCCCCATCAAAACTATATTACATTAGGACTTATGAAATTTGGTTTTGGTCAAAATTCCAGTATCTTCCAAATTCACGTTGTATAATCAAACACAAAGTCATTGTTTCAATAATAACGATTGTTATTAGCTAAACTGCTTTGGCCGGAGACTTTGACTTTAAATGGACTATAGTTGACTTTGATACTATCCTCATATAACCGAGGAGACGAATTCTCTATCGAATAGTATTTCACTTCCAGCTCTTCAACTCGGACCCAACTATAGTCGATGTCGTGCCACGATTTAACTATAATCAAAGTGGAGCATTCACATTGAAATTTAATTGTAAAGACCCTCAAATTTATCAATTTAATATATTATATATATTTTTAAAATATTCAAATATAAGCTTTTTAACATAGATTATGTTATCTTGAATAATAAATGATGATGGTAATCTTATTTTGGATAAGTATTTACAAAAATATAAACTTTGGAAAATATCGATAAAATGACCGAAATCGTTTTATCGATAAAGGGCTTTAAAATTATCAAAAGTTGCGCACGGAGATTGATGCATACGCTTATTTATCTTTTTAAACAAGAATATGAAATAAAATAATTTACTTTATTTTTGGAAATAAAATGTATTTATGACATCATCAATAATGGCATCGTATTTAATAATTGATTTATGAATTTAAATTGAGATTTAATGATATAGTAATTACTATAATCATCCAAATAATTGTTTTAAAATGATAAAATTTCGTCAATAATTTATATAGTGATAAAAAATCTTTTGTATTAGTTTTATAAAGAGATATACTTTATTTAAAAATATAAGAAAATTTGTATCGCTTTATCAAGATTACAGGATTTTTTTGTAATCAATTATTTGATATTAATTTATATGGTTTTATAAATTACATGTGATCATTTTATAGTTTAAATTGGTAAGAAATTATTTTTTAAATTTTGTTTATATTTATATGTAGTTTAATTAATAAGTGAAAACGTGACTAGGAATCGGCTTCCCGATTTTCGACAGCTTAACGAACGAAAGTTGTTCAAAGTTATTGCAATGTTATTTATTCTCTTGTACACATACATATACATGCACATACATGTCACATACACACACATATCTATAAATACACATACATATGATAGAAATATTTATGATATTATAAAACAAATATCATGATATTTTCATTTATCTTCACCCTTAAGGCATATAAAGCAATGCACATGGAATGAAGTGACTGAAGAATATATGGGGATTAATGTGTATAATAATAGGAAAGGAGAGGTGTGGGTTGAGGGTAGAAAAGGAAATGCACATTTAGATATTTTTTTAAAAAAATTCCTATAAATCCACCTACATTCGACATTCATTCACACCATTCTCTTCTTTAATAGCTTCCATGCCATGAAAAAATATATAGAAAAGCTATAGCAAAATATTCCAAAATAAAGTAAAATATACACATATGTATATATCATGCCAATCCACTTCAAAACAAAGTGCAATCACTTCCTTTCCTCCTTCATAACATATGGTCACCACCTTCATCACCAAGGCTGAGCCTATCCCACTTGCTTGTTTGGTCCGTAGCTTTCCAAAGGTCCGAGGCTAGCTTCCATAAGCTTTGATTCATCATAGCGAATTTTCTTATATCTAATAAAGTGAGAAACTCTATATATATGATGTGATATGATTGCTATGGATTTTTACTATGCTTTGATCATCAAGTTTTGATGTTGACTATATGTTTATATGGACGTTGAAATGATTCACATTTAATGCACGTTGATATCACAAAGAAATTCACTTTTCTTTATAAATGAAATGGTGCATATAAGATTGTTAATCCTCTTAAAAAAATTTAAAATGGTTTGTAAATTTTGTATAAACACTAGAATCCAATTTGGTGAAGTTTTGACATGCAATGAAAATTGAGTTAAAAAATAGGCGCATCGCGTAATAGTAATTCGCGATTTCGCGTCATAGAAAGTTAAATCCATTTATACGATGGATTCAAAGTCTGAATTCTTTGTAATATGAATTTTATAAACTCTATAATCATAATTTTTAAACAAAAAAGGATTGAGATTTCGTTTAGTAGATTTTGAAATATGAGTAAAATAAGTTTTCAAAATAGTCGGGCTTTGGCAGTTCGAAAACCAAAGCGACAATATCTTCAAAAATGATATTTTTAATTTGTTTAAAGTATAGTAAAATTCTATAAATCTTTTAAAATGTTTTAAAATAGATATGAGTTATAAAAAATGGATTTCTAAATGATCGAAAAGTTATTTTGGTCAAATGCCTTAAAACCACTATTCATAGTACTTTTAATAACTTTTGAAATATGGATTTAAAATTAAGTTTTCTATTCCATATATTTTATAAATGTTTTCAAATAAATAACTAAGGATTTTAAAGATGAATTGAAGGTTTTATAATTTATTTTAAGAAGTTTAGATAAACGATTTAAATAAAATCTGTTATAATCATGTGATTTAATCTCGGCTCTAAAAACCGACAAGTAGACTAGATTTTTCTATTCATGAGATACAGATATGAGGTTCTTAAAATAAGGAGATGTTCAGAAGCAACCAATGCCTTGGCTCACCTGGCCTTTTTCCTAGGCGAGGAGTAGATAAAGTAGGAATGTCTGAAACGAGACAAGTATAAAGATTCAAATTTACAAGTTTAATTTAATACAACTTGGATAGTATAGAAATAATATTCTTTTATTTAGTATTAAATTCCGAGGCGGGAACCCGTACTATCCGTGTGAATTTAAAAGATGATTTCATCATTATTAGAAGAGTAAATGTTGAATATATAAATTGATATTGAGTAGAATTAGTATAATTTCTGTCAACCCTTCTTACTCAAGAAAAGTTTTCGCAATATGATTATGAGGACTAATTTGGATCTACCATCGTAGATAATATGGTTTCAACCTATTAAAAAGATACGTATTTGAAATAAGAAATCTTTTGTCAAATTTAAATAAATTATTTGGAATCAATTTAATTCCTATACTTAAAATTAATTGTTTTGGGTTTACAGTAAACGATGTCTTAAATAACATTGTTTTTACCCATTTTAAAAGTTATGATTTGGAAATCTTTGTTAAGATTTAAATAAATGATTTGGAAATATTTTTCTAAGTAAAGGATGAAATGATTTGGAATTATTCCAAGATTTAAAAAGGTTTTAATTAAACAAGGATTTGATAAGAGAGGTTTAGTGATTTCGTGTATACCGGAAAGAAATGTTTTATATATATATATATATCTAGAAGATATTTTTGATAAAGAGGAAAGCAATCAATCAAAAGACAAGCACTTATTTACTTAAATCTTTTTATTGATGATTGGTTCGAAGGAACCGGTTTTGGATTTAAGCGGTTCTTATACAAAAACCACTTCGAAACAATTTTTGAGTTTAAAAAGTGCATACATGTTAAATATAATGAGGTTGAAGGCCAGGATCTTCATAATGAAAGGACTGCTTGTTGATAATTTTGGATTAATTCCCAAGATAAATAGATAGTAGTGGTCCCTTCGTTACGGGATCTTTGTATGCAAGGACTGCTCGCTACTAATCCTAGGAGTAATTCCCGACATAATATGGTAAAAGAGCACCTTCAGTTTGTCTGTTCCCGGTCAACTTGTATGGATGAATGTTCGATATTGCATTTCTAAGATCACAATGCATTGATCTACAAATGTACATCTGTTTGGACATGTATGAGATAACCCCTCTTATACTTAACATCCTTCTCTCAGATGCACGATATCAGAGATTATACTTTTGTAGAAATCAATAGTGTGTTATTGGAAGTGGTAATGTAGAATTGAAGTGAAAATTTTCCAAGGAAGGTAAACGTTACCTCGAGCCTCATACCTAGAAATTATAAACAAGGGTTGCTTTAGGGCTAAATGGTTCACTACCATTTGGGTATGATTCACCTTTCTAGATTTATTTTGCATCCGCTATGGCGTCGAGTAAAAAAATATATGGTGTATGGTATAGAGATCTTGGATAGGTCTAGAAAAGCCAGGGTGATATCATATTTGGTGCTATCCGCCACCAGATGGGTGTGCGGCTAGGTAGGTCTTAATACGTAGAGGTTTCGAAGAGGTCGATCCTTTGTGTATCCCTTTAGAGATGAACTGTACGGGGGTAGTCCCTTACCACGCTATTCACTTGGAAATCCAAATCTCCAATAGGTGCCTTAGTCTTAGTTGTAAACTTATTATGCTGAAATTTAATAATATAACAATTTCTCTATTTGAATATGTTTATTTTGAAAAGTTTTCAAAGAATGTCATTAAAAAATAATATCACTGGATTTTGCGTAGAATGATTTGGTTATCATAAGGTAAAAAGCTGTTCCATGTTTATGTGCGGTGTAGTCTTATGAGATAACCTTTTTTTTCAAATACTCGTATTTTGAGTTTCTTACACCATTCCTATGACTGACTTGGAGTTTATTTTCTTTCCTTTAAACTCTAGTGCCCTATTTTTCTGGCCAGCTTAATAGTCAGGTTTAGTTTGGAACATCTTGAAAGAGCTTGGAGCATGGAGCTAGAAGGTTCTTCTGAAGTTGTTATCCATTTCCACCACACTGATGTACTATTGTATTCCGCATTTGTAAGGACAAAGATTTATAACAGTCAATGTTGATGTTAAGTTAAACTCTAATAAATGCATTTTAAATTTTCTGCTATAAAGATTAAATGTTAAAATAATATATATTGTTTTATTCGTGCGAGACTCTTTTTTCTACTATGTTTCTGTCTTTATTTTCTTTTCCCTATAGCTATCCAACTTTTCGTTGAAATTGAGTTAGACATGGTGCTTTATTGTCAAATTAAAGTTCATGGAATTGTGGGTCGTTACAATTAGTATCAACATTTGCAATTCGAGAGAATGTGTAATATCATCACTTCGATATTCTTTGTTTGACCTTGGTTATATTATTTAAAAGAAGCTGTTGAGTTAGCCATTATATAGTTATCCAATAACTAGTAGTACATAACTCCTTGGTGCTCCCATCAGCTATGAGTAACACACTGCCTAACTTTTGGAGCGTTGCGCACTTCAGACTCAAAGGATGTATTGATATCTAGTCTAGATACATCTTCACTAGGAATATTTAAAATAATACGTTATTTTCATCATGATAAATTTCTCATGATTATAATTCATTGTAATTACTATCACAAAACATATTATTTATGAACTTTCTATGAAATACCCTAAAAGAAATAAATAATTATTATTATAGATTATGACAAGTATGTAATAGAAAGAAAAAACCTTTTATTTTGAACAAGATTTTACTAAAGAGTTAATAATTTATAGTAAATTACAGAATTGCCTCTTGGATATACCCCTAAATCTATTAATCTCCCATTTGTACTTCGGGGTCAATTATGGAGTCTTAGTCTCATCCCTTCAATTTGTTTGTTGAAAACTTACAGTGCTAGAGCCTTTGTGAATGGATCTACTATGTTGTCATTTATATCTACCATTTGAATCAAGAATTCTTTCTTCTAAACAAATACTCTAATGGGGTGAAACTTTCGAAGAATGTGTCTCGATTTGATGTGCGCTCTAGGTTCCTTTATGATATGTATCACCGCATTTTTGTCATAAAACAATGAGTTGGGATTCTCCCTGTTGGGAATCACCCCTAGATCGCTCATAAATTTATTCATCCAGACTGCTTTCTATGCTGCTTTGAGATATACACGGCCGTTGTCATGGAATCGGCCACCGTTTCCTGTTCATAATGTTTAAACTAGTGGCTCTACCATTTAAAGTAAAATTTCAATCCATAAACTTACTATCAATGATGTCACTTTGAAAGATGAAGTATGCATACCCTTTCATAATGAGGTTTCTAGTAATGACCCAGAATTTAGTTGCTTTAGTTTGTGAATATTTGATAAATTTTAAATATTTAGTTAAATGGTTTTTGCTAGCGAAATAATCATCTTTTATTTAACACGCAAGATAGAAAATTCATTTTTAAATTTTGTTTACATAAGAAAATAATTCGGAGAAAAATTTAAAATGTGACTGGAAATCTTTTTTTGGGATTTTCGACTTTTCATTGTACAAAAACTTGTCGCAACATTGTCACACACATACACAAACACATTTAAACATATGTGAAAATCTCAAAAATAAGTAAAGAGAATTAGTAAAATTAAGTATGATTTGAAAAAGTAATATTTAAATAATGTAAGTAAGGATTAAGAAAAGAGAAGAATTTTCCCTTTTCTTATTTTAAGTACTTCTTTTGTGATGTGATGTGATGGCTAAGTGCATATTATGATGAAGAGAAGATGTGTTGTCAAAATTCTAAAGAGGGGTATTAGCTCAATATTAGGAGGTTAGCTTAGTAATTAGCAACTTTCCATTTTCTATAAAAGAAACACCTTTTTCCACATTCTACTTTACTTCATTTTCTGTCTTCTTACTCTCTTTTTTTACACTTTCTTCACTATTTTCAACTTTGTTTCCTAAAGAAACTAAATTCAAGCTCACTAGCCTAAATTAGGCTTAGGCTGTGAGCTATAATGAGGAAGGGGGACCTGCATGAGCTTTAAGGGGGTGGAGTGGATTCAAATGCTAGTCAGGAGATCGTTTCGCATTTTTGTAGTTTGTTGTCACATTTTGATAATTTGAAAGTGAGGTTTCTCACTTAAAAGTTAGCTTTAAATGGATAAAACACTAAAATAATCTAGTGCTAGCATATAATGTGGCATGGATGTATTTGTGATGTAGATACGATGTTTGGTATGGTTTGATTCCTGCTTGAAAGCAGATGATATAAATAACCATTTAGTTGCAATGGGCAAAAGCAAAGAAAATGGAAGTCGAAGTGTCTTCGTAGCGAATAGGTCATTATGAAAGCACTTCAAAGAACAAAAAGTTATAGAGAAATCCTAAATTCTTTGCTTTATTTATTTTTATTTGCATATATTATTGGTTATGTAAATGTTTATGTTTGTGGTAAGCGAATTTATGCTAGCTTCTAAGCAATTTACCACTTTTTTCTAAAGTGTTTTGAAATGGTTTCTAAACTTGACTTTTGGTTTTTTGAACTCTTTAGTGAAGGTATTTAAATTGTTTGAATTATAGAAAGAAAGGGTTTAAAAGTTATTTGTTTTATAGATACAAATTTTTAAAAGTTATGGCCCATATAGCGATAGTTACTATGGTAGCAGTTTTGGCAATCTTTGATTTTTATAAAGTAAAAAGAGTTATCTATTTTATATAATTTGGAAATTCGTTTCAGATATGTTTATAATTATTTAATGGGAAGTTTGAAGTTTTAAATATAATTTCAAAAGTTTATTTAGTTACTTAAACAAGAGGTTTAAATTATACACTTTCATAAGTCAATTTTGTTTAAAAACGGTTATCTTTAAAGGGGATGTCTAAATACATGTTTCAAACTTGGTTAAAGAGTTTTAAATGTATTTTAAAAGAGATAAGATTCGTGGATTGCAACACTATTGTTGTAATAAATGTTTTCAAGAAATGGAAAGAGATTACGGAACATAACAATTTTGTTACAGCAAATGGTTTCAAAAATATCAAAAGGAAGTTAATTTTAAACACTTTGTTATTATTTAATAAGTGTTTATATTTATAAAAAGAAAGATGTTTTAAATGATTTTGATTTCATCAATTAATAAGTTATTTGCTTTCATAAAGGAAGGATGTGCCTTTCTAAATCAAACTTTGATTTAAATAAGTAAGTTTTGGAAAATGTTTTAATAAAAAATATATTGTAACTCTTGGATTCTATTTCTAGACTTCGAGATACGGAAACTTGATTCTATTTTGAAGTTGCAAATGCTATAAAATTAAGGTTCGAGAGGAAATTAAACCCCAAATTGAACGGTTTCATTTCTAACCGATGAAAAGCAATAGATTGAAATAGAAGGCGGGAAATAAGTTTGCAAAGTTAGTTTTTGGATTTGTTTTAAAAAATTCTATTTTATATAAGGGATTTCTCTGTTAGTGCCATTAAGCAGCAAAAAAATATGATAAAGTGATGCTAAAGCACTGACACGCTTATGGAAAGTAAGTCGTCTTATATTTTGCACTAACAGTCAATGAGAAGACTTTCCTTTATCCGTGATATCAATAATTAAAGTGTTAGAATAAGATAAGACTGGGAGCAACTAGTGCTCTGTTGAATATGCGAGTATATGATTTTCATTTGATGATAATAAACATATATATATATATATTCATTTAAATGTATTTGTTAATGTACAATTTTTATTTTTCACATAATTAATAAATATTTTCTGAATAAAATAAATAACACAATTTAGATTCAAACAGATATTTTATTTGAACAAATATTTATTACAATTTTGAATAGTACAAATTTGAGCTCTCAATATATATATACAATCTTTGATTACAATACAATTTTGATTACATTACAATTTTCACTTTATATTTGCACGTCACTACATATCACTCACACTCATATTTATCTTCAACTACATTCCAGATTGAATCCAGCATCTGAGCAATCTGCAAAATAAACACTAACGTTGTAAAATTGAAAAGAAAATATTATGCAATGTAAGATAAAAAATTATTTTGAATATATTATTTGCCTTGATTATTTGGGTTGTTCGTCATCATTTAATTATGAATTCATCATACACGAGCATCTTATGACATACACAGCGTATCACTGGTATGCCACAAGGCCGTGCACACCGATATACACTTGATAAAATTATAGGGACAGGCGAGCACAAGGTCAAACCCAAATCAAAAGCCAGGTTCAACTCAAGTGAAATACAAATGAAGTCACGTACGAGCACAAGGTCAAACCCGAGTATAAGCTGGATTCAACACAGGTGCATTACAAGATTGTAAAGTATAAGTGAATATGCAACATCCACTAAGATGTGGTGCACGGAAAATACAAGCACGATATGTACAAAGTCAATGCAACAGTGGACAGTGCAATGAAGACTACAAGACCAAGCTGTGCACATGTAAACAAAACCAAGTACAAATCCAAGCGAAATACAGTACAGCTCAACTAACATAAATACATAATACACATTGATGAGTGCAGTTGCAAACAAGCTCAGAGACATTAGAGCTGAAATCAAAATAAATAAAGACAAATGCAAATACAATGCATCGGTGCATATGAGCTCAAAAGATATGCAACAAAAACCATAAGTACAAACCAAGTGCACATCAACTATCAAATGAAGAATCAATGAAACAACACTGCAACACTATAGATGCAAGCAAAGACCAATCAACAGCAGCCTCCAATGAATATACGGTGTACAGTGAAGTGATACAAGGCCGAACTGGCATATATGCAACCAGACTACTTTACATGCATCACATAATTGAAGACCAGAGAAAACACAGTGAAACCCAAAGCATTTTACAGTTATAACAAAGTCAGGCCGAAGTCGGTTCTCAAAGCAAATGCAAAGTCAAATTTCAAAGAAGTCAAAGTCGAACATTTTTACAGTAGCAGTTTCAAAATAATCAAGGAAAATCAAAGCCAGACATGCTAGAAACTCAAAGCCATGATATTCAGAAAATCAGAGAAGAAGTTAACTTAAAATCGAAGTCGTGGTAATCAAGGAAACAATTTCAGAAGTTCAAGGTTGAAGCAAGTTTGAACAAGTCAAAATCAACGTAGTGGTGACCAAATCAAATCTATGAAATTGAACGAGTCAGAAAAAATCACTAGCATTCGATCAAAATCAAATGGTCGAGCAAATTACCAAACGAACGAAATTATAGGAAATCGATTCCTATTTAACCCATCTCATCATCGGCCTTAAAATCATAGAGTTCAAGCATACCAACTAGTAAAGCAAAGAGAATAAATCACGTACCATTTAGTCGAAGTCGATCAAAAATTGGGGTAGCCGTGTGCAAAGCAACAAAGAAATAATCGATAGTCAAAGCAATCACGGCAACATCCACCTATACGATCAACAAAGTCGGCGCCTTCAATTTTTCACAAGCCCTAAAAAGAAAAGAGGAACGAGCCATTTTTCATAAAGAAAGGTAGCCGAACAACTTAAAAAGAAAAAAGGGAAATTTCATATCATATTTCTTATTTGGGTCTATTATATTACTCTTTGGACTTTAAAGTTTTAACTAGGGCTTAGTGTTTTAAATTTTTTTTGAATTGTTTTTAAAATTTTCATTTTTATTTTATACCATTGTAAATTCTAGTAGTGTGACTAGGGGACGAACTATGGTGGTGTAGTTTGAGAATTCGCAACTCAGTGGCTGAGTTGTGGCAGGGTTTTGAGCGTAATGTTAGTCGATAGAAGGTTTTGCGAGTTTACGTATGTAAGCCTTTGACTACTTAATTTCTAGTAGAAACCTTGGGGGCAGTACGTAGGCAGGGTTTTGTCGAAGCTGGATAAATCTGTGTGTTCTATTTCTGCATTTTTTATTCTGCTATTATCCATGCTGCTGTTACACGACTATTATCTGTGCTGAAATTATTTTATATACTTCCACAATAAATTTTTATAATTAATAATATCACCCTATTCACCCCCCTCTAGGGTAAAATCGATCCTACAAGTATTATCAAAGCCAGGTTCAAAATCCATTTTTGTTTTTAAAAATTTGATTTTTCAACGACCAATTTTTGTTTTACAAATTTGAATTTTAAAATGGCTTCTTTTAATAATGCTTTTGCTGAGGGTCGGTTCAATATTATTCCTTCTGATTTTGATGGAACAGATTTTTTGAATTGGAAATTAAAAATGGAATTTTATTTAAAAATCTATTAATATTAAATGTTGGGATATTATTGAGATGGGTGTGATATAATAGACGAGAAAATTACCTTGATTAATGCTTTTGCTATGCATATAATATATTCTCATATTAATCAAGATAATTTTAACTTTATCTATCACTGTGAAAGTGCACAGGAATTCTGGAATTCTTTTGATGCAGTATATGGTGCAAAAGCCAACAACCGTGAGAGACCCCCCATAATCAAATTAGAAATTAAAGAAACATGCTTAGTAGGATTGGTAAAACGAAGTAGTGATGGTAATGACGATGGAGTAGCTAAGCTGGCGTTACTGATGAAGTGATTCAAAAAGTGGAACCACAGATACAGAAATCCATCTATAAATCAAAAAATTGATAAGCAGAATATTCAAAGCACTAAGCAACCCAGAAGAGCGGGAGATCATCCGCCACAAGTGCAAAAAAGCTGGCCACATCAAGCCCAATTGTCCTCAGAATCGACACGGCCAAGAAAAAAATTCAAAAAGGAGATGTTTTGCGGCCATGTGGAATAAAAGTGATGATGATCATAAAAGTACTAGCAGTGAGAATGAAAGAGTAGATCTATGCCTATGAGGTAATAAAACTGATAGCGACGACGAGCCAAGCAAGGTATCAAAACTCACTCACTCAGAATTATTTATATATTTCCACGAAGTAAATGGCTGTTTGAATGATTTAGAGAAAAATATGCCAAAATTGAATCATAAAGAGATAGTTTGATAGAATCAAATAAACAGCTTATTCAGATGGTTAAAAACTATCAAACTAAGAACCCTAAGTGTGAAAAGTATCCAATTTGAAGAAGAGATTAAAAATTCGGAAATTAAAATTAAATCACTTGAAAATTAAATTCTAATTTTGAAAGAAAGTGAAAATTCTATGAGAGAGAACTCTATTAAAAAGTGCACATAATTATTAAATGAAAATGAATCTCTCAAAATACAAGTCCAAAAATTGTCTGCAACTTTAGGAAACTTTTCCAAAAGTGAAAGATCACTAAATATGTTAATAGCAAAACAAATTGTTAATACTGATCGACAAGGACTTGGGTATACTCACTCTGAATATATTAGAAGCAAAATTAATCAAATTAAATCCGAGTGCACTATTTGTAGAAAAATTGGACACAATCAAAATATTTGTTGGTATAGAACCAAAAATGTGAAAACCATACCAATTTGGGTTCCAAAAGGCACAAATATAAAATCCCTTAAAGTTAAACAAATCTGGATGCCGAAAGGAACATATATAAATTGATTTGGGTCCCTATAATATTATTTTTCAAAATCTGTTGCCACTAACAACCATGAACCTATAAAAACAATTATGTCAAAAAAATATTTTCTCGTGTAGGTGTGGTGGCAGGCTAAGGAATAACAACAGTGTTATCTGGATTCTGGCTGTTCCAGATACCCAACGGGTGACAAATCAAAGTTTCTTAGCCTAGTGCAAAGGTGGCAGAATCACATTGGGCAACAACGACAAATTATCGTAAAGATAAAATAGGTAAAGGTATATTTATTTTGAACGATTTATTTTGTAAAGGTATATTTATTTTGAACGATTTATTAAATGTGAAAATCTACACCGAATCTAATTTGAATCAGCCAGTAATGTGATAATAAAATAAATGATGAGTTTGAATCTGACTTATTCTTATTTGACTTGTTCTTATTTTTTTATTCTCATTTGTGCAAAAATGTTGACCAATCATCAACTATTTCATATAGATTTGCTTGGACTAATGATGTTTTATTAGTTGATGATTACTCTTGATACTTATGGATATATTCATTTATTCTATTGATTCTAGACTTATTATCCACTGTTTATTTGCACCGTATCGATTCTCTTTCATTTAAAAGCTGGTAAAAATGATTTCAAGGAAATTTGTTTCAACTTACAGTATGGTCTATAACTTTCATCTAATGATAATTTTGAGTCGAAGGGAAATTTAGATGCAGATTACACTGGAAATCAAGTTGACAGAAAAATTACTAGTGGAACGTGATTTATGTTGAGATATATAGTACTTGCATCATTTTCAAAGAAATATCTACATATTTTTCATTTCAAATAATTTTCATATTGGCAGACATTTTTCTTTTATAAAACCCCTTCAAGAAAATTGTTTTTTGACCTTGTTTCAGATTAGTCGTTTTAGAAAAGTTGATTTTATAATTTTTTTGGATTTGATCTTAAATGACTATATTGACTAATCTAACTTCCTATTGATTATCGAAAAGATAAATAGTGATTGAAAAATTGAGGAGTGTTGATATTAATCATATATATAGCTTGAGACAATATATTTAGTAAATTTCTTTAGAAATTTAAACAAGAGTTGTAAAAAATCTTGTTGGCCAAAATTCCATGACCATTTCTATTTCTATCATATTTCTATCAACCATCACTCATTAAAATTCAATATGGTATGTCAATATATGGTACTTTAGACAGGAAATTATTCGTTCTTCATTTCATTATATTTTTTGCAATAAAAACATCCAAAGAATTCACTCTCATTTGAAAGTCCTTACGGTTATGCATGGGTGAATTACTTGGAATTTTTGATTATGCTTCCATGCTCATTTAAAAGTCCTCACGGTTATGCATGTATAGAAAGCAAATCAGAATTTATTGATTAAACGGACAAGTTGATTCTAATCCCATTTAAAAGTTCTCACGGTTATGCGTGGTCAGAAGATACTTGAATTCATTTTTTAATAAAAATTTGGAATACTACCAATCTCATTTAAAAGTCCTAACGGTTATGCATGGTTAGTAGATATTCAATTTCCCAATATAAATATACCACAAATAAACACAACTATATGGTTTTATATGATGACATCATCCCTATCATTCTAAAGTGGAATATGCGTCAAACAGAGTATTTATGATTTTTTTTTTTGGTTTTTTATTGAAATTTAATATTTGTACTCGATTAAGTATTAATGTTGTATTAATGTCTATCACTTTATCTCTAATTTTCTAACATTATTGTTCTTTTGCTGATAACAAAAGGGGGAGAGAAAAGTTAAGATTTTAGAAAATAAAAGTAAAATATTTTCTATTTGCATTAGTGCTCATTTGAATATTTTTATTTATTTTCATGCATATGTGAAGGGGGAGCTGTGTGCAGAGAGGGAGCATTCAAATAAGGGGAGCAAATTGAATGATCAGATACATTTGATAAATTCAAATTCTTAAGTATAAGTTTGTTATCATCAAAAGGGGGAGCTTGTTAAATATGCGAGTATATGATTTTTTTTATGATAATAAACATATATATTCATTTAAATGTATTTGTTAATGTACTATTTTATTTTTCACATAATTAATAAATATTTGCTGAATAAAATAAATAACACAATTTAAATTCAAACAAATATTTTATTTAAACAAATATTTATTACAATTTCGAATAGTACAAATTTGAGCTCTCACTATATATACGAGTATATATGCACGTCCATTTGGACCTGCATTTACAACGTTAACACCTTTAATATCCCTTAGTGCTTATCAGGGGATCTAAACCGTATAAGAAAAGTAACGAAAAACTAAGGGTAATACTCTGCATTCTTCAAATGTTCAAGAATTGAATAAAATCAATTTTAACACGGATCCCGTTGAATTCAATGTACGTGGTTTTAAACATTCATGGAAGTTAGGCCTAGTCGAAAACATAGGTACCAAAATTAAAATAGTTTTTACAACATATGTCGTGGTTACAAAATTTCTTTCTAGCTTAAGCAATATATCTCCACTTCGAAAGCAATGATCACAACCCCATCAATTTATTTATGGCTAATTCAACTAATAAAACATCCCAAACCATTTAAATATGGAAACTATTGGATTTTAACATAGAATACAAAGACATTATTGAGCTTCATCCCACTAAAACCAAAGTGTTACGGCATGCGTTTTACGCGTCGTTTTCCTTATTAGTTGTATATGTTTAAATTAGTAAAAAAATGATTCTTTATTTTCCAGTGATATTAAAATTTGAATATTTGTAGAAGTATTTTGAATTTGTAAAGAAAATTTAATATTAAATCTGATTGTTAGAAGCGATGATTATCGAAGCTTAAAATAGCAACCAAAGGCAAAATCATCAGATAATAAGCACACCTTAAGACCTCAATGCAATACTGTAAAATAGATAAGACTATGGGACCAACTTGTCATTGAATTTAATTTTTTGTTAGTCATCCAAACTGTGCGGGAAGGATACTTGCATGGTAAATTAGGCTGTTGTGATACTGCTGTAAAATAGGTAAACTGGATGCACAATATCATTGCTATCCACCTATAATTGATGAATAAACTCGCTGCTAAAACAACATGATGATATAACTAAAGTTAAAAGAAAGTTAGAATTGCAATTAGATAACTGATTGGAGAATGAAAATATAATTAAATTTGGCTTGTAAAAAGCATCAACTCATAACAGATATGGCAAGTTTCTAGCTTCAGACAGGGTTTAACCGATAATATGTGTTTTTTATTGGAAGGACTGCACGATTGTCTAGGCGTTAAAAGACTTCTGACTACTATCTATAGTTGAATCCAAAATGTAAATCATGGAAAGTAACGATGACGGTAAGAACAAAAGACTTACATCATTGAATGTATTACACAGAATTACTGCCCTTTGTAAGTCAGCATCAAAACTCCACTTTTTGCATACCTATTTCTATAAATTATTCAATGTAAATTTCATATCTATACCCGTCTATTAATACACCAAACAGATTGTATTTATTTCACAAATATTTCAGCAATCATATCAAACCAAATCGAGTTCCATCTAAGCTAGGCATTTTGAGGTTGAATAGCCAACTCCACATCAAAATACATATCAGCGAATGGGAAAAAACATTCATATAGCAGACACCACTCAAACATGCATTGCACAAATTAAGCTTCATGCATGCACACTCTAAAATTTAATGAAGCCATAAACTGTACAATGAACATTCAATCTAAATCCAAATGAGTTATGAACAAACTATAATCTATTCATTTGGAATATCACTTGACCACAAACTGTATAGTTGAAGTACTTAAATCATAGAACTCTTACTAAAGCCAATGACGAAAAGTTCTCAATTACTATACATAAAATATACATCATGAGCTGAAACTTTCTACAATTGTGGAATCTCAATTAATAGAACTGATTACATACAAAATTTTGACGCTAAAATTTAACTGCGCATTTGCATTTCAACTGCAGGTAAACAAAAAACATAGTTATTTATACCTTTTAGAGAAAGGGCCATCAGAAGTGACTGAAACTTTACTCTTATCTCTGGTAATGGTGATAGAATCACCAAAAGCTCCAGCTTTGCCACCGGCTACTTTAATTCTTTCCTGAAGAAATTTCTCCAGGGATGCAATGTCCATGACCTTATCTTCGACTGGTTTCGCGCAGTCAATGGCGAAGGTGGCGGCCTTCTTCTTCGGCCCTTTCAAAGCGGGTTTGGATCCGCAAGAGCTCTCTTTGGGTGCCATGTGGATTTTATTTCTGTGAGTTAGGAAATGTAAATGGTGGTAGAGGCCCTTTCAAAGTGAGAAATTTGTCAGAAATATTTCATGATCCTAGACTAACATAAGAGATTCAATATCTAAAAATATAGCAACTAAGCAGCAGTTTTGACAACAGGACATATCATACAACTCATCTGTTGTTATAAATTTAAATTACTTCTACAACTATCAGAGCTTGACTTTGGAAACTTATTGGCATAGATCAGCATTTTATACAATTAAAACTATCAGGTTTATGGCAAGGCCACCTCCATTGTCTAATTAAATTTCTAAATGCATATACTAACCTCGTCATCTTGTGAAATCGATCAAAGGGGGTGTGACAATTTAGCAACTTCAAGGAGGGATGAATAAAATTCGTCATCTATTTCTGACCTGAGAAAATCCACACAGTCATTTCCACAACATGAATTAACCGTCTTTCTTTCTAGTTCTTGTTTAACTTTCTGAAAATTAATGCAAAGGTCTAATAGGTGGAAAAGTTGCAGATAATTCTTAAATCAAATAAAAACAAAAATAGCCAAACAGATTATATAAATTTGTGCTAACATAAAGAACACATTGTATGAGTAGCCAGAGGTCTTGGATTTGAGCTGTAAGCATACACATTGACCAACTTAAATGAACAAAAACAAAGCAACTAAAACTAATGCAGATCTTATCAAGTTTCAGAAATTCTATGATTTGTTTCTACAGATACCCAAGTTTATCAATGATGGTTTGTATTATGCTTAATTCACTTTTCACCTTGTTCAAAATATCAATCAGTTCTATTTACCACTTGCAAAAATGGTTACAACCCAGAAAATGCAACAATTAAAGCTTTCTTAATCATCACATGGTTGAAGTTTTTTTTATTTTTATAGATCCCACGCTTTATTTTTATTCCACCTAATCCGAATCTGACAATTCTAATATCATTCCATTGTCTCATATCCTAATCCTAAATTCTAACCATGGCAACCAAAGAAGTAGCCGCCGTTCCTGCTTTCATCGTCGAAGAGCAACCTGCCTCCTACCCCGCTCCTGCTTCCATCGTCGAAGAGCAACCTGCCTCCGACCCCGTTCCTGTTTCCATCATCGAAGATACAACCAGCTCCCATTTCATAGTGTAGCAGACCTTTTGCCAAATCCAATGGACGCAATGGGCCGAGAAGAGTTATGTGATATAGAGAGAAGCGAAATAAATAGTTCGAGGAGACGGTACACTACACTTCCTGAAGGGCCTACGCAGAGACTCGGCCCAGGATTAAAGGAAGGTTCGCTAAATGGGTCAAAAATGATTCTTACATGGATCCAATGCACTCGGTGATTAATGCCTCTACTGCTTTCATGAATGATAGCGGATATGGGGTTGTCCCATCCTTTTGATATAGGATCCGACATGGTGTATTATTTTGTAAAATGTATGATTTTATTTTGTTTTCTGCATTTTGGTGTATATAGGTAAAGTATACACTTGCTTTTAAAATTTGCAAGATAATTATAATTTCATTGCTTCAGTTTTCTCTTTCACTATTCATGCATCTTGCTTGGTTTCTTTTGTGCCTAAAAATAAAAGGTAATAGTTATACGTCCATCGAATCTGTTCAAGATTTTACGATGTAATGCATGCTTTTGTTACCATATTTTATTCAATTTTTTCTTCATGTATACATATTGCATTGTTTCAACTACAGTGTCCATAGATTAGAAGAAAGCATGTGAGTTTTGTCCATAATGCAGATCTCTGTTACTTCATAACCCAAATATTCTGTGTGAATGAGTCTAGTGGAAGCAGCTCAGAAGATGATGTTGTAAAAAGTACCAAGGAAGTCTAAAAAACAAATTCCAGGTGTTTTTTTAAGCTTGCTTTGACTATTTTGAATTGACAAAACATGGGTGAAGAGAATTGTCAACCATATTATAAGTGAACTATCCTAATATCAATTCTTACATAAAATATTCAAAAAAAAAACATCAAATTATATAAAACATACATTATTAAATTATTGTTTCACCAATTTAAACTTCATGTTCAGCCATTGATTACATTTCTCAAAGATTTAAAACAGCATATTAATTTTTGTAAGTATCATACACACTGCTGCAACCAAAAAAGCGTTAACCATACATAGCACAACCAACTTGACTGCCCTCAATATATTTTGTAAGTAAATATGATCACACACATCGATTTTACTGTCACTTCTAAGCTAACCCTATTTACATGAGCAAACAAACATATACTAATACTCTTTTTAAAATTACACCTTATGCTGTCACCATTCAACAATTGGAATTAACTACAACCATTATATTACACAACTTTCAGCTAATTCAAAAAAGCTTACCAATAGCTTACCTTTCTTTTTTGCACAGTTCAGACTGGAATGATTTAAAAACAGTAGTCTATGATCCACAAAAACAGTACCAACACATGGAAAAAAAAAGATTTACTTATGAAGCAGTGCTCAAATAGGTGAAATAAGCTAACGGTTGAAAAAAAAAATTCATGAAGATTTGAATACAATACATGGACTGCACGATTATATACCAACAGCAACATTATAGTATATCGAAAATTAATATATTAAAAAAACTTTTAGAGTTTGAACAAACTCTACAACTCAGAAAATGGTCCATCAATCCAAATAGACATTAGTACAAATAAAATAAAAATAAAAAATTATGATATGGGTTTGTTCCGAGCATTTATGTTTCTGTAAAATTATGATTTAGGTAATCTACCTATCGACGTTGAAGCCGCGTAGGGCAGCAAAATAATAAAAATGGCCGGAGCCAGTTGACGAACAGTGGCAGAGTAAGAGGTAAAATGGACGAAAATCGGGATGTACCTTTAAGTCCGGTAGACATCGAGCCGATGCTGGTTGAGCGCAGCCGTCAGTGAGGAGTAATCCTCGTTAAATAGTCCAGTCGATGCTGGTTGAGCGCAGCCGTCGGTGAGGAGTAATCGTCGTTAGATGGTCAAATTGATGCTGGTTGAGCGTAGTCGTCGATGAGGAGTATTCGTTGTTAATCGGTGACTAATTTATTCAGGGGGAGGACGAAGCGAGACTTTTTAGGGTTTTTAGTTTAGGCGAGGACGAAGTAAGAAGAGTAGAGAAGCAGATGCGAAAGAAGACTGATCTGATATTAACAGCGTGCGAAAGAGAAGAAATAAAAGGGCAATTTGGGGATTTCAAAAAGACACGGTGTAAATCAATTCACGGTGTTTTCATTATTAGTAGTAAAGATATATATATATATATATATATATATATATATATATATATATAATCCTTGATTCAATACAATTTTGATTACATTACAATTTTCAATTTACATGTGCACCTCACTACATATCACTCACGCTCGTATTTATCTTCAACTTTATTCCAGATTGAATCCAGCATCTGAGCAATCTGCAAAATAAGCACTGATGTAGTAAAACTGAAAAGAAAATATTTTGCAGTGTAAAATGAAAATGCGATTTTGAAAAAATTGTTTGCCTCGGTTATTTGGGTTATTCGTCATCATTTAATTTTGAATTCATCATACACGAGCAGCTTGTGACATACACAGTGTATCACTAGATATGCCACAAGGCCATGCACACCGATGTACACTTGATAAAATTACAGGGACAGGTGAGCATAATGTCAAACCAAAATCAAAAGCCGGGTTCAACTCAAGTGAAATACAAATTAAGTCACTACGAGCACAAGGTCAAACCTAAGCTATAAGATGGATTCGACGTAGGTGCATTACAAGATTGCCAAGTTTAAATCAATATGCAACATGAACATAAGAAGTGGCGCACTACAAATACAAGCATATGTACAAATCATGCGACAGTGGATAGTGCAATGAAGACTACAATACCAAGCCATGCACATGTAAGCAAAACCAAGTACAAATCCAAGTGAAACACAGTGCATCTCAACTAACATAAATACAAAATACACACTGGTGACTGCAGTTGCAAACAAGCTCAGAGACATTAGAGGTGAAATAAAAATAAATAAAGACAAATGCAAATACAATGCATTTGTGCACATGAGCTCAAAAGATATGCAACAGAAACCATAAGTACAAACCATGTGCACAACAACTATCAAATGAAGCTCAATGAAACCACACTGCAATACTACAGATGCAAGCAAAGACCAGTCAACAATAGCCTTAAATGCATATACAGTGTATGGTGAAGTGATACAAGACCGAACTGACATATATGCAACCAGACTAGTTTACGTGCATCACATACTTGATGACCAGAGCAAACACAGTGAAACCCAAATCTTTTAACAATTATAACAAAGTCATGCCGAAGTTAGTTCTCAAAGCAAATGAAAAGTCAAATTTCAACGAAGTCAAGGTCGAACCTTTTTACAATAGCAGTTTCAAAATAATCGAGGCAAAGCAAAGCCAGACATGACAGAAACTCAAAGCCATGATATTAAGAAAATCTGAGAATAAGAAGTCAATTGAAAATCAAATTCGTGGTAATCAAGGAAACAATTTCTGAAGTTCAAGGTTGAAGCAAGTTCAAACAGGTCAAAATCAAAGTAGTGGTGGCCAAGCAATCAAATATACGAAATTGAATAAGTTAGAAAAAATCACTAGCATTCGATCAACATCAAACGGACGAGCAAATTATTCAACGAACAAAATTATAGGAATTCAATTCCTATTTAACCCATCTCATCGTTGGCCTCAAAATCATATAGTTCAAGCATACCAATTGGTAAAGCAAAGAGAATAAATCACATACCACTTATTCGAACTCGACCAAAATTGAGGCAGCTGTGTGCAAAGCAATGAAGAAATAATCGTTCGTCAAAGAAATCATGACAACATCCACCTGAAAGATCAACAAAGTCGGCGCCTTCAGTTTTTCACAAGCCCTGAAAAGAAAAAAGGAACGAGCCATTTTTCACGAAGAAAGCCGGCCGAACAACTTAAAATGAAGAAAGGGAAATTTCATATCATATTGCTTATTTGGGCCGGTTATATTACTCTTTCGACTTTATAGTTTTACTTAGGGCTTATTGTTTTTAATTTTTTTTAATTGTTTTTAAAATTTATATTTTTATTTTAAAACTTGTAAATTCTAGTCGGGTGACTAGGGGACGAACCACGGTGGTGTAGTTCGAGAATTTACAACTCAGTGGCTAAGTTGTGGCAGGGTATTGAGCGTAAAGTTAGGTTAGCGGATAGCAGGTGTCATGAGTTTACGTGTGTAAGCGTCTAACTACTTAATTTCTAGTAGAAACCTTGGGAGCAGCATGTAGGCAGGGTTTTGCCGAAGCTGGGTAAATCTGTGTGTTCTATTTCTGCATTTTTTATTCTGCTATTATCCGTGCTGCTGTTACACAACTATTATCTACACTGAAATTATTTTATATACTTCCGCAATAAATTTTTATAATTAATAGTATCACCCTACTCACCCCCTCTACGGAGAAATCGATCCTACATGCTCTGACTCACCTAACTTCATTTTCGGACGTGGGATAGAGTTGTCAAAATGTCAAAAATGTGATAAGTATAAGATTATTAATTTTGATAAATGGGTCAAGATTAATTAAGTATATGAAAATTACTTCATCGTATATTTAATACCAAATACCAAGTTGTGAACCTCCTCTTGATCTTGAGAATTAAGAATGTATGCTGAGGTAAGGGTAATTTTCTAATTTGTCTGACTTTATTGTTAATTAAGGGACAGCACTGTTTGAAATCGAAAAGTGGTGCTAAACATAAGATGTACGATTTTTCATATGCAAATTATATTTACACCCAGATAGTGGTTTTCCCACTATAGATAACTTGACCTATTTTGAATTAGGAAGTATATGAATGCTTCACGATTTCATATAGTTTGAGATTTACTTAAGGGAACTCATTCCGTGAAACATCTCTCACTTGAAGGGGGTATGTTAGAGATCCCTTTGGGACTCTTATATAATTTGTTACTTCTGAAAGAACCAGGATTAAGTCAACTAAAAACTGTCGATTTTTGGTTTGGAGAGACCGAGATTGGATAAGCATGAGTTATCCTAAAACCACTTCGAACCAGCATAAATATTTAACTGGAACATCCTGAAGGTGTTGGGATTAAAGATGAATATTTTTAAAGTGTAAGGACTACTTGCTACTAATCTTGAGGGTAATTCTGAAACGGATGCAGCATAAGCAGTTCCTTCGGTTTGTTTATATCATGAACAACTTGTTGGATGAATGCTAGCATTGCATTATTGCCTGGAAGGAAGCGTTAGCGTTCCAAGTGGGATTTTCTAAAAAGGTAAAACGTAGCCTTGTGCCTTACACCAAACTGATGTAGATGTAATTTTCTTATAATACTCGAGCCAGACCCGAGTATTTTTTCAAAATTATATTTGGACGCTTTGGAGATTTAGGAGATGAAGTTGATGCCTCCAAGTCATATTTCCATACTTTTATTTTCGATGTATTTCTTGTATATATTTATCAGCATTAGAAAGGACGCGCATTATAATTTTCTAGGACGACGATAAATTAGATAACTTCGATTTTTGTAAGTTTTCTTTTGTAAAGATCATCTGGATATTATATATTACTCATTACAATGTGATAATCTATTCTGTTTTTTCTTTTCTTTCACCCTAAAATCTATCTTTCTAGCACTTGGGTGTTTGTCATGTGAATACCATGGATGTACTAATGTTACCTTTTGAGGGTCGGAAAGGCAGTTTGTCATATTTGGTATCGGAGCTGAAGGTAAAGTAAGGACCACGGCCCTAGTAGGGTAAACTCATTAGAGATAGGGTAGGTGACACTAGAATGAGTTCGAATGGATTGTATATGAGAGCGTATACTTGTTAGTGCTATAACAATGTTTTATATTGTTTTGAAATTAGTAAATAAAATAATTTACCTAGATTTTACATTTTATACGTAATCGGATAATTTTCCAAAAAATTTGATATAGTTCTTTTGTTGTGATTTTTTGTTACTAAATGATAATATTTATTTACCATTATTTGTTGACTGATTATTTATTCGTAGTTAGTCCATGAGCATTCTTTACTTAGTTAAATTAAATACGAATATCTTGTGAATTCAGTTTCACGATTTGACTATAAGATGTTTGTTGATAATGAATGTTTAACAAGTTACTTTGTTAAATTGGTTACTATAAAAGAGAACGATTTTATATAAAGGGGATTATAAGTTGAGTTTATAAAATGTGCTTTGTGAATAAAAAGGATTTTTGATAATTTAAAATCCTAGTATTTTTGAAAAATATTTCAATGATTATTGGAAGAAAGTAATAATAGTATTGCTTTAAAGTGTTTATAAGTATAATTATTTTAAAAAGATTTTAAGTAAAGATCATTCCCCTTGGATAGTTCAGGGAATGAGTCTTGATTAGTTTTATGGTAATCTAAATAATCTTCCAAGTGACAATCGGTTGTTTGTTTAGGAAAATGTTGTAGTACACTTAGTAAATTATTCCTTTGTCAATGTACGATCAAAACAAGTTCGAATCCAAACAAACTTAAAATAAGCACTAATATATAATTTGAAGGCTAAACTTAGTATGTGATTCAAAGGTTTCTTGATGTTTTGGTTTTAGGAGATGGTGTCTATAACTATAAGGAAGGCATTGATGGGAAATAGAGAATTGCGTAGGCAAGTCGTGAATATAGGGATTATTGATCTTCCAATATCTGATGAGAAAGGGGAGCTGAGGGAGGAGCGACTGAGGACAAGGAGGTTGTTTGGACAGGCCATGACTAGGCATGTTATGGAGATTCTTAGTCTCCCGAGATCGAAAGAGGAACCTATAGAGAAGAAAGAGGAGCCTATGGAGGAGGATGAGCCAGAGGAGGAGCTGGAGTCTAAGATTGATGATGACATCATTTCGTAGATGGAGGAACCGTTATTGGTGCATCAGTATGAAGAAGAAGAGGAATTTCTGGATGTAGAAGAAGGGGACCCTAAGAAGGCCTTGACAAGGCATGGATGGAATTAGTAGAGCCTGAAGGACTAGACCATTTAGGTGGGTGGATTTCTAATGATGCATAATCCATAGGCCTCGAAGGGGGAGAGCCCTCTATGAGATATTGAGTTGGGTCTGTTAGGGGTTGTTCTTTTGGGGTATTAGTATTGTATTTTGTTGTATGCTTAGATATATGTGTTATATATCATAGTTTGTAAGCCCATAGTATGGCTTAAGACTATTTAGGTATTAGTTGGGTCTTGTTGACTAAAACCTAGTAGAGTACCTTGTATTTATAAAAAGGTTTATGGGTATCTCTTTTTGAAATTCTACTTTCTCTTATTAAAAAAGATTTTTGTGAAATATTTTATGAGAAAGTTTGAAAATAAATTGGTATAAGGGAGAATCAATAAAAATAAGTATATAAGTTATACGTAGATCATTTCTTTGCATGATTCTTGATCCAATGTTTGAGTCTATCACTCGGTCCTTGACTGAAAACACTCGATGGAGGTTCTTGATATGTACCGAGATTTTCTATCATAGTTTTTAGATATGCAATGAGAGTAGAGGTTCCCAATCAAGAAGCATGATAGTAGTCTGCATTAGGGAAGTCGAGCGACCGGTACCAGTTTGGAAGAAAAGCTTATGTATTCGAGTAAGTGATCGAATCAAATATTGTGTATAGATGGTCTATGTACATCATATAGGCTTAAGTATATTCTTTTTAACATTTTATGGTTTATACAGAGTTGGGCTGATGGCTTTTCGATTTATCGTGAGGCTATGTGAATAATCAATCGAGCAATAACCTATGGTTGATGAGCATGAAGTATACTCAATGGATTGTTTGGCATCCTTGGGTGATGAGAATGATGTAAATTTAAGAAAACTCTAAGTTTAATCGTTAGTCAATTAACATTTTTGGGAAATGTTAAGAATTAGTATAAATCATTTCATAGTTGCTTATTCGTGATGAAATTTCAAGGTCGAAATTCTTTTAAAGGGAAAACGATTTAACGACCCAGTATTTTGTCGCTTTAATGTGTGAATAGTTGATAAATTTTAAATATTCAATTAAATGGTTTTAATTAGTTAAATAAACGTCGTTTAATAAATAAGTAATGATAGGAAATTCATTTTTAAATTTTGCTTACATAAATAAATAGTTCGAAAAAAATTTGAAAATATGACCAAAAATTATTTTCTTGATTTTTAGCTTTTCATCGAACAAAAAGTTGTTGCAACATTGTTGCACACATATGCACACACATTTACACATATATAAACAACTCAGAAATAAGTAAAGAGAATTAGTGAAAGCAAGTGTTATTTGAAAATTCAAAAGTAATAATTAAATAAAGTAAGGATTAAGAAAAGAGAAATCGTTTCCCTTTTCTTGTTTTAAGTGCTTCATTTGCGATGTGATGGCTAAGTACATGTTGTGACGAAGAGAAGATGTGTTGTCAAAATTTCAGAGTGGGTTATTAGCTTAGTTTTAGGATGGTCGGTTTGGTAATCAGCCAGTTTCCATTTTCTATAAAAGAAAAACCACTTTCCCTTTTACTTCATTTTATTTCATTTTCCATCTTCTTACTCCCTTCTTTTCCACTTTCTTCACTATCTTTTCATCTTCATTTCCTAAAGAAAATAATTCAAGCTCACTTCTTTTCATTTTTAATTCAAAAACAAGTCTATAATATATTAGCAAACCTCTCCACTGCCTTAAACTTCAAATCTTTAGTACCCTAACCCAAATTAGGCTTGGGCCATGAGCTATAAGGAGGAAAGGAGGGACTTGGTGAACTTTAGGGGGGTGAAGGTGTTTTCAAGTGCTAGTAAGGAGATCACATCGGGTTTTGGTAGTTAATTGTCGTGTTTTGGAAATTTGAAAGTGAGATTTCTCACTTCGAAGTCGACAAAGTGTTCTAATAATTTAATAATAGCATGTAGTGTGGTACATATGTATTTGTGATGTAGATATAATGTTTGGTATAGTTTGATTCGCACTTGAAGCAGATGACATAAATAACCATTTTTGTGGGGGGACAAAAACAAAGAAAATGGAAATCGAAGTGTCTTTGTAGAAAATAGGTCATTACGGAAGCACTCTGACGTATAAAATGCTATAGAGAAATTCTAAAAGATTCTTCGCTTTATATATATATATATACACACATTATTGGTTATGTAAATTCTTGTGTTTTGGAAAGTTGAATGTAGCTTATTTATAATTAACCTATTTGTTGTTAGTTTTATTGCAAAGTTGAAATCCAATGGTCGCTTTTAAGCGATTTACCGCTTTATTTTCTAAATTGTTTTGAAATGGTTTCTGAAGTTGACCTTTGGTTTTTCAAACTCTTTAGAAAAGGTATTTAAATGGTTTAAATTATAGAAATAAAGGGTTTAAAAGCTATTTGTTTTACAAAACAAGTTTTTAAAAGTTACAGTCCATATAGCAATAGTCGCTATGGATGTAGTTTTGAAAATTTTTGATTTTCATAAAGCAAAAAGAGTTATCTATTTTAGATATTTTGATAAGTCCTTTCAATTGTATTTATAATTATTTAAAGGGAAGTTTGAAGTTTTAAGTACAATTTTAAAAATTCATTTATTTAAACAAGAGGTTTAAATTTTACGCCTTTGTTTCAAAAGTCAAGTTTGTTCAAAAGCGGTTATTTTTAAATGGGATGTTTAAATGAAAGGTTCAAACTTGTTTAAAAGAGTTCCAAAGTATTTTAAAGGATAAAGGAATCACGTATTACAAAATTATTATTGTAATAAAGGTTTTTGAGAAAAGAAAAGAGATTATGAATTATAATAATTTTGTTACAGCACATAGTTTCAAAAAAATTAAAAAAGTTAATTTTAAACACTTTGTTATTATTAAATAAGTGTTTACCTTTATAAAAAGGAATATGTTTTAAAATTATTTGGAATTCAGCAATTAATAAGTTGTTTACTTTCATAAAGGAAGGATGTGCCTTTTTAAGTCAAACTTTGATTTAAACAAGCAATTTTTGGAAAATGTTTTAATAAAAAATAAGTTAGAACTCTTAGATTCTATTTCTAGACTTAAGGTATGGAAACTTGTTTTATTTTGAAGTTAGAAATGTTGTAAAGTCAAGGTTTGAGAGGTAACTAAATCCCAACTTAAAGGGTATCATTTCTAACCGATGAAAAGCATATACTGAAATTGAAGGCGGGAAATAAGTTTGTGAAGTTGGTTTTCTGATTTATTTTAAAAAGACTCTATTTTATATTAGGGATTTCTTTGTCAATGCTATTAAGTAGAAATACGAAAAAGTAATTGGAAAACATTGACACACTTATGGAAAGTAAGTCATCTAATATTTTGCGTTAAAAATCGATGAGTATACTTTCCTTTGTCCATGAGATCTATAATTGACGTGTTTGAATAAGATAAGATTGGGAGAAACTAGTGCTCTGACTCACCTGACTTCATTTCCGGATGAGGGATAGAGTTGTCAAAATACCGAAAACATGATAAGTATAAGAGGGTTAATTTTGATAGATGGGTCATGATTAATTAAGTATATGGAAATTACTTCATCATATACTTAACAACAAATTCTATGGTATGGAAACTCCTCTCTATCTTAAGAATTAAGAATGTATGTTGAGGCAAGGAAAGTTTTCGAATTTGTCTGACTTCATTGTTAATCAAAGTATAGTACTATTTGAAATAAAAAGTGGTAATGAAACGTCGTTGCCAAATAGAAAATCCTCTCTCAAATCCTTTAAGAAGAAGTTCTTGGGTAGCCAAGATTTCATTAATTGCAACAATGCAATGCCGTTGCCAAATAGTAATAAATCATCGACATATAATACTAAGAAAAGTATCGCAATTTATTGTCTTTCCGATATACACATGCTTCCTCTATGTTCTGACAAAAACTGAAATGTTTTATTATTTTGTTAGAACACTTATTCCAACTTCTTGAAGCCTTTTTAAGACCATAAATTGATCTTAACAACTTGCATGCTTTTCCCTCGATCCCATTTATGTCGAAAACCTTGGGCCGTGACACGTAAATGGTCACTTTTAAATTACCATTTAAAAATGTCATTTTTATGTCCTTTTGCTATATTTCATATTCGTAGAATGCAAAAATAGCTAGCATTATCCAAATGGACTTAAGCATTGCTATGGAAGAAAAAATTTCGACAAAAGCAACACCTTGAGTATGATGAAAATCCTTTTGCAACTAGCCTTATTTTGTAAGTTTCCGCTTGTTCATCTGTACTTAGCTTTTTCCTAGAAATCTATTTGCATTTAATTGGTTTTATCCCTTTGGATATATCCATCAAAGTCCATACTTTGTTTTCATACATGGAATCCATTTTAGATTTCATAACTTTAGGCCAAAGTGAAGATTCTTTACTTTTCTATGCTCGTTGGAATGAGAGGGGAGTGACATCTTCCAAGATGTGGTCCTCTTTCTTGCAATCCATGATAAAACTTTAGTATCCCTATAATGCGCGAGATTCCTTATTGGACCTTCTAATAGATTGCGTGAGATTCCCAATCCCATTAGTTCAACCTCCATGTTAGTTTCTTAGATCTCATCCAAGTCTACAACTTCATTGTTAATTTATTTTGATGGAAATTCCTTTTTTAAAAAGATTATATGGGTGGAAACATAACCTTTTATTCCTTACCGTTGTAGAAAGTATATCCCCTAGAGTTCTTTGGATGTCTTGTAAACTTACGTAAGGCTGATCTTTCTTCAAATTTGTTCGGTCAAACGTTCTTAATGTCGGCTAGACAACCTTACACTTTTGCATAATTGAGGTAGAATTTCTTTCCATGTCACATTTCATATGGCATGTTAGGCATAAGTTTCATGAGTATCAAATTCAACGTATGCATTATGGTTTCTAGCTTACATCCCTAAGAGAAAAGAGATAACTCAGCTTTATTCATCATGGAACGAACCATATTCAATAGGGTTTGATTCTTTCTCTTTGAAACACCATTGTGCTAAAGGGTATTGGGTGGATCAACTAGAAAGATAATCCTATTACTTTTAAGTATTATTGGAGCTCTTATCCAATATATTCGCCTCTTCGATTAGATTGAAGTATTTTAATCTTATAGTTCATTTGATTTTTGAGATCATCCTTATATTCTTTGAATTTCTTATTGAAATGATATTTGTTCTTCACAAGATACTCATATTCTCATCTTGAGAAATCATCGGTAGAAGTTGCAAAATAAAAAGTATTATCTTTGGTAATTATAGGCATGTGGCTATATACATCGGTATATATGAGAACCAAGAGTTTATTGTCTATTTCATTGCTCCCACTAAAGGGTTACATGGTCAATTTTTCTTTAAGTCACGACTCACATATATCAAACGACTCAAAATTAAATGATGGTACAAAACGTTCGATTTTCAATTCTATTGTTATTAATGTCAACATAAGAAGAATCATTCGCTGCATAGGCATAATTAAAATTAATAACATAAACTCAGTTATCCAAGACACCATTGCAGATTTTACCTCCATTCAATATAATGTTCATATCATTATCAACAAAATGAAAATTATATCTAGTCTCAGACAATCTGGATACCAATATTATCTCACAAATAATGTTTTTCACCTTATATAAATTATTCAAAATTAAAAATAATCCACTTGGCAAAGCTAAGTGATAGTATCCAACTTCAGTTGCATCTAATAGAGGTACATCGATGACATGAAGTCTCATCTCACTCTTGCACATGACACCTATTTATAAGTCCCTATAATGAATTACATATATGAATTTCAGATCCAGTGTCTAAAATCCAAAATAATTTATTAATTGCAAAACAATTTTGAATTATAAATATACATATAGAAGTGACATGACTATTATCTTTCTCCTCTTTGACAATCTTTAGATAATCCACATTGTTCCGTTTCTAATGCTCCTTTTATAACAATGATGGCACTTAGCCTTTGTAACTTGGAGTAGTCATCTTATTCTTATTATTAACCCATTTCCTACTAGTCTAATCATTGGAAGATGATACTTTCCATTTAACCACGAGCACCACGCCTTATTTCCTGGATGAATAATTCGCTAATCTCAACATATTAAGCAGCTCTACGAGACTTACAATCATATGGTTCATATTATAGTTTAATATGAATTACTCAAGTAAGAGTCCTTAGGATCAAATCCACTTGCACTCATTGCTTATCGTAACGTTTAATGAAAAAGTTTATCAATATAGCCCTTCATCATCAAGAAGTACTTGTCCACTTTCATGCCCTTCGACATCTTTATGTTGAACAATTTATAGTAATCCCGCACATTGTAGAATTGGATTGCTAACTAAACAACACTTTGAGTTCATCGTAGATTTGATGGGAAAATATGTTTCTGTGTTGTCTTTACAATTATTTGTCTAACGTAGATAATATGGAAAGTTGGATGATTTCTAGGCCCATAATCCATTTTTATAAGCTTTGATAGGTCGGGGTCCGCGTCATCAATGGGTCTTTCCCTTGAAGGTTCAGTTATCAATGACCATAAGCATTCATATGAAAGTGCTATCTTAATCGCTTTAAGCTAATCTATATAGTTAGGTCTGGGAGTTTGCCTGTTGTAGGCATTTTTCTTTGAATTTGGCTTAGTAGATTAGGACATTAAATTCATAGTAGATATTCTTATAATATTAGTAAGGTTAAAAATTACATTTCACTTTACTAATAAGCTCTAAGTTGACATTTATATTTCTCAACATCCTAAAGTGGTAGAACTCGCATGCCTTGGGATTCTAACTTTAAGGAAAGCTCAATATGTCATAGGCTTGCTTGCAATGGATAATGCCACATTAGTTGTATACAACTTCGAACATGTGATCTTTGTCCTAATCTCATCTTTTCCTTGAGGAAAGCCCAACAAATCAAGAGACATTATTAAATCATACCCATCATTTTGCAACAGCCTAAGTATAATGCACGTACCTTGAGAAAAGCTCAATAAATATGCATGTATCTTACCTTGCGAATTCTCTATATTCACAATACTATGCATAACATCTGTAGCTTGAGGAAAGCTCAACAACTAAAGAGTGTGCAAGTAATTTATTAATATATAAATGACAGAGGACAACACTAATCTTAAAGATTCATAATCTCTAATATATTTAATTAAGTTATATCGATGTATGGAATAATGTATTTCTTATGAAATACTCTCGTGATTCAAGTGTCAAACACATCTGAAGTTTTGGTTTATGTACGATATGCGTATATTTATTCCTCAAATCAAATTTCGATTTCTTATAGTTCCATCTTTGATTTATATTATATTGGTTTAATTCATGTATAGAATAATCTTATGTATAATCTCGAACTAATTTTATTAATTATTAGTTAATTAATTAACATTTTAATTAATTAGTTTTGTTTATTTGAACATTTCAAATTGAATATGTATATTGTAGCATTTATAGTTATACATATATAGTTTAATATATGTGTATTCTATTATTTATTAATTAACATTTAAATAATTTGTTTAATTGAAATGATTTTAATTAATTTCTAAAATTGTATATATTAATTACCTTAAAAATTTTAAGATAATTATACAAATATCAATATATATATATATATATATGTTATTTAATTTAATTAATTAATTTTAAATTAATTAACTATTTATTAAATTAAGTAATCATTGATAAATTTTTGAAAATAATTATTTAATTTTAAAAAAATTTTGAAAATAATTTATAACATGTACAAAAGCTTCTTATATTTTTCAAATTGAACATTTTAAAATTAAAATATTATTTATAATTTCAATTTTTTTTTGAAATTAGCCCAAGACTAAAAATCAATTTATTCATCTTTTGGGCCAGCTGTAGTTTGATAGGGCAGAGTGCCCGACTACCCAAATGTAACATCCCCTATCTTGAGGCCTAAAACTAACCACTACAGATGCTACAATCATTTATAATATTAATTTTCGATAACAAAATGCGATAATGTCTATAGTATTCATGAGAAGCACAAGAATATGAAATATTTCAAACATAATTTCAAAACAACTTTTCTCATTACATTTCAAATTAGCATTTCAAATTCAATACATAATCCCATAACATTGCCTTGGTTCAGATAAATATAATTATTGCAGAATACGCCAAGAGCGACATATGAAGATGCCCCCTTGGATGATTAAAGTTACTCAATAGACAGCTATAACATTTGCCATTATATACAACATTCAATCACTGCAAAATAGATAAATAGATAATCTTCTTCATAGCTAATCTTTGCCTCCTGCACGTCTTCGGAAGATTTATTCGCCAAAACCTACTAAACCTAAAAACCTTAACTCTCAAACTACTCAAGTTAAATTTTGAGCACCCAACGTTTAAGGGGAAAATATACACTTCGAGTTAGGAATAAAGCCTGGTGTGAATAATAATATGATACCTCGATTTATCGACATTAAGTATGACAACGCCGCCTAGTGAAATGGGTTCCCCTCACTAATATCATTTAAAAGCGTATCTTTTGCAGTCAAAATCCTACAACCAAACTGCTTATAGTAAACAATATACAATAACATATATGCATAGAAATAGCTAAGCAATCGACTATCTATCCTATCATCATAGTTTTATCAGGCTGGCTATAAATCTATTGCTGAGACGGGCCTACCAGACATAATAAATGTTCTAACTTGTTGTCAAAGAAAAACTAGACCGTCTATTTGTAACTTACTGCTTCTAGGGTCAACTGATCTTAATGGTTTTGTAGGCTCACTAATAACCTATCGCTAATCTGTGTATTTCTTTCGTTGTGTAACCTTCTTTTAGTCTTACCAATGTAAAAGCCCTCCACACTGGAATTTTGTACTTATATTAGCTAAGGATTATTAGCTAAATTTTAGTGCATGACCTTACATGAGTCCCATCTGGTTTTCTAACTTTTGAGTAGTTCTTTTAGTAAAATCCTAGGTTAACTACCATATCAATATTTCCTTAAAAATAAAATCTTTGTACATGATTTAACCCTTGAAATCATACTTAAAATATGGAAACCATTGGATTACTTTACTCAAAATACTTATGATATGATATATGCTTTACAAAACATTGTTGATGAAACTCAAAATCATTAAGGTCTTCGACCCTCTCAAAACTTGTGCAATAAGGCCAAAATTATGTAGAAAATTTTGCAACTATAAAAATCGACGATGTCATCGCTATTAAGATCTTTGCCCACTCAAAAACATGTCGACGTCTTTCATTTGAAAAATGCATGGGGGTGATGTCGAAATTATTACTTTATAAATTATAGTGTTAAAAATATAAAAGGTTACGTTTCGGTGACACTCAAAATCTCAGCATCAAAGCCTTCTCAAGATTATAAATAAATTGCAATAGGTTCAGCATTGATGTGAATGACGTCGATATAGCTAAAATCATTATAGTTTGAGCTCGATGATTATAAAAAGCGTAAGTTAGGTTCAAAGACTAGTTAAAATCATTAACAAGGCTTGATTACAATATTAAAAGCGGCATAGTATAACTCGATGACAAATTGAAATGAGGCAAGGATTAGGCTCGATGATGATATTAAACGCGGCATGGGTTAGGCTCAGTGATCATCTAGTTCGGCAAGGCGACAACATTAAGGAGTATATGCAGCATCATGCTTCTTAGTAAAAAATGTGGCATGCATGCACCTCAACATACCAGCATCCATTCTAAGTATGATAACTGTTGTTATATGAAACCTCGACTAAGTGTAGATGGTCTTCTCATGATCCTCCAAAATCTAGAGTGCAAGCGCTTAGAAAATCCTCCAAAACTTTGTTAACTCTTCCGTTTGCCCATCGGTCTGTGGATGGTAAGCAGTATTATTGGTACTTAAAACTCCCCATAGACTCTTTCAGAATTTACTATTAAATAAGGAATCTCCGTTGCTTACTATACTATTAGGAATCCCATGCAATCTAACTGTACTCGTCATGAAAAATTTATCTAAAACCAGTGCCGTCTTAGTCGACTTAAGGGGTATAAAGTGTACACTCTTAGTCAATCTGGCCACTATAACCCAGATACTTTCATTTCCTCCATTCGACCTTGACAACTCGTCTATGAAATCCATAGATATAGAATCTCACTTCCAAACTAGGATATCTAAAGGCTGAAGCAATCCATTTGGCTTTCAATGTTTGGCTTTCACTTGTTGAGAGTCCAAACACTGCTTTACCTACAAGCTTACATCCTTCTTCATACATTTCCAAAAAAAACTTCTTTCCATATCCTGATACATTGTTGTTTCACCCGGATGAATAGTAAACTACGATCGATGACATTCTCTAATAACTTCCTTTCTTAGATCCTTAATATCTGGAACACATAACCTTCTCTTCTTTCTCAACCACCCATTTTTGTCAAGATAGAAATCCTTTAAATCATCAATCTCGGTTCCACTCTTTAATCTTCTGATCCGTTCACCTAGCAATGGATCATCTCTTTATACAGAAGCAATCCTTTCCATTATTACTGGTGGAACTTCTAAACATGACAACATAGTGGTTTCTTTACTCAAACTTGCCATAGATCTTAACTGCACATTGCATTTAGTAATTGCTTCTAAATTTTTCTACTTAGTTATCATTGCTAACACTGCATGTCGATGCCTTCTAATGAGTGCAACTGCTACTATAATTCCTTTCCTTGATGTATACTCAATTCCAAAATCATAAGCGACTAAAAACACTAGCCATCTCTTCTGTCTCATAATCAACTCCTTATGAGAGAATAAATATCCTATTGACTTGTGATCCGCAAAAAACTTGAATCTCTCTCCTAGAAAATATTGTCTCTACACCTTTAAGGCAAAGATCACTACAACTAACTCTAAGTCATGCGTCAGATATCTAGCCTCATGTGATCTGAGTTGTCGAGAAGTGTGGGCAATTACTTTACCCCTCTGCATTAACATAGCTCCTAATCTAGTTCCGCATGCATCCGTATACACTACTAAATCTTGATTTTCATATGGAAGAACTAATAATGATGCATTGGTCAATAAATGTTTTAAATTTTTGAATGCCTCCTCACATTTATCAGTCCAAACATAATTCATGTCCTTGCTTGTTAGCATAGTCATCATTGCTCCTATCCATGAGAAATCCTAGATGAACCTCTGATAATAGCTAGCTAGTCCAAGAAAACTCTTTATCTTGGTCACTGTCTCGAGTGTCCTTAAATTATTAACTACCTCAATGTTAGCTTGATCTACTAACAACCTATAACGACCCATAATTTTCGATGTGTAAATTTGTTAATTTAATAAGATTATGGTAATTAAATCCGAAAAAAAAATTATGAATTAATAACGGGGATGAAAGGTAATAATGTTAATGCAAGTTAATAAATAACTAATTTAGTGCAATCCCAATTAATTGAAACAATTATAAGGTTATAATTGATTGTAAATAGTAAATTACGAAATAAATTCAAAGTCATATTAATTGATGAAATAATACGTAATAAACTATAATTTGATAAAATCATTGATAGGTAAGTAATTATAATATTTGTTGGTTGATAATAAAGTATGAATGTAATTGTTGATGTTAATTGAATGAAATTGACAATTGTTAATGTTATTTTAATCAATTGTAATGGTAAAGCTAATTAGGAATGTAATTGTAGAGCTTAAATTGAAAATAATTGTAAAGTTTAATAAGAAAAAAAATAAATGATCGTATGAATGTAAATTCCAATTGATTGGAATAATAAATGTCAAAAAAGAATAATATATGTTTCTTTACTAAATAAAAAAAATCATATGTTTATTTATTTGAAATGTTGGTAGCTGAAAAATTTATTATAGAAATAAGAAATTAATAACATTTGGTTTGTATACAATATTTCCGTAAATACGTTAAATTATTATAAAAAGGAATTGAATTGTCTCATTCATTTTTACCTTAGAAATCAATGACAATTAATGTGATTGGAATGTTTTAATTAAAAAATGGGAAGACGTTGATTGTAAACATATACTGAAATAAATTGAGTACTTTATTTCCAATAATTCAGTTCATGTTTCAAAATTTAATGCTAGTTTACTACATACATGTTTATACCTAAACTTGAACTTATGTTTTAGATCTAACTAGGTCATTAAAAAAAAGACTATTTAGGTTTGAAATCTCATACGTTATTAAATTAAATGTTAATAGGAGATGATAAAGGGGGTAAAATAGATTTACACTTGACCATTTCCTTTCCAATTAGACTTTATAAGATCATAGTTGCAACATAACTTACCTTTCCATCTTCACTTTTCTAATTTACTCTTATATTCACTGCCTCCTTATGTGGATTATTTTCATACCTTTTATCTATGAGTGTAAACTATAAGTGGCAATAAAGATGTACATATATATTATACACCTGTTTATATTACGTTGTTTATGCTATCACATTTTTGAATGTATGTTAATGCATTTCTTGTAAAACATTCAATCGAAATGTTAACATGTTTATTTAATTCCCAATCTATTCAAAAAGAGGGAGAAATGAAAATTTCTTAATGCTGTATATTCTTTTAATTTAGGACACAAATTGGTGTAGAGAATTTATTTTCATTTATTGTGTGTTAATTAAATCCTTAAAGGATGTTAATTTTGGTATGTTTAGGGTTAACAAAATTAACTAAGTGAACGATTGTTTTTGAAATTTGAATTCTAAAAGTTTGTTTACAATATAGAGTTGGTCCATTCATTCCTTTTCTAATTAATAATTGTCGTATTCTTTCATTATTTCTCCATTTGATCCATTACTCCATTCCATTTACATTGTCCGAAGCTTTTCTGTTTTGCAAACATGAACTACTTTTCATTTTTTTAATTCTTTCTTTTAACAATTTTTAATACCTACTACTTTTAAAAAGGATGTTCATATTTACTATATTTCAATACCAAATATTTACTTAATTCTATTTCGTTCATTTTCCAACTTCATTTTTGAAACATCATTTCATTTATTTCTAATTAATAGCGACCTCTCTTTTCAAATCTCTTTGGCCCTAAACCTAACTCTAACCTTATAAATAAAATATGATGCAAATGAAACCCCAGCCTCCATTCTAATCTTCTTCTTCTTTTTTCTTCAAATATCCTTATTATCTCTCATTTTAATTTTTCCTTCCTCTTCAAATATTCTTCTTCTCTAATTTTATTCTATTTCAAACTTTATTCTTTCTTTTCAAATCTTGATCTTCTCTTCCATTTTCAGTTCTTCTTATTTTAATCCTTTTCTTTTTCAACTCTACTCTTCTTTTTCAAATCTTTTTTTCTAAACATTTTAAAAATACATACATACATACATATATATATATATATATACACACATTAATAGAATAAGGAGCAAAATTAAAGTAAATAAAAATAAAAGAAAATTTACGGAACAAAACTTGAAATCAAGAAGGAGACTAAGGAAACATAGAGCAGAGCTATTGATTAGAAGTATATTATTTTCAGATTCCTATAAAAGTGAGTGTTTTAACTCACTCGCAGCTTTTAAAATTTCTTATGTTTGTTAAATTGATTTATGATGTGATTAGAAATTTATTTATGACTGTTTGGCATATTTTGAATCACCGTCTCAGTTTATTTGAATTTATTTGGAGAAAATAGTTATTTAATTTATTACCGAATATAAACTGCTATTAAATGCCGGTTATTTATTATCTGTTCTATACTGATGCTATTGATTGAATTGGATGATGATTGTGATAAATGTTTGATGATTGATATTGGATGAATGGATGTTGTATTTTATATTGTTATAAACTGCAAGTTACTATGGATTTTTTTTTCATTCTGGATTGTGGTTTGAAATGATATATAACTGTATTTATATTTTAAATTATGAATTGAAATGATAAATATTTGTATCACTTGACCATAGGATAGAAAATTATATACAAACACCGTGGTCTATTTATAAAAATATTTTGAAATGATTTCTATAGTTTTGTAAAGAAATATATGGTTTTAGATGAATATTGATTTTAGATATTATATAAATGTTATTTTATCCTTGATTTTAAGCTATGTATAATCTATTTTAATATAGAATAAGCTTAACAATAAGTTTGATATTTATTGGAGATAATATGGTTAAGTATTTATATAAATTATATTTTAATAGAGAGTTTATAATTATTTAATAAATTAAGATTGGAAGATAAATTGAAAATTTAATTTAAATTGAATTTATTTAAGAATTAAACTCAAATAAGTTTGACGTAAAATTTATTTAATTTGAAATTTTAAAAGGTATGATTTATAACTTGATTTTGGTTTAGGGGGAATTAAATGAATATTTCAAGTATAAATAAATTGAAGGAAATATTTAGTTATTTGTAATTTGATTTTTTTTAAATGATAATGGATTTATTAAGTAAAATATCTCAAAACTAAATAATAGAAAATTGAATCGTAATCACAAAACTTAGATTTGAAATTGTTGAATACTTAAAGTTTGGAATATGTTGAATTTGAAATGGCTTATTTTGTGGATCAAATCTATTTTGAAATCAAAATATTTTGGAATTGTTTATTTGGAAACTGAGTCGAATTGAAATTTATGATTTGGAGATTTGGTTAAATATGAAATGTAGAAATTCGAGTTGTTTTGGAATTGATTTGTGAAATTGAAGAAGCTATTGTATTATTTAAAGTGTTTAAATTTTTAAAACATTTAAGTGGTGGGAGTTATGTTTCAAAGTTATGAGTTTCAAAGTATTATGATTTGAAAGTGCTATATTTCAAGTGTTTTGATTTCAAAATGTTATAACTTTGAAAGTGTTATGATTTTAGAAAGAATATATTTGAAATGAAAATGATATCATATTAAACTAGTTTTGAAAGGGCAATGACATTAGGTTTTAAAGCATAAACTATTTTGAAAATGACCGTGGGGTTATAATAACATTTGGTTGTTAAAGAGACCGGAATCGGAAGTTGTCATACTTTCTGCCAACTCCGAAAACCACTTTAACAATCATGTACGCGGTGGAGATTGCAGAATGAAGTAGGATGGTGGCGGCGTTTTCTTTGAGGTATATACATGGACCCGACTTCCGTGAGTTGGCATAAGGTGGCTAAAACAGGAGCAATTCTGGGCTAATGAGGTATCTCCTCTTACCGGACACACTCCTTCGATATTATATTCCGACTTTGAGATTTATTTGGTGGCCACTTTTGATTTTTGATTTTGGGGGTGTGGCTCGAGGTGGGTGGTAGCTACGCGCTATGCGTCACCACCAGTCCAGATAGTAATTGGTATATCTACCCGGGCATTGTCTTGTGTATCGTGTCACCTACCCTAGTGAGCCTTGTACGAGTTTTGTTTTCTCCCATAGCCCGTGGAGTATTTAGAGTAGTCTCACGATATGGAGATACGCTGATACTGGATGGACTATTGGGACTATTACGTGGTAAGGGCTATATGGGTAACTCCTTAACGCTATTTAAAAGTAAGTGTATTTTACTATTAGACATTAGTATAATAGAAAATTGTTACTATACAGTAAATAGTTTAACGGATCCTTAGGAGATGTGAATCCCGAGCATCTCTTAAGTTACTGCACTCAAGTTTGACACTGGATATGTGATGTCAAATCCCGTAACATCTCTGATGCCATTCCACTCATATTATTTACCATGATTTAACTTACATAATATCTTTTAGTTCTGACTCAAGTGTTTTGTCTTTTCAATTCGCTCGGGTCAGCCTGAGCATTTTTCAGGATTTGGAGACTTTATTTCTGGAGGACGAAGACGAAGATTGTATTACTATTATTTATTATATTATTCCACTACATTCATACTATTCCACTGCATTATGATTATTATTATTTGGTATGTGTAACTCTGATTTTATACTGTATTAGTGTAATCAAACGTTTGTAAACAGTTTCATGAACTGTATTTGATTATTATATTTTATCATTCCGCTGCAAGATTCTGTTTTATTTTCTTTATTTCTTTCTTTTCCTTATTCACCCCAATAATAATTCACCTTTTTGTATGGTTTGAGTCTAACATGTATGGTTTATCTTCGATTTAAAGCGTACAAAAAAGCAGGATGTTACACAACCCTTTTTCTAAGGCTATATGACCAAGAAACTTCACCTCCTTCCAAAAGTGACATTTTGAAAACTTTGCTTTTAACAGATGTCGTCTTAGTGTCTTAAGCACTATCCTAAGATGAACTTCATGGTATCTTCCATCCTTCGAATATATCAAAATGTCATCTTTGAACACTGTCTAAATGCTCTCAATTGATCTGATTCGTTGAGTCTATGAAGAAGGCTAGAGCATTAGTCAATCCGAACGACATTACTAACCATTTGTACAATCTATACCTTGTTCTAAACGCCATCAAGGGAATATTATCCTCTGCTATTCTTACTTGATGAACCTTGTTGCCAAATCCAACCGAGTAAACAACTAAGCTCCACTTAACTATTCAAACATATCACCAATCCTTGGCAATGGATATTGATTCTTTATCGTTCTTTTGTTTCTTACGATGATCGATACACCACCTTAATGATCCTCCAGTTTCTTAACAAAAACTGCGGTTTCTCCCCAAGGCTAACTACTTGGTCTGATAAAAAATTTCACTCCTAATCCACTTGTTGCACATTTAACTCCTTCATCTTGGTAGGCATCATCCTACTTGGGGTCTACTAATAGTTTCAACTTCTGATACAATGGTAGTCCTGTCACCAGTTCAAAGATGTCTACTAATTCTGTAACAAAAAAAGTCGATTCAACACATCTTATTCCTCCATTACACTCAACAAATATTAGAACTCAGGTTTTCTACAAAATGTATAATTCGATCACTACTACTAGGGTGTATTATCGATATTTCCCTATTGATGCAAAATATACTAGTATCAGACTTACTTAATCAGTCTATAACCAAAATAATTCCAAAGCCTACAAAATCAAACACACGAAAACTACAACAAAATATGACCTAACAATTCAGATTCTAACTGGTAACATCTCATCCCAAGAGTTGCATAACCTCCTATCAGATTCACAACCCTTAAGGAAAGTAACTAGGTATAAGGGATCTAGGTTAAGCTTATTTACCAAACAATGAGATATGAAATAATGTGATGCAATAATATCAAATATAACTCTAACACATATATCATGAATCAAAAGTGTACCTCCCATCACTGCCTTTCTTTTCTCCTCAACTGTTGGTCTCGAGGTAGCTGGTTCCAATGTAAAACTTTGCCCTTCTCAGCTTTGGCTGGTTCCTTACACTGATTCTTATAATGACTGATCTAATCACTGTTGAAGCATTTCACTCCTTTCTTATTAGAAACTTTCTTCCATTTTCCAGACCGACACTCTGAGCAAAATATCCCTTCTTATAACAATTATAAAAGATAATCTCATAATCTCATAATTTCCTGAGATGTGGAAAAGTTGCTCTACTAAGTTCAGGTCTCAATCCATGGATGAATTTCTTGTTACACTTAATTACTGGATCCACAATAGCATACCTATACCGGGAAAATCCTCAAATCTCGTAGGATACTCCAACACAGTCATATCTCTCAATAGCAACCCAGAAAACTTTCTCAACACGATAGACTTAGCAATTCCTGACATAAACCTATCTTCAAACCATTTCCTAAATTCTGCCAAAGTCAGGGTTTCCGCCTCTACTCCAACAATAACACTGTTCCACCAGTACAACACAGCTCCTTGAAGTTGTTTGGATGCTAACATCCTCTTTTGTTCATCATTTAATCCAAGATTAGCAAATATCCTCTCACAATGAGGCAACCAGTTATCCACTTCAATAACAATCTTCAATTCTAATAAACGGCTTTCCTCCCAGTCTTGAATGGTCTCCACTCAGCACAACATAGTTGTTGACAACCCAAACTTCTTGATTCCCTCCAGTGTTTCCACCTACAAGTCCAGTAGTAGCTCCCGCTTGCATCATATTGACAAAGAACTGATACTAGCTCCCATATCCACCTACGGTGTTCCTGCACCTACACTAGTAGCTTGTGCCTGATCTGGATTCCATCTAGTATTAGGCTTCACATTTCCATTTTTTGTAATGGTTCGTCCGCCAAGATTCACTCTTCTATTTCCTACCTCCATATCTTACATTCCTTTAAATCCACATTCAAACCTTAGTAAGTCACGGAAGAACAGTTTAAGAGAGATGGGTGAAGCGCACACTTATATATACCAAATACAATTACGTTACTATAGCATTATGTCATACCCCAATCATATTCTCTGATTCATTAGGATTATATTTTAAAACCTCTTTTTAATTTCATAATTCTTTTTCTATATAAGCCTATGCTTTGATATTAAGTTATAAATCCTCCTTTTAAGTCCCAAAACTAAACTACAGATGCTACAGAGTGACATAATGTGGTAATATTAATGGTATCCATAATATTAGAAGCATAAGAATATCAAATATTTCAAATACAATTTCAAAACAGCTTTGGTGATTACATTTCAAACCAGCATTTCATATTCAATACATAATCTCTAACATTGACCAGGTTTAGAAAAATATAATTATTACAAAATACACGTGGCATATGAAGATGCCCACTTGGATGATCAGAGTTACTAAATAGGCAGTTATAACATGTGCCATTACATGCAACACTCAATCATAGCGGAATAAATAAACAAATAATCTCCTACATAGCTAATCTTTGTCTCTTACACATCTTCAGAAGCTTTATTCGCCAAATCCTACTAAACTGAAAACCTTAACTCTCAACCTATTCAAATCAAATTTTGACCACTCAAGAGTTTAAGAGAAAAACATAAACTTTGAGTCAGACATAAAGCCTGGTGCGAATAATAATATGACATCTTGCTTTGTCGATATTAAGTTAGACTACACCGCCTAGTGGTATGGATTTTCGCTAACTAATATCCTTGCATATCTGTTGTGATCAAAATCCTGCAATAAAACTAGTTATAATAAACAATATACAATAACATGCATGTATACAAAATTGGTAACCGATGGACTATCTGTCCCAACATAATAGTTTTATCAGGCTGATTAAAAACCTATGAATGACTCGGGCCAACCAGACATAACAAATGTTCTAAAGTTGCCATCTGTCTTCAACTTTGGCTCTCTATTATCCACCAAGGAAACCTACTTGTAGGGTCAACTAATTCTAATGGTTTTGCAGTCACTAATAACCTATCTCTACTCTATATATTTGTTTCCATATGTAACCTTCTTTTAGTCTTACCAATGACAAAGCCATACATGTTGGAATTTTGGACTTATATTAGCTAGGAGCTACTAGCTAAACTATAAGGCGCGACCCTATACTAGTCCAATTTGGTTTTCTAATCTTTGAGTCGTTCTTCTAGTAAAATCTTGGGTTAACATCCCTATCCATATATCCTTGAAAAAAACATCTTTGTAAATGATTTAGCCCTTGAAATCATACTTAAAACAAGGAAACTATTGGACCTTTACTTTACTCAAAATACTTATGCCATGATATATGCTTTACAAAACAAAGTTGATGAAACTCGAAATCATTAAGGTCTTTGACCCTCTCAAAACTTCGGCTATAAGGCCAAAATTATATATAAACTTTTATACTTGTAAAACTTAACGAGGTCATCACCATTAAGACTTTGCCTACTCAAAATTATGTCGAAGTCTTTTATTTAAAAAATGCATAGGGATGATGTTGAAGTTATTACTTCATAAATCATAGCGTTAAAACTATAAAAGGTTAAACTTTGGTGACACTCAAAATCTCGCCACTAAAGCCTTCTCGAGGATATAAATAAATTGGAATAGTTGCAGCATCGATATCAACAATGTTAACGTAGCTAAAAGCATTATAGGTGAGCTCGATGACTATAAAAAGCATGGGTTATGCTCAAAGACTAGTTAAAAGCATTAAAAAGGCTTAATAACAATAATAAAAGCGACATAGTATAACTCGATGACAAGTTAAAAAGTAGCAAGGGTTAGGCTTGACGATAATATTAAATGTGGCATTGGTTAGGCTCGATGACTATCTAGGTTAGCGAGGTATAAGCATTATGAAGTTCATGCGGTATCAAGCTCCTTAGTAAAAATGCAGCATGCATGCACCTTGACATGCCCATATCGAGTCATATCTCCTTATCTTTGTTACTTCGGCCTCAACGAGCTCCAAACCAATTTATTTCATGCCTACCTCGACGATATCATACATATTAGCTTGTTCTGTGTCAATGACTTTGAGACGCAGTTAGATGTGGCTCGGCATGGACAATGTCAACATGGTAGAATGGTTAAAAACTGCATTATTACTATAAAAATTGTTTCTTTTCACCAATCTCTATAATTAGCCAAGATCTCATCGGAAAATAAAAACTTTTCAATTTCTTTATTGAAAATTTTTCGCACATAATAATTATCATTACTAAACATTTTTGCAAATTAACCCCTATCTTAATTTCTCAATAAAACAATTAATCCTTTCTTGCTTAAATAATTTATTTATAATATCAGAACACTTATGAAAGATCCCTAAAAATCATAATAAATCAAATTAATCATATTCTTCGACATATAAATATTTCAATCCAAAAACTTTATTCAGTTATTTAAAATAATTAAACCCGAAATCAACCAATTTCACCACATAGAAAATTCATATAAAATCCATCCTTGCTTGAAAAATTATGGAATTAAAAAACCCCTTCTAGAATGATATTTCTAACACCATATTAAAATCTCAAGTCATTTAGGCATCATATGATAGGTTTTTCAACTCAAACATATCTTTAAATTTCATATTTAAATTCTAGAAAATCATCAACAAGCATATAATCAGTCAAATTACTAAAACATGACATAATACTTGCACAAGAAACGGGTTTACATATAAAGGCGAAACATAATTAAAAACATGAGATGTATATTCATTATTCACCTTAATTTGGATGAGAAAGATGAGATTTTGTGTAGACTTGATTTAATTTTCCCAAAACTTTTCCTTGATTCCCTTGAATGTTTGTTAATTATCGGTCCTTATTTCTCCTCTTGTATTTTTTTTCCCCACGAATGAAGTGTGTAAAATAAATGAAGGAAATGAAGATAGAAGGATTTAAGGGGTAGGAACGAAGACTATTCCCATTTTTCCCTTATCATATTCTTCCTTCTTATCTTGATATTTTATTTCTCTAATCGGTTTATTAACTAAGGCATGGCCTATTAATTACCAAATCTCAATTTCTCCCTTTACATTATTTTATTTAGTTTATCTAATTAAATGTTCTAAATAATATTAGCCAAAATTTGGGTCATCATACCAAATCCAACCTTCGATCTTACTTTTATAGATACCCTACCATATTATTAGGCTCGAATAAGTTGGCCATAGTACTGCTAATTTAGACCGCATAGGCTGATATCATTGATGGAACTGCACTAGTATGTAGTGTGTTAAATATGCGTATTTTAAATAATTTCCATTTTAGATCATATTAGGTCTATGAAGTCCAAATTAATTAATGCAACGACCCGATATTTTCAACCATTCGCATTCACACATGTCGCACTTGAATTGCATAAAATATCGCGTTGTAAATAAAATTTGGCAAATCTCAGAATATACAGTAAATAAATAATCATAGATCACAGACTCAGAGTAAATAATAGTGCAGCAGAAGTAAAAGAGATAGTATTTCATGAAGCTACAACAAAAATATAAGATACATTAGAGTTAAACAAGATACAACAGAAGAGTAACAAGATACATCAGGTACAAATCAGGATGCATCACTGGAATCACTGGATACTGAAAGCAAAAAAGATGGCTGGATCTTCAAGCAAAGCTCCAACTCCGAAGGTGAGTCTGGAATGATGAATCACTCAGTCCGACTCGAGCGTAAAGCAAAATACAAAACACTCGAGTCAGGACATAAATACTTATGAACCGTAAACCAACTCAAGTGAACAGTAACAAAATGCATCAGTAACTTAAAGGATGCTTGAGATCGCCCATCCTTTAAGGATACGTTATACTATTTACTATGTAGTAATATTGCTCTATTATAATAATGTCTACAGTAAAATAAACTTACTTTAAAATAGCATTAAGGGGTTACCCATATAGTTCTCAACACGTAATAATGCAAGTAGTCTATACAGTACCTGCATATCTCCTGATCTGGAGACTATGAGAAGATACTCCATAGGTATGACACAAATAGAAACTCGTAGTAAGGCTCAATATGGTAGGTGACACGACACACGAGGCAATGTCAGGTTAGATATACCAATTACACACACGGGCTTGTGGTAACGTAGCAGCCACATACGCCCACCTCGAAACACACTCCAATATCAAAATCGGAGCATGACCATCAAATCAACCACAAGTAAGAGTATAGTATCGAAGAAGTATGTCCGACCAGAGGAGCTACCCCTTTTGGCCCGAGATCGCTCCTGTTTTATCCACCTTAAGCCAACTCACGGGAGTTTGGTCCACGTAATATACCTTAAGAACGCCGCCACCATCCTACTCCATTCTGGAATCTCCACCGCGTGTTGTTAAAGTGGTTTTTGGAGTTGGCAGAGTGTAACGACCCAGAATTTTTATAAATTAAAATTTGAATATTTAATTAATTTTAAATATTAATAAGTGAATTTATAAGTCGAATAAATTTTTATTTGAATTATTGGATTTAATTGGATAATTAAATCGATAATTTAATATGTTAAATTATGGAAATAATTGAAAATATAGTTAAATATGATTGAAAATGATTTGTAAAATTTTATTTTATCATATGGAAGTTAGAACAATATTTTAGAACTTTTAAAATCGAATTAAAAGTTAATTTGTGAAAATTGAATATTTTAATATTTAAATCGACTAGTAAAAATAGTCAATTTTTGAACAGTCTCAGAATTGAACGAAACTAGTTCCATTGGATCCGTAATGGTTAGTTATTACCGGATTTCAAATTTCGTGTCAATCGGAGTTATCGTTTGATCGTGGCAGCTCGAAACGCATCGATTTATTTTTAATTTAAATTTGACGAGTGAAAATAGCCATTTTTCAAAAAGTCTCGGATTTCGACGAAACAAGTTTCATCAGATCCGTAATGTGATATTATTGTAAGGTTTCAAATTTCAAGTCAATTGGATTTACCGTTTGTCCGTTACAAATTAAAACGCCTAGAAATCGACTTAAATCGGTTTAATTCAAATTGAGCGTTTACAGCCATAACTCGCACATACTTCCGAATTAGCTTCCGAAACCTGTTCCATTGTGTCCGAAACGCGGGGTAAACCCTAGAAACGCTAGTTACGGCGCGTAAATCGGAGTTCGGAATTTCCGGGATGAATAGTGTCGCTCGTTCCTTATAAATAGCCCTACCCCTTCACAAAAAAATAAAAAAATATCAAAACCCTAACCCTAAAATATGCAGCCGCCTCTAACATTATCTAAGGCCAGAAATTCACAAGCTTCCTCCCTCAATTACTCCCAATCCATTCATCGATTCAACGAAGCTTCAACACGGAAGTCGAAGAGCATGAGGAGAGCTAGAGATCTATACGGTTGAGATCTGAAACGACGTCGGATAGTGGGAGCGAGAGGAGGCCGACGCACGCAGGTTTGGCACGCCTTTCGAGGCTCATCAGGTGGCCGAGCTCTCTAAGCTTCAGGCCGAACATGGTGGAGGAGGAGAGCTTCGAGTTGCAACGTCTTGATCGAGTTATCGTTGAGTATTGATGTTGCATAATTAAACCCTAATTATCTAAAAGTGGGTTCAAACGTGAAAACTCACGTACGTGAGTTACTGAGAAGAAGAGGAGGATGTTGGGGACGGCTAGGATGGAAGGAAAGGGGATCTAAGGGCTGAAGTGAGATAGGTTGAAAATTATTAAAGTTTATGTTGATTTGTTTATTTAAATCGTGTACAAACTTCAAATATTCATAACTTTTTCATACGAGGTCGAAAACGCGCGAAACCAGTTGCGTTGGAATCGTATGGACGAGCACTACGCGATGGAGTTGGTTTGGAGTTAGTGAGAATTTTGGGTAAAATTAAACGTCCGTTTAATTTTATTCGAAATAAATTGCTAAAACGGAATTTAAAATCAAGGTGAGAACTTCTCACTCAATCGAATCAGTTTCGATTTTATTTTAAATAGTTAGATTTAAAATATTTGAATGCATGTTTGAATGTTGATTAATATCTACTGATTGTTAAAATAGACATTATACGCCGTTAGTAAGCGGATGTTATTTATTAAAAACATATACCGCGAATATTTCATAAACAGTGAAATTGGTATTATATATAATATCAATATATATATATATTGGCATATGTATATATTGGAGTTATTGATTTCCCGCATTTTTTGTTTAGCGGATGAGACCCTATTGCGCCGTTATTAAGCGGATAATATTTAATAAGAACATATACCGCGATAATTTCGTACTGGAGCGAAATTGGTATTGTGCTAATGTTTTTTGGATGCAGGACAACAGGTTAGAGGGATCCAACTGGATTCCTCAACAGTATTTATTAGATTTCAGATATTTTGATATTTGATGGATTATCATATTGATATATGATATCGTTGTAGTCGTGATTGACTATTTGGTGTGTAGCATCATTGGACCCAAATTTTGGGATTTTAAAATGATTTATAAAGTGATTTTTGAAAATATACTATATTTTTGAAATTGATTCATTTTAAATAAATAAACGTTATAATTTTTAATGTTATAAAAATTATGATTTTTGAGAAAAATAGTTAAAAACTGATTTTTGAGAATATGATGCTAATGATTTTATAAAATAGTTTAATCGGGTTTTTAGAATTTATTGTGAAGAGTTTAAATATAGGATTTATAAAATTTGATTATTTTATAAATCAAGAGAATGGGAAATTATAAAGGAATTTAAAGAAGTTTTAAAAGGATAATTTAAATTGATTTATATTAAGAGATTTATAAATGGATATTTATAAATTGAAATATGGACATTATAAAACGAGTTTTTATAAGTGTTTGAATGAAGTGAAAATGAATTTCATAATTGAATGGAATTTATAGAATTATAAACGGTGAAGTTATAAATGAAATTTATAAATAGTAAGAATTATAAATTTGTGAAGTTATTTGAAGAATAGATTTGGTTAAATAAATGAATCTTATAAGTTATAAGATTTATGGTTTGGAAAGTCTTTAGAGGAACGATTTTGTAAAATAATCGTTTTATAAGTATTTAACTTATAATATGAACTTTTAGTTTATAATTGAGTTATAAACTGGAATAGGTTAATAAAAGAATTTATAAAAAGGAAGTTTTTATAAATAAATAGAAATGGAAATTTATAAATGTTGTTTTATAAATTCGCAAACAACTTATTTTGATAAGTTAATTGTTATAACCTAGAAATAGAGTTATATTCACGTTTTTAGACAGTGAATAATCCTTTGAAATAAAATGTATAAAAGAATGAAATTTATTAACGTAGTATATTCACGTTTTTGAACTGTGAATAATTCTTTTAAATAAAATGAATAAAAGGATGAAATTTGTTAACAAAGAATATTCACATTTTGAATAGTGAATAAGATGTTAAAGAAATTGTTTTGAATGTGATATTTGAAATAGAATTAAAACGATCTAACGATGTTTTAAAATGTGTTGAGATTCGAAACCATAGATTTCAACATTTATTGTTGAAATAAACGTTTTCGAGAAATAAAAGGAGATGATGGACTATAACACTGTTGTTATAGTAAATGATTTCCGAAAGGAAATGTTTTGTATAGTATTGGGATTTATATATCTATTTTAATTTCGAATCCCTATACTAGTGATTTTGGGTTGTCGTAATGATGTTTTACGCAACATTCGTTTTGGCCCAAATAAATATGTTTAAGAGAATGATTTCCTTAAAGAATGAAATATATACTTAATTTCGATTTAAGTATATTGAATATTTTCCAAGTGTTGAAAATAAATAGAATTTGTGAATTACTTATGAATAAATAAGTATGGAAATGTTTTTCCCATGTGAAATGAAACGTTTAGAGAATTTATCTTTTTGAAGATAAATTGAAAAGAAAATTGAAATGAATAATTGAAATCGAATATTCATTGATATCTTGGAATTATAAATTCGCTAAGGAATTTATAAAGGAAGTGGAATTTGTCTAAAAGAATAAATATTTGATTTATTTTTGAAGTGTGAAATTTTATATCTTGTAAAGATATTTTTGGAAAATAAATAATTTGGAAAATTATTTGGAAACTGGTGATGTGTGCATATCCAGTGATAGTTCAATAACCGACTATCAATATTTCCCTTTGAATGGGTAATTGATGTGATTTGTTTGAATGTGAATGCTACACTTATTTTTAAATAAGCGCTCACTATTCGGGTTGACCGGGAAAGGACCATGGGGTCGTATAACCCATTCCGAATATGTGATACGTCGTTGTGAATTGCATTGAAGATCGGTGTTGAAGACCCGGTATTTGCGAGAGCGATAGGATGACCTGTCGATTTACTCTGCACCGAGTTGCTCCGGTATAGAGTTCTCCATATGTGATGGTGAATCCGATCAGGATTGTGAATATCCGGATTGCAAGGACTTCTTTGTAAGTGCCTTCGGTTTTGTTCGAGCCCGGAACAAACTTGTATGGATTGTGTGTCTGACATTACAAGTTGAGATATAAAGCCGATTTCATTCAAATATATTTCTGTTGGTGGCGAAGAATTTATTCTTTTAGCTTAACACCCTTCTCTGAGACGTACGAGCTCAGAGGTTATGTAGTTGAATGTTATCAGCGATATATTCCCAATTTGGTAATGTGATATGCTAAGTGATGCTGTAAATGATCATTGTGTTGATTATTGTGATAGGATCGTTTATTTGATCGTCTATCTTAGTGATCATTGTGTTGATCATTTGTTGACCCAAAGCATGGCTTTTGTATAAAGTATGTTTTTGTGGACGTGACTTCGTCGAATCTCACACCCCGGAAATGGTCAAAACAGGAAAGATGCGGCAAGGTTATGAGGGGTAGCACCCTTTAGGGTATGTACATTTCCTTCTGGATAGAGGTGGTATCATGGTATGGAGCCCAGATATTTAACCTATGTGGTTACTACGAATTTATTACTTTGTGGTTGTTGGTTATCGGGATCCCGTGAGAAAGGTCGTTTACGATTGGGGAATGGCGTGCTCGTGTCAGTAGTTACCCAGTTAGGGGTAACCCGGCCTTGTGTTGGCAGAGTTCCGGTTTGGTTCTCGGGGATGTCTTTCCAGAGGCATTCTCATGTGGCAATGGGAAGTTCCTTGGCCTGACCATTTGTTGGAAATCCAAAGAAACAATACGAAACTTGTACGGTATTAGTTGTAGAACCTATCATTCACTTATGGTGTCGCAACACTGTTTGGATGGTAGCTATAGTAGGCATACGATAATGGTCGTATGTTGGCTAAGATTTATATTCTACTTTCGAAATATTTCTCTACACTATGTGCTAGTAATAATATCAAATGTTATTTTAAATGCGTATCAAGCATCTTTGACTATCATAAGGAGAAATCTCCTCCGATTCTGCGTTTGCATTGTGTGTGTGTGCGGGAGGCCTTATGGTAGTCTCATTTTTAAAAGCATTGCGAATTGAATTTAAAAATATTCCTCTATTTTGATTTTAAAGATAAATAAACTGTTTTGAGTTCTCACACCAGTCACATGACTGACTTGGAGTTTATTGTTTTCCTTCCTAAACTCTGGGTGCCCACCAATTTCCACACGGGCAGTTAAGAGTTAGGTTTATCAGGATATTCTGGATATTCTGGAGTTGCTGGAGGCAAGCTGGATGGCATGGCGTATTACTTATATAGTATTTCTTTTTCCGCTGCACTATTTGTTGTTGTACACTCTGATGATATGATGTAATGTAATGTGATGTAATGTAATAACTGATATAGTTCTTTGTTTAAAGATTATTCATTTATTATTATATGTTGTTCCGCTGCGAATTGTGAGATTCTGATGTTGTTCCGTTCTTGTTTTCTGTTTCGTCCTATCTTCTTTTCTGTTTTCTATTCTCTCTAATTCCTATTTTCTTTTCCCTATCTAAATTTTCTATCTTTTTCTTTTTCTTTTCTTTCTTTCTTCTTTCTTAAACCCATAACTATTCGGTTTTTCGGCAACGAAAAATCGAAGCGTTACACAGAGAGTATGACAACTTCCGATCCCGGTCTCTTTAACAACCAAACGTTATTATAACGCCGTGGTCATTTTAAAATAGTTGATGCTTCAAAAAATATCAAATCATTTCATTTCAAAACTATATTCCTTTCAAATAGTTTATACTTCGAAACCAAAGCCATTTTATCTCAAAACCATATTCAAATCAATACGATATCATTTCCATTTCAAACATATATTCACCCTTAAAAATCATAATGCTTTCAAAGTTATCACTTTTTGAAACCAAAACACTTGAAACAATTACACTTCGAAATCACACATTTGATATCATGGAACATTCATTTATGTGACGCCCCACCTCTATACCTACGCTAGCCAAGAACATTACAGTGAATGCTGTCAACTAGCACGGAGAATAAGGCTGTTGAGGAGTGACCATCCGTGTAATTGCTTTGCGCGAGCATCGATATGTCAGATAGTATAACATGCATTTCTTTATCAAGAGGGAAATCCGACATACCGACTCAAACTCAAGGCTACTACACAGTGGCTATAATATCTTCAGAAACAAATATAGAAATAAACATAACATAAATCAGTCATAGACAATTCATATCACAAAGGCGAAAATAGATATGAATATTACACTAGGAAGTGTACATCAGAGTAGTGGTCTAAAAAGATCCACAATATCACAAAAGAATAGTTACAAGAACTACACAAAAGAATAAGTATACATTATGGAGTCTATATCTCAAATGTATACAACAAAAACTACTAATCTAAGTAGTTAACCAAAAGTCAAGGAGGTAATCCCGGATGTAAAGTCAAGCAGAAGAACCTGTAACATCTCGGTCTGACCCGAGTATTATTTAATAAGAAAATAATAAATGGATCGGTCTAGCTATAAATATCAGATGAAATGATATAGAATAAGAGATATGACTAAACGCATAATAATCACAATGCCAAGCTGTGATATATATAAGTAATTGAAAATCAACAAGAGATTAATCAACATCACCAAATCTACACAAGAATCAAAGGAAATGTCATACTACTTATTTCGTTCACCAAACCATAAATATTGACGATTATATCAATGTCAATCACAAAAGTCAATGACACACAAATTCACCAATGCACACATATTGATAAAACTTATCAATGGAAATCACGAAAATTGGTGAAGCACAAAATTCTAGAAATCATCTCAAGAAATCCAGTCAATGACACACGAATTCACCTATGCACAAAAATTGATAAATCATATCAATAGAAATCACAAAAATAGGTGAAGAAGAAAATTCCAGAATTCGACACACGAAATCCAGAAATCACACAAAATAGGGAGGAGGCCTATCACACGAACGGGAGCATGAAAACTCACCAACATATGTATCACACGAACGAGACGCTATCTCATGGTAACTAGCCATTAATTTTTGACACACGAACGGCCCGAAGACCATGGGGCGCTACCCCATCAATTTGAGTCGAAACTCCACAAAACGGGGTTTAGTCTCCCTTGCAGACAAAGAGACATCGCATATTACTAGTCTAAATCAAAAAAATGATCGTCATGATCATCAAGAAGTGTCAATTACAGTAAGCTAGTAAATATATGAGCTTAGCTTCATGTCCCATAACCACTAGCTTAACTTAAATATTTACGAACAAATTGTAGATCTCCACTAGAAAATTGTCACAAGTGTTTCAATCGAACGAGTCCAAGAATTAACCGACGAAGTAAACGCAAGCGTTTCATACCACTTGTTTTACTAAGTCGTTTAATTAGATTCCTCATACGAGTGAGGTAAAGGTTTGTATATACTAATAGATTGGAAATCAGTTTGAGAAAACGAGCTTTGTTATAAAACAGTGTTGAAATCATTTGAAGAAAGAGTTTCGATATTTACTACTAGTATAGAAAACCTTTGTATTTTTAAAGTGACAAATCAGAAAGAAGATTGTAGGAACAATCAATCACTAAAATTCACATTCGAAGACGTGAATGAAAATCCAAAGAAATCGATAAAGAATCCATCGAAATGGATATTCAAAAATCCCTAAACAGGAGTCATCAAAGTCATAACAAATGATAACAACACATAGGAAACAACACGAATCGATTAAAGTTGGAAATTCAAACAACTAGGCGAAATAGGCAAAAATGCACCAGGTCGGTCGGCCGGCTACAAGCTCGGTCGACCGGACCAAAAAAAATAGAAATGCTCGGGATGCAGGTCGGTCGGCAGAACCCTGTAGTTGGTCGACCGGACCATAAACAGAGAAGTGCTAAGCACTTTTAATAGCAGGTCGGTCGACCGACCCAGGGGTTCAGTCGGCCGAACCTGATGTTCTGCAAATTGAAACCCATTTACTTGATGTGCAAACTCCACCAATTCGCAACCGAACGAGCACGGACGCCAGAAGATTATGCCCAACGGCTTCCCGGTCCTATTGGCTTCTCGATGCATCACCAAAAACGCATTTGAACATCAAAGCTATGATTTTTAAGGATTTGAACCCAAAACACTAAAAATTGGAATATTCACCAAATCAATCCAAACCAAAAGCAATTGCACACGAATAAGTGTTAGGAATTCATACCTAACAATCGAAGATAAATATAAGCATAGATGTGAGATAAAAATCTCACCTTTGAACCCAAACGATTGAAAAAGAAGCTTAGAAGCAAAGGAGAATCAACCACTCTTCAAATCCAACTCAAGAATTTTGATTCTAAGCTAATAAGAGAAACATTTTCCAAATTATGTTTAGGAATTTTCTGAAATCAAAGAGAGAAAGAGTTGGAGAAGAAGAAGAGAAGCTTACTAATGGGTTCTTCTATTAGTTTGGAGCTAGAGCTTGATTTGCAAAAGGAAACTAGGGTTTGGAGTTTTAATTTCCCATCTCTCCCACCATTAATGCTTTAGAACTGAAAAGAGGAGAAAGTGAGGGTGAATGGGGAGGAGTGGCTCAGATTTGAGTATAAGTTAAACATAGGGCTGAACCCAAACCCAAACCTAAAGTGAAAAAGTAGCAAAAATCAACTTACTCCAAACATATCGAAGCTTATACTCAAAAAGGTCGCAAACGACATTTTAAACTCAATGGGAGTGGTCCCGAGTCCTAATTCGACCGTATGCAAAAAGTAGCTTTTCGGACTAAATTCCGAGTATCGACAAAATATTTAAATAAAATATTTAAATATAAAATCGACAAATATGCGGGTTGTTACAGACTCCCCTCCTTAAAGAAATTGCGTCCTCGCAATGTTTAAGAAGAAGATATATAGTAACAACCATAAAAGCATATTCAACACAAAAGAAATTTGAAATAAAAGGCTCACCTTAAAGAGCACGGGAAAGTAAGTCCGGATGTGATCGCTCGATGAACTCTCTAGACTCCCAAGAACAATCCTTAGGATTTGAAGTCCATTGAACTTTCATAAGCGGAACATCTTTATTTCGAAGACGTTTGACCTCCGAAGCAATAATTCGAATAGGATGCTGCTCATAAGTTAAATTAGGCGAAACTTCAATTTCCTCCACAACACCGGGCTCAAGAATAGAATCAGAATCTCGAAGACACTTACGAAGTTGAGAAACGTGAAACACGTCATGGATAGCAGAAAATTGAGCCAGTAATAAAAGGCGATAAGCCACGGAACCAATACGTTCAGCGATAGGAAATGGTCCAATGTATCGAGGCGCTAACTTTCCCAATCGACTGAAACGTACAACACCCTTCATAGGTGAAACACGAATGAACACAAGATCTCCCACAGAAAATTCTAACTTCCTTCTCCGGTTATCGGCATAGGATTTTTGTCTACTCTGGGCTTCTTTCATCCTATGACGAATAAGTTCAATTTTCTCTGTGGAATCACGAATAAAGTCTGGACCTAAAACCAGCTTCTCACCGGCCTCAAGCCAACAAGAAGGAGATCGGCATGGCCTTCCATGGAGTGCCTCGAAAGGTGCCATACCAATACTAGATTGGATGCTATTATTATAGGAAAATTCGACAAGAGAAATATGATCTTCCCAACTTCCACCGAAATCAAGCACACAAGCACGAAGAAGATCTTCAAGAGTTTGATTCACACGCTCGGTTTGTCCATCGGACTGAGAATGATAAGCGGTGCTAAAATTAAGCTTTGTTCCTAAAGCTTTTTGAAGACTCTTCCAAAATCCACTAGTAAACAATGGATCACGGTCGCTAACAATAGAAGTAGGAACTCCAGTAACGACCCAGAATTTTTAGTAATTAAAATTTGAATATTTAATTTATTTTAAATATTAATAAGTGAATTTATAAGTCGAATAAATTTTTATTTGAATTATTGGATTTAATTGAATAATTAAATCGATAATTTAATACGTTAAATTATGGAAATAATTGAAAATTGAGTTAAATATGATTGAAAATGATTTGTAAAATTTTATTTTATCATATGGGAGTTGGAACAATATTTTAGAACTTTTAAAATCGAATTAAAAGTTAATTTGTGAAAATTGAATATTTTAATATTAAAATCGACTAGTGAAAATAGTCAATTTTTGAACAGTCTCAGAATTGAACGAAACCAGTTCCATTGGATTTGTAATAGTTAGTTGTTATCGGATTTCAATTTTCGTGTCAATCGGAGTTATCGTTTGATCGTGGCAGCTCGAAACGCATCGATTTATTTTTAATTTTAATTTGGCGAGTTAAAATAGCCATTTTTCAAAAAGTCTCGGATTTCGACGAAACCAGTTTCATCGGATCCGTAATGTGATATTATTGTAAGGTTTCAAATTTCAAGTCAATTGGATTTACCGTTTGTCCGGTACAAATTAAAACGCCTAGAAATCGACTTAAATCGGTTTAATTCAAATTGAGCGTTTATAGCCATAACTCGCACAGATGTCCGAATTAGCTTCCGAAACCTATTCCATTGTGTCCGGAACGCGGGGTAAACCCTAGAAATGCTGGTTATGGCGCGTAAATCGGAGTTCGGAATTTCCGGATGAATAGTGTTCGATTTTCTCCTATAAATACACCCCCTACCCTTCATAAAATAAAATAAAAATAAAAAAGTCAAAACCCTAAACCTAATTTGCTAGCCGCCAGTTCAAATTGAATGGCCGAAAATGTCTCTTCTTCCTCCCTCCAAATCTTGTAATCTATGCATCGATTCATGAAAGTTTCAACTAGAGTATTGTAGAGGGCAACACGAACTACAAGATCAACGGTTATGATCAAAAATGGAGTGACGTGGTGACCAGAACTCGAGCTGGAAGCTTGGCCATTCGGCCTAGAATCACGTGCACATGATGAGGCCGAGCTCCACCCTATTGAGGCCGTGTGTAGCTTGTGGTGAGGCGCTTCCATTGATGTATCCTGATCATGTTGTAATCGAGCGAAGGCGATGTAAATTTAAAACCTAATTTTTTGCTTTATTGGTTTTGATACGTGAATGATAGCCTGTAGCCGAATGAAGGAAGAAGGGGGGGAGGGGGTTGCGTCCTACGGTGATGATGCAAGGGAAGCTAATCTAACGGCCTTGATTAAGTTTAGTTATAAATTAGTTTATTTAAGTTAGTAAATTTGTTATAAAATTCGTGTAACTTCAAATATTCATAACTTTTTCATACGAGGTCGAAAACGCGCGAAACCAGTTGCGTTGGAATCGTATGGACGAGCACTACGCGATGGAGTTGGTTTGGAGTCATTTGGAGTTAGTGAGAATTTTGGGTAAAATTAAACGTCCGTTTAATTTTATTCGAAATAAATCGCTAAAACGGAATTTAAAATCAAGGTGAGAACTTCTCACTCAATCGAATCAGTTTCGATTTTATTTTAAATAGTTAGATTTAAAATATTTGAATGCATGTTTGAATGTTGATTGATATTTATTGATTGTTAAAATAGACATTATACGCCGTTAGTAAGCGGATGTTATTTAATAAAAACATATACCGCGAATATTTCATAAACAGTGAAATTGGTATTATATATAATATCAATATATATATATATATATATATTGGCATATGTATATATTGCAGTTGTTGATTTTCCGTATTTTTTAGCGGATGAGACCCTATTACGCCGTTATTAAGCGGATAATATTTAATAAGAACATGTACCGCGATAATTTCATACTGGAGCGAAATTGGTATTGTGCTAATGTTTGTGGATGCAGGAAAACAGGTTGGAGGGATCCAACTGGATTCCTCAACAGTTTTTATTTGATTATGGATATTTTGATATTCATTGATTTTCATATCGATATATGATATCGTTGTTGTCGTGATTGACTATTTGGTGTGTAGCATCATTGGACCAGATTTTGGGATTTTAAAATGATTTATAAAGTGATTTTTGAAAATATACTTTATGTTTGGAATTGATCCATTTTATATAAATAAACGTTATAATTTTTAAAGTTATAAAAATTATGATTTTTGAGAAATATAGTTAAAAACTGATTTTTGAGAATATGATGCTATTGAGTTTATAAAATAGTTTAATCGAGATATTTTAGAATTTATTGTGAAAAGTTTAAATATAGAATTTATGAAATTTAATTATTTTATGAATCAAAATGGTGAAATAATAAAGGAGATTAAAGACGTTTTAAAGAATAATATAAATTGATTTATATTAAGAGATTTATAAATGGATATTTATAAATTGAAATGTTGACATTATAAAACGAGTTTTTTATAAGTGTTTGAATGAAGTGAAAATAAATTTTGTAAATGAATGGAATTCATAAAATTATAAATGGTGAAGTTATAAATGAAATTTATAAATAGTAAGATTTATAAATTTTGTGAAATTATTAAAGAATATATTTAGATGAATAATTGAATCTTATAAGTTATAAGATTTATAATTATGAAGTTCAAAGGAACGATTTTGCAAACGAATAAATTATAAGTATTTCACTTATGATATGAATTTTTGTTTATAATTGAGTTATAAACTAGAATTGGTTAATAAAAGAATTTATAAAAGAAAGTTGTTATAAAATAAATAGAAATGGAATTTATAAACGTTGTTTTATAAATTCGCAAACAACTTATTTTGATAAGTTAATTGTTGAAACCTATTAATGGAGTTATATTCACATTTTTGAATGTGAATAATCCTTTGAATTAAAATGAATAAAAGGATGAAAAATTGTTAACGTAGTATATTCACATTTTTGAATAGTGAATAATATGTTAAAGGAAATGTTTAGAATGTGAATGTTTTAAACAGAATTAAAACGATCTAACGATGTTTTAAATGTGTTGAAAATCGAAACCATAGATTTCAACATTCATTGTTGAAATAGATGTTTCGAGAAATAAAAGGAAATTGTGGACTATAACACTGTTGTTATAGTAAATGATTTCCGAAAGGAAATGTTTTGAATAGTATTGGGATATATATATCTATTTTAATTTCGAATCCCTATACTAGTGATTTTGGGTTGTCGTAACGATGTTTTACGCAACATTCGTTTTGGCCCAAATAAATATGTTAAAGAGAATGATTTCCTTAAAGAATGAAATATATACTTAATCTCGATTTAAGTATATTGAATATTTTCTAAGTGTTGAAAATAAATAAAATTTGTGAATTACTTATGAATAAATAAGTATGGAAATGTTTTTCCCAATATAAAGTGAATATTAGAGAATTTACCTTTTTGAAGATAAATTGAAAAGAATAATCGAAGTCGTATATTCATTAATACTTTGGAATGTAAATTCACTATTGAATTTATAAAAGAAAGTAGAATTGGTTTAAAAAAAAAAAAAAATTGATTTATTTTTGAAGTGTTGAAACTATATATCTAGTAAAGATATTTTAGAAAATAAATAATTTGGAAAATTATTTGGAAACTGGTGATGTATGCATATCAATTGATAGTTCAATAACCGACTATCAATATTTCCCTTTGAATGGGTATTTGATGTGATTTTGTTTGAATGTGAATGCCACACTTATTTTTGAATAAGCGCTCACTATTCGGGTTAACCGGGAAAGGACCATGGGGTCGTATAACCCATTCCGAATATGTGATACGTCGTTGTGAATTGCATTGAAGATCGGTGTTGAAGACCGAGTATTTGTGAAAGCGATAGGATGACCTATCGATTGTCTCTGCACTGGGTAGCTCCTGGTATAGAGATTCCTTAAGTGATGGGAAATTCGATCGGGATTGTGAATACCTGGATTGCAAGGGCTTCGTAAGAAGTGCCTTCGGTTTTGTTCAAGCCCGGAACAGACTTGTATGGATTGTATGTCTGACATTACAAGTTGAGATATAAAGCCGATTTCTTTCAAATATATTTCTGTTGGTGGCGGAGAATTTATTCTTTTAGCTTAACACCCTTCTCTGAGACATACGAGCTCAGAGGTTATATAGTTGAAGTTATCAGCGATATATTCCCAATTTGGTAATGTGACATGCTGAGTGATGCTGAAATGATCATTGTGTTGATTATTTGTGATAGGATCGTTTATTTGATCGTCTATCCTTGTGATCATTGTGTTGATCATTTGTTGACCCAAAGCATGGCTTTTGTATAAAGTATGTTTTTGTGGACGAAACTTCGTCGAGCCTCACATCCAGGAATGGTCAAAACAGGAAAGATGCGGCAAGGTTATGAGGGGTAGCTCCCTTTAGGGTATGTGCATTTCCTTCTGGAAAGGGTGGTATCATGGTATGGAGCCCAGATACTTACTCATGTTGATACACTATATTTATTACTGTGTGGTGTTGTTGGTGACGAGCGCTCGGTTAAAAGGTCCAATGGGACCGGGGGATGTCATACTCGTGTAGTAGTTACCTAGTGATAAAGGTAACCCGGCCTTGTGTTGGCAGAGAGCTGGTTAAGTTCTCGGGGACGTCCAGCCAGAGGCGTTTCCATGTGGCAATGGGAAGTTCCTTGGCCTGACCATTTGTTGGAAATCCAAAGAAACAATACGAGACTTGTACGGTATTAGTTGTATAACCTGCAATGGAATGTGGCGGTAACCTGCTATTGAACATAGTAGCTATAGTAGGCATAAGTGCGGAATGTCTATGCTGGCTAAGATTTATATCTTTATTTTCGAAATGATTTTCCTCTACACTATGCACTAATAATAATATCAAATGTTATTTTAAATGCGTATCAAGCATCTTTGGCTATCATAAGGAGAAATCTCCTCCGATTCTGCGTTTGCATGTGTGAGTGTGCGGGAGGCCTTATGGTAGTCTCATCTTTAAAAAGCATTGCGAATTGAATTTAAAAATATTCCTCTATTTTGATTTTAAAGATAAATAAACTGTTTTGAGTTCTCACACCAGTCACATGACTGACTCGGAGTTTATTGTTTTCCTTCCTAAACTCTGGGTGCCCACCAAATTTCCACACGGGCAGTTAAGAGTTAAGGTTTATCAGGATATTCTGGATATTCTGGATTTGCTGGAGGCAAGCTGGATGGCATGGCGTATTATTAGTATATAATATCTCTTTTTCCGCTGTTGTTACTGTTTGTTGTTGTATGTTGTTGTACACTCTGATGATATGATGTGATGTAATGAAATGTAATAAATGATATAGTTCTTTGTTTAAAGATTATTCATTTATTATTATATGTTGTTCCGCTGCGAATTGTGAGATTCTGATGTTGTTCTGTTATTTCTTCCTGTCCTGTTCTATTTTAAATTTTTCTGTTTTCTTTCTCTATTTTCTATCTTCTTCTCTCTTCTTCTGTCATTTTCTTTTCTTAAATTTTCTTTTTAAAACCCTAACTATTCGGTTTTTCGGCAACGAAAATCCGCAAGCGTTACATGTGGTATCAGAGCATATGGTTAAGCGACAACCATGGTTCTGTCGGGTATTACTCGTTAGAGATAGAGTCAGTAGTACTCTAGAATGAGTTGAGTGTAATAATAGCTATGAGAGCGTATTTGTTAGTGAATATAAAAATTGTTTTATATTGTGATGATTGGTTTATTGAGTGGCATATGAACTTTCGTCAGCGTGGTCCGCAAGACTATGCCGAAGGGGTTTCTAAACACTTGAATAGAACAATTCGACACAGTATTGTTTAAAATTGGGTAAATGAAATAATTTTACTTGAGTATATTTTGTATATAAAGAAATAATTTTTCAAAATTATAAAAGTGTATATAAGTTGATTGTTTAGTTGTTTGAATAATCTAAATAAAGGAATTGTATAAGCAAAAAGAATTATAAGAATTGAATTATAATTAAAGTGATTTACAATTGTGAAATAAACTTATATATATAAGAAGTGAAACTATATGAATATATTTATGAATGTGAGTTGTAAATAAATGTGAATTTAATTTATGTAAATGAAATTCAACTTTAGAAATTGAATTGAATTAAGTTGATATGAAATAATGAATGTAAGTGTAAATTCATTAAAATCTAATGATATTGGAAGTTGAAAGATTGAATGAAAATCAATTTATTAAACCAATTGAAAGTAAAGGTGTTAAACCAAATTGAATGAATATAAGTAAAGGAATTTGGTTGTGATGAATATACTTTGGTTGATATATGATTGTTAGTTGATTGTATATAATTCATTAAGTATTAATGAAATTGAAAGCTAAAGTAATTGGAATTCAATTAGAAGTTAAGTGAATCTTAAATGAATTGAATTTGATTTGGAAGTGAACCAACTTGAATATGAATTAGTGAATATAAACTAATTGAAAATAAATGTTAGCAAACCCAATGTAAATGAATCAAATGTGATTAGATTGAAAACCAATTCATTGAATATTAATAAGAATATGAATGAATATTTATTGGTTATGAATGCTAGTTGGATGTTAGTTGGTTGATGTTTGCTTTTGTTTAAATTGCTATGTTGGCATATATATAGTTATTATGTTGCTATATAATGTATATTGAGATTATTTTCATATATACATGTTCTCATGTTGTTTGTTGAGTGTTTAGTAGGTGCGGATCGTGTTTGCTTCGCATTTGGAGCTCGCTTTCGCGCTATATTAGCCGTATTTGCTTGCTAATAAAATATAAGGTACATATCTCGGATTACATACCGTACTTTTACACTTTTTTCCCTGCGGGATGCCTCATTACTTGATGAGATGTATATTTGTGATATATATACTGTCATTTTTTTTCGGATCGAGCCGCGCAAAGGAGACTGGCGAATTTTTTCGAAAATTTAAGGCGTTAGAAATTTTTTGAGAAAATGGGAAATTTTTTGAAAACTTAACTTTGTTTTGAAGTTGAAAGTTAAACAATAGAAGTTGTTTTTGAAAAGATAACTAAGTATGATTTGAAAACTTAGTAAAGATTTGTAAGAAGTTTAACTATGAATTTTGGGAAAGTTAATAAATTCTATAACTTTTCTTACTTAATAATTTCGAGGACGAAATTCTTTTAAGTGGGGAAGATTGTAACGACCCAGAATTTTTAGTAATTAAAATTTGAATATTTAATTTATTTTAAATATTAATAAGTGAATTTATAAGTCGAATAAATTTTTATTTGAATTATTGGATTTAATTGAATAATTAAATCGATAATTTAATACGTTAAATTATGGAAATAATTGAAAATTGAGTTAAATATGATTGAAAATGATTTGTAAAATTTTATTTTATCATATGGGAGTTGGAACAATATTTTAGAACTTTTAAAATCGAATTAAAAGTTAATTTGTGAAAATTGAATATTTTAATATTAAAATCGACTAGTGAAAATAGTCAATTTTTGAACAGTCTCAGAATTGAACGAAACTAGTTCCATTGGATTCGTAATAGTTAGTTGTTACCGGATTTCAATTTTCGTGTCAATCGGAGTTATCGTTTGATCGTGGCAGCTCGAAACGCATCGATTTATTTTTAATTTTAATTTGGCGAGTTCAAATAGCCATTTTTCAAAAAGTCTCGGATTTCGACGAAACCAGTTTCATCGGATCCGTAATGTGATATTATTGTAAGGTTTCAAATTTCAAGTCAATTGGATTTACCGTTTGTCCGGTACAAATTAAAACGCCTAGAAATCGACTTAAATCGGTTTAATTCAAATTGAGCGTTTATAGCCATAACTCGCACAGATGTCCGAATTAGCTTCCGAAACCTGTTCCATTGTGTCCGGAACGCGGGGTAAACCCTAGAAACGCTGGTTATGGCGCGTAAATCGGAGTTCGGAATTTCCGGATGAATAGTGTTCGATTTTCTCCTATAAATACACGCCCTACCCTTCATAAAATAAAATAAAAAAAGTCAAAACCCTAAACCTAATTTGCTAGCCACCAGTTCAAATTAAATGGCCGAAAATGTCTCTTCTTCCTCCCTCCAAATCTTCTAATCTATGCATCGATTCATGAAAGTTTCAACTAGAGTATTGTAGAGGGCAACACGAACTACAAGATCAACGGTTATGATCAAAAATGGAGTGACGTGGTGACCAGAACTCGAGCTGGAAGCTTGGCCGTTCGGCCTAGAATCGCGTGCACATGATGAGGCCGAGCTCCACCCTATTGAGGCCGTGTGTAGCTTGTGGTGAGGCGCTTCCATTGATGTATCCTGATCATGTTGTAATCGAGCGAAGGCGATGTAAATTTAAAACCTAATTTTTTGCTTTATGGGTTTTGATACGTGAATGATAGCCTGTAGCCGAACGAAGGAAGAAGGGGGGGGGGGTTGCGTCCTACGGTGATGATGCAAGGGAAGCTAATCTAACGGCCTCGATTAAGTTTAGTTATAAATTAGTTTATTTAAGTTAGTAAATTTGTTATAAAATTCGTGTAACTTCAAATATTCATAACTTTTTCATACGAGGTCGAAAACGCACGAAACCAGTTGCGTTGGAATCGTATGGACGAGCACTACGCGATGGAGTTGGTTTGGAGTCGTTTGGAGTTAGTGAGAATTTTAGGTAAAATTAAACGTCCGTTTAATTTTATTCGAAATAAATCGCTAAAACGGAATTTAAAATCAAGGTGAGAACTTCTCACTCAATCGAATCAGTTTCGATTTTATTTTAAATAGTTAGATTTAAAATATTTGAATGCATGTTTGAATGTTGATTGATATTTATTGATTGTTAAAATAGACATTATACGCCGTTAGTAAGCGGATGTTATTTAATAAAAACATATACCGCGAATATTTCATAAACAGTGAAATTGGTATTATATATAATATCAATATATATATATATATATTGGCATATGTATATATTGCAGTTGTTGATTTTCCGTATTTTTTAGCGGATGAGACCCTATTACGCCGTTATTAAGCGGATAATATTTAATAAGAACATGTACCGCGATAATTTCATACTGGAGCGAAATTGGTATTGTGCTAATGTTTGTGGATGCAGGAAAACAGGTTGGAGGGATCCAACTGGATTCCTCAACAGTTTTTATTTGATTATGGATATTTTGATATTCATTGATTTTCATATCGATATATGATATCGTTGTTGTCGTGATTGACTATTTGGTGTGTAGCATCATTGGACCAGATTTTGGGATTTTAAAATGATTTATAAAGTGATTTTTGAAAATATACTTTATGTTTGGAATTGATCCATTTTATATAAATAAACGTTATAATTTTTAAAGTTATAAAAATTATGATTTTTGAGAAATATAGTTAAAAACTGATTTTTGAGAATATGATGCTATTGAGTTTATAAAATAGTTTAATCGAGATATTTTAGAATTTATTGTGAAAAGTTTAAATATAGAATTTATGAAATTTAATTATTTTATGAATCAAAATGGTGAAATAATAAAGGAGATTAAAGACGTTTTAAAGAATAATATAAATTGATTTATATTAAGAGATTTATAAATGGATATTTATAAATTGAAATGTTGACATTATAAAACGAGTTTTTTATAAGTGTTTGAATGAAGTGAAAATAAATTTTGTAAATGAATGGAATTCATAAAATTATAAATGGTGAAGTTATAAATGAAATTTATAAATAGTAAGATTTATAAATTTTGTGAAATTATTACAGAATATATTTAGATGAATAATTGAATCTTATAAGTTATAAGATTTATAATTATGAAGTTCAAAGGAACGATTTTGCAAACGAATAAATTATAAGTATTTCAGTTATGATATGAATTTTTGTTTATAATTGAGTTATAAACTGGAATAGGTTAATAAAAGAATTTATAAAAGAAAGTTGTTATAAAATAAATAGAAATGGAATTTATAAACGTTGTTTTATAAATTCGCAAACAACTTATTTTGATAAGTTAATTGTTGAAACCTATTAATGGAGTTATATTCACATTTTTGAATGTGAATAATCCTTTGAATTAAAATGAATAAAAGTATGAAACATTGTTAACGTAGTATATTCACGTTTTTGAATAGTGAATAATATGTTAAAGGAAATGTTTAGAATGTGAATGTTTTAAATAGAATTAAAACGATCTAACGATGTTTTAAATGTGTTGAAATTCGAAACCATAGATTTCAACATTCATTGTTGAAATAGATGTTTCGAGAAATAAAAGGAAATGGTGGACTATAACACTGTTGTTATAGTAAATGATTTCTGAAAGGAAATGTTTTGAATAGTATTGGGATTTATATATCTATTTTAATTTCGAATCCCTATACTAGTGATTTTGGGTTGTCGTAACGATGTTTTACGCAACATTCGTTTTGGCCCAAATAAATATGTTAAAGAGAATGATTTCCTTAAAGAATGAAATATATACTTAATCTCGATTTAAGTATATTGAATATTTTCTAAGTGTTGAAAATAAATAAAATTTGTGAATTACTTATGAATAAATAAGTATGGAAATGTTTTTCCCAATATAAAGTGAATATTAGAGAATTTATCTTTTTGAAGATAAATTGAAAAGAATAATCGAAGTCGTATATTCATTAATACTTTGGAATGTAAATTCACTATTGAATTTATAAAAGAAAGTAGAATTGGTTTAAAAAAAAATATTGATTTATTTTTGAAGTGTTGAAACTATATATCTAGTAAAGATATTTTAGAAAATAAATAATTTGGAAAATTATTTGGAAACTGGTGATGTATGCATATCAATTGATAGTTCAATAACCGACTATCAATATTTCCCTTTGAATGGGTATTTGATGTGATTTTGTTTGAATGTGAATGCCACACTTATTTTTGAATAAGCGCTCACTATTCGGGTTAACCGGGAAAGGACCATGGGGTCGTATAACCCATTCCGAATATGTGATACGTCGTTGTGAATTGCATTGAAGATCGGTGTTGAAGACCGAGTATTTGTGAAAGCGATAGGATGACCTATCGATTGTCTCTGCGCTGGGTAGCTCCTGGTATAGAGATTCCTTAAGTGATGGGAAATTCGATCGGGATTGTGAATACCCGGATTGCAAGGGCTTCGTAAGAAGTGCCTTCGGTTTTGTTCAAGCCCGGAACAGACTTGTATGGATTGTATGTCTGACATTACAAGTTGAGATATAAAGCCGATTTCTTTCAAATATATTTCTGTTGGTGGCGGAGAATTTATTCTTTTAGCTTAACACCCTTCTCTGAGACGTACGAGCTCAGAGGTTATATAGTTGAAGTTATCAGCGATATATTCCCAATTTGGTAATGTGACATGCTGAGTGATGCTGAAATGATCATTGTGTTGATTATTTGTGATAGGATCGTTTATTTGATCGTCTATCCTTGTGATCATTGTGTTGATCATTTGTTGACCCAAAGCATGGCTTTTGTATAAAGTATGTTTTTGTGGACGAAACTTCGTCGAGCCTCACATTCCGGAATGGTCAAAACAGGAAAGATGCGGCAAGGTTATGAGGGGTAGCTCCCTTTAGGGTATGTGCATTTCCTTCTGGAAAGGGTGGTATCATGGTATGGAGCCCAGATACTTACTCATGTTGATACACTATATTTATTACTGTGTGGTGTTGTTGGTGACGAGCGCTCGGTTAAAAGGTCCAATGGGACCGGGGGATGTCATACTCGTGTAGTAGTTACCTAGTGATAAAGGTAACCCGGCCTTGTGTTGGCAGAGAGCTGGTTAAGTTCTCGGGGACGTCCAGCCAGAGGCGTTTCCATGTGGCAATGGGAAGTTCCTTGGCCTGACCATTTGTTGGAAATCCAAAGAAACAATACGAGACTTGTACGGTATTAGTTGTATAACCTGCTATGGAATGTGGCGGTAACCTGCTATTGAACATAGTAGCTATAGTAGGCATAAGTGCGGAATGTCTATGCTGGCTAAGATTTATATCTTTATTTTCGAAATGATTTTCCTCTACACTATGCACTAATAATAATATCAAGTGTTATTTTAAATGCGTATCAAGCATCTTTGGCTATCATAAGGAGAAATCTCCTCTGATTCTGCGTTTGCATGTGTGTGTGTGCGGGAGGCCTTATGGTAGTCTCATCTTTAAAAAGCATTGCGAATTGAATTTAAAAATATTCCTCTATTTTGATTTTAAAGATAAATAAACTGTTTTGAGTTCTCACACCAGTCACATGACTGACTCGGAGTTTATTGTTTTCCTTCCTAAACTCTGGGTGCCCACCAAATTTCCACACGGGCAGTTAAGAGTTAAGGTTTATCAGGATATTCTGGATATTTTGGATTTGCTGGAGGCAAGCTGGATGGCATGGCGTATTATTAGTATATAATATCTCTTTTTCCGCTGTTGTTACTGTTTGTTGTTGTATGTTGTTGTACACTCTGATGATATGATGTGATGTAATGAAATGTAATAACTGATATAGTTCTTTGTTTAAAGATTATTCATTTATTATTATATGTTGTTCCGCTGCGAATTGTGAGATTCTGATGTTGTTCTGTTATTTCTTCCTGTCCTGTTCTATTTTAAATTTTTCTGTTTTCTTTCTCTATTTTCTATCTTCTTCTCTCTTCTTCTGTCTTTTTCTTTTCTTAAATTTTCTTTTTAAAACCCTAACTATTCGGTTTTTCGGCAACGAAAATCCGCAAGCGTTACAAACTCCATGCAATTTAACAATTTCTTTAATAAAAAGTTTAGCCAAAAGAGGTACGGTTCGGTTAGACCGAACGGGAATAAAATGGGCGGATTTAGTAAGTCTATCAACAATCACCCATAAGCTATCATGACCCGAACGAGAACGGGGGAGGGCATTTATAAAATCCATGGAAATTTGGTCCCACTTCCAAATTGGATTTTCTAAAGGTTGCAATAACCTACCGGGCCTTTGATGCTCGGCCTTAACGAGTTGGCAAGTCATGCAACGCTTAACGGAGTTAGCGATGTCAAGTTTCATTCCCCCCCAATAATAAAGTCGCTTCATATCCGCGTACATTTTACTACTACCGGGATGAATGGTAAATTTATAATGATGAGAATCTTCTAAAATATCTTTACGAAGATCACTAATATTTGGCACAATAAGTCTACCAAATTTCCGAATGCCGCCACGAGAATCGATATTAAAGTCTTTCAAACCTTCAATGTCAATTTTATCCTTAAAATTTTGGCCAAGAAGAGCCAATTCGGGATCTGGCCTTTGAGCTTCAAGAATGCGGTCTAAAAGAGAAGGACGAGCCTCAAGGCTACATAAAACAAATGATGAGCATAAATCGGATACACGGTCTCGACTCTCACAAGTGGATAAGATCTCGAGATCGTTCCATTCGGATATCATCATAGAAACAACAGCTTGTTGTTTACGGCTAAGAGCATCGGCGACACGATTACCCTTACCGGAAGTATAAAGGATATCAAGGTCATATGGTGCAAGAAATTCGAGCCAACGCTGTTGACGCAAATTAAGTTTCTTTTGAGAGAATAAATACTTCAAGGATTTATGATCGGTATAAAGAACAAATTTCTCTCCTAAAAGGTAATGACGCCAAATCCGAAGAGCAAAAACAATAGCCGCGAGCTCTAAATCATGAGTGGCATATCTAGTCTCGGCAGGCTTTAATTGCCTAGAAGCATAAGCAATAACACGTTCTTTTTGCATAAGAACGACACCCAAACCAACGTGATTGGCATCGGTATAAACAACGAAATCTTGATTCCCCTCGGGAATAACAAGAATAGGAGCATTAGAAAGAAGTTCCTTTGGTTTCTGAAAAGAAGCTTCACATTTGTCCGACCAAATGTATTTAACACCTTTCTTCGTTAAGCTAGTGAGAGGCACGGCAATCTTAGAAAAGTCTTTGATAAAACGGCAGTAATAACCCGCCAATCCAAGAAAACTACGAATCTCTGTCACACTCTCCGGTCTCTTCCAATCTTGAATCGCTTCAATCTTTGAAGGATCCACGGAAATTACGGATTCGGAAATAATATGACCGAGAAACTTCACACGAGATTGCCAAAAATGGCATTTAGAAAATTTTGCCTTTAATAGATTACTCCTAAGAGTTTCCAACACAATCCGAAGATGCTTTTCATGCTCCTCCTCGGTTTTAGAATACACAAGAATATCATCAATAAAGATGAGAACATACCGGCCGAGGAAGTCTTTGAAAACTCTATTCATAAGGTCAATGAAATAAGCTGGGGCATTCGTTAGACCAAATGGCATAACAAGCCATTCATATGATCCATAACGAGTACGGAACGATGTCAAAGGAATGCTATCCTCGGCAATACGAAGCTGATGAAATCCAGTAGCTAAGTCTAATTGTGAAAAGACTCTAGCACCACTAAGTTGATCGAATAGGTCATCAATCCGAGGTAAAGGATATTTATTTTTGTAAGATCATTAAGCTTGCGGTAGTCAACGCAAAGCCTAAGTGTTCCATCGAATTTCTTCACAAAAATAGCTGAAGCTCCCCAAGGCGAGGAACTAGAGCGAATAAATTGCTTCGTCTCCAATTCGGATAATTGTTTACGCATCTCCTCGTTTTCTTTATTGGACATACGATAAGGAGGGCGAGTGATAGGTTGAGCTCCAGGAATGAGATTAATTCTGAACTCAATTGCTCGCTTAGGTGGTAATCCTAAAACGGGCTCGAATATGTCGGAAAATTCATGAACGACGTGAATAAGAGAAATAATATCACCCTCATCGTCATCATTGTCATCACAAGGATTTAAAGAATATAAAGATGCAACCAAGCTGGAATCCGATCTTTAAGATCAATAGAAATCTGCTTAACAGATTGAGGATGTCGAAGATGAATAGTCCGCTCAGGACATAGGATATGAGCTTCATAACGGTTAAACCAATCCATTCCCAAAATCATTCCAAAGCCTAAATAACGCATGACATGCAAATCGGCTCGGAAAGAAAAATCACACAAAATAATCTCGACATCTTTACACAATAAACTGATTGTTGCGGATCCACCAACCGGATTCGCAATTCTCAAAGAAGTCATTAAACACAAAACATCCAAAGAAAAAGTATCAACAAGTTCTTTTGATATAAAAGAATGGGACGCACCGGTATCAAAAAGAACTCGAATAGGATGATCACGAAATAAAATAATTCCATCCAGAATAGAATGAGAAATGCCTTGGCCACGAGATGTGTTGCCAGGGGCTTGAGCAACATTAAGCTTTCCCTCCTTCCTATTTTGAAGTTTGGGACATACATGCACAAAATGGTCTGGGCTTTTACAACAGCGACAAGTACGAGGCTTTGAACACTTGTTCGCAAAATGGTCTCTGGAACCACAGTTAAAGCACTTCCCTTCAGTAGAGGAAAAGTCTTTGCAGCAGGAGTTGCTTGCCTCCCTTTCTTATTGGGATAGGGGCCTTTGAAATTGTTTGGCCTCTTCTTGTTTTTGAAGTTTGGTTTGGAACCCACCACTTCAACATCATTCTCCCTATCCGCCTCTTCAAGACGAAGAGCGATATCAATGAGTTGGTCGAAAGAAACTTCTAACTTTAGAAGTAATGGCTTCTTAAGATTTTTGTTTAAGCCATAGACGAACCTCTGGTTCTTCTTTAAAGGGGTGTTGATGTATTCAACCCCGTATTTAGAAAGCGACTCGAAGGAGGCGACATAATCAGTCACTGAATAATCACCTTGAACAAGGTCTATAAATCGTCGAGCCAATGTCAATTTCTCTGCTTCTGGTACAAATTTCAACTCGAAGCGTTCCCGGAATTGCTCCCAGGTGAGATAAGCTTCATTAATCTCAGAAATAAGAAGTTCGTACCAGTCCAATGCTTTTTCTCGGAGCATGCTAGAGGCCACCTGAACTCGGTAAAGGTCAATAAGATTCATGAGAGAAAAGATTCGATCGCATGACCTAAGCCAAGCCTGTACTTCAATAATAGTTTCGGAACTTTGAATGGCTCCCCACCCAAATTAGTGTAATCGCTGCACAAGCGTGCAAATCCCGGCTTTGGGTGAGTAGGTTCCGGGTTAGCTCCAACTGCTTGAGCATTTGTCACTAAATCAAGAAGCTGTTGAGCAGTCATAAAAATTCCATCCTGGGGTGGAGTGCTAGAAGGTACGGCTCTGGGGCGGCCTGGTCTAGACATTTCTCTTCCTTTAGAAAGAATGAAGAAGAAGAAAAAGGTTATTCACCAAATTGAATATCAAGCAATCTTGATAGATAAACAAGGAATCATAAGGAAAATAGGATGAATCGGTACGAAGACTCGAATTAAATCCTAAAGCACGACTCTTAAGATGGACTTAGGACGATGATCCTTGTTATAATATTCCATATTGTTCCGAAGTTTGGCTCTGATACCAAGTTGTGACTCCCCACCTCTATACCCACGCTAGCCAAGAACATTACGGTGAATGTTGTCAACTAGCACGGAGAATAAGGCTGTTGAGGAGCGACCATCCGTGTAATTGCTTTGCGCGAGCATCGATATGTCAGATAGTATAACATGCATTTCTTTATTAAGAGGGAAATCCGACATACCGATACAAACTCAAGGCTACTACACAGTGGCTATAATATCTTCAGAAACAAATATAGAAATAAACATAACATAAATCAGTCACAGACAATTCATATCACAAAGGCGGAAATAGATATGAATATTACACTAGGAAGTGTACATTAGAGTAGTGGTCTAAAAAGATCTACAATATCACAAAAGAATAGTTACAATAACTACACAAAAGAATAAGTATACATTATGGAGTCTATATCTCAAATGTATACAACAAAAACTACTAATCTAAGTAGTTAACCAAAAGTCAAGGAGGTAATCCCGGATGTAAAGTCAAGCAGAAGCACCTGTAACATCTCAGTCTGACCCGAGTATTATTTAATAAGAAAATAATAAACGGATCAGTCTAGCTATAAATATCAGATGAAACGATATAGAATAAGAGATATGACTAAACGCATAATAATCACAATGCCAAGCTGTGATATATATAAGTAATTGAAAATCAACAAGAGATTAATCAATATCACCAAATCTACACAAGAATCAAAGGAAATGCCATACTCCTTATTTCGTTCACCAAACCATAAATATTGACGATTATATCAATGTCAATCACAAAAGTCAATGACACACAAATTCACCAATGCACACATATTGATAAAACTTATCAATGGAAATCACGAAAATTGGTAAAGCACAAAATTCTAGAAATCATCTCAAGAAATCCAGTCAATGACACACGAATTCACCTATGCACAAAAATTGATAAATCATATCAATAGAAATCACAAAAATAGGTGAAGAAGAAAATTCCAGAATTCGACACACGAAATCCAGAAATCACACAAAATAGGGGGGGAGGCCTATTACACGAACGGGAGCATGAAAACTCACCAACATATGTATCACACGAACGAGACGCTATCTCATGGTAGCTAGCCATTAATTTTTGACACACGAACGGCCCGAAGACCATGGGGCGCTACCCCATCAATTTGAGTCGAAACTCCGCAAAACGGGGTTTAGTCTCCCTCGTAGACAAAGAGACATCGCACATTGCTAGTCTAAATCACAAAAATGATCGTCATGAACATTAAGAAGTGTCAATTACAGTAAGCTAGTAAATATATGAGCTTAGCGTCATGTCTCATAACCACTAGCTTAACTTAAATATTTACGAAAAAATTGTAGATCTCTACTAGAAAATTATCATAAGAGTTTCAATCGAACGAGTCCAAGAATTAACCGACGAAGTAAACGCAAGCGTTTCATACCACTTGTTTTACTAAGTCGTTTAATTAGATTCCTCATACGAGTGAGGTAAAGGTTTGTATATACTAATAGATTGGAAGTCGGTTTGAGAAAACGAGCTTTGTTATAAAATAGTGTTGAAATCATTTGAAGAAAGAGTTCTGATATTTACTACTAGTATAGAAAACCTTTGTATTTTTAAAGTGACAAATCACAAAGAAGATTGTAGGAACAATCGATCACTAAAATTCACATTCGAAGACGTGAATGAAAATCCAAAGAAATCGATAAAGAATCCATCGAAATGGATATTCAAAAATCCCTAAAAAGGAGTCATCAAAGTCATAACAAATGATAATAACACATAGGAAACAACACGAATCGATTAAAGTTGGAAATTCAAACAACTAGGCGAAATAGGAAAAAATGCACCAGGTCGGTCGGCCGGCTACAGAGCTCGGTCGACCGGACCAAAAAAAACAGAAATGCTCGGGAAGCAGATCGGTCGGCCGAACCCTGTAGTTGGTCAACCGGACCATAAACAGAGAAGTGCTAAGCACTTTTAATAGCAGGTCGGTCGACCGGCCAAGGGGTTCGGTCGGCCGAACCTGATGTTCTACAAATTGAAACCCATTTACTTGATGTGCAAACTCCACCAATTCGCAACCGAAGGAGCACGGACACCAGGAGATTATGCCCAACGGCTTCCCGGTCCTATTGGCTCCTCGATGCATCACCAAAAACGCATTTGAATATCAAAGCTATGATTTTTAAGGATTTGAACCCAAAACACTAAAAATTGGTATATTCACCAAATCAATCCAAACCAAAAGCAATTATGCACGAATAAGTGTTAGGAATTCATACCTAACAATCGAAGATAAATATAAGCATAGATGTGAGATAAAAATCTCAACTTGAACCCAAACGATTGAAGAAGAAGCTTAGAAGCAAAGGAGAATCAACCACTCTTCAAATCCAACTCAAGAAGCTTGATTCTAAGCTAATAAGAGAAACATTTTCCAAATTAGGTTTAGGAATTTTCTGAAATCAAAGAGAGAAAGAGTTGGAGAAGAAGAAGAGAAGCTTACTAATGGGTTCTTCTATTAGTTTGGAGCTAGAGCTTGATTTGCAAAAGGAAACTAGGGTTTTGGAGTTTTAATTTTCCATCTCTCCCACCATAGATGCTTTAGAACTGAAAAGAGGAGAAAGTGAGGGTGAATGGGGAGGAGTGGCTCAGATTTGAGTATAAGTTAAACATAGGGCTGAACCCAAACCCAAACCTAAAGTGAAAAAGTAGCAAAAATCAACTTACTCCAAACATATCGAAGCTTATACTCAAAAAGGTCGCAAATGGCATTTTAAACTCAATGGGAGTGGTCCCGAGTCCTGATTCGACCGTATGCAAAAAGTAGATTTTCGGACTAAATTCCAAGTATCGACAAAATATTTAAATAAAATATTTAAATATAAAATCGACAAATATGCGGGTTGTTACAATTTAACACTTTACATTTTACAAATTTATTCAGCTAAACCCAAAATTTCAAATTTCTAATTTAATTCAATTCAAATCATCAGTTTCAATTCAACTCGGTTTCCCAACAAACATTTCAAATTTTATAAATTTCAAATATAGATTTGATCCACAAAACAAACTATTCAATTTTTATTATATTTCAAAGCTTTATCATCCCACATTTCAAAACTAAATTTTATAATTTCATATATCTCAAATTTAGCTTCATTATTACTTAGTTTTGAAATATTCATTTCATAAATCCAATACTTTCACACAAATATAACTTAAATATTCATTTATCAAAAACAAATATCATTCCAAATTCACATTCTTTATCAAAACAAAGATCATGTCATTTCCAAACCATTTCAATATCATTAAAATATCATATCCTTCAAAACCTCATTGTCAAATCACTATTTGAATTCAAATTCAGATATTTAAATTTATATATCATTTAAAAATCAAATATGTCATTCATTTATTATTTCAAATATCATTACAAAATACATTTCAAAATCCCATTCAAAAATTCATTTATCTCATCACATTCCATTTAACACATAACCAAGTAAACCTTATTGGAATTAAAATTCAATTTTAATTCCTTAAAATTAAAATTTAAATATTAAATTATATTCAAAACTCTTTATATTTCACAAATAATCAATTTTCAAAAGTTAAATCATTTAACAATTTAAAATATAACTCAAACAGTGTTAAAATATATAACATTTCAAACATTGACAAATTATAGCAACGACAGCATTTATAAAGTGCTATCATAGCTTATAGTTTCCAAAATATTTTAGTTCAAGAATAACGGCATTTATAAAATGCCGTAATAGATATTTAGTTATTTCAAACATAGTTAAGTTCGAAACAACAGCATTTTAAAGTGCTGTCATAAAACTACAGCATTTTAGAAATGCTATTAATAAAATTCCAGATTTTATTATAACTTTTCAAAACAATAAAACTTCAAAAAAAATTCTATTTAAATTTATAAATAATATTTATAGACTTCAAAATTTCACATTTAAATCATTTTAACATATGATTTATCATAATAAAATTTTGAAATCAAATATTCAATTTTAAAAACTCAATTCATTTATTAAGTCAAAATTTCACTATTTATTAACTTATAAATTTAGTAAAACTTAACATTTTATTTCAAATATCATTTCAAACTTTAAATTTAATTTACATTATTTACTTACATTTTTTAATAATAAATTTAAAGTCAAAATTCACATTTACCTCAAATTTACATACTTAAATTCACAAATTCAAAACATAATATTTAGCTTTCACAAAACCATAAAATATATATTTTTAAATCAAAATTTATACTTTAAAAAAATAAATATCTTAAGAAAAATCATTTTAAAATATACCATGGGGTTTGTATATAATTTCTAACCTATACCAAGTGATACAGATATGTATCATTTCAATATGCAATTTAAAAAGAAAACCCGGGTTCTATCATTTCTTACCCGAAATCCCAAGTAAATAAAATAAATAAAAATCATTCAGGCCTATCATTTCAGCCCATAATGATTTTTCTCTATTCTAATGTCCATTCAGGTATGTATCATTCAACCATAGTGATTCTATTCTAACAGGGAACTTGTAGTGAACATATGCATAAACAATATAAACAATGTCAATGTCACAATATAATGTCATATATCAGATGTCATGTGATAATTAACAGAGTTAGCATGACATAGCATATCATATAATCATCATTTACTTGCATAAACATTTTAATTACTAAATACTTGTCATCAATTCAGTATTTCATAAGTAGAAATATCAGAGTGAGAAGGACTCTCCTTTATCGAAGCTAGAGGCCACAACGACACACAAAACGATTCCAAAGGCACGACAAGCACGATATAGCACGACTTTTGATTTGAATGAATGGGAGCCTAAATGATGATCTTGTATATAATAAATAAAAAAGATAATATAAACATATGAATTCAATACAAAATACATTGAATCAATTGGAATTTTGAATTAACAAAGAACATCGCCGAGCTTTTTCATCAACTGTGCTTGACCATGGCAACATGGCTTGTCACATGCACACTAAGCTCGACCTAGGTGTCATAAGTGCTCGGCCATAGCTGTGTTATGGCTAGGGTATGGATCAATAAAGGCACGCCAAGAAAGAAATGAAGGAGTGGAAGTTATAACATATGGAATACAAATGGTCAAGGCAAAAGAAGTTTTGGGTGCATCACTTAGGTTCGGCCAGTCATGTATTGGGCTCGGCCTTGGCATGTGCAGGTCTGATGGTGGTTGGAGTTGTGGCCAGAGGTAGTGGAGAGGCTGGTGATGGTTGCCAAGGGGCGGCCGAGGTGAACTATGAAGGTGATGGTGATTTTTGGCTCGGCTATGCATGAATCAAAGGTTGTTTTGCAATTTTTGTGGTATAATCATCATGTGGAGGTCACAGCTTGCATTGGTCAGAGGGGAAGATGGTGGTGTGTCCATGGATGGTGGTGGTGTTGGTCGGTGAAGGTGGTGGAGGAGCTATGGCCGAGCAAAGCTATGGAAAAGCATGGCAAAAAAAGAAATAAAAAGAAGTGGAAAGTAGAAAAATAGGAAGAAGACATTACAAAAACAATTCGGAAATGCTTGGCCGAAAAATGATTGAGTGAGAAACCTTTTCACATGAAATACGAATAAAACTCACGGCCAAGAGAAGTAGTGAACGGCCAAAAGAAATAAAAAGGCAAGCATTGAAAATTCATAAGAAAATGAAGAGTCATTGAAAATGAAAGGACTTCGCCTCTTTAAATTTCCATTTTCAAAAATAAAAAAATATATATTCAGTAAATAAAAACAAAATGAAAATAAAATAAATTGAAAAATAAAATAAATAAATATTTTAAGGAAAAATATAAAAGTAAATAAAAAAATGCCTACTAAATTGAACTAGAATTTAAAAATTGTAAAAAAAAAAAAAATTAACATTTGAAAATTATAACTACACTTACAAAAGGTTTTAAAAATAAAAAATATATATCATGACATGATACAAAAATTATAACATGATTTTTCAAACAAAAATATTATTTATCTAGGTTAAAATAAACAATTTCGTTAAATAAACAATTTACGCACAATATTGTAAAAAGCATAACTTTCACAATATTAATCGGATTTCAACGAAACAAAAAGTAGTATTCTTAAAATTTAATTTATTTTCATAATAAATGATAAAATTCAAAAATTGAAATTTTTAAATTTAAAAGTCAAAGTTTGACCATATTGACCAAAATTCACATTGTTGGAAAATATTCTATTTATTCAGGTTTGAAATTATAATTCACATAAAAATCAAAGTTTATATTTAAAATAAAAAAATTTCCATTTTAATAAATGAAATAAAGTTTTTAAATCAGGAATTCAATTTAAAATAATTAAAATATACAATTAAAATAATCAGAAAATACAGGGTTGTTACACTCTTCCCCACTCAAAACTTTTCATCCCCGAAAAGGAATGAGGTATGGGGAAAACACAAAAAAAGATAGAATAAAATAGAATTGAGATAAGATGACAATAAGATTGAAATTATACGTGATAACTGTTGTTATAGGTAAGTTTAACAAGGTGGAGATGATCTTCCCAAGATCCTCCATAATCAAGAACACAGGCACGAAAAGATCTTCTAGAATCTGATTCACACTTTCTACTTGATCGACGGTCTGTGGATGGCAAGCAGTGCTCAGATTCAAAAATGAGTACCAAAGATTATCAAAGATTATAGAAAGATTTCTAGACAGACTGATATAAGCAATAGCCTCCCATTCTGTAGCAAGATAAGGAAAATAAGGACAACCAAAAGATGGTTTGAAAAACAAAATAAGACAATAAATTTGAAACCATGATAATTTCAACTTAAATTGAAAATAAATTTTACATAAGTTAAATAAATCCTAATTATCTCTAATTTCATTATCTTATCATCCAATTATCTTAAATAAACAATCTCCAAAATCATGGATTTGAAGAAAATCATTTATTATACTCAAAATGTCCTCAAGAAAATTAATTGTTCTTTATTCCTAATTATAATTAAATTTATTCCTCTCAATATAGTTTATCACCTATGTTAAATATATTTATACTTTTTACAACTGCTTTAAATTTATTCGTAGTTCCCTTAACATCATTTAATATTGTAAATTATTCCATTACCCTTTTTTCTCTATTTAACTCTGTTAATCTTTTTATAACTAAAATTTAAGTGTATAACATTTTTTATAACCACTCAAATTTTATTTATAAAATCATTTTTTTTATATTGTATATTATCCAATTACATATTCAACTTCTGTATATTTTAGGTAAGTTGTATTGGAATGAATGAAATTATGTATTATACAAATAAAACTTTCTAATTCAATCATTTCAAGCTTGAATATTTATCCAAATCTTGAAATTATACTTAAAAATTACCTTTCAAGATAAAATTTTGGAATTAAATTTCCGATAAATTCGATACTATGTAGAGATAAATAAATGCACATATACTATATATATATATCCATTCAAATTTTAAATCATATATCAGCATATGTTATAAATCCAGTCTTATTTTAGAAATTCAAATCGATTAAATTTCCCAAAAAAAATTGTAGCAAGACTACAAAATGGTCTCTTCACTTTGAAACTCGAAAATGAATGTCGATGATGCTGCAGTCACTACCGAAGTTATTTTCCAGTGACAAAGAGAAGAGCACTAATTTTAAACTTTAAAATTCTTTGGAAACAGATTTCTGTTCAAATATACTTTAAATAATATATCATTTAAAAATTTAAATACAAGGTTTGAAACCATCGAAAATTAAATTCTCAAATTCTTGTTTTAGATTCATTTTAAATTTCCAAATAAATTTATAACCATGATTATAGTTCAATTATATATATGAAACAAGAGATAATGATATATAAAATCAAGTATTTATTTCTCAACAACCAATTCAATTAAATCCAGAAAAAGATTTATAATATAGTTAAAAAAATTATTTCATTATTAAATTTGAAAAAAAACATATTGTGTCAGTCTGCTCTATCCAAGTGTTTTGGAAATCATATCGATAGCGTTGATATGACGAATCTATCGAAAACCAAAATCAACATCAACAACACAATATATAAAACATTAAATATTAGTTTAAAAATACACTTCAAGAATGATTTTAAGATAAGTTTGAAACAAAGATGAGATGTTAAATAACAGAATAGGAAAATGGATAAGCTTATATAATTGCGGCAACCTTAACCGGGTCAACCATGACTTAAATAATAAGATCGATGTGGATTTCTGGGGTAAATCTACATTCGATCTCAAGAGATAGAGAACAGGATTATAAGAGATACTAGCGTCTAAACTGAGGATATAAATCTTTGGTGAATCGACACTATTGTGAAGGAGTTTCACCCCTTTACAAATCAATTTGAGATTGACGGGACCGCCGACTCATTATAAAGATCTTTCGAAGTGGAGTTATGGGATACTTCAGAATCAAAAGAAGATGAATAGTGAGGGACACGAATGGATTTTGGAATTGCAAGGAATGTTCCAAAATTCAAAGGAATCGAGTCAAAAAGGAAGAGATTCAAACTCGAATGAAAGTGATTCTGTAAATACATTTACCATACATGCTGAGTTTGCCTAGAGCTACCAAAGCTCTAATACCAAATGTAACGACCCGATATTTTCAACCATTCGCATTCGCACATGTCAGATTTGAATTTCTCAAAATACCGCGTTGTAAATAAAATTTAGCAAATCTTAGAATATACAGCAAATAAATAATCACAGATCACAGACACAGGGTATATAATAGTGCAACGGAAGTAAAAGATATAGTAATTCATGAAGCTACTATATAAATATAAGATACATCAAAGTTAAACAATATACAACAGAAGAGTAACAAGATACATCATGTACAAATCAGGATACATCCCTAGAATCACTAGATACTGAAAGCAAAACAGATGGCTGGATCTTCAAGCAAAAATCCAACTCTGAAGGTGAGTCTGGAATGCTGAATCACTCAGTCTGACTTGAGCATAAAGCAAAACAAAAAACACTCGACTCAGCACATAAATACCTATGAGCTGTAAATCAACTCAAGTTAATAGTAACAAAATGCATCAGTAACTTTCCGGATGCTTGGGATCGCCCATCCTTTAAGGATCCGTTAAACTATTTACTATGTAGTAATATTGCGCTATTATAATAATGTCTACAATAAAATAAACTTACTTTAAAATAGCGTTAAGGGGTTACCCATATAGCCCTTAACACGTAATAATGCCAGTAGTCTATACAGTACCTGAATATCTCCTGATCGAGAGACTATGAGAAGATACTCCATAGGTATGACACAAATAGAAACTCGTAGTAAGGCTCACTATGGTAGGTGACACGGCACACGAAGCAATGCCAGGGTAGATATACCAATTATGCATACGGGCTGGTGGTAATGTAGTAGTAGCCACATATGCCCACCTCAGAACACACTCCCATATAAAAATTGGAGGATTGCCATCAAATCAACAACAAATAAGAGTATAGTATCGAAGAAGTGCGCCCGACAAGTAGAGCTACCCTTTTTGGCCTGAGATCGCTCCTGTTTTAGCCACCTTATGCCAACTCATGGGAGTTGGCTCCACATAATATACCTCAAGAACGTCGCCACCATCCTACTTCATTCTGGAATCTCCACCGCGTACATGGTTGTTAAAGTGGTTTTCGGAGTTGGCAGAGAGTATGAAAACATCCAATCCCGGTATTTTTGACAACCAAACGTTATTATAACGCCGTGATCATTTTAAAACAGTTGATATTTCAAAAAAGAACAAATCATTTCATTTCAAAACTTATTCCTTTCAAATAGTTTATATTTCGAAACAAAAACCATTTTATTTCAAAACTATATTCAAATCAATACGATATCACTTCGATTTCAAACATATATTCACCCTTAAAAATCATATTTCTTTCAAAGTTATAACTATTCGAAACCGCAATACTTGAAATAATTACACTTCGAAATCATACATTTGAAATCATGGAACATTCATTTAATTCTTTGCATTTTACAAATTTATTCAATTAAACCCAATTTTCAAATTTTCAATTTAATTCAATTCAAATCAATAGTTTCAATTCAATTCGTTTTCCCAACAAACCATTTCGAATCTTATAAATTTCAAATATAGTTTTGATCCATACAATAAACTTTTCAATTTTTATTATATTTCAAAGCTTTAACATCCCACATTTCAAAACTAAATTTTATAATTTCATATATCTCAAATTTAACTTCATTATAACTTAGTTTTGAAATATTCATTTAATGAATCCAATACTTTCATATAAATATAACTTCAAATATTCATTTATCAAAAACAAATATCATTCCAAATTCACATTCTTTATCAAAACAAAGATCATGTCATTTCCAAACCATTTCAATATCATTAAAATATCATATCCTTCAAAACCTCATTATCAAATCATTATTTGAATTCCATTTAAAAATAAAATTTTTCATTCATTTATTATTTCAAATATCATTACAAAAATCATTTCAAAATTCCATTCAAAAATTCATTTCTCATTACATTCCATTTAATACATAACCAAGTAAACCTTATTTAAATTCAAATTTAATTTAACTTCCTTAAAATTAAAATATTAAATTATATTCAAAACTCCTTATATTCCAAAAATAATTAATTTTCAAAAGTTAAATCATTTAACACTTTAAAATATAACTCAAACAGTGTTAAAATCTATAACATTTCAAACATTGACAAATTATAGCAATGATAGCATTTCTAAAGTGCTACCGTAGCTTATAGTTTCCAAAATAGTTTAGTTCAAGAATAACGGCATTTATAAAATGCAGTAATAGATATTTAGTTATTTCGAACATAGTTAAGTTCAAAACAACAGCATTTTCAAGTGCTGTCATAAAACTACAGCATTTTAGAAATGTTATTAATAAAATTCCAAATTTTATTATAACTTTTCAAAACAATAAAACTTAAAAGAAAATTTCTATTTAAATTTATAAATCATATTTCTAGACTTCAAATTTTCATATTTAAATCATTTTAACATATAAATTATCACAATAAAATTTTAAAATCAAATATTCAATTTTAAAAACTCAATTCATTTATTAAGTCAAAATTTCACTGTTTATTAACTTATAAATTTAATAAAACTTAACATTTCATTTCAAATATCATTTCAAACTTTAAATTTAATTTACATTATTTACTTCCTTTTTTTAAGAATAAATATAAAGTCAATATTCACATTTACTTCAAATTTACATACTGAAATTCACAAAATCAAAATTAAATATTTAGCTTTCACAAAACCATAAAAAATATATTTTTAAATCAAAATTTATACATTAAAAAAATACATATCTTAAGAAAATTCATTTAAAAATATACCATGGGGTCTGTATATAATTTTCTAACCAATGTCAAGTGATACAGATATATATATATATCATTTCAATCCGCAATTTAAAAAGAAAACCCGGGTTCTATCATTTCAAACCCGCAATCCCAAGTAAATAAAATAAATAGAAATCACTCAGGCCTTTCCTTTCAGCCAATAATGATTTTTTCCTATTCTAATGTCCATTCGGGTATGTATCATTTCAACCCATAGTGATTCTATTCTAACAGGGAACTTGCAGTGAACATATGCATAAATAATATAAACAATGTCAATGTCGCAATATAATGTCATATATCAGATGTCACGTGATAATAAACAGAGTTAACATGGCATCGCATATCATATAATCATCATTTACTTGCATAAACATTTTAATTACTAAACAGTTGTCATTAATGCACTATTTCATAAGTGGAAATGTCAGAGTGAGAAGGACCCACCTTTATCGAAGCTAGAGACCTCTAAGACACACAAAACGATTCCAAAGGCACGACAAGCACGATACAACACGACTTTTGATTTGAATGAATGGGAGCATAGACGATGATCTTGTATACAATAAATAAACAAGGCAATATAAACACATGAATTCAATACAAAATACATTGTAACAATTGGAATTTTGAATTAACAAAAAACATCACCTAGCTTTTTCATCAACTTTGCTTGACCATGGCAACATGGCTTGTCACATTCACACTAAGCTCGACCTAGGTGTCATAAGTGCTCAGCCATGGCTGTGTTATGGCTAGAGTATGGATCAATAAAGGCACGACAAGCAAGAAATGAAGGGGTGGAAGTTATAACATATGGAATACAAATGGCCAAGGCAAAAGGAGTTTTGGGTGCATCACTTAGGTTCAGCCAGTCATGTATAGGGCTCGGCCTTGGCATGTGTAGGTCTGGTGGTGGCTGGAGTTGCGGCCAGAGGTGGTGGAGAGGTTGGTGGCGGCTATGGGGTGGCCGAGGTGAACTATGAAGGTGATGGTGATTTTTGGCTCGGCTATGCATGAATCAAAGGTTGTTTTGCAATTTTTGTGGTGCAATCATCATGTGGAGGTCACGACTTACATTGGTCAGAGGGAAAGATGGTGGTGTGGCCATGGATGGTGGTGGTGCTGGTTGGTGAAGGTGGTGGTGGAGTTATGGCCGAGCAAAGCTAGGAAAAGCATGGCAAAAAATAAATAAAAAGAAGAGGAAAAATAGGAAGAAGACATTAAAAAAAATTTCAAAAATGCTTGGCCAAAAAAATGATGGAGTGAGAAACATTTTCACATGAAATGCAAATAAAACTCACGGCCAAGAGAAGTAGTGAACGGCCAAAAGAAATGAAAAGGCAAGCATTGAAAAGTCATAAGAAAATGAAGAGTCATTGAAAATGAAAGGACTTTGGCTCTTTAAATTTTCATTTTCTTTTATTCAAAAATAAACCAAATAAATATTCACTAAAAAAATAAAATGAAAAAAAAATAAAGTGAAAAATAAAATAAATAAATATTTTAAGGAAAAATATAAAAATAAATAAGAAAATACCTATAAAATTGAACTAGAATTTAAAATTTGTAAACAAAAATACAATCAACATTTGAAAATTATAACTACACTTACAAAAGGTTTTGAAAATAATATATATATACATATAACATGGCATGGTACACAAATTAGAACATGATTTGACAAACAAAAATATTATGTATATAAATTAAAATAAACAATTTCGTTAAATAAACAATTTACACAAAATATTGTAAAAAGCATAACTTTTACAATATTAAACGGATTTCAACGAAACGAAAAGTAGTATTCTTAAAATTTAATTTATTTTCATAATAAAAGATAAAACTCGAAAATTCAAATATTTAAATTTTAAATTTAAAAGTCAAAGTTGACCATATTGACCAAAATTCACATTTTTGGAAATATTCTATTTATTCAGGTTTGAAATTATAATTCACATAAAAATCGAAGTTTATATTTAAAATAACAAAAAATTTCATTTTAATAAATAAAACAAAGTTTTTAAATCAGGAATTAAATTTATAATAATTAAAATATAAAATTAAAATAATCGAAAGCACAAGGTTGTTACAATTAAAGTACAATCTAAATAATTTTAAATAAAATCTTTATTTTATTTAATTGATTAATATAAAGAATTAATTTTATTATATATATAGTATATAACATACATGTGTATTAAAAACACACAAACATGTAATATGTACATGGAACATATCAATGTGTGCATGGTTTAGTGTACCCATATATAAGCGCTATAATTTATACCACATTAGAAGGATTTGCTCATTTATATACATATTTGTTGTCCATAAGTAATTTATGATTATACACATGCATACACTTATGTATAGCAAACTTTTGTAATTAATAGTGCTTATTTGAAAGATACTAATCAATTCAAAATGATTCAAATTAATATCTAAATATCTATATTTGAATTTAAAAATAGATCAAGGTCTAGAGTAAAATCTATATGAAATTTAAAATTCAAATTTCATATATTGGTATACATATGCACACACGTACAAATATGTGTGTGTGTGTGTGTGTGTACGTGTATGTATAAGTTTTTAAACTTTCCAAATTGTATTTATATGTGTAATTTCAATTATTTTTATAAATATAAATTATAGATGTAAAAAATATTATGTATAAAATTAATTTATTTTTAGTTGAATCCTTGTAAAAAAGTCAAATTTTTTATTTTACTCTGTGTAGATTTAAAAACATTAAAAAAATTTAGTACAATTCTTATAGATTTCACAAAAGTTATATATTTATGCATAAATTTTAAAATGTATAAACAATATTTTTAAATAATTATTTATTTTCATTTTTAATTATATGTATATATATGTATATTTTTTTTATAATATATATACATGTATACAAGTGAATATGAATTAATAAATTAATTTATATTATATATGTGTGTATATGCATGTATGTATATATGTATGTATGCATGTACACAATTCAGAAATCATATCTTAATCTAAAATGTTTTAAATTTATTCCTAACTATTAATTTTTTTGGCCGAAAATAAATTCATACACACACACACACACACACATATATATTACAAAATAGTTTTTTGTTCAATTTGAAAATTTATGGGTAATTACGTAAATTAGACATCAAATAGTAATATAAATTCAAGGTGAAATAAGGATCTATTCTACACAAGCCTATAATCATAGATGAATTTATACACATATAACAAAATAGATAAGTTGCTACCAATATAGTAGTATAGTATCCTTTAATAAACACCTTGAATGTTGGATCTAATAACTCCTTAGATCGAATCCTCGCTCTTCTAGAAAAGCAGCAAACTGAAGAGATCATTAGAACCTTTAAACTAGATTTAATTTGATTTAATTTTTGTTTGGAAATGAAGAAGGGGAGAGTACCTACTACTTTCGGCAAAGAAGCAAGAATGATATGGCAAAAGGTAAAAGAATAAAAGAACAGGGATGGTTGGTTTATGTAGGCCAAAGAATGGAGTAAAAAGGGGAGATCACGATCTACTAATTTTTCCTCTTCCCCTTGCAAATTCAAAATACATATTTCAAGCAAATATTTCTATCCCCTCTTCCTTGTTTGGATTGCCAAAGTAATGAGCTAACAGACCCAAATACATTACCAAAACCAATCAATATTTTTACATTTAAATCTAATTTAAATATTTATTGATATCCTATATCGATATATACATATATGACTTTTATTTACAAACTTTATTAAATATGGATTCAAATAAATCAAATAAAATTTTATAATTAATATTCATATAATTGATTTAAGTAATTCACAACCATTATAATTTAATTTAATCATTTTGTACTTTTGAGTATTCAATAATACGGTTGTGCGACTCTTTGGTATAAATTTAATCAGCGATAAATATCGAACTATTCGGATATTAATGTTCACATATCACCTTAGCTAGTGATGTGATGGTCTGGTCGAATTTATCACTTATGCGATTTTGGTAAAGTCTAACTGTACTATGTTAAGCAATCTCTAATAGTGATGATTATTTACACCAATTCTTTCATTAGAAACTTTACCACGTTTGGACTAATTAAATTTGGTTTTGCCAAAATTTCTATATCGTCCACATTCAACTTGTACAATTCAAACACAAAGTCTATAGTTCAATAATAATTATTATTATTAAACGAACTGCATGTCCAAGGGTTTTGACTTTGAGTTGGCTACAGTTGACCATGATATTAACGTTATATACCGAAGGAGGTGAAATTCTCTATTGAATAATGTTTCACATCTAAATTTAACTCAAATCTAACTATAGTCATTCGATGGTCATTGTGCCTCAATTTAAATATAATCAAAGGGAAGTGTCCATAGTGAAGTTTAATGTAACGATTTTCGCGTTCGAAAATCGACATCCATACTTTACATCGTACTCGAATGCCACAGATTCGACCGTTCAAATCCGAGTCGCCGGAGCTTATAACACAATTAAGCAAACAAAACAGTGGAAGAAAAAGAATAATACATTGATATACAGCATTGATACAATATCTGATACAACAGATGATACAATCGATATCAATATACATCAGAGATATGATACAATAAAATAGCAGCAGAAAAGTAAATATATAACACTAGCAGCGGAACAAATAACTCCCAGATAGTCTTCGAGGAAGAACTCCAGCAGCAGCTCGAACCAACATCACGATGGACTAAGACAAGCAAGTCTCGTCCACATTCAAGGAATGAACTAGCACCAGATAATCTACCAAACCTAACTATCTGAAAAACCCAACTCTAGACTGCTCGTGTGGAAAATAGTGAGCATCCAGAGTTTAGGAAAGGAACAATAAACTCCGGATCTGTCATGGGACTGGTGTGAGTAACAAAAACAGCTTATCTTTAAAAAAAACAGCTAAAGAATTTTTTTAAAGCCAATTCGCAATGCTTTTCGAAAATGAAACTACCATAAGACCTCCCGCCATACACACAATGCAAATGCAGAATTGGAGGAGATTTCTTCTTATGATAGTCAAACATGCTTGATACGAGAGAATTTCTTTAATATTATTACTATAAGTGTAAAGTGCAGAAAACATTTTGAAAGTAAAATATAAATCTTAGCCAACATAGACATTTCGAACTATGCCTACTATAGCTACCATCCAAATAGTGGGGCGCCACCATAAGTAGATGGCAGGTAATACAACTAAAACCGTACAAGGTACGTATTGGAAGATGGGATTTCCAACAAATGGTCAGGCTAAGGAACTTCCTACTGCCATATGAGATCGCCTCTGGTGGGACGTCCCGAGAACCTAACCGGATCTCTGCCAACACAAGGCCGGGTTACCTCTGTAACTAGGTAACTACTACTCGAGCATGCCACTCCCCGGTCCTTTGGGACCTTTATCCGAAGGACCTCTAATCCAACAACATCACACAGTAATAAATGTATGGTGTCCACATGAGGAAGTATCTGGGCTCCATACCATGATACCACCCTTTTCCAGAAGGGAATGACACACCCTAAAGGGTGCGACCCTCATAACCTTGTCGCATCTTTCCTGTTTTGACCATTTTCGGGTTGTGAGGTCCCGATGCAGTCTCGTTCACAAAGCTACGCTTTACACTAAAGCCATGCTTTTATCACAAATGATCAACACGCAGCAGCACTCAGCATGCCACACTACCAAATTGGGAATATATCGCCGATAACCTTCAACTACATAACCTCTGAGCTCGTACGTCTCAGAGAAGGGTGTTAAGCTAAGAGAATAAATTCTCCGCCACCAACAGATATGTATTTGAAAGAAATCAGCTTTATATCTCAAAGTGTAGTGTCAGGCATGTGACCATACAAGTCTGTTCCGGGTTCGAACAGAACCGAAGGCACTTCCAAAGAAGCCCTTGCAAATCCGGGTATTCACAATCCTGATCGGACTTCCCATCACTTAGGAAATCTCTATACCGTGGATCAGCCAGTGTAGAGAAAATCGATAGGTTATCCTATCGTTCTTACAAATACCCGGTCTTCAACACCGGTCGTCAAATGCTATCCATAACGTTGTATTATTATTCGGAATGGGTTATATGACACAAAGGTCCTTTTTCGGCTAAACCGAATAACGAGCGCAATATTAAAAATCATATGGATACTGGGGTCTCGGTTAAATCACAGATTAAAGCCCAAAACTTATCATTCGAATGGTTAAAACAATTTAAATTTCCAATCTTTTAAACAAAAAGATTCATTTCTAAAAACCTTCAATGGTTTAAACAATCTCCACAATTTTAATCTTTTAAACAAAAGGATTTAGTTCACAAGGTTCACCCCGTTCACAAAGGTCCATTTATGGAAATCAAAACAATCACCATTTCAATTAACTCGTTAAATCTTTAAATCAAAGATTTAACTCATAACTTTCAAAATTCGATTAACTCGTTAAATTTTTAAATCAAAGATTCAACTTATAGCTTTTAAAATCGTTTCCAATGATTCATTCATAGCCTTTCAAAACAATTCCAATTCAAGTTGGATTAACTCGTCCGGTCTTTGAATCAAAGAGTCATTTTATAGCTTTCAAAACATTTCGATTCCATTTCAAACTTGAAACCTTTTCAACATAATTTGGAAATCCTTTCTTTAAAATGAAAGCTATTATTATTTGAAAACAACAGTTTTATTTTGGAAAAACCCGATTTTATTTATACAAGTTACAATCTATGGTTTAATTCAAATTCCCAAGACAACACTTAAAAATGGTTTAAAACCCATATAAACTTGTACACCGTTTAATACCACAAATACGGAATATAGAATTCAATTTCAGATATTGAATTCCAATTTAAATCAAATTATTCAAATTTCAAAACTAAATCAAGTTGTTCCAAATAAATTTCATCTTTGAAATTCCATTTCAAAAGCTTTTCACTTTAATCCCAAAACATTTCCAAAACCATTTAGATTTAAATATTCAACTTTTAAACTATTCCAAAAATCTGTGACTTAACCGGTTTCCTTGTGAAACCCATATTTGTTTGTGTATAAGTGTGGTCCAGGGGATTAACACAATAGTGAAACATCATTCAATCATCATAGATTAAAATACAGAAATATAGTTGATAAGCGATATAAACTATAACGCTTATCGTCCATTCACGAATTCACAGATAATATACAAATATAAATAAATGAATAAAATTATACATAGCACAATCCACAGATCAAAATATCACAGATCAGATCGGACAATCAATTCAAGGCATCTCATACAATACAATCATTCACAGGTAAGGTCAAGCATTCAATAAACATTTATAAGTAGGATTAATTAATTGTTTAATCTTAATTAATTCAATTTATTTCCAATTAAATTAATTACTTATGAATTAATTATCCAACCCTGATTTATTAATTACAAATCATTTGATATAGACTAATTTATCAAACACTTTAATTAATTATTCTTAATTAATAAATTTATTAGATTAACCTTAAGTTAATTACATAATCATTTAACCTTAATTAATTTCATTAAATAATCATCTTTATGTAATTAATTACCTTTATAAATAAATCAACATTTAATTACATAAAATGTAATTATATCTTAATCACTTGATTAATTAACTTTAATCATTATTTATAAAAATTGATTAACCATAAATAATCCATTAATTAAATCCAAATTAGTTAATTAATTATGTGTTAATTGTAACTTAATGAATCTTTAATTGTTTTATTAATTAACTCTTAATCATTACTTAATAATGTAATCCTATCTAATTAATGATTTCTTGATTACAATTAATTAATTCTTGATTTATTCACTTAAAACTTTAATTTATTAAGTTAAACCCTTAATTACTTAATCAATTAATCCAAATCATTAATTTATTTAACTTAAAATTTTAATGAACCATAAATCATTAAATTTTACTTATCTTTGAGATAAAAACAAAATTTTTATAAATGATTAAATTATCATTTTCAAACACATTTGAAAACATTTATTTTCAAATTCAATTTTTTAATTTCATTTCAAATCAAAGATTTGAAATAATTACAAATTCATCCTTTAATAAATTTAAACCAAGTTAAACTCTTTTAAAATCAATCGTCATAAAACATTTACTTTTATAAAGAAATCATATATAAGAGTTTAAACCAAATCGTTTGAATTCAATCATTTTATAAAATATACTTGAACATTTTAAAGTTGTTTAAAACTTTAAACTTTATCAAACTTCATTTATTTCATAAATTCAAAAGTTAATTTGAATTCCATCTTTCAAATTCTGATTTTAAACTTATATGAAAGTCTGTTTTTAAATTCAAATTCTGTTTAAAATTAAACAGACAGGTTTCACAAAAACCTGTAACAAATCAAAAACTGACCCGAGGCTAGAAAAAAAGTGCTTCGAGTCAAATCTTAATTTGCTTCGAGCAAAACCCGGAGATTACTCGAGATCAACCAGAGAACCCATCTTCTTCATCAATGCAAAAACCCCAGATGCACGGAACTTCACCTCGTGCACGTGTACGTGGCCGACGCTTCCCTCCGATCATCGCCACTGCTTTAAGCAAACCGTCGATTAACTCCAAGCCAATCTCCGACCAACTGAAGTCCCCTCCATCATCTCGAAAACGAATTCGTGTATACTCTCGAAACATGGAAACAACACAGCGAACACCCCCTTCAAACCTGTCATTGCCTCGTGCTCACCCCTACGACCACCTAAAGGTCTGCGACTCCAGCTATGAACGCGTCACACTTCCAGCCACCATTCCTCCAAATCACACGCAACTCGGTCGATCATCGGTGATGAACTCACCTCGTTTCCCGACCTCGTTAAAACCATAACTTAAACCCTAAATTCGATCCGAGTTACAAAATTTCGCATTAGAAAAATTTTCCAACATTTTTCCTATATCCACGAATCAATAATCTAGCTCCATAACAAATTTCGGCATCAACAATTTATTAAATCAACAGAATTTTGTAAAAAAGTGATTTTTGTTCATTTGTAAACTTCTTATTTATTTCTCAACTAAAAATTTTCATTTTTGTTTTAAAAATCAAGTTTAAGCTTTAGCTTTTGATTCATATACCTGAATCTATGAATCATAAAAATTAAACTTTTACTTATTTAAGTTTTCCCCTGTTGTTTTATTATTTCCAGAAGCCAAAACAAATTAGTTTAACTTAAACCAAATTTTAAACTTAAAACTAAGGTACACGAACATATTTTGTTCGAAACTTAAGTACTAATAAAGATTGGATTAAGAGTAAGTAAAGTTTGATTAGTAATTGAACCTGGGAAGTAAAATCAGACGGAAAGAATTCAGATCAACCATTGCACACACCAGTATACATATATAAACACAAAGATTTTAAAATATGCTCACAAACATATTTTCTTTTCAGAGATGAGCATGTAACCATATACTTGATATTTTAAATTAGTGATGTTACTCACCTTGCTTTTCCAGAATAAACAGAGTACTTCAATTTTAGAAACAAGCTTTGAATTTCCAGTTGCAAACCTTCTACTTTGATCTCTGGTTTGAATTGATGTTTAAGCTGAGTTGTTTGCTTGAATTTCGAGATGATGCTACTTTATTTTTTTCTCAGTTTCAAATGAATGAGACTGAGATGAAAAGGCTTGATATATAAAAGAAGTGTTATAGGGTATTATAATTGTTTGTTTATATAATAGGGTAGGGCTGAAGATGTTTTTAGTTGTGGCTAGAGATACTGTCATTGATTACTATTTTACAGGCAACATATTATATTTGCCTACATTTCGGCTGAGATGATATTAGAGGTATGGCATTAAATGCTCTTGTACAATTTATACTTGAATATTCTTTTGCCTTGTTGCTTCATATGTCTACTTAAGTATTCATGCATCATGATCTCACTTAGCTTTTGTATATGTACTGAGATGATTTCATTTTGGTGCTGAGAAGATGCAATGTTTCCCATTTTGTTTACAACTTATGTCATTTGTTTTGTTTACTATGCAGCAGATTCTCTTTTTGCTTTGGATGGCTGCATCAATTATTATGTACAAATTTATGTATTTATCTTTTGTATGCTGATATGATATTGCATTAATTATTGTCTTGTATTATAAGCTAATGCTTATTATATTTTCTTTTCTTATTTGCACAGTTTATTTATCCTTATGTCTACATACCTATAATTATTTGTATATGCTAAAATGTATATTTCTTTTGTCTCTTTTATTGCAAGCTTCAATTTTTTTGAAGTGTTCATACTTATGTATTTTTTTCTTTTAGCCTTATACTTTGAAATATGAAATGACATCCTATAATTAATATGTTGTTTGAATTTTAACTAATATATTTACTTTCTATTTTACAAAGCCATATAATTTATTTTATATACATTTAATAATTTTTCTCATACATTTTCGTTTCTGTTTTTAACTTAAATATTTATTTTCAAATATCCAAATTAATATTCGATTAATTCATATTTTTAAATAATACTTTAAATCAATTACCAATTATTTCACCCATTTTTATTCAAAAATTAAATTGATTAACAATTCAAACTTAATTAAAATTCGGGATCGTTACAGATTCCGCTCCTTAAAGAAATTTCGTCCTCAAAATTTACAGGCACGAAAACAACATAGAGATAGATGAAAAATATTTCATCAAATCAAACCGAATATTTATTCTGTATTTGGCTCACCAAATCAGAATATTAATAAAAAACTAATCTATTTAACACTTCACAAGATACTCGAGTTATCCAAATCTACGAAATATGCAGGGGCATTGGTTAGTTCGAAGAGATAAATAACCGTTCGTAGAATATATCTGACCCTAGATAGATAGATTCAATTTCTACAATTTCTCAAATACAAGATATGGATTCCAAATCCAAGTCGGAATATCTCAAAATATATACCAATTTGTCCCTCTTCGGACTTCGATCAACCCAAGAAATTACAATAGAATTTCAAAATTTGGTTTTAAACAAAATTGTTTTATTGATATAATTCAAATTATCCTTCATATTCTATTAATCAGGTTAACTCAATTTAAAATTCCCAATTTATTTAAAATTTTCAATTTCAAAGTTCCAATTTATATTCATTAAGGCTTAAATAAAAAACTGATAAGAAACCGATGAAATATGAAGTAAAAAATTTCTACAACGACTCGTAGGGCCATCATCACACCGGAACTTCTTCTTGTAGCTGCCATGAAGAAATCAAAAGAATTTGGAATGACGAATCAAAGGAAACTGATAGAGAAAGATTATTTCCACTATGGTAGAGTATTGACCATTTATAGTCATATTCCCCTGTCCCCTATCTCGCTCTTTTCTTGCACTCATACTCACTATGAGTGGGTAGTAAGAGAATTTACTGAGGCATACAAACGGATATCTTAGGAATACACTCATTCTAGGGTTTACTTCATCCTATCTCTAATGATTCACTTAATGTGTTATACTCCTGAGCTAAAGTTTAACCTTAGCTCTGATACCAATTATAACGATCCTGACTCGACCTTCGAAAATCAGCACCGAATATGTCACCTATATTCAAATACCGCAGATCCAAACATCGAATCTGGTTCTCCGGAGCTTATAACACAATTAAGTAAACAAAACAGCGAAAGAAAAAAAAAATACATTGATATACAACATTGATAGAATACCTGATACAACAGATGATACAATCGATATCAATATACATCCGAGATATGATACAATAAAATAGCAGCGGAAAAGAAAATAGATAACACTAGCAGCGGAACAAATAACTCCCAGTTAGTCTTCCAGGAAGAACTCCAGCAGCAGCTCGAACCAACATCACGATGGACTAAGACAAGCAAGTCTCGTCCATATTCAATGACTGAACTAGCTCCAGATAATCTACCAAACCTAACTATCTTAAAAACCCAACTCTAGACTGCTCGTATGGAAAATAATGAGAACCTAGAGTTTAGAAAAGGAACAATAAACTCCGGATCAGTCATGGGACTGGTGTGAGTAACAAAAACAACTTATCTTTAAAAACAAACAGCAAAAGAATTTTCTTAAAGTCAATTCGCAATGCTTTTCGAAAATGAAACTACCATAAGACCTCCCGCCACACACATAATGCAAACGCAGAATTGGACGAGATTTCTTCTTATGATAGTCAAACATGCTTGATACGAGAGAATTTCTTTAATATTATTACTATAAGTGTAAAGTGCAGAAAACATTTCAAAAGTAAAATATAAATCTTAGCCAACATAGACATTTCGAACTATGCCTACTATAGGTACCATCCAAACAGTGGGGCGCCACCATAAGTAGATGGCAGGTAATACAACTAAAACCGTACAAGGTACGTATTGGAAGATGGGATTTCCAACAAATGGTCAGGCTAAGGAACTTCTTACTGCCATATAGGATCGCCTCTGGCGGGACGTCCCGAGAACCTAACCGGATCTTTGCCAACACAAGGCCGTGTTACCTCTGTAACTAGGTAACAACTACTCGAGCATGCCACTCCCCGGTCCTTTGGGACATTTATCCGAGGTACCTCTAATCCAACAACATCACACAGTAATAAATGTATGGTGTCCACATGATTAAGTATCTGGGCTCCATACCATGATACCACCCTTTTCCAGAAGGGAATGACACACCCTAAAGGGTGTGACCCTCATAACCATGCCGCATCTTTCCTATTTTGACCATTTCCGGGCTGTAAGGTCCCGATGCAGTCTCGTCCACAAAGCTACGCTTTACATTAAAGCCATGCTTTGACCACAAATGATCAACACGCAGCAGCACTCAGCATGCCACACTACCAAATTGGGAATATATCGCCGATAACCTTCAACTACATAACCTCTGAGCTCGTACGTCTCAGAGGAGGGTGTTAAGCTAAGAGAATAAATTCTCCGCCACCAACAGATATGTATTTGAAAGAAATATGCTTTATATCTCAAAGTGTAGTGTCAGACATGTGACCATACAAGTCTGTTCCGGGTTCGAACAGAACCGAAGGCACTTCCGAAGAAGCCCTTGCAAATCCGGGTATTCACAATCCCGATCGGACTTCCCATCACTTAGGAAATCTCTGTACTGCGGATCAGCCAGTGCAGAGACAATCGAGAGGTTATCCTATCGTTCTTACAAACACCCGGTCTTCAACACCGGTCTTCAAATGCTACCCATAACGTTGTATTATTATTCGGAATGGGTTATATGATACAAAGGTCGTTTCCCGGCTAAACCGAATAACGAGCGCAATATTAAAAATCATATGGATACTGGGACTCAGTTAAATCACAGATTGAAGCCCAAAACTTTTCATTCGAATGATTAAAACAATTTAACTTTCCAATCTTTTAAACAAAAAGATTCATTTCTAAAAACCTTCAATGGTTTAAACAATCTCCATAATTTTAATCTTTTAAACAAAAAGATTTAGTTCACAAGGTTCACCCCGTTCACAAAGGTCCATTTATAGATTTCAAAACAATTACCATTTCAATTAACTCGTTAAATCTTTAAATCAAAGACTTAACTCATAACTTTCAAAATTCGATTAACTCGTTAAATCTTTAAATCAAAGATTCAACTTATAGCTTTCAAAATCATTTCCAAAGATTCATTCATAGCCTTTCAAAACAATTCCAATTCAAGTTGGATTAACTCGTCCGGTCTTTGAATCAAAGACTCATTTTATAGCTTTCAAAACATTTCAATTCCATCTCAAACTTGAAACCTTTTTCAACATAATTTGGAAATCCTTTCTTTAAAATGAAAGCTATTATTATTTGAAAACAGCAGTTTTATTTTGGAAAAACCCGATTTTATTTATACAAGTTACAATCTTTGGTTTAATTCAAATTCCTAAGACAACACTTAAAAATGGTTTAAAACCCATATAAACTTGTATACCGTTTAATATCATAAACATTGAATATAGAATTCAATTTCAGATATTGAATTCCAATTTAAATCAAATTATTCAAATTTCAAAACTAAATCAAGTTGTTCCAAATAAATTTTATTTTTGAAATTCCATTTCAAAAGCTTTTCACTTTAATCCCAAAACATTTCCAAAACCATTTGGATTTAAATATTCAATATTTAAACTATTTCAAAAATCTGTGACTTAACCGATTTCCTTGTGAAACCCATATTTGTGTGTGTATAAGTGTGGTCCGGGGGTTTAACACAATAGTGCAACATCATTCAATCATCATAGATTAAAATACAGAAATATAGTTGATAAGCGATATAAACTATGGCGCTTATCGTCCATTCACGAATTCACAGATAATATACAAATATAAACAAATGAATAAAATTATACATAGCACAATCCACAGATCAAAATATCACAGATCAGATCGGACAATCAATTCAAGGCATCTCATCAATACAATCATTCACAGGTAAGGTCAAGCCTTCAATAATCATTTATAAGCAGGATTAATTAATTGTTTAATCTTAATTAATTCAATTTATCTCCAATTAAATTAATTACTTATGAATTAATTATCCAACCCTGATTTATTAATTACAAATCATTTCATATAGATTAATTTATCAAACACTTTAATTAATTATTCTTAATTGATAAATTTATTGGATTAACCTTAAGTTAATTACATAATCATTTAACCTTAATTAATTTCATTAAATAATCATCTTTAAGTAATTAATTACCTTTATAAATAAATCAACATTTAATGACATAAAATGTAATTATATCTTAATCACTAGATTAATTAACTTTAATCATTATTTATAAAAATTGATTAACCATAAATAATCCATTAATTAAATCCAAATTAGTTAATTAATTAAGTGTTAATTGTAACTTAATGAATCTTTAATTATTTTATTAATTAACTATTAATCATTACTTAATAATCTAATCCTATCTAATTAATGATTTCTTGATTACAATTAATTAATTCATGATTTATTCACTTAAAACTTTAATTTATTAAGTTAAACCCTTAATTACTTAATCAATTAATCCAAATCATTAATTTATTTAGCTCAAAATTTTAACGAACGATAAATCATTAAATCTTACTTATCTTTAAGATAAAAACAATTTTTTTATAAATGATTTAATTATTATTTTCAAACACATTTGAAAACATTTATTTTCAAATTCAATTTTTTAATTTCATTTCAAATCAAAGATTTGAAATAATTACAAATTCAACCTTTAATAAATTTAAACCAAGTTAAACTCTTTTAAAATCAATTGTCGTAAAACATTTACCTTTATAATGAAATCATATATAAGAGTTTAGACCAAATAGTTTGAATTCAATCGTTTTATAAAATATATTTGGACATTTTAAAGTTGTTTAAAACTTTAAACTTTATCAAGCTTTATTTATTTCAAACTAAAATTCAAAAGTTAACTAGAATTCCATCTTTCAAATTCTGATTTTAAACTTATATGAAAGTCTGTTTTTAAATTCAAATTCTGTTTAAAATTAAAGAGACAGGTTTCATAAAAACCTGTAACAAATCAAAAACTGACCCGAGGCCATAAAAAAAGTGCTTCGAGTCAAATCTTAATTTGCTTCAAGCAAAACCCGGAGATTACATGAGATCAACCTGAGAACCCATCTTCTTCATCAATGCGAAAACCCCAGATGCACGGAACTTCACCTCGTGCACGTGTACGTGGCCGACGCTTCCCTCCGATCATCACCACTGCGTTGAGCAAACCGTTGATTAACTCCAGACCAATCTCTGACCAACTGAAGTCCCCCCCATCATCTCGAAAATAAATTCGAGTATACTCTCGAAACCTGGAAACAACACAGCGAACACCCCCTTCGAACCTGTCATTGCCTCGTGCTCACCCCTACGACTACCTGAAGGTCTGCGACTTCGGCTCCGAACGCGTCAGACTTCCAGCTACCATTCCCCCAAATCACACGCGACTCGATCGATCATCGGTGATGAACTCACCTCGTTTCCAGACCTCGTTAAAACCATAACTTAGACCCTAAATTTAATTCGAGTTACAAAATTTCGCATTAGAAAAATTTTCCAAATTTTTCCTATATCCACGAATCAATAATCTAGCTCCATAACAAATTTCGGCATCAACAATTTATTAAATCAACAGAATTTTGTTAAAAAGTGATTTTTGTTCATTTGTAAACCGCTTCTTTATTTCTCAACTAAAAATTTTCATTTTTGTTTTAAAATCAAGTTTAAGCTTAAGCTTTTGATTCATATACCTGAATCTATGAATCATAAAAATTAAATTTTTACTTATTTAAGTTTTCCCCTATTGTTTTATTATTTCCAGAAGCCTAAACAAATTAGTTTAACTTAAACCAACTTTTGAATGGCCTAGTTGAGAAATCTAAGTCATTTGCTGATGATAATGGCCATGTCTTGGTGTTATCATAGAGGTGTCTATTAGGATGCTCCCTTGGAGCCGATTGTGTCCACCGACTATGCGAAATTAACGAGGCTTTAAGGAAAACAAATACAACTCGACTAAAGTTAAAAATACCACCATTAGACTAGTTCCTCTTCCACCTCCTTATAAAAGGCGGGTAGGGGATCATGCGTCACTGTTGCTAATTAGTGCCCATACGAAATTTTCTACATCAGGGGCATAGTGGGTGTAACTAGGACAGGAGACCCATTGTGAGAAGGGCCTCAAATGGAGAGCTTATGCTATATAGCATACTCAGCTCCTACGTTCATTTGTCTATCCTCTTATAGGAACCGGGCCAGCACATAGCGGGTTAAATGAGTGAATATAGAATATTCTCCATTTTTTATTGTATTGGGCCTGTGATGTATAAATTCGTTTAGATCCAATCTAAATAATTTTAAATAAATTTTTTATTCTATAATTAGTTTGCATAAAGATTTGATTTTATTATATATATATATATATATATATATATATATATATTGTATATAATGTATATGCATATGAAATACACATATAATAGTGCACGTGCAACATATAGATGTATACATAGTTTACGGTATCCATATGTAGGTGCTGGGATATTTATTGCAACCGATGCAATATCCCATTTATGCACATATTTGACATCCATAATTAGTTTATTACTGTATACATCTACATAAACACGCACATACAGATATATATATATATATATATATAATAAATAGTTTATGTGTATATATTTTAAATTTGAAAATGTTAACCAATTCTATTAATTCAAAATTAGTATTTAAAATATATTAATGTGATTCAAATTTAAAAACTAATCTAGATCTAGATTAAAAAATATTTCAAATTTTAGATATTGATATATTTAAATATACATACATACATACATATATATATGTATATGTACAAATATATATATTTAATTTTTTAAAAGAAATATTCAAAATTATATATATACACATAATTTTAAAATTGATTTATAGAGTATTAATTAGTAAATATAAATAATCATATGTTAAAAATTAATTTTTTTGGTTCACACCTTTTTTCAATATATATATATATATATATATATATATACACACACACACACACACACACATATATATATATGTTTTTTATTTTACAAATCCATGCAATCTTCTACAAATATAAAATCAATACGAAATTAATATAATTTTCTTAAAACTATAAATTCATATTGATTTATATTTAATATATATATATATAATTTTTTTAAACATACAATAATTTAAAGTAGTTTTAAAATACATTTATAAATTATTAATTTATTCGAATTTAATTACATGTATACATACACATACAAGTTTTTTTAAAACATGGACCCATATATGAATAAGAGTTAATAAATTAATTCTTTTGTAATATACATATGTACATTATTATAAAATTCAAAATTTAATTTAAAATCATTTTCACTTTTGAATTTTTTTAAATCAGAATGGTTGAAGAGAAATGTAAATACATACATACATATAAACACTCATTTTTTTAGTTTGATTTAAACGTATGTGTATATGTATGTAAATTAGACATTAAATAAATATATAAATCTACATTTGTGTATTGACATATATGTGTATATAACAACATATATACTAGAAATTACTAATGTTATTGCTTCGAATTATGAATATAGAACTCCTTTTCTCTAATCCAAAACGTCCTTGAATTTGCAACAAACAAGGGACGAACACCACACATAACTTTTGATTTTGATTTAATATTATTTTGGAAATTAAAAGGAAAATATTCCTTGGGATTTTTGGCCAAGGAAGGAAGGTGGAGGCTCAAAAAATTAAAGTCAAAATGAGAGGAGAATGACAGTTTATATAAGTAAGAGGTTGGAGTAAAGAAGAGGAGATCTCGATCTGCTATCACTATGACAAAAACACCCTTTTACAACTACCAAAAATAGTTGTAATAGGTCTATTACAACGGACAGTCGCCCGTCGTAATATCCGGAGTTGAAATACAGCCGTATTTTTTTATAACTATCTTCGGTAGTTGTAAAATAATTTTTTACAACTGTTTATCGCAGTTGTGAAAAAGGCTTTGACAACTACTTTTGACAGTTGCTAAAGGTTTTTTACAACTGCTAGAGGAAATTGCAAAATATTTTTTTACAACTGCCATAGACAATTGTAAAGAGAGTTTTACAACTGCGATTAGCAGTTGTAAAAGATTTTTTTACAACTGCATTTGACAGTTGTGGTAAAAAGAATGCAAATAAAAAAATTATTTTCCTTTTTAAAAAAAAAGATAATACTATTAATTTAACAATGGCAGCATTGATAATAATGATGATGCAATAATACGCAATATACTAACACCAATAGAAAATAAAACTTCAAACATGTTCTGTAAACTCACATGTGAGCAAAAGTTAACATGAACATGGAAAATAATGTTATGTCCACAATAAATATGATAAATTACTACTTGCGAGCTTCTACCTTCTTGCTTGCGTTTGCAGCCTTTTCCTCTTCTCTTTTCTTTACGGTCTCCGCCCTTTGTTTCCTAATCAAAGCTAGGCGATCTAAATTCTTCCTAGACAGTTCGGTTCTCCCCTGCTCCTGCAACTGCAAGTATAGCTCATGAGCTCTTTGTTTCTCAAATTCCTCCCTTTCACTTCTTGATAATTCAGTTGTTTTTGTCTAGATTTTCATCTTTGGCTTTAATACTCTTCAGTTTTACCAAGTTTGGGTTCACGATCTCCATAATACCCTTAGTGCCTTTGTGTTTCTCATTATCCACTTCGAGTTCCTCTTCTAATTCTTTCTCTGAAATGTATTTAACGTCCTCCTACTTAAAGGTGCAAGGACGAGATAAAGTGCCAACAACCATCTCTTCGGGAGTAGACAATGCTCTTCAGCATCTCATCAGTAAACTGAAGACCCATCTACTTCTGCCTCCTGTCAAACTACAAATTTATTTACAAATAAAAACACCATGACCATAAATATATAAGCAACATTGTACCAAAAGAATAAGAAAAAAAAAGAAGGGATCAGGAAAAGGAGCATTCAATGAATCAAATTTTAACATTATTTTTTCAACTGTTTGAAATTCCCAGTTTTTATAATTGATTTATAAATCTACAAGCTGCGGAATGTTTTCAGATACTCTCTTCTCAAATCATTATATCTTTTCATTTGATTTTGATTTACAAAAGATATCATGAGAAATATCATTTTGATAATTTCATATACCAAGATTCAAATTCACCGTGCATAGTTTGTAATTTTCTTCACTTTATGTTATTTGGAATACCCTTTAACAAAAGAATTTAAAGAATATATTTCATTTCCCATCTTTACTTTATTATGAAATTAGCTTAATCATATTCTGTAATTATTTATTTAAAATTTTTATCTTCATACAATTCAAGAGATTTACGCTAGGAGAGGCAAATATGAACGGATCTGCACAGTTGCCCTTTGACATATGTCCCCATAAACAAAATCAATCTTCATATATCTATATAAAATTAATTGAGAAATTAACCACCGTTGCTTCATTCTTTCAAATTACTTGTATACAACAAGATTGGACTAGGACATTGGACTCCTGTAGATTTTAAAATTAAAATGATATAACAAAAGGATATTTAAAACTATAAACTATTATTTCTTTTCTACGGATTACTAGATTGGACTAGTACGTTGGACTCTAGTAGATTTTAACTTTCAGTTTACTACTCAGTGCTTGTCTGTTTTATAAACTTATTCTAATTTACATATGTGCTGATGTTTGATATCATGTATATCGATAATTATAATGTCAATGAACTTGTGGAAAGAATAAAATGAAGTTTAACTGAAATTAGTGAAAAAAATTAAAATAGTAAGTTAGAGAAAAATATATTCACCAGTGATCTGAGACTCCTGAGTACCGATAAGCAATGTAGATGAGAATCGCATGACTTTTATCATAATACTTTAACATAAAGTCTGTGACGACCCAAAATTTTTAAGCAATTTAAATTGGAATATTAAATCGATTTTAAATATTCAATATAATAATTTTAACTTGAATTACAAATATCGTTAATTATTTGATACTTAAATAATAGAATTTAATAATTAGAAGTTGAGTAAATTGTTGAATCTAGAATGTTAAGCTTGTTAAAAATAATTTGAAGGCTTGTAAAATTTATATTAATAATACTGAAGAGGATAGAAGTGATGAAATCAAATTTAAAAATGGTTTGTTAAGTTTGAAATTTTATATCGTTTAAATCGAATTTAAAAATAACCTTTCAAGACACAGTCTCGGAATTCGACGAAACCAGTTCCATTGGGTCCGTAATATTGAATTATTATCGGATTTCAAATTTCGTATTGATCGGGGTTGTGGTGTGAGAGCGCGATATATAAACGCGTTGAAAATCTAATTGATATTAATCTAATGAAATTTAATTTAATTAAAATCGAAGTCTTCTCTTATATGCCACTCCTTTCCATTTTTATTTCGTTCCATCCTTATCGTCTATGGTACACTTCTCGTTCCTTCTAAAAGTTGCCTGTTCCTTCTTCGTTTATTCAATTCCATTTCCAGTCATTATCAAACGAAAAAAAAAATGGCCGAGCTTTCTCTCAAAATTCTTTCAGAGATCGAAGGCCCTACTTCTTTTTCTCTCTTCCAATTTCACGAGTTTGAAACCCATTCCCCCTTTTCCCTTTTTCGTACAAATTCATGTCGTTCGAAAAAAAAAGAGGCGGCCTCTGGTAATAATCCAAACCGAATCGTTTTCAAGTTAAGGAGGGCAGATTGATTTATTCTCGTGGCCGATACTCGTCGTCTCTAGTGCAGTGCTTGTTGAAGCTTCGCATCGTTCCAATTTTCTGGGTGAGCTAGGGTCTCGACGCGTGCTTGGCGTTTGATGTCGTTTGGGGACCTCGCGATGATGAGCGGTATCACGAGATGGAGGCGATCGATGATAGGAGGACGAGAAGAGCTCGAGCACGATGGTCGGTAGGGTTTTGGAGTCGCGTCTTTGAGCTAGGGTTCGTGGATTTGGGAGCTAAGGGTCGTTCCTGCATTTGGGGTGCGTCGTTGTGACAGAGAGGGGAGGGCATCAGTCGCGATCCTCGAACGACGTGATTTGGTGGGCAGTTCATTTGCAATTCTGGGTTGAAGGTATTTTTTTTCCTATGTAATTTTCATACATATATTTACACAGTAAGTTATAAAAAATATATATATATAAATACGTATTAAAACAAAGTAACATTTTAACCTTGTTATTTACTGTAATTGGATTGTATATGAGAATATATGTAGATTAGGAAAATATATGAATATATATATATATATAAGATTTTGAGGAAAGGAAATTAGGAGTTTTAAATTGTTTGAAAGTTTATATAAAATTTGATTTTTGAATCTCTACAAATAGAATTTTATAAGTGTATGGGTTCAAATAAAATATGTATAAAGGTCAATTATCTATATAAGAATATATATACACATTTTCACATACTATTTAATTTTAAGATAATGTATTATGGAGATTAATTGTCTAACTAATCTATTTAATTATCTTAGGCACTTAAAAGAATAGAATTATTGAGGGAAAATTGGTTGAAATTTAATATAATAATTGGTAAATGACTGTTCGATTGCTTTAGGTGTTATTAAAATGAAAAATGTTTTTTACAAGGTCTGAAAACAACAATGGAAAACAAGTCAAGGTGGAATAGACTGCAAATCAAAAGCAAAGGTGAGTTAATCTCACTCAGTTTAAAATTGAATTTAAAGTGATTAAATTTAAACAATTGTTTGGACGGTTGAAAGAATTGATGAGATAGTATGATATTTTGGAATTGATATATTATATTGTGCTGACGTTTGTGGATGCAGGAAAAAAACAGGTTGGAGGGATCCAATTGGGTCCCTCATCATATATATATATATATATATATTGTTTATTTATTCTCTGTTATGCTTTGTGGATATTCTGTGATGAATTATATTGAAATATTGAATACTATAGTGGCTTGGATATATTCTGGACTCTGAGTTATCAAATTAAATAGCATTGGATTTTTGGAAAGAAATAATAAAAGAAGTAAATGTTTAAGAAAATAATTATAAAGGATGTGAATAAGCTAAAATGAATTGGATACGAATATTAGTGTTTTCAAAACCGCTAATTAAGAAATTATGTGTGTGGAAAGAAATTTATGAATAAACAGAAAGTTAAGTAAAAACTTAAACTTCAATGTTACTTTTTAAAGAATAAAATAATTATTTTACATTTAAGATTTAAATTAGTTAAGAAAAATAAAGAAGGAATTGGGAATAACCTGAACTTGTATATTTCAGCTAAAGGAGACAAAAATCAAACTGAAAATAATAATAAAGTCCATAATTAATTGAATTTCGAAATGAACTGATAAGCGAAGAAATTTATTTCAAAGTAAATAAATTGGGAATCAATTTGGAAAATTGATTTAAGTGGTTGAAGTTGGAATTCTCCCTGGATAACTAAGTACATCCTCAAGTAAATTTTTAAATACAAGTTAATAGTTTTAAAATTTGTTTTAAAAAAAGTATGTTTTGATAATTTATTATTTCTAATATTTAAATTCTAAAGTAAGTATTTCCTCAAATCTATTATAGTAGTAATTATTGAAAAAAAGTGACTTGGTATTTTGTTTCAAAAGTGGAAATCTAGTTTTATATTTTATTACGTAACTTTATTTTCTGATATTTATATAGTATGTATTTTTAACAAATTATCAAAGTAGTTTTTAACTTAAATGTTTTACAGTATATATATTTCAAAGTAAAGTGTTTTAAATTATTTTAAAAATCTAGTTTTGTGCTTGGTAATATTCAGAGGAGATAGGAAATATTTGGGAAGTTTATTCTGGAAAGAAAAATGGTTTTGAAACTGTTTTCAAAGGATTGAAAATAGAAAATATATCTTGGAAAGATATTTTGAGATTAATAAATAATTTAGGGATATTTATTGTGTGATGGATGTTGTGAATATTAATTGATAGCTAAATAACCGACTATCAATATTGGCCAACTACGTTGATCGTTTCGAAGAGACCGGGATGGAGATTTATTTATCGAAAACCACTTCGATCTGGTTTGTACGTTTCGTGCGAAAAACGTGTTCGGAGTCGAAGATGGAGCAGTGAAGTGCAAGGGCTAGTCGCTACTAATCCTGAGGATATTTCCAAAATGGATGTAGTAGGAGTAGTGCCTTCGGTTCCGTTCGAACCTGGGACGGACTTGTATGGATGAATGCTTGCGAAACATCGTCAGGTGGGCGATGGGCGTTCTAAGTGAAAACATTCTAAAGGTAACGCTTAGCCTCAAGCCTCATCAACCGGGAATGACTGAAAATCAGGAGATATGCAGCAAGGTTAGGTGGGTCATGCCCAAGCAGGACAAGATAATTCCCCTGTCTAGATGTCCCATATATATCTTTCGGCTTAGTGGGTGGTTGGTCGCGCCAACCACGGGGTTATCTTGTTCGGGACTGTTCAGTAAGGAATGGTTCCGGCCTTGTGTTGCAAGGGATGAAAGGAGTAATCCTCGGTACGGTGATCTAAGCCCCGTACTGTGACAGGTGGTACCCCAGTGCCTAGTCATTGTTGGAAATCCATTTTCCCTACGAGCCTTGTACGAGTTTTGTTTGTATTACCCACTTCGGTGGCTAGTAGCTGGAATTTAATGAATGTAACAATTTCGGCTATTTTATAAGTATTTGTAAATAGACCCTATTATAATATCAGAGGATTTCTATAAAAAATTGTTTTAGCTATCGTAAGGTAAAAACCCGACATGTTTATTTGTGGCGTGGTCTTACGAGATGCTTTTGTTTTCAAAGAATTTTTTTGAAACTTTAATAATTAATTGGGTGTGATTTTCTCACGCTGGTATTCCAGACTGACTCGGGTATTATTTAACTGTAATGCTCGGGTCAGACCGAGCATTATAGAATACAGGATATGACGCTGTGGAGCTCAGGAGACGAGCTGAATGACGATACGTATTCTCGTACTTGTATATTTATATATTCCGCTGTTTGAGTTGTGTATACATTGTATGATATTGATGTTGAGCTGTGATTGATGTACTCTTATGATGTATTATATATAAACAGAAATATTTGTTTCTGAGTAAAGATTATTTAGTATCTATTATATTTTATTCCGCTGCGATGGTTAGATTCTGATGTTGCTTTCTATTTTCTTCTTCTACCTCTTCTTCTTTAACCCAAATGGTTCGTATTTCCGTATAATTTGAGTTGAATTAGGTAGAATAGTGTTGACTCAAGGGGTTCGGATTTGCGGGCTGTTACACTTGATATCAGAGCTTAGGTTGGAAATAACCTTGGCTCTGGTGGGAATTACTCATAAAATAGAGTCTATAGTACTCTAGAATGAGTTTGAGCGTATTAATAGATATGAGTGCGTATTTGTTAGTGAATATAAATTGTTTTAATATTGTGTTGATTGGTTTATTGAGTGGCATATGAACCTTCGTCGGCACAGTCCGTACAACTGTATCGAAGGGGTTTCTAAACACTTGAATAGAACAATCGACACGATATTGTTTTAAATATGGGTGGATGAAATAATTTTACCCAAAAAAAACATATTTTGATATAACGAATAGTTTTTGACAACTATTTAGCTAATATATGGTTGCTTGGATGTTAGGAAGAATAATGTTAAAGCATTATCATTGATAAGTGAGAATTTGACTAGAAATGGAAATGTAACTAAAAATTTAAGGAAATAAATTCATTATAAAATGGAATTTATAAATATGTATTATAAATGTAATTTATGCATTAAACTACAATTAGATAAGAATTTATACAAATAAAGTGTACAAATGAATTATAGTTAAAATTTATCTAAGCAGGTTTTAGGAGTTTAAAATCCCGGAGATTGTGCTTTAATGGTAAATGATGGCATTATTGTTTTGGAAGTAATTCTGAATGGAAATTTGTTTTCAAATGGATTTTGGAAGTGAAATAGCATTGAATTCACTTCAGTTACTGGACAATAACTTCGGTGATGACTGCAGCATCATCGATGTTTATTTTCGAGTTTCTAAGTGATGGATTGCTACCAAAAATTGATTTGTTTAGAAAAGTTAGTTGTTTTTGAAAATTTCAAAGGAAATTTGTTAGGAAGTAAAAAAAAAACCAGGATTGGTTTAAATTTTGAGAAGTGTGATTTGAGATGTTGGAGATTTCAAAATGTTTTGAAACCAAAAGCCGGTAATTTAAAAAGAAAATCCTGATAAGATGGGTTATAAGCTTATAAGTTAGGATATTCTTTTAAATCAGGAAGGATAAATAAGCTTTGAATGTTGGAATTTAAATTTAAAAGAAAAGTTAAAAATGGAATTAACTTGGATTTGGAAATAATGATTTGATTGGATTGAAATTGATTGAATAAGTTGAAAATAATATCCAGTGTATTCGAATTAAGTTGAAATCGAATTGGATTAAATAAATCTGAATTAAAATTAAATTGAATTGGAATAGGAATTCAATTAAGATATAGAATGGAATTAGATTCTTACCTGAATAAATGGAAATTAAATTGGGTAAGGATTATAAATAAATAGCAGGCTTCAGTTAAAAATAAAAGAAGAATATATTCAAGCTTATGATGAATGGAATTAAGTAAATAATAAGTCGTGACTTATAAATTGAAAATTGGGATAGAAAATCCAAAATAAATAGTATTGATGAATTGGAGAATAGAAATAAAATCAAAACTTGAATCATAAATTAAATTGAACTAAGAAAATTAAATGAAGTGATATTTGGAATAACAAAATTCAAGTATTGGATTATAAATAAAGGAGGAACAAATTCGTTAATAAATTAGTTAATGAAATTGAATTGTGAGTTTATGGTGAAGTTTGGAAATAAACTCGAGTTATAAATTGAATTTGACTTAAATTGTTGATGAAGTGAAAGTAATTGAGAATGAAGTTGAATTGTGAGTTCATAAAAGTGAATGGTGAATTTAAAAAAAAATGGCTAGTGGATTCAGAACTTGAGTTATAAATTAAATTTAGTTGAGGTGTTAATAAAATTAAATATAATTGAAATGTATCGAATAAGAATGGAAATGGATTTAAATAATAATGGTTTGAATTGTAAATAAAATCCAACTAAGTGGAAATAAATTGGATATGGCCATGTAATAAATTGAATGAACTGAATATGAAAGGTTAAATTCGATAATAACAAATCAAATGAAATCGTAAATTTTAAAATGAGATTTAACTGAAATAGAATTAAATTGAATGGAAGAGAAAAATTCACTTGAAACGAAAATGAGCTTACGTAAATTGAAGTAAATTGACTTAAGCTGAATAAATCGAAGAGAGTTGAATTTAATTCAACTTAAACCAAGTTTAATGATGTTGGATTAAATTTGAATCAAGTAAAAATAAATATGGATTGAAATAGAACCGGGTAGGTTGTAATAATATTTAAGAAAATGGAAAATTCGAAATGGATTGAGTGGATAAGTTAATTATATTGAATAAGTGAATCGATGGGATAAATAAGAACCAAAGGAGGTGTTGGTTTAAATAAGTTGAGAAATGGTTATTAAATGAAATAGCTTGGATTGTTTTTGAGCTAAATAAAATAATTTGGAATGAAATGTAAATAAATGGATTGTAAATAAAATTTAAATGGAATGTGTCGAGCAAAATAAATGATTATGAATGGATTAAAATAAAAAGGAAATTTAATTGGTAATGGAGATGGAACTTAAGTTGTTAATGGTTTTGAATGGACTAGTTTGGTTAATAAAATTGAAATGCAATGAAACTGAGAATATATGGATTGTGAACAAATCCGAAATGGAATATAATTAAGTATAAATTGAGTTGGAGTCAATTTAAATTGATCATAAACATAAATACTTATTTATTCACATAAATCTTGTCAAATTGCATAGAATAAATTGTCATTGGATGTAAATGGGGTAATTAAACATTCTATGAGTGAGAATAGTACAATAAATTGATTTTGAAAGCAATTGAATTAAATATGAGTTCAGTTTGCTTAAGAATAAATTAAATATAAGCAATTGAGTTTTAAATTATTCGAATTGATGAAGTTGTGTACGAATAGATGGAAGACCATTCAAATTAAATGAAAATGGTTTGTAAAGAAGTTGAAACAGTTGAATTTGCTTGGAAACTATATAAATTGCTTAAGGAAAAATGTTTGGTGTGAATTGCTTTTAGAATTCATATGTTTTAACTATTGCTAAATAGTGAAATGTGTTAAACTTTTTATATTTGGCTCTTACGTGTTTGAATTGAGTAAGTACAGGTACTTGGAAGCCGTATGGCTGGATTTGGGTTAGGCTATTTGCTAAAATAATTTGCCGCTTGCTTAAAATGCTAAATAAGGTACGCCTACGCAAAATAGGAAATATGAACTATTTTTGGTTTTTCCGACCGTGTGGGTCGATGTATATATATTTATCTCTTTTGTCAAATTGCAAAAGCTCCTCCGTACAAAGGAGACTCTGCCAAAAATTTTCGAAAATTTTGAGAGTTAGAAAATTTTGAGAGTTAGAAAATTTTTGGAAAATTTATTAACGACAAAATAATTTCAAACTAAGAATTGAAATAAGTTAGTAAATGGAGCTAATTAAAATAATGACGTGAATTAGTTATAAATGAAAAATAAAATTTAAAGTTTAGAGTTGAAAATAAATTGAATTCGTATGGAAATGAAAGAATCGTTGTGGATAGAAATGGATATAAACTAAAATGGTAGGATGAAAATAAATAAAGAAGTATATAAAATGCTTATACTAAAACTTAAGAAGGAATGGTGAAGTCTTAAATGGAAATTGATACTACCAATGTAATTTAAGTCAATATTGGAATGAATAGATGTTGACATTTTGTGGGGAAGTCAATAAAATGTTTTGGAATATTGTGTTTGGATATTGGTGTTAAGCAGGTATGCAGGTAATATAAAGTGAAAAGAGAATTGATTTTGATTTCAGGAGATAAATTTGAATTGCCCGACAAAAGGTATGTATTTAAAGTTGGTATGGAATTTGATTGGGATTTGGTTTTGGATTTGGATTGAGCCACTTGGCTTTTTGTTTTTTTTTTTGGATTTGGGAGGCCGTAGAGCCATTTTGTAGTTGTACCGAGCTAGCCGCACAAAGGAGACGCTGGCGAAATTTTTCGGAAAATTAGAGAGTTAGAAAAATTTTGAGAAATTTTGATAATTCAAAACTGGTTTTAAGAATAAAACTTGAATGATTAAGTGAATAGAATGGTTTGCAAACTAGGGAAAGGGTTGGAAGGTTAATAAGAATGATAATAGTCTTTTATAGAAGATAGTTGGTTTGATATTGAATTGTTTGGTTTTGAGGAAAAGTAACGGGTATTGAATCATTATTCCTAACTAGTAATTTCGGGGACGAAATTCTTTTAAGGGGGGAGGAATGTGACGACCCGAAATTTTTAAGCAATTTAAATTGGAATATTAAATCGATTTTAAATGTTCAATATAATAATTTTAACTTGAATTACAAATATCGTTAATTATTTGATACTTAAATAATAGAATTTAATAATTAGAAGTTGAGTAAATTGTTGAATCTAGAATGTTAAGCTTGTTAAAAATAATTTGAAGGCTTGTAAAATTTATATTAATAATACTGAAGAGGATAGAAGTGATGAAATAAAATTTAAAAATGGTTTGTTAGGTTTGAAATTTTATATCGTTTAAATCGAATTTAAAAATAACCTTTCGAGGCACAGTCTCGGAATTCGACGAAACCAGTTCCATTGGGTCCGTAATATTGAATTATTATCGGATTTCAAATTTCGTATTGATCGGGGTTGTGGTGTGAGAGCACGATATATAAACGCGTTGAAAATCTAATTGATATTAATCTAATGAAATTTAATTTAATTAAAATCGAAGTCTTCTCTTATACGCCACTCCTTTCCATTTTAATTTCGTTCCATCCTTATCGTCTATGGTACACTTCTCGTTCCTTCTAAAAGTTGCCTGTTCCTTCTTCGTTTATTCAATTCCATTTCCAGTCATTATCAAACGAAAAAAAAAATGGCCGAGCTTTCTCTCAAAATTCTTTCAGAGATCGAAGGCCCTACTTCTTTTTCTCTCTTCCAATTTCACGAGTTCGAAACCCATTCCCCCTTTTCCCTTTTTCATACAAATTCATGTCGTTCGAAAAAAAAAAGAGGCGGCCTCTGGTAATAATCCAAACCGAATCGTTTTCAAGTTAAGGAGGGCAGATTGATTTATTCTCGTGGGCGATACTCGTCGTCTCTAGTGCAGTGCTTGTTGAAGCTTTGCATCGTTCCAATTTTCTGGGTGAGCTAGGGTCTCGACGCGTGCTTGGCGTTTGATGTCGTTTGGGGACCTCGCGATGATGAGCGGCATCACGAGATGGAGGCGATCGATGATAGGAGGACGAGAAGAGCTCGAGCACGATGGTCGGTAGGGTTTTGGAGTCGCGTCTTCGAGCTAGGGTTCGTGGATTTGGGAGCTAAGGGTTGTTCGTGCATTTGGGGTGCGTCGTTGTGACAGAGAGGGGAGGGCAGCAGTCGTGATCCTCGAACGACGTGATTTGGTGGGCAGTTCATTTGCAATTCTGGGTTGAAGGTATTTTTTTCCTATGTAATTTTCATGCATATATTTATACAGTAAGTTATAAAAAATATATATATATATAAATACGTATTAAAACAAAGTAACATTTTAACCTTGTTATTTACTGTAATTGGATTGTATATGAGAATATATGTAGATTAGGAAAATATATGAATATATATATATATATAAGATTTTGAGGAAAGGAAATTAGGAGTTTTAAATTGTTTGAAAGTTTATATAAAATTTGATTTTTGAATCTCTACAAATAGAATTTTATAAGTGTATGGGTTCAAATAAAATATGTATAAAGGTCAATTATCAATATAAGAATATATATACACATTTTCACATACTAGTTAATTTTAAGATAATGTATTACGGAGATTAATTGTCTAACTAATCTATTTAATTATCTTAGGCACTTAAAAGAATAGAATTATTGAGGGAAAATTGGTTGAAATTTAATACAATAATTGGTAAATGACTGTTCGATTGCTTTAGGTGTTATTAAAATGAAAAATGTTTTTTACAAGGTCTGAAAACAACAATGGAAAACAAGTCAAGGTGGAATAGACTGCAAATCAAAAGCAAAGGTGAGTTAATCTCACTCAGTTTAAAATTGAATTTAAAGTGATTAAATTTAAACAATTGTTTGAACGGTTGAAAGAATTGATGAGATAGTATGATATTTTGGAATTGATATATTATATTGTGCTGACGTTTGTGGATGCAGGAAAAAAACAGGTTGGAGGGATCCAACTGGGTCCCTCATCATCATCATATATATATATATATATTGTTTATTTATTCTCTGTTATGCTTTGTGGATATTCTGTGATGAATTATATTGAAATATTGAATGCTATAGTGGCTTGGATATATTCTGGACTCTGAGTTATCAAATTATATAGCATTGGATTTTTGGAAAGAAATAATAAAAGAAGTAAATGTTTAAGAAAATAATTATAAAGAATGTGAATAAGCTAAAATGAATTGGATACGAATATTAGTGTTTTCAAAACCGCTAATTAATGAATTATGTGTGTGGAAAGAAATTAATGAATAAACAGAAAGTTAAGTAAAAACTTAAACTTCAATGTTACTTTTTAAAGAATAAAATAATTATTTTACATTTAAGATTTAAATTAGTTAAGAAAAATAAAGAAGGAATTGGGAATAACCTGAACTTGTATATTTCAGCTAAAGGAGTTAAAAATCAAACTGAAAATAATAATAAAGTCCATAATTAATTGAATTTCGAAATGAACTGATAAGCGAAGAAATTTATTTCAAAGTAAATAAATTGGGAATCAATTTGGAAAATTGATTTAAGTGGTTGAAGTTGGAATTCTCCCTGGATAACTAAGTACATCCTCAAGTAAATTTTTAAATACAAGTTAATAGTTTTAAAATTTGTTTTAAAAAAAGTATGTTTTGAAAATTTATTATTTCTAATATTTAAATTCTAAAGTAAGTATTTCCTCAAATCTATTATAGTGGTAATTATTGAAAAAAAGTGACTTGGTATTTTGTTTCAAAAGTGGAAATCTAGTTTTATATTTTATTAAGTAACTTTATTTTCTGATATTTATATAGTATGTATTTTTAACAAATTATCAAAGTAGTTTTTAACTTAAATGTTTTACAGTATATATATTTCAAAGTAAAGTGTTTTAAATTATTTTAAAAATCTAGTTTTGTGCTTGGTAATATTCAGAGGAGATAGGAAATATTTGGGAAGTTTATTCTGGAAAGAAAAATGGTTTTGAAACTGTTTTCAAAGGATTGAAAATAGAAAATATATCTTGGAAAGATATTTTGAGATTAATAAATAATTTAGGGAAATTATTTATTGTGTGATGGAAGTTGTGAATATTAATTGATAGTTAAATAACCGACTATCAATATTGGCCAACTACGTTGATCATTTCGAAGAGACCGGGATCGAGATTTATTTCTCGAAAACCACTTCGATCTGGTTTGTACGTTTCGTGCGAAAAACGTGTTCGGAGTCGAAGATGGAGCAGTGAAGTGCAAGGGCTAGTCGCTACTAATCCTGAGGATATTTCCAAAATGGATGTAGTAGGAGTAGTGCCTTCGGTTCCGTTCGAACCTGGGACGGACTTGTATGGATGAATGCTTGCGAAACATCGTCAGGTGGGCGATGGGCATTCTAAGTGAAAACGTTCTAAAGGTAACGCTTAGCCTCAAGCCTCATCAACCGGGAATGACTGAAAATCAGGGGATATGCAGCAGGGTTAGGTGGGTCATGCCCAAGCAGGACAAGATAATTCCCCTGTCTAGATGTCCCTTATATATCTTTCGGCTTAGTGGGTGGTTGGTCGCGCCAACCACGGGGTTTATCTTGTTCGGGACTGTTCAGTAAGGAATGGTTCCGGCCTTGTGTTGCAGGGGATGAAGGGAGTAATCCTCGATACGGTGATCTAGGCCCCGTACTGCGACAGGTGTTACCCCAGTGCCTAGTCATTGTTGGAAATCCATTTTCCCTACGAGCCTTGTACGAGTTTTGTTTGTATTACCCACTTCGGTGGCTAGTAGCTGGAATTTAATGAATGTAACAATTTCGGCTATTTTATAAGTATTTGTAAATAGACCCTATTATAATATCAGAGGATTTCTATAAAAAATTGTTTTAGCTATCGTAAGGTAAAAACCCGACATGTTTATTTGTGGCGTAGTCTTACGAGATGCTTTTGTTTTCAAAGAATTTTTTTGAAACTTTACTAATTAATTGGGTGTGAATTTCTCACGCTGGTATTCCAGACTGACTCGGGTATTATTTAACTGTAATGCTCGGGTCAGACCGAGCATTATAGAATACAGGATATGACGCTGTGGAGCTCAGGAGACGAGCTGAATGACGATACGTATTCTCGTACTTGTATATTTATATATTCCGCTGTTTGAGTTGTGTATACATTGTATGATATTGATGTTGAGCTGTGATTGATGTACTCTTATGATGTATTATATATAAACAGAAATATTTGTTTCTGAGTAAAGATTATTTAGTATCTATTATATTTTATTCCGCTGCGATGGTCAGATTCTGATGTTGCTTTCTATTTTCTTCTTCTACCTCTTCTTCTTTAACCCAAATGGTTCGTATTTCCGTATAATTTGAGTTGAATTAGGTAGAATATTGTTGACTCAAGGGGTACGGATTTGCGGGCTGTTACAAAGTCAGTGAAATACAATAAGTTGTATCCGCGGTAGCATACAAAACCAACTAAGAAGATAAATGGAAAAAAATAAGTTTATTATTTACCTTTCAGTAGGTATGAAATATCCATCTATGATTGCGGGTACCTGCCCCATTAGTTGATTTCTGGATATGAATTCCAAAAATTCAGTTTCACGATACAAACAAGTAAAATATATATAAAAATAAAAAAATAATTATAAATATTAAGAAGTAAAACCTCTGTATTCAGGAGAGTGTTGTTGGCCTTTAACTACATCAATTCTTATCTCCTCAAAACTGATGTTATTCATTATTATTTTTTATAGAAAAGATATAAAGTAAACAACCCAACTCAAGAGCAATAAAGCAAACTTAATACACATGTAAAAGTTTACGAGATAAACTACGTATAGAATATCAAAATTAAATATATAAAGTAGATAGTTCCAGCTCAACCTTTCCTAATCCTTTAACGATAGTTTGTTGCTCCTCAGCCAAGGCTTTAATTGCATCTGTATAAAGTATAAATAAAACATCAACCAAAATAGATTCCTACAGCTTTTATAGATGCAGAACATAAACTAATAAAAATATATTCAATCAGCCTAAGGAATTTGTGAAGCAAATCTCTAGTATTTATCTGAACCAATTTAAATGGCATAAATGGCATCAAAATCACTAATGAAATTAAAATAGGCTTAACACGCAGTCCTATATTCCATTACAATAGTTAAACTTCATTATCTCAAGCTTCTTCATCATTCACACTCGTTAAAAAACATAGGTGATACATGTGATTAGTTCTTGGCTAGAAGTTAAATGTAAATTACAATTGGTGTTCTTTGCTTTCCATGTTTTCTCTAAAAAATAGTGAATAAAATAACGCAGCAACGGTCCATATATCATCCTCAAACTAAACAAATCCACAAATAACTAAAATTTGGATTATGTAGCATACCACAACAATCAAATTATAGAATGAACACATGAAAGAGAATATATGCAGAAATTAAATTTCAACTCATATAGAATTGCATAGATTCCCAAAACGAAGATGAGTTGTTGCTTCATGGCTTCATTCTTCTTTTCTCTTCAACTCCCTCTTTGGATTTTAGGTCAAAATTAAAAGCTCAAAAGGATTTAGGGACGCCGATTTCGATTCGGTTAAGAATGAATGAATGATGAAAACGGTAAGTGTTATCGATTATGATTCGAGTAGAGTGTTTAGCCCTAAAGTTTAAAAAAAAACTATGCGACACTTGTGCTAGGCGAGACACAGAGCAAAGAATAATCAGACTCTAGGTCGCTAAATTTGGTTTTAGAGCCCAAAAATTTGGTTTTGGAACCAAAGGAAAATTTGTTTTGGAGCTTTTGGAGCAAAAGAAAATTTGGTTTTGGAGTCGAGGAAAATTTGTATACCTTCAACATATAACATCCTATGAAAATTAGGTTCAGTGTAGGACTTTCAATGAGTATCCAAAAAATTCAAAATCCGTCCGTATTTTTTTCTTTCTGAAAATGATACTTAGGCACAACATGTCACTGAGACAACAAAACACAAACTACATGATAATATATGTTCGAATCACGCTATGCAAGTTTCGAACTTGTGACCTCTAGCACTAAAGCTGAATCACTTAACCACTGGAACAATGGTGCTTTCATTTGAAATCCATATGTATTTGTATCTGAAATAAGAAAAATTATCTGATATCCGAGAAATGGATACGAATACGGATATGATCACATCCGCTTTCGATAATTATTCATCCGGTTTTAATTAGGCTAATAGTTAATTTTTTGTATATTTTAGTAGATAAAATGATTGTCATTTATTATTTTATATAAGTAAAAAAATTAATATGTGTACAACGATCAAATTGCTACTTGAAATTATTTTTCTTACCATATTGATTATTTCATATATTTTTAGTACTGAAATTGATTTGTAATGCATTGGAATTTTCTGTTTAATTTTTTATATTTTTTAGTTTAAATTTTGACTTTTAATTATTATTATTCAATTATTATCTAATTAATTATTATTTATTATAAAAAATTCATTATTTTTGTTAATTACCGGTATTGATAGTGAATTATTTGTAGATTATAAATTATGAATTAAATATTTCGTATTTATTTATTGATAATTGATTATTGATTTATCAATTATTAATTAATTATTAATTAATTGTTAATTATTAATTATTGATGGGAATTATTTTATATTTAAATTAATTATTGATTTTTATTATTTAATAGTAGTTATTAACTATTATGTATTAATGTTTAGTTATTATTATTTAAGAATTATTATTTAATATTGATTTTTTATTGATTATTAATGATTAATTATTATTGTATAATATTGATTTTTAACTTTTAGTTATTGTTTAATGTTGATTTTCAACATTTAATTATTATTAATTTGTTACTATTCGTTATAAAATATTTATTATATATTAAGTATTAGTTACTATAATAATTATTAATTATTAATTAAATATGTACTATTTATTATTTATTTATTTATTATGAACTAATTAAATAATAATTATTTTTAATTTCTAATTATTAAGAGGAATTAATTCATATTTCAAGTTAATTATTAACTGTTATTATTTAAAAGTAGTTATTAATTATTATATTAATATTTAATTATTAATATTATTAATGATTGAAATATTATTAATTAATTATTAATTTATTTATTTATTATTAGATTTTTTGAATTATCAAATTTTAGTTACTAATATTAAATATTGCTTCTTAGTTATTTATATTAATTATCATTCTTAATTATTATATTCAGTATTCATTATTGAAACTTAATTCTTATTTATTGATTATTAATTATTTGATAATAATCGTTAATTATTATTTATTAATTATTGAATAGAAATTATTAATATTAATTATTTCATATTTTCAAACTAATTATTAATTATCAATATTTATTTATTAATTATTAATTATTAAGTATTATTACTTAATTAAATCATAAATCATTAATGCATTATTACAATATGCGTCTATTACAACTAGTAAAGACGTTGTAACGGGCATCTATTACAACTGACAAAAAAGAAGAGTTGTAAAAAATATGCACGTATTATAACTAGCAAAAAAATGTTGTAACAGGGATCTATTACAACTGATATTTTTACAAATAGACATCTATTACAACTGGCAAAAAAGAAAGGTTGTAATAGGTATCTATTATAATTGGCAAAAAATAAGAGTTGTTGAAAGTAAGTTTACTGCAACTTTCTGAAAAAATGATTTGTAAAAACCTCTATTACAACTGACAAATTGCGACAGTTGTAATAGAGTCTTTTTGTTGTAGTGTATGTTACCTCTTCTCACATATTTCTAGAAAATATCTCTATCCCCCTTCCTTGTATGGTCGACCAAAATATTAGTATACTGACCCAAATACATTTCTAAATCCAATCAATATTTTTATATTTAATTCTAATTAAAATGTTTATACATATCGTATACTGATACATACATATATAACTTCTATTTATGCACTTTGTTAAATATTGGTTCAAATAAATCAAATAAAACTTATAATTAATATTTCAAAAATATTCATTAATTTGTGATAATTATAAGTATATTAAATTATATGGTATTTTGGAGTATTCAACATTGTAGTCGTGCAACTTATAGGGCTAAATTCAGTCAGCAATTAATATCAAACAATTCAAATATTAACGTTCACGCGTCACCTTGGCCAATGGTGTGAAAGATTGGCTGAGTTTATCCCGTATACAATTTTGGTAAAATCCAATTTTACTATTCTAAGTAGTCTTTGGTAGTGACGATTGTGGAATTTGGTTTTGGTCAAAATCCTGTACCTTCTACATTCAACTTGATCAATTTAAACACAAAGTCCTTGGTTTAATAATAAAAATTATTGTTAACCAAACTGCTCTAGCTAGAGACCTTGACTCTGAGTACAGTTAACCATGATGCAAACCACATATAACCAAGGAGATGAATTCTCTATTAAATAATGTTTCACTTGCAATGCTTCAACTCGACCACAGTCGTGGTCGTTTGATGGTCATTGTGCCCTGATTTAACAATAATCAAAGTGGACTGTCCACATTGCAGTTTAATATTTTCAAGTCGAGAGAAGAGTGTAATATTATCATTTCGATATTCTCTGTTTGACATTAGTTATATTAACCAAAAGAAAATTATTGACTGAGTCATTCCATGATTATCCAATAACTATCAATACATAACCCATTGGTGCCCCTAACAACCATGACTAATACACTGTCCAATATTTAAAGAGCGTTACGTTTACTAGTTTCAACGGATGTATCGATATATTGTCTCAAAACAACTTGACTAGGCATGTGAAAATGATATGCTATTTTTGTTGCAATAAATTTCTCATGATTACAACACATTGTAATTACTATCACATAACACATCATTTAGGGATTTTCTATTAATATACTCAAATCAAATAAATAATTAACATAATACATTATGATAAGTATATAATAGATAGAAAAACACCTTTTATTTCGAACAAGATTTTACAACTCCTCACTCTATCACACTTCGCCTTGGTCATCCTAGAGGTGCTGGAACAATGTGAAGACCATGAAACACGATGATCAGGGACCACGACATATTCTAGAAGCAATGGTTCATAAGCGTTCTACTTACCCTTATTGTAGCTTGGGATAGACTATGTAGCCTCTTCATCTTAAATATCCACCACTAGCCGTACAATTGATTCCTTGATGGCCATAACCCGAGGACTTAGTCAGTCGTAAAGTTGGGGATCGGGATGCCTCTCCCCATTTTTTCATACACTAATTCGGCCTGAACAACCCATAGAGTGGATGTTCTTATCTACCAGAATCACGATCAAATTCCTAGCTATTTCGGGTGGCTCCCCAACCTTTTAGCTATAGTACTCATTGATGGCCATACTATGTCGATGCCAGTAGAAATTACTACAACAAGAAGAAAAGTTACTATCAACAATGGGCAAATTTGAGCTAAAAAAATAAATCCGAGGGTGGGATGCAACTAGGATGTGGAAGGCCCACATTATATGAGTTGGACTGACGGTCGCTATCAGGTAGAAGAAGTTTGTTTGATAACCTAACACTTTTCTTAGGAGACCGTAAAAGGGAGAGGGTTGAAGATGATAGTTGTAGCCTGGCATGATCTTTTCATGTTTATACAAAACCACCGTTGAAAGGGTTGACTTTGACTCTTGGATCCCCAGTCATGGTAGATAATGAAAAGCCCTTCATAGAGGCTGTTAACATTTAGGAAAGCTGCTCGACCCCTATCTGGTGAGCGTTGAGGAACCAAATGAAGAGGGGATGGAGAAGATGAGTCATCTCGTTTCACGTAAAGGCAGGCGACCATGTGAAGTAGCCTGTTGATGTTCAGTTGCCTTTATTAGCGGCTAAAGGGAAAAGGGGCTCAAACCTCTTAGATCCATATTGGACCAGAAAGTCGACAAGGTCAACTTAGTCTTGCCGAACATTTGACGGGCCTAAACGAAAAGTTTGCTCACGTGTACGCGCAACATCCACTATCAATAAATAACCTAATTACTGAACCATGCAAACTAACTTTGGAATTAATTAAATATAGGGGTATATCTCCCCCCAACCGAAATATTGGCAAACTAGTGTCGCTCGACTCAAATCTACTTAAGCCCTAGCCTAATTTTAAGTGGGTCGTGTGGCCTACACTCATTACCAATTTCTTGCTTAAATTATAGCTATAGGCTGGTGCCTAACATAAAACTTTCCTACTCTAGTGGGAGGGATAGTTCATTAACATGGCTGTTGAATTTTTCAGGTAGTCGAGAAAATTCCAACATCGATTGATCAACATTGATTCCACAACGATGATCGATTGATATCACAAAGAAGTTGTTCAGTGCAAAATTGAAACTCAGATCATCAAAATGAAAAATGAAGAAGAAAATGCAACATAAAACCAATTTGACATCCAAAATAAATGAAGCAAAGTAAAACCAAAGCATAAGTGAAATCGAAATAAAAGTGTTATCCACGTAATTTCCAAGGGATTAGAGAAAAGACATTTATGTCAAAATTAAATAGTAATAAGGTAGTTGATAATATCGAAGAATAGCATGCTGTAAATCATTGATGTGGAAACAAGCACCAAAAAACTAATAAAGTAAAAGCTACATCGAAAGGCTGCAATATTGAAGGCTATAATAAGTAACCACACCACCCTCTATGAATTGGCAATGTTACAAATCATCAATGAAGCTGGTAATACCGAATGCCATCAATTCTGCATACCGCTCGTAAAGTTGGATGAATGATATTATGCCAAAGAAATTGGAAACAATTCCGCATGTTAGTAGGGAGTGACGACATTAGAAAGCTCTTTGCCAAAAGTCATCAATGTTATAACAGCATGATATAACATTGTTGTCGAGTCATACTAGTTTCATATTCCATCAATAAAGCTCTTCTTCTACGTAGGCAGAAGAATCAATGCCGCTCCAGGTTAATACCGCATCTTTCCAATGTCTCCTTATTCTAACGCACCCTCGAAAGTAATACCATCTCCTATCAATGCCTCTTATCATCAATACCGACTATTATCAATGCTGCCTATTATTAATGCCGCTTATCATTAATATCGCTACTTATCAACGTCACCGCTTACTGTTGTTGTGCCATAGTAATGCCACACTTCAACTACCTTTAAAGAAATCTGCTTGTCCTCAATAGAATATCAATATCGAAACATTATCAATGAAGACTGTCAAGGCGGAATGGATGATAAGCGCCAAAGTTCACCATTGAGAGAGTGGATGCTGAAGTATGACGACATGCACCATTGGTATGGATAATGCTGAGGGTTAAGCATGTCGCATAGACATATATCAGCCATGCTACATCCCTCAACTCCTATAAATACGGACCAAGAGGCATGAAGAAGGTGTGATCATTTCTTTGTTCTATGCTTAAATTAAACTCTTGTAACCCTAAATCGATTTAGGAAAAACTCCGATTTGATTGTAGTTAAATTCAGTTTATACGAGTAAGACTTAGACATGCCTATTAGCTTGATTGTGCACTTTAGACATTATTAGACATGAATATGCATATAATGAAGCTCTTTGGACCAAAAGCAATTATGATATAATTAGAGTCACATGAATTTTGGTCTAAAGCGTTTATATGCACGGTCTTCATCTTGCCTATTACATATAGACATTGGACTATGGACATAAGGACCGCTCGCCTAGTTCATTAACGTGCTTAATGGACTATTATGCACATTTATGGCACATTCTTCCTATCCTTTTATCATGTGTCATATGATTTCGAATACCTAATTCCAAAAGGACATATTGACTTTCGAATATCTTATTCCAATAGGCTATATGATATTCGAATTCCTTGTTCTAAAAGCCCATGGGCATTATGTAATCATTTATTGATAATATCAGCTTGCACTTAGCCTTAAATACTAAGATTGTTCTTGATTCTTTAGGATCGTTTGGTCAACACCAACTAAGTCATGTTTAGTCGGGCCATCAAAAGTGTGGAAATCAAGTTCTGACTTATCATACTTAGCATCATGAGTGTTATACCAATTTTTGATCTAACAAAAAGAAGAATCACTCATTGATTAAGATCGAAATTTGGAGATTCTGGTTAAAGATAAAGAAATCGAAAACTCCAAATTCTCTTTAATAGTGGAAATCTACAAGTGCTTAGTGTCATACTAAAGTATTCCAAGGCATAAATTTAGAAAAATGTAGAAATCTAAAAATATCATAAATGATTCATGTTGGAAGGCCTATATCAAAAGAAGATGACTGGGAAACTAGTCCTGAAACCTAAAAGAGATCATAGAGCTCTAAAACCAAAAGAGCTAAGATGACATAACTATTTGTCAGAGTTATTTGTGTGTACAGGGAAAAAACAAAAGACTAGCCCAAAGCCATTGCCCAAAGTCGAAAGTGCTTCAATTAGCAACCAGATCAATGACTAGAATGGCTCCATATGTAACTATGGCCAAGATAGCCTAAACCTTATACAACACATACAGATTAAAGTGTTTGAAAGATATGTATGGAATTCCATATGAGTAATCTACATTAAATTTCAAGTAAACAAGATATCAACATGTATGTTAACCTTAACCCCACATATCTTATAGGTTGGAAGTCAAAGGAAAAACTCTCTACCAATTAACAAGCTTTAAGAATATAAATAAGCTTATATCCAATTGTAGCAAAGATCTTTGGGGTACTAACATAAATTCTTTTATTAAGAAAATTGTACTTTCCTTTATGGGCGCTATGTAAAAACTCATTAATGGTTGGCTTAGCCTATTTAGTATTATAACAGCCTTTCAAATTTGATATAGAACCATAAAGAAGGAAATTACAAAGTAAACATCGGGATTTAGCCTAAACAATAATAAATCTTTTTGTTTCTTTATGCTTTCATTTTTTCTGCCATCGAACATGCTTCCAATACTTACTCTCATCCTAGCTTGATCTTTACCCCACTCGGTGTTAGTTCTAAAAGTCTCTTTATATCTCCAACGTTCACTTCAAAAACCTTGGTTACTAAAGTACTGAAATACCTTAAAATATAACACTAAAATAAAATTCACCCTTCAGTTCTTAGGTGTTGGTGCTATGAATGATACCACTAACATTTTTGGCACAAAAAGGAGAGCACCCCTTCATTTCCTTACCTAGAAAATCATCTTCAGCAACCAATCATGAATAATTCTAGCAACAAAGGTAATAATGCAAACTTTAGCTAAGAAAAACCACTCAACCATTGGATTCAACTCATAAATGAAGATAAAATGAATCCCTAACCACTATCATTTCAAAAAAAGAAAATGCCAATGAATATGACCATGTCTATGAACTTTAGGCTTCATAACTCAAGCAATCTTTGAGATATCTTCAAGAGTCACTTTGGGAATTAGGTCAAATAAAAAAATGTCAAAGCCACGAATGATGAAATAATAGACTTAAACATTTAGTTGATGGATCATTAATATGAAAACTAAAACGCCAAGAGGCCTCCTCTATAACTTCAACCGATGAGCCCCGAAAGAAATTATAAAATGATAATATTCTTATCCCGCTTAATAATACTTTGTCCCATATCATCTGAGAAACTTATAACAAACTCCTTTATCTAGACCATTTCTTACCAAAAAGAGAAAGTCCGAAGAGCAAAAGTTAGTGCATCTATCATCATATGAATGGGCATAAAAAAACGAGTTACTTATTCAATGAAAGAATGATCTAAAAGAGGAAAATCTCAGAATTTATTAAGGAATATTTTAATATTCCAGTTAGTGTTTTGTCTAATTTTATTCCTCTTTCTTTTTTAGAACATACAATGTGACTGTAGTCACTTCCTTTAGGTTAATGTAATCATTATTTCTTAGTCCAATGTTTTGGTAAAGAATAAGGGGCAAGTCATTATATCTTTCGAAAATCTTTATGCTTTTGGAATTTTATAAAATGGTTATTGGATTTTGACACTCTTAATCTACTTTGGTTAATTTGTTGGATTTATTATGAGCTTTTAGTATTGTTGGCTTGCCTTTTGGATTTCTTAGTTTCTCTCGGATTTCTTAGATTTATATTAGTATTTGTGTATCCATAGTCTTCAGTAATTGTTGCTTCGGCCATGTTTGTACCTAAGAGGCACTTATAAGATCCATTATCAGGTTTCTTGAGTTTTTCACTTTGGTTTTCTTAGACTTCTTGATGTATAACTTTCGAAAAATTCCTTTACCACCAACTTTATACCTAGAGGGAAATCCTTGAATTTCTTATTAATATTTCTTGGATTCTTTTGATATTTTTGGATTTTTATCAATACTCATGGACTTTCAAACTATTGCATTTGAAAATTGTTCCTTTGGCTACGTTTATACTTAGGAGGCACATACTATATTTCTTATTTGAATTTCTTGGATTTCTTACCCATACTTCTTAGCCTTCTTATTTCTGTAATCTAAAGTAAATAAACTTGTCTTGTCTAACCCATATTCTTTTCTCTTTATAGTTATCCATGAGCTCTGTTTATTATAAATTTTTACAATTTTTTCGTAAAGCGAGAGCTTAGGTCATGAGGACAAACCATACACCAAAATGATCTAATCAATAAGTTTTCAAAAAGTTTTTTTTTTGAAGAAATGGTACTATATCGAAGTACTACCTTGTAGAAATTTTCAAAAGCAAAAAAAAATTGATATGTAATTTCTCCACCGAGGATAAATTTCTTTAAAAGTGAAACTTATCTCATTTCAACAAGGCTTGGTAGCAAAAACTGAGTTACTCCATCGAACCACACTACATAGTAAATACTAATTATTTCAAAGGCTTATTCCCACTGTAAGTGGATGTGTTTCATTGATAATAATATTTATCACTAGTATTTCCAATCCCCAAACCTTTTTATTTATCGTAAATTCAGTTGGGTGCCCATTTGAAGAGATGGTAGACCTCAGTAGGGGTCTGTGCCTACAATCCCCGCCATAATGCACCCTTAGCAAAGCTCTTACCACTGCTAGCAGAAGAAGGCCATATCACCTGGATTTCATTAGCAACCAAAAAATGCATGAAAGAGTTAGCCATGGTCAACTGGTATCATGCAATTAAGAAAGCCTTGGGGAGTAGCCCCAAGCACGTAGAGGATATCTTACCAATCAAAGCGCTATGTAATAGACCTAAGTAACTGGTAGGTAGATTCCTATCAAAATAGAAATTCTTAGAAAGCAGTCCAAAGCACCTCATGGGTAGATTCATTATCAAAGTTTAGAGGAAAAGACCTAAGAATCTATTGGGTAGATTCCAATTAAAATTGAAAGTCTTGTTCCAAGAAAATATTGGGTAGATTCCCAATCAAAAGAATATGTGCCATGAGGCTGACCTCAAGAAAACCTTGGTAGATTCTGAAGCATGGTTCAAAATGACCACAAAGTTGACACCAAAAGCATTGACCATAAGGTTGGGTCTAATCCAATGAGTCATAAAGCCGACCTCATACCAAAGGAAGAGAGCATCAGAGCATGCTATTTAAATAGTCTTGATAAAACCCGAAACCTTATTAGGATAGGGCTAAGAAACCACAAGTTAAAAGCCCTAAGAAATGTGTAAAAGCCCGATAGATTCTGAGACCTAACTAAGATATGGAATTACAAATAGCTAGACATAAAATGTTAAATATTTCAACGACAATTAAGAATCAAAGTTAATCTAAAATTGAAAGAGAACAAAGAATAAAAGAAGAATTTACATGAATGTGTAGCAAATATTGAATTTCAAATGTTCAGGTATAATTGCCAGGAAGTAGAAGAGAGCAATGTGGAAAAAAGGAGTTGTAAAAGAATGGGTATAAGTTTAATTACTATGCATTAAAATATAGAGTTTAATGGTTTTGGCATTTTGAAAAATATAGAAGAAATGGAAGGACTTTTATGCAAAATTTACCTGAAAATCAAGGACGATTAGTATTGAAACTGAAAATGGATAAGGGTGCAAAATACAAATGGTCAGATATTATCTTACATAGATAATGGAATAGATTTATGGTAGCCCTCATTTATTTATAATTTTGATGTGTTAGAAGTTTTGAAATTATCCTAATTTCTAGATCGGTGATCCCGATTGAAAATATGTTACATGTATAAATTTTTGTTCTCATGAAAATGAAAATGGGCCACATAACACAGGAATTGTGGTCCCTCCTCTCTCTCTCAATGTGTGCATATGCACGCATGGACGTGCACAAGTGTGTATTAGAAAGATCACCATGACAAAATTATGAACACAATAAATCTTAGTCATTAGATTTCATTGTGATTTCATTTGTATTTAAGATCTAATGATTTTATCAATATTCTCATCCATAAAGCCACTCGATACACACACACATAGACACATATAGAGAGAAGGGCATTCTTTATCTTTTTATATGAAAATAAATTTGAATTGAAGTGATTTTTTATACAGCTGTTCTATTTGGAACTAAAAACTCCTTTAAAAAATTAAATCATTATTATGCTTTTATCCTCTTTAAAATTGCATTCTATGTCAAATGTTAATATAAATTGTTTGTGTAGAAAATGCCAAACACTCTTAGAACATGTAGAGGTTTGGTAGTGCTTAGGATCCTAAGTATGATTTCTGCGAGGCGAGATCTTTATTCATTAGATATGTTAAATTTTTACTCTAATTCAGATCATAAATCACAAACAGGTATTCTATAAAATCAGGAATTGAAGTGCATAAAAACTAAATGACATGGGAAATGTCTACAATGATTTGGTAACCGCTGATCTACATCATCTTTATATATATTATGATTCCCCGATTTACAATTATTGTAAGCTTGATAAATCTCTGTGGATATGTTACAACAACAAAATAGTAAACCATTAGGTGACAATAGTTTGGCTTTCATAGGTCTTGAAAGAGATCAATCCAATATATAGTTGTTGTTGTTGGATGGTGGATCTAATATACAAAATTTCATAACATTTAAGATCGTTCAACTCAAAATATGATAGGTATGCTAAACGGATGCTCATAAAGAGTGGTGCCATTGAGTACATATGTATGTGTGTGTGTGTGTACACACACATGCACACGCTCACTCATGTATTAGGTGGTGGTTTATAAATTGGAAGAAATTAGAATTATGAAATGATTCAAATTTTTCTACACATAATCTCAATATCAAATAGATTATTTCAACAAAAATTTATTACATATCAACAAAAAATTATTATATTTCCAAACTTCTAAGGAAGTATTGATCCTACCTCTCATTTGCATGTAGATGTACGTAGACACAAAATATATACGCGCACACACATACACACTACATTAATGCACAAATGTATGTCGATGCATACTTGGAAATACTCTAATCCGTATAGATGTGCACATCTAAAGATTAGTCTTTCATATAAAAATGCAGGGTCATAGATGCATTTATCCATTTCTTGGACAAAATGGATAATGTTAACCGCAAGGCCATTAATCAGCTAAACATATAAACAAGGTATTGGTATGAAACATATTTTTTTAAACAAATAATGGTAAATTTCATTTGATCCAAACATCAACTTCTGCTCATCCTAAGAGTAAAATCAACAATGGCTTGTTCACTAAAAAATTGAACTAAACAAACCACAACGCAATCAGGTATGACATGTTCAGTTGTCCGTTTGTTCAATTCAGTTAAGTCGCTAGTGAACTGAGCATAAAGCAGCGAATAAAACGGAAAAGTTTGCCATTTTATTGTGAAATAAGTTGAAACAGTAAAGTATTGACCATTTTATTCAATTTTTGCGAAAAAATGATAAAGTGTTCGTCGTTTTATTGCAAACTGAATAAAACGAAAAAGATTTTGCCGTTTTATTTAATATTTATAATAAAACAACAAAGTCTTTGCTATTTTATTTATCTATGATTTGTTTAAAAATAATTAGTCCACGGTTGGTTTTCCCGTCTCTATTTGCAGAGCCCTTTCATTCAGTGTAAAAGCAAGAGAGATGGTAAATGAACAAGTTTGTTATTGGTAATAGTCTAATATGAAAGAGATATGTACTCATAGTATTACACATTAAATGGAATATGTTTGACCCATCAAAACTGGCCTCATTAGGTCATCGGGATGGGTAGATCTATGACTTTTTCTTAAGAGCTCTGGGTCAAGGATCGGGTTGGTGCTTGGCTGACCCGTCCTAACTCGACCCACATTAATGGGGTCTCATAAAATCGTTTTTTTCTATGATGATGATTTGTTAATCTTTTATACATAAGGGGTTATAACTTGGATAATTTGATGTTCCTTTCAATAAGTTATATGATTTTTATGATATTAAATTGCATTACTAATAATTATATAATAATGTATGCATGTTTTGCTTGTACCGTTATCATACACCTCATTTTATTACCTTACTTATCATTTAAACACATTGATATCTATATTTATTGTATCACTTAGTGACAATCTCTCTTAGAAATAAAATAAATATATATACGTTAATACATAATTTTGAATGAATATGTAAAATATCATCGGACCTTGGGACATGACAGTCTAACCTGACCCGTATGGGTTTTGGGATACGAGACGAAAGTCAGGAACCATACCGGTTCTACGGGACGGGTCTGCAGCAAGGTTTTAAAAACTCGAGGAGAGTCCAGCATTAAAAAAACTCACCTCATTGCTATCTCTACCTATTTGCAGTGAAAACCTTTATTTCCTCTTCAATTTTCTTATTAAAAGAAAATCATGGACAAATCAAGAAAATAAAACTAAACGGATGAAAATAAAAATAGAAAAAATGCATCTGTATACATCTATATAGGAGTCGTATAATTCTAATTCATTGTTGACGCCATGGAAGATCTCTATTCAAATCAAGTCCAATGTTGATGCCATTGTAAGCCAAGGGTGCATACATCCACTTATCATCAGAGCTTAACACCTACATTCAAATTAATATATACATTTAACTGTTTTTTCCCCAGGATATAATCCAAATGAAAGGAACAAAATTAGTTTATACCTTAATTTGGAGCTGTAAGAACTTAACATACTGAACTGCTTCTTCCAACATTGTGCTAATATCTACCTGCACCATGCAAACAATAAATGTCATTCCGGCAATTGTACCCTCAATATGATATTCTCTAAACATACAAGCTAAAACTGATTCAAGAAAGTTAAAGAAACACTTACTTTTGTTCCATTAGGAACTAGATTCTGCAGTATTCTCAGTCGCTCGTTGATTCTTGCTCTTCTTCTCTGTACGCAATAACTTATAAGCCTCCACACACAAATTTACATTACATGTTCATATAACACAGAGTAGATGTAAATTATGTTGTATAGTAATTAAATTGCATACCTTTGAGTATAGGTTTTGTGGATCAATTGCTGAAGCTCTGCTAGTTCTTTTGCGCACATTCAAGTTAAGAGCATTTGATATCATGTCTTCTTTAGAATCGTTGTCCAATTCAACTTCAGAAATGGAAGAACTGGAGCTTCGAATATTTGGTGCAATATCTACGTTCTTCTTGTCCTGCATTAACACAATGTCATGATATCGGACAAACACAAAAAAAAAAAGTCAATTGGGAAAACTGAACAGTATACAAGAGTAAAAATGAACTTACTTTTACTTCAACCTTTGCTTTCTTTTTAACATCAGTCATGGAAGTACAAATGCTGTTATTTTCTTCAGTAGCCTTTTCAACTTCATCAATGCAAACTTTTCTTTTCGGTCGTAGTTGCGGATCAAAAACATCAAATAGATCATACGAGCTCGTGCATTCCTCGACATTCTTGTCTGAAACACAAGTGTCCAGTACTTGATAGCTATCAAGTGGATCGAAAAAGCTACTAGCATCAATAGCACTATAGCTCTCTCGAGAAAAATACCATAAGTTTGAATTAGCTTCTTGAGAACTAAAATAATGGGAACCAGAGAAAAACAGAGATTGATCATTCGATAAAAGCATCTGGTTGAGTAATTCAGACTCTTCCACTTGCGTTGCAGACTCTAAAAAGTTCAAACTCATTATCTCCGATATACTATCCATTTTATTTTGCTTGTATCATATCAAAGCATGTTTGCTATTTATACCGTACCGTATACTTGCCATAAGATGCATTGACTTAATACACGTCATATTTTATTTTTCAATTCGTGGACTTTAAACATTTTCAATACCATTAAGAAAAAGGAAACATGTATTAAGTCCACGGTGGGTCCACGAGTATTATTTACAGCTCAGTTATGTGGGATTATCTGTTTAAAAATAGTTATCAAAGATCCCTACAAATAAGGAGATTAGGAATCAACGAGTGATCTTGGGGTCAAACAATAATTGAATGTGCATATAAAACAAATGACATGTAGATCACAGAAAAAGAGATGCAAAATATGTGCTATGCTAGAGTTTAATGATGTAAATATAAGTTGGCTGGAGCCAGGACATGGAAAATCATATTAAAGATAAAAGTAAGAAAAAGGAAGCATAAACATGTAGAATAACCATCTTACTGATTTACATTCAACAGTAGTATGTATTTAGATTGCATATTTAGAGGTTTTGGTATATAATATCATCGAAATCTATTAATCAAAATTAATATATAAATATTTTTACAAGACAGTCGTCATCTATTGCCTTAATGAACCTGTGCATGCACAAACTGGAATATATTGACATATACGAGTTTTACACATCTCAGTGCAATTAAAATGAGCTGTAATTGAATTCAAATATAATGGTTGACATTTTAATCTCATATTAAAAAATCAAGGTTCATTGATAAAGCATTAAAAGTCAAACATAGACATTTCTTACTTGAGGTCAAGAGACATCCTATAACTAAATCCAAGTAGATCGGAGATAGGTGAAATTGACCTCTCAACGGAGTAATTGGCGTGGAGCACATGGAGTTGACGTCCATCAAATCAGTTTATTTTTTTAATACTGTTTCTTACTACATTATCTTATTCCTAACGTTGACACCTGTTCTCAATTTTCAATCATTTTCTGTAGAACTTAATGCATATTTATGACCTCTAATCTTTAAATATTTAATCACCAAAACTTTCAAAATTCTACTGGAATTAGTTTGTCTGCTGAATTTTCAGTTTCTACGATCTGTGGAGACTTTTCAAAATTACAAGTACATTGCGTTAGTTCTATTTATTATGCGACCTATGTTATTATTGTGTCCCAATTTAATTTAAAAAACTATTGAAAAACATATGAATTTTTGTTGAAAAAATTCATATAAAAATTAAAGATTGCTATTAATAATAATTATACCAGTTCTAAATGTTGCCTCAGAATTTATATTGATCCTATCTCTATTTGGACTGAGCGATGATATTTCAAAATTAAAACATTTTTCTGTCCATTTTGTATTTAAGAGATCATATTTGAAATGTTTTTTTAAAGTCAACAATTTTACAAAAAGGGAACCAAAAAAAAAAAAACACAATAAGGCCTCCATATTAGATATGAGAAAAACCATTAAAGATTAGTATCAATGATTCCGCCTAAAGATGCATTAACTTCAAAACTATAAGATTTATATTATTTTGCTATTTTATTTTGAATTTACGGATTCTGCATTGATTCTGTTCTAACTTAAAAACATACTACGATCTTGTTAAATCTCTTTCATTTGGTATCAGAGCAATCGTAAATTCATATAAGATGCAATTTTTTTTGTACGAAATTGAATGTCAATGGTTCGTATAAAAGCTATACAGATTCGACTAATTAATGTATAAATATTTTCTTATGATTTTGGACGAAAGATTTAAAAGAGAATTTTTTTCTCTATTATACATGTGCATAAATGTTAATCAATATATTTTCCATGAAGATGTAATGTTGACACTACAAGAACGGTACCTGATAGCGACGGCTTTTAGCCGTCGCTAGCCGACGCTAAATGCCGTCGCTATTTACCTCGTCTCCCGATAGAATCGCGGCGGGTTTAGCGACGACTCTGTCACATAAATAGCGACGGCTCGCGACTGCAAATGTGTCACGTGGAAATTTTCCAAGGTCTAATTGCCGTCGCTAGCCGTCGCTAATCTGGACAAAATGGCCGTCGCTAACCGTCGCCAGCCATCGTTAATTTGAACAAAATGACCGTCGCCAGCCGTCGCTATACTGAACAAAGTTCTGTACTCTTGCACAGCCCATATACACTTCAAACAATAACCATCAAATACCATCATCACAGCCACTATACACTGTATTCATCAACTATAACCATCATATATACATCACATAACATTACTATACATTCAAACAATATAAAATCCAACAAAACCAGACAAAATCATATACAATCCCAACAGCAATACATATCATGTCAACCAATACAAGTCATCAAAATATGTACATAGTTTCCTAACCAAAATGTATGCATAGTTCTCCAACCACAAGTACAAACCGTTAACCCAAACAAACCGTTAATACAACTACAAGTCATCAAATATGTACATAATATCCTGAAATATATATACACCAAACCAACCAAAATGTGTATATACCAAACTGAAACATGAGCAAACAAGCATACCTAATTTTCACCATCGCTGCCATCCTCTCCAGGCATCCTCTCATGCTGTTACAGATAACCTAAAATCCGCTCATCCAGCTGTTGCTTGAAGAAACTCTTCCTCCAATCATTTATTTCATCCACTGTCTGCCTCAACTGAGCAATCTCCTCTTCTTGCTGGGACCTCCTGTATGCACTCTGCAATCTCATCGCCTGTAAAATAGTTCATAATTATTTATATATGAGTATATATATATATATAATATTATTAAAATTATTTAACTATTCATATGCATGTGTAAATTTATATATTAGTACATGTCAAAATTTACCTCCAGATTTCCATAGCTATACCGCACATTGGTCCGAGAAGGCGGGTCAATAATAGCATTCCAGATATTGTTCGCCTCCTCTAGTGTAAGCTCTTCCCGACCAGTGGACTGTGCTACCCGAGCCCGCTCAGCTTCGTACCTCTCCTGCTATTACAGACAATTGTTTTACATGAGAAAAACCGAATTTCAAGTTTTTGAAAATAAAATAAGACAAAATATTGTTACTAACAATAAATTAGTTTAACATTACGGATTGGGATTTGTCATCCGTCCACTCGTACGAAACATTGCCTTCTTCATCAGTCCTCTCCACGGCATGCGTCACCTTGAACAACTCGGCTATAGTGGGCTCGGGGTTGTATCTCGCGGCCTGAAAATATATAAATATTATTGTTAATCTGATTATAAAATATTTTAATAAAATGTAAACACAGTTTATAAATTTAATTACCAGCTCTCTCTTATGCTCCTGGAAGGATTTGGAACCACCACGGTGCAATGCAGGATTTTTATTCCTGTTAGCCCGGTTCCGCGCAGATAATTCCTGCAAATTAAGATAAATTATCACGTATATATCTTGCGAGATTTATATTAGATTCAAATAACAAAGCAAACATATATTACTTACTTTTGCTGCCGGAGTGTCCCAAAGCCGAAGAAAATCAGCCCATACACCGTCACCCATCTAGTTCAGCTTTTTGCCTGAATTCTTAGCCTTGGACAATGTATCCTTGTAATTTTTCCTCATTCTTTTGTTCCAGTGATTTAAGAAAACGTCCATGTCGTCAAGGTCAACGCGGACTACAGCCTGTAAATTAAAATTATTTTAAGTTATATAGATTATATTAATTTACAACTGAAATTCAAACTACTACTTACAAGTAAATCGGCCTGTATTGCGTTCTTGACATGAAGGGGGATGTCGTCCCAGCGAGGCCAACAACCATTCATCCGGCTTTGAAAAGCCTTCCTCGAAACCTGTAGAATATAATCTGATGGCTCCACTTCAATGCCCATGCAAAAGTTATGATATACATGTTTAGTGGATTTTAAAACTTATAATTTAAATATAATTGATACTTACCCAGCACTTTTCGGAACAACTTCTGCCATCGGACGTAAGTCCGGTGCAGTGTCACTACCACCTACACCGGGAGATGGGGATGGCATGCCTGTCATACTTCTTCTCTTGCCAGACATATCTACTATAGGAAAACAATATCATCACAGAACAATTATAGAAATTCACTACTACATAGCATGTTTCAATCACTTTCATAGGAAAAATTATAAAAATTTACTAGTACAAAACATGGATAAAAATTAAATAAATGATCATCACAGAACAATAATAAAAATTCACTACTACATAGCTTGTTTCAATCACTTTCACAAAACAATTATAAAAATTTACTAGTACAAAATATGGATAAAAATTAACTAAATGATCATCACAGAACAATTACAGAAATTTACTATTACATAGCATGTTTCAATCACTATCACATAACAATTATATCAATAACGATCAGTCTTCATCGTTTTCTGATTCAGACTCAGTCTCGTATTCTATCTCGTTTTCTTCGGTACTTTCGAATGCATCAAATAAGGCGTTCGATTCATCATTCAAAGGCCCTACATCAATATCATCGGTTATTATTATATCTGTATTTGGTTCAAGATCGGCTTGATATGTTGCTTAATCTGGAATATTATTTCCATCAAACGTAAACCTTGGTTTTGTTTTGAAAACAGCAGATCAATCCGCTTTATCTCTTTTCAAAGATGGATATGGAGCAAAATAAACTTGTAACGCTTGCTTGGCTAATACAAAGGGATCGTACTTATAGTAGTGTGATGTATTCCTTATTTCAATAAGTTTATACTCTTTATGCATGTTGATTCCGGAACCAGGAACGTTACTGAACCAATTGCACTTAAATTAAAAAACCTTTTCTAAAGGTTCAACATAATATATCAACTCTAGAATCTGTGTTAAGACGCTGTAAAAATCTTTTAAATGCTCATCTGGATCATCACTGCCTTTGACAAATACCCCGCTATTATATGTTAATTTTTCAGCCCCGTAATCTTTCGTGTTGAATTTAAACCCATTGACGAAGAATATTGGATAAGTCTTCACATTTCTTTTCGGTCCAATCGCAAGATGTCTTAAGCCTTCATTAACGGCACAGTTTCTTGGCTCATAAACATGGTTCAAAAACCATTTGGCAAATTCTTTACTGAGATCGCCAGATGTATACTGTGATTCATAGATACTGCATATATGTAATATGTGTTATAATTATTATGTACGTACAAGTAAATTACAAGTGAATTAATTATTACCTGACAAATGGTGCGACTTCGACACAATTTAAAAGAACATACGTGTGTGCTACATGGTTGTCTCTATCGTCCAACCATATTTTCACACATTTTCCACCAGGTCTACCATGCAGATAACATTGTTTGAAAAGAATTTTGTTCAACGACTTTCTCATTTCAAGGAACAATTACAAACGATAAGTTCACATCGTCCTTGAAGTAGTGTGAGGAAAAAATGAGGCTTCTTCTTCAAGATACGATTTGCATATCGAACCCTTAACTCGGGCTTTTTGTCGAATCTTCTTCTTCAGATGATTCAAGTACCTATTAAGATACTTATTACATATTTAGATATACAAATTTGAATTTGAAATTGACATGAACATTGCACATGTTAATTTACCTCTCCAACGGATACATCCATCCATATTGCACAGGACCTCGAAGAAGTGATTCGGATGGAAAATGAATAGGTAAATGCTCCGTTACGTTAAAGAAACCAGACGAAAGTATTTTCTCCAGTTTGCATAGCAATATGGGTATTTCTACTTCAAGTTTACATATACGATCCACCTTTAGTCTCGTCGAACAAAGCTGTATATAAAACAAACATAACTCTGTTATAACGTTCTATACTTTTACGGGCAGCAGTTCTTTGAAAGCCACGGGTAGTAAATTTTCCATCATGATATGACAATCGTGACTTTTCATCCCATTCAGTTTACTTTTTTTGAAGTCAACACATCTACGAAGATTGAAAGAAATCCCATCGGGAAATCTCAATTCTTCCACCTATTTTAGCACGAGTTTTACATGCTTATTGTCTAGCTGATAGCATGCTTTCGGTTTTTTATTATCATTAGGCTTCATATGAAGTTTCGAGCGCTTACGATAGTTTGCTATATCAAGCCTTGAATTCAAATCATCCTTGGTTTTTCCCTTTATATTCAAAATTATATTAAACAGATTATTAAACACGTTCTTTTCGTTGTGCATCACGTCAATATTATGTCGGAGTAAGAGATTTTTCCAATATGGTAACTCCCAAAATATACTTTGTTTGCACCAATTATGATGTCTGACTTTCCTGGGATTTCAGTCTGGACTCCAGTTTCATGTATCTTTAGATAGTCCCTTACAATTTCGTATATTTCCTCGCCTGACCAAACCTTGGGTGGTTTCAAATTCTCTTCTCTGTTAGCTATGAAATTTTTCTTATCTCTTCTAAAAGTATGATTGGGATGAAGAAAACACCGATGACAATCAAACCACGAAACTTTCTTCTCATACCGTAACGAAAATGCTCGTGTTTCTTCCATACAATAAGGGCATGCTAGACGACCGGCCGTACTCCAACCAGAAAGCATCCCGTATGCAGGAAAATCATTAATAGTCCATAACAAACAAGCGAATAATCGGAAAAAAATTTCGTTGATACATCGTAAGTTTTGACTCATTCATTCCACAGTTTCTTCAACTCTTCGATCAATGGTTATAAATAAACATTAATTCCTTGGGTTGGATCATGAGGGTCGGGAACGACAGTTGTGAGAAACATATATGGTGTCTTCATACACATCCATGGAGGTAAATTATACGGAGTAACGATAATTGACCAGGATGAATATTTACTACCAAACTATGAAAATGGTGAAAATCCATCCGTACATAAATTAAGTCTGACATTACGGCTTTCCGCAGCAAATGCGGGATAAGTCTTATCAAAATGTTTCTATGCTTCTCCGTCGGATGGATGTATCAAAGTTCCTTCTTCTGCTGTTCTCACACTATACCATCGCATATGACAGGCCGTAGCAGAAGATGCATATAATCTTTGAAGTCTGAGAGTGATGGGTAAATAATGCATTCTCTTGTACGAGACTTCTTTCTCTTTCTTCTTTTTGGTTTGTATCTTTCTTCGTTACATATTTTGCATTTTCTGAGGTCAACGTCGTCTTTCCAATACAACATGCAACCTTTCACACATGCATCTATCTTCTCGCACGGTAGACCGAAAGCGGACATCAATTTTTTTACTTTATAATGACTATCGCTCATCATATTATTGGGTGGCATGTGTCGTTTTCCATCTTGTACAACTGCTGAAAATGCAGCTTCCGGAAGGTTGAATTTTGATTTCATAGTTATGTATTCTGCGGTTACTGAAAATTCGGTTACGCTTTTACATCCATCCGAGAACGGCCTCGTAGCAGAATCCAACAAACCGTATATTTTTTTAGCTTCCGCTATCGGTTCTTCTTCGACATTTTCGTCTTCATCGACAGCTTCAGTTGTAGGAAACATTGATCGTGCTGCATCATCCATCATATTTTCTATCGGATTCGTCATCATATTAGCATCCTCTAACACTTCAATATTAGGTATAGGTTCAACAAGTTCCCCACGACGATCCCAGAAATAATAATCAGGCACGAAACCATATTGATACAAATGTACTTCAACTATATCTGGTTTCCAATGCTTCAAATGTTGGCACTTACTACACGGGCAATGAATTTCTGTGTTGTTTCGGTTATTAGATTTAGCAAATCTAATAAATTCGTGTACAACGTTGTAGAAACGTTGCTTTATTGATTTCTTCTTTCCAGTTCTGACTTCATACATCCAAGTACGGTCGAGAAAATAATTGAACATTTTTCCTGATTTGAAAATGTATGTTAGACAATTTAAATCATTAATTTTCAACCATTCTCCATTGTAAACAGTTCGTCGTTGCAGAAAATTCAAAATAAAAACTTTACTTTATTTTTTTATCTTTTGGTATTTTGGTTTTCACTTCGATGGTCAGTCGTCCTACTTTCCATTACAAACACAATAATGTGATTACATTTTATAAATCATTTAAGATTAAACGGTTCAACAAAATTTCGGCAGCACTTCCCTTCTGTTCCCTGTATCGTACACAAATGCGTGTACGCAAGGAACGTAAAGGAAGTGCTGTCGAAATTTTGTAACCGTTTAAAATGAAATGATTTATAATATGTAATTACTTTATTGTGTTTGTAACTTGTCCAATACAGGGACAAATCCGACAATATTGTATCAGATGAATATAAATGTCCGTTCCGTTACAAAACGAACATCCATATAACGATCATATACAACACTTGCCAGACAGACCAATGCCAATCTAAGGGATAAAAAAAATTCTTTAAATTTTATCAAATATTATTGTTCTTTTCAAATTTTGACAATGTTTCAACTATTTAAATTTTATGTCATAAATTTGTTTAAATTTTAGTTCAACATTAAATTAACAATTTTAGTTCAATATTCATTTCTTTATTTTTTTACGACATAGATTTTAGCGGAATATTCGTTGTTGTTATATTCATTTCTTAATTTCTTTACAAAATCGATTTTAGTACAATATCAATTGTTTTTAAAGTCATTTCTTAATTTTTTTTTAAAAATTAGATATTTGCAGAATTTTTAATGTTCTCATATTCATTTTTTAATTTTTTTGTATAAACTTTATTTTTGTGCAATATATACAACCTTTTGCATTTTGGCCGTCGCTAGCCGTCGCTAGCCATCGCTAAAATTATTAAAATGGCCGTCGTTAGCCGTCGCTAAATCAACAAGGTAAATAGAAGAATTATCAATGAAGATAATTATAAAACAACAAAATCTAATTATCAAATAGATAATTAGAAAACAATAAAAATCTAATTATTAAATAAAAATTTGTCAATTTTAATTCACTTAACAACTTAAATTTGTAATTTATCAATTTCATAAACTATGAAATACTTTCATGTAAATTTGTCAATAACCAAGTTAATCATTAATACACACTATTTTTCACCTAACACAATGAACCATGTTAATCGCCAACACTAATTATCTACATCAACCATTTATTCAACTTCATGATAAACTAATTAATCTAATACCTAATTTAACTTCATGATAATAAACTAATTAATCTACCAAATCAACATACAACACTACAATACCTAATTTAACAACAAATCCTAATTTAACAACAAATCCTAATTTAATTAGGGCTTATACTAAACCTAAAAAACATCAAATTTATATTCAAAATAGAGATTAGAAGCATACCTAGGCAAATTTGGGTGATCTGGAGGCGGCGAAAGGAGGGGCGGCAGCTGTGTGACGGGGTGCGACGGAATGGGGGAAGGACGGTTTAATTTTGGTGGGAAGAATGAACGTTCTGCTCGCGGGAAGCAGATCTGTATATTTCGTATAGCGACGGCTAGCGACGGCCGCATTTTTTAGCCGTCGCTAGATTCCGTCGCTATCTGAACCGTTTCTAGCAGTGTGAAGATCTTTAATCAAGAGACATCATGTCATGAATCACATGGGTACTCTCCTTTCAATATGCTGGATCTAATACAACTATGTTTGTATGAAAAGTTGGTCCAAACTAGATTATGACTAAGAGCTTTGGTATGTCTATATATGTTGCATTTTGAATCTGTTATTGTTCTTTAGGGTTTATTGTACATTATTTATTATAAGTAATTCAAACCATGTAACATAATTATTTTAATAATTGATTGTTGTCAATTTCTATCAACTTTGAAATATAGCTGCCACTTTATTAAAATGGATTTTGTGATTTTAAATCACAATTATGTGTTACATCTAATAAATTATGAACGGTAATTTTATCAACTTTAACTGTCATTATGATTTATTAAGTGAATTTATTTGTTTTAATGGTTCAGTTTTTTCTGTGCAATGGTGATACAAATTGATTCTCATGAAATTACGTTTTCACATTTAATAAATTATGAACGGTAATTTTACCAACTTTCCGTGCCGAACGACTCTTCCGTTCGGCATGGAAGGGTTGTTCGGCATAGAGCCTTGTTCGGCATGGAAGGGTCGCCCGACATAAAGCCTCACTCGGCATTAAGGGGTCGATCGACATCTTGCCTCATTCGGCATACGAGCAAAGATCAACACGCATCCCTCGCTCGGCATACAAATGCCGTTCGGTCTAGATATGTGGCTCGACATATGAGTGCCGTTCGCCACGGAGACCTCGCTCGGCATTTACAGGTTCGACCAACCTCGATCGGCAATTGCCATTCGGCATTTATGGCTTGGTGCACAGAAGTTAACACAGGCCGAGGTACTTTGTTCCTAGGTCCATGAGGGAAGTCCGACCCATCTTTATATATAAATAGAAGAGTAGGGGCAGAATGAAAGGGACCTTTTTTCGAGAAACTGGGGATACTCTACTGCATTCAAGACTTATTCTATTTTACTTAGCATTTTTATTCAAGTCAATATAGTACGGATTGTATCTGTATTCAATCATTTGTGAAAGTAATAAAGATCAAGACTCAAAGTGGACGTAGGCAGTTACGCTGAACCACTATAAATCGGTGTTCTTATTTTGGCATTTAATTTAGCATACAATTCTCTGTTTTAAATTAATTTTTCCATTAATCTCTCTGTATAATCTTTCTCAAGGGTGTTAATGACCAATTCTGGTGCTAACATTTTGGTGCTTTCACTGAGAGCATAATTCTCAGCCCACTAGGAACTGCTTTGTAGCTATTGGATTGAATAAATCTCCCCTAGGAGATCCAAGTATTTCACAGGACGTCCGTTGAATCTACTCAGAGTTTCTATCAAAAACTGTACTATAGGAAGACCACGTACCAGATTAGCCTCTCATAACGCGGACGTCAACGAGACTGTAGCGTACAACAGGTAGGACCTAGCAGTCAGCAAGTTAATCCTGGTGTAGGGTCTGCCGGAGCCCATAGCCAGATGGAAATTGTTACTAGGACGGTGTTCAACGACCTGATGAGAGAACTCATGGAAAACAGGAGACAACTTGTTAAGAAGATTCAAGCTAACGCTAACCTCATGACTCAGCTTACTCAGAAATAGCATCAGAATGCTAGATGTAGCTCGATTCCTTATTTTTCACCTGATAGTTCGACCTCGTCCAACGAACCTCCCAGGCGTAGACGCCGCAAAACAGAAACTACACAAGCAGGTGCTGTCGATTGATCAACTAGGGATCACTTGCATCTTGGAGACCACACCCAAGCTGGAGCATGAAGCTTAGAACAGAAGCACGTGTGGAAACTGGATGCCCGGCTCACCAAGACCCTAATGAAGCTGGTCCCCAAGATACACGTTTGGAAGATCGCCAATAGAGGAGACACCAACTCGAGCGGTCTCGTAGAACAGAGTCCAACCTTCTATCCTCCATACAAACTCCGGACTTATCGGCTATGGTCAAATAGTTGATGAGAGAAAATCAAGGCTTGACCAATGAAGATTAGGGATATCCAGGAGTCATACTCTATTCACAGATACTATTCTATAGGCCGAGTACCCCAGGAAGTTTAGCGTGCCAACTATCCCGGCCTACGAAGGAAAGACTAATCTAAGACAACATGTGATGAGGTATGAATGGATAATGGATTCGGCTAGAGAAAATGATGCGACCAAGTGTAGAAGCTTTCCAATTACTCTATTTGGAATCGCCACCATGTGGTTCACTCGACTTCCCCCACGGTCTATATCCAACTTTGACGAATTGGCGACGAAATTTGTGGAACAGTTAAGGGTACATGTCACTCGTCCCAAGGATGTGATGTCCCTATCAAGTGTAATCCAGAGTCTTGGGGAGTCACTGAAAGAGTACTTATAGAGATTTCATGTTGCGGCTACTGAAGTTGGCAACCCTAACAACCACACATTCTGATGGCGGTAATGCGAGGAGTGGATCAGGATTCAGAGTTTGGAGATTGGTTGGCAGGAAAGCCTCCAACTACGCTGGAGCGTTTTTATTTAAAGGCTCATCAATTCATAAGGAGAGAGGAAGCTAGATGGAAGAGGCAAGATAATGCACCAGGGCCTATTCAGGAGACTGTGAAAAGCAACATCGCTATAAATCAGTCCGGTGACAATTCAGGGAAGGTTCAAGTCAATGTGCAGAATAAACCTGGGCAATCTAAAGGGTCCGGAGGAGGAAATCCCGAAAAGAAAAGGGAGACGGTGAAATGGAAGTCCAGAATTCCCACTTACAACGAGTATACTCCTTTGAATGCATCTCCATAGAATATTTACCTCTCAACTTGTAATACTTTCCAATACAGAAAGCCGCGCCCAAAGGAGTAAACAGAGGAACAAAAATGGACTGGGAAGTACTGCCGCTTCCTTGAGACTTATGGACACAATACAGAGGAGCGTAGACACCTCCACGATGCCATAGAAAAGCTGATTAGACAGAAAAAATTGTAGGAGTTTGCCAAGAATCCGCAGGAAGGTAGGCAAAGGATCATCGGACCTCAGATGCGGACCGGCCCCATGCCATATAGAGGAATCTGCTCAAACTGTAGGTAGACTGGTCATAAACACTATAGTCGGAGGACCTCATCCTGCAGATAAGAACTGGAAGAAAATGGAGTGGTATGCTAACTCCTTAAAACATGCAGATTTTGAGTGTTGTTCAAATATTGAGGACGGGTCCCCAGCTAAGCAGTAGCGAACAATGACGGATGATATAATTTTTAGAAGCCGAGATGCTGACCAGGTAGAGGCTCCTACCATTGACCCGATGGTCATATCTACGACAATCGGGCCAGTATATGTGAAGAGAATTTTAATTGATTATGTAATGTTAATATCATCTTCAAAAAGTCATACGACCAAATGAAGATGGAGACAAAGGATTTGAAACAATCTAAAGCCCGTATCCATGGCTTTAATGGTGCAGCAACTGATGCAGTAGGATATGTTGAATTGCCGGTTGAACTGGATCAGGGTAAGCACAGGAAGGTGCGAATCCACCTTTCATAGTTTTGGATGTTGATTCTCCATATAGTGTGTTTTTATGTCGACCGTCCCTGGTAGAGTTTAGGACGGCTTTGGCCCCATGGTGTTTGAATTTGAAATTTCCAACAGACGGAGGAGGTTGTGTGGTGCATGGCGATCAGGAAACCGATCGTGCATGCTATGTGGTTAAGCTGAGAGAGGCTCAATGGAGAGTGAAAGGAAAGGTTGCGGACAACTCCTCCGCATTCGGAATACTGACAATTGACAAATGGTGCCCGAGCCCTGACTCGGGCAACATTCTCGGATCTACAGAGACATAGATCCGAGGGATGATGATGGAGAACCCAGGGAAGCAAAAGCAGAACCGGCTGAACTGACGATTGACATTCCAGTCAGCTGAGATGACCCATCATGAGTACTTAAGATTGGATCATAACTTGACCAGTCAGTAGCCGAGGATCCCACTGATATTCTCCGAGCAAATCTGGATGTTTTCGCTTGGACACATTCTGATATGTGCGGGATTTCTCCCGCTGTCGCAAGCAATATGTTGAACATAGACCCGAAGTACGTTCCTGTAAACAGAAAAGGAGATACATGGACCCAAATAGGTTGCTACTCTCAGAGAGGGGGTGGACAAACTCAAAGCCAATGGGTTCGTCCGCGACGCCCTCTACCCTGAATGGGTGTCTAACCTTGTGTTAGTAAGGAAAGAAAATGGAAAGTGGAGAACTTATGTTGATTACTCTGATTTGAACAAAGCATGCCCGAAGGATAGTTTCCCTTTATCCAGAATCGACTAGCTGGTCGACTAGACGTCCGAACACGAGTTACTGTCATTTATGAATGCGTGCTCATGATATAATCAGATCCCGATGCACATTCCAGACCAAGAACACACCAGTTTTGTCTCAAGCGTTAGGTTATATTGCTATGTAGCGATGCCTTTCGTATTGAAAAACGCGGGAGCAACTTACCAGCGTCTGGTGAATCGAATGAGTCACGGTTGTCAAACAAACACATTCGAGACTTAGCGGAGATCTTTGATATACTCAGACATTATGGAACGAAAATAAATCCTTTGAAATGTTCCTTTTGCGTTACATCAGGGAAGTTTTTGGGTTTCATTGTAAATGCATGGGGAATCGAAGCTAACCTGGAGAAGATTCGAGCTATTCGAGACATACAAGTGCCCAGAACTATAAAGCAGGTACAAAGCTTGAAAGGAAAGATGGACGCGTTGATTTGATTCATTTCCGGAGCCACAGATAAGTGTATTCCTTTCTTCGACGTAATAAAGAAAGGAAAGAGAAATTTCGAATGGACATCCGACTGTGAGGAAGCGTTCCGAACTTTGGTAAGGCATTTGGAAAGTCCCCGATGCTATCGAAACAGGTAAACCATGAGATGTTGTACGTGTACTTGGCTGTATCCTAACATGCTATTAACATGGCTCTGGTTCGCGAGGAGGACCGAGTTGAAAAGCCAATGTATTATGTCAGTAAACATTTAACGGGGGCAGAAAGAAATTATCCTAAGATTGAGAAACTAGCCTATTGCTTGATGATCGCATCACGCTAGCTCCGAACGTACTCTCAGGCACACTCAATCAGTGTTTATACCGATCAAACCTTGCGGTAGGTACTCCAACGACCAGAAACCTCTGGAAGGATGTTAAAATAGAATATCGAGTTGAGTCGGTTCGATATTACCTACCTTCCACGAAGGGTCATACAAAGGCTAGCGCTAGCAGAATTCATTGTTGAATTTACCATGTCAGATGAATCAAAAGGTCATAATGTCATACCTCCCTTTCGATGGAAGATGTACACCGACGGGGCATCTAACGGCCATTGCTCGAGAGCTGGCATAGTTCTTGTGACTTTTGAAAACCGATCAATTTGTTACGCTTTGAAGCTCAAATTCCTAGCAACAAATAACAAGGTCGAGTATGATTCATTGATGTTGGATTGAAACTTATCAGAGAACTGGGTGTAAAATCGGTTGAGATCTTTTGCGACTCACAATTGGTGGTATATCCGGTGTGGGGGGCTATCAAGCGAAGGGACAGAGACTTTCCCTATACCTTGCATGGGTTCAAGAGCTGCTAGCAAATCTAGAATATTATGATATTTCACATGTCCCGCGTGAACAAAACAAAGAAGCCCATTCATTGGCAAAATTTGCAAGCACTGGCGATGCACAGCAAATGGGATCGGTTCCCATCGAAATGTTACATGCTCTGAGTATAAATGTGATGGAGATAGATCTCGTGTCAGAAAAAGAAATCAAGAAGGAGTCATGGATGACCCCGTTAAGGACGGAATAATGTATCGGAAGGGATTCTCGACCCCTTTACTCCGGTGCATTGCCCACGATGAGATAAAACGAGTCCTGCAGGAAGTCCATGAAGGAGAATGTGGTGACCATACTGGGGGACATACATTAGCAAAGAAAGTCCTCGCTATGGATACTATTGACCAACTTTAAATCGAGATGCTGCAGACTATGTAAGGAGATGTGACAAATGCCAGAAGTATGCAAAAATCCCGAGAACTCCGCCAACAGACTCACGCAAATGGTTAGTCCCTGGCCGTTTGTAATGTGGAGGATCGATATAATCAGTTCTCTACCCATATCTAAAGGTGGTGCCAAATATGCGATAGTTGCAGTCGATTATTTTACCAAGTGGGAGGAAGAAGAGCCCTTAGCCACGATCACCACCAAGAAGGCCATTAATTTCGTTGTACGAAATATTATATGTCGTTTTGGCCTCCCATGGAATATCATTACAGACAACGGAACTCAATTTGAAAGTAAAGAGTTCAAAGAATTTTGTCAAAAGCATGGCATTGAAAAAATGTTTGCAGCAATTGCTCATTCAAAAGCCAATGGACTAGTGGAACCCGTGAACAAAATAATCAAGTCCATATTGAAAAAGCGTTTGGAAAAGGCTAGATGCAAGTGGGTGGATGAACTTCCAATAGCACTTTGTTCTTATATAACCACCCATAAATTCGTGACTAGCCACACTCCATTCGCATTGGCATATGGCACGGTACCCATAGAACTTGAAGTTCAGTCACACCGGGTAACTTATTACGACCCTAAGACGAATTAGGAACTTTTGCTGGAATCACTGAACTTCATTGATGAAAAACGTGAAGAAGCTGATTTACGAGCGATTACATATAGACACTGAGTCGCTCAATATTATAAAGAAAAAGTCCGACCAAGAGTCTTTGATGTGGATGACCTCATTTTGAAACGAGTTTTTTGGGTCCTGTCGCATCTGAATACCATATAGGAAGGTCCATACATAATTGAACGGAGGCTTGGGGAAGGAACTTTCAAGCTAGCGACGTTGATGGCGCGACACTCCCCCGAGCATGGAAAAACAAGCATCTGCGGCATTATTATACTTAGTCTATTCATTTTTTATCTTTGTTGCAATTATTTTCAGTATGTTTTTATTTCGTTGATTCTTAGTTTTCAGCATGTAATAAGACAATTTAGCTTGTTTTCATTAAAAAAGGCTTGAAGCCATTTTTTCATGAATTATTGATGTTTCCGTGTATGATAATTTTACGGCAAAAAACTAGAGTTACATTATCTGACGTACGAATGCACATAAACAACTCCAAATCTCCAAGTCCCTAGAGTGTGGAGTAGACTACTCTGAGTTCCCAAAGTGAAGACTAGAGTATAAACGACTCAAAATCTCCAAGTCCCTAGAGTGCGGAGTGGAGTACTCTGAGTCCCCAGAGTGCAAACTAGAGTATAAACGACTCAAAATGTCCAAGTCCCTAAAGTGCAGACTGGAGTACTCTGAGTCCCTAGAGTGCGGACTAGAGTATAGACAATTCAAAATCTCCAAGTCCCCAGAGTGCGGACTGGAGTACTCTGAGTCCCCAGAGTGCGGACTAGAGTATAAACAACTCAAAATCTCCAAATCTCCAGAGTGCGGAATGGAGTGCTCTGAGTCCCCAGAGTGCAGATTAGAGCATAAATGAATCAAAATCTCTAAGTCCCCATAGTGCGAGCAGGAGTACTCTGAGTCTCTGGAATGCTGACTAGATTATAAACGACTCAAAATCACCAAGTCCACAGAGTGTGAACTGGAGTACTCTGAGTCCCCACAGTGCGGACTAGAGTATAAACGACTCAAAATCTCCAAGTCCACAGAGTGCGGACTGAAGTACTTTGAGTCCCCAGAGTGCGGACTAGAGTATAAACGACTCAGAATCTCCAAGTCCCCAGAGTGCGGACTGGAGCACTCAGAGTCCCCGAAGTTCGACTAGAGTATAAACGACTCAAAATCTCCAAGTTTCCAGAGTGCGGACTAGAGTACAAATGACTTGAAGTCATCAAGTCCCCAGCGTACGGACTGAAAAATATTCTAAGTTCCTGAAGCGTGGAATAAAGGATGTACAATTCCAAAGAATTTTCGATTTATATGAAGATGGATTGGGGGTTTATGAAACTCACAATAGCTTGGGTTGCGGCCACAATTATACAGAAAGGTGAACGATAAAAGTCGTTTGAAAGGCAAAAGAACTAATTTTTGTTAATTAATCAAAAATGAGGCCCTATTACAACTCCTCCAAAACTTGGAGTCAAAGGTCTATTTACATTCACTACGAAAATGAATAAAAATAATTACATAATTTAAGCTAACTCTCGTTGAATGAGTGTAACAGCTACTTCTTCGATCTCTTTGGTTTATTTTCCTCCTTCGTTTTCTCAAACGACTCCTCCCCCACGTGTTTTCGCTTGGACGCTTTGCTTGATTGGGAAGTAACATCTGAGGATGAATGAGGGACTTCTAGTGGCCTGGACCCACTAGGAAGGATGACCTTCAAAGGCATGTTCAAAGGATCATCTAGATCCACAACTCGGGGCTCAACTTTTATTTTAGCTTTCATTTTCTTCTCCTCCGCAAGTTGCTTCTTCATGCTCATTTTTCAAGTGTCTTCAGAGGCGCCTGTAATCTCAATTTCATAACTTTCTTCGACGTGAGATGAAGTCTCGGACTTATCCTCATCAATCGCCTCAATCACTTGAGCATCAGGGCCCGGAGTCTCTCCCACTTGAATTGCCTCGCTCGCCTTCTCTTTCTTCTCCTTGGCGTCATCGCTCCTTAGAGTGGGCTCGGGGTTAGAGCGGCCTACGCAAAACCGCAAGAGATAAACATTAGAACATAATGAACTCACGTCGAAAACAATGGCTCTTTGAACTTTAAGAAGAAGAGTTATTTACCGGTTTCTTGTTGGCTCTCAAATGTCCTCGGAGTCTCACCCTCTGGAATAGAAGATAGTACATGAATGTCAAGGTCAGGGGCTTCCGGGTCATAACCAACATGTTGTTCGAACAAATCAAGTGCCGGCCGATCCGTCGATTGAGTAAGGAGAGGAGCTGGAGACTTGGTTCCAGACGGACCGACGATCTCATCCTTTCCTTTTGATGAAAAGGAACCTTTGTTGTAGACGGCCATCGCTGCAGACAAGTCTGAAGGCTCGTTCCCCCTTAGAAATTCTTTTACCAAAGCCTCCTCATCAACCTCCTCGGTGCCCAGCTCGACTTTTGTAATCTTTACCAAAGTTTCCCATGCCTCGGCTAGAGATTTAAGGTAGCCCTCGCCAAAAAAAGTTAAGTCCCGATGCATGAGGACACGAGCGTTGTATTCTGCTACAAGCGGGTCGAACAAGCACTTGATCTTCTCCTTGCCAGTCATTGTACACATCTCAAGGCGAGAGTCAATCTCCAGAGATGCTATTCTTTTGCCTCTTCACGAGCTTCATCTTTCAGCATCCCGACCTCAGAGAGCTCGTCGTCGAGCTTTGCCTTCAGGAGTCGTGCAGCAACGATCTCATCGCAATATCGTTGCGAATCTTCCTGAGCAGCAGTTTTTTCCTCTCTCTCTCTTTGTGGAGTAGATTTTCCAACTCTTTGACTCGTAGGGCAAATGCATCCCTCTTCTTCTGAATGAAATCTTTCTCTAAAGCTAAGGCCCCATAGCGTTGAACCGCCTTGTCAATATCTTTCTAATGTGACAACTCCAGACGATTAACGGCCTACGCTGTGTCTTCAGCACTTTTTTGGGAAGCTTCGAGCTGAGACTTGTATGAAGAGAGCTCTTCGTCTGAGCTTTAATAATGTCTTTATCATGAATAGCCTCGAGCTTCAGGTGATCAATTTCGTGTTGACGCTCAATAGAGACTTTCGAGACTTTTTAAGCTAAGTGGACAAATGCGTCATGCTGAACGTAGACGTCGTTAGTACAAGCAATAGTGCTTTTTTTGACATGTCCCGGAATGTGATGAATCGTCGGGAGAAATTTCAAGCCATCAAAGCATATTTTTGGGAACGTGGCTTTAGCTTAGCAAGTCGTTCTGCTACCAACGGATCTGATACAGGAGCGGAGTCTGCCTAGAGACTACAGGGGTTTTGTGGGGATCCAGAGACTACCTGGTACTGTATGAACCCGAGTGTTGATTTCGATGGGCCTTAGGCTAGGATCCCTTATGCACAGACTTCTCCTTGCTTTGCTCCGATTGAGAAGAAGGATCGCGAGAGTAGGAGGACAAGCTATAGGTTTTTCTTCAGTAGGATGATTCTCGATGGCGATAGTCTCAATCGCCGCTGTCATCGCTGTCTCGACATTTGCCGGATCCTAAATCCCGGCTAGGATGATGAAAAATAGATGACCCACGAAGACGATCGAGTCCGTGAGTACGTCGCATGTCACCTGCACAAAAGTTGGATAACCACAAGTTAGCAAAAGAGAAGAGCAATAGCTAAAATTGAAGTGTAAAGTGAAATGCGCGTGTCCGTGTGTGTCCTAGTGTTTCCCTCCAACGGACCAGTTTCTTTATCTCTACTTATAGGAGTTTTTTCTCCCTGAACATGGGCTTGAGCACCTGCATCGCCTCATGCGGGCGAGTGAAGTTTAAGGGCTTCCGGATCATTGAAGCCATAGTTAAGAAAATCGTCGGGAATAGTAAGGTTCGATAGGCCTTTCAATGAACTCTCTAAGCATTGAGGAGAAGGCTCTTTCTCCTCTGGGGTGATTGTGACTTTAGAGGTTCCGTGCATTGTCTTCTTCCTTAGTTTGTAAGTTAATTTTTTCATTCCCTTTGTAGGGGAGGCGTTACTTCAATATCGTACACCTCGACTACCGGATCTCGAGCGGGGCTAACATTCTCGCCATGTACTTTAGACGTTTTAGCTTCTTTAATCTCCCCCTCCTCAGATGTGTCAAGGGCGTCACATGTTGAGGGCCTAGCTTGCTTTTTTCCTTTTCCCAAGGCAGGCCCGGTTATAGTGATGCCTTGAGGATGGCTTATTCGATGGCCTACCGCCAGTAGCCCAAATTTCGAGAGTGGTTCGTTCGAAATAAGAGATCTAATATCCCAGTCCCCTACAAAGATGGCTCGAATAGCCTCAACAGCTTCAGAATTCCCGGAGCCTTCGAGACGTGGACTGATACCTGTAAAGTAGATAAAGACTAAGAAAAGGAGCAATTTCTGCCGAATGAATGTATTAATCCAAAAAAAATTACTTCCTCCCACCCATCTCCTTGCGTAGGCGGGGGGCAGCGCACATAGAACCACTCCTGCTTATACTGGGCAAATTTGCTCCACGCCCTAGTCAAAATTTGACACTTTTTGTTTGGGTCAAGAAATACAAAAGATGGGCTCTCCGATCGTCTCTTGAAACGATAAATATAGCGGATATCGCCAAGAGTCGGGAGCCTGAAAAGGATGCTTATGAAGAGGATGCACGTGTCGTATACAAATGCGTGACTGTTAGGATACAACTGTGATGGAGCGATCTCGATGTACTGTGACAGGTCGCGGAGGAAGGAGTTGAATGGTGGCATGCTACCAACCCAGCACATAAATTTGTTGTACGCCGTTTATTCGACTTGGGATAAGTGAGGATGATCTTGTCCCGATGGAACCAACACATCATCGAAAGGAATCCCGCGTACCAAGCATATGCGATGAAGAGCGCTTTCGTTAATTCTCGAGGCCTCAGAATCGATCGGATCGTCTAAAAAGATCGCTGCGTCCAGGGCATCGAGAGCCAAATCGAAGGATGCAATCATAAGGCTCGGAATATCTTGTACAGGAGTAGTCGACGGATTCGAAGTTCCAACTACTTCTTGTTGAGAAGATGGCCCGGGTCTATCCGAGATCATGACAGAACTGGATTTCCTAGACATCTCTAATGAGTGTAGAATCTGATGAAACAGTTGTTTAATCTATACTTGAAAAACGAACGATATTAGACATAACAACAAGGTACTCCCCATGTTGTGTGTGAACTAGTGAAACCGTTCGAGTATAAGTGTCAAAGAGTTACAAATCGTAAAGTTGATGAAATAAAGTTAAGCTTTGGACTTTCATCTTCGAAGACAGTCATCGATGACCGTCTCCGAGAGCTTGTCGTATTTAGTTTTAAGCTCGACATCGACAATGTATGTGGAAGGTTATTATCTGTATTAATCAAGTTAAATTCATGATTATGGTTGTCAAGACAGAGGAGTTATCAATCTGGATTGTTCGATATGCTTGATTGTGTAAGTCCTTGTCCTTGTTTGTTGTCATATGTTTCAGGTATAGGAAAGACTCGACTATTTATTGCCTTCTTCACTCTCCTATATTCCCTCTCTACCATTCGGCATGCGGTAAGTCATGACGAACCATAGCCATGCCAAACCATAGCCATGCCGAGCCGCATCGCTCGGCACTTTGCCCTCAACGCCAACTTCCTTCCTACACTTCCTCTCTACCGCTCGGCACAGATGAGTCATCCGGCAATTCATGCTGAGCCGCATCGTTCGGCACTTCACCCATCTCCTACTTTTCTCCTGCACTCCCTCTTACCTCGTTCGACATAAGGGAGTCTTGCCGAGCCGTGGTCATACCAAGCCACATCGCTCGACATGCTAAACCCAACCTCAACTTCACTCCTACACTCCCTCACATCGTTCGGCATACGGAATTCAAGACGAGCCACAACCATACATCCTCCTCCAACTCATTTCTCCGGACAAACTAGATACCCTCCAAGGTGGCCAGTCGATCACCGCTTCATCTCGCACGCCACCCCCGACCGACATCTCAACCCTCACCGGTTCCTACTGGGCCAACACCCTCTTCCATCCTCCTCTCTATTTAACCCTAAGGCTCATTTAAACCTCGGATACACCTTCCTTATCTACGTGACTTCCATTATTCATGGGTTAGAGGAAGGTCGTAAATTGAGTCTTGTCCAAAATCTCTAATCGAAGAAAGTCGAGTAAGTGAAAGGTTCATACCTAGAAGAAGGTGTCGAAGTTTATTGAGGTGCTCGATCTAGAAGTGGGAACCACTTGGATTTGTTACTGAGGGCAGTCGAGAGGTAACGTGAAGGACTCGGGAGTCTAAAGGAAGGTTGAGATGTTGGCAAAAGTCAGGAAGAAGACAAGTTTGCTAAGGTGTTAGAGTGAAGGTGAAAGTAAAAGGGAGAAAGTAAGAGAAATGTTGAGTTATATAGGAAAGAGGGAAGATGAATAGACAGTGACCGGCATAATCGGTCAAGGCACCTCCCTCGTTCGGCGTCAATGTCGTTCGGCATCAGTATGTCATTCGGCATTAATATATCGTTCGACATCAATATGTCATTCGGCATCAATGTCGTTGGACATCAATATGTCGCTTGACATTCAATGCCTCGTTCGACATTCAAGAGATCACTACCGAGAAGACAGAACAAGATCTTAAAGAAAAATGCGGAGTGCTCATGGATCAAAGCGCATCATGTTCATCCACATGATACACTTTGGGAGGCATGTTCCTCTGGGCTACGACTACTTCAACCTTCCTTTTATTATACTACTGCTTTTACAAGTACAGTTCTTACGTATCGATATAAATCTACTATGGATCGGTATAAATCCATGAGTCGTTAGAAGAGATTAGAGTAAGAGAGTAAGAAAGCTAAAAATGATCCTTAAAAATGAGTCATTTCCCTCCTATTTATAGCTATAGGTTGCCTGAAAACCCACTCCCATGATCTCCACCTCGTTCTCCAAGTCCAAGACCAATTCTCTAGAGAAAATGGTGGCTGCCTTATCATTATTTGTAGATCAGTATGGATCCATGAAATGGCCTTATGGATCATTTTGAATGTTTTGTCTTGACTTGACTCGTGGTTGACTTCATATTCCAAACTTGTTCACATCATTTTTGGCTTGTTTTTTAGTCCAAATGGCGGATTGGTAGAAGAAGGAAGTTGTGGTTTTCTAGAGTTTGAGGTGATTGTTCATTAATGCATGCGAACATCATAGGAGGCCAAAAATGGGTTGTTGGCGGGATGGTTTTGGAGTGTAGAGAGCTGGAGGCCAAATAGGAAAAATCTCTTGGAACGGTACCGATCCAACACATATTGGATTTTTGGGTCCTCATTTTTTGGAAAGGCCTTGTATCTGATCTTTGTTGTACTTGGGTTTTGGGCTTCATGTTCATCTCTTCGAGCTTCTTGCCTTGATAACTTTGAAGTTTGACTCATATGATGCCAGGTCAAAATGCAGGATAACACTTTCCCTCAAAGCACGCCTTGCGAATGGATGGTGTGCTATGTTCAAAAACAAATGTTGAAGTTGATGGGATAATAATAGGTGAATTTTCTAGTCATCAACCGATCAAGCTATCGAAAATCAACCGCTTCCTTCGTATTCTCTTATCAATCACAGTTTGTTCCAAACTGTTACAGCCTTAGACTCAAGACTCTGCCTAAGTGTAGTCTATACATCATCATTCTAATTTCATTCAAAGTTATTACAACACATATCTAAATCATCCCATGTTCATCCGAGATTAGTTACTTCTACTCTAATTACAAGGAATTCAATTCCTTTTATCAAATCCATATACTTTTTCTAAAGTTTGATCTCTTCGGATCGTTTTATATTTAGTTCAATGTATGATCTCTCCGGATCATTTGATGTTTAAGCTAAGGGGACGATTTCTCTGGGTTGTCAATCAAATCCTGACCATTTAAGGCCACTAGTTAAATCTGTGATCTCTTTGAATCATTGATTGAATTCACGGCTGTTCAATGCCGATAATCGACTCCATGGCCATTCGGGGCCGATAATCGAAATCATGATCTCTTAGGACAGTTAATATAATCTATGGTTGTTCGGGGTCAATAATCAAATATGTAGTCTCTTTGAACTCTTTTTGAGCCTAATCCACTCGCTCTCCAACGGGGAGACTCAATAACAAGCAAGCCCATCCGCTCATGCTATGGCAAGGAGACTTACTTTTTGCACTCCGGTCTCTGCTCTCCGGACGGGACTTAAAACGATCAATATCATACAAATCCATCGCTCGCTCTTCGGCCAAGGGACTTGCACCTTGCATTTCGGTCATGTCTATTCGGATGAGACTTAAAGCGATCCATATCAATCATCACGTTAAAGTGGTTTAAAAAATCCTGATCAATTCCAGGAGGTCATTAATCTTCGTTAGTCTTTCGTAATTAGTTTTGGTCATCACTCATGGATCCTAAATCAAGGCATATAGTAGATATCTATCCTATCAAGATCACCTTTAGACTTCCAACTCAAAGCACGCATAGGGATCGATCAGGATCACGTACACATGTAAGCGGCCTGAGGTTATATTGCATCATTAATTTAAAATCAGGTGCAGCAATCGAACCTGATCAAAATCCATCCCGACCATGGGGTTATCATCCAATAGAAATCTCTGATCCATAACTTCATTATGTCCCCATTCCAATAGTAAGCTTATGGTTCCAACTCCTACTGTCATGCATTTTTATATTAATTTTCCATTCTGGATCCAATGTTGTCCGTTCCAGGTATTAAAGCTCATTCTAGATACAAATTGATCGTGCCCCCCGAGTCATGGGGACATTGTTTCAGTTTGCATTGTTTTATCTCCAGAACATGCATTATTTCCAACTAAGCCAAGATTACCCATGCCGTCGAGTTCTTGTGGTTCAGTATTGATCCATGCATGGGGATCAATGCCAATCCTTATAGCTAGAGTAGTATTCGCTCTAGCTTGCTCCACTTTGTTTCCAGGTGCCTGTGCTTCAGCTTTAGGTCTTTAGTTTTAGTTTGCGGCAACTTTGGCTTTTTCTTGTTATCCTATCCTATGGAGGGATCCGTTTGTCATTTCTTCTGATCAGATTATCAATCTCTTCTTTATTACTATCATAATCTTTTCCATGTCATATCTGGTTATGTAGATGGATGGGTGGCTAAGGATGCCTCCTAGTTGCGCCTTGTTAATTTCCTCCAACGGTGGTCTTTCTAGTTGATTGTCTCATCATTTTGAATCTTTCCAAGTCTCAAATCAATGAATTCAAGTGTTTTCCAATGAAATCATCAAAATGTTTGAACCAAAAATGGAGCAGCCACCCACTAGATTTAGTAGATAATAAAAGTGAAGAAACGAAAATTAAACATAAGATTTGTAATGGTTCGGCATACTCTGGCCTACGTGCACTTCAAGCTTCCTTTTATTATACTATTGCTTTTACAAGCATAATTCTTATGGATCAATATAAATTCGCTATGGATCATTATAAATTTATGAGCAATCATAAGAGATCGAAGTAAAAGAGCAAGAAATCCAAAAAAAGATCCTAAAAAATGAGCATTTATCCTTCTATTTATATCGGTAGGTTGCCTGAAAACTCACCCCATGATCTTCGTCTCGTTCTCCATGCCCAAGACCAGTTTTCTAGAGAAAATGGTGACCACCTCATCATTTTATGTGGATCGATACCGAGCCATGGTCTTGGATCGATATCGATCCATAAAATGGCCTTATGGATCATTTTGATTATTTCGACCTGGCTTGATTCATCGGTAGCTTCGCGATTCTAAACTTGTTTGCATTATTATTGTCTTATTTCTGATTTCAAATAGTGGATCGGTAGTAGAACGTGTTGCAGTTTTCTGGACTTTGAGGAGATCAATCATTAGAGTATGCAAATGGTCATAGGAGGCCAATATGGGTTGTAGGCAGCATGGTTTTGGAGTGTAAAAGTAAAAGGCCAAATGGATGAAATATCGTGGATCGGTATCGATCCAACATATTTTGGATTTTTGATTCCTCATTTTTGGAATGGCCTTGTATTTTCTTTGTGATCTTGGTTGTACTTGAGTTTTAGGCTTCACGGTCATCCCTTCGTGCTTTTTTCTTTAATAACTTTGAAGTTTGACTCGTCAAGTTTGTCCATATGTTGTCTGGTAAAATGGCAGGGTAACAGCATGAATATGGTAATTTTTGAAGGTTTTTTTAGCTCGTTTCATTATGACTTCTCTTTCTGCACAATTTGGTCCTTTCAAGATCAATTATAATATGTAGAAAGAAAAGTGAAAAATAAGCGGATTAATTGCTTTGTGTGTTGAAGATGAAGAAAGGATTAAGGCTAAGAAACCTGATTGCATACGCATTGCTGTTCAAAGACCAAAACCGAAAAAAAGGACAATGGTAAATGTAAAAATAAAGAGACAATGGCTACTGGTATTAATAAGATAGTATATCTGGTACAAAACCCATGCATGCTCCTATGTGTCATCATTGTAAGAAGTATGAACAAATGGGGAAGTACTGTGTGAAGCTTAAGGATTGGCTCACTGTAAAGGGTAATGATTTAAATTTCATGATTTGTGACACATTTTCAATTGATGCTCCCTTAACTACATGGTAGGTTGACACTGGTACCTTTGTGCACATTACGAACTCATTGCATGTAATCTATTCCATAAGGTTGTTTGAAAGGAGAGAAAGGAAACTTAAAATTGCTAACGGATTAGAGGACAAAGTCGAGGCTATTGGAACTCTTCATTTGGTTTTAAAGAGTGGAGTTATTCTTGATTTACATGACGTAGCTTATATTCCTAGTGTGACTAGGAATTTAACTTCTATTTCTAGACTTGATGCATGTGGTTTTACATTTTAGCTTGGAAATAAAGAGTTGAAATATACCAAAACTCTAAGGTTTTGGTTCTGGATTATTATGCGACAATTTATATAAATTATGTTTGAATTCTTCCTTTTGTGAATCTCTGTCATCTATGAATATTACTAATGTTAATCATAAAAGTGGAGTTAGGAAAAATATTGACGTTGGGAATTCTTTCAAATTATGGCATCACACGTTGGTTCATATTTCAACAGATAGAATACAACCTCTCATTAGGAATGAAATTCTCCTAGCATTATATTTTTTTGACTTAGACAACTACGCAGAGTGTGCTAAAGGAAAATTTGTTAAGTAATATAAGAAAGGATCACTCAAAGTGGTGGACTATTAAAATTATTCATGCTGATATATGTGGTCATTTTCCTACTTCGAGTATTAACGGGTATTATCCAGAATTTTGACTCTCATATATTCGAACTGATTTAGACACGTTAGATTCGACGGTCGTCAAGGCCGGTAAGTCTAGAGCGATGATTGTGGGGTCCAAAAGTCAAGTGCAGATAGTAATATGAAACCATGGTCGGTGAGAATCAAGAGATAAAATACACAGAATATTCAAGTATGGAATATAGTTTAACATAGAAAAGTGGTCGGCAATGATCACTATCAAACATAGGGATCGGCATATTTCAGCTAGGCAAACGCACGTCAATGGAAAACAATCAATATCTCAAGATCTAGATGTCTAATGCGTATGAAACTTTGGAAACAAGATGTGGAACCCCTAGATATCCTACCCTAGAGATCAAACCTCAAAAGTATTAAGCATGAGAGGTCGACCCTCTTCCATTCATAGAGATCGGCTGGAATCAAGATGCATAACATGCTGCAACAATGATCAAGCAATAACTCAAGTTATGCTAATCCAATTGGTATGAAACTTGAAGGCTAACATATTATGACATGGGAAACCACCTATAGGTATCGCACCCCCGAATTTCCCAAAAAAGGGATCGACACCAATCCATATTTCTTGAGAAGCCATACCTCTCAGTTTCACATAGAGGTATGTAGACACAGAATATACACGCATACACACACACACACACTAATGCACAAATGTATGCCGATGCATATTTGCAAATACTTTAATCTATATAGATGTGCACATCTAAAGATTAGTCTTTCACATAAAAATGCAGGGTCTTAGATGCATTTATCCAGTTATTGGACAAAATGGACAATGTTAGCCGCAAGGCTATTAACCAGTTAAACATATAAACAAGGTATTGGCATGAAACGTATTTTTTAAACAAATTATGGTAATATTCATTTGATCCAAATATCAACTTCTACTCATCCTAAGAGTAAAATCAACAATGACTTGTTCAGTAAAATAATGAACTAAACAAACCACAACGCAATCAGGTATGGCTTGTTCAGTTGTTCGTTTGTTCAATTCAACCACGTGGCTAGTGAACCGAACACAAACAGCGAATAAAACGGAAAAGTTTGCCATGTTATTGCAAAATAAGTTAAAATAGTACAATATTGACCATTTTATTAATTTTTGCAATAAAATGATAAAAAAATTCGTTTTATTACAAACTGAATAAAATGAAAAAGACTTTGCCGTTTTATTTAATATTTGCAATAAAGCAGCAAAGTCTTTGCCATTTTATTTATCTATGAAATTTAAAAAAAAAAATTGTCCATGGTTGGTTTTCCAACCTCAATTTGCAGAGCTCGTTCATTTAATGTAAAAGCAAGAGAGAGAAGGTAAATAAACAAGTTTTGTTATTGGTAATAGTCTAATATAGAAGGAGATACGTAGTCATAGTATTACACATTAAATGGAATATGTTTGACCCATCAAGACCGGCCCCATTGGATCGTCGGGATAGGTAGAAGCATGACTCGTTCTTAAAAGCTCAGGTCCAGGGTCGATTTGGTGTTTGGCTGACCCGCCCTAACTTGACCAACACTAATGAGGTCTCATAAAATCCTTTTTTGCTATAATGATGATTTGTTAATCTTTTATGCATAAGGGGTTATAATAAGGATATTTCGATGTTCCATTCGATAAATTATATGATTTTTATGATATTAAATTGCATTACTAATAATTATATAATAATGTAGGCATGATTTGTTTGAACCGTTGTCATACACCTCATTTTATTATCGTATTTATTATTGTAAACACATTGATGTCTATATTTATTGTATCATTTAGTGAAAAATCCTCTTAGAAATCAAATAAATATATGTACATTAATACGTAATTTTGAACGAACATGTAAAACCTCACCAGATCTTAGAACATGACAGATCTAACATGACTCGTATAGGTATTGGGTACGGGACGAAAGTCAAAACTCACACCGGGTTTACCGGATGGGTCTGGAGTAAGGTTTAAAAAACCCGAGGAGGGTCCGGGATATAAAAAAAAGTCACCAGTTGTTCTCCCTACCTGTTTGTAGTGAAATCCTTTATTTCCTCTTCAATTTTCTTATTAAATGAAAATTATGGACAAATCAATAAAATCAAACTAAACGGAAGAAAATAAAAATAGAAAAAATGCATCTGTATACATCTATATAGGAATCGTATAATTCTAATTCATTGTTGACGCCATGGAAGATCTCTATTCAAATCAAGTCCAACGTTGATGCCATTGTAAGCCAAGGGTGCATACATCCACTTATCATCAGAGCTTAACACCTACATTCAAATTAACATATACATTTAACTATTTTTTCCCTAGGATATAATCCAAATGAAAGAAACAAAATTAGTTTATACCTTAATTTGGAGCTGTAAGAACTTAACATACTGAACTGCTTCTTCCAACATTGTGCTAATATCAACCTGCACCATGCAAACAATAAATGTCATTCCGGCAATTGTACCCTCAATATGATATTCTCTAAACATACAAGCTAAAACTGATTCAAGAAAGTTAAAGAAACACTTGCTTTTGTTCCATTAGGAACTAGATTCTGCAGTATTCTCAGTCGCTCGTTGATTCTTGCTCTTCTTCTCTGTACGTAATAACTTATAAGCTTCCACACACAAATTTATATTACATGTTCATATAATACAGAGTAGATGTAAATTATGTTGTTTAGTAATTAAATTGCATACCTTTGAGCATAGGTTTTGTGGATCAATTGCTGAAGTTCTGCTAGTTCTTTTGCGCACATTCAAGTTAAGAGCATTTGATATCTTGTCTTCTTTAGAATCTTTGTCCAATTCAACTTCAGAAATGGAAGAACTGGAGCTTCGAATATTTGGTGCAATATCTACGTTCTTCTTGTCCTGCATTAACACAATGTCATGATATCAGACACACACAAACACAAAAAAAAAAGGGAAAAAAATTGCACCTGGGACAGTCTACATGAAACCGAACAGTATACAAGACTAAAAATGAACTTACTTTTACTTCAACCTTTGCTTTCTTTTTAACATCACTCATGGAAGTACAAATGCTGTTATTTTCTTCAGTAGCCTTTTCAACTTCATCAATGCTAACCTTTCTTTTCGGTCGTAGTTGCTGATCAAAAGCATCAAATAGATCATACGAGCTCGTCCATTCCTCAACATTCTTGTCTGAAACACAAGTGTCCAGTACTTGATAGCTATCAAGTGGATCGAAAAAGCTACTAGCATCAATAGTACCATAGCTCTCTTGAGAAAAATACCATAAGTTTGAATTAGCATCTTGAGAACTAAAATAATCGGAACCAGAGAAAAACAGAGATTGATCAGTCGATAAAAGCATCTGGTTGAGTAATTCAGACTCTTCCACTTGCATTGCAGACTCTAAAGAGTTCAAACTCATTATCTCCGACATACTATCCATTTTATTCTGCTTGTATCATATCAAAGCATGATTGCTATTTATACTGAACCGTATACTTGCCATAAGATGCATTGACTTAATTCGCGTCATATTTTATTTTTCAATTCGTTGACTATAAACATTTTCAATACCATTAAGAAAAAGGAAACATGTATTAAGTTCACGGTGGGTCCAGGAGTATTATCTACAGCTCTCTGTTTAAAAATAGTTACAAAAAATCCCTACAAATAAGGAGATTAGGTATCAACGAGTGATCTTGGGGTCAAACAATAATTGAATGTGCATATAAAATAAATGACATGCAGATCACAGAAAAAGAAATGCAAAATATGTGCTATGCTAGAGTTTAATGATGTAAATATAAGTTGGCTGGAGCAAGGACATGGAAAATCATATTTAAGGAAGCATAACCATGTACAATAACCATCTTACGGATTTACATTCAACAGTAGTATGTACTTAAATTGCATATTTAGAGGTTTTGGGATATAATATCATCGAAATCTATTAATCAAAATTAATATATAAATATTTTTACAAGACAGTCGTCATCTATTGCCTTAATGAACCTGTGCATGCACAAACTGGAATATATTGACATATACGAGCTTTACATATCTCAGTGCAATTAAAATGAGCTGTAATTGAATTCAAATATAAAGGTTGACATTTTAATCTCGTATTAAAAAATCAAGGTTCATTGATAAAGCATTAAAAGTCAAACATAGACAATTCTTACTTGAGGTCAAGAGACATCCTATAACTAAATCCAAGTAGATCAGAGATAGGTGAAATTGACCTCTCAACGGAGTAATTGGCGTGGAGCACATGGAGTTGACGTCCATCAAATCAGTTTATTTTTTTAATACTGTTTCTTACTATATTATCTTATTCCTAACGTTGACACCTGTTCTCAATTTTCAATCATTTTTGTAGAACTTAATGCATATTTATAACCTCTAATCTGTAAACATTTAATCACCAAAACTTTCAAAATTCTACTGGAATTAGTTTGCTTGCTGAATTTTCCAGTTTCTACGATCTGTGGAGACTTTTCAAAATTACAAGTACATTGTGTTAGTTTTATTTATTCTATGGCTTATGTTATTATTGTGCACCGATTTAATTTAAAAAATTAATGAAAAAACATATGAATATTTGGTGAAAAAGTTCGTATCAAAATTAAGGATTGCTATTAATAATTATACCGGTTTTAAATGTTGCCTTAAAATTCATAAAGATCCCTTCTCTATTTGGCCTGAGCGATGATATTTCAAAATTAAAATGTTCTTCTGTCCGTTTTGTATTTAAGGAATCATATCTGAAATGCTTTTTTAAAGTCATCAAGAAGGAAACAAAAAAAAAAAAAGAAAACGGAATAAGGTCGCCATATTAGATCTGAGAAAAACCATTAAAGATTAGTATCGATGATTCCGCCTAAAGATGTATTCACTTCAAAACTATAAGATTTATATTCTTTTGCTATTTTATTTTGGATTTACGGATTCTGCATTGATTCTGTTCTAGCTAGAAAACATACTACGATCTTGTCAAATTTCTTTCATTTGATATCGGAGCAATCGTAAATTCGTATAAGATGCAATTTTTTTTTTTTTTTTACGAAATTGAATTTCAATGGTTCGTATAAAAGCTATACAGATTCAACTAATTTATGTATAATATATTTTCTTATAATTTTGGATGAAAGATTTAAAGGGGAATTTTTTCTCTATTATACATGCGCATAGTTTTTAATCAATGTATTTTCCATGAAGATGTAATATTTAAGATCTTTAACCAAGAGACATCAGGTCACGAATCGCATGGGCACTCTCCTTTTAATATGTTGGATCTAATACAACTAAGTATATGAAATTTTGGTCTAAACTAGATCATGACTAAGAGTTTTGGTATGTCTATATTGTGAGAAATGCAGATTGCGGATTTTAAGGCTAGAGTTAACACTAGAGGGAGGGGGTGAATAGTGTTTATAAAGAATTACTAAATCTTTTTGAGTTTATGTTGATTTATACACAGATGTATGCAATATACAGATATAGATTTGATCACAGAAACAAACACAGATGCAAAAATAAAATAAAAAGCAGCAAAGGAAAGAACACACCGGATTTTATACTGGTTCGGAGTTACCCTACATCCAGTCCCGCACACAAGTACGGATTTCTTTTCAAAAGCAATCTTTTACAATTACACCCTCGATTTCAAGGCTACGAGGTACACCCTACAGAATCACAATCCTATGGGTAGAGATACTTGATATTCCGGACCATAAGTTCTCCCACTTGATTTTACGGGCAACAAGTTCACCCAATTGATTTCCCAAGGCTACAATCACACCTTATCTCGCTTGATTGATTTTCAAGGCTGCAATCACACCTTTTCTTGCTAAGTTGATTACAAAAAGCCTATAACTCTGAATAGCACGGAGGATCTTGTTGAGAGGGTGATAGAGAATCAAACTACGAATGATCGAGTTTGATTCAATGTTGATTTCGGCAGAGTAATGGTAAGAATATGTATTAGGAAAAGTGGAAGAAGAAAAGGAGTGAAAAACCAGAAAATCTGATATAAAATTCGTTGAAACCGACCCCTATTTATAGAAGAACAACAATCATGTCCATTCGTGAAGAGTTGTGACGAATAGACACTTCTTTTGAAATTTAAATTTTAAACTCAACTGAAACCATGTCGACATGGTCACCATACATATGTCGACATCCCAAAGCATTTTTTGATAATTTGATTTTCTTTGAAAATAACCTTTATCTTATATTAAAACTATTTAAAACTTTATAAATATACTTGCTTATAGTTAAAATTCATAAGTAAATATAGAGAATAATATATATAGAATTTAACTATAATTTTATATTTAAATTTAAGTATAAATATTTAAAAATAAAATATATTATATTAAAAGATAGTTTAAAATCAGGAGTAATTTGACTTTGAAATTAAAGATGATTTTGAAGCTAAAATTATTAAAATCAGGATAGAGGTTTTTGATGCTTTAAAAGGAAGGTTTTGAAATCATTTTGAAAACAAGATATAATTTTGAAAAATCATTTTGAATAAAAGTTTAGTGGATACAAAACAATGTTCCACTAGATTTTCGTAGGTTCCATCCCTTTAACAGGCTCGAAGTGGATTCCATTCCACGAATAAATTGGATTTTAAGATGCCAGTGCTTTTCTACGAGTTTTAACAAAATTTCTAATTAAAAAATAAATTACTTGAATTCTTGAACTCTTGATAATCTTGATACTCATGAGTCTTCAATCTTGATACCTTGAATCTCTATATTGTACAGTCTTCATTCTTGTTACCTACATGGTTAAATCCTGCGCACACACACACACACACACACACACATATATATATATATATATATATAAACTTATAATGTTAGTATTTATATTTCATAATCTATTCTAAGGTTGTTGTCATCAAAACCATCATCTCACGGACTAACAATCTCCCCCTTTTTGATGATGACAACCTTTGTTTATAAAATATTACTTCTATCCTAATAACTCTCCCTAAAACTAATAACTCCCCCTTTAATAACTCCCCCTAAAACTAATAACTCCGCCTTAATCTATGCCTAATTACCCTATTTTATACTTCCCCCCCTTTGTCATCAACAAAAACAAACCCTAAACTTTATAACTTCAAACTATATAACTCTCCCTAAATCTAATATTCTATGTAATTATAATTATAGTGTTATCATAAATAATCAACACTTAGATCTAATAATAAATCTAATCCTAAATTACTAACTATCTTAAGTATAATAACCGTATAGTTATATGTATTAATAGGAAGAACACACATAAGAACACAATTAATTTATTAACCATATAGTTATATGTACATTTTCGTTGTAAACGCAAGAAGGAATAAACAACAATGGTAAAGAAAGAGAAGAAACTAATGTGTGTTTTTGAACATAGGAGATCTATGAATCGAACGGTTTGGATAGTGGAAACAGAAATTTCCACGTTGTTCGACAAGATTCACATTCTTGTCAAAACACACTTCTCCAACACACACGACTTGGTCATCATCCTCCGCGTGTGCTTCTTCCATGGGTTCTTCTTCTTCTTCGCTGGTCTCTTGTTCTTGATTGAGTAAAGAATCTTCGTCAATCAAGATAGGGTTGGCTTGATTATCCATTATAAATTTTTGCAAATTCCTAAGAATCTTGTCTTGCCTCTCTTGTTCCTTTGCCATACGGAGTTGAATTACTTGAATTTCAGTCATCATCTGAAGTGCATCCTTCAGAGAGTCATCTATTTTAGTCACACGAGCGAGAGTAGTACGTTGAAATGGACCAGACGTAGGAGAAGGGAACGAAAGGGTTGATTTTATGTTTGATTTGGAAGAGGAGGTCATTGATTATTTGATTTCAGAGAGAAGAACATAGAGATAACAGAAATGATGTATAAAATTTCGAAAATGTGAAGAATATATAACCAATTACTTTGAATTTTGGTGGAAAAATTTCAAATTTTAAAAACGTTGTATGTCGACATAGGGTAGAGGAGTATATTGACACAGTCTTTGAATTTTTTCCTATTTAATTTATTTTGAATTAATTTTAATTATACTTTTGTTTATTTATATTTTATATTTCAGTTGTTGAACAAATACCTAACTCTCTTCTTAATTTAGTAAATATAGATTCATTTAATGGTTTTGTTAAGATACCAACAATTTGATTCTCAGAATTGATATAATCTGGAGTGATTACTTCCTTACTTATATTATCTCTGAGAAAATGATGTCTGATATCAATATGTTTAGTTCGAGCATGTTGAGTAGTATTTTTGGATAAATTTATCGCACTCATATTGTCACAATAAATTGATGATTTTGAAAATTTTAAACCATAATCTTTTAAAGTTTGTTGCATATATATTACTTAAGAACAAGCCAAAGCAGCAGAAATATACCCTGCTTCAGTTGTTGATAAAGAAAAAATGTGTTTTGCTTTTTACTGAGCCAAGAAACCAGTGAATGCCCCAAAAAGTGACAAGTCCCACTTGTACTTTTTCGGTCTGATTTACAACCAGCATAGTCAGCATCAGAGTAAGATATTAAGTCAAAAGAATTATTTTTAGGGTAAAATAAACCATAATCAGATGTGTGTTTAACATATCTTATGATTCGTTTTATGGCTTTTAAGTGGGTTTCTTTAGGTTGGGATTGATATCTGGCATAGAGACAAATACTATGCATGATATCGGGTCTATTAGCAGTAATATAGAGTAGTGATCCAATCATTCCTCTATATAATTTTTAATCTACATCGTTTGAGAGATCTTCTTTACTAAGGTACTCATTGGTTACCATGGGTGTGGGTTTTCCACTCGCAGTAGTCAAACCAAATTTACTAATTAGGTCTTTAACATATTTTTCTTGACTAATAAAGATACCATTATCTAATTGTTTTATTTGTAATCCTAAAAAGAAATTTAATTCACCCATATGACTCATTTCAAAATTTTTTGTCATTATTTTAGAAAATTCTTTATTCATTTCAAAATTAGTTGATCCAAAAATGATTACATCTACGTAAACTTGTACTGGTTGAATATCATTTTTATTTCTTTTAATAAAAAGAGTATTATCTACTTTACCAATTTCAAAATTTGATTGTAATAGATAAGATCTTAGTCTATTATACCAGGCTCTAGGAGCTTGTTTTAGACCATATAAAGCTTTCTTAAGTTTGTAAACATGATTTGGTAATTTATCATTTTCAAAAAGTGGTGGTTATTCAACATATACTTCTTATTTTACAAATCCATTTAAAAAGGCGCTTTTAACATCCATTTGAAATAATTTGAAATTATTATGATTTGCGAAAGCAAGTAGAATCCTAATGGCTTCCAATCTTGCTACGGGAGCAAAGGTTTCATCAAAATCTATTCCTTCTTCTTGACAATAACCTTGAGCGACTAATCGAGCTTTATTTCTAACTACCTCTCCTTGTTCATTCAATTTATTTTTATAAACCCATTTAGTTCCAATTATAGTTTTATTTTCAGGTCTAGGAACAAATTCCCAAACATCATTTCTAGTAAATTGATTTTATTCTTCTTGCATAGCCAAAATCCATGAATCATCAGTTGATACTTCTTTTGGATTTTTGGGTTCAATAGTTGATATAAAAGCTACATTACTCATTTGACTTAGTTGATTTCTAGTTTTAACAACATATTGCATATCTCCTGGTATATTTTCTATAGGATGATCTTTTAATAGTTTAATCCTTTTATTAGGATGATTATTTCATTTTTAGTTTCAATTGATTCTTGATTTTGAGTGATTAAATCCTCTTCGTCATTTGTATCTTCAAAAAATTTGAAATTTTCATCAAATGAAACATGCATTGTTTCTTCAATCGTGTTTGTTTTTAAATTAAACACTCTGTATGCTTTACTTCTATTAGAGTATCCGATAAAGATTCCTTTGTCGGATTTAGGATCAAATTTATCTAAATTATCTTCCATATTTAAAATAAAGCATTTACTTCTAAAATTTTTGAAATAAGATACCTTAGGTTTCTTTGAATAAAGAAGTTCATAAGATGTCTTATCAGTTAGAGGTCTAATTAGAATTCTATTTAAAATATAACAGGCGGTAGCAACTGCTTCTGCCCAAAAATTCTTTGGTAAATTACTATCTGAAAGCATAGTTCTCGCACACTCTTGAATCGTCCTATTTTTACGTTCTACTACTCCGTTTTGTTGTGGAGTTCTTGGAAATGAAAAATTGCGAGTTATTCCCTTTTTATTGCAGAATTCCTCAAACTTTTCATTTTCAAATTCATCACCATGATCACTTCGAATAGTTATAATTTTTAGAGAAAATTGATTTTGAATTCTTTTTGAAAAGTTCTTAAAACATTCAAAAGTATCACTTTATGTTTCAAAAATATTGTCTATGTAAATCTAGAACAATCATCTACAATTACAAAAACTTATTACTATGATTTATTGACAGAATTTGAGATGGACCAAATAAATCAAGATGAAGTAATTCAAGAGGTTTAGAAGTTGAAATCGTATCTTTTAATTTAAAGGAACTTTTTCTAAGTTTTCCTGATTGACATGCATCAAACTATCTACTTTAAAATTCATTTTAGGGAGACTTCTTACTAGGTCGTGTTTTGATAGTCTAGATAAGAGTTTGAAATTCAAATGCCCAAATCTCTTATGCCAAATCCAAGGGTCACTTGTATTTGCCAACAGACACAGGTTATCATTTGAAACTTTCATACTAAGAATATAAATATTCTTTTTCCCGACTCCCTCAAATATTATGGTTGCATTATTATCTTCGATGTGACATTTATCTTTTTCAAATTTAATTTTATATCCTTTATCGCAGAGTTGACTTATACTTAGCAGATTATGTTTCAGATTCTTAACTAGCAAAACATTAGTAATAGTAGGAGTTTCGGAATTACCGACTTTACCGATGCCGATCACATATCCTTTTGAATTGTATCCAAAATTAACCGGCCCTCTGTGTTTGTATATAATATCGTTCAGTATATAAGGATTGCTAGTCATGTGTCTAGAACTATCAAGTATCCATTTGTTCTTTCTGATCTACACAATTTGTCCGTTGTGGATTGATTCCTCAACAGCCATAAAGCATGATTCCTGCACATCAAACAATTTTGGTAGATAACCTGAATTTGAATATTGATTATATGCAGACTCATGAAACAATGATGATTTGAATATTTCTAAACTAGTATTAACAAATATAGCCATTTTAAAAACTTTTTCAGAAATCAGATTATGAAACCTTGAAAACCTTGCTCTGATACTAATTGTGAGAAATGCGGATCACAGATCTTAAGGCTAGAGTTAACAATAGAGGGGGGTGCATAGTGTTTATGAAGAATTACTAAATCTTTTTGAGTTTATGTTGATTTATACACAGATATATGCAATATACAGATATAGATTTGATCACAGAAACAAAGACAGATGCAAAAATAAAATAAAAAGCAGTAAAGGAAAGAACACACCGGATTTTGTACTGGTTCGGAGTTACCCTACATCCAATCCCGCACACAAGTACGGATTTCTTTTCAAAAGCAATCTTTTACAATTACACCCTCGATTTCAAGGCTACGAGGTACACCCTCCAGAATCACAATCCTCTGGGTAGAGATACATGATTTTTCGAGCCACAAGTTCATCCACTTGATTTTACGGGCAACAAGTTCACCCAATTGATTTCCCAAGGCTACAATCACACCTTATCTCGCTTGATTGGTTTTCATGGCTACAATCACACCTTTTCTCGCTAAATTCATTACAAAAAGCCTATAACTCTGAATAATAATGAGGATCTTATTGAGAGAGTGATAGAGAATCAAATTACGAATGATCGGTTCGATTCAATGTTGATTTCGGGAGAGTAATGGTAAGAATATGTATCAGGAAAAGTGGAAGAAGAAGAGGAGTGAAAAACCAGAAAATCTGATATAAAATTCGTTGAAACTAACCCCTATTTATAGAAGAACAACAGTCATGTCCATTAGTGAAGAGTTATGATGAATAGACACTTCTTTTGAAATTTAAATTTTAAACTCAACCGACACCATGTCGACATGGTCACCATGTGTATGTCGACATCCCAAAGCATTTTTTGATAATTTGATTTTCTTTGAAAATAACCTTTATCTTATATTAAAACTATTTAAAACTTTATAAATATACTTGCCTATAGTTAAAATTCATAAGTAAATATAGAGAATAATATATATAGAATTTAACTATAATTATATATTTAAATTTAAGTATAAATGTTTAAAAATTAAAAATATTATATTAAAAGATAGTTTAAATCAGGAGTAATTTGACTTTGAAACTAAAGATGATTTTGAAGCTAAAATTATTAAAATCATGATAGAGGTTTTTGATGCTTTTAAAAGGAAGGTTTGAAATCATTTTGAAAACAAGATATAATTTTGAAAAATCATTTTGAATAAAAGGTTAGCGGATACAAAACAATGTTCCACTAGATTTTTCGTAGGTTCCATCATACTTAGGGTTTCATCCCTTTAACAGGCTCGAAGTGGGTTTCATTCCACGAATAAATTGGATTTTAAGATGGCAGTGCTTTTCTATGAGTTTTATCAAAATTTCTAATTAAAGAATAAATTACTTGAATTCTTAAACTCTTGATAATCTTGATACTCATGAGTCTTCAATCTTGATATCTTGAATCTCTATACTGTACAGTCTTCATTCTTGTTACCTGCATGGTTAAATCCTGCATATATATATATATATATATATATATATATATATATATATAAACTTATAATGTTAGTATTTATATTTTATAATCTATTCTAAGGTTGTTTCCATCAAAACCATCATCTCACGGACTAACATATATATGTTGCATTTTGAATCTGTTATTATTCTCTATGGTTTATTGTATATTCTTTTTTATAAATAATTTAAACCATGTAACATAATTATCTTAATAATTGATTGTTTCAGTTTCCATCAACTTTGAAATATAATTGCCACTTTATTAAAATGAATTTTGTGATTTAAACTCACAATTATGTTTTACATTTAATAAATTATGAACGGTAATTTTATCACCTTTAACTGCCATTATGATTTATTAAGTGAATTTATTTATTTTAATGGTTCAGTTTATTTTTGTGCAATGGTGATACAAATTGATTTTCGTGAAATTGCGTTTTTACATTTAATAAATTATGAACCGTAATTTTACAAACTTTAATTGTCATTATAACTTATTAAGTGATTTTATTTATTTTAACGATTTAGTTTGTTTCTACCCAACGATGATACAAATTGATTTTCGTGAAATTACATTTTTACAGTTAATAGATCATGAATGGTAATTTAACCAACTTTAATTGCCATTATAATTTATTAGTTGAACTAATTTATCTTAATAATTCAATTTGTTTCTGCCCAACGGTAATACGAATTGAATTTTATGCAAACAATAGTTATGATAGGACCGAAATATAATTTGGTTTTTTTATTATTTATTCCAGTATAATTACTGCTAGTCCCTCTATATACAGTTGACTTAATGTTGTTATGCTATTTGTGAATTTATATTTGATAGTAGCAAGCATTTTATTTTTTCTGAATCTAATGCAGCATCGAACAATGTTCATGCTCAAATCACTAGAGTAGTACCATTGAACGAAACTAATTTTTTCACTTGGAAAGCACAAATTCAGATTTATCTTGGTGTTTTGGATATTGATCAGGCATTACGAATGGACAAACCCGTTATTATAACAACGAGTATCGATGATGAAAAGGATAATTTTGCAAAATGGAAGTGGCCAAACCACATGTTTCTCATTATTATAAAAAGTACTATTATAACTACTATAAGGGGATGTATTCCTGAGAATGATGATGCAGAAAATATTTTCACTACAAGACAGTATTTGGCTTCTATTGAAGGGCAATTTAAAAGTACTTCCAAGGCTAATGCAAGTACTCTTATTATGAAAATGTACACTACCAAGTATAATGGGACAAGCGGTGCACGTGAACACATCATGGCGATGAATGATATGGTCCCAAAATTAAACGGTATGTGTTTGAACCAAAAGTGACACAAACACCCAATAGATTTAGTAGAGAATAAAAATTGAAAAAAAACAAATTAAAAACAAGTAAGACATAGAACATACAAGATTTATAGTGGTTCGGCATACTCTGGCATACGTCTACTTCAACCTTCCTTTTATTATACTGTTGCTTTTACAAGTACAGTTCTTGCATATAGGTATAAATCTACTACGGATCAATTTAAATCCATGAGTGATTAGAAGAGATTAGAGTAAGAGAGTAAGAGAGCTAGAAAAGATCCTTAAAAATGAGCCATTGCCCTCCTATTTATAGCTATAGGTTGCCTGAAAACTCACTCCCATGATCTCCACCTCGTTCTACAAGCCCAAGACTAATTCTCTAGAGAAAAATGGTGGCTCCCTTATCATTATTTCTAGACCGGTATGGATCCTTGAAATGGCCTTATGGATCATTTTGAATGTTTTGTCTTGACTTGACTCGTGGTTGACTTCGGATTCCAAACTTGTTCAAATCATTCTTGGCTTGTTTTTGAGTCCAAATAGTGGATCGATAGAAGAATGAAGTTATATTTTTTTGGAATTTGAGGTGATTGACCATTGATGTATGCGAAAAATCATAGGAGGCCAAAAATGGGTTTTAGATAGGATGATTTTGGAGTGCAGAAAGTTGGAGGCCAAATAGGCAAAATATCTTGGATCGATACCGTTCTAACACATGTTGGATTTTTGGGTCCTCATTTTTTGGAATGGCCTTTATTTGCTTTCTGATCTTGATTGTACTTGATTTTTGGGCTTTAAGGTCATCTCTCTGAGCTTCTTTCCTTGATAACTTTTAAGTTTGACTCATATGCAGCCTGATCAAAATGCAGGATAACACTTGCCCCCAAAGCACGCCTTGCGAATGGAAGGCTTGCATTGTTCAAGAACAAATGTTGAAGTCGATGGGATAATAATAGTTGAATTTTATGGTCATCAACTAATGAAGCTATCACAAATCATCCTCTTCCTTCGTATTCTTTTATCAATCACGGGTTGTTCCAAACTGTTACAGCCTAAGACTTAAGACTCTGCCTAAATGTAGTCTATACATCATCATCATTCCGATTTCATTCGAAGTTATTACATCACATATATAAATCATCCCATGTTCATCCAGGATTCGTTAGTTCTACTCTAATTACAATGCATTCAATTCCTTTTATCAAATCCGTATTTTTTTCTAAAATTTGATCTCTTCGGATTGTTTTATATTTAGTTCAATATATGATCCCTTCGGATCATTTAATGTTAAGCTAAAGGCACGATCTCTTTGGGTTGTCAATAAATCCATGGCTGTTTAGGGCCGATAGTTAAATCCGCAATCTTTTCGAATCGTTAATTTAATTCACGACCGTTCAAGGTCGATAATCAAATCCATGGCTATTCGAGGCTGATAATCGAATCCATGGTCTCTTCGGACCGTTAATCTAATCTATGGTTGTTTGGGGCCGATAATCAAATATGTAGTCTCTTTGAACTCTTGTTGAGCCTAATCCGCTCGCTCTCCAATGAGGAGACTCAATGACAAGCATGCCCATCCGCTCACGCTATGGAGAGGCAACTTGCTTCTTGCACTCCGATCTCTTCTCTCCGGACAGGACTCGCTCGCTCTCTGACGAGGGGACTTGCAACTTGCACTTCGATTCCGTTTCTTTTAATGGGACTTAAAGCGATCCATATCAGTCATCACGTTCAAGTGGTTTATAAAATCCTGATCAATTCTAGGAGGTCATTAATCTTCGTTAGTCTTTCCTTGTTAGTTTTGGTCATCACTTATGGATTCTAAGTCAAGGAAAATAGCAGATATCTAATCCTTTCAAGATCACCTTTACACTTCCAACCCAAAGCTTGCCTAGGGATCGAGTAGGATTACGTACACATGTAAGCAGCCTGAGGTTATATTGCATCATTTATTTTAAGTCAGGTGAAGGAATCGAACCTGACCAAAATCCATCCCGACCATGGGGTTATCATCCAATAGAAATCTCTGATCCATAACTTCATTATGTCCCCATTCCAACAGCAAGCTTCTAGTTCCAACTCCTAATGTCATGCATTCTTATATTGATTTTCCATTGTGGATCTAATGCTGCCCATTCTATGTATTAAAGCTCATTCTAGATCCAAATCGGTCGTGCCCCGAGTCATGGGGGGATTGTTTCAGTTTGCTTTGCTTTATCTCTAGAACATGCGTTATTTCCAACTAAGCTAAGATTACCCATGCTGCCGAGTTCTTATGGTTCAATATCGATCCACGCATGGGGATTGGTGCAAATCCTTATAGCTGGTGCGGGATTCGCTCTAGCTTGCTCCACTTTGCTTCCAGGCACCTGTGCTTCAGCTTTAGGTCTTTGGTTTTGGTTTGCAGCAACTTTGGCTTTTCCTTGTTATCCTATCCTTCGGAGGGATCCATTTGTCATTTCTTCTAATTGGATTATCAATCTCTTCTTTATTACTATCGTAATCTTTTCCATGTTATATCTGGTTATGTAGATGGATGGGTAGCTAGCTCTTGAGGATGCCTTCTAGATGGCCCCTTGTTGATTTCTTTCAACGGTGGTATTTCTGGTTAATTGTCTCAACATTTCGAATCTTTCCAAGTCTCAAAACAACGAATTTAAGTGTTTCTCAATGAAATCACCAAAATGTTTGAACCAAAAATGAAGCAGACACCCAATAGATTTAGTAGATAATAAAAGTGAGAAAATCAAATTAAACATAATATTTATAGTGGCTTGGCGTACTCTGGCCTACGTTCACTTCAAGCTTCATTTTAATATACTGTTGCTTTTACAAGTATAGCTCTTGTGGATCAATATAAATTTGCTATGAATCGGTATAAATTTATGAGCGATTACAAGAGGTCAGCGTAAAAAAGCAAGAAAGCCAAAAAAGAGCCTTAAAAATGAGTCTCTGTACTTCTATTTATATCGGTAAGTCACTTGAAAACTCGCCCCCATGATCTTCGTCTCGTTCTCGATGCCCAAGACCAGTTATCCATAGAAAATGGTGATCACTTCATCAATATATATGGACCAGTACCGATCCATGGTCTTTGATCGATATCGATCCATAGAATGGCCTTATGGATCATTTTGAATTTTTTGACCTGGCTTGACTCATGGTTAACTTCACAATTCCAAACTTGTTTGCATTATTCTTATCTTGTTTCTGATTTCAAATGGTGGATCGGTAGAAGAAGGTGTTGTAGTTTTTCTGGAGTTCGAGGAGATTGATCATTGGTGCATGCAAATGATCATAGAAGGCCAAATATGGGTTGTAGGCAGCATGATTTTGGAGTGTAGAAAGTTGGAGGCAAATGGATGAAATATCATGGATCAGTCTGATCCAGGGGTTAGATCGGTATCGATCCAACATATGTTGGATTTTTGGGTCCTCATTTTTGGAATGGCATTGTATTTTCTTTGTGATCATGGTTGTACTTGAGTTTTGGGCTTCAACAGTCATCCCTTCGATCTTTTTGCCTTAATAACTTTGAAATTTTGCCGTCAAGTTTGTCCATATACTGTCTGGTCAAATGGCAGGATAACAGCATGGATATGGTATTTTTTGAAGGTTTTTTAGCTCATTTCATTATGACTTCTCTTTCTGCACAATTTGGTCTATTCAGGATCAATTATAAAATGCAAAAAGAAAAGTGGAAAATAAGCGTATTAATTACCGTGTGTTGAAGATGAAGAAAGGCTTAAGGCTAAGAAATTTGATTGTGTATGCATTGCTGTTCAAAGAACAAAACTGAAAAATAAGGACAATGGTAAATGTAAAAATAAAGAGAATATAGGTACTGGTATTAACAAGATAGTATATCTGGTATATGACCCATGTATGCTTCTAAGTGTCATCATTGTAAGAAGTATGGACACATGGGGAAGTACGATATGAAGTTTAAGGATTGGCTCACTATAAAGGGTAATGATTTAAATTTCATGATTTGTGAAATGTTTTCAATTGATGTTCCCTTAAATACATGGAAGGTTGACATGGTATCTTTGTGCACATTGTGAACTCATTGCATGGATTCCATTCCATAAGGTTACTTCAAAGGGGAGAAAGGAAACTTAAAATTGCTAATGGATTAGAGGCCAAAGTCGAAGCTATTGGAACTCTTCATTTGGTTTTGAAAAGTGGCTTTATTCTTGATTTATGTGATGTAGTTTATATTCCAGTATGACTAGGAATTTAACTTCTATTTCTAGACTTGACGCATGTTGTTTACATTTCAGCTTGGAAATAAAGAGTTAAAATATATCAATACTCTAAGTTTATTGATTCTGGATTATTATGTGACAATCTATATTTTGAATTCTTCCTTTTGTGAATCTCTGTCATCTATGAATATTAATAATGTTAACCACAAAAGTGGAGTTAGGAAAAATATTGATGTTTGGAATCCTTACAAATTATGGCATCGCAGGTTGCTTCATATTTCAAGAGATAGAATGTAACCTCTCATTAGAAATGAAATTCTCCTAGCATTATGTTTTTTTGATTTCAAAAACTGCGTAGAATGTGTTAAAGGAAAATTTGTCAATTAATATAAGAAGGGAGCCACTCGAAGTGATAGACTATTAAAATTATTCATATTGGTATATGTGCTCCTTTTTCTACTTCGGGTATTAACGGGTGTTATCCTACATTTTGACCCGGATATATTCAGACTGATTTGAACAAGTTAGATTCAACGGTCGTCAAGGCCAGTAAGTCCAGAGCGATGAATGTGGGGTCTAGAACTCAAGTGCAGATGGTAATATGAAGTTGTGGTCGGACAGAATCAAGAGATAGGGTATACAGAATGTTCAAGTATGGAATATAATTTAACATAGAAAAGTGATCGGCTATAATCACTCTCAAACATATGGATCGACATATTTCAATTAGGCAAATGCAAATCAATGGAAAACAATCAATGTCTCAAGATTTAATGTCCAATGCATATGAAATTTTAGGAACATGATGCAGGCACCCTAGATAGCCTACCATAGGGATCAAACCTCAAAAGGATTAAGCAGGAGAGATCGACCATGTTCCCTCCATAGAGGTCAGCTTGAATCAGGATGCATAACATGCTACAAAAATGATCGAGCAATAACTCAAGTTATGCTAATCCATTTGGTATGAAACTTGGAGGCTAAGCATATTGTGACATGGGAAAGCACCAATAGGGATCACACCCCCAAATTCCACCAAAATAGGGATCGGCACTGATCGCTATTCCTTGGGATTTGGGCCATGCGATCCGGCTTATGAGTCCATACGATTAGGGAGATTCTTCTACCAAATTTGGAGAAATATATGTTACCATCTTCCTCTATAAATACAGGTTTGATTGTTCATTTTTGGGACTTTACACTGCTAGTTACTTTATACTCTATTGTTACTAATGAATTTCATTTGGTCCATATTGTACTTAGTTTCAAAGTAATTAATAAAATTATCTATTCAAAGTGACGTAGCCAAACAATGCCGAACCACCATAAATCGTTGTGTTCTAGCTATTGCTTTGATTTTTTATTATTTAACTACTTGTTTCCTCTATTTTTATTTCATATTCTTCACTTACTTGTCTACAAAATCTCTAGTGGGTATTTGTGCCAATTTTTGGTGCAAATATTTTGTGCTTTCACCGAGAAAGAAGATTCTCAGCTCTATTTGGACCGCTTTGCTGCTACTGGATTGCATAAATCCCCGAAGAGATCCATAATTAATCTTCAAGAAGCTTATTCGTTCTACTCAGATTTGCAAAGTCTAAGAAAAATATCTACATTATTTAGAAACACTAGATATACCTCTCAAAATGCAGAAGGAAATAAGAACATTAACATCCAGCATGGAGGTTCAAGCAATCTACCAGTAATTTGAATGCTGCCAATCCAGTTGATGTCCAGAATCCCGCTGATTCAATCACGTGAGCCGATTTCCCGAATTGGATGAGAGAGCTAGTGAATAGCCACCTATAGTTGAACCGACAGATTTAAGCCAATATCGATCTAATGAATCAACTCAGGGAGAAACAGCGTAGGTAAACAAGGCGAGGGCTAACCCTTTATTCTACAATGGAGAGTTCTAGTTCATTAGATGATTATAACAGATGAAGACATCACAGAATTGACAGATATCATAGAGAAGCTTCTGGACATCAACGAGCAAGCTAACCTAGCTTACCGAAATCGACTGGTGCCAAACCCTATATAGGATTAGGGTTGATCTCTCCTCTAAGAAAGAAGCTCGCCTCTTCATGTTAGAGTATAAGGAGAAGCTATTGCGATTTATTTGGATGTTGTAATTCAGATGGATGCAGACCAGTTACCTCCCTGGAATAACGATGAAGTGAACTTACTTGATATATATCGAGAGGATGTTGAGCCATGAAGGTATGGAATGGCCCATAGACATCAACCATGCCATTCATATGAGGTGGAGCATGACTACCGCTTGGGTCCAACTATTCAAACATCGGACTTGTTGGCTATGGTTAGATAGCTAGCATGGGAGAGCCAAGGCCTTACCAATGACGATTGGGGGATCTCGAGAAGCCATACACCATTCACTGGCAATATCCTACATGTGGAGTATCCAAGGAGGTTCAATATGTCATCGATGCTTGCCTACAAGGGTAAAACTGACCATATGTAGCCTATTATTATTTCTTTATACATCATAATCATTAAGTTCTAAATTTACAACCCATGTTTATGTTCACCTATTGTACGACGAGGTGAAGATACATATTTTCATGAAAATATAAGGTGCCTATAGTTTCATGAACAGAAAATCTAGTCCTAGATGCAGCTTCAAAATTCATCAATCTACGAGCTCTAATATCTACTAGGTTATAACTATGACCAATGGTGATATTGGAGAATCAAACTTTCTATGGAAAATGAATTCAAAATTTCCATTAGCATCAAGGTAAAAAAAATTCTACTTCATATTTCAGTATTTTGTTAACAAACATATCTCGCGTTTAAACCACCATCAAGACTGGTTGCTTCTAGTAGGTCTGGAGATATGAAATTTCTCCCTATTCCATAATATGATATTTCATTTTTTGTTGGAGGTACTGAATCAAGTATAAATGCTTATCGTATCACACATATTATTATTTCCTCATAGGTTACTAAATTCTATATATGAAATGGAAATGAGTTGAGCACTTATATATCAGTCCATATTTGTTAAATTCAAATTTATAGCTTTGTAGTTCTCTTGCATAAATGTAGGTCGTGAATGTTGTACCACATTGCAGCCTCGCCCTCAATAAGTAGGTGCTAAATCAAAATATATAAGTTGTACTTCTTTGAACTATATACTGAATTATTGAATATAGCTAATTTTTTCCGCTGCTCCAATTGAAACAACAACAATATTTATAAAACCTTTGTATCTTAATCAAAAAATTATTTAATGAAATGGGTACATATACGATATGTGAAAGAGTTATATAATTATCATTTTTGCTTCTTTAATTAAGAAACATAAATTCATCTATAGTCAGTGCTTACATGTGTGTGCAATATTTGTATTATTTCCATCTTCATTATGTATAATTATTGCCATTGAATCGTTACCTACTGTAATATCTGAACAACCTTCACTTGCTATGTCCGGTATGGCATTTTCAGGTTAAAATGGGAGTATCTCCTTTCCGAAGCTCATAAAAATTATCTGTTCAACGAAATCACTTACCATAATAGAGCCTAATTTTTCAATTTCCTTTAAATATCTAGGTAAAATAGGGAGTAGGATCATCTTTTTTTAATTTTCCAAAGCATTGATATTTCACTCTATTTGAAAAGCCATATATGAATGCTTGTTAGAAAATATGCACATTCTTACACATAAAGTACCCTGTTATGACAAATGACAAGACCATATGATTCTAATGCAAGAAGATACCATTCATATACTTTAATATGCATAGGCTCAACAAAATTATGTAGTTGAAGAAAATCATTGAATGAAGTGTGAATTCCTCTAAAGTTAAAATTTTGGGCTTGCCCAAAGCCTTAAATAATAATGATGATGTGAAAATCAATATTTCAAAAGAAAAAAGGTTGTTCAATACCTGAAGAAAGGGGATGTCATTGCCTTCGGCTTGCCCAAGAGTTCATCCCAATATCTTGGAAATTTCTTCTTGTTATATTGCATAGTATATCAATGAGATGTTTGCCTTGCAGGGTATTTGCAAATGGAACGAACATCAAATAATGATGATTATGGTCATCAAACCATAATAATAAAAAATAAACAAAAATTTCTAGAAGATAATACTAGAGCACAAAAATGTCATGAAACTAAACTATTTAACTCATCAATCTACAAAATCACTCCAATCTCATTTATGGTTTCAAAATTACCCAAAATTGTCGGCCTTTAACCTACGACAATGCCCTTGGTCGATTTCTTCACCATGACTAAATTTCAATCTTCGGAGAGTGATGATTTTCTTTTTGCATTAATGCAACAAAGGGAAACTTAGGGTATTATTTTAAAGGATTTTGGTAATGCACAATTGAGATTTTTATATTTGGTAAGTCCAGATAAAACGATGTTAATAATGATGTTGTTTTACCAAGTATAAAACAGATTACACCTCTATGGAAAAACTAGTGGAATAAAGACATTTACTTTAGTTGCAACAATGCTGAAAGAAACAAATTAATTTAATTTCTTCAGTTGTTGAGGGACCGAAGCAAATAACATTGTTTTTCTTTGATCACAAAGATGACTAAAGCATAAAAGTGTTATTTTCTTCTATGTTTTGCTTCGGTTGAAAGTGGGGACCAAAGAGAATTGTATTTTGTATTTTCTTTTGCTTTGTAGTTGTCAATTGCTTTAGTTATCAAGGAGGAATCAAATCAAATAACACTATTTGTATCATCAAATACTACAACCAAAGTAAATGCAACGAGGAGTCAAGGAAATTTTGTACAAGCACCACAAATTTCCTTCTTCGAACCGTGATACGTCTACCATACAAGCTCTAAACCATGAACCGTTATACCGTGGGAAAGCTTATTCAATTCTCTACATTTCCATCAGTAATCCCCAAATTTAACAAATATATGAGATAATGAGTCAATTCTTAGCAAAATAAATGCTTAACTCATGCATGAAAGTTGACCATAATCAAATCAATAGCATTCTCAACGTAAGTTAGCTACTCATGGATATTTATCTAGCCTACCACAGTTCTCAACATGGTTGAGAAGGTTTACAATCACTTCTTACGGTCGATGAATTCCTATTTGAGAAAACTTTTTCCCCAAGGTTATAGTGAGTTGCTGAAATCTCAAAGTAACGGTGGCTGGGGTATCATTAACTTAAACACTTGGAACCCTGTGGCATGCAACTCTCATTTTCATATATTATTAAGCAGTAAATATCAAAAGGCTAGACCACCATAGACCACATAGGTTCTAAAGATCCCTTATCTATGAATGCTCCATAAAACACTAATGGTTTATAGAAAAATCGATTAAGATATCAAGAAGCTATTTACTTCCTATGATCCAATGCCCACTAACTACAGACTTAAAGATAAAATTTTGCTCAACTTATTGGACTGAACCAGGCTTCATCCTTCAAAAAAATGTCTACTCCCTGTGGAAAAACCAAAGTGGTATCCCTAAAAGTGCTATCGTAATTGATTATGTCTACGATAACCATATTATATTATCTTACTATTGTAGAACTCTAGTAAAAAATCTATGGACAATATAATCACGTGTTAAACAAAGAAAGTCAAATGATATTTTATGGGCAACCCCTAAGAAGCATATCATAAAGCACATATATCATGCCTTCATTGGGGAAGCTTCTATGCAAAAGTTTCATTTGCACTCATGTGTTTAGGATAAAGATGGCATTCCTTGATAAAATTTCATGTTGCAGCATGGTCTCTCCAACACCCTTTGTCAATCGGGATGTCTAGCACTCTCAATGTCAACCATGTAGTCTTCTAATGAAACTAACATTCATACATTCTTCAATTGTCCCTATGCATAAGCCATTTGGAGTAGAATGCTCAACAAAGGCAATTATTACATGTTTTTTGGTGAGGACGAGGTGGAATAATTAACTACTTAGAAGAATATTAGTTGGAGAAATATAATTCTTTGTCCTCCTTACAATGCTTAAAAGGATGTTGAGAGAGATACAGAGTGAGAGAAATGTTAGACTTTTTGTTAATAAGAAAAAACCAGAGAAAACATCACGTTGTTGTCCACTAAAGGTGTTTTGCAAACCTGAGTAAACAATGGTTCAACCGCAATTAACCTTGAACCTTAAAACATTACTGTCTAGAGAATGAAATAACCTTGTATGTGCTTGAACCTATGGTCCCATAACATACCTTGGAAAACTCTCTAGATTGACCTCTTTGAACCGCGTGGCTCTCTAAAATTTGAAGCCAAAAATGTATCTCATTATCGTATCGTTCTTCATTTTCCCATTGGACCAATTTAATAGAAAATTTTCTTAAACTTAAACATCATTTTATTAACTTTGGATGACGTGAGACATTATTAACACACACTTTTTCATCCGTTGAATGATCTGAATTTATTTTATCTTAAAAATTATGAAATTTACACATTTACTGTGAAGAACATGATAAGAAAATTTCATTTTATTGACAATATTATCAAATGTTCAAAAATAATTTATTTTATCTCTATACTATTTATTATTGGTTAAAATTTAACTAAGTGGAATAATTTCACATTCAAATCAAAAAAATCGAGGGCATTGAACAATGTGGTTCTATTGATCTAACTGGTTGAACCCTTAAAACCTTTGACCTTACACCAATACGGTTCAATACACGGTTTGGTGTCTAAGACAATGGTTGGAGATAAGGAACTATGTTATGAAGATGGGAAGAAAAATTTATCATTTACCTTAATTAATATTGTTATAGGAGGGACAATGATAAATGGAACCAAACCAAGCAATTTACTATTGAATCCTCAATCAAAGCAAGTTCGGCAACACCCTAATGAAAGCTAGAATGAAAAATGATGGATCACTAAAAACTAAATTCAAAGGAGCTTGATCGAAAAGAAAATCATAAAACAGTGGGATCCACCAAAAAAACCATATTAATGAGGTAATAAAGGAATTGTATTTGATTTTTTATGAGCGACCTAAATTTTTTGGTATCCCTTGATATTGAAAAAATTACCGCTAACCTCCTCTTTATCCAAATTGGATTTATTTCAACAATCCCCGTAAATAAAGAGATAAGGGCATTCTGTAACCTGGTTTAAATTTAATAATATTCATCTACACAATACTTTGGATCATTAAGAAACTTCTAATTTCTTCAAATCGACAAATCTAATCTTCTATTGAGATACATAAGAGCGTTATGGCACACACTTTATATGTGAATTTTTTTTACAAATGCTATTTGTTTCACATGTGCAAAGGAAAATTATTTGCATAAGTAGTTTTAGTTATATAGATTGAAACAATTGTAATTCATGTAAATTTGCATTTTAATTTAGGTAAGTCAATCTAAAAATTAATTAGGATATAACCGATTGACTCAATTTTAGTCGATGAAAAAACTTACGCTTCAATTAAGGTATGAACAGTTTTAGTAAAATGATGATGATTGACCAAGTAACATAATATAAAATTTTGAATTTTGATTAAAGTGAGAATATATTATGATATATTGAGATGTAATTTGAGTTTAGAAAGTGTTTTGGGAAGTTTATGCTTACAAGAAAGAAAAACATGACATTGAAGGTATTTCAACTACTGTTAAAAACTAGTGTGAACCTGTAGTAGCACGCGGGGTTCACCATATTATTTATTTAACGGTGAATTTTTAAATTTTTTAGTTATATGAAGCTGAAAGAGAGCATAATTGTATATTTTTATTTTTTATAATAACTTTTTATCAAAAGTACAAACAAATGTTGATTGCTAGATTTACTTTAATAATTTTGAAGCATATAAAATATAATTTATGTTTTATAGCCAATGACATTTATACAACAAATGATAACATCAACTATTAGTTATTACAAACTCATTAAGCATTACATTGCCAAGCATGCCTATTAATTAATTTTCAAATGTAAGTGACAAAGGTTCAACATTAGTTTTATCCTATATTTTATACTTAAGTTTAAAAGTGTACAAAATTTGGTTTGATAATAGGGTTCTAAACCTAAAATAAAGAAATTATGCTTAAGGTGAAATAAGATGTAAATTTGGTACAAAAGAATAATATTCCAAAATTTGCATTAATACACCTTCTGAAGTTACAAATACTAATTAAATAAAAAAATATTATCGTTGCTTTGAAACATTGGTTTCTAATACATATTGTGCAATATGACATGAGAATTATAAACAATATATCATTATGCAGACAAAATTTGAAATAGCCAATTAGTTTTTCCCTTTTACTTCAAATATTAATGATAACATAATAACATAATTAATATGATAATTAGCATAATTTATAGTAAAATAAAATCATTATCAAACAAATTACTTTTGGATTCACATACAAAACACTTTACGTGACATTTTAATGAAGACTAAATCTAGTGAAATGAAGTAAAGAAACAGGGTCAACGAAGCAAGCTAATAAAAAAGATTATTTTTATTGGAGCAAATTTATTGTAGAAGGTTATATTATATAGGCAAATTAAAGTAGACATCAACATATGCTCAAAAGGAACAAATATTGAAATTAAACTAAAAATAGTATATAGTGAAATAATTATCTTATAAGATGCAAAAATTAGCCAAAATTTATTCGTTTTATTATGAAACAAAATCTTCGAAAACTCTAATTTACTTGTAACAACCCAAAATTTAACCCGTAATATTAATCCGTTAATTAATTAACTAATAAAATAACTTTGTAAAATTATTAGAATTGAGCCATGGGAGTTGCACCATTGTGCCCGTGATAATTTTCTGGTCAATTTCCATATATAGAACGTCAGAAGCCGAGCTAATATGACTAAGTTATAAAATAAACAGAAATAAATATATATATATATATATAGGCAGGTTGACCGGCCGGTCGACCTATGCAAAGATCCATACAGACAGCATTGCCCTTATGCTGGTTAGGGTATATAGGCGATCAAAAGTTAAAAAGAAAGATCCGTACTAGCAGCATTTCCCTTATGCTGTTTAGAGCAGATAGGCGATCAAAAGTTAAAGAGGAAGATCCGTACCGACAGCATTTCCCTTATGCTGTTTAGGGTAGGTAGGCGATCAATAATTAGAAGTCTGAATCAAGCGCAACTTGATTTTGTTTAACAGGGACCGGTACAAACAGCATCCCCTACTATTTCTATGGGCGCAGTGATCTCACATTAGCCTAAAGTGAGGTGAGGGCATGCTTTTGTTGTCTACGGTAAATAAAAAATCAAAAGAGGGAGCAATAAATAGTGCGAACTGACGGTGACCGACCGTGCAACATCGATTAGGTGAGATAAGTCACTATTGAGTTCCAAAACGCTTAGTAGGTGCCTTCTGTAGACACTGGTGTCTTCTGTTTGGGGACCATAGGGTCCGATCTGCAGCAGGCACATTAGTAGAAGGCCAATCAAAGGGTAGAATTAGGACTTCAGCTTAATTAAAGTAGGATTGGGAATTTAGCCTAATCAAAGTTACTAGCAAGGACAAGTGCAATCAATCAAAATTAACCTATATTATTAATTGAGTACTAGTTAAGTCATATTTATTTCCAGCTTTATCTCTTTTCTATTTCCTTTATTTTCTTTTATATATACTAGAACTATTAAAGAGTCTATTACTTTTATCTTGCTTAAGGACTCTAGTAATACTGTCATTCACCAGACTTTTAGTCTGACTCACTCCTCTATTTCCCCGTTTTCCCTCCATAGGCAATCAAAGGAGAAGTTAGCCGATTGCAGTTGCTCGTAGGTTTCTTAGAGAAGACTCCTACCATTTATTTCTTTTATATCAGCTTTTGTTCTTTCTATGTACTAGCTTATTATGAGGGATATTATATACTCTGATTTTTGAGAATATGAGCTTTTATTTCATGAGACATATTGGATTTTTAGTCATGTATGTGGTATTTGGTATTTGACCTATTTATGAAGCAATTATGAAGTTTTGTTTTAATTAAGTTATTATTTTAGGTTTCCACTGTTTTTATATATTTTTGTTTTATGAATCTTAGTCTCTCTTAGTTTTAGTTATACCTACGACGCACAATGTTTTTTAATGTGTCCTTTTGGGTATATTAAGGGGTATGGGGTGTTACATTTGGTATCAGAGCCTAAGGTTATATGATTCCTAAAAATTTATTTTAAAGTAAAATATTTTTCGAAAAAAAACACTTTTTTTAAAAGTATTTTTTATGAAAGAACTCTTAGAGATATTTATAAGTATAAAATAATTTTTTTTTTAAAATCCCTTCATAAATCCAATTCAATCTCCCTTTGACTCTTTCCTAAACTATCCTTTTTTTCATAGAATGATTGATGCCCCGAACCTTCTCGAGGGCATTCCAGTCCCAGCCTGTTTTCTTAAGTATTTACAAGCCACGCCTCCAAAGGTGCACGGGCCAGTACCTAGTCCTACACCAGTAGGTGGGAACCCCATCAACCCACCTTCTACCATCAATTTCTTGAATCTTTGTAAGGATTTTGCGAGTTTGGACGGGAAGTCTTTTTATAGCAAGGAGACTTTCATTGAGGCTATAGCTTGGCTTAGAGACACGGAGAGGATTTTTGGTCTTTTGGGATTGGACGATCAGCAACAGGTTCATCCTGCCTCTTGGAAACTGAAAAAGGAAGCGTCTTACTAGTGGGAGGTGATCGAGTTAGAAGGTAGAAATGTTACTTGGGATTGATTCCGAGAGCAATTTGATGGGAAATTTTTGCCTTAGGCGGAAGAGAGTGCACAACTGGTGAGGTTTATCAATTTGAAGCAAGGGAGTTTGGCTGTTAAGGAATACATCAATCGATTCAATGAGCTGCTGCGGTTTGGTATGGAATTGGTGAACATGTCGCATAAGAAAGCTATGAAGTTTGCGAAGGGATTGAACCAACCACTTTAGGGATTATTGCTGACTCTTGTACCGATGGGAGCTACTAATGAGTCTTTGGTCGAGATGGCGCTTATGTCGGATGCAGTCAAGGAAGGGGAGTCTAAAGAAGTCATTAAGTCTAGAGGTTCTAAGAAGGGAGGAGAAGGACCTCAAAAATAGATCAAGAAAAAAGAGAGGTGCAAGAGTTGTGGGATGATAGGTCATTATGCAACGGACTGTAGAAAGGCAGCAGCGAAGGGGAAGTGATTCAATTGTGGACAACCTAGTCACTTTAGTAAAGCTTGTCCCTGGAAGATGGGGAAGGGAGCAGGTGCACTAGCAGCTTAGATTCAGGCTTTGGAGTCAGCACCTTCCAGCAGCAGACCGGATCGAGGTAGGGAAATTTGATTCCTATTTCTGATTTCCCCCTTTCGAACTCTTTTAAATTTGTGAGCGTCACGCTCTTTTATTTCTAGTTCTTTGGTGGATTGTTTGCACTTAGACATTTCTATAATAGTAGACCCCATTGTTGTTTCAAACCCTATTGGAGGATCGGCATACTTATCTATGGTTTGTAGGGGTTTGAAATTTTTTATCCAAGCATAGGATTTGATTATAACACCTATGTATTGGGATTCATGGGGTATGGGATGATTTTGGGAATAGACTGGCTATCCACATATGGAGCTATATTAGATCGCGAGAGGAGAGTCGTTAAACTAGGGATATGCATCAGTAGGACTCTCGAGGTTTCTTGAGACCCACAAGGGTCTGTTATGTTGAGCTTGCTTTATTCCATCGATTCATCATTAGCAAGCGTTAGATTCAGTCCCTGTCATCAGATATTTTCCAAACATCTTTGGGGTGGTTAGGGAACTACCTTCTAGGAGAGATGATCTTTTTGATCAAGTTAGTTGGCTCTTCAGTATTCTCTTAACTTGATTTAGCCACTAGATTTTGTCAGCTTAGGGTTGCTAATGATAGCATTGATAATGCTACAAGTAGGTAATTACAGAAATTATAATTGTTCCATACAAGTGATTTGACGGTGATGCCTTAGAATAAATATGAGTATATAAGAGGAATATGAGTAAATTCCTTTAGTTTAGGAAAAGTACTCTGAGTGTAGTAAGTAGGAAGACCCACTTTATGCTAAGCCCAATAAAATGAAATTTTCGAAATTTAAAAAGTTGAAAAAAAATTTGGAATTGAAAATTTCCATTTTAAATATTTTCTTTCAGAAAATATACATGGGGTTTTTGAAGAATGATATGAAATTTAAGTTGGTTTTTATATAATGAAAAATCAGAATTCTTTTTGAAAAAGTATGGAGTATATATAAATAACTCACCTGTTTCTTTATAAGTAAACGAATATTTTAAATATAAAAACCTAGAGTATATCAAGTATCAAAAACGTAGTTTACAACTTTTATAGTTGTAATAAATTTTTTCGTGGAAAACAAGTGGAGCATAGGCTATAACACTATTGTTATAGTAAGTGACTCTCAAGAGAAATATTTTTACATAGGTGTATGAGATTTATTTATTTTTTTGGTTGTAGCAAACATGTTTTAAGAAACATCCATTTTAACCCAAATAAAAATGTATTTTAAAAGGTAATTTCTAAGTATACCAACGAAATGGTTTGTAAAGTACGCTTATTTTTTAAAAAAATATAAGGAAGTATTTTTCAGTTATGGAAATATTAAAACAGTTTTGAAGATTGGTTTTCTGAAAGGAAAATGTGTAAGTTAGATATTAGAAAATATTTATCATGGAAGAATATAATTCAAACATATTTTAATCTATTGAAATGAAAAGAATAATGGTATGATTTTCTATGAAACCAATAAAAATGTTTTGTGTAAGTTACAAGGAATACATGAAAGAAATATATAAGGTATGCAAAGCACCATATTTTCATGGCCTATTTCGAAAAATATAAAATAAACTCCTTGCAATTTCACATAAACATGAAATTCTCTTTTAAAATGTTCGTAGAAGATTTTAGCGTCAATAATTTCTCATTTGAGGAAGTAGTTCCAATATATTAAGGTATTAGACCGTGATGTATAATAAGATGTTTTTAGAAACACATAAAAATAGTTTAAAGATATTTTAAAAGAAAATGGTTTAGTGAAAATGTAAATAAGTTTTTAAAATTGAAAAACTTAATAAAAGTAGAATTTGAATATTCAAATTCTGAAAACAGAAAAGATCTTTTAAAGAAAATGAGGAATAAGTTGGACTTAGAGTTTGAAAGTTTTCCCCTCTAGGTTGGGAAATAATGTTAAGTAACCAAATATTTTTGAGTTTAATAGAAACTCAAAAATAACACTTTTAAAGACAAAGATTTTGGAATTTGATGTTTTAAAATTTCTAGAAACCTTAGTTTTTAAAACAAGGTGATAAATACTAAACCATGTAAAGTGGATAAGAATCGTTTCCTAGGTGTAATGGAAAAGGTGCAAGACCACGTAGGGGATGGCGATTATTACTTTTGGAAGTAATAATAGAGTTTCCGTAGAGTGTACAGGAACCTAGTGAGAACCTAGGAATGTTAATTCATGTGAGCAGAATAAAGAAGAACAGTAAAGTGAAATTAGTAGGATAGTAAGACAAGCATGGTTGAGAATGAGTATTCTTGATTTTGGAGGAACTTGTTAAAAACATCTTTCTTTAGTGGAAATCATATAGTAGTAGTTTTCAGGTTAGCATTGGGATGACATCTTTTGAAAATCCTTTTGGGAAGGCTGTGTAAGACGTCTTCATGTTGGTTGGAGTCCACAGAAAGGTTACTTCTTGGTTTCGACATGGTTAGAGAGATTTCGGAGAAGACTAATTTGATTCGGAGAAAATTCGTTTCTCATATCCATGTCCCTTTGATAATAGGTTTTAGAATTTCCCTTTTTCATCTTCAGTTTTGAGTAGGTTCTTTCCTTTATTATCCTTTGGGAGGATAGAACTTAGGATTTAACTAATGGATGGTAGGATTTGATGTAAACATCTTAATAGAATATGTTATGAATAATGTATGCTAGTGATTGAAATTGTTTGCTAGTGGATGCTAATGGACGCATATATGTACACTAGGCACTATTATTCTTTAGGGATTTTCCCAACTAGGACACTAGAGCATATGCATATAGATGTGTATGCATTTTATTCTATTTTACATGGTTGCTATAAATGGATGTTTATCACATGATTGTTGAATTTGGATGATGTTTGTATCACGCATATAGAATTATTAGTTATCGTTTGGAAATTTTTGCATTCATTTGGATGCATAGCACGAACATGATTGCATAAAAGGAGGTCAACTGAATCAGTGAACTGCCTAATCTTTTACATTAGTTAAGGACATTTACACCACACTAATTGCACAAGTATCATAAATTGAATTAGAAAAACTTAAGGACAATGGATAAATGGTTGATGATTGATTAGTTGATTGTAGAATTGGATGAAAACATTTAGTACATTCTTTTATCCTTAGAGATTTTGGAAACGAAATCCCTTAAGAATGGGAGAATGTAACAACCCAAAATTTAACCCATAATAATTGATTCGCTTATTAATTAAATAATAAAATAACTTTGTGAAATTATCATAATTGAGCTAAGGGAGTTACGCCATTGTGTCCGTGGTAATTTTCGATAAATTTCCATATATAGAACGTCAGAAACCGAGCTAATATGACGAATTTATAAAATAAAAAAATTAGCAGAAAGAGAATATATATATATGCAGGTCGACCGGCCGGTCGACCTGGGCACCAAGGCGGTCGACCTCCCGGTCGACCCACCTCTGTTATTTGCGAACGAATGTTCATTCTTTCGAACGCTCCAGAGCCTATTGGTGACGTGTTTTGCATTCTTCTAACCGATCTGGTCCATCTGTTTTTGCATCTGATGGCTCCTATTCGGCCTATAACGTGGTTGCATCATATTCAATCCCCAAATCCAATGGTTCGAGATCCGCTTCTACCCATATAAATAGATCCCTAGACCTAACACTTTTTTTCATTCTAGGTTTTCTCCAATTGGGTTCACCTTTCTAGGAAGAACCCTAAATGGAATAAATTTTTCCAAAGGAGAAAATTGTTGTAACTTAAATTATTCTACAACTCCAAGTGGATCCGGAAGACCAAAGGAAGAGCTTAAGACCGGATGTGAGTGATTGTAATTATCTTAAAGATTTCTTTAATTAATTTAAAATAATATAGTTTCCAATAGTTGTAGCTTTACTATGATTTTTGGAATAACCTTTTTAGCAATTTTATTTATAGTTTTTACAATTATTTTCAATCTATTTCTTTTTAGCTATTCTTTTTCAGTTAATTTTAGTTATTTCTATTAATTATATCTTTTCCATTTAATTACAGTTCATTAACAATGTTATAATCTATTTACTATTATGCGTTAATTACATCTTTTTTTCTATGCTTTGGATTTTATTTTATTTTAAATTTTCTTTTATTTCTCCTTCTTCTTCGCATATGGACTAGAACAGAATTAACATGAAATTGGATTAAATTTTAAGAATTATGAAATAATGAAAGATACGAGGTAAATTACAAAGACTGTAATAAAATGGAATTAAGACTGAAATTATGATATTAATTGGACTAAGTTAAAGAGATTGGCCTATTTATAATTATGAGATGAAAATTATAAAGACTGTAATAAAAATGGAATTGGACTGAAATTATGCCTAATTATGATTAGAATTAGACTAGTTAATTGGCTTAGTTATAAAGTAGCATTATAACTAAGAAGAGTAAAAGATAAAAAAGCTTATTTTCACACTTAGACCTTGATAAGTAATAAGAATGATTATAACGTAGGTTATAATAAGAAAAAGAACAATGAGGCTTATTTCAAGACTTAGGATAAATTAGTAAGCAAAAATAGCAAGAATAATGGTAAAGGCTTATTCAAATAATTTATCTAAGTTAATAAGCAAAGATAGACGTAAGATCTGTACCGATAACATTTCCCTTATGTGGTTTAGGATAGATAGGCGATCAAAAGTTAAAATGGAAGATCCATACCGGCAGCGTTTCCCTTATGCTGTTTAGTGTAGATAGGCGATCAAAAGTTAAAGAGGAAGATTTATATCAGCAGCATTTCCCTTATGCTGTTTAGGGTAGATACGTGATCAATAATTAGAAGTCCGAATCATGAGGATTTCGACAAGGGGCTCAACTAGGTTTTATTCAGGGACCAGCACCAATAGCATCCCCTATTATTTCTATGCACACAGTGATCTCACATTAGCCTGAAGTAAGGTACGGGCATGTTTATGTTGTCTAGGGTAAGTAAAAGGTCAAAAGAGGGAGCAATAGATAGTGCGAACCGACGGTAACCGAGCGTGTGACATCGATTAAGGGAGATATGTCGCTATTGAGTTCCAAAGCGCTTAGTAGGTGTCTTCCGACACCAACGTCTTCTATTTAGGGACCATAGGGTCCGATCCATAGAAGACATTTTAGTAGGAGGCCGATCAAAGGGTAGAGTTAGGACTTCAGCTTAATTAAAGTAGGATTGGGGATTCAGCCCAATCAAAGTGGCCAGCAAGGACAAGTGCAAACAATCAAAGTTAACCTATCTTATTAACTGAGTACTAGTTAATTCGTATTTATATACAGCTTTGTCTCTTTCCTATTTCCTTTGTTTCCTTTTATATATACTAGAACTATTGAAAAGTCTATTACTTTTATCATGTTTAAAGACTCTAGTAATCACTATCATACACTAGACTTTTAGTCTGACCCACTCCTCTATTTCCCCATTTCCCCCCATAGGCAATTAAGGGAGAAGTTTGTCGATTGCAGTTGCTTGGAGGTTTCTTGGAGAAGACTCCAACCATGTATATCTTTTATTTTAGCTTTTGTTCTTTTTATGTACTGGCTTATTATGAGGGACATTATGTAATCTGATTTTTGAGACTATGAGCTTTTGTTTCATGAGACATATTGGATTTTTAGGCATGTATGTGGTATTTGGTATTTGACTTATTTGTGAAGAAATTATGAAGTTTGGTTTTTAATTAAGTTATTATTTTAAGTTTCCACTATTTTTATATATTTTTATCCTGTGTTAGTTTCAGTTATACCTACAATGCACCACGCCTTTTAATGTGTCCTTTTTGGTATATTAAGGGGTGTGGGGTGTTACATTACTCGAAGATAAATTATGCCATTTTCTATAAAAAGAAAAGTTAAAACTTTAATATAAATTATGTCCATTATGAATTTCATTATTTTCCTTCAAATTGATCATGGAAAATTCATCGTAGCAACTAAGTAATGGGAAACAATTGTCATGCCTCTCCCATTTTAATAAACTGACATCGCTTAATGCTTAGCTTGATATTCAAATGTATTTTTCAATTAAATTTGACTCTTATAATTCGTCACATTCGCCTTCTTGTTTTTTAGATAATTAGCCTTAAACATTTTATTCTTCATGTATTATCATGATTCTAAATATTTCATGAGTTTTCTCGATAGACTTATTCAGACAATGGACATGAAGACATGAATTTCCTTTTGGAGTATCAATTCTACATTGATATAAATGCTGGTACTATTTTTTTTTTTACAACTTAACATCAGCAAAACATAGATTTTGTAACCTACGTTATTTGTTATGCATGTAGGCTAAAGATTATAATCATGTGTTATTTTTTATATGGAATATATAATATTATTTTTGAAGCATAAACGAATATATGAAATATAACGTTCATTTAAAAGCATAAAAAAATACTACCCTAACAATATTTTGTTTGTTTGTTAAAAAAATTATCTATAAATATTTTTTTCTAATTTATTATGTTTTTTCTAAATTTTTGAAAGAAAAGAAAAATATTTGTTAGGATTTGGTGGTGACTTCCTGCTTAATTATTTCTACATAGTAGGAAAGCATTTGTTAAATTTATAAACTTTCACATTACATGTTCCCTCGTAGAGTTGGAACTTACAATATTTCTAAAGTGTTATTGATAAAAAGAATTAATTATGATGAGTTAATTAATTACAAATCAATGTTCTAGTTGTGAATAAAATTATTGTGTAACTGATATTTTCTTTGTATTTAATTTCAATCAAAGAAAACTATCTGTAATTAATTACTTAATTTGTTAAAATTCATATTAAATATAACTGATAATAATTGGTTAGTTAAATTCATGTTATTTCCTTTTATAATTGAGTGAGAAATATTATTTGATATCACCCATAGTAATTGGATTTATTTTACTTATAAACATTAATAATATGCAGAGACATCTATTGGACATGCGTGAATAAACATGCGAGCAAAATTATTTTATTGTATATTATATTTATCACATACAGTACTTGAACACAAATATTAAAGGAAAATAAAAGAATTCATTTTTGCCCGTTACTATAGTAATTTGCTACTAACCATGTTTAGAGTTCAACTAGTTGAAAAACTAGTTTTTGTTATGTTCATATTTATTCCCAATCATATAATGCTAAATTTGAAGCATTGTCACCAAGCTATATTACTAACTATCAATTAAGCTAAAAAATAATATTTTCAAAATTTCAAATTAACTAAGTTACTCGAATTCTCTAGTAAATTTATAATATTTCTAAAAAGCAATGCACATCCATTTATACCTTGAAAATATGAAGGATTATTGTATTGGATATTCTTGCATTTTGAGAATGAAGTGTCTTTGGCACAAAATAATTTCAAATTTCTAAATAATTATTCAAATCGACGATGACTCAAATGTTTAACAATCTTTAATACATACATGATTCTAGTCTATAAATATAAGAATAGATACTATAGGAATGAATTTATATTCAATTTAACGTGGAACTAAGAAAATGTAAGCTAAATAAGATAAGGATATTCACTAATTTAAAGCCAACATCAAACAAATTAGAGAATCATTTCCAATTTGAAACTAGTGTCATATTTTAGTACAAATAAAATTAGCAATTTTATCCTTTCCACTACGCCGCAGTGGTAGACAATATGAGAATATTCGTATTAATGTTGAAGATGGAAAAATATATGGATATTCATCCCTCATCGATTCTTAGCCTAAAATTAGCTTATAATAGCTATAGGCGTTCTAGTTTTGGCTTGTAGTAAATAACTATGTTAATTACATAAAATCTAGTCTAGGTCCACTCAACCCATCTAATTTTCAAAAAGAGGTTTCAAATTAATTACTTTTACATATTCTCTAATAAATTTATAATTATCCCAAAAAATGTATTTTTTGATAGTTTTAAAGTTGGAAGTGGAAAGTAAGAATTTTAGAATCTTAATGCATTAAAGAATTCAGCATTATCCATGCATTAAATAATATTTGTAGAAAGTAAAAAATAATTATTACAACGTTTTGTAAAATCACCAAGAATTCAGCATTATCCGTGCAATAAATTGAAAAATGTGTGCTACATACGAAAACTCCATGTTCTATGAAACAACATTATTGGAAAAGCTGTATTAGATCCTTTGTTGATTAAAATGGATTTATGTAATCCTAAAAAAGTAAGAATAAGTTGTGTAAAATCATAAAATAGAAAATATAAAATTAATAAGACCGACTAAAATTTGAATAGAAAAAAAATCTTTAATTGCATCAAGATTGAGATTTGTTTTTGAATTGTAGTATACATAATGATAAGATGAAAAAAGAGGAATATAAAATAAAGATAGGAAATAAGGAAATAAAAATTGCACTACAAATATGGAGAAGAGAAGAGAATTTTTGTTAGTTTATAAAGGAATAACGATTATGATTTTATCCAAAAAATTAAACGTGCATAAATATAACTTCTGAGATTTTGTCAGCTACGTAATTGTGTTGAGATACCATTAATTGTTAAGTTAATGGTGGTATGCTCTATGAAATAGTGAAACTTTGCATGGGATTGGAAGAAAATAATGTACCTTAAATCAAGAAGACCGGACCGTTGAGACCGAGATAAATTGTAAAAAATAATAATATATGTTATGATTGAGACTGAGATAAGAATATACAAAGTTCAATATTCTCTTTTATATACAATATAATGGAATAGATTTTCAAAATAGTAAGCTGGAATTTAAGATACTAAGCATATCTCAAATTGCAGTGAATGTCTTCTTTATAAGAATGCAGTGTCATATAATACTTTATTTATAAAATATTATAGGAAAATTGTTGACATTGTTAAAATTAACAATCTACATTATTTAATACATTCATCACAGTTCATTACAGGATGTATAACCTCTACTTAGAAGTATTGAATGATCATTTCTGCACCTCAATTTATTTATTTGTCATACAAAGCACTATTTAAACTCTATCTTAGGACTTTTTGTATTACATCTTTTGAAATTAATATAATTTCTCCTAATTCATCTAGATAAAGATTTATAATTAGATATATATTATTGATCCATCAATTTAATGATTACTTAAGGAACTCAAAGTGGTTTGAGAGAATTCGCTACAGTTTCCATCATGTAAATCAACCAAAACATATTTATGCACTAGGCTTATGTTTTGCTATCATAGTCTAAAAATGATATTATTCCCAGAATTCATTATTACCTATCAATAAGTATATACAACTATAAAAAATAATGCACGTACCTGAATCATATGCCATACAAGGCATCAACTATTCCTGTATAAAACATAATTTTGTTAACACTATTATTAGATTTGGTTAGTATAAATGAGGTTCAATATAGTAAATTACAAATACAAAAATAATAATAGAGTCCATGCTTTATACATGGGGTTAAACAAAGTATTGATACAACTTATGAAATACACTGAGTTCATCCGCCTCCACGTTTAGAATAAAGCAAAACCTTGTTCCTAGTTTACAATTAGCATTAAACTATAAATATAAAGAATTTTTAGTTTAAATATATATTTATGTAACAAAAATTTTGATTCTTCTATAAATTTGTATAAATGATTGTTTCCATGATATAAATATCATACTTGCAAAATTATACATGTTAAAGGCAACTATTGATTCTTTTTTAAAATTTAATTAATAAATTATTTGATGATAACTCATATGAATTTTCTCCACACCAATATTTTTGGTTCCAAATCTAGGCATCACCAAATAATTTTTACTGATAATCATCCTTGCTTAATCAACAAAACGTGTCCCATGGTTGTAATTAATTGATAATTCGCCTCTTCAATCTTCACCAAACAACTTTTTTTCTTAATTTTTGTTATATGCTCTCTTTGCCCATAAAATATATTTATTCCTTAATGTTAGGATCTACCAGAAATTAACTTATGGATGAGATGAAATCTAAACATATACCAAAGAATATATGTTATGCCATAAGTGAATTAACAAAACTAAGAATTATAAATTACTCCAAATTTCAAACTACCTAATAAATTACAAAAATAAGGAAAATTCCTTATGTACCATTTTATTGTTAATAGTACTCGCAGAATCAACATAACTTTTCTAATGGTTGTAATTGATTGATAATTCACATATTTCATCTTATTCAAACTGATTTTTCCTTGTTTTTTCTTGTATGCTCTATTTGCCCACTAAACGCGGTGATCCTCGATACTAGGATATATCGAAAATGAACTTATGGATGAGAAGGAATCTAATTATACACAAAAAATAATACTTTTACAAATATAAAAACTACAAATTACTCAAAATTTCAAGTTACCTAGTAAATTTCAAAGAAAAGGTATATTTTTTCATACCTTATATGTTACTCGTTCAATTCAATTCTTCTACAATATTGTTTAAAATTTATACGGCTGAGTTATTCAGACTCTTTCACTCACATTATAGACTCTAAAGAGTTCAAACTTATCATCTCTTAGATATGCTATCCATTTTATTATGCTTGCTACATATAAAAGCAAGAATGCTATTAATACCGTATTATATATTTGCCATAAGATGCATTGACATAATACACGTCATAAGAAAGAATGTATGAATCCATGGTGGGTCCAGAAGGACTATTTACAGCTCAGTCACGAGGGATTATATGTTTAAAAATAGTTATCTGGGATCCCCACAAATAGGGAGATTAGTACTTGTTTGCGCCAAAAATGGTCACAAACACGCAATTGTCAATGAAAGCACCCGTTTACATCACAGATCACAGATAACCAATATGTAAAGAAAATAAATGTGAAGAACACTCAAAATTTAAAAAGAAACACATGGAAACACACAGATTTAGAGTGGTTCGGCGTTTGGCCTACGTCTACTATGAAATGGCTGATTTTTATTGATCATTGTTTGCTGGTTACAATGAGTTACAATAGTAGAATTGAAATACAAGAGTATTCTCGATAGAGTCTGGACGTAGAAGAGACAAAAGTCACTTTTCTGTAAGTCCCAGGCTGCTATTTATAGGCGTAGGCTGCAAATATCTAGCTCAAATCTAGGAAGACCTCTTCCCTCACGTTGGTGGGCACACACAATCGATTCCATGACATTTGCACTCGGTCCGTGATAGATATGAATGAATTTTGAATCGATCAAAATTTCATCCAATTGAGCGAGATCGATCACTGACATTCTTTAGGTTGTACGCAAGCTCCTGTGAAAATTTGGTGGCATTTGGAATTGTACATTTTGTGTTATGATCGATGTAAGATTGGATTTCTCGATGGCTGCTGAATTCGTTTCAATGCCTTTCGAATCGATAGCTTCGCATCGATGGCTCTGCACGCGATGCCCAATAACGTGGCGCTAAATTTTTGGATCAGTACATTTTTCATGCCGAACGATCGAGTCTTTCCAACGTATATGCCTCGTTCGTATCGACCCAACCTGACCTTGTTCGCATCGATCGGCTGTATCTCACTTCGTGTTGATTTTGTGTATTACACTTTGTATCGATCGCTTGCAGTCCACTTTGTATCAATGTCCTGTGTCCTATTTCATATCGTTGGGAAGTGTTGCTTTCATACCGATCTGTGGCTGATCGATACAAGCTTATTTGGGGTTTTAATCGATACAAAATAGGTCTCATGTTGCTGTTGATCGATACGAAGTGGATGGTTGTTGATGGATACGAAGAGGATGGATGTCGATCAATATGAAGTGGATGGATGTTGATTGATATGAAGTGGACGGATGTCAATCGATACGAAGTAGATGGATGCGAGCGAGGCCTGCAAGGAGATGGACACGAACGAAAGCTATACAAAGAAGGTGATCCTAGGGATACGAATAAGAGCATTGCTTGACTTGCGTTGATTATATCTTGAGCATATAAACTCCTATTGACTTGAAATTTGAAATGTTGAATTCCATTGGTTTTCTAGTCATGCCATATCAGTTGTAGCTCGATCCGGACTCGGAAAAAATTTACCGACATCCATTGTTGACCCGTACATAACTGGCAATCGAGGAGAACTGTCTCTTGTTTCCAGTCAATCTCTTGGTGTCACGGTCTTTCCAAAAGGCAGGATGACACTTGCCCTCCAAAAGTTTCGTTACGATAGGAATGTGTGTTTTGTAGTGTCGTAAGCTGGATGTTCGTATCCTGTTGATGACCTGTAAAGAGATTGATAGTTTTACCAGATCGCTAGTGGCGACCATTCGAGATCATATGTCGTTCGGGGTGGTATGTGACCATTCGAGGTTGGGTGTCACTCACGGTGATTGGTTACCATTCGCGGTTGGGGTATCATTCATGGTGAATGGTGGCCGTTCACGATCTAGTGCCGCTCGAGGTGAATTGCGACCATTCGCGGTCCGGTGCCGTTCGAGTCAAATTGTGTCCGTTCGCGGTCAGGTGCCGTTCGAGGCGAATTGTGACGGTTATAAGCATGCCAAAACTAATTTGTTACGGTTATAACCGTGAAAATAGGTACCGTGGGAAAATTCAGTCACATTTTTGCTCACGGTTATAACCGTGATAAAAATAGTAATTTCTCACGCTTATAACCGTTATAAATTTAGATATTATCACACTTATAACCGTGACAGAACAGTATTTACTTACGGTTATAATCGTGATAAATGGTTATTACTAACACTTATAACCATGTGAAATTTTGGTAGTATCACACTTCTAACCATGACAGAACAATAGTTTCTAACATTTATAACCATTATCAAAAAGGAAACTCTAACACTTATAACCGTGACAAATGAAAATTAAATCACAGTTATAACCATTACGAATGGTTATTTTCTAACACTTATAACCGTGATAACTAAAACAATATCAAATAAACTATATAGCACCAATATTTTATGACAGCTACAAACAATCTATACAAAAAAAATATAGTATTAACATTAAGAAAATATACGATCAATAATTAGAACAACTCCAAACATTTATGTTTCATACAAACACCACGTGGTCAGCACCGAAGGCAACTACACATGGTCGAATTCCTCCTACACTGTAACGATAAAAAAATTCGACTCACGAAAGTCGACATTAATACGTCCACTGTATTAACTGTCGAGCAATCGAAGGTCGGAAAACCGTACCGTTAGGGTTAAAGAAGAGGTAGAAGCTAGAAGAAGAAAGAAAGAAGAAAAGCAACAGAACAATATCAGAATCTCACAGTCGCAATGGAACAACATAAAATAGATAAATGGATATCTTTAAAACAAAGAACTATATCAGTTATTACATTATATCACATTACATTACATTATCATTACATTATCAGAGTGTACAACAACAAACAACGGAAAAGAAATACTATATACTAGTAGATACATCATGCCATCCAGCTTGCCTCCAGATCTCTACAGCAACTCCTGAATTCTAGAATGACCTGATAATCTAACTCTAGACTGCACGTGTTAAAATTGGTAGGCACCCAAAGTTTAGAAAGGGGACAATAAACTCCAGGTCAGTGATGGGACTGGTGTGAGAACTTAAAACAGTTATATCTTTAAAAGTAAGCAAAGAAATATTTTAAAATGGATTTGCAATGCTTTTAGAAAATGTAACTACCATAAGGCCTCCCGCCACACACACAATGCAAACACAGAACTTGGAGGAGATTTCTCCTTATGATAGTCAAAGATGCTTGATACACAAATTTCTTTTCAATATTATTTTATAAGTGCAGAATGTGGAAAACCATTTTGAAAGTAGAATATAAATCTTAGCCAGCATAGGTACCATTATAGTATGCCTACTATAGCTACCATATTAGGTGGCAGGTTCTACAACTAAAACCGTACAAGGCTCGTATTGTTTCTTTGGATTTTCAACTAATGGTCAGGCCAAGGAACTTCCCATTGCCATATGGGTACGCCTTTGGAAAGACTCCCCGAGACTCCTAATCGGATCTCTGCCAACACAAAGCCGGCTACCCCCTTCTCGGGGAATAAAACCTCAGATATGCCACCCCGGTCCTCTTGGACCTTTATACGAGAGCTCTCTAAACCAACAACATCACAAAGTAATAAAATTCAGTGTCCACATGAGTAAGTATCTGGGATCCATACCATGATACTACCCTTTTCCAGAAGGAATGGCCCTACCGTAGGGAAGCTACCCCTGAAACCTTGCTGCATCTTTCCTGTTTCGACCATTACCGGGTTGTGAGGTTCGATGAAGTCTCGTCTACAAAGCTTCGCTTTTCAAAAAAGCCACGCTTTGATCAACAAATGATCAGCAGCACTAAGCATGCCACATTGCCAAATTGGGAATATATCGCTGATAACCTTCAACTACATAACCTCTGAGCTCGTACGTCTCAGAGAAGGGTGTTAAGCTAAGAGAACAAATTCTCTGCCACCAACAAAAATGTATTTGAAAAAAATCTGCTTTATATCTCAAAATGTAATGTCAGACATTACTATCCATACAAGTCTATTCTGGGTTCGAACAGAACCGAAGGCACTTCCAAAGAAGCCCTGGCAATCCGGGTATTCACAATCCCGATGAACTTTCCATCACAAAGTAAATCTCCATACCGTAGCTATCGGTGTAGAGACAGTCGATAGGCCATCCTATCATTCTCGCAAAAACCCGGTCTTCAACACCGGTCTTCAATTGTTATCTATTATGACGAATCATTATTCGAAATGGGATTTGTGACCCAAAGGTCCTCTCTCGGCTAAACCGAATAACGAGCGCTTATTTATAAAAATAATGTTCATTCAGATTTCAAAAAATCACAATGATTTTCACTTTGATCATTTAAATAAAAGATCTGTCACATTCACAAAGATTCAATGAGGTTTCCGAATATCCACTTGGAATCCGACCCCTGATGCACCGAAATTCAAACGACATTCGAAGGCAAATATTGATAGTCGGTTATTTAACTATCAATCAACATTCACTACAATTTCCAGATTTAAATAATTTTCACAATTATTTATTTTCAAAATATCTTCGTTAGATATAATTTCACACTTCAACCATTTGAAAACCAATTTCAAATATTAACTTTCAATTTGTCTTTCAAAGATATAATCTCAAAACATTTCACTTCATATTGGAAAATATTTCCATACTTATTTAATAATAAGTAATTCACAAATCTATTTATTTTCAACATTTGGAAAATATTCAATATACTTAAATCACAATTAAGTATATAATTTATTCTTTAAGGAAAACATTCTCTTGAACACCTTTATTTGGGTCAAAACGAATGTTGCGTAAAACATCGTTACGACAACCCAAAATCACTAGTATAGGGATTCGAAATTTAGATAGGTATATAAATCCCAATACTACATAAAACATTTCCTTTCGAAAATCATTTACTATAACAACAGTGTTATAGTCCACCATTTCCTTATTTCTCGAAAACGTCTATTTCAACAATGAATGTTGAAATCTATGATTTCGATCCTTAAAACATTTTAAAACAACCTCAAATCATTTTAATTCTGTTTAAAATATCACTTCCCCAAAACATTTTCTTTAATATATTATCCACTGTCTAAAATTGTGAATATAAATCGTTACCAAATTCAACACTTCTACATATTTAATGAAAGGATTTCCACCGTCCAAAATCGTGGATATATCTTCTTTAATAAGCTTTCATATTTACTTATCAAATTCAATTGGTTTTGGATTTATAAAACAACATTTACAAATCCACATCTATATAAATTTTATAAAAACTTCAACTTAAAAAATTCCTTAATTAACAGATTCTATGTACATCTCATTTAAATGCCAAAATCCAATTTATAAGTTAATTTCTTATAAATCTTTTATTTTATAGAATATATTCATTTTATAACTTCACAATTTATCAATCTATAAATTTTATTCACTTATGAAATCCGTTTATACTTCATTTTAACACTTATAAAAATTCGTTTTATAATTCCAATACTTTAACTTATAAATATCAATTTTTTAATATATAAACCATTCGTAATAATTCAAATATCCCAATTTAAACCATTTTACAAATTAATCAACTACTTATTTCAAAAATCACATTTCGGTTATATTTCACAAAAACCATAATTTTTATAACATAGAAATTATAACGTTTATTTATTTAAAATGAATCAATTCCAAAATTCAATAAAATATATTTTCAAAAATCACTTGAAAATCCTTTTCAAATTCAAAGTCGTTATTTTAACATTTTTAAAACTCAAAAAATAGTCCCAATGCTGCAACAGCACCAATACATCAACCATGGCATCCAAACATCATATATCAATATGATAATAGAATATATCGCAAATATCGGTAAATAAATCAATACTGTTGCGGAATCCAATTGGATCCTTCCAACCTGTTTCCCTGAATCCACAGATGTTAGCACAATACCAATCCCGTTTCAAGACGGAATATCGCGGTACATGGGTTCATATAAAATATTATCCGATATTATGCGGCGCAATAGGGTCTCATCCGCTATACAATGCGGGAAAATCAACTCCAAGTACATATATAATACCAATTCCACATCAAAGTGAAATATCACGATATATGTGTTTAATAACTAACATCCGCTTAATATACGGCGTATAGGGTCTATTTCAATCCAAAAGATATTCGAAACAATTCGATTGAGGGAGAAGTTCTCACCTTGCTTCAAATACAGTTGTAGTGTTTTATTTCGAATAAAATTAAACGCGCGTTTAATTTTACCTAAAATTTTCACTAGCTCCAATCGACTCCAATCCAGCTCCATCACGTAGTATTCGTCAATACGAACCTGACGCAATTCGTTTCGTCCAAAACGGACCTCGTATGAAAGAGTTATGATATTTTAAAGTTTGAACGAATTATAATATAATAATTTACAATTTCTTTTTATTATTTTAACCTTTGCTTCATCATAGCCGCACGATATCAAACCCTAGATCAGGGCCGTCGAACGCATCATCTTCCCCAACCCAGGTTTCGAACGAAACCGAACCCATGGTCGCCGATTTCAACAAATTATCGCACGCGCCTCGACTAGCTTGAAGACGATCGGAGACTACCATTTAAATGCGTTCAACGCGAGTTACCTTCGGCCACAATCTTGTGCTGGCCTCCCCTTGGTGTTGAAAACCATGCACGAAATTCGTGTGTTCAAACCCATATTCACGTCGATCCGTAGCTCCATTCTCGATCACAACCGTTGAGAATATAGATCTTGACGTGCTCTTCAACTTTGTAGTTGGGGATTTCTTGAATTAACGTGTGGATTGGAAGATAATTGAAGAAGAAAATAAGAAAATTTCGGCCATTGAAATATCAAGTGGCGGCTAGGGTTTCTGAATTAGGCTTTGTGCAAATGTGAATTTTTAAGGTCCTTTTATAGAAAATTTCGCGACATTATTCAACCGAAATTTTTTCGAACTCCAAACGAAGTGTGCCGCTTGGCGTTTATAATATTTTACTCCCATTCCGAATGCAATGGAATATATATCGGGAGCCAATTCGATCAAATTTGAAAGATAAGTTTTTGAATTGAGTATTTAAATTCAAAATTCACTCGAATCGATTTCTATGCGTTTTAGCTTGCCCCGGACAAACCGTAAGTCCGATTGACACGAAATTTTAAACCATATAATAATATAACATTACGGATCCGATGAAACTAGTTTCGTCAAAATCCGAGACTGTTTGAAAAATAGTTAT